>CM017467.2:4532703-5869817 GCA_007827005.2 Populus simonii
AACTACATTTCTGCTGGATGCAGTTTGAATGCATTAGTACCTTAATTTTATTTTATTTTGCTTGTAATCGTGTTTCTGTTCTTCCTTGTATTTGTTTCTTGGACGTAAGATGTTCCATTGGGGCATCATATAAGACTAGATTTTGTAAAGCTTTTGCATTTCAAGTAGCTGGTTGTGATGCTGTTTCTTCTTGCTTGTTGAGTGCAGAAAACCAGTAAGAGGGTACTTTGTCAGGAGTTTGATCAGGGAAGTTGCTGGTTTTGCACCATATGAGAAGAGGATCACTGAGCTTCTTAAGGTTGGCAAGGATAAGCGTGCATTGAAGGTAGCTAAAAGAAAGTTGGGCACACACAAGAGGGCTAAGAAGAAGCGTGAGGAGATGTCTAATGTTCTCCGCAAGATGAGGTACATCGGTGATCTTTTTTTTTTTACTTGTTTTGGTTTAGTGGTTTTTGATAGATAGGTGAATTCACTTGAATATTTGAAATCCAAGCTTTTCTGCTGTCTGGAAAGATTTCTTGTTTCATCATGGTGTGTTTTTTTCCTACAGGGCCGCTGGAGGTGCTGAGAAGAAGAAGTGAGGCATGTGAATGCCTCCAATTTACTGGCTCCACATGCTATCTTAGATTCCAAATAGTGGGGGGAATTTGTTTTAGACTGGATGTTTATCTCAGATCGCTTATTTTATTTTAATCTGCTATAGACCGTTCTGTTTTATATGAGAATTAAATTTTATGCGCCCTTTTTCCGATCTGAAATCCAATGTGTCTTGGCTTGATTGGAGTTATTTGGATGTGTTGATTATGCCCATCTTGCCTGATCGTTTTAACGATAAGTAGGACCATGACAGATAAGAGTGAAGCATGCATTTATATCATCAACAATGTGTTTTTTTCCTCTTTTATTTTTTGTCGCATCTCCTTGCCAAGGCTTAGCGAAAGTGAAATACTCAAGTGTAGAGAAGGATATGCCATTTACACGATCATTACTGTTGGCTTGAATTTGCAAGTGATGTATCGGTGGGTCTACATTACTTTGGAGATGTCCCTCTCACTGACACCATTCCTGCACAGCCTAAGAATTCAGATGTTCTTTGGATTGTGGAATAGTGAAGACTTGGGTTTGTAAAGGGAAGATGGTTAATTTGCAGAATAAAGAATCAGTTTATTCTGACTGTTTCAAAACAACTATTTTTTTTAAAAATAAGTTAAAATATATTTTTTTTATTTATTTTTGATATAAAACGATGTAAAAACATTAAAATAATGTTAATGTGAAGCGAATAAAATTATTTTTAAAACACTCAAAGGTTTAAAGTATTTTGTTAAAATTAATTATTAATTATTTAAAAATAATTGTTTTTATGTTTTTGAATTATTTTGATTAATAATATCACAAATTAATTTTAATAAATAAATAAATAATATTGTTTTTCATATATTTTTAAATAAAAATATTTTAAAAAATAACATCCTTTCAATTCAAAGTGTCATCTATTGTATTGTGATGTTTGCCTTTTATACTGTCCAGGATGAGTCCATGGAAAACAGCAGAAAAGACGCGGACAAGCTTCAATATGGTACATAAACAGCATGCGCAAAGCAAACAGCCAAACAGCAAATGATAAAACACAGGGAAACTAACTTTTCGGTGCTCTCTTATTGTGGCATCATGCATGAATAATAATTACCTCATGGAAGAAGAAAATTACATCACATGAGACCTACTTAGCCTATTCCATTGCTTACAGAATAAATCCTAACTCCAAAATCAAAGCAAATATTCGCAATAAGATACTACCAAGAGAAACGCTACAAATTAATTACACAATGAAATTGGGATTATTCACATATACATTCTATGACATGGCCCCAACTTAACCAGCTCAGAAATACAAGAGAATTGTTGCACAGCTCACAAGATGATCAAGAAGAGTCCAATTATCATAAACATTCCAAAATGATCAATCCATTAAATTTAGTAGCTTGGAAACAAGAGGATATGCTTTTGATGAAGTTGCACCACCTTCTAAATCAATCAAGTGTCACTCCAAGTATCATCATCTTCCCCATCATCACTCGCAACAGCCTGACATGTTTTCCCAGTGTTAATTTGTCTATGTTAACCATAGCAAGGGAAACAAATTTAAACCAGGAGGAGGATGGAAAGAAAGTGTGAGAAAAACTGAATACCTGGCGGATTGCATTTGCTTTCTCCAAAATAGCACTGACTTTGTTATTCGCAGTGGGACCTGAGGATAAAGATGGCTTTGCTTTTCCAGTGCGTCTCAGAGTGAATGACTGCAATAGCACATCAAAGAATCAAGGGCAAAACTAAAGTGTGGAACTCAAAAGATTTTCTCATCACACGGCAACTAGTAAGTCTATAATTAGGTGGAATTCAGTACAGCCTTCACCTTTCTTTCCATCACAACTCTCAATCTCTTGCTCATCTTAAAAGTTCTCTCCTTTTCTGGTTAACAGTGATGATATTAAAAGATATTTATCAAACTTGGTACTAAGCATTTAAGGAGAGCATGAAATTTGAAAATGAAGGTGGTTAGAAAGTTACATGCTCCATTAAAACGGATTGATTTGAGATGATCATGAAGAATTGTTACACATGAATCATGAGCTAGAATACTCTGCTTCTTTTGAATGTTGGCAGTGAGAAAACTTTGTTTGATCACAGCTTTGCATTTGCAGACTTTATTTGCAATTTTATGAGGATGGTATCGAGATTTATCAAAGAAATTATCGATCAGCAGTTGGCAATGGGTGTGACGTAGATATAGTGTTATCATGTCCTAGTTCATAGGTGCCGAGTTTCATCTCCCAAAACACACATGCACCACCAAGACTTGTCAAGTTGAGACTCAATACTCGAAAAATGCATGCAGCCATCCATGCTGTTTTATAAAATAGCTTTAATTATCAATAACTAGTCTCTTTCTAGTTCTTTTGCCTTCTGATTTCAAATTAGTCTCACATGCAAACTAATCACTTCATAGTACTACAAATATGGAGAGCAGCTACAGGGAAGAAAAAAATGGCTCTCACTCACTTTGGTTCTGATTTGATGCAAGAAATCATCCTTTTCATCTATATCCTTGCCATTTGAATATTGATTAGCTTCTTTGTGACAATTCAACTTCTGCTGATCCTGTTCCTGCAGACACAGAATCCCAGGACAAAGATTTAGTCAATGATCCTCATTGTGTTAAATGAAATAGATTGAAGCCAATAAATAATATACCATTTGTATGAATGCATTGTACCTTGCTTTTTGGTTTAAATGCAATGGTATCCTCATTCATTTTGTGATCATCAGCTGGGGATGGCTTAGGTTGCTGGGGTACAGTAGATTCCAAAGGTTTTATATCAAATCCATGTTCATGACCTTCGGATAGAGCATGTAGTTTGCCTTCTGATATATCAGAGTTGGGCTTGGAAACTCGCCATTGAACTGGGGGAAGAGGTGGTGGCAATGGGGTGGAATCTTTAAGATACTCCAACTCTTGTTGATTCCTTTCATGCAAATTACCCTTTTTTTCTCCATACACTACAGAGTTCATGGCATCAAAACATGGAAGATCCAATGAAGATGCAGAGAGAGATGGATCTGTGCCATTCTCGGTATATGTACTTTGATTATTGCCAGCTTCTCCAGGCTGCAGAGAGCTTGAAAAAGATTCAACTGGAGATATTCTGCGCAAAGCATCATATAGCTCATCGTCCTTGCTTTCAGGAGAATCATCAGAATCCCACTGCTCAGAATCTGATTCAGAGTGATGGCTAAGATGATCAGACATATAAGGAGAAGATCTACAGAATGTATCATCATCAGAGTCAGAACCCACATTGCACAGTGGAATGGCAGTCTCCGGAATCAATTGAAATGATGGAAACATGTCTCTAATGCTTTCATTACCATGGTTCCCATCAGGAAACTTCAGTTTCAGTTTAGAATCCTCAAAGCCATCAATAGGGTGGAAAGATATTTTCATATGTTCCAATGGTGGTGAAGACGTGATTGAATCGATAGAATATTTATGTCCCAGCTGCTTGTTGTATGCTTTCTCTGGAGTTGCTTGATATGTAACTTCATTGTGCCAGCTCTGCTGCTCTAATGCACCACTTCTCAGCAACCTAGCCGGTTCACATTCACCATCATGGACCAGTGACACCTTTCTACTAAAACCATTGACAAGTAACCTATGACCAAATCCAAGCCTTTGATATGAGTTTTCATCATTTTCCTGACTGGATTCAATAGGTGGAACTTTGGAGTATGAATCATGCTGCAACTCATTTCCGGGTGTTACTGCACTGGTAATATTTCGTCCATCCTCATAGCCATGACTAATTCTATTGCCATGATGAAAATCACCAGGTTTTTCAACTTTGGAATCTTGATCATCATGCCATGATGCGGAGCCTTTGGAAGTTGGAGCCTTTTCGATGCTTCCTGCATCCTTGATCAATCTGCCAGGTTTTCCTCCATCATTGATTGGCATGGAAGTGTGATTTGTAGGCAGCCCTGTCTCATCTTTACTTCTGGTCACAGAATCTGGACTTTTAGCATTTGATACAGCAAAATCTGGAGGCTTTGAAGGCTCAAGTCCTAACAGGCCACCATTTGTCCAGAATGTAGTAGACTGAACACTAGAAAAATCATTTTGAGATTCTTGAGACTTGTTGGAACTACTTATGATTTTATCACTCGATGGCCCTTCTGCATTTGAAATTGAATTCGCAGAAACAGAAGATGAAGGAGGATCACTAACAGATTCTACTTTTGAATTATCTAGGACATTAGCACTTGTAGAACATTCGATGCCTGGTGAACTGTCCGGCTTAGAAGAATTTCCAGATACATGAGATTCCTGTTCATAGGCAAAACTCTTCAAGGAAACTGAGCTGGGTAACTCACAGGGAGATTTTTCATTTGAGGAAATTACAGATAAGGTACGAGATTCATATTCAGATGGATGATGGTCTGAAATATGTGATGTTACCTCAAGTATTGTCTCCTCAACTTCATTGTTAACACTGGAGGAAAATTGCTCCACTTCACATTTTGTTTGGCAATCGATGTCATTTTCAGATTCTGACTCTATGGTGTTCAGTGCATCCATGAAATCATCTGGCTCGCTTTCAACCTCATCAAGCTGGCTCCTGCTAGAGCTTGATTTTGGTGTATTTGCACCATCAAGTACAATATCCAGAGGATTAGGATTTTTAAGATTGACAGTTGATCTATCGTGTGTATCTAGGTCAGGCTCTGCTGCGAGCACCTCTGAAATTTCGTCTTCATCGTAATGTTGACCACTAGGCTCCACTATTTCTTCCTTTTCATCCCAAGTAACACAAGAAAATAGGGGCAGCAATCTGCTCTGGTGATGAAGTATGATGAAAATTGTTATCTGCCATCCCAGGTTGTCGATCAGGAAAAACTGAATCAGGGACATCATTCTGCTGCATGAACCTTGAAGAGAATTCCTTAGGTTCCTCTTCTTCAGCTTGCACAGAGGAATTTAGATGGAACACACATTCAATATACCCTGACCCGGTTCTTGAATCAAAAGAATTTGAATGATCACCCGCATCAGATTTTAATGTCGTGTCAATTGTAGAAGCTGTATGAGAAGGAGAGGTCTGCCCATTACCATTTGGAGTGGTAAACTGCATTCTACAGAGCAAATACCATGTACACATTAATTTCATCCAATTAAACATGACAGCACTAGCTTCCTTCATAAAGATACAATACCTGCCACTATGATTGACATTGATGCATAATGGGCCACGTCTCCATTCCTTGGTGATGAATGTTTTTTCTGTTTATTTTGACATTTATAATCAGTGAAATTTGAAAGAGAAAAAGAAAAAGAAAAGGAAGCAAAACTCAGAGCAACTATTTTATTAAGCATATGCTGAGCGAGGATGAATAAAATAAATTAATATCTCAGTGAAAACCTGAGAAGTCAGTATAATGAGCAAGAACGCTTGTCATCCACAAAAAAAAAGTTTGGAGGAACATGCAACAATAAGTCGTTGAAAAAATAGTTTCCCCGTTAATTGTAATTATGGAGAAAATTAGTTCATTAAATAAATTCAAGACTAATATCACAAGATCAGACCTAATCAATAGAAAGACACTTTTCACAATGGCTGAAATTTGTTATAGGAAAAAATATCACCTTGCTTTTCCGAGCTCTCTTATCTTTTGGGAGTTTCTCAGCATCTGGTCCCGTGACATTACCAGATACTCTCCTAAAGTAGGCCGGATCTGAATATCTCTTTAAACAGGACCCTGGCCCACCAGTATCAAATCTGAATGGCATACCAAAACGAGTTAGTATCTAGGATCAAATTGAACTTCATTATTCAAAACACCAATCAATTCACTCGGGAGGCTAAGGAGATGGAGATGACCATACTTGTCAAGCAAATGCAAACGTGGAGGATCACGACATTCTTCATAGGAGTCCATAATGAATCGCGGCAGGTCATTGTAGATGAAATGATTTTGTTCGTTTTGAATACAAGGATGCCACTCAGAACCTGCAAGATAGCTGCTTTTCATCAGCATTTGAATAACTAGAGATTCATGCAAAAAATAACAGAAATTGAGACTTGATTATGGCATATGGGGCAGAGTAAGCTTCTAAAACAACTTGAGACAAGACAAGTGAACAGAGGGTAATGGAAGTTGCCAAACCTTTACAAGTTCTTTATATGCTCAAATATCTCAAAACTGTAATAATAGATACAGACATGAATTGAATACTAAGCATATAGGTACCATGGAAGTGCACTAGACAATTGATGATCCAGAGCATCGAGGTTGTAACAGCTATGCTGAGGTAGCCATGAATAGCATAAAAGATATGATAACCAAACAGGCTTAAGCCAAGAGAGCCAGAGCATACAAGGTGGATTTAAATCAAATCAGAAATTCTCAGGAGAGGCTACATAAAAAGAGAGAATGGCTTTTATATCAGGTAACGAGCCATACCAGGTGTGTAAGCAAAATGTATGTGGCTTGTTTGGGCAAGCACCACCTTTTCAAGAGGAGGTAGCGCAGCTTCAATGTTTTGCACGCGAACCATCAATTTATGACTTCTAGAAGCTGTACTCATCACTCGCTCTTGTAAGCCATGGAAAACCTCTGCTGCAAATCTACAAAGCAGCTCAGATATGCTATTTAGTTAGATTAGCCACTTGAGATTTTGTAGTCAAAATCAAAGTAAAGGCGCATGTTCCGTATTGTTAACAAACAAAACATCTCCAGTAATTAAGAAATTTGAAAAATCTTTAAAAATAGAAAACCTCCTAAGGAGAGGCGAATCATACATACAGTTAAGAAATCGCTCTAATTTCTCCTATTTGAGTTGAATTAATAGTACAGTCACCTCTTTAATTAAAAATGAAAGAAATAGAAACTGAAGAGAAGAAATAAGAGAAGAAGAAGAACAGACTCGGCAAGATCGCCTAATTGTCGCAAGATCCCAACCAAGCCAGCAACAGCAACACCATCGAGCACAGCTTTTGAATCTCCTTCACTGTTTGCTTCCCTATAAAGCTCACCCTGTCCTAACCCGTACTCATTTCTCACTTCAAACCGAACCAGAGGCATTCTTTTTGGTTTTTGGTTCTTCTTCTCTCTTTATCTCTCTTAAATAAGAGTTCTTCTCTATCTAGGACTGAAACAGCAGCGGCATTAGCATCAGTAATGCATTCAAAATTCTATGAACGAATGAATGAAATAATAACTGAAGAAACACGAGAGTAGGTGAAGGAGATTGGAGCAGCTTAACTGCCAGAGATGAACAGACGACACCCTGCCTTTTTTTCTCTCTTTTTTCCTTTTTGTATTTCTTTAATTTTTATTTTTACTATTTTTGTTTTTAAAAGATTAAAAAAAAAAAAAAAAGGAGTTAAGCCAATACTTATTTACATTGCCAACTCTGGAAGCCATTCTCTCTCTTTCCTTTTCTTACCCAAAACCAAAACCAAAACCAAAAACACAAAACGAATTTTTTTATTATTATTATTATTATTATTCGTACAGTGAGACTGTGAATGCAAAAGACTTAATTAGCCTTGCTGTTGTGTTTATTCACTTGGATGTACTTGGTAACTGTGAGTGAGAGAGCGGAATATTTTTTATGATTCCGAGTTGCCAAGAAAATAAAGAGTGGGGACGCTGGACAGCGTGATTTCCATGAATTCTTTGGATTTTTCTTTTTGTTTTTGGTTAAATTGTCTCTATAATGGGTTAAAACTGTAATTTACATCGTTAGAATTTGTGTATATATTACATAATTTTCAGTTTTCCCATCATTTTCAGATTCCACAAATTTTGAGAAAGAGAGATTTACCAACGTGGAGTGTAGAAAGGGGCAAATGGAATTTATGAAGAGAAAGCGATCTTTCTTAATATGTGCCTTCCATTTGGTAATCAATACGCCATAAGAAGGTGAAAGGTAGCCATTACTAATCCTCATCCCTATAATTAAAATTATTGGTATTTGTTATTGTAATGCATTTTGTTTTCTAAATTATTTTTTATTTGAGAATTTAGTAAAATATTTTTTTATTTTTTAATATTTAAAAGTAAATATATTTTAAAAAAATATCTAAAAGCAAAAATACAATTTGTAGGATACAATACAAGTTGTTCATGTGTTCTATGCATTTTTAGAGAAGGGTATTATATGTGGTAATTAGTAGGATCATGTAATAAGATGAATATTTAACTTGTTAGACTTTTCCTTGCATGACGTCCCTGCTCTTATCTAAAATAAACATTCCAAACAATTTACATATGTTAATATTTTAATAAAAGAAATTGTCTATTTTTCTACATATACACGGATTTTTTCAACAAATATTGGATACGATTGAGGATTTTCGCTATTGGTTTGACTTTGAAGACTTTGCGTTGAACTTTCTAGAAGCTTCTATTAGGTACCCATTTTGTATGATTTTCGTATTCAACTATTTAATTTATATTATATCTGGTAATTAGTACGTTCATTGTATTATCTTGCCCGCTCCTTATCAAACAAATTCGATAAAAAATCACTACAAGCTGTTTTCTCAAACTCTACGCTTTGTATTTATCTTTTCTTTCAAATTTTATATTTTATTTTTTATAGATATATGAATTATCATTAGTTTTTAGCTTTATTTATCTTTTTATAAATAATTTTAATTATTGTTGTTCTTTATCTTGTTTATTATTTTAATTATTCGATGGAGGGGGGGAACCTTCCATTTCGTAGTTCAAAGCCTATTATCCTATAATCATGTGGATTAATGCATAAGAGCTCGTCATACTAAGCTCGGAGAAGGAAAGGGGAGAATAATTAAGGAGAATAAGAGGCGTGTACAAAAGGAAAAGATATGAGAATATGTGAGCAGATCATATATATGGCAATATCTTCAATACTTTTTTATATTTTTCTTTAGTTGCTAGCTACTTTCCTTTATTTATTTATTTATTTATTTTACCATTTTCGTGTGAGATATTTTAAATTCCAATTACTTTTTTCTTTCTAAGAGCTTATTTATTATTGTTTTGTTGAGTTCCGCGCGTACTGTATTGTTAGATATATTGATTTAAATAATTAATTATTGTACTGTACTTAAATAGTGCTAAGTTAAATTTTATTGTTGTGTGCTTTCGAGATATAAAATAATTAATAAAGACTCTAGTATTCTAAAAATATCGACAGCCTCTTAAACTTAGTTTACATGGCACGTGTCCATATTTGTTTTCTCGAGAGTCATTATTAAGTGCGAATAACTAAAATAATTGTTAAATAAGAACGACCATTTTTCTCCTTCCTCTTCTTTCTCCTGTGAAGCCCAGAACAACAAAACTTGATCTTTAAAGATGTCCCATTTCTCTTGCTTTGACTGCAAATATTCCACATTAAGAATGCTTTATTAGCAGAGACAATCAAATAAAACGCACCGTACCATACTAGCAAAGATCTGAATAATGAACATTATTTCCAAGGATTATTCACGTCCAATAAAAGCAATACGCTGAGCGATTTCTGTCGGTCTAGAGAGTTGACTCATGATATGCTAAGGTTTGGTGAAGATTAGAATCTTAGTTAGCTTCCACTCCACCCAAAAACAAATATATAGTGTAAGCATGCAATTATCAACTAGGCATTTATACTATTATTTGCACCTTTATTATTTAAAGAAACTCCATGGACTTGTATCTGCAAGTAATTAATTGTTTGCTCCGAGGATATCCAGCTAAGGTTTGGATTTTTGTTTTTTCCCTTGTCTTGTACAGCTTTGGGGATGGAAACATAGCGAATCAGGCCAACTCAAAATCTAAAGTATAGATGGAAGCTTGGAGCATGATTGTAAGTGAGATACCTAGTTCTTACCTTGTCAGATACGCGACATGTGCCATCTGCCTGTTTCCTACTCTCCTCATGCATGCATCGACGATTGAGATTAATTTTGCTGAGTTGAATGAAAGTTTGATGGTATATATTAAAAAATATATCTTTAATAAGATTAAAAATAAAATTAGTATGAAACAGTTTAAAATATGAATTATAATATAATTTTTATTAAATATATTTTTAAATTAATTTTTCCAGACATGAGTTATTATATATATTTCAAATTGATTTTTTATATAACACATGTCTATGTAATATATAATATCAAGTATTTATTAATAATTTATTTTTTATTTAAAAAATCTTGACTCCACCACAACCACTACATGCTTCCATGATTGAGATTTTGATATATATATATATATATATATATATATATATATATATATATAGTCTCAATAATTAGGCTGGTAATATTACTGAATAGCTAGCCGAGTTGCTTGATTGATTTGGCAGTGTATCAATCTGGTTGAGAATTAAATGTTTTTTTAATGAATCAATACCATCAATTGTATAACCAGGTGCGGAGAAAAGAAGACTGGCAGGGCCTGACCCCCTTAAAAAAACCATCAATATATATACAATCTTAAATTTTAAAGTTAAAATTAGTAAAAAATAAAATTTGCCTCCCTAAAAAATATTAAACAAAGGCTTAGAGAGATCCCCTTCTGACCCTCTCCTGACTGCAGGAAAAAAAATCACTGAACTTACCAGATTACGCTTGGAAAACTATATTTGAATTTACTACTCTAAAAAGAAATAAAAAAAACCTAACCCAAGTAGCTGCTCTCGTTTCCAAAGTTATGGACCCAACCAAAAATCTGTAACTAATAAAATTTAGGTTAGTTAAATAATACATAGCAGACCAAGCACATTATTGGACCAGAAAACATGCATGCTGCCATGATAGCTAGTGTCTTTAGACATCTATTTTGCTTTATTAATTTAGCCTGTCTAGTCTAGGCACTTCCACAGTAAAATATTACGTGTGGCAACCAGCCACATGACGAGATCCAGGTACAGGGTATCATGCTACCATCGAGCTTCAATTCACACAGAACTTCAATTCTTCAAATGTAAAAAAAGTTAGCAACAATTGAATCAGAGGAGACTATTTTATTAGTTGACGCTTGCAATTTGTTTGATTAGATTAGAGTCTTTAAATCAAAGGGTATCCCATCCAGCGTTCTAGATCTGTTTTTCATTTTTTAAACACCTTTGCTTAGTTCAAGGATATTAGATTAATTTAGTAAATGGATTGACCATAAACTTATGCATAGTGCTCTTGATACAATATGATATTCGGAATATACAGTTGCCTCTAAAACTAGGAGACCTGGATATAGAGAGTGTTTGAAAATATAGTAATGATTAATTTTTAAAATATTTTTTATTTAAAAATAAATCATAATAATATTTTTTTTATTTTTAAAAAATTATTTTTGACATTAAAATATCAAAACGATCTAAAAGCACACAAATAAAATTAGTTTGAAGTAAAAAATAAAATAAAAAATTATTTTTTTAAATAATACTTTTAAAATACAAAACCAAACAGAGTTATAATATATACTATAAGTGGATGCATTGAGTTTTACTTCTTAGGATATATATTGAGAAGAAGGATAGCAGAGTTTCTTAAGCTCTAAAATAAGAAAGATAGCAGTGTTTTTAAGCTCTAAAAATTATAGGTGAAATATTGAGGAAATATTGAATGCCAACAACGTTTATTTGTTATGAAAAATAACATACAAATTATTTTAATAATAGTTATACCAACCTAATGAATAAAACTTAATTAAATCAAATAAAACTCTCAAACCTATGAAAGAAAAATGAAAATAACTTACCATCTAGGTGGTGGTCCGGTGGTAAGAGCTTCGAACCAAGAGGTTTGCTTCCTCTGTGGTCTTAGGTTCGAGCCCTGTGATTGCTCATATGATGGCCACTGGAGGTTTATATGGTCGTTAACTTTAGAGCCCGTAGGATTAGTCGAGGTGCGCACAAGCTGACCCGAACACCCACGTTAAACTAAAAAAAAAAAAACTAGACAGTAAAGAAAATTCTAAAGCAACATCTTCCAAATTTAAGGTGGATATAATCCTGAACTTAGCTAGTGCTAGCCAACCAATCATATATAAAAATAAATGTAAAATGCACTGATGAAACTTTAATTTAATCCAGCAATCAAATAAAAAATTACATCCTTTTTTCTTTAAGAAACTTATGACTCGTTCAAACTTTTTGGATCCGAGAAGTTCAATCTTGAGCATAAATAATTTGTTAAAATCCACATGACCATAAAGTCAAAATTAATATTTTAGTAAAAAAAGAAGAAAAAGGTCCAAACCTAGACTGGAACATCACATGGAGTCATTAATTTCTGTGTGTAATTATGGCTTCATCTTCTCTAATCAGGGATTTAATTTGATGAAAAGCACAGTGCAGTCTTCAATGGTCATCAATAATGCCTGCAGTGCTGGTTTTGTGTACTACAAGGCTTAAAATCCAATTTAAATGCAGGTTCATTATTGTGATGGACCTGGCACGAAACTTCAGGGCAAAAGCCTACCAGCAAACACTTAAAACAAAGAAGCAAGCTGTCCTAAGAAAAATAACTATACCATATAAAGGATTGCAGTCCTTCCAACTGGCCCTAAATACCTAAGGCAGTGTCCCACAAAATCGTACCTTGACAAGTAATTAACAAAGATGCCACTAGGATTGGAGAATTCACATTCTTTCTTCTTTCTTTCTTTTCTTTTTTTTTTTTTTTTTACGTGGAGTGTCCGGGCCAGCTTGCGCGCACCACGACTATTCCCCACGGCCCACTGGACATCCTGCAAGCCCAGGAGCAGGTAAGGCACCGCGGGGGTGACAGGCGTGCACATAAAGGGTCGAATCCGGAACGAAAACGAAACAAGTCACACAATTAACCACAACAGCTAGACCCTCATGTGCATCTTTACCATCCACAATAAATATCCACATGATATAATGATATTTCGCGTTCGTGTGTGATTTCTATATGATTGTTTGTGATATATATGGACCGGGCACCCAATTAATTATCTTTTGTTGTCGAAAAACAAAAAAAAGAAAACCTAATTATCTTCGAAGAAAATAACAATTTAATCCCTAACATACATATGGCTCTATTGTTATGCGCCATCATGTGTGTATAATTTTTTTTCTCCAGTTAGGACACATCGATTTCTGAACTAATTAAAACTATACTTTAGGGCATACCAAAGTTTATTTTGTCTTGTTTATTAGAGGAAGTAACTAACATGTGCAAATTACCTTTAAATTTGAAGGAATTTTTTCAATTGTCGCTATGATCAATGAATGGATGAAAGAATGATACTACCTGATATTCAATACCGATTACATTTTTTCTTATTTTATTCTGTCAAAAATAATTAAGGATATATATATATATATATATATACACACACCTATTACAAGATTTAAAACTAAAAAATCACATAGGGATTTAATGAGCTAAGTCAAGAAGTAGTAAATCTACTAGAATGAATCTTTATGTACTTTTGGACTATATATAAAGCTATAGGTGATATCTCGTATTATATATTTATCATAGACTTAACCATCTACAAAAATACTACAAAAAATCAATAGGGCTTATGAAAACATTGTGTGTTATGAGTATTTAGATTTAAGTTGTGTTTTTCATGAAATACTTTGTTCGACCTTGCAAAATGTTTTATTCAATTTCTTCTCATGCTTTGTGTGACATGTTTGTTGTTCATTGCAACAAAAATAAAAAAAAATAAAAAATCCTTGTATTTTTTACTATTCATTCAATTGTTGCACCAGTTAGAGATTACTTTGAATAGCACTAATTAAATGAATAGGAAACACTTACTTTCATCTCTTTTACTTTATGGACGTGTTCCCTCCTCCACCACATTTTTCCTTCACTTTTTTATTTTTCTATACCTGAAATGACAATTTTTTTTTAAATCAATACCTTTTTTTAAAAAATAAAAACGATAAAAATATAGATAAGATAGAGATCAAAACAATAAAACAAACAAAAAAAAAAAAAGAAGGAAAGCATATTAGAAAAGAACGATATGCTGAGAGAAGATCTTATTCTCTCGTCACTAGTTAGGGAAATGGTGGTGTTGATTGTCATAACCTAATTTTGGATCCCATAAAATTCTTTTATAAAAAATATATTTTTTCCCTTTACATTCAAAAGTAAAAAAATCATAAATTCAAAATTCAAAAATATTTTTAAGACACAAATATGTGTGTTTTTTAACCACAATAAGTCAAAATACTAGAAAGATAGTTAAATTAGAATATTATCGATGAGATAGGCTGAAAGACTTAATTGAAGCAAAATTAAGTTTGAAAGTCAATTTGATCCAAATTAGAAGAATTAATTAAGTTGAAGGGCTTAATTAAACTTCTAATAGGATTAATTGATTTAATTAATGACTTATTTGAAACAAAGTTTAAGTTTGAAATCCAACTTAACCAAAATTTGAAGAATTAATTAAGTTTAAGAGCTTAATTAAACTTTTAAAGGGTTTAATTGACTTAATTAAGGACTTAATTGAAGTAATTATTAAGTTTGAAAGTCAATTTGGCCAAAATGGAAGAATTAATTAAGTTCAAGGGCTTAATTAAACTTTTAATGGGTCTTGTTGAGTCAATCAAGGACTTAATTGAAGAAGAATAAGTTTGAAGGCCTAATTTGAGTCAATTTGCAATAATTGGAAGATCATAGAACTAATTAAAACTTTGGATAGCCTAATTAGTGCAATCAGGGGCTTAATTGAAAGAAATTTAAAAGTTTAAGGTCAATTGAGAACTACATTAAAGAAATCCAAGATCAGGACCACTTTGTAAAAACTGATGAAATTCAAATGTCTAATTGAAAAAGGCAAAAGGTGAAATTGCAAAGCATCCAAAAGAATAGGGCTGATTAAGGGTTCAATTGCAAAGTTTAAAAGGTTTAGGGATCAACTTAACAGAGACAAGCAGCACCACTACTCATCCCCGTTCGATACGATCTAAGTTATAGTATAATTGGGTCCATATCACCAACAATTATATAAAAATCTCACACTGCCTATATTAACAAATTTGAATTTTCCACTTCCAGTGGCATCTGTATTAAATTTGCGGATGGTGAGTTTACCCCACTTTCTTGAAGATAATGCTATCGAGGTACGATTTTGCTGGGACACTGCCTTGGCTCTGAGGGATCGTTCGAACAATTATGTTTTCTAGGACAGCTTGCTTCTTTGTTTTATGTGCTTGACTGCTGCCCAAAAAGTTTGGTGCCACGTCCATCACATTAAAATTGGATTTAAAGCTCTCTATATATATAGTACACAAAACAAAATCAGTACTGCAAGCATTCTTATTGACCATTGAAAATGTGCACTGCTTTTTTATCAAATTAAATCCACAAAATAATGAATTGATGTGCTTTAAACCATTAATGCACACAGAAATTAATGAATTGATGTGCTGTCTAGGTTTCAACCTTTTAACTTTTGGTTTGATGAACGTTTTAAATTTGACATTACGGTATCCATAAAAGTAAAAAATGAGAAAGACAAAACCTGACCTAAATAAAAACACTATAAATAAAACTAGAAGAAAAATGATTCAAATAAATAAATCAACACTTCAACACTAGTAATAACAAGAGCAACTTACTTCAACCATCTAGGTGGTGGTCCAGTGATAAGAACTTGAAACTAAGAGGTTTGCTCCCTCTGTAGTCTCAGATTCGAGCCCTGTGGTTGCTCATATAATGGCCACTGAAGGTTTACATGGTCGTTAACTTCAAGGCCCGTAGGATTAGTCGAGATACACGCAAACTGGCCCGGACACCCACGTTAAACTAAAAAAAAAGAGCAGCTTACTCCAAAGTTGTGCACCAGCAGCGCTGCCACCGTGCAAAGGCGGAGCCAGTGGATTACTTCAAAGTTGCGGGTGTAGAACTTTTCTTGAATGGGTATAAATATAATGAAGGAGAGAACGCCATGAAGTTGGTTGATTGCAGGTGTGCTTGGGATTTTTCTACCAAGGGGAGTCTTCCAAGTGTTTGCTGGCTCCTTGCTTGGTACCTCTCTCCAATCCTTCTCATGTTGCCTATATCAAGATGTCCAAGTAGATTTCTTAATTTCACTCGAAAATATTAAGTTAGTCGAATTATTGTGATGGAATTAAGATAAAGTACCGAACAATGTGACTGTACGTTGAACTTTGTGAATTTTATAAATTAATGTGGACATGGCGAATAATATATGATAGTAATTGTCATCGGGTGATAAATATTAATAACTTATTAGATAAGAATTATGGTTCGTTAATTAGTAATGAAATAGTAAGTATAGTAAACTGGTAAAGTATAATATCTAATTATGCCAAATAAAAGAAATAAAAACATAATCTGTAGACATAGATACTATTTAACAACTAATTTACAACAAAAAAAAGTTTTAATTTACTTGAAAAGAATAAGAAATTAATTAAATTTTTGAAAAAAAAATCAAAATTGTGGATATAAAGAATTTGCAAGTACTAAATTACAAAAAAAAAAAAAAAAACCCTCAAAACCGTGAACCCTTAATCTTATTATGAAATATGAATCAAAATTCAGCACTTGAAATTTTTTAGCTCATTGGGCCTAGAGAGCTTCCAACCCAATGGCAATCATGTTAACGAAGCATTAAGAAGAGGCCTGAAAGCTTAACGTAAAAAATGCCTATGTACAACGTCCAAACCGCTTCCCTCTAATTTCTCCCTTCCATTATGTTTTTGTCTTAACGATAATGGTAAGAACATCTCCCAGATATATTAATGTGGTATTAATTTTATTTTATTTAAAAATATATTAAAATATTTTATTTTATTTTTTAAAATTTATTTTTGACATTGACACATCAAAACAATCTAAAATATTAAAAAAAAATAGATTTAGACTTATGTATATATAAAAATCATTATTCTTACTGTCTTTTTTTTTTAATATTTTGAATCTAAATAATAATAATAATAATAATTAATGTGTAGATCTCTCTCAACCAATATGCAATTAAGGAATAACATTCTAAGATAACATTTTAATCATAAATAAGTCTCATTGAATTATTCTAGAATTTAGATAAACTATAAATATTATTGTTTAAATTTTTTTCTTCGACAACACTGTCCGTGACGCTTGGTGAAACAATTAGCTTTCTAAAAAGAAGAAAAAAACAACCAAAGAGGCTTTCAGGAGGTACCATTTCTAGAGTTATTCCTTGCGGTAAAGCTGAAGAATATTGAAGGCAAGGCAAACCTCCTTTTCACCTTGTGCCCTAAGTCACTAACATCTTAAGGCTCTGGTCCACATATCGATTATGTTCGATATGTCTATGAATGAATGCTGGACTCAGTACAATATAGTCTAGCTTCGGTGTTCGAATCACGCTTCAATTATTACAAACAAATGTTGTTTTTTTTTTTTTTTTAATTTAACGTGGATGTCCGAGCCAGCTTGCGCGTACCTCGACTAATCCCACGGGCCCTGAAGTTAACGACCATTTAAGCCTCCAGTGGCCATCATATAAGCAACCACAGGGTTCGAACCTGAGACCACAGAGGGAGCAAACCTCTTAATCTCAAGCTCTTACCACTGGGCCACCACCTAGATAGTTAAATGTTATTCCTTTTATAACTTATCGTGCCTGCCTTCATAGCAAAATTCCAAGTTAATTTCTAGTGGAAAAGAAGATGTTAATATTATTATAAATATGTTTTCTAGTATATATCATGAAATTTCTTGATTAAAAAATAAAAATATAATGTTTAAGTTTAATGGAATGGCAAAGTGTCTAACTAGATTGTATTACCAGCAACAAAACAACTCTGCAGCAGCAGCAGGAGACAGCAGCAGTAGCACCACAGGATCCTCACCCTCGTCAGTAACCATTCTGAATTAACACCTCCACGGCTACTATTTAGAATGGTAATTAACCATACATGGAAATCATAGGAATCAACAGCTACCTCAACTAACGGCTACTTCTCAAAGAAGAAAACTATAGCCATTATAGATCTCTCATAAAAGAAAACTACAGCTACCTCATATCATAAACAAATCAATATATATAAATAAGAAATATTGTATTCATAGAAAGAAATAAGTGATGAAAAGGCAATAGTTAATTACTATTCTATATATAAAGAGTATCCTGTACAAATTAGAATTAGTGCTCATGTTTGTATTCTTGATAGTAAATGCAGTAAATTCATATTCTTCATCTACTGCGTTCCCTTGTTCAGCTTTCTTCTCTAATTGGAGTATTGTTATGTATTGTAATAACGGTTGTTTTTTAAAGTGATTTTTTAATTGGAAATACATGAAAATAATATTTTTTTTATTTTTATTTTTAATATCAATATATTAAATTGATAAAAAAAAACACCAAAAATTTATTTTAAAACAAATTTTCTTTTAAACAAAGATAAAATATAATTTCGATGGCAAAACAACCAAACAACAAACAAACAATGCACGTAGGCTTCTCTAAGCCACGCTAACGTGCCTGGCCTTTCATGATAAAGGCATGGCGCTATTTATTTCTCTTACATTTGACCAATAACATGTTTTTTCAAATAAAAAATGTCATGACATATAAAGCAATCTTCTATAAAGAAACAAAAAATATATATTTTGATTATTTTATGTGTGAATATATATAAAAATAAAAAAATAATTAATTCAAGAAAATAAAATAAAAAATTAATAATAAAAAAATAATATATATATAATTCTTATTCAATATTCATGTGCAATATATTTTAGAACTTTTTCATAATAGTTTTATATATAATTATTGCAAGTAATTATAAATATTACCATAAATAGTTTTTTAAAATATAAATACCATTATTTATCTAAATAAAATTTTATTTATGTAATAAAAACAAAGAAAAAAAGAGGGTCAATCAAGCCTACAAACTTGGGCTTGAAAGGCTAGACGCGTGTGAGCCTTCAAGTCGAGGTCTATATGTTTTGGTCTTGGCACTTGAGCATTTTATTTAAAAGATAATGGAAGATGAGTTATAAAATGTGTCGTCCCTATAATATTTTTTAGTATAATTGATTGTTAAAAAATTAAGATTCAAAATTTTAAGCTTTTAAAATTTAAATTTCAAACTTTTTTCTCTCTAAAAAGGTAGAAAAATTAAATTAATCCTCTCAAACCTCATTTCTAATTATAGAACCTCATTTCTAATTATAGAACATATCCTAAATGTGGATATGGCCTAAAAACTTAAAATAAAATCAAAATAAATTTTTCAGACCTCAATATTTTTTTTTTGGCATTATTAAAGCCCAAACCATCACTATTAAGCTTCTTTCTTAAAGAGGAACTAGTCAATGCCAAAATTAGAGTTTATGATGGACCTCAATATTTTTTCACTTTGAATTTTCTCTCTCCTTTCTAAATATTTAGGGATTGAAAAAATGTTTTACTTTTGAAATATAAACTTTGCAAACAACAAAGACCTTATGAACAGTACCAACAAAAAAGCGTAACCCATCTTTTTGTCTTTTTTATCAATTTTAGTACATGTTCATTAATTGTTTTTTGCACCTGAACCCTTTAATTATACTTTTTAATAACAATTTGTAATGTCGTGCAAAAATAATATTTGTTCATAGTACATATGCGAGAGCATGTACATCGAATCAAATCTCAACACTAAAACCCATGCCAACACAACTTACAAGCACAACAATACAATGTAATAAAGTTCAATTACTGAATTACCAAAAAAAATTAAGGACTCTGACAAAAAAAAAATAAACAAACAATGAATAAAAAAAATTTACATAATTTCATTTCTTTATTAAGTTCTTTTTTTTTATTCTTACTTTATATTCTTATATCTTTTAAATGGTGAGATTAGTTTCATTCGGGGTTTGTAGCTGTCTCTTCTACTAAGTATGATATATTAATTAGTACACATGACTTCATTTATAGTATGAAGTACTTTTAGAGCACTAAAGTATTTTATTTCTTCTAGGTATAATACTTCATCAATAAATAAATATTAAAATGAACTAAAGTAATTTATTTCTTCCACATAAATACTGGTTCAAATGGATTATGTAATTTGCTTACTAAAAGGGATATCTTAAGAATTTCAAATGGGCTAATAACTTAAGTTGCAATTCAAATTCCAAGCTCAACACATGAAAACATTTAGCCTCTTGGACCGTGGACATGGTTCTAGATTGGTCAGTTAATGAGTATAAATTTAACCAATTAAGTTTTTTAATAGATATATTTTTTATATAAAAAATATTTTTTAGTAATAAAGTCTTAATTACTACAATAAATTATAATTATAGTATTTTTTGTTTTAGAATGTGATGTTGACTACAATAAATTATAATTTAATGGCACATCTAACAACATAAATTTATGATTATTTGACATTGACAAGATGTCAATACATGAAAGAAAAACACAGGCATTTACCCCTTTTTTTTTTTACATCTAACAACATAAATTTATAATTATTTAACATTGACATCTTTTATTTCAGCTACATCATATTTAGAAATTATTTTTTAAAATATTTTTTATTTTAAAATACATTTTTAATATCAATACATCAAAACAATCTAAAAATATAAAAAAATTAATTTCAAATTAAAAAATTAAAAGTTTTATAAAATAAAGAAGAAGAAGAAAAAGAAAAAGAAGAATAAAAAATGGGACTCGAAGGACCCTTGACTAGAAAGGTGTAGTGAAAGGCAATTGGGGGGGAGTGTGGGGGCCATTCACGTGGATTGGCAGGTCTTTCCACTAAGGGAATTAATAAAAGAGGAATTGCTTACCATGACAGTATTATGTTCACCTTCTACTATATGTTTTTTTCGTATACTAAAAGTGATTTTCAGTGCATCACTAATAAATAATTCGCCTTTCACTTTTTCTTCGAATGACTAAACGCTACGAATTGATTTTGACCCCTCATCACCCTATCCTAGATATTTGACTTAATTTATTCCTACCATTTTAGCCCCCATATGTCCTCAATTTTCTTATATATAACTTGGACATAGATTTTTAAGCTAATTTATAACCTAAGAGAAAAAAAATCTAATTAATGTATTATTGCAAGAGTTGTTAATTTTGATTATAAACTAAAGTGGAAAATTGATTTATTTTTTTATAAGAAGCGAAATAGAGATATGCAAGTAACGTTTTAATTTTTTTTAATTGTGTGTCAATGAGAAAAGATATTCATTATAAAGACATTAGTTTAAAATCAGGAGAAAAAAAGTATTTTCTTATTCAAAATTCTCTTTCAAAAAAACTAAAAATTATCATTGTCTTAAATGAAAATTTAAATAAAAAATCACAAATCAATAATTTCTACATTAAATGTAAAACATATAAAACATTTACAATTAAAAAATAACTAAATACACAAACACACACACACACACACCAAATATATTATTTTTTTTTCTTTTCATTTTGCTCATTCTTTTATGAAAAAAGAAAGTAGCATAGAAAACATATCATCATCCTATAACATTTGTTTAACCACCAAAGCTAGTTTTAATGGCTAAAAAAAATCAGGCTCCTACATATTGAATCTAAAAAACACAAATTTCAACTTTTGTTTACTCAAAAACATGAAAAAAAAAAACCATTACATGGACCTTTACAACCTCATTAGTAACCACAAAACATATTTTAATTGGACAAAAATAAAATAAAATTAAACCAAATTAAAAATTCTTTTTGAGCCCCTATCTACCTTGCCGGGTATTATTGAAGGCAAAAATCACCTCCATTTAGTTCTTCTCTCATATGCAAATCCAAAAAACACTGAAATCACTATTATTAGTAGTTAGAATTTGACCATTCAAAAACTCTCTCTCTCTTTTTTCTTTTGCAATTTTCTATATATTCTCTAGATATTTAGGGACTAGAATGCAAAAAAAAAAAAAAAGACTTATGAACACAAACATAGAAATCCCAAAGAAGATGGATTGATTATGAAAAAAGTGAAACTTGAGGGACTAAATTGAATATTTTCATGCCTTTTGGATAGCTAACCAGTGAAAACACTCAACTTTCTTTTTTAAAAGTATCAATTTTTGTTCTTGGTCTTTCAATTTTATTTTTAAGAATAACATAAAATTATTATTTTTTGGTAAAATTGATCTATAATTCAACATTGAAATATTTAATGACAAATCAGACAAGCAAGAATATGTAAATTGAAACATATAATAACAAATAAAACTATGCTAACATAACTGGTAAAAATATAATATAATATAATTAAAGTTTAGCGATTAAATTAAAATAGATTAAATTCTAGAGATTGAAGAATAATTAAAAACATTGTTCATATATAATAAATAAATAATTTATTTTTCAAAAAATTTAGTTTATTTGTCAAAGCTTGTCTCACCAATTAATTATTTTCTTTTTCTTTCAACTCCATTAATTAGTTCTATTGGTGGATTTGTCACTTGAATTTTCTTGATGTCGCTAGGTTTATATCTTAACAATTTCTACATTCTTATTATTTTCTCCTCGTCAATTTCTTTGCACTTTCTTTCAGGTAGGTTGGTCTCTCTTTTTTTTATATATTTATATTGACCGGATATATTCCATACCTATTTTTTAAAAAAATTTCAGGATTGTTGTGATTCTTAAATTTTTAATGTAAGCTTCTTTTCAAATTCTCTAAATAAAAAATTTCACTAAAGTTATTTCACTTTGTTTTTTCTCTTTAAAAAAAGTTTGAGAATTTTGGATCTAAATTCTAATGAGTAGCTAACAAAAGCAAATTTTTAGATCTCATATTTTTTAACTAAGAAATTAAATAGTTTGCCAAATAAAAGTTGTACGGATAACTTGTTATTTTTTAGATGCAATGCAGAGTGCTTCAATATGTTCTGTTAGAAATTTTAAGATGACTTAATCACTTGTTATTTCATTATTCATTAATTAGGGACTAAAAAAGTAATTGTCAAGTTTATAAACATAGTTCAATAACTTGGATTTAGAAAAAAAAATGATTAATCTTTAGTTTTTGCATATTATCGCTACCAATTATTTATAAAAGAAAGTTACTAATTTGAAAATATAATTGTTTAACAAGGGATTACAAACCTACACCGTTTCCGTTATAAATTATTTAACAATGACATTAATATGCAACTTAATGAGTTGGATGATCGTTTCACTTAGACGAGTACGAAGTTATTTCTTTGTGTGACATGTTTAAACTTGAGTGATTCTTTCTCTATTTTTAACAAAGAAAATCTTATTCGCCTTACTCATTTTTATCCCAATGAATTCTCTATAGTAAACCTTATGGTACTTGGTGACCAACTTGATATGTATGTTATTGATCTACGCTGTGATGATGAGTTCTCTAGTATTGAAGGTATTGCTAGTTTTGTGTAAAAAATGGTAAAAACAAAAAAAAAAATTCAATATTTTTCATTGATATATATGCTTATCAAATCTTCATTGCTTTTAACAGTTACTCAAAAAGAACAATTATGATGTAAGTTTTCTCATTTTAAAAGTATTATTAAATTAATTTTATTTGATATGAGTTAGTATATATGTTTCAACATGTCTATATAATATCAAGTATTTATTAGTAATTTACTCTTTTATTTAAAAAATCCTGACTCCACCACCGTATACATTACAATAATAGCTTAGTTATTAAATAAAGTATTTTTCATGAAGAAAGTGAAAAGAAACAAATAATCTAGTTTCTTCATTTACAAATACGTGTAAATATTGTTTTTGGATTATACAATGATTAAATTAGAAGAAATACAATGATAAATTACAGATCATTAGTTAAAATATGTACATTTATTTGTTTTCTTTTGATACTCTTGAAAGGACATTGAAGTCGATTTGTAATTATCTTGTCATGGCCACACAATCACATGTGACCATCTCTATTATATAATTATCTTCCCCTACAATAACCATTAGTATTAGCATCATCATCACGATAATTATCATGTCGCCAAAGCCGATGTCATCACCTTGCCACTATTTCACTATCAAAATAATTAAATTACATAATATAATTAATATTTTTATATTTTTAATTGATAATATGTTTTTATATTCTTAAATTAAGCGTGGAAAGGGATTTCCGTCATATTTAGTTTAAATAATAAAAAAACAATAAATAAGAATCAGTTTTTTTTTTTTAAAAAAAACATAAACCCAAAACAGTACCTAGTGTGCTCCTCCAATTGGCGTTTGTTTTGTTTCTGTCATGCATTCAATTTTCTTTTCTTTTTTTAAAATAAAAAAACTGACATGTTAAACACTATGTCTTTCCAGAGAAATCACTATGAATTTGCACAATGATTTCTTTTTGTTTTTTTCTTAATTGTTTCGGTCATTTAATTTCTTTTCAATCTATACCTTTATATTTTGTTAATTTAAAATTAATTTTCATAATTTTTTTTATACTTTTTTTTTAGGTTTTATTTTTTTAAAAAGATGTTTTGATATTAAGTTTTTTTTGATTTTGCTGAGAATAATTTAATTTCATTGTTTGCAAAGAATTATAAATGAGAGGATCAAAATTAAAAATATGTCCTTAATATTTTTTTTAATTTAGCCATCGAGTTTTTTTTTATTTTATATATTCATCATTTTATATTGTGTTGATTGATGATTTCTTTCGATACTTGTAACCGTCGCATCATAAGTTTGAAAGAGATGTTAAGAAATATATTTTATTTTGTTTTATTTATTAAGGGTATAATAATAGTTTTATTTTAATCTATATATAATCTCTTTGTATTTAGGTTAACTCAATTTCTTCATAATAAATGCTCATGCAATATTAATAAAACCCTAACTTTTTTTTTTGTATTTCTCTTTATTTAAATATTTGAATTCTTATATTTCTTAACGCAACCAATATAGCTTTCAAGAAAGGTTATACTCAGGTGGTGGCCCAGTGGTAAGAGTTTGGGACCAAGAGGTTTGCTCCCTCTGTGGTCTCAGGTTCGAGCCCTGTTGTTGCTCATATGATGACCACTGGAGGCTTACATGGTCGTTAACTTCAGGGCCCGTGGGATTAGTCGAGGTGCGCGCAAGCTGGCCCGAACACCCACATTAGACTAAAAAAAAGAGATTATACTCATTTTTCTCGCTTTCTAGAATAATAAGTATTTATTGGAGGTATATGGAAATATTTGTCACACAAAATCTTACCAAAACAAACAAGATCTCACCTAAAATCAATTCAGTTGTTCTTGAAGTCTAACTTGGGTTTGGCTCTATTCAGTCTTTCCTAGTATTTTGTTTTAGGTTAAAACTTGATTTTTTTCTCAAGGTTAATTTCCCTTCCCAATTAAATTTACATGATCCTCATAAAAGTAACTGACATGAACAATTTCTATTGAGGTTTTTGTGTGTGCTTGTTTTTCAACTTCATGATTTAATTTTTAGTTAGTATTAATATTTTTTTAGTGTTTACATATATAATCCTTGCATATTTTGTTAAATGTATGCATCAAACTTTAAGTTAATGATTAAAATTTTTTTATAGCATGAAAATAAGTTAGAAGAAATTATAGCATGAGAATATGTTACAAAGAATTTAACGTTCTTTTTATATGTTAAGAAATTTTGTAGCCCAACTCATGACAACTCATGATGTACCGCATGTTATTTATCTAGTTAACAATTAAGAGTGAATTTGAAAGTGTGGTAATAATTGTTTTTAAAAATATTTTTTCATTTAAAAATATATCAAAATAATATTTTTTTATTTTTAAAAAATTATTTTTGATATCAGCACATCAAAATATCTGAAAACATAAAAAAATATTAATTTGAAGTAAAAAAAAAATTATTTTAAAACATAAAAATAAACAGGTTTTAAATTACGCTGCTTTTTGAATAATTAAATGGAATAATATTTACTTTTATTATCAGAAATTAAAAAGAAAACCCCTGAAAGGTGACCTTTATTACCGGGTTTACAGAGAAAAAGAAAACGACTTAATAGTGTTTCTCAATGGACATTAACTATACCAAGTGGAACCTGTTTAAACATATGTTCACATGAAAGTTACAGGTTTGTACTGCCCCCCTTCATCTCTCGATTTATAGCCCAATTGGGTCCTCAAAAAAAAAAAAAAAAACTTCCTAATTGAGCCTCTCAACCAAATTAAGCCTCTCCTTAAAATTTATCTACTTAGTCTTAGTATGATTCTCCAAATATTTGCATGGTTGAATGCATAACACATTACTTAAGAAGTTTGAGAATTAAATCAGCAGAGGGGCAATATCTACCCAAAACATGTTAATTTAATAATGATATTGACTATGATAACAATGATGATGATAAAAAAAAAGCCATTAAACCGCCTAGGATGTGGTAGGGAATGCAATTATTATTTTTAAAGCTAAAGGGCACAGGAAGATTAAAGTGAAGCACTCAAACCAATAAAAGAACAGAAAAAGGACAGACAAAAACGAGCAAAAATGGAACCAATCTACCATAATAAAGTCCGGCAAGAGTTGTAACAGAGTCGGCAACGTTAGTATTATGATTTCTTGACATCGTTAGCATTTGAAAAAGTTCGGTGCAGAGCTTAAATTATTGTTTGCTGCGACGAGACATAATATCAAAAACTATCTCGTAGGACCTCCCATATATCCTACTACTCTCAAGCATAATAGGTAGAGCTCAAGACGAGAGGGGAACAGACATTTTAACTTTTGGGAGAAAGGGATAGCACTGAAGGAGAGTGTGAGGCTGGGTCAGTACTGCTACTATATAGCTCAAAGAATCACCCCTAAAGAAACAAATGACAAGACAAAATGCGTCAAAACCTTTTATCCAATAATTGAGTATAAAAATTGAGCTTACGGATTTCATTTTCCTGAGAAAACATGGTGTTGGGTTTTGGATTTAGTGGTTCTTTTATATCATAAGATATATATATATAATCTTTTTAACCAAACAATTTCTCCTAACGTTATAATTTAATTTCTCCCAACAATTTCTTGGCCTAAGAGCAACTCATTTGTTATAGTGTCAAGCTTGCTCTAACCAAATTCTAATAAGAAGAATAGTAACTCAAATGATTATACTCATTTCAAGAGCAAATCAATCAAAGTTTAGCATAACATGTGAGCCTTCAACCTGTTAAAAAATATATTTTATTTTGTCTCATTTATTAAGAGTAGAATATAATTTTTATTTTATCCTATATATAATGTCTTTGTATTTAGATTAACATAATTTCTTCAAAATAAAATGATCATGCAATATCAATGAAACCCTAGCCTTTTTTTTTTGTATTTCTCTTTATTTAATTTGGATTGTTTAACAACGGATACTTGAGATTTAGTTCCTTTACCTTTTGATAAGAGTGTTGCTGATTGTCGTTGGGTGTATAAGATCAAGACTAATTTTGATGGGTCCATTGAGCGATACAAAGTTAGATTGGTTGCAAAAAGATACTCTCAACAATATGATATGAATTACAATGAGACATTTGCTCCTGTTGCAAAAATAACTATTATTCGTATTCTTATTGCAGTTGCTTCAATTTGTAAGTGACATATCTCTCAACATGATGTTAAAAATACCTTCTTGAATGGATATCTTCAAGAAAAAGTTTATATGTTCATGTTATTAGTCAATTTGTTACTTCTCCTACTATCGTTTATTGGGTAGTTGTTCTTTGTATTTTGCAATATCTTTAGGGTACAATCTTTTAGAGTGTTTTACTTCCATCCATCTTTTTCTTGGAGCTGCATGTATATTCTGATGTTGATTATGACAGTGATCCCATAGATTGCAAGTTTGTTACTAGTTTTTATATCTTTTTAAGTGATTCTTTTATTTCTTGGAAGAGCAAGAAATTAACAATTTATTGTTTCTCAATCTCCAACCAAAGCAGAATATCGTGCTATGACATCTAATATCAAAAAGATTGTTTGGTTATGTTGGTTATTTGCAGATATGAAAGTCTTCCTTTCTCATCATACTCTTATGTATTGTGACAACTAGAGTTCTATTTAGATTGTTCACAACTTGGTTTTTCATGAATGAACTAAGCACATTGAGATCGATTATCATCTTACTCATCATCATCTCAAGCATGACACCATTACTTTGCCTTTTGTTTTTTCTTTTTTGCAGATTGCAAATTTTTTTACCAAGTTGCATTCTATTTCTTGTTTTTATTTTCTAGTTGGCAAACTTCTGATGCATGTAGCTGTCACATCATGAGTTTGAGGGGAAGTGTTAAGAAATATATTTTATTTTGTTTTGTTTATTAAGGGTACAATAATATTTTTATTTTAACCTATATATAATCTCTTTATATTTAGGTTAACTCAATTTCTTCATAATAAAGTGCTTATGCAATATTAATGAAACCCTAACTTTGTCTTTTTTTGGTATTTTTCTTTATTTAGTTTGGATTGTTATATTTCTTAACACAACCAATATAGCTTTCAAGAAAGATTATACTCATTCTTCTCGCTTTCTAGAATGATGAGTATTTATAGGAGGTTTAATAAACTAACTATTAATTGTATGGAAGTATTTGTCACACAAAATCTTACCAAAACAAACAAGATCTCACCTAAAATCAATTCAGTCGGTCTTGAAGCCTAACTTACTTGGGTTTGTCTCTATTTAGTCTGTCCTAGTATTTTCACTTTAGGTCAAAACTTGATTTTTTTTTTCTCAAGGTTTCCCTTCCCAATTAAATTTATACGATCCTCGTAAAAGTGACTAACATGAACGATCCTATTGAGGTCTTTTCTAATAAGATTGGAGAAAATCATAAAAATGTTTCCATGTTTTTCAATGTGACTAACTTCATTACTTGAAACTTTAATCATTTCACTTTGAAAAATAATCCTAAAAAAATGCTTTCTTAACTTGAAAATTATATGATCTCCTTTGCATGCTTGCAAAACATCATGCTTCCAAACAAAGTGTATATGATAAGCAAGTTTAGTTCAATTTTGCTTCCTCCTAGCTTAATCAAATGCTATTTACAACATTAAATAATTTCAAGCACAGTAAACTCAACTATATTAAATTATATTTCAAGTTATATGATTTTTTTAAAAAATATTTTTATAAGCTCTCACTATATATAAATATTTTTTAAAAAATTCATTTAACTTTCATATTTTTGACTTAAGGGTTGTCGACTCTAATTTGGATGGATTGTCAAACTAATTTAATATAATTGAGATTAATAACTAAAATCAGAATTTCTCGTCTACGCGTGTGTGTGTATATATATATATATATGAAATTCTGATTTTAGTTATTAATTATCGAAACAATCCATGAAAAATTAATAAAAAAGTACTAAATATATAGTTGAATAATACATGTGCGAAGCACATGGAAAAAGTATTTATTAAATATAGCTAAAATATAATATTTTTTAAATATCAGATATTAACCAATCAATTTAAATTTATTAAGAATATAATAAAAATCACTCTTTTAAACATTAAAAGTGAATTTATTAGTAATTTCTAATAATGAATAAAGAAGATATACAACAATATGTTCAACTTTTATTTATTTCTAGTAATTTATCCTCAACATTTATATTTAGTGTGCATAAAAATATATATGGTTTTATTCAAATTTTATTAATATATAGAATTTGATTGGATTTTAAACTCTTTGATTTTTTTTCAATTTCTTAAAATTATTTTTAATATTTTCATACCACATACACATGCAAAGCATGTGCTAAAATTTATATACAAAAGCACAAAACTTTGTTTCAAAATATTTAATTTGGTAAAATTCCCTTAAAGTTTTTGAATCAACTAATATATTAAGAGGACTTTATTGATGATAAATATCAAATATATTATCTTACCTTAACAAATTCTACATGCCAAAATTAAAATGGCTTCTACTCTATATAAAAGGAAAATACTTATTATTTTCTATCACAACAGTAAATATATTCCAATAAATTCATATCTATTATATTCCTAAATGATAGGTTAATCCTACTTTTCTACTATAATATGCTTATTTATTCATCCTTAATAAGAGAGCAATCTCCTTAAATCACTCCTAACCTATATGGTACCTTATTGGCACTTCATTTTGACATTTAGAATTCTAAAAATGCTTAAAACTATTCCTATAAAATATAATAACTAATATATGAAAAATCATAAAAATAAATCAAAATCTATCAAATTATATTATATAACTAAAATATAAAAATAATAAAATTATATCAAAACTCAACAAATGATTAAATTGTATTTTTTTAATTTTTTTATAGGAAATTAATTCTTGGTTATTTTTATGTTATCTTTGACTCTTTTAGAGAAAAGAATTTGTAACTTTTGACAAACTTTATTAATATTAAAAAAGACTCTTTAGTTAAAAGAAACAATCAAATTTTTATTTGTGTATATTTTTAATATTTGACTCACATATATTAAAAAGAAGTCTTTAAAATAAAAGGATTTTTAAAACTATAATGATAATTTGTTCATGATAAAATTTAATGGGGGCTAGAATAAAATTTTTATTCATATGTTATGTATGTATATTATATATAAATGAATTTATTCAAATTTTATTCATAATAGTGTTTTATTGATTTTTCCCCTTTTTTTCCTTTCTAGTGAAAACTGTTTGATGCTTGAATGCTTTTAATCTACTTGCTGGTTTCAATTCATTAGTTAATTAATTTCCATTAAAGCAAATCAACTAAAAGTTAAAAAACAAGATAAGCAAGCGTTAAATATACGGCAACCTAGCTTGCTACGCCAAGAACATGATGCAACTCGGAGTACGAAGCGACGAGTCATGTCAAAAAGACTCCAACCGCGATTCTTGCACCAGCAAAGAAAACAACTGCAATTCTTTGTTGTTGCATGAAAAATACACGGTCCCACAGCCCACGAGTGGTGATTGAATCTATGATATAATTCTTGTAAGAACTTGTCCCAGACAAGATTTTCTCAGTATATGTATTGATGAGAATGAACGCACGATGTTCTTCTCTCTTGTTCAGATTGTTGATTAGAAACAGGAGGACAATCACATGAAGGCAGTAATAAAACTCGAGAGTTCTCTATCTCTGGCATGTAAAACGATTTTATTTTTTTTAATAAAGAAATGCATTTATTCATCATGATTCGAATAATTTGGCAATTTCTCCATGTTATTTCATTTTTGAAAGTTACATTGTGCTTTTTTTTTTTTTTGAAGAAAACACATGCATTCAACAAAAAGCAAATAAAAATTTACTGTTTTTTATTCTAAAAGCGCTTTTGAAAATTTTTTTTTGTTTAAATTAATATTTTTTATTGTTTTCAGATTATTTTGATGTGCTGATATTAAAAATAATTTTTTTAAAATAATAAAAAATATTATTTTAATGTATTTCTGAGTGAAAAACATTTAAAAAACAATTACAACCACACTCTCAAAAACTCCCCGTAAATTCACTTCAAAGGGCTGTCACCAGCCCTAATTAGAAAACGATGAGGGTTTAAAACTAGAAAACTAGGAATTAATCATAAAATATTAGCATAAGTGGTTAAGGTTTGGATTAGGATTCATATCTTATCTTTAGATAATTTATATTCTTATAATCTTTATAGATTATCTGTCTCCGATGGGCTCTACCGATTCAAGAACTAACATATGACTTGATGATGCAAATTAACTATAAAACATAGGATCTTGTAATCCTCGTAGACTAATAAAAACACAATTACTTGCAAATATATACATAAGAAATAAAATTAAATTATGAAACAACCTTAAAACCTCTGAAAATTAATGATTATTCACTATACAAATTGGTAGCAGATTGAAAATGACCTATCATGTCTCAGCACATGTAAAACAGAGCCAACTAAACACGTGAGCATGACTGGACTCTCTATCAATAATTTCTTTTGTAGGACATCTTAAAATTAGTGTTTAATTTGCCCCACGTTTCAACAGTGGTTTTTTTATTTTTTGATTTTTGAATTGATGTTTATATTAAAAATAAATTTAAAAAATATTATTTTTATATATTTTCAAACAAAAATAAATTATAAAAAATAATCTCTCAAATACCTTCAAGTTATTAATTTTTTTTTTCCCAACTAGAGCGACCCTCTAATCCAATCGGCTACGGTCATTGTTTACATTCTTTACGGAACAAGTTAATTGACCAAAAGAAAAGCGCTAATCAAAATTAACCAACCCATTTGTATTAATCTTATCTTAATTAAACCAATACAGCTAACCAGAAACATGTAAATTATATTTAATCATATATATATATATATTCGGCCAGATTCTTTCTCTGGCTGCTATAGAGGAAATCGGATCGAGATTTTCTATTAGTTCAATGCATACCGCCTAATTAATTCACCGAACTTACTAAAGGAGATCTTGGAAGTCATTTTCATCTCATAAAAAACTATATATATACTAGCGTCTGATTTTCGAACACCTACCCAGTGGTTGCAATGTCACAATTCCCTTTGAACAAAGAAAATATAACTGGGCCTACAAGCATTCAATAATGTCTCTAGATGTGTCTTTATAGCATGGATTGCTACGAAAATTGATGTCATTGTACAACGCACTTGATACTCTAAGGTACACATAAAATAAATAAATAAATTATACATTACTAAATTTGTCCACATCATTTTATAGTTAATGCATTATTAATTATTTCATTTCTTAATTATGATCGTGTTATTAATTAGATACGAAATGATTCACATTCTAAATATAATTTACTAAATAGATAATTTGAACAAATTTAATGATCTGTAATCCACATTACGAAAATTTATATTGTTTCAGTAGCATTTTCGTACCAATTTAATTACCAAAATGCTATTATAAACAGTTACTATAATAACACTTATTTAGCTTAATGCCATTAATTTTTGTGGCATGCAATATCTTATATTGTGTATTAATGCTAACGAATCCATTAAGGTACTTGTTAATAATCATTTAAATTGTTCATCAATCTCTAGTTTTCTTTTTTTATTTTGTCTTATAATAGAATTCATTATGAACATTTAAAATATTACCATATAAATAGGCTCACTAATATTTATAATTGTCTTTCATTTAATTATTGATATTTAATCTTTTTCACCTCATGAACCCAAAAAGAAAAGAGAGAAATTAAAGACAAATAATTTCATTTAAATTTTTTTTAATGGAGCCTCTAAGCACTTGTTAGTATTTTGTTTATTTATTTTACAGAGAAGAGTACTGATTAAAACTTGAAATCTTTAGAAAGAAGAGGGACATTATTATCAACTGAGTAATAGCTTATTGGCAGCACTTAATTAATGGCTTTTATTTTAGATATAAACTAGCCATAGGATCCGACCTTGTTTGCAATATTAAATAAGAAAGAAAGTATTTAATTCAAATATTGAAGTCGTAAATACTATTTCCATGAATGAATTTTCGAGCTTACCAACTTTGATAGAAGGTCGACTCTGTCATTTTTTTTTATCTAGGGATATTGATAATAGATATTTCCCCCCCCCCCTTTTTTTTTTTAATGTAAGCAAATTATTATAGAACCTCTTACTAGTACCTTATTATTCAGGGGTTCTTGGCTTTAAAATATCCATTGCATTGAAACACTAATTATCAGTCGTTATAAGCTCATAGAAGGTAGGCATTTAAGCTTCCACTAAGTTCATTTAAATTAAGAGAGTTTCATATTCAACCATATTAGTGGAGTTGGAGAGCTCAAATTGAAGTTCATATTAAAAACTTTTCACTTTGAGGCCTACAAACACAATCCCTACCTTATACCTAAAGACATAAAATTTCCAATTGATTGGGGTGTCATGGACATAAAAGTTGTATTTTGTTCATGTGTTAGCTATTCCATGAACTAATATTCAACAATAAAAAATGTAGAGGTTTGGGCTTTCTTAACTGACATTAGCTGTTATTAGAGAATAAATTTCTCCAACTCAATAACCTATTTTGACATAACATATCTATTTTATCGAGAATCTACTCAATCAGTCAGGATAATTACTTAGTATACTTAGAAGTAGGGTTTCAACTTCTTCGTAGCACTTAACAAGGCTAGGGTCATCTTTTCCACTTCCAAAAATATCATAGAGTCTTTTAGTAGTGTAGTAAACTAGCTTATGCATTCCATCTATTTTTTCATAAAGATGATGCTCAAGACCAGGTATGTCATCCTCAAGTAGAGGAAAGATGGAAACAAAACTTTGAATTTGTCAAGTATCCATAAAAGCTTTTTGTGATTTTAAAGTCTAATAAAAAGATAAATATGTTCTTATATATCTTAAGGAATAATAAATAACTCTTTTCTAAGCAGGATATGAATTTGTTGAGAGTTACCACTCTTCTAGTGAGCCTATACATATCCTTTACAAACTAGAGAGGTTTCATGTCTAGGATGACCTAAAAGTTTTTAAGATTATGATCTATTCCCACTTGTTGACCAAGATTTATAAATATTCTCCACCTTAATGGTGAAAGCATAATTGACAGGATTCAACTTTATTTAGTAATGATAGATAACATAAAATACCTATTGGGGATCTTAGAGATGTAGAGATGTAGCTCAAAGCTTATGCTTTTCACTAATATGACATCCATATAGACTTTTATATTCTTCATCAATTAGTCCTTGAAAACCCGATTCACCATTATTTGGTAGATGACTCTAGTATTTTTAAGCTCAAAATTGTTGGGTTTCTTGAAACATATAAATAAAAAAGTAGTAATTTAAAATTTCTAGGGAGTCTTAAAGATCCTGTTAGACAATCAAGGATCATTTTGGGTTTGTGTGAAGATTACCTAAAGAAAAAAAAATAATCTTTCTTAGTTTAGATCAACTTTTTAAAGCTGGATTATCACAAAACACAAGTTCTCCAATTATCTAGCCTTTAAAAGTAATCGACACGAACGACCAGATAAAAATTTCCTAAAACCCTTATAGGAGAAAAAGATTTATATACCTTCAGTGCTAGCTTTTTATTTTTTCTACTCTAACTATCTATATAGGTTTATCTGATGTGTAAAATGCATACAATATGTAATGTTCTGTATAGAAGGCTTAACATTCTATTTACAAAAAAACCTAATAACTCTATAAATAAATAAAAAGCTTTTCCTTTAAATAATATTACATATATTATTTCAAGATAAATTTAAAAAATTATACAATCAAGTCCCTACTTGACTCTTTTAAGTCTAGAATTGTAATCTCTTGTATAAATTACATTTTAATCCTTAATTTTTAAAATTTATTTATAATCAAGTCACACTTAATTAATCATTTCATTTTTATTTTTTACCGATAGTTTCTAATGTGTATGATATATAACACATGGTTGATATATAGCACATGGTTGATACACGTGTCTTTATTTAACACAGATATGTTTCATCCCCATAATTGGTGGTGTAGAGATTGGACTTTACCTAGGGTTAATGCACTCAGGGCTAAATGATTAACATTAAGGTATTTCTGACTACTTATATTATCAAGATAAATTTAAAAAATTATACAATCAAGTCCCTACTTGACTCTTTTAAGTCTAGAATTGTAATCTCTTGTATAAATTACATTCTAATCCTTAATTTTTAAAATTTATTTATAATCAAGTCACACTTAATTAATCATTCCATTTTTATTTTTTACCGATAGTTTCTAATGTGTATGATATATAACACATGGTTGATACATGTGTCTTTATTTAACACAGATATGTTTCATCCCCATAATTGGTGGTGTAGAGATTGGACTTTACCTAGGGTTAATGCACTCAGGGCTAAATGATTAACATTAAGATATTTCTGACTACTTAGGAATTTTTTGCAAGTCTTATACCTATGAGCATTTACTTACAAAGTTTTATAGGAATTTAAGCCTAATTTAGAGATACATTTTATAAGCCTCATTGGTTGATAAGACTTTTAAGAGGCTAAATTGACCATCCTGGATCTAGTAGAGTAGTGGGTCAAACATTATACCTGAACTTAAAAGGTTGTAATCTACATTTAGGCTTTGAATATGTGGATGAACTTCATGAATCATTATAACTTTAAGATTGTGTCTTTTATGGGTCTTGCCTTAAACCATTTGACATCGACAATATGATTGAGGGTATTGATTTTAGGCCTATCAATATGGAACCTATCATGTTTTAAGCATATTATTTTAGATCTATAAAAGTTTTGTTTGCCCTAATATTCTCCCTACTCTCATCTTCAATTCTTAGATCAGTTAGGAACCTTCATTAATGTTAGATTCCTTATACTATCACTATAAATAAAACTTTACCCTAATCATTTAAACACAAAAGCATATAAGAATAGCTGAGTTTTTCAAGACTTTTAATGTTAAAAATTTGAGCATAAACCCTTTGTTTAACATCCCTTTATCCTTTTCATAAAATAAAAACAATAAAGTCAAATGAACATTATAACAATATTAATAAAATTTTAATAATGATTTAGTGGCATACCTTTTCTCTAGGCTTTGGAAATCTTTTGCTAGGATCGTGATCTTTTTACTCCTTAACTCTATATTATTGTTATTTTTTTTTATAATTTTGAACGCATGATTGAGAAGCATCCTTAAATGATTTGAGGACTTGGTTTAGAGCTAGATTTGCATTGATTGATCTCTTTAAACATTGAAGAGTATATAAGTTTGAAGTGCTAGATTCTAATTTTAGTCTATGAGTTTGAAAGATTAATACGAACTACTAAGTAATGCTCTCTATTTATAATGATTAGAAAATGTATCGAGAAAAATCACGATTATCATACATTTATCTAATGGTTGGAACTTAGGATAGAGAGTAGAAAATGTTAGGGAAACATGTTTCACTTAGAGAAAAAAGCCAAAAAATACAAGTAGATCCCAAAGATGATTTCAAACATAGGGATGAACATTAATTTAATTTAAATGAAATATTTCAATTTTGAGTAATTACCTAAATTTATTTTTCCTTTTCATTATTTTTTTTTCAATCAAACAACTCAAGTTTTTTTTTCCAAACTAAAAAATCTGAACGATAACTTTACTAAGATTTCTACATATAACCTAAAATTTCTACTCATTATCCTATTAATTTTATTTACCTAAAATACTAAGAAAATCACAATTTACTAGCCAAATTGTGGTCCAAAAAAGTTGACTTGACAAAATTAGATTTAAGAAAATTACAATACCATTATTTTTAAAATTTATAAATAAAATAAAATAAAATAATAAAAATATAATTCGACTAATTACTAATGTTTTATGTAGAATTTTAGTAATGTATACAAGCAAATAAAATTTTATCTTCACCATCAGTTAGTAGCTCCATATTTTAACATGCTTAAATGAGGGCAAAAATACATGTGACCATTTAAGAACCCAAATAATCAATTAAAACTATAGATAATTGGTTCATTTGTTTTCAATTAATAATTAAATAGTTCAACTACTATTTAATTGAATCGTGCTATGTCGTGGGGTGATGCAAGTGTTTTCTTTTACATACAATAATATTTTAGTATTGCTAACTTGTTTCTGACAACAAATAAAATATTATTTGTAAACTCAAACATGATATACATGTTAAATAAAATAAATTGAAGGTCATATACATTAATAAATATAAAACATAAACTATTAATGCTAACTAAATATTAAGCTGTAAAGCCGAGAAACAACTGCAAATTAATATATTTGATTTGATATGACTCGATTGTCTTGGCAATTTTAAAGGCAATTAAGATGAAATTTTTTTCTTAAAATTTTAAGGCAACAAGATCTTGAATCTACCTAAGTTAACTCCAGTTAACTTATCAAACCTGTGTCCCGGTCATTAAATTGACTGGGTTTAATAATTTTTTTTCTTAAACCATATTTTATCTAATTATATGATAAGTGAAAATAGATTCTAGCATGAAAGCAACCCAATAAAAAAAAGAGAAGCAAACATTATTGGTTACACAAAAATGACACGTGCTAATTTTTTTAAAACACTACTACAATCTTATTACAAAACAAAGTAAAACAAATTGAATGATATTTAATGAAATAAAATCTAAAATATACTCTTAATTAATTTAAGAAAAATTTGGTTGAAATTCAAAATAAAAAAATAAAAAACACAAAATACATTAGGCAATAAGCATGGGTGTTTAACACTCTTAACACATTACAAAAAGGCTAGGCATGTGCATGATTGTTTTTTTTAAGGAGTTTATGGCTCATTATTTTTATAATAGGTGATAGGTCGCTTGTTGTGATAAATAATCTATCACATAATTGACTATTTTTCAGTCACTCCTAGTGACTAGAATATTAGGATCAATATTTTAGGTATTAGAAAACTGTTTTTCAACTAATTTTTACATGGAAATATCTCAAAAACATTGTAAATACCTTGATAAACTCATTCCCTGCTAAAAAAACCTTAAAGTCACTTTAAGAAAAATTAAAATCAACCAAATGTTAAAAAATAAATGGACCATGATCTATTTTTTCAATATTTTTATAGGGAAACAACATCACCATTGAACTCCTCTCAAGAAGACGAAGTCTTTGATACCAAGAAAGATAATTTTTTATTGTTAAAATATGATTATCCAAATGTTTATTTTTTTTATCTTATCTATCATTTTTCAGCTTCCCTCTCTCTCCTTATTCGAACAGGGACCGATTCTAAAGGAAATAAATTTGAAAAATAATTTTTTTTAAAATACATGTAGTATATTCTAAATAAATTAATTAAAAAATTAGATTGAGATGCATAAAAAACCACAAAATAGTCAAGGCAACAAGTATAAGTGCCTAACACACCTAGCTTATTAGAAATAAGCTCACGCGTGTGCCTGACTTATTTTTTATATTTTTTTAGGAGTGGATGACTCCATTTTTTTTCATAACAAGCAACATGTCACTTGTTGTGGCAAATTAACTATTATACAGCCATCCTTGATGATAAAAAAAAATCAAGGTCTAATATTTGAGCCCTGAAAATCTATTTTTCAATTTATTTTTATCTAGAAATACCTCAAAAACACTCCAAGTACATTGATAAACCAATTCTCAACACTAAAACACCTTAATATCACTCTAAAAAAAAAATCAACCAAATTTAAAAAGAATAAATAGACCTCAATCTACTTTTCCAGCATATTTATAGGAAAATATCATCACCATTAAACTTCTCTTGAGAAAATGAAGTCATTCACATCAAGAAAAGTTTCTTTTTTTTTTTTTTGAAATATGACCAACCAAATGTTCTCTTTCCTCTGTCAATTTTTTTTAACCCTCTCTCTCTTTCTTCAAACGTAGGGCTGACAACACAGTAATAAAAATGGGTTGTATATTTGTTTTATTGTCAAATTTTGTTCTTAAAAAATTAATTTCTTTAACCAAAAAAACCAAACTCCATCTTTCAAAATTAAACAATATCTTAATGTCAGAACACTTTTTTGACATTTTAAAAACTTTATAAAAAACAATTAAAAATAAATTATGAGCTTGAAATACTATTTAACTTAATTTATAACGAGGCAATTGATAAAAATAAATGGTTGAAAAAAAATTAAAAAAATTATTCTAGTAAAGAGTATTTTGTACAGTGAAATCAACAAATCTTAGTTTACCTAGTCCTTTGCTGTATCACATCCATGAATTTTTTTATTATTTCTATATGAAATTTCTCTCTATGATAAGAAAAGTGAACTTATAAAATATAATAATATAGAAAAGTGATGAATTTACTTGGCCAACCAACCATCGAGGTAACTAGTTTATTATCTAGTGGTATATATCCCTCCCTTTCCTAGTTCTGTGAAGAAATGAGATTGCCGACAGGGCAAGTTTTGGGTGGTGTAGTTGCATTCGATGACCCTTTCTTGTAAATAAAATATATGTACAAATTAGTAGAAATATCCATATTTGTTAATGATGTGCGCATATTTATTCTCATAGAGTACGAAGCTCAGCGAGAGAGCCACTCTGAATTGCGAAACAACTTGTACAGAAGGCACTGTCCTCCAAAAGAACACTATATTTCATCAGTGCCATATTCTGCGGCTCGGACCCATCTTGCAAAGATGTCTCTCTAATTTTTATCAATCCTTCTTGTCAGTGTCTTGTGTTTTCAACTTATTTTCAATATAAAGGAATTATTCTTCATGTCTAAATATTTACATTAATATGGAAAATTTCCTTACCTTGATACCGTGCGCTGTTGGAGTTTGAGAGCCCTAACCATCAGACACAAATGGCCGCCAAGTCAATCCTTGCAACATAATTATAGAGTATGTCTACTCTTTTTTTTTTTTTTGGCAACTGGGCATCCCAAATCACTCTACCCTAGATCAAACACGAACCTATTCCCTAGCTTTGCTGTATTTCTGGACTGTTCATCTAGCCATAGTACAAGTCTACATTTTTCTGGGCTGTTCATCTTTATTTTTTCCGGACCAGCTTGCGCGCACCTCGACTAATCCCACGGGTCCTGAAGTTAACGACCATGTAAGCCTTTAGTGGCCATCATATGAGCAACCATAGGGCTCGAACCTGAGACCACAGAGGGAACAAACCTCTTAGTCCCAAGCTCTTATCACTGGGCCACCACCTAGATGGTTGGCTGTTCACCTTTATTAAGTTCATGTGTCTTGGCTTCTTAAATTAAAAAAAAAAAAGGTTAAGGCCACTATAATTGCATTACATCTTCGTAATATAATATATAACGCATTATAGTATCTTTGACTTTGGAAATTGAAGACCACATAAGGATATCCAGTAGTTTAGATTTTCGATTTTTATTTGAAAGTCTCAAGTTTAAATTCTAAGAATGGTGGAGATTTGAAAACTTGATTGGAATTTAATATATAATTGGCTGTCAATAATGAATCTCTCACTTGCAATTTATACTCTATGGATTGGATCCTCAAATCATTACTAAGCCATTGGACCTTAATAGTTTTATTATCGCATCGAATTTAATAATTAAATCTAGGTTTACTTAATTTAAAATATTTAAATCTTATGATGATCAATAACTTTAATAACTCTATTATATTATTTTATATTCTTATATTTACTTTATATAGAACATGTATACTAACAAATTTAACCTTGAACAAAATTTATCACAGACACAATTTTGGGAAGAGCATCGAGATTTTTTTCCCTTTGATCGATAAATAACCAAGAGCTTTGAGTTATTTCAAATATGTAATTGTATGTGTAAAACTATGCTTATTATTTTGGACCCCCGTATAAACGGAAAATCCCATCGGCGCTATCTTCCTCGTTTTCAAAGGCCAAAAATAACTTTTTTCAATTTCGAACTTTTGACTCAAATGTTGCCTCCAAAATCAAGCAATTGAAAGGCAGCTGGTAGGCCTAGCATCCCATTGAACTTGTATTTTCTTGCACAAGCCAGCACCCTAATTTCTTTATAAAAAAACGAAAAACAAAAAAAAAAAAAACCTCCTATGAATGTTATCCGTTTTAATTCGATACATCTATACATGCATGTTCATGTGTATGTGTCATTTCACCCTTGCATAATTATGCACTAAAAACCTGACAAAGAAATGGGCTCAGAAATTCAAAACATGATTTATTAGTATCTCTTATGGCCAGCAGAATTTTTGTGTGTTACTCATGTAAAATTTGAAAAACAAGGATGGAAGATAAGGACAGAACATATTGATACCATTAATATTAATAAAGAAAGAATACATCAGCAATTCCACTAAATTAAATACCATATCCTGTATTGTTGCTTGGTCGTCTTTACTTTACTAGTTGATGGTGGGTAATAATTTTCTTCACTAGCTAAAACTTCGTGGATCAATAATACATTTTTCTTGATGCGATTTCAACCTCGTCACTTCAAATATTACACACACACACGCGAGTTAAACAGAGTTGTTAATTCGGACTACTGCACCGACTGATTAGCCATTAAGCACATATACACAGTAGCAATGATCGAAATTCAAATGAAAATGATGGTGATGATTGTATTGATGATAGCAATGGGTTAATAATTGTAAATCTTATTTTAAAAATATAGTTAGTGCAAAATAGTGTCATTAAAGGAAAAGAAATCAAAATTGTTGCTAATTGGACGAGAGGAAGAAAAGGAGAACAAAAGCACCTTCATAGGGCCCATTTCATGTCTCCTCATGAGACCTAAGCTTCCCCCCCACTGCACAATCACACTATTCTTCTTTCATCTCTTTTCTTTCTTTCTTTCTCCATCACCCACCCGTTTTCTTAATTTCAATTCTTGTCAAAATAGTCTTGATCATTTTCTCTGCAAAAGAAATTAATCATGTCAGGTGATCAAAGGCCTAAAGATTCTGCTGAAGGCTCTTCGCGATCTGGAGGCGATCACCACCAGCTTCAATCAGCTCCTTTGAGCCGGTATGAGTCGCAGAAACGGCGAGACTGGAACACTTTCGGGCAGTACTTGAAGAATCAGAGACCCCCAGTTTCATTATCTCAGTGTAATTGCAATCATGTGCTTGATTTCCTTCGGTATCTTGATCAGTTTGGCAAGACTAAGGTTCATCTACATGGGTGCGTCTTCTTTGGACAACCTGATCCTCCTGCTCCTTGTACATGCCCTCTAAGGCAAGCTTGGGGGAGCCTTGATGCCCTAATCGGACGCCTTCGAGCAGCTTTTGAGGAGCATGGAGGATCAGCGGAGACTAACCCTTTTGGAAATGGAGCTATTCGGGTTTATTTGCGTGAAGTGAAAGAGTGTCAAGCTAAGGCAAGAGGGATTCCTTACAAGAAGAAGAAGAAGAAGAAGACTCAAATAAGGCCAAGAGACGAAGCAAAGCCTTCGATGCAGACAGCTTAAGTCCTTTGGCTTCTTCCGTTAAATGGTAATTATTTTTTTTCTCTAGATCATACATAACATTTAAATACATATATACCAATCTTGTGCTTAGTTTAGAAAATCTTATAGCAAGACTGGCTAAATATAAATGTATCTTTAATTTAACTACACGGCAAGCAAATAACCAGGTAAAACTTAATCAATTCTTGAAAATGGTATGGCTGAGTTAAGACATATAGCGCACGTGTGTTAGTAGAAGGAAGTCGAACGGCAGTGATTGATTGGATTTCCAATACATTGAAAGGCTTCATGACATACGGAAACTAGTTTGTGTGGAGCTTTTCGTTTTCTGTCATAAACCCTAAACCCACATTCCAAAACCCTAATCTGATATCACTTTCAAGACTGTGCAAGATGAAGCAACTCTCTAGTTAAATGAAAAATTTACCTGAACAGCTTTTACCCTTATTTATTATTTCAAGAATACATCAACTACCATTATTGGAAAGGAGGGAGAATAGTATTCTGTTCCCCCCCACCCCCCCTCCTCTCTCTCACATCACGCTATAAAACACTGTTCAGGTGCTGTTTCCAAATTGGATTAAATAAATTTCGCAGCCTGTTTTACTTTTTGCCTTGTTTTGCCTCTTTTGTGATTCTGCGTGATTTTTTGCTCCCCATGATTCGAATGACCATCATGTGATATGTCATACGTTGCATGTGATTTTTATACACATCGACGTTGGGATTTAACATGCATAATTATAGTCTCATAATATTTAAACTCCCAACTATTATTTTTTATTACTTTTCTTGTTGTGGAACCAAAATCTTGTATTGTTATGTGTATGTGCTTTCATTGTAAAAAACCATTAGTCTTGTTTATAGCCAGAAATCTCAAAAAATGCTTGAGGGAGATCTGTGAAAGCAGGTACGCTGGTAAATTTATGAGTCAGCACATATGATGTCTGTCCTAGGAAGTGTTGTACACTGCATTATTGTCTTCTATAGATTTGAATGGATGGTTGTCCGCATTTCATCACATTCATTTGCCTTCCCTGAAATTAATTTGTTTGAGAAAAAAAAACTGAAATATATGAAAATAAAGAATCTTTTTTATTTCAAAAGCAGGCAATCTTGAATTTTAGTCCTTAGGAACTTCCTTATTAGCACATTTGTTATGAAAATTAACTTATTTGTTCCTCTGAGATAATAAACAAAGTATCAAGCATGCTACGTCTCTTAATCCAAAGTAAAGTCTCTTGATCACTACCCACTATTTGTCTTTATGAATTCTCAAAGATTGTGTAAAAAGTGTTTGTTGGGATCATATAAGGTTTGATCTCCTTTAAACCAGATTTCATAAGCATGATTTGACTCAAGGATTGAAGTTTTGTGATTATGGATTTATTTTGCCTATCCAAATAGATGGATGGATCGAGTTAATTTTCAGGAGATGTCTAGTAATGGTGAGTTTAATGGATACGGAGTGATGTGCGTGGTTGAGAATCGACAATATGATGGTCATTACAGTAGAAGAAGAAGCAATCGCCATAGTTGTGGCAAGGATTATATATATACTTTTAATTTAAACCTTATATCCTAATTAACGATTTGCTGTTTCTGTTAGTATATTACAGTTTCCACAATGTATCTCGGTAAGTGACTTATGTGTGCTTTTAAAATCTCCATCTTTCAGTAACAAAATAAAATTTTCTTTTCCAATCTCAAATGCGAAAGTAATGTTTGCAAACAAGCTATTCTTGAATTTGTAATCAATTTCACTTGTAAGAGTTTGTTTTAGAAAGGAAATGGATATTCTGCATTAAATTAATCTTGGAAATCAAGTACGGTAACCCTAAATAAAAAATTAGTTTTCCTGTTTTTTTTTTTATGTAAATTAATGCTTTAATTAGTTAATTTCTGGACAAACCTAATATAGGGGACGTCTTACGGTTTTAGGAGTTGAAGGTAAGAACATGTTAGATGACATTCAAAATTAGCTTATAGCTGAGTCGCATAGATTGGTTTTCTTGAATTCATTTCCCATGGACATTTACTTCCATGTATATGAATGAGACTAACCTCAGTACATCATATGCCACAAACAAAAGGCATTGATTTGCTGTGAAGTTCAAAGTTTTATGGCCATACCATCATATCTTGTTAGAAAAAAATAAAAATTAATTATAAAATAGTGTGAGTCTGTATAAGTTTCAAGTTTTAAAAATTTTTACTCAGAAAAATATATTAAAAAATTATTATAAATTATATTTTAATATTTCATATAAAAATTTAAGCTATTAAATATAGATGATTCTTTAATATATTTGATACCCTTACCACAACTATAGTGATTGCTTCTTCTTCTTTTATACTGTAATGATTATAATTATTGACTCTCAAGAACACACATCACTCTTTATCCATTAAACTCACTACTGCTATCTCGATCCATCCATATATTTGGATATGCAAAATAAATCCTTAATCACAAAACTTCAATCCTTGAGTTAAATCTTGTTTATGAAATTGATGATTGAGTTATGACACTTTGATGATTGAGCTAAACCCTCTCCATCTTGAATTTTTATCAATTCGTTATTAAAAAATCCCTTTTGTGGCCAATTGAGCACTTGTATTGTTAATCAATTAAGTACAATTTGTCTAAATTAAATAAATAAAAAAAACCCTACTCAATAGGAAGGGTGGTGTGGACAATAATATTAACATGAATGAATGAAAAGGTTATAATAATAACTTTACATCAAGATGCGTACTTTTTTGTTTGTTTGTTTGATAATAATTGAAGATATGATATTAATTAATTAAAAGTGCATGGATATTTAATTCCCTTGGAAAAAGAGTCTAGACAACACCTAAGAGGAATTTGATGAAATGAATAATTGTACTTAATTGGATGAAATGAAAAATATAGATGCTCAATAGGCCGAATTGATTATTGGTCTAAAAAATAATTTTTATATGATTTTGTAATATTATTTATTTCTAAAAGTTATTTGATATTGAAATTTATATAAAATACCACTATATTGTGTTGACTTAATAATAATTAGAAAATAATAAAGGTAGTAATATTTAATTTCATGATCATTTGATTATTGATATTCTAATACTATGTGAAACAAATATTTTATTCTGAAAATATAAATTTTTTTAAATAATTTTTATATTATTCTCTAATAATCTAATTAATAATAGCAAGGTTTTTTTGACAAATTAATGAAAATATAAGGTGGAAATAATAGGTTTCACTATGTTAATTAAAATGGTTTTGGAGTGGTTTGGTTGGTGATGGTGAAAATCATAATGATTATAATATATAATATTTTTTTTTAAAAAAAGAAAGTTTAATACTGGCTCCACAGGGAGAGGACCAATGAGGTGGTAATATTGATGTGAAAATGGTTGTTATATACATATAAAGAAGAAAAGAAAAATATATGTATATTTAGTGTCTAAAATTTTAAATTTGTTCCATTTTAGATTTTGAGTTGTTATTTTTTTCATTTAAGCATGCAGTAGCTCAAATTTTTTTAGATTAATGTTTTTGTTATGTGCTGTTTGATATATGTGTGTGTGTGTGTGATGATGATGATGATGATTTAACTATGGAATTGACATATAGTAATGTTGTTATGTTTTTTAAGAATGCATCAACTTTGAATTGATTTCTAATTGTGTGTTTCTAGTATTTCTGTCTTTGTTATTTAATATTTAATATTTTTATTTTTATTATTTGTGCATCAATAATTTAGAAAATTTATCAATTGAGTTATATATATAAGAAAAATTAGATTATTGGTGATGTTTTCACTCAACATTCACTTCCCATCCTTATGCCATGTTTGATCACATAAAAAATAAAAATAATTCTTAAAAAAGAACTTAAAAGAATTTATATTCATTTAATTTCCTTCAATTTCTTACCAATTAAATAAATATCCAACTCAAAAAACTAATAAATTGAATTATTTTCATTACATAAGAAAGTTGTATACTTTGTAAAACTCTTAGTACTTTCTCAATAAACTCTTTCAATTCCATTGAACAAAAAAATAAATAAAATACAAATCCATATCAAACTTCTTCATGGTAAAACTCACCACCATTTAATTGCTTTTATTTATGGCCAATCATCAAGACCAACTCAGCCCTGTAATACAAAGTGAAATCATAATAATGAAATCCAACAAAAACATTATCATAATAATACCATAAACAACTAGAAGGTGGATTTCTTCAATTTTAGTTTACAAAGCAATAAACTTATTTTTTCAACTTTTTTTCCTTTTTTTCTTTTTTTACATGTTCAAATATGACACTCACAATTATGTATATTGGACCCATAACGTGAAAATTTGCAATTAACTAATGAAATGCAACAAAAACACATTATTGATAAATATTTGAAATTAAAAATACAATAAAAAAATAGATGGACATTAAATTACAAATAAATTAAAAACTTCATTCACAATCGGCAAACATGTCAATATGGCACATTCCTATGCAATGGACGAAAACTAACAAAACTACTTGGGCAGATAAATTTGAAAATCTAAAGATGCAAATAATAAAAATAAAAATACTGAAACCTAAATAGAAAAAATTGAAAAGCTCAAACGCTGATATGTACTCAATAGCAATCCTATATCATTCTTTGGAAAAATAAATCTTATTATCTTTTCTAATTTTCATTTATAGCTCTTTTCATAAGAATAATATATTAATTTTCATTCTTATTTCCACTTTCATTTTTATTTCTTTCAACCAACTTCAAAAGAAAAAAAAAACTTTCATTTTCATTTTCATACTTACATTATCCAAATTCCAAAATTTTAATGACTGTTCATTCTAATAATTAACTTCTATCAAATGACTCCCTCCACATTGAGACCCTAATCCAGCCATGCATGGAAGTAGAATTGTCTAAAAAACACAATTTTTTAGACCAACATTTTGCTTTCCATTTTCTTCTTTTTTTCAAAAAAAAAAAACGGGATAGAAACTAAGCAATACCTCCATTAGAAAGTACAGATTGATAATTTACATACTTGCTTATGGTGTGTCAAAGGATATTGTTATTAGTATTAATCTGAGTTTTGGAAAACAATAAACCCTAAGAATGTTAATTGCCTGCACAACCAAACAATATTGTTTAGGCTGATAAACACTTTTCTTTGAAGAAAAAAAAGAAAAAGAAAATTGTTTACTGAAATCTTCTTATGGGCTTTTGACTATATGATATGGGTATGCAGGGGCGGAGCTAGGATTATTTGTTAGGAGAGGTAAAAATTAATATAATAAAATATACTATTTATTTTAATTTATTGTACATGAGTTGTAAAAAAAACCTGTATAATTTAGTTTTATTCAAATAATTTACTACAAATATATAATGACCTTTGTATAAAGTAAAAGGTTCGAAGCAATATCAAATTAAGTCAAAGCAACGAAGTTAATTTCATCTTCATAATGTATTCACCACTTTAATGTCGTTGGTCTTTATACCTATCAAATATAAACATACAAAGTATATAAGAAATATTAGTTAAAGCGAAGCATTATTTATGTTCAATAAACTTTGAAATAAAGCAAAAAATAATAAAGAATGATTCTCACTAATCAACGCGGGTTCTTTGTAAACTGAAGCACATTGAAATTGTTCAACCATAATTTTAACATTACACATTAGAGTTGGTTCACTAGGCTGCAAGTTATCAATATTTTTTTTCAAAAAAAAATCAAATTCTTCTGATTTTGTTCATGGTTCAACCTAAAATCAAAACATATATCGGGAGAAAAAATTAATAATTTTGGTGGCTCTGCTAAAAACAAAACATTAAAAAAAATCCAAGTATAATCAAAATAAACAAATAAAATATATCTAATTAATTAGAAGAAAAAAAAACACTATAACAAGAATTCAAAAAACAATTGGTAAAACTAGCAGATTTGAGAAAAAAATAAAGCAGAAATGGTAGAATTATAAAAAAAAACCTCATTAAATTATTAACAAACATCTCAAAACAAAACAAAAATAGATTTTAAATTTAAGTTACCTTATTTTGTTTGATGAAAAATAAATTAATTGGTGGCACTGCTTCAATCTTTCCGTTAAAAAATTTTACTTGTGATTTATATTTATATTTTTATTTTTGATCGGTTGCAGGATTTATTATGCAAAGTAATAATTTTATATTTACAAGATTTATATTAGGACTGCGTAAAATAATTCAAAGAAAATCAAATTGAAAAATTACACTTAATTATTATAAGAAAACTCACCTTTTTAGAATAAAAAACCTCCTCCACACTTAATTATCCGGGGGGGGCGGCGAAAGATATATATAGGGCTATATATAGGGCCCCCCTATATATATCTTTCTAGGGGGGGCCCTATATTTGATCGGTTGCAGGATTTATTATACAAAATAATAATTTTATATTTACAAGATTTATATTAGGACTGCGTAAAATAATTCAAAGAAAATCAAATTGAAAAATTACACTTAATTATTATAAAAAAGCTCACTTTTTAGAATAAAAAACCTCCTCCATACTTAATTATCCGGGGGCGGTGAAAGATATATATAGGGCCCTAGAAAGATATATATATATATATATATATATATATATATATATATATATATACACCCCCCGCGAAAGATATATATAGGGCTATATATAGGGCCCCCCCAAACCCCTCCGGGTATGAGTCATGGACGCCTACCCGATGGGTCAAACCATTGCAAAGAAGTTGATAAGTTAACTAGAAAGATGAAATAAAGGCTTAAAATTATTTCTAGTTGTTGAGTGGTTTTGTAATGTACGTGTGTACATGCATGTATCGGAGGAGTTCATTAGGGCTTCAGGGAAACATATCGTTTTACTAAACCTGGGAGAAACGAAGCAAGAAAACTCAAGCATAACATCAATTCCAAGAGAGTGTATAATTCACGATTTTGGTAATAGTAATTGTTTGACGAAGTTACAGTTCGCTTTGTATTTTCTGTTAGTTAATTATAGGGTTGTTTGGTTCAAATTCGGAAGCCTGTCCACTTACAAACGTCCACTAAATCTCTTCTGATCAACAGTCATACGTGCAGATCGAAGTTGAGCTTTTCTTCTCCAGCCTATTACTTTGTTAAACTTCGATGATTGCTACATGTTCTTGTATGCCATTGTTCCTTTTTATTATTAATTACTATTATTATTCTTTAACTTGATTTTATACTGTTATTATTCTATTTACATACTCGAAAACTTTAACCTTGGACGATAGAGCTCCCTCCCTTAATCCCTCTCTATATATTACTCACTTGATGATAGTGTGTGTGTGTTTGTGTGTGTGTGTGTACAGACACATTTATGGTTGATGAAATGATTTTGATTGTGTAGGGCAGTCCAGGTTTGGAGCTCGGATACCACCAAAGTTTCTATAAATAGAAAATGCTATTGATCCCTTAATTATCTGAGAGATATTACTATATATTCGCTCAAGATGACATGTGATAACATGTTACTGTTAGAATTAGATAAATTAAGCTAATTCGGAGTTTATTGGCAACTCTTATTGCTGTTTTGGGTTTTGTTAGCTGCAATTCGAAGCTTCAGCTGTTACTCTTTGCTTTGTTTGTTTTTTCGCTTTTGGTCTTATGTGCAAAATTTAAAGCTGTATGTTCTGGCCTTGAGACATTGTCCTCAATGAGGGGAAATTTCTTGGATTCAATCAGGTAAAGAGTTTATGCTTGGATAACTGGTAATGTCACTAGGAGTGGATGAGTGGAGGCCTGTGATTGCCTCGATAGAGCAGGTTGTGTAGGTTCTGAAGTAATTAACCAGATTTAACAATTACGTATATGCTTTTTGCTTCTTGTTAATCTTGAATTACGGCAGTAACATTTTGCTTTTTGTTAATCTTTGCAGGATCACAAAATAGGACAAATGGAGATGAAGTTCCAGAAAGGCAAATGTTGGGGGTCTAGCCTCTGCTTCAGTACTTATTATATAGCTAGCTAGCTTCTCTCTTTGCAGATAGTGTTACATCACAGCCTACTTCTAAATAATCTTGTCCTGGCAGGTGGGTCTAAGAAGCTATTCCTAGCTTATAGGAATTAAAACTGTAGTCGTACTGTTCAACTACATCCTCGACTTCTTAATTAGTAAGACGTTAACAATATATGTCCAGCTCTGTTGTTTCGTTGCTGCAGAAGAAAACTAGTGTCTTAATTCAGCTAATGGTGAAAATGGCTTTTAGCTTCTGCCAAAATGTCGCTTTGGGCTTGCCTCTCATTAGATGAGCTGTACTTACTAGTAATCCTTCAATTGTCCAAAGTACCAAGTTTTTCTTCATGTTTAATCTTTAGTTAATTTCCTGCATATGCGAACATGTAGTAATTTATTGTGAAGGCAGCGTACGTTTTCTGTTTTCAGTCTAATTGTACTTTTGAAAAACTCAAATGTCGTCTGCCATATTACTGAAGTAGGAAGTTATTGTCTGATCCTCAATCTTTTTTTAACAAAAACAAATAAGCAATAAGCAATTTCCTCTCAGCTTAATTCTCTCTAATATACTATCTTCCTCTAACCCACTTTTAGTCGATTCTTCGTATGGATTATAAATTATCTAAACTAAAATATTAGTTAGATATGCCAGCACATAGTACACTACCTGAAAAATAATATTTTCAAACAAAATATTTCACTCGGAACACAGAAATTCCACGAGGAGTTTAATTTCTGACTGGAATATTTTCAACATAAAATCACTCAAATTAACTTTCCAATAGAATATTCTTCCAGATTATTTTTTCTTTGTTTATTTTTCCTGAAATTTAATTTTTTTTAAATAATTAAAAATTAACTTATATTTTAATCCAAAATTTAAAAAATACATAACACTCAAAACTTTTTAGAAACATATTTAAAAATATTAAAAAGTAGAATATTTTTTTTGCAATTCCTTGGAAACAATAAATTCAAAAACTCCATTAACAAAATATATTCATAAAATCATGAAACCTAGACCCTATAATACTAGTTAAGCACACAAAACAAGCGCGCGCATATATGTATCCTAATAAAATTTAATTACTTTGGTGGAAATAAATATTTTCATAGTCATTAACTAAATATATTCATAAAATCATAAAGCCCAAAATCCATATTTCAATTAAACGGAAAAAGAAAAATCAATGTTACTTCAAATATTTATCCTAACAAAATTTAATTTATAATTGTATACAAAAGCACAAACTCTAAATAAATTATCTTAAAATATTAAGAGGACTTTATCGGTAAATTTTAAATAAAATTTTTTAATTTATATGTTAAAGTCCTATTCTTATTCTTATTCTTATTATTATTATTATTTATTGAGAATGCTGAGGATTTTATTAATATTGTACAGCATACACCATAAATTTCTTGATATAAAGAGCCAATACTTTTTATCTAACAGAAAGAGCCAAATATTAGGTACAAAGAAAGTTGATCAGTATTACACACACACACACACACACACACACACACACACACTAAAACAACTAGGTAAATAACTATAGCAATCTATAGTATCATTGTTTTTTTTTTTTCATCCTAATTTTTTTTCAATTTCAATCTTCTATGTACAAATTAATTATTAATTTCTTAAATTTTATTTAAAAAAAAAAACAACAAAAAAGAATCAAAGTATATATAAAAAAAACTCATGCCAATATCAAACTCGATAGAAAAAAGGTTATGTTTAGTCCAACTATATAAAGTTTTTATAATTTTAATTATAGTATAAAAATTTATTTTCTTGACATTTTAATCTTTTAAGTTTGAGAAAGGAGCGAAAAAGTTTCTTAAGGAGAGAAAATTATCAATTTTGTTATATTCATTTGGAAAAAAAAATTGATCTTTAGGTTAAATTCAATAAAAGGGATCCAATTGATGTGTTTTTAAAACATCGTCTTACTTGAGAAAGTAAATTGAGGTCAAGAGAGGAATATTTTTCCTATTTGACTTTTTATTTTAGATTTTATTTTTATTTTTTCTTTGTTCGATAAATTGGATTTTTGACATTCTAAAGGTGATTTTTTTATGAAAATAAGATTAAAAATAATTTTTAGAACTAAAAAACTCCCCTGGATTTTCCGAACACCATTGTGATTATGAATAAACAAACGACACATCATCTCTTACTTATTTAAAAAAATAGACCGATGATTCGTCGTATGTCCAATTTGAAGAAAAAAAAGATAAATAAAAAGTTTCAAACTATCTAGGCCACCCAAAACCACATGCTTGTATTTTTTTTTTTATCCTTTTATATTTTTTTTTAGTTTCATCCTTCAATATTGAGTTTTTATTAAAAAAAATTATTAGTTTTTTTTTTTAATTTCATCATTCAACGTTAAGTTGATTTTGAATTAGTCTTTATGATTTGCTTTGATTTACTTTCTATGAGGTTATTATAATCTCAAACAAATTAATATCCTGACATTTTGTTGGTGCTTAATTTTATGAATGTTAATTTTTATTATCGCATAATCAAATAAAAACTAGTTTAAAAAAAATTAAAATTATTAAACCCAATGAAATTTATGACTTGGATAGCAGGTTTGAAAGTCGATTAGAAAATTTGGCTTTTTTGTGTGCTTCTTATGGGGTTATCACATTCTTAAACAAATATCTTGATATTGAATTTGTGTTAAATTTTACAAGTATCTATTTTTATTATTATATAATTAAGAAAAAAATAATTTAAAAATAAAGTTATTAAACTCACTAGAGTCTACAATTGGATTTACAGGTTTACAGGTTAAGCCTTAAAGCCTAAGTTGATCCTATATGTCGTTGTCTTAATATTTTTTAAAAAATATCATCTTGATTTTTTCTTTTTAAGTCAAACCATGCTTTATGAGTCTTCTAAATTATCTTTAAATCTGTTAAGTTAACTAAATTATATCGGGACAATTTCTACATGATTTAAATTGAAATCTAGACTAGAAATAAGTCAGGGTGAGAAATTATAAATTTAACCTGTTGAATCGAGTTTAATAACCATGCTTAAAACAATTTCACAGATTAAGTATTTTTTATATATTTTAAAAAAAAAATGATCTAATTCATGTCATTGGGCAGGTAAATTATATAGTAACCTGACAAAAGAGTAAGTTAACCCTTGGCCCATCACTTGTTGTGCCATTTTGTAACGGTTAGTGACGACAAAATCACTGACTCATTTTTATCAAAGGTGTCCGTCCACCTTGTAAGGTACAACGATATAAAAATAAAGAGCATATGGCAAAAAAAAATATGATCGCGACTCTTTTGCAACCACTAATCGGTGCAAAGTGATGGGCGCCGCTTGAATTATTGCATATATTTTGCACTCCTACTTGTATTTTACACCACAAAAAAAGAATTGTTTTTGAAAAAATAACCTTCTTTTAATTTTCTATCATTTTTTTTACCAATCAGAATATCGATCTGGTTGCATCAGAAAGATAGTATGCATATTAGAAAGCTCTTTCCCACCTTTTCTTTTTTCAATGATCTTTATATAGGACACGATTTAAAATTTTATAGTGTCAATGATTAATTTGTATGCTTATTTAATTTTATCGACCAGTTATTTATCCGTAAATCTCTAACAAGATCAGCACATCTAAATTTCTTAATAACCCTCAATAAAATATCAGGTAACGACCCCAACATTAATCAAACAAATAAAAAATCACCAACAAACACCACGCTAGAGCACGTGTGGCAATACCAATCAATATAATATATATTAAAGAGGATATATATACATATATCTCTTTAAAAGAATATCTCATTTATCAACAAAATAAACCTGTGAATAATCAATATATTTAATTGCTTTCACATTTTTTCAGCCTGAGATTAATCCCTAGAATGTAATTTTTTTTCCTTGATTTATTAATAAGTTGAATGCATCTTGATTTATATAAACATATAAAGGGTTTTGTTTTTCATTATATTGCAATTGGAATGATTGGAATTCAAATCTTGTTTTATTTAATGAAATGATAAGATAAAGCATCGCTCTTATAATGTCCATTCATTATATTTGTCATTCATATATAATGAATGGACATTACATTACAAGTGTTCAAGACAACTTCATATATAGCTTTGGATCCATTCACTCCAACCTATATTTGTTATTCATTTATCTGGCCCACCAACCCGTGTGAATCTGTGGAGGTATTGCTTCCCCTTCCACAATTTTATGTCGGCAAACAACGGCTGATTGCAAAACATTTATGCATAGTTTTTTTATTTCCACTTAATAAAAACGGATTTATTAGCAATGGCTAATGTTTGAAAAACTCATACCTAAAACCTAGTGGGTAGGCTGGTAGCAGAGACAAGATTTCAGCTGTTTTATTATTTAGATTAAAATTATAAATATTATTAAGGTAGGTGAAATTTCTCGAATAATAATTTTAAACTAAGGTTTTATATTTTAGTTAAGATGGGATATTTATTTTTATTAATGACTTAATGTGTTCTTGTTTTAAACTCAAGTAATATACCACGCTCGAGAACTCCTTGCTCATAGGAAATACACACATTTGAAGTTCCAAATGCTAGGCCAAGATTAAGCCAATCCAAATTAATTGGATAATACATAATTAATGGCTCAAACTTCACTAGATCTAAGATGGGTTGGTCATTTGAGGATTTTATTTTTATATTTGTCAGTCATTCATGTAATTGGGCTGTTTATGAAGTGGCATCTATAGCTCTATCGGATAATGTAAGTCCGAATAATCACCTTGCACTCTTAGGAAGACTCCAGCAATTTCGCCTTTGTGAGCTTCCTTTCCTTTGATATTTGAAGAGAAAAAAATAAACTCAATTGGATGAAATAGCATTAAATTATAAGATAAATACTGGTTAAAATTTTTGAGAAAAAATACTTTGTTTTTTAAGAAACTACAAATTCTAAAAAATGCTCAAGGAATAAAATAAATTAATATATCTCTAAGAAAATTTAAAAGTTTCAAAAATTTAAGAATTTAAAAAACTTCCGACATTACTCAACGGTTAAAAACTTTTAGAAATTTCTTATAATTTTATTAAAACTTTAATTTTGAGTATAATCGATATTTTTGAAAATTTAATATTTTTAAAAAACACAAATATTATTGAAATTTTCATTTTAGTTTTTGAAAACACTAATGGTTCTGATATATTTGATTTTTTTTTGAAAATATATTAATTGATACTCTTCTTTAAATATAATATAATTTAGTCTAATTTGATACTAGCTATTTACTAAATCACTAGATAAATTAATTTGACTAAATCATTTTCACATGAATTTTTTTTTTTACTGAATTGATACAAACATCTGGACAGTTTTGGGGATTTCCAATATAACTTAGTTCGAAACTTTATATTTTGTTGATCTCTTAATAATCCACCCCTTGATATTGATACTTGCTAGCTTCAAATAGCACATGATACAACCTCTGTAATGTGTTAAGACAAATTATACAAGTTATGGCAAATTTTTAATTATTTATTTTTATTCTTTAAAATTTTAAATAATTAGAATTAATGATATATTATGATTGATGGTTTGATCATATTTTATATAAGAGTTATTATTATTTTAGAAAAGTAAGCAACGTAAGGTTTATATATATATATATGAAAAATTAAAGAAAGGTGAGTAGCACCAATTAAATGTGAAAGTGAAAAAATGAAATTGTGATTTATTCTTTCATAATTATTATAATTTTATCCATGATAAATTAATATTTTTTCTTTTATTATGTAGTGGTATGTATTTAGTTAAAAAACAAAACCCAACCACAATTGTTTAGTTTAACGAAAGAAAAGCATGTTAAATAAAAGAATGTGTAAATGTATTAGACTAGGGACAAAGTATGTTTAGTTTACCATAAAAAAAAGCATTCAAAACATAAAAGATATTTAAGAAAAGCCTAGAATTCATACGGGATTAAATTGATAAGCATGTAAAATAAAAACTCATAACAAATTGCTTCCAAAACAAATATAGTAATAAAATTATCGCATGCATACTAAGAATATATTCAAACTTGTAATTGATATTAATTTAAAGTTCTAACATGTATGCTAATAATAAAAATATTTATGTTTAAATTAAAACAAATAAAGATATTTACTTATTGAAGCACTTTAAAGTAATGAAAATTTTGTTGTTGTCAAAGATAAATTTTTTATCCTTAAAGCTTAATTTCTCCTCACTAGGGCAACTATGATGTTTGCAATATGTCTCACAAGATTCCAACAACACCGTCTTAGTTTAGATGAACTTCTAAATAAGGTATTTAAATCAAAATAAAATAACTCAATTATCTCTTAACAAAGTGAATATAATCTATAGATTTAGGATGAAACACAAGGCACAAAACAAAAAGGAAAACACTACAAAATGAATTGAGGATGAATGTGTAAGAATCTAGAAAAAACTTGTTAGAAACTCTTCTTTCACCCTTTTTTTTATAATGAATTTTGGAAGATAAAAGGTTAAAGAATTAATTCAAGTAATAATTAGAATTAATTCCCATTATTATCAATCTTTGATTAGTCACCATAAATCAAGATTTAAAACTGAACATAGTGGCCATAAATTTAAATTTTTTTAGCTGAAAAGATTGTTAAGATGTTACAGAAAAAGCTTCTAAAAGACATTGTCAACATTCATGGGCTGGACTAGAAGAAATAATTCTTCATGGACAATACCCAAGTCTAATTTTTTTTAGTTGGCATAAAATAATGTTATGCTACTCAAAATATTATTTTACAATAAACTCAAACCCATACATGAAGCCTTAGACGAGCTGGGCGAGCACGCTTTCGTGTGTGGGTTTAAGCAGAAGCCCACTTTACATAGGATTTCTTCCATCTAAAAGCTTGGTTGCCTGTTGGGTTAAATTTTAACTTCTCACTTTATAAGCACCAAGAAAGTTTTGCTTCTTTTCTATATGGGATGAAGTTTTTTTACAAAGTTTTGGGTTTCACCAAAACATGCTAACCAAGGGTTCTTTGAAAATAATTTTTCATTCACTCATAATTTATTTAAACCATGTTAATGTTCCATCATAAAAAGCTTATGTTAAATATTAAATTTCAATAAAATTTTAACCCAAAAAGTAAGTGGACCCTACTTTTAATTTTGCTTCAAATGTGCCTATTAACCATGTTTTGACAAATTTTCCAATAATCCCCCGTATAAATGGAAATTGTCTAGCCAATTTGAAAATTACTTGAAGATTTATTGAGAAAATATGGATTTGATAAATTACTACATTATGATAGATAGCTTTTGGATTTGAACATTTCTTAGTGGAATAATATCATATTTACTCTGCTAAATAGTGAACACAATGGTGTGTTGAACTATTCAACCTTTTGTGTAAACTAAAACAAATATACCCACATAGTTCTTTACCTAGAGATTTCTTTTGGTTCTCACTATTGTGTTCATTTTGACAATGAACAACTCATGGATTCATAAATGTTCTAGAAAATTAAGTTTTTATCAAAATTCTCAAAGAATTTGGCAGATTTCTCACTCATATAGGTAATATTTCATTAATAGTATTTTTTTTATACTCCATTTAGTGTACCAAGATATGAAAGTCATTAAAACTATAATTCACCATTTATCACATTATAGCTAGCACTTATTTCATCATAGGAATAAGCATGGAATAATAATTTCCTAGTGCTACCGAGAATATTATATGACTTAGTTTTTCATATGTACTAAGATCTTAGGATCTCTAATCAATTAGGTATGGTTATCATCATTACACTCTTTCATCTTTAAAGGCTTTAAACCTATTCTCCTCAATGAATAATATTCAAGCTCTTTCGACAAACCTTTGGCTAGCGGATCTATAATATTTTCTTTTGACTTTCATATTCAATGCAAAAAATACAGATTTACCATTATACATACTATTTTGTGCCCTTCTAATTGCCGATTGACTATCACAATGGACACAAATATATGGCACTGGTTTTGGCTAAGATGACATATCCTCTAAGAAATCATAAATCCATCTGGCTTCCTCTCTAATTTTATCAAGATCAATAAACTATGATCCCATCATGAATCTTGTAATACATGTTTCTTTAGAGGATTTTCATGACATAAATGCTTCACCAACTGTGAAGACATATCCATTTATTCATTTTGGATCCTTGGTTTTGAATTTCCAATTAGAATCACTGTACCTTTTTAGTATTGTTGGGTAACCAGTATAGTGTATTCTATAATTCAAGATGTATCTCGGATATTTGAGTATCATTTTTATTTTCTTCCAATGATTCACTCTTGGATTACTTATAAATCTACTCAGTTTACTAACCAATAAGCAATAGCAGGCTTTGTGCAGCTCATAACATACATTAGGCTTTTAATTATCAAAGAATATTCCAATTGGTTTATTTCTTTTCCTTTATTTTTGGATAGATATACACTTATATCAATTAGAGTTTTGATAGTACTATTGTCACCTTTACAAAATTTATCGATAATTTTCTCAATATAATAAAATTAGGACAATATAAATCTATCAGGTGTCCTAGAAATTTTTACTCTTGTTATGACATTTGCAACACCAAAATCTTTCATATCAAACTTGTTAGTTAATATTTTCTTAATAGACTTAATCATGTGATCATTATTGCTTAAATAAGCATGTCGTCCTCATAGAAACATATAATGGCATAAAATTTATATGTTTTTCACATACATATTTAACAACTTTAATGATTTTAAACTCATTTGACAACATAACCTCATCATATTTTTCATGTTATTGTTTAGGTGCTTATTTCAAACCATATAATAACTTGACAAGCTTACAAAAAAAAATTTCTTGTCCATTAATAACAAACCCTTTAGGTTGTTCCATTTACACCTCCTCATCAACGTCACAATTTAATAAAGTTTTTTTTACATTTATTTTATGTATCCTAAGCTTCTTAATAATTGCAATGATAATGGAAGTTATTCTTGACACAGGTAAATGTGTTAAAATAGCTAACACCTTCTTGTTGTCTAAAACCTTTAACAACAAGTCTAACTTTATATTTGTCAATAATGCCATCATCTTTCATTTTTCTTTTAAAGATCCACTTATGGCTTAATGGTTTACTGATGGGAGGAATATCCAATAGTTTTCATGTATCATTATTCATAATAGATTCAATTTTACTATTAACTGCCTTTTTTCTAATAGAAAGCTTTTAGATAGGGCATTGCCTCAGAGTAGGTTTAAGGTTTATTTTCTAACATGTTAAAAAATCGAAACCAAATATTTTAGTCATTTTTTTCTTTCTTACTCTTTTTAAGCTCAGCTTTATCATCTTTTGATTGATTATGATTACTTGAGTTAGCCCCGGTTGTTATTTTAAGAGAACAACTTTCTCATGTTTTCTTCCCTGGAAACATATTTTCAAAGAGTGTGTCATTTTTTTTTCATAATAGTATTAGGATTAATATCCGAAATACTTGACTTGTGTACAAGAGATCGATATATCTACGTCCATTCCAGTTCTTTATTCACAACACAACCAAGGCTCCCCATACTTTGAGATCGATATAGTTGCGTCCATTTTTTTTACTACTATTGTATGTATATCTGATAAATATATAATTTATAATTTTAGATATTATCTTGACCTTTTTAGAATCAGGTACTACTACTTTTGCAAGACACCCTCATACTTTGAGGTATTTATAGAAAGGTTTTTTATCTTTTCATGATTCATATGGTGTATTTTCTAACTTTTATGGGGTATTTTGTTAAGTATATAATTGACAGTTAGAATTGTCTCCCCCCATAAGTTTTGAGATGCTCCTAAACTTATCAACATAGCATTCATTATTTCATTTAATGTTTAGTTCTTATGTTCTGTAATGATATTTTGTTGTGGTGAAGAAAGAGTAGTAGTTAGATGGATAATATCATTTTGGGAACAGAATTTACCAAATGATGCTTAATATTCTCCACCTTTATCATTTCTTATTACTTTAATTTTCTTGTTAAGTTGATTTTCAACTTCATTCTTATAATATTTAAACATTTCAAGAGAGTTATATTTGCTTTTAAACAAATAGGTATAACAATATCTTGTGCAATCATCTATAAAATTAATGTAATATTTTTTCCTCACCTCTAGTTTGCATAAAATTTAAATCACCGATATTCAAATGAATTAAACCTATAGGTTTTCTACTTCTTTCAAATGAATGAAAATAAGTTTCTTTTATGAATTTTGATTCTATACAACCCTCACATTTATTATTTTTCTAAAAAATTATTATTGGTAATAAATCAAAATTTAGCAACCTTTGTATAGAGTTATAGTTCACATGGCTTAATTTGTCATGTCACATGTCACTAGACTCAAACAAGTTTGAAGAAGAGGCATTATTATTACTCTTCCCATCCATAACTTGTGTCATGATCTAAAATTTTACCCTTATTTTTATATATATTTAAAAAAATACCAAAAAAAAAACATGTCTTTTTAGTAAATTTAGTTCATTTTCATCATTTATGTGTTAAAAGAATAATAAAAATCATTAAAGAATACGAAAACAAAATCTAGAAGAAAAAATAATAAATAAAATAAAATACATAATTGAGATTGAAATTTGACCAATAATTGAGTATCACGGGAAAAAATAAAGCTTGAGCATTTTTGGGTCATAATTGAGAGTTGAATTGAAGAAATAGCTTAAATTGGCTTAATTTGGCTAAAATTGAAAGGAATTGGAAGTTTAACGAAGAGTTTGAAATAAATAGCCAAGTTATAAAATCAATTAAGGGCTTAATTAAGAAAATTTAAAATTGGATTTCAATTTAGCTTAAAAATAAAGAATTGAAGAACCAAGGACTGAAATGAAAGATATAGAAAAATCAAAGGGCATGTTGTGATTTAATCAAGGGTAAAATTGAAATAAATTAAGAGAAAAATATGAAAATTGACAAAAATAAGAAAATTCAAAATCCAAGGATTAATGTAAAGGAAAAGATATTATAAGATTCAATCTTTGTTCTACATTGTTCTTTTCAAATCAGTCCAATTCAATCCATTCAATTCAATTTAGTTAATTGGATCCTTGATTTTTATGTCTAATTAATTCAATTAAGTCCAATTGAATCAAGCAATTAAGCCTAGCATCACAATCCCTTAATTTTAGTTTTTCAAATTGTAGACATTTAGCCAAGATCCCAACTTCAATCTCAAAATCCCTTAATCACGACCCAAGTCATTTTTCAATTTAATCTCCATGAATCAAGGCTTTAAATAATTCACCGATCAAAACTTCAGCATTTTCTCTCCATAAAAAGACAAGAAAATTCACAAGGAAAAAAAAAATCAGCACAACATTGGGAGATGACAACACTATAGCCAATAGCCTAGATAAACACTTGTTGATTTTCCTCCTACCAACGCTTCTTGATTTTCCATGTGATTCATTGGCATGCTTCCTAATAACTAAAAAAAGCTTATTATCGATAAATTCTTTAACACCAGTGATTTCTCCTTTGCACAAGCCATCATCCCAAGGTCCACCGACTACCAGCAGCACCCATAATCTCCTAAAAAATGGACCACCTTACTCGGCCAAAAAGAGAGCAACCAAAACCCATTAACCTAAACACGATCAACCACTTAATCGACCACCATACCAAGCTACTTCAAACCACCCTTCATGTTTTGATGCAAAATACGATTTTCAGTTGTGGTTAGAGGTCGAAGCTACTAGTGGACCCAATAGGAATTAGGTTTTCAATATGTCTATGACTATAGCCGAGATATGTAGATGGGCTGTATTTGTTTTAACTTTAGGCATCCTATATTCTAGCCCCAACCAGCCATCACCAACCATTCACGAGAAGATCCAAGAACAAATTGATAAACAACTGTTTGTTCTGAAGGTTGATTTGGAGACAAAGTACGAAGAACGAAGTAAAGAGCAATGGGAGCAAAAACAGGCATACTTGTCCTCCGCCTCTTGGAGATCCTAAACCTCTCGGATCAGGATTTTTTCCTCCCTTCCACCTCCAACTACATTTCATTAGGAATTTTTCTATTGTAATTAAGATATTTGTATTAACTGTTAAATTAATATTATAAAATTTTATTGTTCAAATTTGTTGTAGTTTTTTTTTGTGATTTTAGGTTGAAGAAATGCAATTACGGTTATAATAAATTAATATGAAAAAAAATATCAATAGAATCATCAACAGATATAAAAGTTTTTGTTAGTGAGTCCGTCAAAAATATCCAAGCCAATCTTGTCAGAGAATTATAATTTTTTTATGACTTTCTAGACTCGCCGATGGAATCCACGATAGATGCTATATCAATAATTCTATCAGTGATGCAGTCAACAATATTCAGTTCATGGCCGACGACATCACCAACATAATATTTCGTCAATACTTATTGAAAAGGATTTTTCGTCAATTCATGGCAAGATTTGATTTGATTAAATTATTTTAATAGGATTTTGTTTAATCAAATCCAAAACTTTAGGTATTGAAAATACTTTAATCCTTAAGTTAGGGTAATCTTTAATGACATATAGGATAAATATATTTCACGATAAAAGTATTAGAGGGACATTGATTTAATTGAAGCCCCTAGCTAGGAAAAAATACTTGGCCCCCAAACTTAGGATTAAATTAAGATTAATCCTTTTATCAATTATGTCTTAGATGAAGGATATAAAATATTGAATAATTTAGAGTTCAAATTAATGTTTTGAACTTGCAAGGTTCAAATTGAGGTGGGATATTAACTTGTCTTTTACCCAAGAAAATTATCAGAAGAGGAAGGAAGCAGATAGCATAACAAAAGCTGTTGCATGATAAGTATATATATATGGCTTGAACTGCCTCTCTGCCACTCTGACAAGCCATGGAGTGGTATCCTATTGAATTAGATTAAAATTCCAATGATATCAAAGCCCTGTCCTCTTTTCTTCGGTCCCAGATGGTGGGACTCGCAAAATATTTGCTTAGGATTTTGAACATGGGCTTGCTCAAAGGCTATCCAGCCAATACAGAGGTCAAAATATACTGTAAATTACCTTTACAGATGCTGGTGGCACCATCTAGTAATCATCATCATCATCATCTCTGAGAGAACAAAATGCGTAAAGACATGCCCCAGCTAGCAAGCCCACTTGTTAGTGAAAGCTAGATAGAAGTGCCTTATTAATTATTCAACGGTGGAAAGTTTTGTGGGGACATCCACCTCAAAGTCACTTTGATTACAGGGAATGTACACCATGGGTACGACCTCCATCGAAGCCGATGGGCAAGCTCTGGGACTCTACCTTCAACCCGCATCTTTCACAAGGGAAACAAGGAGTTTCCTTCATCGATGATCTCGATCGAGTCATGATCTAATATCAATAATCAACACATAATTTCAGGTTGAATCTTGCACTGCCTCTTCCATTGCATCACTTGATAATAGGGCCCAGCAAGCCAGTAACACAGAGGAATATATGTATATTTTGCTTGGTAAATCCCTGGATTTATGGATGAAAAATGGCTACTTTTCTTTAAAAAAAAAAAAGGACACACGAGTGGTTGGAAAATCGGAATCAATTGTAATTAACACAACTAGTTAATTAATTAATTAACCTAACATTATTTATTATATGCAGTTGAGCCCAGCTAAATCGGCCGTTTTTAAATCCGTGAATTGGAACATGTTTAGCTCTTACAGCACAATGGAATTATATATGGATGGCGTCGTGACATTATGTATTCTCTCGAATAATAATAGTTTATGCTCTAGAAATAAAAGGAATTAATACTCCTATTACATTTATTGCTTTATGCCCACTTATTGAGAATGATGCAAGCATCATGTCACACACAAAAACACTTGGTGTTAATTTGAAGAACAATTTGAGCTCCATTTACATTTTTCCTTTATTGAAGATTGGCAGGCAAGAACAATTCAACAAGATGATGGGCAGTGACTATAGAATTCCAATCTTAGTGTAATAATCATCATATATATCTCAATCATTCTCCGAATCTGATTGGTACAATGCACAGTAGAAGTGGGATCTCTATCCATCAACAACGGCAAAACTGAACTTACAGAACATTTGCTTGCACCTCTTAAGAGCTTGTGATCTTCCAAGATTGCAAAACTATATCTTCCATGAATTGCCTGTGTGGCTCTTGAAACCCAAACTTCAATGAAGTTCAAAGCAACTACATACAGCCTTAAAATATATGATGATACAAATTAAAATCCCACCAAAGCAACTACATACAGTCTCCACAATTTCCAAACTTTGACTCCCCAGCTTTTGCATTATTTTTGTTTTTCTCTATATGCCTCTATATACACTAGAAAGAAGAAAATTGAAAGAAAATAAAATTTGAATGAGAAGAAAGTTCCTGGTGAGCCCTAGTGAAAATTAAAAGAACCTCTAAAATGAATCACAAAGAGAAAAAAGTAAACAAGAATTTGATATAACTTGACATGAGCCGGACTCTTTTATTTATGCATCATATGGTGCCTCTGATATGCTTTCTAAATGGGGTCTCCACACACCAACACGGCCTCTTCTTCGATCTCTCTGGGTTGATATCTTTTCCGATAGAATCTCACTCAAATACTGATCAGAAATGAGAAGGTTTGTTGTCATTGAAATGGAGTCGGTACCGTGATGGGTCGAGTTGTTGCTTTCACTTCTGTTATTATTGCTTATCTCTCTTCTTTTCTTTCTCGCACCGGAACCTCTTGATGATCGAGAACTCTTGGCTTCCTGTGCTGGTGGAGCTGGCATCAAAAAGTAAATCTTTCCACGTTGTAGCTCTGCATCTGGTGGGACTATAACAATCTTTGGAACAACCCCATCATCAGATGGTGCAGATGGCTTTTTCAAGATATGTTTTGGATATGCTTTCATGATCTCACAAGCTCGGACTGTTCCACTGATCTCTTCTACACGACCATTAGAGTGTACTATTCTGATTACATCAAGAGCTCCGCATGGTAGAATGCAAGAGATACAACACCTTATGGTGTCCTTCATGGCTAGTACTTTCTGTGTGATTCTACCACTCTCTCTCTCGCTACGAGTCTTTCATATTTGAGAGAGAGAATAAGAAAGGAGAGCTCTGTAGAAATTGAGGGGGATCAATACATGAAGAGAAAGAGAGAGAGAGAGAGAGAGAGAGAGAGAGAGAGAGAGAGATAAAGAAAGGTGAAAGAGAAGGGTCTTTTTTTTTTTTTCCTTTTGTTATCTAACACAATAACAGTGAGAATCGGTCACTTAAAGTGGATTATGTACAAATGATGTTTTTTTTTTAAGTATATAGTCTCTTTTCTCACTTGCTTAGGATGAAATTCATGGCTTTAATAATTGCACCTCACTCTGTACTTTGCCTTTTGGATCCATCATACGGGGACCCTCCCATTCCCACCCTTGCATTCACCAAGTTCGATAATTTTGAGTTCGGCTTGCAAGGCCGGGGGAGCTCATGGGTAAGGGCAACGCATGTTAGTACATACATGATCGGGACTGCCGAGTAAGCTACGACAAGACAGACCCTTCTGCGGAGGGGTGATCCAAGACATGCGTGTCAATCAAGATTTGAAATTTGGCAAGATACGACTGACTGAACTAGCCACAAGGATTAGGTGGAGAGGCTGCTAGGTGGGGTCGTTTTGGGAGAGAGTGGCAACTGGCAAGGAGTGAGTTGGGTATGGGGTGAGTTAGGGCTTAGAGAAATCTTCTTTTGAGAAAAGGGGCTGTGATCTTTCTCCATCCCAAAACGAGATCATGTGGATTGTGGCTTTCATTGAAAAGTGAGGTTGTGGTGGACTTCTTTTACTCTATTTCTACTGTAGATTTTTAGTTTTGAGAAGTGCTTCGACCAAAGAGATGGTAAATTGTCTACCTGCCCTTGTGTCGAAGGACAATTCACCCCGCTATGAGGCGCATACCTGATCTTAGCTTTGTATAATCCTGTTGCTTGGTTATGTTTATTCACACACACACACACACACATATATATATATATATTGGAAAAAACAGACTGTGATTGTTTGGATTCTTTTGCTCGTGGTGGTCAAGACTTGAGAGGTTTTCTTTTAAGTAAAACAATAAAATTCAAAAATCCCATCACGACAAGTGAGAAGATCTCTCACAATGCATGATCCTCTTGAGAGTGATTTTCTTCGAATGATGTGATCCATCCATAATTTCACTTTGACCAATCCATTTGTGAGCCCACGTTGAGATTTGCTGCCAGAAAAAAACTAGTTAAAACTATATTGTGTTATAATTGTTTTTAAAGTATTTTTTTCTGAAATATATTAAAATAATATTTTTTATTTTAAAATTTTATTTTTAATATCAAAAAATTAAAAAAAATCTAAAAAAATATTTTAAAAATTCCAAAAATATTTTTCCTGCTAAAAAAAAAAAAAAAAAAGACTTCAAGTGTCCCATCTAAAGTGTGGCCCATCCATTAAATGGTTTGGATGTAGATGTTAGTGGGCAGCATGTGAAGTATGGAGAACGGTCCATTTTGGAGGTGGTTTTGATGTTGTGACCATCTTTTCTCAACTTTGTATCACAAAATCCAGCAACTATTAATGCTAAATTAACTCGTCAAAAAATACTAATTGTGAAACAATTAATTAACACGCATTTTGAACCGTCCGTCCTCAGACTGATTTCAGATTTCCGAATGTGGGGTCCTCTGAAAATAGACGGACATGTAGCAGCATGTTTTTTTTATTTTAAAATAATTATTTTTAGATATTTTTATATGAAAAACACTAAAAACAAAAATCAATTTGATTTTTTAAAAGATAAATGCATTTTTTATATAACTGGCATAGCAAATGTCAAGTGAGTAGTAATTTGACTGCGAATGCCCACTAAGGATACTTTATTTTTATTTTATTTTTTATTTTTATTTATCTATCAGCCCACCTTCTGCCGGGGAAAAGGCCAAAAAAGAGGAAACAAGGTACCAAAACCATCGATTCTCAAGAACTGAAAAATAGTTCGAATGTTATAAATGAGGCTGCTCAGGAAGGCTCCAAAACTAGCCAGCTTGAATTCAACTACTTCTAAATCTGCGGGATTGTGTCAATTTCCCCCGGGAGAAGGCCTTCAAGAGGTCATCAAATCTGTTTGGAAAAAGCCAGTTTTTATGGCGAACCCTTTTATATCTAAGTTTGTGAGCTTTTAGGGCAAGGAATTTATGCGCACTGCATGTGAAAGAGTAAGCATGTAAGATTCATTCTTTTTATAATATAGTTCTCCCGTTCCTGCAGCCCGCTTTCTTTTTCTTTTTATTCCCTCTAAAAGTTGGAAGACGTTGAACTGGATGACTAATAACATCTTCCAGAGAGTATAGTTGCAATTATTTTTTAAAAAATATATAAAAATATGTTTTTTCTGTCCGTTTTGGTATATTTTATCCCAGACAATTACTAAATAATATCTTAACGATGTAAAGTTTCTCTCCCAATTAAAAAATTCGTTGACAATCTTGATTTTTTTTTCCCGGCTTAAAAGTTGTATTGTGGGTTTATGGCTGTAGCTTTAATTTGTGATTGCAGCTATTGTAGTAATCAGAAACAAGAAGTGATTTGATTAAAAAAACTCGTCATTATAAGAATTAGACTTTATTAATCTACTTAGGTTTAATTTTATTTAAAAAGAATTTTATTCAAAAAAAAAAAAAAAAAAGGTGAAAGGAGCACGAGGCAAGAAGAGCATGAATTGGAAGGGCATGCCTCACATGCTAGGCTCAAAAGATAAGCCTAGCCTTGTGTGGGCTAGGAAAGCCAGACTTATGCGGCTATATTTTTTGTTTTTTGTAATTTTAAATGGATAGACTACACGTGTCGACCCTATATTTTTTTTTTTTTGTAATTTTAAATGGATGAACAACACATGTCTACCCTATATAGATACTTTGTAAATATAACAGATGGCATGTCCTCCCATATAATCATTTCTAATAACTAGTGCTAGTTCGAAAATAGATCTTCGAGAAATAAATGGGCATTATTGAACTGTGTTTTACCTTAAAAAAAACATTAAAAATAATAATAACCTCATTTAAGGTTAAAATACCAATACTAAAAACTTAAAATTAAATTAAATAAAAAATATTTTGAAGCTTCGATCTACTTTTTATAGCAAGATTAAAGTTTTTATCTACCTTTATGAAACTTTTCTTTTTAAAATAAATCTAATAATACTAGAATTCGATTGTTTTAGTGATTTGAATGTTACTGATCTCTAAATTTTTTTTTATATAATTTTTTCTCTTTATCTTAAAGACCCGATGACAAAATGTAATGAAATGAAGTTGTGGATTCAATTGTAAATCTATAAAAATATAGGGATCAAAGTGGTAAAAATCTTGAATTTATGGACCAAATTTGTTAAAATTACTATTCCCTTGCAGTGATGTCCATAATACGCATGGTTATAGGTGAACAATTAAAAAAAACTATTTTCTTTTAGTATATACTACTAGTCCTATAACTTGCATCATGTTACGTGCATGATTTCAAGTAAATTTTTAATACAAAAGAAGAAAATGTCAACGTTGTATATGTGTTTTCGGGAAACATGATTTTTTTTTAATTAAAAAATATATATCTTAAAAAATGTATGAATTGATAAATCAAAAAATAATTATTAATGTTTATTAAATATTAAAACGGGAAGTTAATCATCCTAATAAAGATAAAATATAGATGCACATGCAAGTGTTTCACCCCACTATCCTTTTGTTTTATGTGTTTTCATTTATTTTATTATATAGGTTAATTCTAGTTTCTAAGAATAAATAATTTTTATTTTTATAAATACATCAAGCAAATACAACTTACTTATATAAAATATAAGAGACAAATAAATTACAACAATCTCTTTGAAGCAATATAAGATTAAAGAAACAATTAAACAATTAATTACTATTTTAAAAAAGTTAAACTAAATAATTTAAAAAATAAGAGAGGGATTATTAATTAAAATTTAAATAAAAAAAAAACATAATGAAAGCTAAAAAAAGATCAGGCATTATTGAGCATGTTAAGCTAGGCCCGTACATGCACCTGGCCAAGCATTTAAAAAAAAACTTTTTTTGCAAACCTTATTTGTTTTTTTAAATAAAAGTTGGTGATGCATCATTTTGGTCTAATTTTTTTCTTAAATTGATGACAATTCATTTATTATAACATATGACTTTTTACTTACTGAATAATTTTTTGATCACCTTTAGAGATTAAGAAATACAAGTATGAGTTTTGGAATCTCAAAATTCTTTTTTTCTTATTTTCTTTCACCTAAAAATATCCTAAAATTTTCAATAAACTTATTTCCAACTTCAAAACACTCTTTAATCACTCTAAAATAAATGAATAAAAAAAGCTTTATAGACCTCAATATAATTTTTTCAGCACAGATAAAGGGCAACAATACATTCATTGAACTTCTCTAAAAAGATGAACTCATTAACATTAATATAAGCTTTTTTTGTGGCTGAAGTGTGGCTATATGAGCACTTTCTTTTTCCTCGATATTTTTCAATAATGTTCTCTCTCCTCTTTCAATAACCAGGTGCTAAAATAAGAAATCTGCCTATTTCTTCTGTGTTTTTCACTTTGACACCCTGTCTTTCAATCTTACCATCTCCAAACAAAGTAGCCTAAATTGACCTATAAATTGGTCCAATAAGGGCTCCATAAAAAAAGAATGAAAAAAATATATATTATAAACAGTGAGTCCACAATGTTTTGGTAGGAGATTGATAGGGCATTTTACACGGTGAACACAGTTTAGATTTTCATACTAGCTATTAGATCTGCATTGTGCTGTAAGTAGGATAATTTTTTCTCCCAACACAAAAAATTAATATGACAGCTTTTCATATGTGTTTTTTAACTTAAAAAACCTCAATCATAAATCTAAAAGTTTATAAATGCATTTAATTAAATAAATCGAGAATTATTACCTCAACCGAAATAAATTAGAAAACTTAATTCTTGATCAACCAAACTTATGACCCGAGTCATAGACTTAATCAAGTTCAACAATTCTTTTAAATAATTTTTTTTCAACTATACGATAAAAAAATAGGCGTTCACAAAGTTGAGAACCAACTAAATATCACGGCATCTATTTAAGATTGCAATAAACCTATAAATATTAAATTGAAATAAAAATATGTTGTCCAACTAAAAATAAATAAAATATTAAAAGATTAAATTGAAAAATAAAATTAAACAAGAAAAATCAATAAAAATCCAATTATAAAGAGTCAAATTGAAAGAAAAACCAATAAAAATGATAAAATAAATAAAATAAAAAAAGACAATGCACAGGCCTAGAGCTCACGACGTGTCGCTTGTTCTGCTTAGATTATGATAACCAGAGGTCACAACAAAGTTAGGTAGGAATGTTTTACACACAAAAAAATATATTATATTTTCAAGCATTCTTTGACTAAAAAACACCAGAACAACATCTTAGAGACCCAATATACTTATTTATGCCTTCAAATAATCTAAAAAATAGTCTAAAAATAAAAAATCAATCTTAAACTCAAAAACTTATTGAGATTAGATATAATTTTTAGACAATTTTAATATGAAAACCACTCTAATGAAATTCTTTACATCAAATAATATACACTAAGTTTAATTATTTTGGTATGCAAAATCGTTGGATAAATATTTTCTCAATCAATTATTTCCCCCGATTTAGATACCTCAGACAAGACCTTTTTAAAGGGTGCCCCTTTCCTCAAAGGGCTGGGTAAATTCTTTCATTTCTTACACTAACACTTGTAGTACAGTAAAAAAGACCTTCACTCTCACTTGTGGATGACTTGTCACTTGCTTAAATTTTCCAGAAAACCCACATTAAAAATTACTTTTTATCCTAGGCAGCCTGTTTTATTTTTTTATTTTAATTATAAGAAATCTTAATGCTTATTGTTGTTAAGTTATTAGCTAGTCGTGTGTGTCTATGTACTGCAGAGGAACTATTTTTAAAACCTAATTTGGTGATAATCAAAATATATATTTCTAAAAAAATTAAAGATTTAAATTGTAGAGAAAATGTATTTTCTAGTTAAACTTTTCTTTTAATATTAATGTGTGTTTTTTAATTTTGATGAAAACATGATTTTTTTTTATCAGCAACATGATTTTTTAAATGAAATTTTAATGCAATTAAAATAAATATTCACAAGAATTCAAATGATTTAAATTAAATAAAAAACAAATGTTATCAAAGGAAAATTTCAAGACTCCATGCGATGGTATAAAGAAATAAAAGAATAGTTAATTTGACACATTTATATAAAAATTTACATGAAAAACAATTAAAAAATATATTTTATTCTCAACAAGTATTCATTGGAAATGTTTTTAAATTGTTTTCATATAAAATTTTTCATAACATAATTGACAATATTACCATAAAAATCTGCAATTTTATTTGAAAAGAATGGCATAATCTGAAGGTTTTTTAAATTAAAATTTTTTTATTCTAAAATAAAAACAATTAAATATAAAAATATAAAAGGCCAAGAAAATAAAGACTAAATGTGTATAAAAGGATATCCTAGGTGAGCCTAGGCTTGCTAGGCCAAGCCTAGGAGCCTAACCCTTAAAAATAGAAAAGTCACACGTAAACTTTGAAAGCCATGCCAACACACCTAATTTTTTTTTATGAACAAGACGGGCGAAACTTGCATCACCTGCAACAACTATGTCCATCCAAAAGATTAAGGTACAATCTATTTGGAATTTAAAAACTTAATTTTTAATATATTTTAATATAAAAATACTTAAAAATAATATAATAAAAACCTCAATAACCTCAAGGTCAAGATTGTGAGCTTGTTTTTTTTTTTTTTAACATGGGTATCTGAGTTAACTTGCACATATTTCAACTAATTTTACGGGTCTTGAAATTAACAATCATATAAGCCTACAGTAACTCTCATATGTTTGTCTTTCATTCTTGATGATAGATGATTAGTCATCATCTAAAATAATTTCAACCATTCTTGATAATTAAATTCAGGATATAGTCAATTTTAACTTAACAAATTCAATCTCAATTTATTTTTATCTAAAAAATTATAAAAACCTTAATAACTATATTTACAATTCAAAACCACTTTATAATCAATTTAAAAACTCGAAATCAAATCAAGAAATTATTTTTTGCCCGAATCTTATTTTCTTTTTTGCTCAATCAAAGATTAAAAAACCTCCATTAAATAATTATCTTCAAAACTAATCATTGAAACTAAAAATAGTTTTCTCTTTTTTCAGTATAATGTGGCTGACTGAAAACTTGGCCACTCTTTTCTCTTTTCATTGACTTTTTTTCATTTTTAAATTTATAGGGATTGAAATGTGATAGAGAAAAGGTTTTAACAAAGTTGCCAAAAACTACAAGAATCAAAGTGAAAAAAAAGCAAAAGGTGTAAAGTTAATGAATGTGATTTGTGAGTGTGTGCATGAAAGGTGTAGTATAGTATTGTTTTAGTTTTTTTAATTATTAATTAATAGTTAGTACACTCTTTTTTAATCTATGTTTTAACTCTCTTTTTTCGTCATGGATCTCAATGATCCTTTAAGAACATGTAGAAAAGGCTTTGACTTTCTTTTTTATTGTATTTCTAATTTATGCAATTCTTTCAAATCAGTTGCTTCCGTCCACACAATTCATAGTTTGGATGTTATTTTTACTTGTAAACTCATGACCTCGTAGCCACTACCTTGATGGCTGCCTTTGCATTACAGTATAACCAGTTAAATTATCACGCACAAAAAAACATCTGTTATTTCCTCGGTATAATTAAACCTTTTCTGCATAGAAATTCTAAACTTAATAACTCTAAAAATGGTATTATAACCATCAATATTCATAATAAACCCAACTGTTAGTAATTTGTTTATATTGTCATAATTGTAATTAAATTACAGTCATGATAATTCCTAATCAACAATAATATATGGATAGTGTTTTTAAAAACAAAATCTCTACATACCTTAATAAACCAATTTCTAAGTCTTAGATCAACTTTTAATCGATCAAAAAACTAAAAAATAACTTGAATAAAATTTGTTTTGAAGACCAATCTACTTTTCTATAAAGAAGAGGTGTGAGAAATGACTAAATATAATAGTTTTTATTAAATGAAATCTATTAATATCAACATCTATTTTTTTTATTGTTATAATATGAACAATCAATAATTTTCTCTCTTTCATATGTTGTTTTCCATCGATTCTCTCTTCTTCAACATAGAAATTTAATGGGAACAAAATAAAATTTTGGATCAAAAAAATAAATTTTTCAAACTAAAAAGATTGAAAATGAAATGAAAAAAAATATACATGCAAAAATCTTTAAAAGCCACCTCATGAATAGTTATAAAAAAAGTCTACATTTTTTCCTCATTGCCAAATATAGCCCCCGTGATTTTAATTTTTTTATATGTAATAAAACTGAATTTTATTTTACAAAATAGATTATTTTTTTAACATCGTAACCTTATATATGATTCTATGCTGCATAATTATTCTTAGATGAACAGGTGTTTAATTTCGCTATTATAAATAATTGATTAAAAAATCAAAACACATCATTTTGCAAGTTACAAGAAAAATCAATAATGTTGCAAACAAAATATATATTAAATAAGTTATCTCGTCTATATATATATAAAAAAATGATATTAAAGAATTTTAATGCTCTAGAGTCTCGTACTTGGAACTCTTCCTTGTACAACCCAATGATCCAAACGGTGCAGAAGCCCATCTTGTTGCCAAGAACACCATTGGAGTTTGGGATACAGTTGCTTATAAGCCCGAAAACTGTACAAATTCTTCGGCTGGAAGACACTATTATAATTATTGAAGTTTCACACTTATATAAGAATAAGATAAGATTTATGATAGAGGACTTATTAATTCATAACTATTTTAAAATGATTTCTGTCTAATTTAAATGATATTTTTTAAGGTAATAAAGAATTTTTTATTCAAATTATTATAATCAATATAAAATGCATTTTGAACTAATAAAAAATAATTTAGATTGTTAATATTTTAGTATAGAATCATTGATCAGTTAGCATCATCACAACTATCTATCTAATTTGTTATTTTTTCTATTTAAATGCAATATTAATGATATGAATAAAAATATGAATAATTATATAAAACCTTAGGAATCACCTCCACACTCAAAATCTCTGAAAATTCACAATCTTTCTCCTAAATATGAACCAAACTTTATTGAAGAATCACCCCAAAAACCTTTGAACAATTGAGCAACATATCTAAGATTCTTAGATGTTTTCCCGGCCTCTCAATTTTATTTAAAACCACACATAAACTCGAAATTAAACCTAGATAAAAAAATCTTTTCGCTCTTAAATATGATTTTTTTAGGCAATTTAAAGATGAATAAACATCTAAGTGGAACTCCTTTAACCAAATGAAACTTGTTGACATTAAGATCAATCATAATAAATATTGATATTAAATTCTAGATCTGAGCTCAATCAAGAATCTCAATTTTCAATCAATTTAATATTGAAAGAAGAACTAGAAAAAACAAATATCAATTTAAAAAAATTACCAAAGTAAAAAAATAGGAATTAAAAGAATGAGGATATAATCTGACTTATAAAAAAAAATTAAAAGATGATGAAATTGAAAAAAATAAAATTTACAAATTATTTTATATGAAATAAACAGTAATTAAAAGAACATATGCTAAGTCTAAAAGAAAAATAAATTGAAAAGCTGCTTTGAAAATTTAGAAGGTTAGGTGTGAAAAACGAGGAAGAGAGAGAAAAGAAAAAAAAAGACCATCAGTGCCAAATCTGGGATTAGTTGTCACACGCGTTGCCCATGAATTAAGAGGTCGTTGAGACAATTCTAACACCGCTTAGAAAAACCAGTATTTGGCTGCCAGGAGACATCGCGTGCGTCACTTGAAAACTAGCATTGTTGGTAATGGTAATGGAAATAAAGATTTCATCCTTCTTTATTTTTTTTTTGTTTTCATCATCTTTCTATTTTTTTTTCTTCTCAAACTTGAACCTCATTATTTTAATTACTATTTTTTTTACTCTTTGATTTTTTTAAAATTGATGTTTTTTTTTTTGGTTTCATCTTTTAATATTAAATTGGTTGAGAATTGAAATTCTTGATTGAGATTGAATCTAGGATCTAACGAGTAATGAGTTTGGGATATTAACCCAAGTTTAAGACATTCACCTGATTTTTCTTGTTTTTTTTTCTTTTTTAAAACTCATGTTTTTTCAATTCTGTCCTTTAATTTTTATTTAATTGGAGATTGCTTTCCATTATTTTTTATAGGGTTTTTCACTGATTTTAAAATAACTCATGTTATCGCAGGTCTTTTTATTTGTTGTTCTTTGTTAAATTTAGCTTTTTTAAAAGAATTTTTGTTTTAGAATTAAATTAAATTAGTTGATTAGATATAAGCATGAAATGCTAGTTCATGATATTTTATTTGGTTTTATTTTTGGATTGTTGCTTTGACAATAGGTGCAAGTTCTTTCGATATGATCATACAAACTTATGCATTAAAGTTAAAATTGTTTCGGCGAGCTTTTTCTAGCGGTAGGGTAATGTCCACGATAAAGTACTAGTAAATCTTTAACCTTGAGGGGTAACTCAACTAGTTAGGCCTTGAGTTTGCTTCCCAATAGTTAAGAGTGTGCGTAAGCTGGCCTGAACACCTATGTTAATAAAAGAAAAAAACTTCAATAGGCCTTTTTTTTTCTTCTAAATATGATATTATCAACTCATTTTTTTATAATTAATTATTTTTTTTCACTTTATTTACTATCAATATATTTTTTTAATTAAATTATTAATTTAATCAAATTTATTAAATCCAATCAATTCAATGAGTTACATCTCAGATTTTTCTCATTTCTTTGAAAATAATAGCATAGCTGAACATCATTTTTAAAAAAAAAATAAAAATTGACGCACTTATCACACGTATAAAAGCACGTTTGAACCATTCTTACATAATAATAATCAGTGTTCAAATTAATCCTCCACTTTCTCGAAGATAACAAATCAATCCAGTCCACCACCAAACCAAACATTCCCAAAATTCCAACCACCTCGTTTACCATTACCAACAATGCCAGTCTTCAAAACCCCATTCAATGGCTACTCCGTCAAATTCAGCCCATTTTACGAATCCCGTCTAGCCGTCGCCACTGCCCAGAACTTCGGAATCCTCGGCAACGGTCGTCTCCACGTCCTCTCCTTACCTCCAGCACCCTCCTCCCCTTTAACCGAACTCATCTCCTTCGACACTGCTGATGGCATCTACGACCTTGCCTGGTCTGAATCCCACGATTCCCTCTTAATCGCAGCTGTGGCCGATGGCTCCGTCAAGCTTTACGACACCGCCTTACCCCCAACACAAAACCCACTTCGTTCCCTCCAGGAACACACGCGTGAAGTCCACTCAGTCGATTACAATCCCACGCGCCGTGATTCTTTTATTACCGCTTCCTGGGATGACACGATTAAATTATGGACCCTTGACAGGCCGGCGAGTATTCGTACGTTTAAAGAACACGCGTATTGTGTTTATTCTGCTGCGTGGAACCCGAGGCATACGGATGTTTTTGCATCTGCTTCCGGGGACTGTACTGTGCGAATCTGGGACGTGCGTGAGCCGGGAAGTACGATGATTATTCCAGGTCATGATTTTGAGATTTTGTGTTGTGATTGGAATAAATATGATGATTGTATTATTGCTACTGCATCGGTGGATAAGAGTATTAAAGTATGGGATGTAAGGAGTTTCAGAGCTCCGATTTCGGTTTTGAATGGACATGGGTATGCTGTTAGGAAAGTTAAGTTTTCGCCCCATCATAGGAATTTGATGGTTTCGTGTTCGTATGATATGAGTGTTTGTATGTGGGATTTTATGGTTGAAGATGCATTGGTTGGGAGGTATGATCATCATACTGAGTTTGCTGTTGGAGTTGATATCAGTGTGCTTGTTGATGGGTTGATGGCAAGCACTGGGTGGGATGAGTTGGTTTATGTTTGGCAGCATGGGACGGACCCGAGAGCACCTTGACAAAGGGAAGTGTTTCTTTTTTTCCTTTTTTTTTTGTCGAGACTTTTTGTATTTTTGAATGGAAGTCGTACGTTTAGTAGTAAAAGTATAAATGTGGTTGTTCTTGTAGTTGTTTATTTATCTGATAGTTGCGAGATTTGTCTCCATGGATGACTTTGTTGAATAAGGTGCTGAATAACCCTGTATATCAGTTTTAATAACACGAAAAAGTTTGTGTTGTTTGTTGCTTCCTTGATTTTTGAGAGTTGTATCTTCTGACTTGTTTTCATTCGACATATAATAAGGAATGTTTCACATAGTTCGGGTGGAAATTTTCTTTCTAAATTAAAATTTGACTTCCTTCCTCTCATGTATGAGATGCGAAACTATGGCCCTCCTTTAAGAATTGGTTTGATAAATTTGAAATCCTTTATCTTATGTTTTGTGATGGACCAAACAAGTGCTATCGAATAAAGCATAACCATAAGAGTTAATGCCTTCGGTGTACAGTAGAAATGAAATGTACATTAATTGATAATGCTATTTATCTACCTCTCTATTGTTGAATTACATGCATCGCCATGCATTATGTTTGGCTGATTGAACAATCTATATGCATTAGATCCTGGCACTTTACTTGGTTAGTCAACGGGGGAGAGGGATGTTGGAGATGTAGGATCATGCTTGGTTTGCAAAACCATCATTCTGTTGTATCTAACTTTGTGATGCTTTGACCTTTTGTTGCTTTCATTACATCCTTTGCAAAATATAAATCAGCATGGCATACAACCCCTGGTCTGTTTGATATTTTTAATTTACAAATGCTGTTAGTAAGAGTGCTAAAATCACTATATGATTATTAATTAATCTACTCTTTGCCAGGAGTGCTTCTTTAATTGAAATTGAAAGGATGAACTAAGGGTATCTAGTGGACTTGATTCTACTTTGCAATTTTTGTTCTTTCTATGTCATATTTCCTGTGTCCTTGAATAGCACCGATTTCTTTTTGATATATATTTTTAGTTAGTATTCCTCTATAGCAAGTCTATGTGTTTCATGTACAGGATTTACAGATTCTGTGCAAGATCATATTTGATTTTGGGGTTTGAGAGTAGATATCATGCTTTTGTCACCATATTCTTGTGTTAAATTTAGGGGTAAAAATTTGCATTTACCAGTGAGATTCTTGCTCTTTGTGGTTATATAAGTTTCATTGTTGATAAGAAAAGGAGAAAAAAAAGAGACAAGGTTGGGATCAGGCCCTCCTGTTATATTTAAGTTTTAGTTCTTTTATATAGAAATTCGATTGTTGAATAGTGTATGGGAGAGGATCTACTCTTTTTAAGGTTACTATCTTAGCCTAAGGGGTAGCCTAAATCCTTTGCAGATAGAATTTTGCCTCTATGCAGGGGGAAAGCCACCTGTTCTCATTTTAGCTTCCAATCACCTAGGAAGACCTTTGATTTCCTGTTAAGATATGATTCTTTATCCAAAAACTTATAAGCATTTATCTTTTGCTTATGGTGTTTGGATGGCTTTAAAAGTGACCTCAGGTTATGGGTTGGAGATTCAAACCAACTATAGTGCAATAGATGAACTGTTTATATAAATAGCTTCCTTGTGTTTTTTTTTTTGGATATCCAAAAACATGAAGGGATGATGGCTTTTCAAGGGCATGTCACAAGTTAGTTGGGTTTGCTTGAAAACCAACCCAGCTTCAAAGTTGGATTAGCATCTTCCTACTCAACACAATACCTCTCAGACATGAAGTGGTTATTCTAGGTTAGGCTTAAACTGTTTTAATATACATGCAGAAGCTTCCCGGGCTTGATTTGGAGTAGATGGGTACATAGAAGCTCTTGGAGTTTGTTTGCCTAGAGCTGAGAGATGAGGGTTTACGTAATATAGCTCATGATGTTCCCTAGCTCATATTGATTGTGTTGGAAAATTAACATGCTGTTACATTTCCTCTTGAACTGAATCCGTCAAGTTTTTATTTTCTTAATGGGAATCTTTGGATAGTGTCTCTCTGCATGGTAGAGAATCTGATGAGCAAAGTGGCATTGCAGAAAGCCATTGCTTTTCTTTCACATCAGCACCTGGCTCGCTATGATGCCTAGACAACTTGTTATCTTCTTACTTACATTCCAGAGTGATTAGGAAAAAAAAAGTTGTTACACTTTGGCCTTCTGATAGATTTGTTTACTATCTTGTAGTGCGCATCTATCAGGTTTTCCTAAGTGGATGAGATCAGGTGAAACTAATGCGGTTGAAGTGGCATTTATTTCATGTGATAACTGAGATGGGTGGTATTGTTGAATTATAGGAGTAAATGACATTTATTTCTAAGGAAGTTTTAAGTATACTATGGATGTATTTGAACTGAATTTAGTCAAGTAAAGCTGCTGAATTCCAAAACTTGGCTAATTGTGCAAAGTCTATCCATTTTAAATCATTTTGCTTGTTAGCTCCTTATTCGTCACTGATAGTAGTGTTGAAGTATGGTTTCTAAGTATTAGCAGCCGTTGATGAGATCCTTGGTAGAAGCAGGGATCATAATCTAGCTGTGCGCTAAAAAAATCAGATGCATTCCTGTTTTCAGGTAGTCTTGTAAAAGCCCAGGCAACAATTGTGTTATAGTGCTGGGTTCCATGAACTACAGGCAATTTTTGCAATTGCTTTTGTGCTGCAGGTAGTTATCTCAGACAAACTATTTTCCTAGGATGACAAGGTTGTAAAGAAAACTGGGAAAGCGCTTAAGCCACTTGGTTCTTAAGCCAACCTCCTTCCAGATTAAGCATTCTTCTGACATTTGGTTGGCTAGCAGATGGCGCCATCACAATTTAGTCATCCTGTTGGATTCAGACTATGGCTGTATAGCGTAGAAGTTTTTGTGGTGACCCTCTCTCTTTCCCTGCAATTGACTTCATCTGTCAATTTATTGAACTGAGTAGGATTCATGAAATTGTAGATGAGTAGTCATTGCTTGGAATTCACTGTTAGATTCTCTGTTGTCATTTTAGGCTTGGTGAGTGATTTCTTGCTGCATGAATTTGGTGTGTAAGATATAATTATTGTTTTTTATCTATATTTTTTTTTAAATAAAGCTGTCCTATTTCACCTTGCAAATTTATTAATATGAATGCCTGCAAAGCTACAACTTATTGGTGATCTTCACCTACTTCATTTAAAAGGGCATTTGTAAAGTAACCAATGTGTGTAATAGTGATTCTTGAAGTGACTTGGGTTAGTAGTTGCAACAGGAAGAGAGGATTCACAGGTGTCTTGAAGTCGTGTACTTTTTGTTGTATTCTGTTTTTGACTTCTCTTGTTTCTTTTTTTATTCACCCATGCTTTTTATTATTTTATTTTATTTTTATTGATTTTGTATTTGTGTTAGTTTTTTTTAGTAAAAATATACTTTTATCTTTTCCTATCGGTCTATTTTCCGTACTCCTTTTAATTTCAAAGTTTCCAGTTATGTTAGGTGCTTTATCATTAAAGACCTTAAGAGAAATATTAAAAACAATCTGATTTTATATTATTGTTAGACTTTTTGATTTTTTTTTTCTTTGTTAAAATCAGTTTCACGCCTATTTAAAAACTTACTCATTAGACTTTAAAATAAAAAATAAAATTACGTTTGTAAAAACCCTATTTCAATCATTTTATGCTTCTTGTTGTATATATTATGCTTCCAACTACATCAATCCTTCTTCACATAGTCCGATGATCTATTTCCCTTATTACAATCTTTATTACTTGTCATATTTAATCAAGTAAAATACTAGATCACGTGAGTTTCCTGTAGCTCATCCACAGTGAAATTAATTTTTTGCTTTTTATTCTTTAATTTTTAAAACTTTACTTGAGGGGTAGGATGATCTTTACACTTGATTAATTTGTTATTTTTGATTTGTTTGGAGTAGTATCATCTTTTTTTTTTTTTAATAACAATGCAATTATTATATTGCTCTTATAGAGTAAACAATTAAAACCTTTGGTCCAGGGGTTGTATGGTAATTTTAATTTTATCATGAACAATCGAATTACGTAGATACCCTTCCTATGCAAATTTGTTAGTTTTGGCTTTAGGGGATTGATAGTCATTTTCTAGTGGTTTTTTTTGTTATTGTTATTTAGTTCCAGGGGCATTTGCATTTTTTTTTAATAATTTTATGAATAATTGAATTACTCTATTACCCTTGCCATTCAATCTTTTTAGCCTTGGCTTTAAGGGCTTAGTTATAATTTCATAAGGGGTTTTTTTGTTATTGTTGTTTAGTCTGTGCACATTAAAAAAGGCTGCTAACACGTGTCTGACACACATCAAGTGGCACATACGGCTGACAATAATGGTTGAAATCAAGCTTTTGCCACATCATTTGATGCATCTCGACATTCTTTTTCTCCTTTTATTGTGCATGTATAGTAGTGAGGTCTAATTTGGTGTCAATTGACTTTTTTTCCCCTTATTTTTCTTCCTTGGATTACGTGCTAGCCATGTATAAAATTATATCAGCCCTTCAATTTCTTTTTTCTTTTGATTTAGTCATTCTTTTCTTAATTGTAATTGTTTTATTTACATTGATTGTTTCTAATTGGATTTTATTTTCGATTTTATCCCTAGTTGTTTAATTTTTTTAATCAAATTTATTCCTCATTCTTTTAATTTTTTTTTTGTTTTCAATCATTCTTTTAATTTATTTGTTTTTTTCTTCAATTCCATCTTTGAGCATTTCTTTTCATTAAATTTTTATGTCAAGTTTGGTGCTAATTCTTTTAATTATTATTTTTTAAATCATTTTATTAGTTGACTTGTTTTTCAATTTCATCCCTAAACATTTAATTTCATTTAAATTTTCCCTTAACATTTAATTTCAGTTGGTTTTTATGTTGAATTTAGTGCTAATTCTTTTAATTGCTATTTGTTTTGTTTTGCATTGTTTTTTCTATTGACTTTTTTTTTTTAATTTCATCCGTCAATATTTGTTTGGTTTAAAATCTTATTTCTTTGTTTTTTCAGGTTTGCCTTTGATAGGGTCACTCTGTCCAGGTCATAAATCTGAAAAATTAGCCTGGGTCGACTTTGAATTTTTTTTAAAGCATTTTTAAAAAATAATTTTTTTTTGAGATTTTTTTTTTCTTTGCTATTTATAGGATAATCCAAATTTCATGTTCCCAATCATGTGTGTGATTTATTCACCCTGGTTGGCTGTTGCATTCACTCAAGGCTTTTTTTTTTAAATCTTTTTTAATATGTTTGCATCATATCGACAAGTATCCATTCCTTATATTTTCCTGATGTGTTCAGCCTTTCATAATATTTTTTATGGTATGGGTTTATTCAGTTATTTTCATTTGTATTTATCATTTAAGCCATGAGTTTTTTTAGGATGGATTTATCTTTTATTTATTTAAATAAAAAAGTTTAATAAACATAATAGGGTAAATATCTCATCTTTACAGTTTTTTTCGTAGTTATTGTTAATGACTTTTTTTTTTATTTACGTAAATGATTATCGATTTATATAGTTTTTTTTTTAAAACAACAAGAGAACCTACATGCCAAATTCATGATTTTAATGTTTTTACAATTTTTTTAAATTCTTTACACTTGATCTATTTATACCAATTTTTATGTTTATTTTTTTATTCTTTTATAATTTGTTTTTTAATGTTATGTTTCTTTACATCTTTTGTTTTTTGAAAATTTATTCTACACATACTATGAAATTGGTGTTTCATTGTAGCAATTGTAATTTTGTTTTTTATTAATACATATGATTTTTATTATATTTTATTATATGTAAGCGTCAAATTTATGATTATATTTTTTACTTGATGTAAAAAAAACACGTTACTAATATCCGTAGGTAAATGAGTTGAATAGACAAACTAACACTTTGTTTTTTACATTAAATGACACAACTAGTTCCCATAGACTTTTTGATTTATAATTATAATTTAAAAAATAAAATTAAAAAGCTTGCATATTTTATTTTATTTTTACCTATATTTTCATGCATAATTAATTTCTTGACATGCAACGGTTGATATATAGTTCACAAACTATCATGGTCAATAAGTCCAAAAAATATACTCAGTTATGTAGTTGGATTGAAATCCTCCTATTCTTTTTCTTCGAATAAAGAAGGCTATTCGTAAAGGATCATGGTAGCCGTCATGGATTGAAATACTCAGCTATGTGGTTGGATTGAAATCCCATAGCCGTCATGGTCATGGTATTAAGTAGTTTTTTTTTTTTTGCCGAATCTCATGAACGGATGAATCCAATATTTATGGATGGAAATGATCATCAACCAATAAAAGATGAGGCAAATGTTTTGTTTACGAAGGCAAAAAGAGGAGGATAAAATAAGTCCATGAGCGGGGTAGAGAACAATGCACATAACCGACTTCCTAGTAAATAATAGGTTTTGGATTACTTTATATGAATATTTTAGAAAAAAGTTTGAAATTTGTATCATTTTGGCCTCGATCTAATAGTTTTGGTGAACGAAATTGACGCTGTATCAGTGAATTGGTTGGCAAGTGTCAAAAACTATAAATGAACGATCCATCTACCAGTTTACTGCAATTCTGTCATGCAAGACTAGTAGCTAGACCAGTTTTTATAATAGATTTTGACTGATCACTATTCCCATATTATTGTTATTATTATTTTTAATCATGGTTGTTCGAGTTAGTTTACATGTACATCAACAAATCCCTTAAGATTATAAAGTTAATGACTATGTAAGCTTTTAATAGCTCTGAGGTTCATGACATTCGAATTGATGATCTCTAAATATCAAATCCAGGACATGACCAATTGAATTACACCCGAGTTACTTTTCCCAGATTATCCACTCCAGCTTAAAACCATTTCATTCAAGAACTAGAAATTCTCTTAAATTTGTGAACATACATTTTTTTAATTGGTGAGTCAGCCAATTTAAGAGTGCCAGAACGATGTTTGTGCTGCTGTAGGTGCAGCACTTAACAGTTTTAGTCAGAGAGCTTTTTCAAGAAATGAAGGTCAGCTTCAAGAAGAAATTCGAAGAGAGCCCATAAGGCAAGCCCCACTAGTAAAAAGCATAAGATCTTTTGCACACATTTACGCACAACAACAGAGAACCACGTTTATCGTGTTAGATTGACTGGTAGATGTCTCGGGCTCTCTGCCTGTGCGCCACTCACAAGTCAAGGGATATGAATAGCAGATGATCACCTACCCAAAATAGTTTGGTGCTACGAGAAGGATATGAACAAGTGGTACAGTTTTAACTACCATAATACCCTTTACAGTTCCTATGATTCAATCACTTCCAAACTCAAAAGTCGTTTCGGTCACTTTCAAAATTCAGATCATTTTACCCCTCCCTCCAATTTTTAATGCAAACGGCGGAAAGTGAGAGATGAGGACGTTTTTTTGAGCTGACTGGTAGGCTTGATCGGGCTTATAGTTTTTCACCTTATAAATTCTCCATATAAAATTGCAGTGTAGACAGATAAGAAAAATCAATGTTATCAGAGATGGAAGATTTCAAGAAATCCCAAATGGTTCATCTAATTCTCTTGCTTCTAGTTGGGCTAACAAGCGTGTCTTCTAGCCTCCCTAGTGAGTACTCTATAGTTGGCAATGACTTCAGTGAGCTTCCACCAGATGAAAGCATCATTGAAATCTTTCAACAATGGAGAGATAGGCACCAGAAGGCTTACAAGCATGCAGAAGAGGCAGAGAAGAGGTTCGGGAATTTTAAGAGGAACCTGAAATATATAATTGAGAAAACAGGAAAGGAAACAACTCTGAGGCATAGGGTGGGGTTGAACAAGTTTGCTGATTTGAGCAATGAGGAGTTCAAGCAACTTTATCTGTCAAAGGTGAAGAAACCCATTAACAAAACGAGGATTGATGCAGAAGACAGGAGTCGGAGAAACTTGCAGTCGTGCGATGCACCTTCCAGCTTGGATTGGAGGAAGAAGGGAGTTGTCACTGCTGTTAAGGACCAAGGAGACTGTGGTAAGCTTCCCTCAATAACTTCATTTAATTAAGGGAGATTTATAATAGGAAATGCCGCTGTCTATGATATCAAAGGCGTATTGCTTCCCTGTATTGAGGGCTTTTACTACAAACCTTCGATCGTAAAATGACAGTAAGTAGAGATTAATTTATATAATGCTGAATGTAAATGATTAATCAGATGTTTCGATATTTATCATCCTTAAAACAAACCTTTGAACTGAATTGTACAAACCTTTGACCTAAATTGTTGCTTTAAATTTCAACTTGTTTTTTTATTAAAATTTAATTATTTTTTATTTTAATATATTGATATTAAAAATAAATTTTAAAAAATAAATTTAATAAAAAACAACTGCTTTAGTACTCTTAGACGCATCGAAATCCAATCAATTGACCATATTTATTATAACACATGTCTCCATGCTTCTTTCTTAGACCGGTGGGCAAATACTGTGCAATTATTATCATTCCCCGTTTTCTACGTGCATAATATCATGTCATTTATCGAGAAATAGAAAATGATAGGCGTGGCTTGTTTTCGGCCTCACATGCTTTACTCTCGGAGTCAGAGGATGGTAGAAGGATTCTCTTCTTGACATGGATGGAATAAGTCGAAGAAAGTGTTTGTTTTCACTATTGAATTTGTTTTTTTATTTTTTTTACTTGAAAAATATAAAACTGATATTTATTTTAAGTGTAATTTGGTTTGTTTAAATTAAAAAATAATAATTTTTTTGATATATTTTCAATTAAAAAATATTTTTAAAAAACACATTTTATATATTATTAAATATGAATGCTCCAAGCCAGGAATGAATAGCAATTAGTTGCCAAAAATATTTAAGAATTTATTTTACATTAATTATGAAAAATTATTTTTGATTTTAAGTAATAATTTAAGAGGGTGCTTTTTATAAATAAGTAGTGGGTTAAAAAGGAGTAAAGTTACATTTATATTTGGTAAAAATGGACTTAAAATGATTCTTAAGGGAAGAGAGATCCTACAATTTAGAATCTTTAAAAATGATAAAAGCAAGATTATGAAATAAACTTGTTTATTTAAGTTAAAGTTATTTCTAATCAAACAAATTTATGATTTTTCCTTAAATGAAAACTCAAAAGCAACTTAAAGCAAAATCCAAAAATCATGTAAAAAATAACCTTAACTAGAATATCTCAATATTCAGCACATGAATTTCTAGTATTCAATTACTGAAGTTTTAGTTATGCTATTCTATTTCTCGCAATTCTTAATTACAATGTTATGTCAAAAAAAGAAGGTAAATTCATTCTGAGTTTCCCCACATCCAATGTTATCCGATTTATGTCTTGACATGCTTGTGTGAGGAAACAATAATGTGGTCTGGACATGAAATGTTCACAGGAAGTTGTTGGTCATTCTCCACAACTGGAGCCATAGAAGGAATAAATGCCATTGTCACTAGCGACCTGATTAGCCTCTCAGAGCAAGAGCTTGTAGACTGTGATACAACCAATTATGGGTGTGAAGGAGGCTATATGGACTATGCTTTCGAATGGGTTATAAACAATGGTGGAATCGATACAGAAGCTAATTATCCTTATACAGGAGTTGATGGTACCTGCAACACAGCCAAGGTTTGGTCCCTCTGTATCAATATAACCTCTTGATGTTGATTTATACTCAGTAGGTTAAGTTTACAGAAATTTTAGTAAACGTTTTTACTTCAAGAAAATTCTGAATGTATCTTATTTGTCTCATTGATGGTGTTTCTACTTGATTAGGAGGAAATAAAAGTTGTATCCATTGACGGGTATAAAGATGTAGATGAAACGGACAGTGCACTCTTGTGTGCTGCTGCTCAACAACCCATTAGTGTTGGTATTGATGGTTCTGCGATAGATTTCCAACTATATACTGGTGTAAGTATCTCTTCTCTGTCGTACGTCTTTGGAAATTAATATTCTTGTTCAAAAGCGGGTGATAAAAGTAGACTGTTGTGACTTGCTCAGGGAATCTATGATGGTGACTGCTCTGATGATCCAGATGACATTGATCATGCTGTTTTGATAGTTGGCTATGGTTCAGAAAATGGTGAAGATTATTGGATAGTGAAGAATTCATGGGGCACATCATGGGGAATTGAAGGATATTTCTATATGAAGAGGAACACTGATTTACCTTATGGTGTATGCGCAATCAATGCAATGGCCTCATATCCAACAAAGAAGCTTCTGCACAATCTCCGACTAGTCCTCCATCGCCTCCGTCGCCACCGCCTCCACCTCCACCTCCACCTCCACCAACACCAGTGCCACCTCCCCCCTCCCCTCAACCAAGTGACTGTGGAGACTTCTCCTACTGCCCGAGTGATGAGACTTGCTGTTGCATTCTTAACGTCTTTGATTACTGCCTTGTCTACGGTTGCTGTGCATATGAGAATGCTGTTTGCTGCGCCGACTCTGTGTACTGCTGTCCCAGTGATTACCCTATTTGTGATGTTGAAGAAGGGCTCTGCCTCAAGGTAAAGAAATGATAAATGACAAGCTATCAATTCAAAGTCTTTTAAGTCATTAATCAGTATTTTATTAAATTACATGGCATAAAGGAAAGATGATTTATGAAAATCTCACGTGTGTGTATGGCAGGGCCAGGGAGATTATCTGGGAGTGGCTGCAAGCAAACGACATATGGCAAAGCACAAGTTTCCCTGGACCAAGTTGCAGGAAAGAACGAAAACGGACCACCGTGTTCTGCAGTGGAAGAGGAACCCCTTTGCTGCAATGCGCTGAAGAAAATGGAACACGTGAATGTCGTCGTTGCTCTTGCCACTACATCTTTTCCATTTGCAGGCATTTGGCCATCCTGCTATGAACATATGTTCTTATGTACGCAGCAGGTAAAAGCAGAACAAAGACGGTACAGGGGAAGACGATACAAGGGAAACTATGTTTTTTTCCGATCTTCTCATTAGGACTTTACTTTGTTCTTTCAAGATTTTTTTTTCTTGAGTCATATTTACTGTTGTCTTGTTACTACTATATCTCTTTCCCAGTTTTATAAACAACTGGACTCGTCCAGGCCATTGAATCCTTGGCTGTAAAACTCTAGGCAATTGTGAAAAATCACTTGAACAATTAACTAACAGAAAGTCATAGGGGCCATGAGAATCCACCAGGTTGATGCTAGTTCGAATTATGGCTTTGCCAAATGAGGACATAACCCAAAAAAATATGGTATTAGACGAAGCCCAATAATATTGATATGAAGTGGCATCATACCAGGCCCAAAATGACCATGCACTGCACCAGATCCGTTCACTATGTATGGATGTTAATTGAAGCAGAATCAAAGAGATCCAAGGGAAATTGAGATTAGTATGACTTGCAGGTGCAAGTTCCTTGCTTTTTTCATCGTATTAGCAGAAGTCTTCAATTTAACATATACAGAATATATGAGCCCAGGAAAGAATTTAGAAGAAGTTGTCGAAAATCAGTCCTTACCCTAACTATGGCAGAGGCCGAGAGAGAGGTGTATACTTTGAAGATCTCCCACCTGGAGTTTGAATCTCTCTTCGATGTGATGGTGACATTTGACAGCGAGAATGTTCTGATCACATCAATGTCCTCCACTCGGCGCTATCTATAACTGTAAAGTGGCAGGGATTTTGTACAAGAACGCCCTTTTCTTTTTAATGGATTTAAAACCTCTTTATCAATATAGTGCATTCATGAAAATTTAATAATTTTTCTAGATGCTAGTCCTAAAGTTCGAACCTAAAAGTTAAGAAATGAAGCCAACTTCTCTAACCAATTAGGCAATATATTATGAAAATATGACAAATTATAAGTGGTTAATTACATGGCTAATTAAGCTTAAATCTAATTTTATTTTCTAACTATGTTTGGACCAAAGGGTAATTTGATATTAAGCTTATATCTAATTATTTTCTAATTTTAGTTTTGTTCGGTAAGGTCTTTTTAACTATAATGCATCATCAGTGAATTTAATTATTATAGTCATGGTTGAAGAAAGGAACTCCAAAGAGATATCTCGAGTTCAAAGAGTTCGCATTATCTATTTAATCATAGTTATAACTACTATAAAATATATTTGGAGATTCTAAATTTATCCACAAACTTATTCATTAATTTCCAACTACGTATCTCCAAACCAAACAATGTTTATCTTAATTGGGTCATCAATAGATCAAAATTCTCAAATGGGTTTTAACAGAAAACATTAAATTCTCGTAATTAAACCATGGATGAGAGTATCCAATTGAGAATTTCTAAAAGATAAAGCACTAATTAGGATGGGTTGGACATGTTCGATGTTACCAGTTTACTAAGGAAAGGGCTCCGAGGGGTCCAAAACGTCCTGATGCTGCATTCGGGGTCCCCAATTTCCTGATATTCCCTTCAGCTGAGTGGTGAGTTCACGGTGGGCAGGCGTTGTCCGGCACCGACTGTAAATGGTAGGGTACAGGAGTGTTTTGTCTTCTTTCTAACAAAAGATTACAAAGCCAATTTGCTCTCTTTTTCCGTCTCCCTCTCAATTTGGCACAGAAACTATTTCAAAACCCAACCAAGAAGCAAGCAATTCCATGTTTCATACGCTGCAAAGGTATATTAATTGCTGTATGTACCCTTGGCCAGCACAATTTACATACAAGTTCAGGGAATATCAATTTGAAAGTAAGGATCCCTTCTTCCCATGTTTTTTTTTTCTTGTTTCGAATTAATTTAAGAAGAATACAAATAAACCCAAGAAATTGTAGCTAACAGCGGTAGAGAGACATCATGGAGAAGAAAGCGGAGTTCTAAATTGGGATTATCCATGTGGAAATAACTTTTCAAGTTAGGCAACCCAAACAATTGATAAAACATGGTTTAGGTTTGAAAAAAAAAACTTCTTGAATCAATCCCCGTCAATCCGAGTTAATTCGTTAAATTCACAACTCAAGTTATAAACATAACTACAATGAACTAATTTAATTGGGTCATTTGTTTCTTTCTTTCCCTTTTTTTTTTTTTTTTTTTTCTGGTTGGGCCTTTATTGGGCTCGAGTATGATAAGATTCAGGACCAAATCGAAGAGTTATTAGAGAATCAAATAGTAGATTAAAAAGAAACTAATTAGCACGTGTAACTTACGTGTCAGCAAGTGAGGAAGGCCACTGCATTATAATAGATAAAAATATCCTAAACAATGTTAGAAAAATAACAAAGAGTTCGAAATAAAATAGAAATAAGAATCATAAATCAACTACGAAATTAATACAATTATCACACAGTATCTTCTAAACCTTATAGCAAGGTATTTCCAATACTTATTACTATGAAATTTTAACCTCATATAAAACAAGACCTTTATAATCTTATGGCGAAATTCTAACCCAATCCAACGGTTGGTTAAAGAATTGTGCTTGTCAATGTAAAATTGTGTATTAGAAAATATAAGCTCAAAACCGCTTCTAGTGTCCTTAAATGATAAGAAAACATTGTCAATGAGAAAGTCAACAAAACAAAAGGAAATACAAGTTGCTGATACGGAAACTCTTGCTAAAACATTCTCAATTATTGTCTCTTATATTATAAAGAAATCCTTACTAAATAAAAAAGTTCACAAATAAAAAAAAAATAGTAATTTTTGACTTGTATTGTGGTGCCTTATCAAACTTTGATTGACCTGATATTTTAACTCTATATGAAATATAGCTTCTAAATCTTTTTGGTAAAATTAAGTCTGATCCAAAAATTAAATTAAGATTTATATTTGTTAGTATAGAAATACACATTAAAAAAGATTAAGCCAAAAAAAAATCTAATTGTCCAATCTTTACATAGATCATAAAAGAAGAAGAAGAAGAAAAATTCACTTTGAATTCATAATGTTGGCGTATAGTAGTTAAAACAGTAAAATGTTTGGCGCTTTTAGTTTTCTTATTTAATTCTCTCTGCATCACTAATTAGCAGCAACCTCTCGTACGTATATCTTGAAATTTTTTTAATTTTTTATGGTTTAATATAAATTATCGACAATTTATGTAATTCAGTGAAATTAACGAGGCAGGAGGAGCAATGGAGGATTGCAGGGTTTTCTTTGTTTAAATCTTCCTTAAATCATGGTCAACAACGGCAGACGATGGAATCAATCAGGAGAGGCAATACATTTAGAGATATAAATCTGCATCCATGTTAGTGGAATGGTTTGTGTCCGCAATTTGAGGGAAACTAACGAGAAGATATTGGGTGACAAAGAAGACAACTTTATTAAGTTAGGTATAATTTAGACAAAAGTTCCCCTAACCATGTGTTCTGTCTTCTTTTTTCTTTGTTTTTCCTTATAGCTCTTTAACGCATCTAGTTAAAGCGATTTTGGACGTATTTACGTATTATTATTCTTATTTATTTGATATTGCATTTCTACTTGTATTTATGCGAGTCTTGAAAATATTTTTATCTTAAATTAATATTTTTTAATAATTTTGATATACTAATTTTAAAAATAAAAAATATTCTCATATATTTTTGAAAAATATATTTTAAAAAAATATCATAAAATATATCATTAAACTAGAAATTAAATGTAATCATATGGGTGATTCACTAGCATTTTGATGGGTAGGATTTGGACTTATATAGGCTAATCAAGGAAACGTGGCAGACTCATGATCAACTTCTGGACATTTGAAAATGCTTAGTGAGAGCAATTGATTTCTTGGCCTAGTGGTGGTAGGGGCTTGTTCCCTTTTTCTGTATCTGGGTTCGAATCTCACTGTGCATACTTGTCATCTCCGCGGTGCCTTACATGCTCACTGGGTTTGCAGGATGTTCAGTGGGCCGTGGGATTAGTCGTGGTGCGCGCAAGCTGACCTGGACACCCACATAAATAATAATAATAAAAAAAATGCTTAGTGAGACTTAGTTAAGTTGACTTAGAACTGGCTCCTTAAGGTTAGTCATTTTAAAGTTAAGTTTGCTTTTGTATTTTAAAAATATTTTGAAAAAATTTAATTTTTTATTTTTTTCTTTGTTTTAAATTAATATTTTTTAATATTTTCAGATCATTTTGATGTGCTGATGTTAAATAATAATTTTTTAAAAATAAAAAAAATATTATTTTAATATATTTATAAATAAAAAATATTTTAAAAAATAACCACAATTATATTTCAAACACTAAATTCTAGTAATTATAGAGAGTAAAGTCCTTCGTTCTCCTAGAAAAATGATGCCAATCCATTCCTTTACGTGAAGATGCTATTGGTGTTGAGATTCAATATTTTTTTTTATAAAAATTTAAATTTTTTATAATTGATATGTTCATCTTAAAAATAAATTTTAAAAATAAAAATTATATATTATTTTAATATATTTCTAAATAAAAAAATACTTTAAACTTCTATAATTATAATGTCTAAAACAGTCGACTATCTTTCTCAAAATTCATAAATATCTTATTTATTATCTTTTCACTATTCACTCATTTAAGAGTTTATCTGTCCATCATGATTTTCCATTTTTTCGCGCTAATTATTTCCTAAGTTTCTGTACTCTCCGGGTATTCTTATCCCTTGACACGTATATTTTGGATAGCACAGCACAAGAAGTAATCTCACCGCAGGTACCACTTGTCAGATCAACCCCCTAACTAATAAGTACTTTTAGCCCTCACTTGCCGCAACATTCTCTCACTTTTCAAAGCCTCTCTTTGGCGTGCCTCTTCTCCTCCTATGCGAAGAAATTGTCCCCTTCTCCTTCTACTTCTCCTTCTCCTATGATGAACCATTGCATCTGCAAATGCTCTCAATAGTTATCCATTTATCTACTCTTTTGAGAGGTTATCTTCGTGTTCATCTTTTATGGACATAATATACCCTTACTCATTTTATTTTATTTTTATATCTTGTAACTAACAACACAACATCATCATTTGCCCCATTGTTTTTGTTATTTGTTAATTAAAACAAACATGTTGTTAGTCATATTTTCTAAGTCAAAATGGCACCACACACCATCTATTAGCACATACCAAATTCTCTATAAAACATGTCGTAACCCGATTTTTTTACATTTTTTTCTTGTTTTTTTGAAGAAAACAACCAAAAATTTATTTTAAATGTATTTGCATCGTTTTGATATTTTCAATGTTTTTTTTTCAAAAGAACTAAAAATTCAAAAATTTATTTTCGACACATTCGATCTCTTCTCCTTCGGTCTTCTCACCAGCAACAACTAAAACGACATCACTATTAAGTATATAATCCATTTTCTCATTTTTTTGTTGGTGCTAGTGTTGCTCAACTGATGTGGCATAAACATATTTTGCATACTCTAAATCATCACAAACCAAAATTTCTGCATCAAAATATTTTTCTTCAGCATCATCTTTCTCTTTCTCATTCTCATTGAATTTTAATAGTTGATTCCAATCCACAAAGAAACTAGAATCATAAAAAAATTTCAGTTTTAATATCTTTTTCTTGTTGCTGAAATTTCTCTTATCGATCTTAATTAAAAGCTCGTCTCCCTACTCGCACCTCTGAAATTGGTTCTTAAAATCACCTACAGATTTCTGATCAATCTCCTTGCAATCCTTCAATCTTTACATATCTTCTATTACCTCTTCTTAAACATATTTTTTTTTTCCAAAGAGAACATTATCATCCTCTCATACATGAGCATATCTTGTTTTGTAACATCTTTTACCATCGATTATTTCAAAATACACCACTAATCACCATGAATTTTTATGTTCTAATACCAACTAAAACAAATAAAACATCACAAAAAAGATAACAAACATAAACAACACAAAATTCTAGTGAATAGGATCACTAAACAAAAACCTTAATGCAAGACTTTATAACTAAATATTTCACTTCAAGTAGTCTACTAAAATACAAGCTAAAATCCTATTTATATTAGTTCTAGGTTTATCTTGATGGGAGAAAAAATTATAATAAATAATTATAGAATTATTATATGGATTCCTAAACTAAATAGAAAAAATAAAATTATCAAACACAATATTAGTTTTTCTAAACTAGATAGAAAAAAATAGAAACAACATAAAGGAAAATATTTCCTAAACTAAATAGCAATAAAAATAACAAAGGAAATAAAAAAAATCATTAAAAATCATCTGACATCAAATATTTAGTATTTGGATCATTTTAGAGTCTAATATTTTTAATTTTAATGATTGTTGCAATACTTAAAATGATGATATGCAATTACTCATATTTTATTTAAAGGATTAAAAAAACAAGATAAGAGCGGGTGAGAGAAAATAAACTAGCCATAATGTTTGATAATTTTATCACAAATAAGAGGTTCAACTTCATATTCTTTTTTCGAAAGATGGGGACATTAATACTAATTGAGATACAAAGCATTAGTGTATGATGATTAAAGTTAGGGTTACTAAACCTTAAGGGGAAGATTTGATGATTAAAGAGGTTTGCTCCATGCATTCGTGACTTTCTAGATTCAAACTTGCGGCAACAACTAGGAGAACTACTAAAGTTCTCTAAATTAATCATGATGACATGGAGAATACACTTTTAAGATTATCTGAAAGACTTATTCTCAATTAATATATAAATTTACACAAAGATATCCTTATAGTAAAAAGGAAGAAGTTAGGGTTGCTAAAATAACAATATTATATCTTGTTAGAGGTAATTAAAAAGAAAGTATTAAAAAAAAAACCTATATCGTGTTCAAAAACTTAGGTATAATGTGAACTTATTTAAAGAGTAGGTAAGATAACCATGAAAATATCAATTTAAACTTCAATATCCTTTCTATATATATATATATATATATATATATATATATATATATATATATATATATATATATATATATTCCTGAACAAAAGATTACATATAAATTAAAGAAATTGTGGCCATTAATATTAAAGAATTAGACAACGACATTTGAAATTAGGGTTATCAATGTAAAATAAGATATTTTTCTCATTGTATCAATTGATCAAATCAATGGCATTACGTTTGGCTTCATAATGAGAGGTGTGTGCTTCTTATTGAACTACCAAAATTCAATTCTCAAGTTAAATTTTCAAATAGAAATATAATTCTTTCTTTTTCTTTTTTTGTCATGAAGGGAATTACCTAATTTAATCAAAGTTGATGTTTAAAAGGAAAATATAGAGAAAGTCAAGATATTAACCAAAGCTAAAACACCTTGGAAAAATATGTTTGTTCAGACTCATAAACATTATTCATCGAAACAATGTAATAATTAATTTACCCTTTACACTGAAAATCTTAAAATTATCTATTATGGACATTAAGGTCTTTTAATAAAACGTTTTAGTCATTACCAAATTGATCAAGAGAAAATAAGTTTTTTCAAATTTCAAAAGCATAATGAAATGACTGAATTACCAGTAAAAGTAAACTATTAAATTTGGTGTCAAAGGACTTTTTCACCTTCTCACAATAATTTTTTTTGTTATTACCATGTCAACTCAGAGGCATCTTGATATTTAAATAAATATATATAAAAAATGGTATAGACATATATGTGGTGCACTCACTAACAAGTGGGAGGCACTCACGCACTTTGAATTGCACATGAGATGACTTCTGTGACCAAAAATGTTATTTTGCCTTGTCATTGAAAGCACTGCCACGTTCTTTTCATGTTGGTGTGGCGTGTATCAGTGGTGGTGGGGTGGTTTGTCGTCGATGAACCTTTTTTTTTCCTTCTTTTTTCCCTCTCCTCCTCTGAAAATTACAACTTGACTCTTTTTGTTGTTGGTATTTAAACTTCAATTATTATTCTTTTGATTTATAATTTTTTTATTGGCCTTTTTGGAGGAGTTTTATTGGTTTTCAATTTCATATTTCAATCTAAATTTATGGTATTATTTTTACAATTTGGTCTTTATTGTCTTGATTTCTTCTTCTTCTTTTTTTCTTTTCCCTTCTGTATTTTTCTTTTCCCTTCTATATGTTTTTTAATTTTATCCTTCAATCTAAATTTATGGCATATTATTTTTACTAATCTGGTTCTTATTCTTTTTTTTTCTTTTGTTAATGTTTTTTCTTTTCAATTTCACACTTCAATCAATTTTTTTTTTATTTTTATGTCAATTTTAATCCTCATTCTTTTGATCTTTTTATCATTTTGCTAAATTTATTTTTCTTTTCAATTCCACCGTTCAATCAAATATAAAATTTATTTTGTATTTCAATTTTGATCCTTATTCTTTTATTTGTTATTTTTTGTTTCAAATCCTTTTGTATATTTGAAATTATTTTTTTTTAATTTTATCATTTAATATTCGATTGATTGAGAATTGGGCTTCATGGTTTTTTCAGATAGGATGTTTCAGGTCTAGTGACTTGGATTACGAGTTTGAAAAGTTAACACAAGTTGATTGTATTATTTTGTATTAAATGGGCTTTACAATTTTTATTTTTATTTTTTTTATTAGGTTATTTTGATATCATGATCTAGGCCACGAGTTTGGTGGGATATCATGAGTTGACTTGAAATTGATTACCAGGGTTATAGATTTGTTATGTTAACTTGGGTTGACTAGAATTGATTTTTTTAGGTCTTTTTTACCCCATTTCATCTTGCTGTATTTAATGATTTGTGAATTGAGTTACATTATATATCCTCTTTTGAGAAAAAAATTCCTCAAAGTTATCGTGATCACTTAAAAAAAATGATATATTTGTTGTCTTTGTCTATTTTTTTAAGCGTCTAATTAAAATAAAACTAATTTATTCAACCTGATTGTGTCTGTGACCTAAAGTGTGGGTTTTGTTTTTTTTTTTTTAAAAAAAACATGTTTTAGACATCTGAATATATTTTTTTGTGAGGTAAATAGTCTGGCCGAGCAATGAAGCCTGAACATCGAGGCTACCAATAGTTATTTCTTAGCTAGGATCATGCAAATTACTTTCAACAACAAAAAAATCATAAAAATCTGTATTGATCTATACGTGCATGCATGGAGCTAGGGAAATAGGAGTAGCGGCGTTCATAAATTCCGGAAATGTTATTTTTTTGGGTATATAATGCATTGAATTCAGGGCGTTGAAGTTAGGCATGAGCATGTATGGTTTTTGTTGTTTAATTCATGTTAAATGAATCCCATGGAATCACGAGATACATATAAAATTCAAGCCATGTTACGTAGTGGGATGGGTCTCCACAATTAAAGGGAAACTAAGACAAGATATAATTGGACAAAAAAGAAAGAAGACATTTTCACATTTTTTTAATATTTAAATATGAAGTGTGGTATAATGTGGGCACAAATTCTACTTCATATGTTTTTTTTTAATTAGTAATGTGGATATTCGGAACATCTTGCATGCATCTCGATTAATTTTACAGATCTTAAAGTTAACAATCATGTAAGTCTCAAGTGATCTTAATGAAATTTATACAACTCGAACTGATGATTTCTAGAAAACAAACTCAAGGTTACTAATTAAGCTATACCTCTTAAAATTACTTTTTATATTTTAAAACAAGACAATTGAGCACATCTGACCAGAATATTATACCCATTTCCCCTTCTCATTCAAAATCTGAAATAAGTTTTTTATTGGTTAATTAAGTGTCCAATTCGAAGTGGAAATTAATGATTGGTTTAATAAGACAATCGTTAAATGCCTGAATGGGATAATTACAAGCCACCTGCAAATGTGATGAGAGATGAGATCCGCTAAGAGCAACATCTGACTGTTAATGATTCAACCACTTGCCCACATAGCTTTGCTTTACTTGCAAATGTAAGATGGCGATGCTGCTTTTTGATCGGCAATCCCTTTCTGATGGAGCTTACGGCGGTTAGTGTTCCCCTGGGTAATTTCCTTTAAACTGTTCTGTCGTTGTCAAAGTTGTAAACAACACCAAATTATTCAATTTTGAAGGACAAGTATTTGGCAATTAGAGTAAAAAATGTTGGATTCAGAAAAACATGAAAGAAGCTTTTTGTAAAGGTGACTCACGAGTAATTTGTGTAAGTTCCTCTATTTACTTTTTTTCTTTTTCTTTTTCTTTTTATCTTATCTCCTCTTTGTAATTTGTTAGGGAATAATATAAATATATTTTAGAGCTTCTCCTAACAGTTTAAGCTATTGTGTTGAGATGGTTTTTTGACATTATATCAGAGCTTTATGACCAAGCGGTCACGAGTTCGAATCTCACCATCCCTATTTATTTGATAAAAAATTAATCACGAGGTAATATGAGTCCGTGCAAGTTTCAAGACTAAAAAACTTTCACTTGAGTGGATGTGTTAAAGAATAATATAACATAACAATTTAAGCTATCATTTTTTTAAGAAAATCACTTATAACATATGTCACTCATAAGTAGTAGAGATCGATTTGTTAAACTTTGCTACTTTCCAAGTTTTCAAATTTGTTATTTTTTCAAAAAACTATTTTTGTTTGCTAAATTCCAAAAAAAAAAAAAAACTCAAATAATTTACGAGTATCATTTATATATATAGAAATGATTACCATTCTAGATATATTGAATATTTCCTCAGTTGTCCTGATAACTCGATGAATTAGTAGAGTCTCCATTTTTTTATTTTTTTAAAGCATTTACTTTGTCTGATCATCTTTTTTTTTCCCTCGAGTTATCACTCTATTTTGCATGACAAAAAACAACATCATTCAGCATAACACATGAAGTGTTAGAAGCATCATATCTCACTTTGTGACTCACTGTGCGGGGACTTATTTCATAGCTTAAAATGTGTCATTATAGCGTGTCATTGTAGTATAATGTTCAACCTTTTAAATTCTATATCAATACTTTTTTCATTTATAATTATATAAGAAAATAATAATATTTTCATTTATAGATTTATGAATTATGTAGGCTTAGTTTTAATGCAAGATAATAATTTTAAAAACTGTCAATTATTCTATCTCATAATAATTAAATATGATTGTTCATTTAGTAGTATCAAGTTGGCTTGCAAGTAATATGTATTTGACCATTATTAATGAAGATATTGTAAAAAGTCTTGACTGAAAATGAAGATATTGTTGCAAAAGACCTTTTTTTCTTAATAAAAAATTAAAATAAATAAATAAATAAATAATCTAGTCTCGCTTCTACATTACGAAATGATACATAATTATTTTATTTTCAATATAACTAACTACAAAAAATTATTTATTACAAAATAACTTTTCTTTTTCCTTTATCCTATCTACGATCTTTATCTGAAAAAATAAATCTTTATGATCTTTATTTTTTTTACAATTTCTCTTATAATATTTATAGAAAAACATTATTGTCGCTCATATCTAAACTAAATTTATAATTATTAATATTTAATAATTAAATGGTTATGATTTTGAATCTCATAACTCATATTTTTAATCCAAAAACTTTTTGTTTAAAAAAAATGCATTAAATAATATTATAAATTATATATTAAAAACTTATCTAATAGTTATAAGGTTGGATTAGTTTTTTGAAGTTGACATTACATGTATTATTATTACTAGAAAATAATTGTACATAATGAGTTTTTGAGTTTTTTAAATTTTCTAGAGAGATCCACCCTATCTAAAAGGGGCCAATTTAGGCCGTTGTCTGGTTCAACAACCGTCGCTTTTCAACTGTTTGTCCGTGACAACGTCACTCTATCATAAATAGCACTATCTGACTTTACTATGCATCCCTACCATAATGATTTAAATATTATACTACAATTTATTTAATTTCTCTCTCAAAATCTTTCAATTCTCACGAGAATTCTTCCACTCCATGGTATAATATTTTAGTTATTGTGAAGTTTGATTTCTTTTAATGGTTGTAAGGATATATTGCCATTTGTCTTTCAAAATTAAAACTTTTTTTAATCTAGAAATTCGAAAAATACTAGGCATTGCACAAGAAATTTAATTTAAACTAATAAATTCAATATTTATGTTAAATGTATAATAAATATTTATTTAACACGCAATCATTGATTGGAGGGCTAAGAGTACGTTTTACTTTAAAAATATAAAATTAATATTTTATTTTTCAAAAATATTTATGATAATTTATATTAAAAAAAAATTAATGCATTTTCAAAAAAAATAAATTTAAAATGCACTAATAACATAATATTAAATATACCCTAATATCCTCTTTGAAAGTACAGTAGCTTCTAATTTTTTATGTTTTTCAAAAATACTTTTACCTTAAAAAATATTAAACTAATTTTTTTGTAAATTTTTTTTTATAATTTTAATGTATTAATATCATAAAGAAAAAAAATTCTAAAACATTAATATATTTTTAAATAAAAAATATTTTTCACCAGAATAAAATTACTAATTAAATCACGAGTTCATATCTTAGACGATTTCATAAAAAATCATATAGTAATATTTTCATAAATGTGTGGAGCATAAGTCAGTCTGGGTTTTTATCTATAGTGGATTGAATATTTAATCCTTAACTTTTCATTAATTTAATGAATTATGAAATGAAGCACATTATTGTTGAAAATTCAGTAAAAGGAGAAGACCAAGCGACTTAGAACAACGTAGCAAAGGGGTTATCCCTGTCTCAGTCAGCTTCTCCCCAAAATGTCGAGTGCCTTACCCTTGTATCTTTCTTACTGTATAATACTTGCAAGCACAAAGCAAAAGGAAAGTAGTAGTAATAAGCTCTCTCTCTCTCTCTCTCTCTCTCTCTCTCTCTCTCTCTCTCTCTTTTCTTTGTTTTCACTCATTCCCCAAATTCATGCCATAATTTTAGGATCCCTTTGCAGTAACACCAACCTCACTTCCTTTGCTCACTCATTCACTGGTTTTGTGCTCCACGTCCTTCTCTCTTCCTTCCAGTTTCATTTGTTGAACTTGTAACTTTGATAAACACTGGCCAAAGCTTTATCATTGGACCATTCAGGTATGTTCTTTGCATCTCTTTTTATTTCAAGAATGTTAAAGCAATCCCTTTGTTTAAATTGCCTATTCCAGTTTCTTTTTTGGTTTTTGGAAGTTCATTGATTTTTCTGTCAGTTTGTTGGTTCTTGGTTAAAGATTTAAAGATTTATGAGTGGATGATGTTTCAACTGTTTAGAGTAAGTGTTAGTTTAAAGATGTTGATGAGGTTGGTTGTTTCTTGACCAGAACACATGCTTTCTTGATAATGCATGCATGCCACTTGCATAAAGTAGATGAAGATTCAGGTCATGCAATAAATTCCCATCTTGATTTTTTTTTTTGAGTTTAATGAAATGATAATCTTGGCAATCGTATGGCTATGCTAATTTGATAACTGTATCTGTGTGGTTAAAATCGGATCTTGGCATAACTTTCCCATCTTGGTTGCTGAGAAATTGAAGAAGAAAATAAGGAAAGAAGAATTGGATATTGCTTTTCATTGATGTGCTCTGATCTTCTGGAGAGTTTGTTGGATGAGGTTATTGTTTCACAGATCCCAATATATATATATATATATATATATATATATATATAGAGAGAGAGAGAGAGAGAGAGAGAGAGAGAAGGGGGGGGGGGGGGGGGGGGGTTATTGTTTCACAGATCCCAATATCCTGAACATTATATGGCAATGGATAATATAAATGTCTTCATGTTTCGTTTTCCTACTTTACTTAAGGGAACAATAAATGCTCTTGTTCTTCAAGTGTTGTTATATGATGACATGCTCTTTTGGAACGTGCACATATCATTTTCTATTTCCTTTTTTGCAGCTCTCGATTTCTATCATGCCATGTATAAGTTGAAATTGCGCTTATGAGTTACTATGGTGTATGCTATTTATTAAGATGCTTGGATTGTTCTCCTAACTGTTAATCAGTTTATTTTCAGATCATTCATTTTGTAGAGCTGGGATATAGAGGGATTTGCCATGGTTGCACCTATGGTTCTTTCTCATCGGCAATCACATTTTCTTGATTGGTAAACTTCCGTCAAAGAGTGAGTTGATAGAAGTTGTTTGGTTCTGAGAAGCAATGGCGGAACGGAAATTGAATTTAAATGCACCGCTCCTATCAGTGAGGCGAATTTCTAAAATAGCAACAACTTCAGATGGAGCAAAAACTAAGAAACTTGAGAATTCCCGGCTCAATAGACGCCATGCTCTTCCTCCATACAAACCAGACACAAGTTTGGATCAAGTGACTGAACCTGTTGCAGTTCCTTTCCACTGGGAACAGATCCCTGGTAGAGCGAAGGATAATTCTATGGAGCCACCTAAAGTTGCCGAGGATGCTTCTGTTACTCCAAAGGTTCCTCCTAGAAGGTCGTTGGATATTGTAAGGCACCATAAGGGAAAACGTGAGCCTAAAGTCCCCAAGGAGGCTTCTGTTAAGCCACTTATTTCTTCCAGAAGGGTGTTGGATGTTGTAAAGCACCAGAAGGAAAAGCCAGAGCATAAAGTCCCCAAGCAGGCTTCTGTTACTCAAAGGAATCCTCCGAGAAAGGTGTTGGATCTTGCAAAGCACCAGAAGGAAAAGAAATCCAACGATCAAAGTTTGTCTAGGCCCAAAGCTGAAGCAAATTCTTTCAACAAGAACGTAAGAAAGTTAGATTACTCTAGAGAGGGACCCAATGAGAAATCAGGTATGAATTCAGATGACGATGATGTTTACTCTGATGCACTTGAAACTTTGTCCCCAACAAATTCAATCTCCATGAACTGTAGTGCAAGTGGTGTGAGTGGCTTTGATGTTCCGGTTGTGAAGCCATCAGGAACCTTTTCCAAGGATCAACAAACACGAGATTTCATGATGAATCGCTTCTTACCTGCGGCCAAGGCAATGGCTTTGGAGCCAGCTCATTATGCTTCAAGAAAGCAACCTGTGGTAGTTGAACAATTAAGACAAATTACGAAGGTGGTTCATGGGAATAGGACACCTCCTCCTAGTAAATCTCAGTCAATAATTATCTCAAATTATGGCCAGGATATTGAAGAGAAAGAAAGTGAAGATGAATATGATGGGTATGAAGGTTCTGGGAATATATCAACTAAAGCTTGTGGTTGGTTTCCTCGCTTATGCTTTAAGAATTCATTGGGTCTCCTAAATCCCATTCCTGGATTGAAACTTAGGACTCAGGCTTCCATGTCTTCTACCAATGATGTTGAAAAACTGAGCAGAGCTTCTCCGAACAGATCTGTTAGTCAAATCGTGAAAAAGGTTAGAATAGAACTCATTTTTTCTTTCCCTTTAATTATTTTTCCTTCGGTTAGTGCCGAATGTTTCTGTTATAATTAGTGGAAGTTGTCTTTCAATGCTAAAATCACTTACAATTTTGCGATGCTTTTCAGCACTTAAAAGATGCTGCTAATAAGCTAAAGCAAGATAGCGCAGGGCAATCACCTAGGCTGCCGGAGGTTGAGAACAAGCTGTCCTGTGCATCTAATCGGTTCATCTATGCAAGTGATCGGCAAACAATGAGTCGGACATCTCCTTTTAGGCGCTCAGCTGGTACATCTCCTTTCAGACGCTCAGGGTGCGTATCTCCTTATCGCAATGAAGCGCCTCAATCTCCCTTCCGTGGCAGGGGATTTCTAGGCATTCCTAAAGAGGCTGAGGATTTGAGAGCCAGTAGGTTGAATTTGTACAAAGGCATTAGCAAGTCTCAGGAACTGTCATCCTACTATGGTGCTAAACGAGGGTCTCGCCCAGCAAGCCCTGTTGTTGAGAAGACACTGTATGTAGATACCGTACATAAGGCAGGAATATTGTTCCCAGATTCACGTTCTTCAAATATCAAAAAGTATGTGGACTCCGAAAAAAGGGACTTTAAGACGCCCTTGAAAAGCAGAGAAATGAAAGAAGCAGCTGGTGAAGAGTCTTCTTTCCAAGATGCAGAATTCCTGAATTTTCTGAAAGCAGAGAGTGAACTGGAAAATAAAGTCCCCGGGTCTGCGGATGCTGATTCAGCTTCTCTTTCAGACAAACCAGACTTGATGGAGGACTATTCTAAAGCTTTAGTGTGTATAAGTGCAACTACTGAAGAAAATGTAAATATTGATGGTGATCAGATTTCAAAAGAAGATGATACAGGAAATGTGAAAAACAGTTTAGTACAGTCTCCTCTTGCCGCAATTCTACCGAAATCACCGTCGGAATCTTGGCTTTGGCGAACCCTGCCTTCATTCTCGTCACAAAATTCACTTTCACATCTGCATCGGGGAACCAGTTTTCAGAGCAAATGGCAGGATACTAATACGCCCTCTACTAATACCAAATGGGAAACCATTGTTAAATCATCCTATTTGCATCACGATCATGTACGCTATTCTGAGGTAATGCCGTTACTCTCAATCTTCTTCGTTTTTCTTCCAGTTTCATGTTAAGTTATAGAAGAATTTAACATTAGTATTCATTTGCAGGAATTAATCCCTCACGCTTCTAAACACTCCAAAAGTTAGAGATGCAGAGCTCTTCCCAAATTCTTAACAGCAATTGTTTTGTTTGGATATTTTGCCCTCGGATATGATCAAAGGCAATTTAAATCTTCCAGTCTACATTTTTTTTGTGAGATCATGCTCTGATTATTCAATCCTCCTATAGTAGGTAGATGGAATTCAGCAGTCAGTTTTGTTGAAATTTCCAAGTTTTCTTAACCCTCCCTGTGATGTGCCTCCTCGCATTCATACAGGGGTGAGGTGATTGGCCAATAAGCCATTATATTCCTTGTATTGGTGGCTTACAGTTTAAGCTGCTGTTTTGTTTTTATTTTCGGATTCTGTTGATCCCTGTGTTTATAGAAATCAGTAACTCATTATGGTGATGAATGAAATTACACGTTTGATTGTGATAATGTCTATTCTACAGAAGCCTTGTATATTCATTGTGAACAAGTTCTGTTAGCATTGCAAGCTATTCTGGAAGGCCCTAAAATTGATTGTTCTGCCATCCAAGCATTGGTGGCATGGTGCTGCTATTGTTTCTCTACATCTGCATGTACACACATGTTATTCAGTACTGCTCTTATATTCCCTTCTTTCATGCCTGTAATCTTTCAGTCCAGTTCATCAAAGAATTCTGAACAAGAGAGCCCCTGTCTTGCTTTAGGACTTGCCATTTTTAAGGGGAAAAAGTGGGGTTAGAAAACATTACGATGTATTTGCCATGTCATGATCTTAAGCACTTTTGGAACTAGATCCAGAAACAAGAAAGGGAGATTTAGAGAGGTCCCAATCCCCGTAGTTACTATATTTAGCAGCAGCACAATTCTACAATCTCAAACACCTCATCTCGAGGATGGATTGTCTTTTTTTCATTTAACATGTCGTTAATAAATGAGGTTGAATGACATGTCTTCCATATCACTCATGGCATTGAGATGTCATTCTTTGCTATTTGCAGAAGCAAGCAGTATCGAATTTCTGTTGAGACATTGTGAAAATACTTCGATAGACAATAACTCATCACTCACAAACACACTGCCCTTTTTGTTCAGAAAAAGGGAGAAAAAAAGTTACACATTAGCATTTGCTTTCATCCAAAACTGAATCAATTACCACCTGCACACTGATGACAAGATGAACATTCTAAGAAAATAAACAGCGAAGAGCATAAAAAGACTACTAATGCTTAAGTGACTCCAGGGACAAGTACTTAAAAAAATCTGTACTACTCCTATATATGATTTTCTCTACATAGTCAGATATTCTTAAGTACTAAGCCTTGCTAAAAATATTGTATATATAGACTAAGTTTCTATAAAAGTTTCACTGTCTTCATGGCCATCAAGAAAGTGAAAGCTTGGTGCTAATTTCCTGTGTGCTTCTACAATGAGTCTTACGGTCTTTGATTCCAACTCTTTGGCTCAGTCTCAGTTGCAGATCAGGCAGCCATTCCTTGTCCTTCAACATTTTATCATGATTCAGCTGCATGCGAATCAAGGGAGAAATAGAAAATAAAAGAAATGAGAGAGAGAGAGATCACAAAATAAAAGGATTGCGAAATAAGGTGTTGAAGTATGGTTATAGCATGTCCTATATAATAACTCTAAATTCGAAATGTTACCTCAACCCGAAATGGGGGCTCAAACTCTGGTTTAAAGCTATTGAAATTGCCAATGGAGAGTGACGAATTGAATAAGGATTGCTTTATCTTTATGTCATTTCCAGAGTTGCCTCCATTTGGCTTCCAGTAGCAGGTTGTCTCGAACGACCTTGGCGACGAACAATTTTGATGTGCTTGAGGTGGAGAGCAACTATTAGTACAGGTGACGCTGGTGGGATTATTTCTGATAATTTTCCATCTATTTTTAACCATTTCGAGTGGAGGCCACCGACGCTCTTCTAGAAATCTGACAGGTCTCATTGGCCTTATTTCGGTGGTACTTGTGTCTAATCCTTGTCCGAGATCCTTTCTTGCCAAACTACTTACTCCATGCTTATCAACTCCCCATTGTTGGCACCTATAATATTGACCAGAAAGAAAGATCAAAATGGAATTAGAGATGTGAAGAATTCTTACTCTCGAGCTTAATGGGGTATTGGAAACTCGTGATCAATTTTCTAGCTTTTCTTATCCCAATTTGATCGCTTCTTTGGATCAATGTTTCAAGCTTGTTTCTCTTCAAAACAAAAAGGAAGTATCCTCTTCCTTATAAACCTTTATATGGAAAACAAAAGTGTTTAGTATAACAAGAATTTCACAATGCATATTGATTGTTTACCTTGAGAAACTGGTTTTATTACTTAATGGTCTCTGGAAGAGGGTAGAGTGCAAAAGGCTGTTGCCAAAAGTATGCTCAGTAGAATTTCTGGCTAAAACAATTCCACCACTCTCCATTCTGAAGCATTGTTGAGGATTGGCTGGCATTTGGTGGAACTTGCTTGGAATGTAACCTCTTCCTTGCATTGATCTGTATGTTTGACATAGCACTGTATAACAAAAGCAAGGGTTTACCATTTCATTTATGCTTGGCTTAAATATTATTTACAAAATTCTTTTATTTTCGTATTCTTTCCCCCATGAAACCAGAAGAGAAGGCGGGGCAGCCATTCATGTCAAGGCTACTGAAATGCTTTAACTTGTTATTTGGGATTGCAGAATACATGAAGGTTAGAATGGCAGGAGAAATTATTTAACAAGAGACACGAGTACTCGAGTTTTTATCACAAATGTACATCTAATTATGGAATATCTGTGATTAAGTAAATTTATCTATTATTCAGCTAGAAAAACAAAGATGATTGATTATTTTTAACAAGATATTAAAAACTTGTGATCATGAAACATATCAGCTCCCTTGTAATGGCCAAAACAGGCCTGGGATAACTTCTCTCTACTCAGTTTCGTTATAATCACTATACTAGGCACAAATTAATAATAATGAAAAAAAAAAAAGTAAGCTTCACCTTGGCCGGCCTCGTCAAGCTTCTTACTTCGGTACATCTTATATGCACAATGAGAAAATAGTAAGTTAGGAAAACAAAAAAAATGGTGAATCAGAAATTACAAGTAAACATGGTTAAACACTGATTTTAGCGAGTACCTGTAAATGACTCTTTACATGAGCAATGCTAAGTCCCCTCACATTCATTAACTGAAGAACTAACTTGGGAGTTGCTTCTTCGCCAATTCAAAGAAGGTGCAAGTAAGTTAAAAAATGAAATAATTGTTTTTTTTTAATTAAATTAGTATGATCCAATTATAAATTTCTATCAATTTCAACAAACTTCATTTTTAACTTACTCTCTTGTCCACCAAGCCTTTCAACGGCATGCACAAAAGAGAGATGGAGATCAGGAGTCCATCGTAGCCGAGGCATTTTTGATCTAACGTATTGCCTTACTGTGGACTTACGTTCATTTCTCTCTGCAGACGTAGCATTATTAGCATAATTCTCTTCTGTTCTCTTCTCAGCATCAGAATTGCTAACTTCAACAGTGCCGATGTCCTCTCCGCTGCTTGCTTCTTCATTCAAATCGAAGGATGACATCAAAGACGTGTTATCAGCTTGGTCCTCACATCCACCCATCTTTTCTTGATCACCGATCTTTAATTCTTCTTCCATTGCCTACTTGTTTTCCTTCAATGACTTCAAATACTGAGTTTCTATATATCTGAGGCTTCTGTTCTGTTAAAAGAAAAGGGAGCTATTAATCGCAAGCTTATTAATAAAGGCATGCATTTTAAATTTCCTTAAGACTCAAAAACTGGTATGATAGCACTAGTAGCTGCATTGCTGTTTGTTTGTTTGTTTTTATTTTTTATTTTTTATGGAAGGCCCCATATAGTCTTTGGTTACACGAAGAGGGATACCCTCCTCAGCTCTGAAATCCCACCCCAACCTTCTTAAGGGTTTGAATCTGAAACCTCCAACTAGAAAAACCTAAGCCTTAACTTTTGGGATGTCCTTTAAATTTGGCCGCACGCATTGAAGTAGTTTAGAACACAGTAATTGACAGTACCGAGTTTTTGATAGACGAAAACTTTTTAAGCCAACGGGCAAGTAGCTGTGAAAATTATGGCACATCGCACAAAATCTGTTAGGATATTTATTGTTTTAAACATTTCACATAAGCTGCAATATCGAACCCGTATAAATGGAAGTAGTTTTACATTAAAGGTTTTGTTTAAGCATGGTACTTCAATTTTGTTCCACAAAAATTGTGTTACGTATAGCCTCGTACAGTACTGTCGGATCAAACCTCGATTAGTGAATAATTGCATTAGGTAAGAAAAAAAAAATGTACACCAAATGACCGTAGTAGGTAGACTACCAGTTTTCGATTTATGATGACCTAGCTTCATGGCTGTAAATCCATGGAACGGCACTCGTAAGCAACAATATAGTGGACAATATGGCTCTAAACAACTCCAAATGCTTGAAAATTACTCATCTAAGATCTGGACAGTCAATTTCATGGTATCAAAGGTTTTGTCGTGTTGGTTTGGTCTTATTTGTTGTGGACAAGGTACGTAATTTTTGAGTGAATGACCAGAACACAGCTTTTCTCACAATAAGAACTGATCAAGTAAAGGAATTGAATGAGAAATTACTTTTTCCCCATGCACCAAATTAAGCTGGAAAACAACTAAGAAATATGGCAAAAAGACGGTACTGTCATTTTACGTCAAGATCACTTTTTTTTCCTCCCTTTTTGGTTCCATTTTATTTAAAGATCACTTACATGGCTATTTCAATGCTTTTGAAACACAAAGTATTCCCAAGCGACCCTTTTTCTGTTCATGATCTCCTATCTGCATTCTGCGAAATGCAAAATTAAGAAAAAAGAAGTTATGTTAATTAGGACTTATGTTGAACACTCGAACTTACATGGCTATGCAGCACAGACAATCAAAAAGGCATGAAAACAAATTGAGATGTTAAAAGTACTTTTGAAATGACAAAATTAAATTACTTGATTTTCTTTCATGAATTTGCAAAATGATCAAATGGTATACAGTTCCACTATGATCTAACAACATATGGGCTCTTATAAATAGAGTGCTAAACCATCAATCAACATGAAACTATCAAACCGCATAGCTGTTTTCCAATCATTTCTAGTAAGTAGATGGTTTAGCAACTAAATATGAAGTTAAACATGCAGCAAGCAAGAGATGAAGAAGTCATGATTTCAGATTCCAGTAAACAAGCAGAAATATAATGGTGGGTCATGAAGTCTCTCAAAATTAAACCAAAAAGAAAAAAAAAAGGCCATGAAGAAATCATAAGGGATAAAAAAAATTGGCATCCATAAAATATATTTTAGTTAATTTCAACTGGATAAAGGGTGAGAAAACTGGCAAACAAATCATCTTTGTCCATCACTTAAAAGAAAAGGAAAAAAAAACCTTCTTTATATCTTTTCCAAGAGTCTTGGAAAACATTTATAACTGTATGAAGAATAAAAAAGAAAGAAAGAAAGTAAGAAGAAACCCAAGCTAGCTAGCTGATTCACTCAATACATAACTAAAACCATAAGACCAATAGTACAATTATTTGTTCATATATATAAGTTGATTTCCTAAACCCTAAATAGTAAATACAAACCAGTTGGTGTTGATGATGATGATGCCTCGATCATGCATAGCCATTCCAATTTGTTGGTGGGATTGTCTATAGCTTCAGATCATTATATATACATACATATGGCCAGACTAATGATCCTGGCGTGCCTCTTCCAAACTTGAAAATTGACGTAGACTTAGTTCTTCAGCGAGAGGGAGGGGGAGAAAGAAGAGGGGAGAGGCAGTGTTTTCTGTGTTGGGTTTTTGGTGTGTGATGGTGTATTTTATTATTTTTATTACTGTTATTGTATCAAAGAAAAACCATGGAATCAAAGTCATCAAAGCTCACCAGATATTCTAAGACTAACATGTGGTTAATTAATAAGATTAAATACAAATCAACGATTTTTAGGACAGCCCAGCTTGTGCTCTTTAAAATGGCATTATGGATACAGATGCGACTGTTGGAGAGCATCATGTGACTCAAAAAACCCTTTCTTTCTTTCTCTTCTTCTTTGACAGTTGTCCCTCCAAAATCCCTCTCGTGATTATCTTATTTCTTCTTTGACCTATGTTACAGGCTTCTCTCTTTATTTCTTATTAACTTTTTTTAATAAAAAATCTTGGTTTCAAAGTTTTACTATTAACATTAATATAAAACTATTCTTCATAAATTTAATTTTTTAAGTTAAAATAATTTTTTAATATGATGTTAAAGTATTGTTTTATATATATATATATATTTCATTTCTCTGTAATAATTATAAATAAATAAATGTGGGACCTTTCATTTCATCGACCCATCAATTTTCTTCCCACCTAAAGAGAGACTAGTAGTTTTTTTTTACTCTATGAACAACAGTACTGTTTCTTCCTGTCCCTATGTTCTTATTGTTAATTAGTGTCTACAGCTTTCTTCTGCAAAGCATGTGGCTCTATGACTTTGATTTAATTATTGGTCCGACCCAAAAATAATTGATCGGTCGTTGAAGAAATACTACCAGCTGAATGCGTTAGTCAATTTTGGTAGGACTTTTGCATTCTAACAAATCTATCCTCAACAAGTTCATTATTTTTTTGCAAATGGGAGAATCGTTGAGTTTCCATAACATTTGACAAATGAAATTTGCTGAACGTGCTGAGATCATGATGTCGATGGTGACCCTTTTTTTGGAAAAAAAAAATGTATACGTGAATTTAAGTTTTCCATGAGTACATTGGTTTGAAAATACGAACTGCATGATCCCATAAAGTATTCTTATACTTGATAGGTGTGTTTGTTAATTTTCTATATGAACAAACAACAGCAACGTTTTTCTAATCAGCTCCTGAATGGAACTTTAATTTGGAGGAAAATTAAGCTTTAGCTTATAATATATAGCAACCACTATGGTCGAAAGACAAATTAATGATTTTGGCATAGAACCGTCCGGTCAGAGGAAGAGCCTGCACAAGGATCGGCATAGAAAAGGCAAGAACGTATATAATTCCCACATATATTCTTCCTTGCTGCTAGGATTGCTGAATCTGAGGAATGAGAAGCTTCAAATTGTCACCACAAGCTGAAATGTCAACGTTTATCTTTAGCCGAGAAGCTAGATTAAGACCTACAGGTTAGCAAGAACTAAATATAATTAGGAGGTCAAAACATGATCCACAGACAACAAGAGTAAACATTAAATCGAGCTCAGTGTAGAGTAACAAGGATTGCATACACTTAGTGTCCCTAATTATTTTGAATTTTTTTCCCCCTTTTTTCCGAGGGCAATTGAATTTCGAAATCTGTGTGATAAGCAAGCAGCAGAGATCACAACTTCAAAAGGTAAGCAAAACTTTAAAACTAGACTTCATAAAAAAAAAAAAAAAGTTGAAGAGTTTCTTCTAACATGAACGAAAAGAAAGTTTCTGTTGTTTTGCTTCACGAAACATTAAGAAAAAACAATCTTAAAAGTTATATTTCATATCTCAATGTATATTTCAAATTAATTTTTTTTTCTCCTCATTATTAACATTAAAAGCTCAGTCAGTTCTTATGCTTCCCCTTTGAGTAGAAGTTGCGGATTTGATTCTTCAAATGAGAGCAAATTAACCATAATTCCCAAACATAAAAAAAAAATAAAAAAGCATTGTCAACATGTCAAACATCTCTTTGTTCCCCCTCCCTTGATTATCAATAAACTTCATGAATAAATAAAAATCTTTCAGTGTGTGTGTGTATATATATAGTTCTTGCCAAAGAAAAAGGAAAAAAAGAAGAAATCAATAGTTTTTGTTCGAAATTTATCAAGTGCTATCGATTTTTTCTTTTCAAATTATACTCTCTTATTAATATTCCCTAAAGATTAAATTAATAAAAGAAGCTTGACAAAACATATGTAGTTGGACAAAAAATAGAGATGATGAGGTGGGGGTGGAAGCATACGCAGAGACACCTTGGTCTCCCATCTACATAACTATATATTCCATAAATATATAATTTTCAAACTGCACTCCATTCTTTATCCCTTCCCCCCCGACCATCCAAAGGGCATACTTTTCAAAGCTAATCGGCAAGAGTTTGGACTGTTTTGTCTCCTTATGACAAAGAGCTACTTCTCTTCAAACTTACTATATTACTAGACAGTCTTTGGGAAATTAAGGAGGGGGGGAATCACTTGAAGGATTAGGTATGGCAAGAAGACACCCAAATCTGGCTCGTTATGAGTGACGGGTGCATACATATTTTTTTTATAGATTAACGTGGGTATTCGGGCCAGTTTGCGTGCACCTCAACTAATCCCACAAGCCCTGAAGTTAACGACTATGTAAGCTTCTAGTGGTCATTATATAAACAACTACAGGGTTCGAACTTGAAACCACAGAAAAAATAAATCTTTTAGTTTCAAGTTCTAATCACTGAACCATACCTAAATGGTTTTTGTCGCCGTGAAGATGGAGAAAGAGAAGACAGATATTCTGAGCATTAAACTACGTTCATGATCAGAGAAATCTACGTGGGAAGTAAAGGGAGCATGATAAGCAACTCCTAGACCTATTTATGTATGTACCTAGAAAATAGTCGATACCCTGTCTTGTCGCGTGCATGAGGAGTTGACAATTTATTGATATTCTAGACCCTCCGAGAATCTTTCAAAGAATTGCTACTTTGCACTCCAGATTTATTTCATTTCATAGACAAAGACACCCAACTAGCATATGACCACATAATATGGACCGTAAGAAAAAATATTACTAAATGTTTTCGAGTGGGAAATGGGAATTTAAGAAAGGTATGTCAAGGGGAAATATATATATCCATTGTACCTTTCCTTTTTATTATTATTCAATCATTGTCAAGTTTTATTTTTCTTCGAGTTCTTAGTGCTTTTTAGGATCCTGATATCAATTCCCATTGGATCGTTGGCTCTTTGGGGTTCGGAATCTGTCATTGACCATACTGATGATGATGCATGAGCAGTGGACCGGCTTGCCAAAAAAACCTTTGTGTCTGAACATTGGTGCCTGTTAGTTATACTTCAATACACACACACACACACACACACACGCATAAAGAGATGAAAAAAAAAGTATTTAAAATGACGACGACGATGATTTGGTTGCTAGGTTAGATGTCGCTGCTGCTGCTGCTGGCGGTCATCGTCCAGGCATGGGGAAAGGGGAAGCCCAAAAAATAGTAAAATGTGAGACTTAGATTCTTGGAAACCTGCCCGATCGAGGAGGAGGAGCATGTGTTCCAGATGAGTAGATCAACGAGGTATTGGCAAAAGATCCTGTTACCTTTCATTTAGACAGAGATCTGACACTCGCAACCCGAGTGAGTAGCCCATGTTTTCAATGCTGAAAGGGGCCTAGCGACAAGGAAAGAGTTAGGGTTTTTCGGGGTGGTGGGTGGGTTTCACTTTTATGTAGTTTTTTGGATGTGGAAGGGAGGGGGCATTTCATTTATCATATTCCACATTAAAGTGGGCATTGAAAAGTGTTGGTTTCAGTCATCTGAATGCTGGAAAGCTAATTAACGCCAACCCATTTTTATATGACTACGTTAGTTCTTGAAGAACAGCGATGTTGCTCATCAGGATGGACACTGTCAGGTAGCACAGAACCAAATATATAAATAAAGGAGATGAACCTCCCACGTTTGGAGATAGCAGATTCCTCAGGTGGAAAATGGTTCCAGGCTGTCAAGTGTCTAGGTTTGGAGATAGCAGCAGCCTGCTGCGCACTGAGATCAATAGGATTTTGTCCATGGTTACTCGCAACGGTAGTTTATTGCCAATTCTCTGCTCTGTGGAGTGCTCCAGTAGTCCTCGAATCTAACCAGAGAAAAAGAGTTCATGTAATAAACATTAAACTGCCCTCCAATCTGCAGCAAAGTAGCTGTGAAAGCTCAAAGATGATCAGCGTGAGCTATATCTGAGCTGGTACCAAGAGGATATTCAATAAAACATTAAATACAGAACTTATCACAGAAACGATGGCACCAAAGTTTCCACAAACATTGCAATAATCTAGCAAGCACAGACCTTGCAGTAAAAGTTACATGCCAGAGAAGATACCAGCTTAAGAAAAATACTCTTCGAGCAACTCATTTATTGCAAAAATGACCAATCAAATATTAGGGAAAAAGGAACACATTCTTTTTTTTTTTCCCAATTGCCATTTATCACCGACTCCAATACATAAAATATGTACAGCAAATACCTTGACAATGCCAACAAGTGATTATTACTGCCTGCCCATGTTAGTTGACAACTAACTTTTTCAGCAACTAACTTTTTCAGCAATAAATTCCTTAGTTCTTCATTTGTTCATCTAATCTGATTGATGGTATTGTACATCCTGTCCAAAAAATATAACAAAAAACCTTTTAACGTCTAATAGTAGGGCCTTTATACAGCCCCCTCCATACCACGAAGTTTTCTGGAGGTTGAGTTTCTTCTAACCATGTGATTTCAGAGGGTTCAATGCCACACAATGCTTCAGTTCCTTCTGCAAAGGGAGAACTAAAAAATCAGAAGAGAGAGAGAGAGAGAGAGAAGAGAGACGTAGAAGTGCTTAAAAATTTAAATTGGAGATAAAAGAGAAAAGAAGAGTAGAGAAAATAATATTAATACCTGGCAGTTCTCGTTTTGGGGTCCGTCGGAAATATGAGCAGTGTCGCCCATCTTCTGAGGAATAAGGTGGTGAAAGAACATCAAACAGAGCACAGGGTGTCAAGGCTTTGAAACAATGAATGTTGCCACCACTGGTAGGATATAGAACTGTTGTTCCACAAGGTGCTGTCATTTCATAATCTCTAACAAGTCTTGCAGGTCTTGCTGTAAATTTCAACCATCAAACTCAATCTTTCAAAAAAAGGTGCAATAGACAACCAAAAAAAGAACATGCTTAACCAAATTACTGCTCTATCAGGATGAACAGGGAGAAATGTGATCTTATATGCAATTAGAATGTATGTGCATTCCAACCAAATTAATCCTCTCTAAATACATTGATGCTGCTTAACCTGTAATGTCATTGAAGTATGCAATTTCCCAGAGAATGAGAATTTAAGAAATGAATTAAAGAGAATTTAAATGATTACTTGGACCTGGCAATGACTTAAAATTTACAAAAAGCAAACACCTAGAATTAGTTGTTGGCTCACAAATGAACTTCCTGTCCAGAAGCATGTAAGCTGCTTTACTGAGTGTGTTCCAGATTGTGGCAGAGTTGACAAAGACCAGGTTTGGAATTCCAAGCACGTGTTTGCTAACTTCTTTCAAAACAATGATTTTGACACTTGTAACTATGGAAATGTGATTTTGATGCAAACCATAGTGTAACTCAACCTCAAAAACAACATTCAGGATTGGATTTTCAAAACCATGGTGGTGAGTGCCTTGGGTTTCAAAACCATGGTTTTAAAGAAAACACCAAACACTCACTCAAGATTCAAAGCCTGCCTTTTTGCTCAACATACTTTAAGAATGTGTTTGGAATTGTGGTTGAGTTGGCAACGAACTTTTTCAATACAATGATTTAAGCAAGCTATGGTTCCGAAAACTCAACCCCAGACTGATGCTTAATCACCAATCAGGACAGAAGTAGTAGCCCAGATTGCTGATTGTTAAGGTAACTCATGATGCAACAAGAACATTACACCTACAAGCTTACAAATCTTCAATATATCAAAAGAATTGTACTATTTAGGATGAAAAACTGTGCATGAAGAGGATGCAAAAAAACCACCACCATTAACTGGTGGGGCCTGCCAGGTCAATGGTTGTGATGATTTCTCTTGCCTGCTTCATGAATGAAATTTGGTGCTATGAGAGCTTAATCTACCAATCCAAAATGAAGAAAACCAAATGCCATACAACCAAACGTACACACTTTCTTTCAAAGGCCTAAAGCACCAACAAACAAAAATCAACAGTCAATTGCAAATCCTAACAACTTTCAACACCATCTGGGACCTACAAAGTACTTGTAACAAGATCTTTGTGCATGGATTTTTCAAGTTGTAAGAATTTCCCTATATAAGAATCCAAAAAGAAGAAAACTTGTGAAACAAGTGCAACAATACAGTACCAAAGGTGATACTAGTTAATTAAGGCAACGTGGTGAGGATGGGTAAAAATGAGTCTGCTGGTAAGCTAGTACCAACTTCAGTGGATGTGATGATGGCAACACTGGCAAGGATTCTTGCGGCCATCAAGGTCATGAACATATTTGGGATATAGTCTGAAGCAATTTTTCATCAGCTAGGGGCTAATTCTAGACAAACAAGCGGTGAGGATGGGTAAAAATGAGTCTGCTGGTAACCTAGTACCAACTTCAGTGGATGTGATGATGGCAACACTGGCATTGATTCTTGCGGCCATCAAGGTCATGAACATATTTGGGATATAGTCTGAAGAAATTTTTCATCAGCTAGGGGCTAATTCTAGACAACCACCACATGAGATGCATGTTCTCAAGCAAACCATGAGACCTTAGCATAATAAAGCAACTTGTCATACAAATATAATTGGCATTCTTGGATAGATACCAAGATATGCATTTGGATGATACCAACTATGGGGCACACATAGACAAAAACACATTGCATGTACACACTAAGATCCAGGGTTATAATGTTTGAAATACAACTCAACATAACCATCACGCTGTTGGGGCATATTCTCACACATATCAAACTGAAATTCACAGCTGCTAATTCCATAACATAAACAGCAAAAATTTTAAGGCAAATAATGATAGGCACCTTGGGATGGATCATTAAAACCAGGTAGATCAATCCAATCATAAGATTTTACAAGCAAAGAGCCATAAAGAAGCTTGCTCAACACAGTCATTCCAGGATGATTATGAAGTGGTATGATGGAGGAAGGTGGCATACAGAAGATCCCTATCTGCAACGAAGTACAAGTCCATGAATTCAATTTTTGTGCAATCCATGCAATTGAAAATAAAAATTGCTAAGAGATTCAAACTGTGATTCAAATAGAATGTTGAAACCTGCAGCGGTATTAATCACTTACAGAGAATTTGTCACACTCGTGCAAATGCAAATATTTGATAGGAGGTGGGTACTGAAGTCTCCCATTGTGCCCTTTTCTTCCATTGGTACCATTTATGGGACCTTTCCATTGACGTGCTGACTGTGCTTCCTGTTCGAGACCCACATTAGAAGGCTTCATTTGATCTGATATGAAAAAACATGAAAGTGTTAAGATAATGGATTTAATCTAAATTAGAGGATTAAAAAAAAACTTAATTTAAGAGCAAATGAGCTAATTTGATATGCAAAAAACAAAAGAAATACCCACATACCTAGAATAGCACGGATTTTTTCAAGAGCTTCTTCAGAAACAGGACCGTTAGCCGAGAAAGACTCTTTGCAGGCATCATACAGTTTTTGAACAACTGGCATGATGCAAAGAATGTAGCAGCTAACCCACCAACCCAAATCTAATAACAGAAAGCACTGAAACTAACTCGAAGAACCACTTATCAATCACCGAACTTGTATTACAAATTGAGCATCCAAATAAAATTAAAAAAAACCAACTTGGGCTGCTCTAGTTTACAAGTAAGCATCCAAAAGCACGTTTCTCTCTCTGCAACAATTCCAAATTCCAGTCCTATGCGATCCAAAAGGACAGCAATATATATGCATTGCGATTAATCAAGCCCAGTCTCAAATAGCTTATAGCACCTAGAAAACCAACATTTAAAAACAAAAATGCCCAAATTACATAAACTGGTATTAGTATACTTTGATCTCTAAGAAACCTAAAAATTATCAAAAATATTTAATATCAATTCAAGAGATTCAATTAAAGTCTATAATTTTACATGTATGTATTTGCAACAAAACCCAAATGATGTGAAAAATTAAAAAAGAAACAACTACCCTGATATTATTAAAAAAAAAAAAAACCATCAACCAAAATTCAACTAATAAGAGCTAAACCCCAGTTTAGATTCAAATAAAAAAATATAAAAAAAAAGAAATAAATACAAAAGACGGCATACCTAGAAAATAAAATCCCCAAAAATCCACATAACAGCATCAACAAAAATTCTTGAACAAAAAAAAACCCAAATCTAGAATTCCCAGATCAAAATGAGAAAAATAAAAACATGGGTAGGTAGAGAGATAGAGAGGAGTACCAGAGAAGAGAGAGGAAAGTCTTCGAAATTGTTTAATCAAAGAATTAAAAATCACCTGAGACAAAAGAAAAGAGATGGTGTAGTCTTTGAGCCCGTTTGGAATTCCAAAAACATTTTTAAAAAACAAATTTATTAAAAATAATTTTTTTATATATATTTTGAATGGTTTTAATATAATTTTAAAAATAATTTTTAAAAATTAAAAAAATATTATTTTAATATATTTTAACATAAAAATAATTATAACCACCACATTCTCAAACGTACCCAAATTATTTAATCAAACTTTGTCATCATATACTAACCTGACCCGCATATCTTTGTCATCATATGTTGTGCTCTGTTGTGTTGGATCGGATCGGGTTTTGCAAGAAAGAACTAGGAAAGAATTGATTGTTTTAAGTACTGTTTTAAAAATAATATTTTAAAATCTGACCTGATTTGGTGGGCTGGCCTATAAATCGAGTGCATAGTTTGAATTATGTTTTAATAAAAATATGAAAAGATTGACCATAGGTCATTTAAAAACTTGAGTTCATCTGTTACCTGGTGGAAAATTCAGTTAAAATTTATTGATATTTTTTATTTTTTTAAAAATATTATTATTATTATTTAAAAAATTCAATTGACCCATTATTTACATGATGACTTATCCAGGATAAACCTCAGGTCAGATATAAAACTATGATTAAAAACTTGTTTGTTTAATGTTTTAAAAATATTTTAAAAAAATTAAATTTTTTATTTTTTTTCTTTGTTTCAAATTAATATTTTTTTTAGTGTTTTCATATTATTTTAATATATTGATGCTAAAAATAATTTTTTTAAAAAAATATATTATTTTAATATATTTCCAAATAAAAAACACTTTAAAAATTAACCACAACTACATTATCAAACACCCTCTAAAAATATTTTCTCTATCTATATTCCTTGGGATTTATTTAACCTAACTTCGTAGTAATCTTTGCTTGGGTTGTCAAAATGGGAGAAGAATACGATTTTTTTTCATCTTCTTTTTTTTAATTAAAAATATATTAAAATAATATATTTTTTATATTTTAAAATTTATTTTAACATAGAATATCAAAACAATTTAAAAATATTAAAAATAATTTTAAAAAATAAAATAAAAATACAAATTTTCAGTTGAAATGTAGGGAGGGCAAACACCCCTTAGATAGTTAGATATGATGCTGCACCACAAAACAATAAAATTCTTTATTTATAATAAATAAAAAGAGTTTAAAATCATTTTTGAAACACATGCAATGTAAATTTTATAAGAGAAATTAAGATACTGACAATAATATCCTTTATTTATAACAAATAAAAAAGATTTTAAATATCAAACACATACAATATAAATTTTATAGAAGAAATTAAGATGCACGGTAGAAATAAGACATGGGAAAAAATAGATTTTCTGTATTGGAAAATTAACAAATATACTAAAATAGTCGAAATGTCATTGTTGTAATTTTTTTCAACTCTTGGTCTTAATCTTGTATAGTTTCTCCCATCTTTACGTGGCTTTTTTACCACCATGTCCAGATAAACTTTACAAAGCTAACAGGGTAATTAGCTGCATAATATTAATTATTTAATAGAATTTATTTAGAAAAAATAGATACGAGGAGAATATAAATTTTAGAGTGAAATATTATTGTTTTTTTTTATTATTATTATTGATTTTATTTTCTCTTCTTTTTCTTCTTGTGTTTATCTCTTCGTACGGAGAGCATCATTAAAATGTCCCGTGTATATTTTTTGTCTCCTTATCTTAGAGACACAGGGCTTTCTCTTATTAATTAGCTTTACATCTTTTCTTTTGTGTACTTTCTCTCAGCCACCTGTTAAAATTTTGTTTCTTCTATCTTCTTTCAGATCTTTTAGTCTTTTCTTTTGTATAATTTATTTTATCTCTTACAAGACAGAAGAGAAGTTCTACAGGAGCATTAAGGAATTAGCATAAATGGGAGAGGGCGTTAGATAGTTGGATTTTCATAAACATGAAGCCTTCTTTAAGCCTTGTTTGTTTTTAGAAAAATATTTTTTTAGAAACTATTTTTTTTATTTTCTTATGTTTGGTAAATATATAAAAAGTTAGTCAAAGAAAAATGAATTCGAGTCAAAGAAAAAGTTAAACCTTTATGCTAGGAAAGTGTTTTCGTTTTCTTATCATTGGAAAATACTTTCCTTTCTTTACAAAATACATAATATCGTGTTGCTCATGTGGTTTCAGTGGCTAATACAAGTCATGTTACTCATGTGGCTAATACAAATCCCTATCTCTTTCTCTCTCAAATCTCTTTACCAGGAATAAAATAATCAATTTATTTTTTTCTCTGTTATCTACAACAATCTCCATTGAAGCATATTGAATCCTCTTATTCCAGGTAACCCTTTTTCCTCTTCTTTATTTGGATTTGTCGTTATAATTATGGCATAAATCTTGTGATCTTGTTAATTTGCTGTGTTTTTCATGTTTTGTTTGGTTTCTGTGAAAAAAACACAACAATCTCATGCTCTGTTTTGTTTAGGATTATATGCTTGGTTATGAGAGTTGGTTTGGTTTAATTCCAGTTGATCTCCCCACTTGTTTTTCATGATTTTTGCAAACCATTTTTCAATTTCAGTTGATTTCCCCACTCCCCTTACATTATGTCCTGATGATCTACCTCTCTAGCATGTTCATGTTCTTGCCTTTTCCACAATCTGTGTCTTTCACCAAGTATTTTCTCTGCTCATGTGCCCTACCTTGATTTGGCTTAACAATTATGTTGTCTTTTGTGGAAGGAAATGTTTGTTGTTAGTGATTTTGGCTTATTTTTTCCTTTTCTGCTTTACTTTCTCTCTTCAAAAAATTTAAACTCTGTTTTACCCAACAATAGAGCTCTGCTTTAAACCCTTTGTTACCCTACCTTTGGACTCATATTTTGAGCCTTGTGACCTCCTCTGAGTGTTATTCCCATCATCAATTCTCTCATTCATTCACATGAAGGACTAAACGAACATGAATATACTGATTCTTTATCATTTGCACTGCCTAAAGAAATCCCTTTTCGTCGAGGAGTGAACGAGTAACAATAGAAGAGGGACTATTTGTTTAAATGGGAAAGATCTGCTTTCAATTCCATTACATCTCTTCCTCTTCCTCTTCCTCTTCTTCAATTGTTTCTCTTTCAGTAGAACTTGACCTACCCGATGATGTCTCCTCACATCACCTTCTCTCCATCCTCTCCCATTCTAAATGGAAAAACACCTTTATTTCCATAAGCCAATCCCAAATATGTCCCCTTCCCATGTTTCCTCCCTCTTTAACAACCACCCTAATCTCAACCCCAATATTGCCCTCCAATTCTTTAACTCCTTACCCTTTGTAAAACCCGGCTTTAAACACACTGTCAAACCCCCATTATCTTCTGGTGTGACAGTTGTTGATAGCTTCTCAACGACATTGCGAACACTCCTGGAGTGCGCATCATAGGATGCTACCTTTGGCTCTCCTTCTCCTTCTCTTCTGCTTTTCTACAAATTTTGATTCCAATAATTTATTTGGTGTTAGCGAGAAAATCTGCATTTTCATGATTAGAGTTTGTGTCTCTATTGATGATATGTGTTTTCTGTTAGGTATTTTAAGGAAAATGAATAAGAGATGATAGCGATATTAATTTCAAGTTGAGTGCTAGAAAAATTGAAATGGTTTGGTAGAAAAATCATAAAGGGATTAAGTGAATTTTGCAATAAAATTATATTTTCAGACCATGAAACATAAGGATTGAGAATTTATAAAATAATATACTTTAAGGCTTGTTTGTTTAGGGAATCAAATATCATTGCCATAACTATTATAGATTGTCACCTCCTTTGAGCATAATTTCTTGTATTGACTGTGAAGTATTTTATATGTTTTTTTAATGTTTATTTCCCTAAATTTTTAGGTTTTGTTATCAGAAAACTTCACTTTCTTGTTATGGATAGTAAGATTATTCATGTAGCATGTATGAGAGCAGTTGTAACTGTTATAGCTACAGGGGTAGCTATTATTGAACAAGAAAGAAATAGAATTTATATACCAAGAGAACCACGTATAAATGCAATTGCTCAACGAGAATTCTATATTGATAGGATTTCGAATCAAGATGATAGACATTATGTTGAACAAATTCGTATGAAACCAGTTGTATTATATCATTTGTGTGATGTTCTCACAAGTCGTGAACTATTACAATCAACTCAAATATATCTATTAGGGAGCAAGTAATTGTGTTCTCACAAGTAAAAGTTATAAATTATTTTTTCATGTTTATATAGGATTGTGTGGGAGCAATTGATGGTACCCATGTTCTTGCAAATGTTCTTGTTAATATTCAAGGAAAGTTTCAAGATCTAAAAGAAGGAACAATACAAAATGTTTTAGCAGCTATAACTTCTTTTTTTAACCCTAAGGGGTGTAGCTCAACTGGTCAGGCCCTGGGTTTGCTTCGTAAAGGTCACCAATTCGAGTCTCACAAACCTCAGGGCCACTAAAGGCTTACATGGTCGTTAACTTCAGGGCTAGTAGGATTAGTTGAGGTGAGCACAAGTTGACCTAGACACCCACGTTAATCTAAAAAAAATTATATATGTTTTATCCGGCTGGTAAAGAAGTGCGCATGATTCACGAGTTTTAAGTGATGCACTATCAAAACCTAGTGGTCTAAAAATTATAAAAGGTATATAATAAAGTATTTATTAAATGCAATAAACATATAAAATGTCTAACTAGATAAAGATAGTAATAGGTTTTTTTTAATTTATAGGGAAATATTATCTTGGTGATGTTGAAACGGTATTCGAAAAGGAATCATTTCTCCTTTTTATGGAGTTTGATATCACTTGAATGAGTTTACAGAACATTCATCAAAAATGAAAAGGAGTTATTTAATCTTCGACACTCTTCATTGAGAACCGATATTGAGCGAGAGTTTGGTATTTTGAAGAGTCGTTTTAGATCAATTGATGGAAAACTTTTTTTGTCTTATGAAACACAAGTAAATGTTGTGCTTGCATGTTGTATTATTCATAATAACATAATGAGAGTTGATCCTTATGACTTTCTTATGAAAGAAATATGTTCGGAAAGTAAACCAATTAGACGAACATTCAACTTAAGTCAACGGGAGGAGAGGGAAGAGAATAGGGAGTGGATAATAAAAAGAAAAATGATTGCATCAACCATGTGAAATGATTATAACACTCAAAGAAACTAATAATTGAGTGTTAATTATATGTGTTTGTTTTTATTATGTCTTTCTTGAGTTTGTATCATCTTTGTTATATATTTGGATTGCTTGTTGACTTTATTATAATTTCTTATGTATTTTATGTATTTTCTATTAAATATTAATTGTAGTTTTTATATAAAATTTATTAAATCTAAATATTGTATGATTTTATTTTGTATAAAGTTGTAATTTATTTTGTAGAAATGAGTACTACACAGAATGAAAAATGCAAGGGTAAGCACTTCACATGGTCTAAGCCTATGTCTCACATGTTACTTGAGATATTAGCTGATGAGGCACTTAAAGGAAACAAACCTTCTTCCTTCTTTAGAGCAGAATCATTTGTTAAGGTGGTTACAGAAATTAGTCAAAAGTTCAATGTGCAATGCGAGCCTAAGCATGTGGACAATCATCTCAAAACTGTTAAAAAAGAATGGGGAATAATAACCAAACTTAAAAATAAAAGTGGCTTTGGTTGGGATGATTGTTTGAAAATGATTACAGTTTCAAAAGATGTATATGATGAAGAAGTAAATGTATGATAAATATTATTCTCTTTGTAATTTTTATATTTACTTTTGTTTCCAAAATGTTATACAAGGAACTAAAAAATTGCATATTCTAAACTTTATGAACAGTCACATCCTAATCGTGACAAGTATCTCAACAAAAAACTTGATATGTACGAGGCAATGACAATTGTTGATGGAAAAAACATGGCAACCGGAAATTATGTCAAATTATATGCTGATATCAACTTGATAGAGAATACTGAAATGCAATCAATTTCAATTGAAAATAAAGGGGAATATGAAGAAACTTCAAAAGAAAAAGAGACATCTTCATCTAGTGCACAAAAGAGGCAATATAGGAAGATAAATCGCATGTATGAAGATGATGGTGTTGAAAAGCTGTCTAAAAAGATTGGAGATGTAGCATTTGCAATTCAAAGCCTCAGCAAAAATCAACTTAATGTTAATGAGTTATATACATAAGTGATGAGAATTGAAGGCTTTGATGAGATCACTCTTGGGAATGCATTTGATCATTTGGTCCAAAATGAAATGTTGGCAAAAGCATTTATGATAAAAAAAAAAAATGCTAATTTGAGGAAAATTTGGGTTCAGAATTTTGTGAACCAACACCACTACAGGCCTGATTGCTAAGATGGTTTTACTATGATAAGAAAGTTTATGTTTGTTATTTGACAAGTGTGTTTACTTGTTTAATTTGGTCTAGCATGTTTATGTTTGCTAATTTAAACTAATATGTATGTGTATGACATCAAAACTTAATATTTATGCATTATGTTTGATGTAAGATATTTATATTTATTTCTTAATGCTTATTTGATATATATTAAAGGGATATTAAAGGGATAATTGCCCATACCCGTAACAAAAAAAAAAACAATCTTTATCCAAAAAACCCATCAAAATATTTTTGTTTTATTTATCTTTTAAAAAAATCTTCATACCAAAAAAACTCAAATATCTAACTCTTACTTAATACCATAAACTAATTTGGCTTTCTTAATATGAAAAAAAAACATATTTTAAGCTTTTAAAATTGAAAAAAAAAATATTTATAGGTTTTACTTAAGAAATATTTCACAAGGTTATATATCTATAATATTATATGACATATATAGTTATATTTTATAAAATAAGTTATATATGAATATAAGATATAATAAAAAAATTCATCATCATTATATTTTTTAGATCTCATTCTTTTATTGTAAGTGATTAGATATTTATATTTTATATTTTACATATATTCGATAAACTTGAAAAAAAACATTAATAAATTATTTTTCAGTTTATTTTTCATAATATAACAAAACACTGGAAAATATTTTCCAACTTATTTTTTGTGGCACTACCAAATATCGAAAAATAATTTACTTTTCAAGAAAACCACATTCTAAAAAAAAACTATTTTCCGGCAAACAAACAAGGCTTTAGTTTCCACTCTATAAAAATCATATACCACTTTAGTTTTTCTTCTAGATGTTGATTTGATGTTTAGTTTTTCTGATTTTGTTTTTCTAGTTGCGGGTTGAGCATGTTTTTCTTTTTTTGCAAATTCATTGCAGCTCAAGGTTGATTGTTCTTCTAGGAATTTTGGTGTCTGGTTCAATCCTAACAATGGGAGTTTCCATACTACTCTTTGCACTATTTTTCTTTCAAGAATTGCAATATCTTGGGTTTTCCATCCTCTAATTTGTCTGATCTGGGTGGTGTGTCGATTTTAGTGTTCTTCATCAATACATTCATCTGCAATCAAAGGGCATGATGCCCAACTTCCTCATGGAATAATTATTTCAATTTATATGTATGATCAGATCGAACAAGGTCGGAAAATCAATCCCCTCTATAATTCTGGTTCTAGTAAATCAGGATTCTTATCATGTTAATCCCTTCTCTTTCTTCTCTCAGGGTAATCTAAACTTTCAAAAAAATTGTTTTTCTGTGGATTAGGGTTTTGTTTGCGATGATTTTGGTGTATATTTTGTTGATTTTCCCATGCAAACGTTTTTTAAAATGTAATTTTTTATGAAAATATATTAAAATTTTATTTTTTATTTTAAAAAATTATTTTGAACATCGATGTATTAAAATAATTTAAAAATATTAACTTAAAATAAAAAAAGTTAAAATTATTTTTTTAAAAAAAAAACAAACAAACCACCTTTCTATTTGCTGGCTGTAGATAAACTTGTTGATGATGGATAGATAAGAAACAGGTGGAAGGAAGTGAATTTCCTAGCGATTATTGTAAATTCAGAATAGTTATGCCTCTTCCTCTTGAAATAGGATCTATTAAGGATTTTATTTTATTTTTATTTATTTATTGTCCTCCTCTATTTTATAATATCCTATTGTATCAGTTCATTTGCTTTTATCTATTTTATAAGAGGTTATATGTTGGGTAAATTGACTTGCAAGCTGGTATTCAAAAAAAAAAAATGTTTTAATAAAAAAAACTTAACTCAAATTATATTTAGGTTTTTTGCGTTTTAAAAGCTCTTTTAAAAAAATTTGAAATTTTTTTATTTTTTTTACTTCAAATTAATATTTTTTAATATTTTTAGATTATTTTGATGTGCTGATGTCAAAAATAATTTTTAAAAAATAAAAAATATATTATTTTAATATATTTTCAAGTAAAAAACACTTTGAAAAACAATCACAACCACATTTCTAAATAAGCCGTCCTCTGCACTCCCATCCAGTTCTTGGATTTATGCTAAGGAAATGAATTATTGACAAACTGTTTTTCAACAACCTATTAGTAGGAATGAGTCTTTTGGACAATAGATCTAAACACCAAACGATAAGACTAATAACTTGGGTGAGAGAAAAGGTGAATATATATTGATAGATAAAATTTAAATACTCATGAAAAAAAAATAAGAACTTGAAGAGCAAAAACTTATAAGAAATGAGATAAATAACTTCATATATACGTGAACGAGCAAGATAAATAAAGAGAATAAGAAAAGATTAAGCAAACAAATCGATAAATCCTTATTCCATCACACAGACGTCTAGTCCCTGAAAATGATTTGGGATTTCTCAATTCTTTATGCATTCCTACTTGCACAAAAAAAAAAAAAAAAAAAAAAAAAACAAGGAGTTTACTAAACTAAAAAATCATAAAAAATAAACACCCTAGTTGACCAAGGATTCAATAGAAAATAAAAATCAATATAAAATCTACAAGTAATGGAAAAAATAAAAAAGATATATTTAATAAATATAGATTAATCCTCCTCAAGTCTTTTTTTAGCATGAATGTAGAGCATCATGGTTGATCTCAAACATACTTGGCTCTTTTAAAATATAATGCCAAAAACGAAAAGAGTTAAGGATCTTGATCACTTGTCGCTCCAAGCTAAACATTTTGATTTGATTTATTTATTTTTTCCTTTTATCACTTTGAGTTATGGGATAAAGATTCATTAGCTCAAACATAAAGATTTGAGAAAACTTAGGTTAAGAAACAATCTATAAAGATTATATTTTATTGTATTGAGAATTTATGATATTAGAACCTGATTGGAATTGTAGTAGTGAATCAAAGTGCTTTTCGCTTATAAAAGGTATCAAAATGATATTTTTTTATTTTTTTTAAATTATTTTTGAGATCAACATATGAAAACAATCTGAAAACATAAAAAAAATTAGCAAAAAAAAAAATGAAATTTAAGGGAACGCGGTTTCATATGAAGATATCACATGCGTCTATAAATATTAGGAATATCATAAGTGGTTTGACTTAACCTTTCAATGATCGGTTTCTCAATGTAATTATTATCATCTCATCAATAATTTTCACTTTAGACATTTTATCATGGAATGTATCTGCCATGTCAAATCATATTTGTTCGTAACATTATAGTCATTGACCTTTGAATAAGATATGAAACTCTTTTCAAATCTCATTCCACATTGCGCAAAGATTTAACAATCAATACTATTTGAGAACATGTATAATATTTTTCTTAATTCACCTAGGGTGATAAATCCTCTCTTGATCACTCAAATACCTTCATATAGTTTATATTATATTCAATGTCTGTCAATTTATTATATTTACTAACTAAGATAAAATATAACAAAAAAAAAACATAATATTTTCTATATAAAATAACTTAGAAATCTCAATTCAAATAATTACTTATACCACTCCAATTACTCCACTAGATATTATTTGAGCTTTAATTTAATCGCTTTAGCTACTCAAAAGAGATGAAGGACTTATAAGCTTGATTTTAAGTACAATTTCCTAAATGAAGTTCTAGAAGAAGAAATCTACGTGGAGCATTATAGTGAAAGGTAACAAAGATAAAGTATTAAAATTGAAAAGAGCATTGTATGGGCTCAAGCAAGTAAATTGATAACTACTTTAATGATCAAGGATTTAAGAGGAGTAAGAGTGAGCTAACAATCTACGTTAAGATCCAAGGTAACTCTAACACCCTTATTATCTCTTTGTATATCGATGACTGCTATGGCTGCTGTTGCTGCTGAGGAACTGTTCACAGAGCTGAGGAGAGATGTTGACTGTAGCACGATTGCTAGTAGTGATGGATGGAAAGCTGCAACTCACGGCTCTGAAGAGATGTAAAGCAATTGCAGTGTGTTTTTTTTTTCTTTTTTTGGCCTAGAGAGGGGCTATCGTGAGTGTGGAGATGGTATGGCTTATGTAGGTGTGGTAGGCTGGTTGACTGTGGTGGCCGAGAGTAAAAGTGTTTTTTTTTTTTTTTTTTTTGTACTTTTTGTAATTGTGATTAGATTAGTTGAATTTAAATACGTATTTAATAATAATGAGTGTATATAAATGAGGATGAGTATATATAGGTGATTTTTCGCTTTAACTAATTCTCACCTAAAATTCATCTTTTTTTTTTATATGTTTATAACCAATTTTTTTATAGGCAAAATAATTTTTTTTTCCCTCCTAATTACTTGGTCTCCAAGCAATAAACAAATCACTTTAGTCTCTTATTTTTTTTCTTTTGCATTTTTGGTCCCCTTGTCTTATATATTTTTTGAGTTTTGATTTTTTTGTATTTTGATATATTTAAAAAAGGCAACGTGAACACTAAATAAATGAGAAAAATAAACAATGATTTTAAAATGAGCTGTTAATAGCTGAACACTTTAAAAATAAAATTTGAAATTCTTTTGAAAAGACCTAAATATATCGAAAATGATGCAAGTACATCAAAAATATATATTTTATTGGTTTTTTTTGCTATTTTTTGGATTTTTTTGAAAATTGATAATACAATGAGGTAAAGATCAAGTTATAACATGGAAAAAAAATTAATTTTTTTCAAAAGTATTTTTCCATTGTAAAAACAAATGGTTACCAATGATTTTTTTGTTTTTACTGTTAGAAAGTATTTTTTGCAAAAATTAATATTTTTTACTTTTAATTATTTTTTTAATAATTTTAGATTATTTTCAAGTATTGATATCAAAAATAAATTAAATAAAAAATTATTTTAATATAATTTTTAATAAAAATATTTTAAAAAATAATGAATACAATATCATCAAACTAGCTAAAAAATACAAGAGGCATTCATCCGTAGAAAACAAAACAAAAAGAAAAGATAAAAACGAAAGAGGGACGCACGGAGGGAAGGGAGAGAAAAGAGGCCCAGTCAATGAAAGAAAAGCGCGTCCGAGTACATCGGAAGTGAGGGCCCACAACCACCACTCCCTCTTTCTCAAAATAAATAAATAAATAAATAAAAACAAAACCTTTCCGTTGGCAGTTACACCTCCCAAATATCATAATAGGCCATCTCTACATGTTCTTTTTGATTGGGTCCCATCTAACCCCACCAACCTGATAAAAAATACAAGAAAAATTCTGTTGATGTTATTCTTTTTTTTTAAAAAAAAAACTTTTTAAAACGTTGATGAATTTTTTTTAGGGTTTTTAGAAATGTTGTAGTATTTTTTAAAAAATATTTTTTAGTTAAAATTGTATTAAAATAATATTTTTTATTTTTAAAAAATTATTTTAATATAATACATTAAAACAATCGAAAAAACTAAAAAAATTGATTTAGAATAAATAAAAAAATAAAAAAAATTAAATTTTCTTAAGAATATTTTTAAAATGTAAAAATAAACGTGATCTTAAAAATGCTGATGAGCCTGTGATTCATGTAGCTGACATGTTAGCTATGGATATGGATTCCTACAGTTTGATACCTCCTAAGATAAAATTGATATATTCTAAATTTAATGCATATACCCTTGCTACTATAACCATTGATAAAATCAGAATCCTTAAAAAAAAAAAAAAAAGGCTGGTTGAGTATGATAGATAGATAGATAGCGATGCTTTTGTCTAGAAAAAAGAAAATTATCCACTCAATAATGGAAGTCCTTAAAAAATAAACCAAAAAAAGAAAGAAAAATGGTGGCAAACAGAAACAGATAGGTTGCTGGGGTGGCTGGCAGAGGGGAGCTAGCTACAGAGAGAGAGAGAGAAAGGGAAAAAAAACTGGAAGACAGAAAAACAAAGAAAGAGTTGTAAGAGAAACACCAAAAAGATGGTGGAGGAGATCCTCTAAGATCATCTTGCAAAGGGGCAGTAATAGAAAAGATTTATTAATCTAGTAAAAAAAAAAAAAAATACCAATACCATTTCCTTGCTGCCTTTTTCGTTTCTGTTTGAGCTTCTCCATCTATCCACCCTGCCACCCCCTCGTTGCATTTCCTCCTCTTGAAGGATTTTTGGTATCAAAATTGCATTATTGCCCTTCACAACAGCAGCACTAAAGCACCTTTTCTGGCCCTTATTTATGGTAGATTCAATGTACCTTTTGCTTTTTTCTTTTGGATTGCTTGTTCCTGAGGGTATTCCTTGATTCTTCATTGTCTGTTATAAGCTCTCTCTTTTTTTTTACCTTTCTGCTAACTTTTGTGTCATCTTTTCCTCCCCCACCCTGCTGTTTGTCCCATTTGCAGCTGCATTTTATTGGTGTGGGATTTAGAGGGAGATTATAGCCTGCTCTTCCATTTTATGTGGTCTTTCAGGACAAGGGTGTAGAGAAGTGTTTTTAAAATACAAGGATGAGGGACCCTGAGATGATCAAATGTGAAGACTTTTCGTGTTTTTGTAGCATAGTTGTTTGTAAATCAAAGATTTTGCATTAGTTGTTGTTGTTGTTGTTGTTAGTTGAAAGGGGTGGTTTTGCAAAGGAAACCTGGCGATCATTGTTGCTACCTCCACTGCCAAATTTGGTTCATCAAGCAATGAGGGGTAGATGGAAAACAATTGGATTCCAATTTTTGTTCTTTTTGGTTTTGATTCTTGGTCTTGAAAATCAATGCTCCTGGTCGCTTAATGATGAGGGTAATTCTTCGTTTTATGCATTCTTATTTTTTATTGACATGTATCTGTTAAAATGTAATTGCAGAATCAATCTTGGTCTTGATATATGAATGTAATGTGGGCAGGATTGGTTTTGCTGGAATTCCGGGGACGAGTGAATTCTGATCCTTTCGGTGCTCTTTCAAATTGGAATCCCAATGACATTGATCCTTGCTCATGGTCTGGTGTTCATTGCGCTGCGGGAAAAGTGCAAATACTGTAAGTCGCTATTCATTCTTCCTTTAAAAGAGCTAATAATTATCGCTCCACTTACAAAACAGGAAAAAATTGAAATTTCTCCCTTCATATATTGTTTTTGTTTCTAATCTGAGGTGTATGCGATGGAGGATTTTGTAGATGACTTCCGTTAATTTTTGTTGATGGAATTGTGATTTGCCGTTGCATTTTAGAGAATGGAACATTTCATGTGGGTGCTGAATGATCAGACATATTAATGTTGTTCAGTGCACTTGTAGGGATCTGAGCGGTTATTCTTTGGAAGGGACATTGGCGCCGGAGCTTGGCAAACTTGTTAACTTAACATCCCTGTAAGGTTTCATAATTTCTGTACTCTCTTTGATGGAACTTGGGGTTTAGGAATTAAGCATTTGATTCCAACATATGACTGAGCTGTTCAAGAGTCTAAGAATATAATCCAATACTGCAATTAGCCTATTTCTACTGATTGAATATGAATTTGGCCAAGATGCTTGCGGACTGTTTGGATTTTAGTGTTGACAGGCTATCTTACATATTCTTAAACATAATAGCATATAGTGTAGAAATTAGACTCAATATGTTCCCAATCATGATGTTTAAGAATTTATGGAAATAAATGATTTTGATATTCACAAACTTGTTGACTGTAGTATTTGTTTGTAGAGATCTACAACTATTGTGGAAACTGTATCTCTGATCCTGATGTATAGCTTTGTACTCTATAACTTCTGCTGGGTTTAAAAATAATTGAACTTTCTGATTCTTTCTTTACTTTCATGACAGTGTACTCTACCGAAACCATTTCACTGGTGCCATTCCTAAAGAGATTGGAGAGCTCAGAAAGCTGGAATTACTGGACCTGAGGAATAATAACTTCAGTGGAGCAATTCCAGAAGAAATAGGAAGATTACTGTCATTAAAACACTTGTGTGTGATCTGTCTTTCTTTTTTATTGTTTTGATGGCTTATGTTGTGTAGTTAAGTAGCCTGAAATGATTTCTATCATAGGTTGCTAAGAGACAATAAATTTGAGGGAAGCATTCCTCTGGAGATCAGGAGGCTTAACCTGCTTTCTGAATTTCGATTTGATGGAAACCTTGCATCTGCTGCTGCTACTGGAGTTAGCTTTGTCAATAGAAAACTTGGACATGGGTAAGTGACTTTTTCCATCTTTCTTTATCAACACTCATCCGCGGGTACAATTCTTTTTGCCATGATGGATATATTGCCAACCATACCTAAGTTGAGTTTTAGTCTTGGTGTGAACTGTGACATGTTATAACTAAATTGAAGCACCTTGAATTCATCATCAAATACGGAGAGAAAAACTATTAGTTACACCTGATCAATACCTCTCCACGTCGTCATTGGTTTTTCCATCAATTTAGAAGACAAAAGTCTCTTGCTTTTTCTATTGTTTGCACCCTGCCTCTCACAAGAAATACCACCTGAAAGCTATCTGACATGTCAGATAAATTTAGCATGAGGTGATTATGGACTTCGTAGACATGTTGTTTAAGAGCACTGATACATACCCATTCTTGCTAGCTTAAAAATAGTTTGTCCTTATCTCCCATGTCTTGCATTAAGCATGCTACTAACATTTGGAAGAGTGATGAGCATCCCTTTTTTATTTGATTCTTTCTAACCGATCATCAAGTATCATTTTGTGAATGGAAGTTATTGAAGTTGAAGGTGTGGTTCAGTTTAATAATCTGTTTTTCTGATCTAAAACGTATGTATTGTGCAGCATGTGGTGGAGCAGCTGGAAGCACTTGAATGGGGCGAATTCATTCATATTCCCAATTAAAGGAGCTTTTATGCATTACCTGAATTCCATGACATTGCAATTGTATGGAACTTAATATGCTTCACACACAACACATGCTCACACACATGTACAATTTTTATGTATATGGATGCAGATAGTGATGAAGATATCCCAGAAGATATCCCACTTTTGACATATTTGCATTGTAGTAGTGGTGGTTTGTGTGTTCTTTCTACTGATTGCCTACCCTCATTAAAAGGTTCAAGCTCGGGAAGGACACTCTGCATGGTCGCAAAGAAAATTGCTTTGTCAAGCCAGATAGTGAGTACCAAACATTCTCCAACCTTGGTTGTTTGTTTTCAAAATTTGTACTTGTGGGACAAATCTGATACCTTTTGCACTGAGCAGGATCACCTGAGCAAAATGTAGAGATCCTTGCCAATTTTGTACGTCGCAGACTACTTGAGCAGTCCAGTAACCTCCAAGCTGCACCTGCGGGTGGTGGATCTTCCTCTCAACCAATTATTGCTCTTCCAACCACGCGAAGTAGTGGGGCTTTCCCAGCAATACCAAATGCAAAGAAGCATCAACCTCAATCCCCTGTGCCATTGGATTCACCTGCTAATCCTCCAACAATAGGAGCTAAGGCTTCAACTCATTCTGCTGAAAAGCCATTTAAAGAACAATCTCCAACCAATGGAACTTCTGGAAATACATGGATGTATTTCCTAATCATTCCAATCATGGGTGTCTTGATCATTTTTGTAGCAGGCTTCCTCTTTAGGTGCCGGAAACAAGGAGTGACAACCATAGGTCCTTGGAAGACTGGTCTAAGTGGACAGTTGCAGAAAGCATTTGTTACAGGTGACATCTAGTGTGTAAATAAAGAAATAAAAAACGAACAAAAAAACACTGTTGACTTTATTATTGATCAGTAGGCTGATGAGGCTAGGCTCTTTATTTATCAACATGATTAACAACATAAATTGTGTGATTTGACCAACATGATTGATTGAAGTGGTGTAACAGCTGTGGGTTTTTGTCTCGCCCACATGAATGTCACCTTAGGATTGTGGCACATGTTTGGATGCCTGAGGAATAAGAGGTCATATTTAAGTTCTCCAGCAACTTTTGGTGGAGGCATACCTAAACAAAATGAGATAGGAATGTCAAGCCTTGTTTTATGAACATGTGAATTTATTTAATCAAATTGTTAATTTTGGTTGACATCTTATTCAACTTAATTATTTGATTGCTACATTTTTTTTATAACAGAAAGAGTGAACTACACGGCAATGGCCCTCATTTTTATCACTAGTTCAGTAAAATCAAGTTCTGGCTTCATGTGCATGATGAGCCCTGCCATTAAGTTTCACCGAGCTTTATTATCTTTCTGCATGTGTTGTCTCTGGTAGATTAGTGTCCGGTCCAGTCTTAAAGCGTTATTGTTTATTCCATGATCTTGTATTTGTTCAATTTATTACGAACATAATCAGTTAGTCGTATGAAATATAGGGGTTCCCAAGCTAAATCGATCAGAGCTGGAAACTGCCTGTGAGGATTTCAGCAATATCATTGATACATATGATGGTTTCACTGCATATAAGGGAACACTGTCTAGTGGAGTTGAGATTTCTGTTGCATCAACTACAGTGGCTTCTTCCAAAGATTGGTCAAAGAATGCAGAGATGGCATACCGGAAAAACGTTTGCCTTTAACATATAGCTTGCATTGATTTCATTATGCAAATCTCTCTTTTACTAAAATTTTGTTCTACAAATCTTTTGGTGTGTAGATTGATACACTATCACGGATTAATCATAAGAACTTTGTAAACCTCATTGGCTTCTGTGAGGAGGATGAACCTTTCAATAGGATGATGGTTTTTGAATATGCTCCAAATGGAACTCTCTTTGAGCATCTGCATGGTAAGGTTCTCAGTTAATCAACTTTTGGTAGTGGGGATTTTGTCAATGTTGCTGGTGCAATGTTGGAAAGGCTGAAAGTCTCAAACATTTCTTTGTATTTTTAGTTAAAGAAATGGAACATCTCGACTGGAATACAAGGATGAGGATTATTATGGGTGTTTCTTATTGCCTGCAATATATGCACCATGATCTGAATCCACCTATAGCACATTCTAAACTGTGTTCACGAGCTATCTTCTTAACAGATGATTATGCTGCTAAGGTACATCCTTTACTCTGTCATGGATAAACTTCGTCTTGTCTTCTTTTCATTTTTTTAATTTTAATTTAATCTCACTATCTCGATTTGGCTTTCTCAGATTGCAGAGATCTGTTTTTTGCCTCAAGCTACATCAAACTCAAAGGTCTCAGGCGAATTGGAGGATTCACTGCCACCCCATGTTGATCCAGAAACAAACATCTATTGTTTTGGGGTTTTGTTGCTTGAAATCATTTCCGGGAAGCTCCCATACTCGGAAGAACAAGGACCCCTTGAAAAATGGGTAAGTCTTTACGAAATCTCATAACCTAATCATAGCTTTCAGCTTTAACTCGAGGCTAAATATTTGTTCTATCTACATACTAGATGGTTTTTGTAACCTTATAATTTTAAACTTCCAGGCTGCTGAATATTTGAATGGCAAGCGGAGTATCAGCTGCATGATTGATCCAAGCCTTAAATCTTTCAAAAACAACGATCTTGATGTCATCTGTGAGATTATCCAACAATGTATCCAATCAGATGCAAGGCACAGACCAACAATGAAGGAGATCACCTCCAAATTGAGGGAAGTGATTTCTATCTCACCTGATCAAGCAACCCCTAGACTTTCTCCTCTGTGGTGGGCTGAGCTTGAGATATTATCCGTAGAGGCAACTTAGAGCTCTCTCCCCCGCTGACTCTTGTTGCAAGTAAAGTCTCTCTCATACTCTGTGTCAAAATATAAAAGTTAGCTTTTCAATCGGTGCTGCCCCAAAATCATCAAATACCACCAATCCTTGGCTTTCCCGTCCCTTTGTTTTTTGGTCCCATTATTGTATTCTTTAATCTGATTCATTCTATTAGTTATATTTTTTTTCCCCATTTCTCCTAGCATTGCACATTACTATGAGAATGTGATATAGGGTTTCATTCGTGGGGTATTGTGTTCCAAATGGTAAACGGAATATGTATTTTGTGATTGACTTTTGTGGTGTAAAAAACTAACATAGCACTGGGATTTTAGTCCTAGTGAACTTATTAATTGTGAGAATTTGTTTGATTAATAGGTAGTTTGTTTATGCTCTCACAGTTTCTGATGGCCTTTGGCACAATGCTTTCGATTGATTTCATGAATTCCAATTGTAGTAATGGAAGTAGAGAACTTCTGATAGAACTGAACAATTATAGCTGTTAGCTTCTTGTTGGATAAAGGGACTCGCAATCTTTCGGATCTTGAAGCCATTCTGATTCCAGTAGCAGCAAGTAGACTCCATAAATTGAGAGTTCGAATTTCACTTATCATTCATGTAAGTTTTCATGCATGCTCATAAGAACCCTCGAAAAGATCTTAAACTTGCCCATGACATGAATGTGGCTGGGGTTCTTTCACGTTAAAAAGATGATGTGATGTCGACGCAGTCTTCCATGCTGGAGAATACAGGATAGCCTGACTACCTTTATATAAATCAATATTCCTTGTTAAGTTCAAGTCAATAGATCAAGAAATAAACATGAGGGAGTTTACATGAATGATCTATGCTTTTAAATTAAATTCAATAATTGGTTTGATGATAAATCAAAGGGTTTACGTTGAATTGGCCATGCACTCTTCTAATTGTTTTGATTGGAGTCTTGTGTTCTTTTTTCTTGTATTGATTTTGTTGTCCTGCTTTTTATTGTTTGGAACCTTGGTGTTGGAGTAACTCTTCCATTTATGAAACTATGTAATTAAATAAATAAGAGAACAAAAATAAACATGTAAAAATTAATTTACTTTAATTAATTAGGTTGTTTCTTTTTTCTTAATTAGCTTATTTGATTTTAATCATTTAATTTTTACCCATTTGAAATTTAAAAAAAAAAAAAGAGTTATTGGATTATGAGTTGTGAAGGATTCAACTTTATACTCTCACATAAAGATGTCATCTAGGCGTACCAGCTAACATTGTGTAAATGGAGGGATCCATTTAACACACAAAAAATAGAAAGAGAGAATAGAAGGACTAAATCAATTAAAATAACAGTAGGAGGTTCTTATAAAGAAAAAGGAATACAAGGATCAAATTTTGGTAAATTTCATAAATTAAAGAGTAAACCTCGAATTAATAATAATAATAAAAAAGAGTGCATAGCCAATTTCTTGTTGCATCAACTAGCTATTAGTGTAGACTCATTGCTACTATGGATTAACACAATGCCAAAAAATATTTGTTGGTTTTTTTTAGCCTTGAAATTTTTTTTTTTTCAATTTGATCTTTTTATGTTTGATTTTTCTATATTTGATTTATTCATAATTGGCTTTGATACTTTGTTTTGACGAGCATATTATGCATTTCTCGAGGGTAAAAAATTCTGTCATTTTTCTCGGACTTGATTTTATGAAATACTTTTCAGGTTTTTTGTTTATTGAGAGATTAAAATTCAAGGGACATAATTGATAATTAGGAAAAATCCAGCCCTTAAGGAAAGAAAGAAAAAAACATTGGAATTCAAGGTGAAAGGAGAAAAAAAAATAAAAGAGAAGGAAAATTGGTCATCAAAGTTGCACCGAAGAGAAACAACCTCCACGCGCCACCTCTAACAGAAGCCCCTATCAAATCGCTTACAGAAACATCATGGAAGACTGCATTTGGAGGCTCAAGGATACCACACACGCCATCACATCGCGGCAGTCCTTTCACATGTTGGCACATGTTTCCTACACACTAAATATTGTTTTCCCATTTCATTCAATTTAATCCTTGCTTCTAAAAAAAATAAAACTTCAATTGAGTTCTGAACTTAATCACACCCGAGCCTAAGTCTCTCTTTTTTTTTTATAATTTGGTCATTGATTATTAAATAACTCTTCAATTTAACCTTGAATTTCATCTGACCTAAGAACAATGAAGGCACAATCAGGGAGAGAATAAGAGAATGGGGAAAAAAATTAACTCAAGTTGATCTAATATGTTGTTGTTTCAATATTTAACAAAAAGATATCATCCTAATTTTTTTAAGTCAAATTGTATTTTATCGGTCATTTGGATTGTCTTAAATCTGTCAAGTTAATCAAGTCATATAAAGTCAACCCTCATATAGTTTTAATTATTATTATTATGTTTTATTAAAAAACATATTAGCAATACCTAGAAAAAAAATTTGCATAATTTTTTTTACGAAATGTAGTGCGTACAATGATCTAATTATAGCTAATTGAGTAAATTATAAATTAATCCTTATAATTTTGAGAAACGAATTATTAGTCCCCTTCTTTCAGTAGGGAATTATTTACTTCCTAAGCTGAACACACTTGATTTGATAGTATTTAATATTACTTTATTTCCAAAAACATTTTTTTTATCAATCTTTCGAGAATATCTATTAGTTTTTTAAAAGAAGAAAATGTAAAAGAATATAAAAGGAATGAAAAGAACTAAATAATTAGCTTTTGAAATTAGTAAGGGGATTAATTGATAATTTGTTGATTTCTCAAAATCACATGGATTGAATGATAATATACTCAAGTTAAGTAGTTGATATAATAATTAGAAGGGAAGGAGAGTCTTAGTTTAATACCGACCATGGTAGAAGATTAGTTGACATTATAATTTGCTCCCTCTCTCTTTCTCTCTCTCTGGTTTTTTTTTTAATTATTATTATTATTATCATGTTGAAGAAAAAAAGGTTGAAGAACCAAACCCAGGAGGGGAAAAAACCATCAGAAAGAAACGGAAAAACAGAAAAAAGCTAGCCCTAAAACCCTAAAAAGATTAACAACTACTCCTTTCTGCTAATACTATCCCTTCTGTTTCCCCATTGCCTTAGCTGAATTTGGAGCATAGTAGTTGCAGCTAAGAAGTCCACACACTGCAATGGACTTAAAACATCCAAAACTCCCTTCAAAGTCCTCAGCCTAACACAGTCTGCTGCTTTCATAACCTTCTCTAGTCCCGCCATCAGTCCCTTCATTGCCACCTCCACCAACCCGTCGAACTGATCCATTGTTTCGCTATCCTTGACCCGGCCTGTCAACCTTGCCAACTCAAACATCTTCCTGTCTGCCATAGCTACCTGTTGCCTCTCCATTTCCCTCTCCACCTTCTCTTCCTCTAACCTTATCTTCACCCTCAGCTCCTCAATCTTTCCCAGCTGTTCCTGTGTCAGCTCGGCAAGACTCGACCCAGGAACCCTATTTATTCTCGTTGAATCAATGAGTTTAAATATCGTTGAAGGTTTCCATCCAGTAAACCATGAATATGCATTCTCTAAAGGGCTACCCCAAATTGGACAAAAGAATGCAAGCACATCTTCATGGGCTAAAGACCATTTGATAGTGAAGTAGTCTTTGTAATGCTGTGTCACTTTTGACACCAAAGTTTGTAGCTCTCGCTGATCACAGACGGTATTAATAACTCTCTGTTTTGATGCCCTCAGTAGCAGTTGTAGATACTCATCCAGTTGACATGCCCACTTCTCAAAGAACTCAGAGAATCTCTCACCAACTTTGCCTTTCATTTTTGTTTTCTTTGTGCAAACACACAGAATTAATACGATAAGTGAAAGGTTGAAGTTGATTCAATGACAGAGAGATATGTGTTGGTGTTATACACATACACACACACACACATATAAAGAGGCTGGGATGCTTGTGCATGACTTACACCTTGCTAGGGAGCTTGAAGGGTTAAGTGACCCTTTGCATAAAAAGAGAGGATCAAGAGTCTAACAGAGAACATTTTCTTGGTTTCTTCTAATTCGACCTGTGTTGATGAGTCATTGAAGCACCCTACCACCTGGTGTTTGATGTTTCTTACTTTGAAAAACGTGTCAACATTTGACTGTGTATGGGGTTCAACGTGGAACCCAAATGGGGGTTGCATACTCTGTTTCCATTTTTGCCAGGTCTTCGTATCGGTCCAATCCAACCATTTCATCTCTTCTAAAATGAGAGTATGATGAAACAATTGCAATTAAGCTAGAGATTAATCAATTATGCATAGGTTATGGTTTCTTCTTTTATTAGCCTACCTGTTTGTTGCAGCGCGTTTTTTTTTTAAATATTTGAATACCTTATTTTATTAATTAAATATATTCTATCATAATCAATTTACTTGTAAGAGAATTCTTGGTATTCAAATACTAGTATTAATATATCTAATTTTGAGATTATGAACTTGAAAAAAACTATATATCCAATTTTTGGTCTTGATAACTCGTCCCCCAGAATTAATTCTACCACCTTGTTAGCTTGATATCTCTGTAAGGTTTCATAATCTTGCTGTACTTTCTTTGATGGAACTTGGATTTAGGAATTAAGCATTTGATTCCAACATATTACTGAGCTGTTCAAGCCTCTAAGAATATAATCAAATACTGCAATTAGCCTGTTTTTACTGATTGAATATGAATTTGGCCATGACGGGCGGGGACTGTTTGGATTTTAGTGGTGGTAGGCTATCTCACATATTCTTAAACAAAGTAGCGAACAGTGAAGAAATTAGAGTCAATATGTTCCCATCATGATGTTTAAGGATTTATGGAAATAAATGATTTTGATATTCACAAACTTGTTAACTACATATAGTAATTGTTTGTAGAGATCTACAGCTATTCGGGAAACTGTATCTCCGATCTATATTCACAAACTGTAATTCTTAACTCCACGTGGTCACTGGTTTTTCCATCGATGTAGCAGACAAAAGTCTCTTGCCCTGCTTCTCACAAGAAATACCTCATGAAAGCTATCTGACATGATCAATTTAGCATGAGGTGATTATGGGCTTCGTGCACATGTAGTTTAAGCGAACTGATGCATACCCGTTCTTGCTAGCTTAAAAGTAGTTTTTCCTTATCTCCCATGCCTTACATTAAACATTATAAACTTGAGCGGTATGCCACTAACATTTGAAGAGCTAGGAGCATCCCTTTTTTATTAGATAATTTCTAACCGATCATCAGGTATCATTTTGTGAATGGAAGGAAGTTAATGAAGTTGAAGGTGTGCTTCAGTTTAATAATCTGTTTTTCTTATCTAAATTGCACGTCTTGTGCAGCATGTGGTGGAGCAACTTGAAGCAGGTGAGGGGGGCGAATTCATTCACGTTCTCAATTAGAGGAGATTTTATGCTTTACCTGAATTCCTTGACACTGAAATTGTATGGAATTTAATATGTTTTACACAAAGCATATGCTCACACACGTACAATTTTAATATATACGGATGCAGATAGTGATTAAGATATCTCACTTTTGACATATTTTCATTGTAGTTGTGGTTGTTTGTGTGTTCTTTCTGCTGATTCAAGCTCGGGAAGGATACTATGCATGGTAGCAGTGAAAATTGCTCTGTTAAGCCAGATAGTGAGTACAAAACATTCTCCAACCTAGATTTGTTTGTTTTTAAAATTTGTGCTTGTGGGACAAATCTGATACCTTTTGCACTGAGCAGGATCACCTGAGCAAAATGCAGAGATCCTAGTCAATTTTGTACGTCGCCGACTACTTGAGAAGATCTCAACCGATTATTCCTCTTCCGACCACACGAAATATTGGGGCCTTCCCTGCAATACCAGAAGCAAAGAAGAGTCGCTCAATCCCCTGTGACATTGGATTCACCTGTTAATCCTCCAACAATAGGGGCTAAGTCTTCAAGTCATTCTGCTGAAAAGCAATTTATGGAACAACCTCCAACCAATGGAACTTCCAGAATACATGGATGTATGTCCTAATTATTCCAATCGAGGGTGTCTTGATCATTGTTGTAGGAGGCTCGCTGTTTACTTGCCGGAAACAAGGAGTGACAACCATAGGTCCTCGGAAGACTGGTCTATGTGGACAGTTGCAGAAAGCATTTGTTAAAGGTGATATCTAGTGTGTAAATAAAGAAATAGTTTTATGATATGAACAACCTGATTAACAGCGACCAACCTGATTGATTGAAGTGGTGGATCAACTGTGGATTTTTTTCTCACCCACATGAATGTTACTGTAGGATTGTAGCACATATTTGGATGTCTGAGGAATAAGAGGTCTAGTATATTCAAGCTGTGCAGCTTGTAATAGCCTTTACTTTTGGAGGCATACCTAAACAAAATGAGCTAGGAATGTCGAGCCTTATTTCATCAACATGTGAATTTATTTAATTACATTTATTCGATTTTATTATTTAATTGCTAAGAGTGCGTAGAAAGTAAGTTGCTTCCTGGAAATTAGTTGAACCAGTCGACTGATTGGAAACAGGTCAACTGGTTAAGCCTGAGTAACTGGTTGGATTAAATAAATTTGTCGACCCATTTAGTCGGCAGAATACAATTCTTGTTCAAATTAGGATTTCCTTGTATTAGTTTAATTCCTTAATTATTTAGGATTTTATGTCTATAGAAAGGCTTGTAATTCAGCATTATTAAACAATACAAAAGGAGAGAGAATAACTAAGAGAGCTTAGAGAGAAACACTTAATAAAAGTATACCTTCCTCTCAATCTTCTTCTTGTTCTTGAGTTTTTGACTTTGCATTATTGTTTTTGATCTTATACCACACATATCTTTCTTCCAACAAGTGGTATTAAAACTTAGGTTTGATTATTTAACATGGCCAATTCAAACTTCTCACTTCAATGTCCTAGGTTGACAAATGACAACTATGAAACTTGGTGTATTCGAGTAAAAGCTTGGCTAGATTCCTAAGATGCATGGGAGACAGTTGAAAAGGGTTGTGAGAAGTCTATAGATAGAGCAACGCTGACTTCATTGCAAAGGGAGGTCGTGCAAAGGGCACAATGAAGGATCAACAAGCACTAACAATCATTCATCCATCAATGTTTGGATAACATCACTTTTGAGATAGTGGTCAATGTAACCACTACCAAACAAGCATAAGAAGTTTTGCAAGAATCAAACCAAAGAGCTGACAATGTGAGAAAGGTACATCTACAAAAGCTATGTGGTGACTTTGAAAAGTTACATATACTTGAATCGGAGAATATTCCAGAATACTTTGTAAGAGCATTGGTCATATACAATCAAATGAAGAGATATTAAGAGAAGATGGAAAAGACACATGTGGTATAGAATATCCTACATTCGTTGCAAAAGAAGTTTCATTATATAGTGGTCATGATAAAGTCACAAAATATGGATGTTCTTTCAATCTAAGGTCTTATAGGAAAATTACAAGCCTGTGAGGAAAGAATCAATAAGATTCAAGAGAAAATGGGTGCACAAATACTTTTTTCAAAGCAAGATGGTTCTAGATATTCACAAAGGGGTAGAAGATATGTACAAAGCAAAGAAAGATGAGGAAGGGGCAGATTTGGAAGAGGAGATTGTGGCAGCCTCAACAGGTCAATCGGTCGACTGTGTGAAGCAAACCGGTCGACCGATTACACTAACAATGGCAATCTAAAATTCAGGTTTGACAAATCAAAAATTAAATGCTATAATTGTCAAAAGCTAGGTCATTATGCTAGGGATTATTGGAATCCATATAAGAGGGTTGAGGAGAATGCAAATCTAGTGATATAAGAGGAGAAGAAAACCACCATATTACCAGTGCATGATGAGAGAATACAAGACAAAGAGAGCATGTGGTATTTAAACAATGGAGCCAGCAATCATATGTGTGGAGACAAATAATAGAATGTTCTTGTTAAATATTACTTGTTAAATATTACACTGGTAGAAGGGGTATGAGATTAAGATGATAGATCGTATTTTAACATTACTTGACACCAAAGGAGCTATGATTACAAAGGTATCCATGACAAAGAATAAAATGTTCTTGTTAAATATAGAAACGGATGTACCTAAATGCCTAGAGCTATGATTACAAAGGTATCCATGACAAAGAATAAAATGTTCTTGTTAAATATAGAAACGGATGTACCTAAATGCCTAAATGCATGTGTGAAGGATGAGATTTGATTTTGGCATATGAGACTTGGACATGTAAACTTTAATAGCTTGAAGATGATAGCACAAAATATTTTTTCTCATCTTAAAGGTATTTTTGTTTATTTATCATTGTTTTGACAGAAACTTTAAACCTGAGTATATGGTTTGTGATATATTTTGAATATTACCGATTGCTCAAGAACTCAAGCCACCAAGTGTGCTGTATAGCTAGCTATAAGGTTGTGCAAAAAATAGCTGATTTGAACATGATTATGGAAGGACGAGTCTTAAATATTTGAAATAAAATTGATTTCATTCACTCATATTAAGTAGAAAGAATATTGTACATGGCAGAATAAAAGTAAAAGAGAGAATTTCACAGGCCTAAAAACATTCTAAAACAAAAAGATTTATCTACAAGCACATAAAAAGCAACATGGAACTGAAGACCCGCCTTGATGGAGCGGGACACCAGTTTCTTCTTTAAACTGCCTCCCTTCCTCTCTTCTGCTATTTTCTTCACCTTTCCACTAGTCTCCGATTTTCCTAAAAAGGAGACAGCTAACACATATAAAGATTCAACCAATTAACTTGGCCATGTCCTATCAGAATCAGTCATGGAAGAAAAGTGCTCAGTGAAAAAGAATTGATTTGTTGGCAAAGCTTCTTTTGGAGATATACATGTACTCTGCTGGAACAATTTGCAGGATGTAAGACGATTATAAAACGCAGTCATGTCTAGAGCTAATGCAGTTAACTAAAACCTCCAAAATCAATACCAGCAATCTCTCATTATCATCTAAAACAAAAACATTAGAAGAAATACTAGATGGACTCTCTTTTTTCTCTGGAAACTCACAAGAGAGACACAATTATGCTAGTTCCAAATCTTCCATTGGAATTTATCTAATATCACTATAAAGTCTATTTAGCCAGGAAAAGAAAAGTAGATTTCTATATGTGAAAGATACTGCTCACTCCCAAGGAAAATAATTCTCACAAATATGAGATTTTGATGAATATTTAGCCCTCGCTGGCTGGATTTCCAAGAGAGGAAAAGATTTTTCAACATTCACTATTAAGATTTGGAGACTATACTGAAAGCCATGAGAGTATAGCTAGCTTGTTCATAAAAAATGGTTGGTTAAACCCTTAAAGGCCTTAGGTTGTAACCTCGTCTTTCAACAAAATGAAAGAGCAAGTAGTCATCTAAAGTAGACCATGGCAAGGTTAGCTGACCATATAATTGGAAGGAATCTATAGTGCTGTGTTTGGTAAGTTTTCAATTTGAAATTGAATGGCACTGAAAAGTTCATTCCTTGCTTCTTTTTTTCTAAACAAGAAAAAATCCTCAAGATTCCATCCAATTTGAATTCAAAAAATTCTACTCTATACTGCCTAACACAAGCTAAGAGTTTATTTCAACCAAATTATACGCAACTAGATACAATTGTATAGTTTTTTTAGCAGCAAAAGAGGAGTCTAAAATAGGAAAAAATATATATTTTTTATCAAAAGTTTTATAGTAAAACAGGAAGTGAGAAGTTTACCATTGGCAAGTAAGAGATAAGAAGAAGTTAGGCATACCTTTGATTTCTTCTCTTCCTTTTTGTGAAGAACAGCCACAACAGCTTCCATCGTTTTTTTCTTTTTTGTGAAGAATGAAACGGGAGAGAAGATGAGCTAGGGCCGGGAGAGAAGTGAGTCTATTAAGGATATGTTTGGCATTAGTTGAAAAGTATAAGGGTATTTTTGTTAGAGAGTTGGGAAATTTGGATCATTAAATTTATTTTATTTTATTTCTCAATGTAAACCCTGACCGTATGATGCTGATGTCGCCCACTAGGATGATAGAAATGGAGGAATTCAAAGAATAATGTAGAAAATATATGTGTGGCCCAACCATGACCAAAATTCGTTTGATGTGATTTTTTATTTATTTATTTATTTAGTCAAAAGCGATGGAAGACCCTTGTGGTCTCTAAGGTCAATGCATAGATTCACTTTATTCTGCATAATTGATCCGTGGGCCTCTTTTAACTACGTACCACTGCTTTACCTCTGTCTTATTTAGCGCTCCAAAAACAATATAAAATTATATTTTAAAATATTATTTAAACTTGATGTTTTTTTAATATTATTATTGTATTAAAATTTTAATAAACAAACAATCATAAATTTAAATATCTCTCACTTAAAAAAAAGGGCTTACGCTTTTAAATTTTAGATTAAACTCATTACCTCTATTATATTTATATTGGACAAAAAATTAAATATAAAATAATATAAGAATATATAAATTTTAAGCTCAAGAACCTTTTAATTAAAAAAAATATTTAAACTTTTAATATAAGATGATTTTTTTTTGAATAACATGGGTGTTCGAGTTAGTTTACGTGCATCACGATTAATTTTACAAGCCCTGAAGTTAACAGCTATATAAATTTTCAATGATCTAAAAAGACTTAAATTCATGATTATTAGAAAATAAACTCTCAAGTATATGTAAGATGATTTTTTAACACTAAGCTAAGCATGGCTGCATCTGTGGTCATTATAGATTCAATAGAGCCAGTTGGTGGCGAGGCACCCACATGGTCAAGCCCTCAAGCTTTCATGATGCCGCATGAAATGATAATTGGAAGCCTTGCGGTCCCAGCACCCACCCACCCAAAGATTCTTTGGAACGGCCCCTGGTGAAATTGAATTTGAAGCTAAAATATTTAGATGGATCAGAGCCGTCCTTCAAAATCTTGTAATTTGCAATGTAGAAAGACTATCATAATAATATCATAGAAAAATACACGTCAATTTTATGATATTAAAACTTAAATATTAGCATCGAACATGTAATTATTTGGCTACCCTGATGTTCTCAAAATCATCACCATAGTTAATCCCATAAATCAGATTAAGAAACAAAAAAAAGAATGATTGATTTCAAGTTTTCCCCTCATTATGAACTAAACGAAACTGCCATGCAGGACTGTGTATAATCATTACTCAAAATGAAGAAAGAAGAACGCAATACAGATCGTGATAGTCAATATAATTGACTCCATGACCCTCCGACCTCCAAGACTTATGATTCTAGACGAATCACAGATGTTTCTTTAGGTGGATTTTCCCTGAGCTGAATCCATATGTTTGGCATGTGGCTTTTGTCTGACTGTCATTGTTGTCAGAGTCAAGAGCTACCAGACTAGCCATGCCTAACACCTTCCAACTTCATTTTTATATATATAGAAGAAAAAAACAGAGTTGAAAACATAAATTACAGATGCTGTTCTGCTTGGCAATGTTTAGAAATTAGGCAGAGCCATCTATTTAACTCTGACGCCATCAGCAAACACAGCTAGCTACGTTGTTGAATTGCCTCAGTTTTTTCTTAGGAAAAAAAGCTCTAATTTCCATCACTACACACAATAGGTTTTGTCCAGAACCAGAAGCAAATGCATAAACTGTTCAGATCCATGTAAAGTTCCACTGACTGACATGGTTGCATAATCAGTGTGAAGAATGGTGGGTGCCAAATGGAATTCCATCATAGTGGATATGAACTAGAAAATACCCAGCACGCAATGCATTATGACCACAAATAAAGCCTGCATGACTCACAAATTTGTCCGTGCACGAGGTACACTATCCATCTATGTACTAACAAAAACACGTGCCCTGTTTTTCTCCCAGAAGAGGATAAGGATTCAGAAACCGTGTTTTTCTCCCAGAAGCGCATGCATCATCCCAGCGACGCATACCACTCAATTAATCAAGTGAAATTGTATATGGCTCCAGTTATCCTCACGATAGAGATGAATTTTCAGCATTTTTTGGATGGGAGGGGTATGTATGAAAAAAGAAGGCATTAAATGTTGAAAATGCAAGTTTGTGACTTTGAGAAGGAACAAAAACACAAAGTTTAGCTCCAGCACAATTTCATGACTAATGATGCACACAAAAAGCAAAGCAGTATTAGAAGAAAAAACAAGAATGAGGTTAGAGAGTGAAACAAATTCATGATAAATTCACTAAATTCTTTACCAGATAAAACCTTGATGGTTCAAGATATGTTAACTTCAATCCATTCAAGGCATATGGCATGCAGCGAAAATTTCCAGCTCCTAGACGTAGTAATCAATAGAGGAAAATATAAATGATTTTTTAACTGTGTATCATCTCTTCTCTGTTTCTCAATCACTCAACTGAAAAGACACCTTAGAATGGAAACAAAGCTCGATTTGGATGAGCAAACTGGCACCAGACAACTGATTGGGCCAACACCACCAAGGCCATCAGAATGAGGTACAAAATTTGTAAAGAAAGAAGCAATGTGCTATCATTGGAACAAGATCTATTATGGCATGCATGCATTTTAGCAATATGCAATTGACAGACAAATAAAGAATATGACATACAACATTATCAGTGAATGGATGCCCCCATTTATTATCCTGGCACCAATTTTAAATGCTTGAAACTAACTTCACACTTACTATTATTGCAGAACTTGAGAAATCAGGGAGATGTATCACAAAGAAGCTCAACTAGGTTGTGCCCTATCCACCAACTACAGGGAAATCAAAAGGTTACCACAAACCAATACCAGGCACAACTGTAACCTTTTCCATTAAAATCATTTCAAACCAAAACTCCTACCCATTAATCACCTTATATTTTGTACACACTTTCCTCACTGAACCGAGAACCTGTATTCTCAGTTTTAAGTCCTTGCTTCCATATAACTGAGCAACTCCAGCACAGTGGGGTTCTTAATTTTTACAATTCCTAATCCCACTTTCAACATGAATTTTCTCCAATGATGAATTGCATCTACACAGTGGAACTAGTAGGATTCATTTACTCCACATAAAGTTCTAGTTATTATTCCTGATTTAAATACAGCCCCGTATAAACGAGAAACAGCTCTCTTGTGCGTACATGGCACCCTTCAGATGAGTTATGTTAAGGAATCAACTGAACCATTAACTATCAACTATATTTTTTTCAATTAAAATGGTTATTGCTATTATTGACATCTTAGTATGAAGAGAGTTCCCTAATATCTTCACCAATCATATTTGCAACTAATATAGACTCTCCTAACCGCATACTTTAAATTATCCAAGCAAATGATGTATAGCCAGGAGCAGAGAGCATATCCCTACCCAAGATTGGACTGCACACAAGATACAATCAAGAAATTTAAATGATTCACTTCCATTTTTTTATTTTCTTCTTCATAATGAAATCATGAACCTTGTATTTGCAACACTCCGTACCACAATCGGCAGGACTGAGCAGACGAGAGCAACTTCATTCACATTTACAGCACAAGTTAACAGAACACACAAGTCACCACTAAATTGCCAAGACCAGCATAAATAAGTATGTCATTCTCTTCAATTAATCTACTTTTTTTTCTCGGCAGAAGAAAAGAACATACAACATGTGTTTTAGCATCTAATCTCCTAAATGACACAGCAGAACATCAAAGAAATTTAAAAGCCCCAAAAATCAAAATATAGCATGCAAAAACTTATTTAAACAAACGGAAAGAGTAAAGCATACCCTTTTCCTTTCTCTCTTTTTCTCTATTCAGAATCCGAAGGTAAATGTGAAGAAAGGATAGGAAAAGGATCAATAGGTAATTGTGTAGAATCCGTAGGAAAAGGATTAATAGGTAATTGTGTAGAATCGGTAGGAAAAGGATCAACGGGTAATTGTGAAGAATCAGTAGGAAAAGGATCGATGGTGAATTGTGGAGATCCCGATGGCACAGGAGCAGTAGTAATAACTTTAGCAGCAGCAGCAGCCTCGGATTCCTCCTGCATCAACTTCTGCAATCCAGGTTTCAATTCCTTATTACAAAACTCCTCGTACTCTCCTCTATCCCCTCCTTTCTTTTTAACCTCCACCACAACCAATTTCGGTGTCAACTCAAATATCTCAGCTGCAATTGTTAATGGACCTCTCACACCTTCTCTAGACCCTTCCAAACTCACTCTACAATCCTTTTTCCTCACTGTAAAGCTAACAACTTTCGCAATCTCCTCCAGTTTAGATATAATCTTCGACACAGGGGCCCCCGAAACAAACCTTGCTCCCTCTCCGCCTTCCTCGAACAACCCAGATAAATCAAATCCAGGCGAAAACGATATAATGTCAAAAGCATTCAAACTTGCAGGTCTAGGCAAAGAGGTAACCCTTCTTCTAGTTTCGAATTCCGATTCCGATTCAGATAATGATTGATCAGAAGATGAACCCACATCTTCCTCCTCTTCAACGCTACAAACTTTATCATCTTCGATATAAAATTTAATATTCTTAAACCCCTTTTTGAACCACCTGTTCTCCATAATCTCAGGGATTGTAATTCTTGTAACAGGGTTAGTATCAAGAAGTTTATGAAGAAGCCTGACTAGCTCAGAAGAGAACCACCTAGGACATCTAAACTCCCCCTTGTAAATCTTTTTATACATAACCATGACATTTTGATCATGAAATGGTAAGTAACCAGCCATTAACACAAACAGAACAATCCCACAAGACCAGATATCAACCTTAGCAGCATCGTACCCTTTTCTTGCAAGAACTTCAGGAGCAACATAAGCCGGTGTCCCACAAAAAGTATGGAACAAACCATCTTGTCTAATCTGATCAGACACTGCGCTCAATCCAAAATCGGAGACTTTCAAGTTACCATTCTCATCAAGCAACAAGTTCTCCGGCTTCAAATCACGATGAAAAACACCTCTGGCATGACAAAAGGAAACGGCTGAAATCAATTGCTGGAAATACTTCCTGGCAACCTCTTCTTTTAACCTGCCTTTAGCAACCTTATTGAACAACTCACCACCACGAACATATTCCATGACAAAGTAAATCTTGGCTTTCGTAGCCATGACTTCAAAAAGCTGGACAATATAGGGGTGGCGAACAAGGCGAAGAATGGAGATTTCACGTTTGATATGAGCAATTAGACCACCCTTGAGGACTTTTTCTTTGTCAATGACTTTGATGGCAACACTTTCGTTGGTTTTAATGTTTCTAGCAAGGTATACCTTTGCAAAAGTACCATGTCCAAGAAGTTTGCCGATCTCATACCGACCCAGAAGAGGGCTTTGGCTTTGGCTATTATTGCTCTTGTTTCCTAATGTTTTGTTGGTTGCCATAGAAATTGATGTGATGAGATGAGATGTATGAATGAATGAATTTAGGTTTGCTCTCTCTCTCTCTCTCTCTCTCGCTCGCTCTGAAAGAAAGAAAGACAGAAAGAGGTACTAGCTACCTAGAAAAGAGGAGGATGCATTTGCATTTTGGTCACTCTCTCTCTCTCACTCTAATAATAAGGAATAACAATAACAGAATAAATTCTTTTGTTTCTTTCTTTTTAGTTTTTTTTCATATTATTATTTTTTTTTTTTTTTTTGATTATCGTGGGGGTGTCCGGGCCAGCTTGCACGCACCACGACTATTCCCCACGGCTCACTGAACATCCTGTAAGCCCAGTGAGCAGGTAAGGCACCGCGGGGGTGACAAGCGTGCACATAGAGGATCGAACTCGGGACGGGGGCGGAACAAGTCACACGGTTGACCACTGAGCTAGACCCTCAAGTGCTATTATTTCTTCTTGAATTGGTCCAAATATATGTTGTGCTGAATTGCATAAATGTTGTTCCTATTATTTGATGTTTTCCCCCATCATCTTTGTCTTGGAATCGATGAGTTATATTTTTTTTATTTTTTATTTTTTTATCACGTTATTTCTTTTCAATATATTAACATGCGCTTACCATTCCTTAAAAAAAACAAAAAAACACGTGCATTTTATTTTACTCTCGAATGTCAAAATAACCTGTTATGAGAGTTGAAAATAAACAATGGATTTGATTAACGAAACGACTCTTCGATAAGAGAGAGATTTCTCCTATTTCAAACAGAGTTTTTTAATTTTTTTTAATTTAAATTATTTTTTTACATCATTTCAATACAACAATGATATTAAAAATTAATTTAAAAAATAACTGTTATTATTAACATTAAAAGGAAAAGATCGTCTTTTATAAAAAGATTCAAATACGCAAAAACAGCTTGTTTCCAACTAACTCAAACCTTAATTTTTTGTGTGGTCACCACGTGCTGTTGCTTGCGAGTTTCATGGACCACACGTAGCTAATTCTTTTCTCATTTTCTCTCCCCCGCCACCACAACTAGCTTAAGACATTTCTGTTTACCGTTAGATGGTGATCAAGATTGGTCAGCGGTTTGAAGGGCTGGATTACGTGGCAAGGAGTGGACTTTATGGTGCTGTGGCTCTAATGGGGATAATAGTCGGTTACGTCATGGGGATCCCATGAGGCCCGTGGTGCTGATGATAAGGGAGGTTATAAGTCAACTTGATGGCCGGTGATCGTCTCACCTACACGTATCAGAAAATTTTTAAAAATGTTGACCCGTCTTTTTAGTTATAAAGAAGTGCATAGAAACAATTAAATAGTCTACAGGGTAAAAATAAAATCTGAAAGAAATATGCTGACATGCGAATAAATTATTTACTTTTTTACTTACTATTTTTTGAGATTATTATATTTTATTTTTATGGTTGCTCATGCTATTGATTTGTTTTATAACTATTAGATGATTTGTAGTTCAACTGTATTTTAAAAAACAATATTTTAAATTATTATTTTTATTTATTTTTAGATATTTTGATGTGTTAATATTAAAAATAATAACACAATGAAATAATAATTTTGTAAAATATAAGATATGATAGATGTATACAATATTTTTTAAAATATTTTATATGTTATACGAAAATGAATAAAAACACACTTAAAAATCATAATAACATGTAATCAATTGAATGTGTGAGTGTGTGTGTAGAGGATAAGCATCATATAAACTATATATTTACTTACAATTGAATGAATCCAGATACCTAAGACGTTATATTGTTTTGATAATTATTGTGATGATTATGAAGGAGCACGCGGTGATAATTTTATTTCTTCTCTTTTGAAGTTCATTATCCATATCTTCTCTTTTGTTATATACTAATTGATTTGCTCAATGACAAACCATTTTTAAAAATATAAAAAAAAATTATAAAAAATAGGAATATTTTTTTTCCAATATTATAAATCCTAGCAAAAAGTTAAATCTTTAAATCTCTTATCTTGAATTTTTAGCCGGCATGAGTTTCCAATAAAATATCATAATACAAACCTTAATGGCTGTTTTTTATTTTAATTATTATTATCATTATTATTATTATTATCATAATTACTAAAACCATCATAATAAAATTAATTATTAATATCATAACCCCACTACAACCATCGTAATAAACAATTATTATTATTATTATTATTATTATTAGTAATATTATTGTTATTGTTATTGTTGTTGTTGCTGCCACTACTGCTACCACCACCACCATTATTATTATTATTACCACTAATATCATTATTTTAATTATTATTAATACTATTATTACTATCATCACCATAATTATTGATATTATAATCGCTAAAACCATTATAAAAACTCAATTATTGATATAATAACCACTAAAACCATCATAGTAAGCTACTACAACTACTACCACTACCACCACTATTACTATTACTTTCACCACCACCACCACCACCACCATTATTATTATTATTATTATAAATATTATTATCACAACTATCATCATCACTACCACTATTACTATTATAATAAATTGTTGTTATCCTCATTATTACTAACATTATTATCATCATTAGTAGTATTATTAATAATATTAGTAGTATTTAAACGCGTAATGAAGTGTAATAGATAAAAAAAGATGCTCCTAAAATTGGAGATAAGGTTTCTAAGGTAAGATCTTGATGTTTTCATGCTTTATTATGTTGGTCAAGTTTGATTTTAGGATTTAGATGTTGAATTAATGTTTTAAGGTGTTAGTTTGGCTTAAATCATTTGATATGAGGACAGCGTTATGAGTTTTTTAGGAACAAGTTGAATTATTTTAAAGATCTGCAGTTTTAGGAGACTGACAAATCGGGATTTTGAAATCTTAATCAACCGATCAACCTATTTGTCTGAACCAGTCAACCTGTTGTGATTATGGTCGATTAGTTGATTGAGCAGTAGGGGTTGATCAATTCTTTTAGGTTCGATCAGTTTAGGACATGTTCGAGATCGATCGGGTGGATTTGTTTTACTTTTATAATTACATTTTGGTCTCTAATCTTACAGTTGTAATCTTTTATGTTATTTGTTTCGAGTTGTTTTTTAGTATTTTTTGTATTCGTTATAAGTTCTACTGACATTCCTTTAGCAATCCTCAGTAGTCACTAGTTTTATGCCTGCTTGTATTTTGACTTTATTTTCTTGGTGAATGAGATAATTTTTAACATACATGTAATATAAATAAATTTGTGTATATTGATTGTATGATGAGTACAACTGGTTATTTCTTGAATCTTTGTATATGTTGCGTTATTTTTCGAGTAATCATTTATTCTTGATTTTTCACTCGTATTTTGTTGGATTAAATTATATTCGTTATGACATTCATTTGCTTTGATAATTATGTGAATATCTGTTATATAATGACATCGAAAACTCCAAACTAACAGAGAGTAGTTAATTTATATACATATAGTAGTTTGTATACCTTGTTAGTGAGAGAAACATCAGCCTGTGGTAACTGATCCTTCCATGGTGATTAGGGCTGCAAACCTCGTCTGTTATCAAAACCATAGGGTTTCGTATGTTATTTTTTATATGACATACATTTCACTACCATATACTAATATGCTTTATATGTATATATACATCTGTTTCAGTTCTTATACTTCTATTATATCACAATTTATGGTCGATTACTTATAAATATCTATAATATATATTAAATGTTATTCCTTCACTGAGTTGATTGAATTCACCCTTTTTTTTAATATTATTTTTAGGTTCTTAGCTTCTATTAGCAGGTTGACTCTGTTGAGAATTTTTGCTTCTTTATTTTTGATTGGTATGTCTTACTTGTTTCTGTGAGGCTTTACTTTTGGTCTTGATTTGATGTCTTAGAATACTCTCTATTATTACACTATTTTAGTTAAAAGTTTTGATTTTTATATTGTAATAAGTATTATGAATTATTGTTAGTTTTGAAGAATATTTTGAAAGTTTAGGAAATGCTACGGAATTTTATATAAATTATTTTATGAGAAGTATGTCCAAGGCTTAACGTAGATGGAGTGTCCATATAGCACCTCTCTTGCGATGTCGGTCATGGACCCCGAATTTGTTGGGCGAACATCCCACACATATATTTAATTAATCTAGTTTAGTTAATTTAAATTAGATCAAAGAAAATATGTTTAGTTTATTTATTTGTTCTAGTTAATCTTTGTTGATACTGAAACACTTGTTGGATCGGGCATCCCACACATATATTTAATCAATCTAGTTTATTTCTTAGCCTAAAATTTTATTTTCAATGTATTTTAGCCTAAAAACATCCTTAAGCTCTTAAAGAATCTATTTATCAACATGAGAACCACTAATTAATTTCAAAAACATGAAATTAACTCGCAAATAATTTTCTTTCTCAAATCCAATTTACTTTTCCTTAGCAATATGAAGGACAATGAGCACCTCAATTTAACTTTTCTCGTTGAATAAAAATTATTGACACTAAGAACAAACTTTATCATTTTTGGAAATGGAGAACCAACCATTTTCTTTCTCTTCAATCGTTTTCCTTCGACTCTATCTCTCCCTCTTAAAACACAAGGACTAAAACGTGATTCAAATGAACTTTCGGATCTAAACACAAAATTGTCAAATTGAAAGAACCAAAATTGAACTTGTCCAAAATCCAAAAACAAAAGAATGGAAGAAACACACTGACAAAACAATGTGTGGGAAAAGAAAATCCAATTTTTTGCCCTCAAATTGAATCTATTGAATCTAAGTCCCTCTAAATTCAATTTTTTGCAAACAATTAAATTGATTTTTTTTTCTGCAAAATATTATAAGAAAAAACAAAACCATTTTAGGAGCGCAATAAATTGAATAATTAGTATTTCTATAAGCATCGGCCTTCCATGAAATTTCCAATCCCAGTACTTTACTTTCACTTGCTTCTCCCTCTTTAATTCTCGAGGAGCCTTTATATAAAAATAACAATACTTTTTTGAAAAATACATTAAACGTAAGGGCCTTTTATTTTCAGCTTGGGGGCGGTCGCCCCCACCAGCCCTCCGGCTCAGCCACCGTGACATTACTGTAGAAATGGAAAATGCATAGGCAATGATAGTGCTATTGCTAATCAAATAAAGCAAAAGTACATGATTCAGCCCCCTTTTATTAGATTTTTATCATGGGAATGCTCCGACAAATAAAAAAAGCAGACCATTAAGAAAGTGGCGTAATTAATGGAATAACCTGAAAAAGATCAATTCATTTACAATCATCAATAAAAAGATTTTATTTTAGAAAAGTAAATTCATCATTACATTATTTTAATGAATAATGAATACTATCACATTGAATAATGTCTTTCATCCCAATTAGTTTTTGATAATAAATGGTAGTTATAAGAATTTATTAAACCGTTAGATCCATGATTTTTATTGTAAACTCGATTGAGTTTAATATTATTTTTTAAAAATTTATTTTTGATTTAATAATATAATAACAACTATAAACATGTGCAAGAAAACCATTAAATAATTTTTTTAAAAAAAATAATAGGATAAACAAAAAAGATTGTTTGTTAATGTTATAAAAAGAATATTATGATTTTATTCGAAAAAAAAGTGAAAATCAAACGATATTAAATAAAATAATTTTCAAAATAATTTTTTTAATTTATTTTAATAAATCATGATTAAAATAAAAACAAAAAAAATCAAGCACCTAGACTCGATAGGCTCTTGACCCATATAAAAACAAAAAACTAAGCACAACCATCTAGTAGGTGGTCTAGTGATAAGAGCTTGGAATCAAATAGTTTTCTCCCTCATGGTTTTAAATTCAAGCCCTGTGATTGCTAATATGATGGATACTGGAGGTTTGCATGGTTATTATCTTCAGGACCTGTAGGATTAGTTAAGTTACGCACAAGCTGGCCCGAACACCTAAATTAATAATAATTAAAAAAAACTAAGCACACATGCATGCCCTCTCTGTTTTTTTTTTCTAAAAAAAAAAAAGGTGCAGTTGACACACTGAGAGTTTTTTTTGGACTAAGAAACAATTTTGAACAAAAAGCACGTGATAAAATATAGAAAGGGGTATAGAAACTGACACCAGGCCAAGCCCAGATATGACCAACCTATAAAACCTATTTTTTATATTAACGGTGTCCACAAAATTTGCGCGGGCCTAAAATAATGTGACCCAATGGCTTCTAATTGAGAGCATGATCCTCTGGGACCCTAAGCCCAAATCTTGATTTTAGGCAATTATACAGAACCATGTTTGAGGATCTCTTCTTCAAGTCATCAAACCAAGCAGCAACAGCAGGTACATATTCTCAAGCTTCTTTCTTCGCTTTTCCTTTTATTTCTCCAAGTTCACTGCTTTGTACCCCAGTTTTCTGCCTTGATCTTCATTTTAGCTTTAACCTAATTCAGATTTTCAACATGTTCGGTAAAATGCCTCAACCAAACTTTACCCCATTTTCTGTTTATTTTTAGCACTTGAGAGAAGTTTTTGTACTCTTTATATCCTAGGAGGATCACTAATATCGAATGTTGCTTAAACTTTGTGCAATTTGTTTGTGGTGTGTGTTTTTGAAAGGGAATTCGATTGAAGTAAGAAGCAAATATGGCAGAACTAAACATGGGTATTCTTATAGATATTGTGGACGAGGAATGGATGAGAGACACTTTGCCTGATGATGGTATCATCATTTTTATTCATTTAGTAATTACCCAATGCGGCTTTCTTCTTCTTCTTTTTTATTGTAACTTAACTGCCTAATTTTTGGGATTATTCTTGCCTTAAATGAATGCAGATCTTGCATTACCACTGGTGATGGTTGTCAGGACTGATGATACTGAAGATTCAAGTATGCCTCGCAAACTTTGTTTTAGTGTTGGAACTTTGGAGAAAAAATTATCTCTTTTTTTCTTATTAAATTGGATGCCCATCTTTATAGTTGATGTTTTCTGCAATGTCACTGGAGAGGAATTTATTATATTACAGCTTTTCTTTAAATGTGTCTCTGTTTTTTTTTTTTCCGAGTAATTTTTATAGTCTTTGTAAATTGCCAATCAATACATTTGTCTTCACTGCACTAATCAATTGTAACTATGGAGTATACTGCATTGAACGATTTTGTTGGTTCGCTCAACACAGACCGAGATTCTGGAACAGTTTTTCCATTTCCATGTGTTTGCTTGTTTATTAAGTGAAGGAGACTTGGCTGGAAATGATGAGAGCTGTTTGGTTGGGTAGTTCTAGTTGATCTATCTCTCTTCAGTAACATGGTTGATTTAAGCGTACTGGTGCTTCTATCAGTCAATTTTTATAGCCATGTTGTCTTTCAGCTGCAAGTCCATTTCTAAGAGTATTTGGGTTTGCCTTTTTTTTCAGATCAGGAGACTCAACATGTGGACACAGATGCTTGGCATGATTTGGCCTTAGGCAATCAGTAAAGTTTTCTGGTGCCAGATCTTCTGTTTATTTGTTGTGGAATCTGTCGAGATGGTTGAACCTTTGTTTTTGAGACTTTGTTTTCTCAATGGTCTGAAATCTAGACTTAGTCCTGTTTGTGTGTAAGGTTAAAGAAAAAAACAACTACTCTTTATGTAATTGAATTTTGTGGGGGGGGGGGGGGGCTTCATTTTGGGTGTAATGTGTAAAATGGTTCCACACCTGCTCATCCCCTTTAAAGTATGTTGAGGCTTTGCCCCATTTCGTGATGGCGGTGACATGTTTATATGTTAATAATGGCATTAATGAAAAGTCCTGTGTGTAAATTGAGTTTCATTGTTCTTGAAATCATGTAATATCTGATACCTTAGAGAATCAGTTTACGTAACAACAGATTAATGATCAGTTTATGAAATCTACGGAAGGAAGCTGTGCTAATGAGCTCAGAGTGGGAGAGTTGCTTTCTCTGATGCTTCCATTTCCATTGAGTCTCTGCCCCTACACGCACATTCCTGAAACATAATTTTCCATGTGATTCTGTGTTTTGTTCTCATCAACACTTCTGGTTAGATTGAGATTACAGATCAATAAATGCGCAAGTATAACTCAATAATCTAAATCGAACATAAATAGAATCTATCTACCAGGTGATATCAGTGGATTCGGATGCAGCTACAGTTGTGACAGCCATCAAGGATCTTAGCCCGGTTCCTGGTGGGGAGATTCCTCCTATTATAGCAGAAATAAAACATCGGTTATCAAGCATGGCTTCTGTCTCTGTCAACCTTTTTATCAGGAGGGCTAACCAGACTGCAGATTGGGTTGCAAAAGCCATCAAGAAGAGCCTTCTTCTTCCTGATTGGCTCTCATGCAATCCTAGTAGGTTTTATAGTACCCTTGTATCTGATGTTTCTACCTAATGAATCGAAGCGGTAGATAAAAAAAAAAACCTGTTAGTTAATAGCAATCAGATTTCCCTTGTCAACATCAATCCCTAATTACACTCTTATGTTTCCTTACAGCCATTATTCTTTTGCAACTTCAACAACACTCGCCAAAAGATTTTGTATGTATAGGCACAAAGTTACTGACTCAGCATGATCTCCTGTCAATTAATTACTTAATTACATGACAAAATGCGTAATCGTGTGTATAATAATAACGTGTCTTGCAACCTTGAAGAAACTTTTAGGTGAGGTGGTGGAGAATAAAATTATTTACAGTCTCAAATCTTTGTTGTCATTCCTTTGGAATTTCGGTTTGGATTCATGTGGATTAGGTGATGCCATCCACTTAGCTTGAGCCTCAAAGCAATTCAAAAATATTTTACTCACAAAAAAAGGAAGAAGGAAACGAACCACAAGTAACGTGAAGGAGCAGGTGAAATACTTGCCCACCACCAAACAACTGCGGAGCAAGTTTTCCAAATCCATCGGAATACTTTAATTGCATACATTTCCTTTTACTGAATTGAGAGTCTGTACATTTTGGTTAGTAACGTACCATTTCCCTATGCATAACTGGGTGCCCCCAACCCTAATCCCACGAGGGAAGTTTTCTTTGGAACTTGTCTCTAATTGTTGGAATCATATGGTATTAGTGGGTTAATTAAGAAGATTCAGATTCCGTTTGTTATTACGGTTCAACCATGACTTTGAATCGTTTTAGTTTTAAATTCATTTTTTTAATGTTTTTTTTATTATTTGATGTACTGATTTTTAAAAAATACTTAAAAAAAACCTCTACAGGCCCTCTTAAAAAAAGTCATTAGGCATGAAACTGTAATGGAAGCAGCCGGCTTGTTGAACAAGGAGAGTGAGTTGAGGTTTAGTCAAGCTTGTCGAAGATAGAGATGACACTCACGTCAAATTGTTCCTGAATCATCCAAGAAAGAATGTCTCCTGCCCCATGTTTGCTCACATGGCTTGCTTCGTTAAAAAAGTGCACAAAAAATTGAATTGTAGGGGGGGTGGGGCAGCCCTGATCATCAATAAAATAATCAATTACCTCATGATTTTGATTCTTATAATCCCACAGATTCGAGGTGGGTTTATTATATATCTCTTGCGTTAATCAGAACTGGGAAATAATGTTAGGTGCATGGTGTGGACATTTTTGTGGAAAGAGCCGTAGCTTTTTGCCACCATCGTTACTTTGAGGACTAACAGGCGTGGAACTCTGATTTTTCCTCAAGGATTTTTCATGAGTTCATAATAAAATATCTTTTCCAGATTTTGATTTCAAATTATTCAACTCCGTGGAAAAACATGCCGCAATTATTGATGCATATATAGGTAGGAAATAAACCAGAAAGAGCATAAAAGTTAACATGTTTTGACAATATATTTATTTCTACAGGAGTCTGAAATAAAGTTATATACTACATGGTATATATTTATAATAGATCTTAAACCGTTTAAATCAAAGAAATCTTAAATATCCAAAAAGTATTAATGATTTTTCTTAATATCTCAGCGTTGCCCTCCCACCCCCAACATATTAATTGTTTCTGATAATAAAATAGAAAATAAATCATAAAGAAATAGATACCTCTTGCAACAACAACAACAAAAATTGAATATTAGAGTAAGCTGAATCATAATATTTTTTATTTAATTCATAGTTAGTGCACCTGTGAAATTATGCATAGTTCAATTCACTTTAGCTCAAAATTACATGCAGCGCTGCAAACTTGAACTGAAACGAGCAGGCAATGCAGCACCCTCATGATATCACAGGCGTGGCACGGCCATGTATAGAAGATAGCTTGAATGTCTAATCATAGAATTTAATTTTATAGAAATTAAAGAGACCATGAAGGATCAGACAAGCAGTAGATGGTTTCATTGTTTATTTGAAGAAGATGAAGTTAAGAAGCTTTGCATAACATGCATGCATGGTGATCATGGAAGAAAGAATCAGCTAAAAACAGGAGGTTACGAAACAAGCATTATAAGACAGAAAACACATGCTCAGAAACATCTGATCATTATAATCCAGGGCATTAATTATTATTCACAAAAGATGCCATGCCCTAAGCTTCTCTCCTTTTGATGGAGGTGGAACCTGCAATATCGCAGCCCCAAGTAACCCTAACCACACTTCAAAATAGCTAATTAATTATTATTCAAGAAAACACTGTGCGAAGTTGGAGATTTATTGCAGCAAAATTATTGTTTGTTCTCTCAGGTTTCATTCTGAATTCACTGTTTAAGATTTTTCTGTTCTATTTGTTATGATTATCAAACTTTCTTTTTAAACAATTGCATTTTTTTGCGCTAAATTAAAGGGTAATTGATTCAAATTTGTTGACCAAAAACAAGAATAGAAGAAGAAGGATCATTGTTAAAAAAGAAAAAAGAAAATAGGTGGTCATTTTAAAATTTGATAAAAAATCACTTTGGTCCTCATAGTTTTCAGATAAAAAACTTTTAGCTCCTAGGTGTTTTCTAAAATTCTATTTTGATCCAAAAATTTAATTTTTAGTTCTTAGTTTAGAAGAAAAAGAATTCAAATTCAGGTGGTAAAAAAAAAGTTTTTAGTTAATATCGATTTAAATCACATAAAAATCAATTTTAAAATCAATAAGTTTTATGTTACTTTCTTTTAACTTTATCAGAAATAATACATCTGAGCTTGAATTATTTTTTTTATTTAATAAAAATAATTCTTGATTTATTTAATTATATTTATACTAATCTTTTTAATATCTGAAGGATAATAGTTGAAAAAACCTTACATATTTATTTCTTAATAAAAATAAAATTATCTGAATTTGGGTCAAATAGATAGGTATGGAGAATACGCGCTAACCCTCCTTTTCATTTTAAAATTCCTTAATTGTGGGGCTGCCCTCTACCTGTACAAAATACTAGAGTGGGTCCCTTGGAAGGGCCACCCAACACATTATCAATGATCGAGATTTATCTGATGCAAATAATAGGCTCATATAGCTGCATGTCAAGGTATCAATCAGTGCCTGTAACCTATGGCACCATGCTTGCCAAATTTATCAGGGAGGTGCTGCTGAAAAAAGAGTCAACCATGGCCTAGCCTGCCACAGGTCTACTTTTATTTCCTCCTATATTCTAACTGATACAGTAACAAATAATAATATTATACAAATAGAAACTAACTAAAAATATAAAAATATTAATTTAGAATTAATAAAATTAAAAATATAATTGGACATAAATATTAAACAACGCCGTTTGAACCTCGAAAATCTCAGGATTTACTGTTTATGTGTAAATATGCCACTTTTAAATAACATTTCTTCAGCAATCACCACGTCACTAACCGGGGAATTTTTGGACTTCATTTAGAGTCAATTGAGACACAGCAGTCAAAGTTGAAGGACAAAATCCAAATTCTTTTCTTCTTCTCTGGTTTATGCTTTAGTAAAAAGACTCGACCTTCTCTCTTCTCCATTAACAAAACCAACAAAATCAAGAGAAGAGCCTCAGCCTAGCCTTCTTTCTTTACATCTCATTCTCTCTAGTTCTCTTTTGCCCTCTCTCTTGTATGGAAAATAGAAGTGACAGTGGTTGACACTAGATGCTGTGAAGCCAAAAAAATGGATGTGTTTTGCAGGTTTTTGCTTGTCTTTTCACTGTTTGTGTTTGTAGAATCTACATGCAACAGCACAGACCAAGAACTGGTCTCGAAGGCTTTTAGCTCTGTCTCTGGCTTCAACCTTTCCTGGTTTCAACATGCTGGTCCTGCTGCAAACTGTTCTCATCCTTCTATAACAGAAATAAGACTTCCTTCAAGAAACTTGAGTGGAAGCATTTCTTGGAAGTATCTCAAGAACATGTCTCAACTGCACATAATTGATCTCTCCAGCAATTCACTTCAGGGTCGGGTGCCAGCTTGGTTTTGGTCTATAAAGAGCCTGCGTGAAGTCAATCTGTCCAAGAATGGGCTTGGAGGGAGCGTTGGGTTTGGGATTAATGGCTCGTCTATATCAATGCTTAAAGTGCTCAATCTCTCAACCAACAGGTTCACCAGCTTGGTTAAAGTCTCTGGTTTCGGGAATCTAGAGGTTCTTGACATCTCTCACAATGATTTAGGTTCTTTGCCTTCCGGGTTCGCTAACTTGACCAAGCTAGAGTCTCTAAGCATCTCGAGCTGCAGCATTTCAGGCAACATAACAGTCATTTCAGGTCTCCAATCATTGAAGTATCTGGATGTCTCCAACAACACCATGAATGGTAAATTCCCTTCTGATTTCCCTCCATTAGATGGCCTTGAGTTCTTGAATGTTTCACTAAACAACTTCTCAGGGCTTGTTGGCTATGACAAGTACAACAAATTTGGAAAATCTGCTTTTAGTCATGGTGGTAGTTTGAATTTCAACACCTCAAAAACCCCAACTAATCCCACCATGAAGCCACAATCCCAGCCTCACGAGGGAACCATAAAAAAATACCCACCAGTTTACTTGCACGCCAAAAAAGCAAGGCCCAAATCAAAAGCCAAAACTTTGATCATTAGTGTCTCATCGACATCAGCATTCCTCTTGGTTTCTATTGCTGTTTGCGTCTTCTGCATGCACAGAAGGCGAAAGATTGCAAAAAGAAACAAATGGGCAATCTCTATACCAGTCCAATTCACATTCAAGATGGACAAATCAGGACCGTTCAGCTTTGAAACGGAGTCAGGTTCATCATGGGTGGCAGACATTAAGGAGCCAACATCAGCACCAGTGATCATGTCATCGAAGCCATTGATGAACTTCACTTTCAAGGACTTGATTGCTGCCACCTCACAATTTGGCAAGGACTCTCTCCTAGCAGAGGGCAGGTGCGGACCCCTCTATAGGGCTGTCCTACCAGGAGACCTCCACGTGGCGATCAAGGTTTTAGAGAATGCAAGGGACCTTGATCATGGTGATGCAGTTGCTATTTTTGAAGATTTTTCCAAACTGAAACACCCCAACCTCTTGCCACTATGTGGGTACTGCATCGCAGGTAATATTTCTACTTATTTTTCATTTTAATCTTTGATAGATCTGTGGCTATCTATTTTAATGGTCTCACGGGCTGTCATTAAATTCTAGGGTTCAGACTTCAGAATTTGGCAAGTAGTTGTTTATAGTGTAGGCCCTGTCACTTTAAAATCTAGCAGATAACTATGATTACAAATTTAGAAGTTCGTGATTAATTTTTTGCAAGTTCCCTAATTCGTGCCAAATATTTTGAAAACTTGCACCTGTTTCTCTTCTCCATGTCTGCGTATGCCAGGGGGGAGATCTTCCCACTCCGGAGAGTCTTCGTGCCTGTTTCGCACCGAGTTTGTAAATGTGCTTGTCTTCAAAAAATACATTATTATATCCTTGGACACCCAAGAATCTTGATGGAAATATGCTTGAGTTTTTGTTTTGTTTAGTACTAATTGATAGTGTAACTTTTATTTTTAGAAGCGTGTTTGTTTTAGAATAAATTTAATATTTTTTTTAGTTTTTTTATGTTTTTAATATGGTAATATTAAAAATTAAAAAACTTTTAAAAAACATCTAACTCTACGTTTTAATATTAAACTTAATGTTTTTTATTTTCTCTCTCTCCTTTGTTTATAATTTTTTATACCAGGTAAAGAGAAGCTCGTACTGCACGAATTCATGTTCAACGGAGATCTCCACCGTTGGCTCCACGAGCTGCCCACACTCAAAACCAACTTGGAGGACTGGAGCGCCGACACGTGGGAGAATCAAAACATCCACGGGTCCCACGTTGCTTCTCCTCAAGAAAAAACTAACTGGCTCACGCGCCACCGAATTGCCGTCGGGGTGGCTCGTGGTGTTGCCTATCTCCACCACGCGGGATCCATTCATGGCCACCTCGTCGCGTCCAACATCCTCCTCTCTGATTCCATCGAACCCCGGGTTGCCGATTTTGGACTTCGAAACGTCGGCCAAAATAACAGAAGTGGACAAGCGACAATCGGGACTCTTTTATCCTTCGAAGAGGTAGACGGCTCCCTCTATTTCCAACTCGACCTCAAAAAAATTAAGGGGAATAGGGCGCCTCGATTCAGTAGTTACAGGCCCGGGGCCTATATCTAGATTAGAGGAATTAAATCGAGGAAGAAAAGGGAGCTGCATTTATTTTTTAAATTAACCCAAATTAATTTAAATTAATTAATTTTTTTATGTTAATATTATTTAAAATATCATTTAATTCATAATTAAATTTTTTTATAAGACGTTAATGATACTTAAATATATTTTTTTCCCTTCAACCCGCGGCATAGCGCGTGCCGCTAGTCATGTTTTATACAAAATGCAAATATCCCAACTTTAATAATATCTTCCTCTTTTAACAAAATTGAAGAAACCCTAACCCTAGAATTGCAGTCATGGCGTCCAGAAAGAAACAATTAGAAGGAATCGCATTACTCTCAATGTACAACGACGACGACGAAGAAGACGATGAAGAAATGGAAGATCTCCATTACCAACAACCACACAACGACATGGAGGAAGATGCTCCGAACGATGATAACGCCATGGCTACCGAAGCAGAAGCAGCTACCTATTGTCGAAATTCAACTCCCAAAGGAGGACTTTTACGGCCTTTGAAGCCGCAGCAGCGAGGGACTAATAATTTGGAAACAAAAAGAAGTAATAGGAGAGGGAGGCTTGCTATTGTTGATTATGGCCACGATGAAGTTGCTATGTCCCCTGAACCCGAGGTAATTCCTTTGTTTATTTTGTTTAATTGTATGTCCATGTACTGCTCTCTGTGTTAATTTTCGTATGCTGTTGCTTTTGTTTCGGATTAATTGGGTTGTTACTTTTGCAGGAAGGGGAGTTTGAAGAGAAGCTTCAAAGTGTCAATGGTAGGCGTTGCTCATCTTTTTATCTATTTATGTATGGATTCATGGATCAATTTTAACCATTTTTTTCTTAATAAACCATTAGAGCTTGTTCCCCCATTGTTTGCGTGTTGTTATGAAGTTTGTTTTAAATATGATTTTGCTTGTTGTAAATGTGAATTTGTATTATTTGTGTTGAACATCTGTGATGGTCAAGTGGCATTCAGATTGAAAAACATATTTATGATGGTTCTAGAGGAGTTAGGTTAGTTATTATTGAATATAGACTTAATGGGACAAATTATTTTTTAAGTTAGTGGTTTCCTCTTACGTTGCATATGATTTAATGCTATTTTGCTTTGAATACAAGTGTTGTTTACAAGTGTTCTCAGAAACTGACTGTAAGATGAATGAATGCATCTGCGGGCAACAAAAAGCTCCTTCTCATGCTGTATTTTTGTTTGACCACTGTTTTGAAATATGCATGCAATTACAATGAAATGAGATAAATCAAGGTTCTCATTGTTTCTTAGTTAGAATGCTCATGCTGATCATTGGTTAAATTTGTTTGTAACAGGTGTTATCCAAGAAAAATCTTCTCCAGGCACTGCTCATTTTTTATCTCCCAGTTTTCAAGCAACTCCACAATCATTTGAAAATTTAGGACCATCACAGCTTGATGAAATAAATGATACCACTAATGAATCAGAAGCTGTCAACACCGAAGGTGCTAATGAGGTTCCTGCAGAGGGTGTTAATCCATTTGATAAATTTCTTCCTCCACCACCAAAAGAGAAGTGCCCGGAGGAGTTGCAAGCAAGTTTCTTTCATTTCTGCTGTCAATAAGTGCTTTATAACTTTGCTATCTCTGGTGCTTTTGTCAACTTTGTTTACTATATACACCCATTTTTACAAAATATATGCCTTTTGTTTTTCTGGAGATTTTTTTTCTTGAGCAGGGTTGAGTTGGGAATATTCTGATTAGGATGCTATTATTACTCATTGATCCTCAGTACATTTTGATTAAAAGATCTGGTCCTTTAGAAGGACATTGCTATTTTTCACTTTAAAATCTGAAACTATTGCAGTAGGACATTGCAGAGTATCGCCTCACAGAACTATTCTTCATTTTCTGAAATTATTCCCACAGATCTTTTTTTGCTTGAGTAATTTGGATTGCATTTTACAGTTTTGTTACCATGAGTAATCTTAGACAATCCTCATTTAGTTCCTTTGTTGTTTTGCTGCTGTGAGTTATGTTAGAAAATGCCTTGGTTGAATCACGGTCCTTGCCCAAAATTAAGAATGCATGATATATTTTGGAACATAAAATGAACTGTCTTTCATGTATTCAGATTATGTAGCTTAATATGATTGGTTTGTGATTACAATATGTAGCACATTTTACATGCTCTAACATATTTTCCCCTCTTCATACTGTGTTATTTGCAGAAAAAAATTGATAAATTTCTTGCTTTGAAGAAAATTGGGAGAAGCTTCAATGCAGAAGTCTGCAATAAGAAGGATTATAGGAACCCTGACTTCTTACTGCATGCTGTGAGGTATCAAGTTATTGATGAGATAGGATCTTGCTTCAGTAAAGATGTATTTGACCCTCATGGATATGACCAAAGCGACTACTATCTTGAGCTAGGTTATTGCTGTTTCTTTCCACAGTCCCATTACTGTCTTTGACTTGGATTTTCTAATATGGGTTTGGGGTTCCTTTAAGTTCACTTGTAATTTGGTTAATTATGAAGATCATGTGTTTTAACTGGAGCTTATGACTTAAAACGGAAAGTCTGCACTTATTTTGATACCAGGGATGTGATTCATTGGTAATAGGAAGGGACTAGTCACAGGCCTCTGATTCTTTCTTACAGTTCATCATGCCCTATATAATATTTTGCGTTGTATATGATGCCACACTTTAATATGTACCCTGCTTGCCATAACCTTTTCACACGTCAGCCGCAACTCAAATAACAAAACCTAACATTTCATGGAATTTTATATTTTTTTCCTTACAAATGTTGGATATTTAAGTTTGTGTTTTTCCCTGATAAACAAATAGACTTGGTTTTCCGGCTTGGCTGAAGATTTACTCAGATTAGGGCCTGCAGTATGCCTTTATTTGGGATTGAAAAGCTTGCATTGCTGAATCGATTTCTCTAGTGTCTGGTTGTTTTTCAAAGTCATTTGAAGCCCTAATTTTTTTGCAAATAGAGTTGTCTTTCCATTGAATGTAATTTCCTGGCAATGACCTTTAGTATATTTGTAAAGCAGAGGTTGGCATGAGGCGTGAAAGGGAGAGGAAGGAGCAAGAGTTGAAGAGAAGTACAAAGGTCGAATTTGTTATGGGGGGGACTCAGCCTGGAGTGGTTGTACCTCCAACAAAGTTCAGTATGCCTATTCCAGGTCCTAAAAAGTTTCTGTGACTGTAGGCATTGACTTTATGAGATAATTTTCCCTCATGGAATCTCAATGTTGTATTTTATAATGGTCTCCCTGAGCTGATTTTTCTGGTGTTTCAGTTGTCACCGCTAGTGGGATGCGTCCATCTTCAAATGCAGCTGACGCAGCTCCTCTTGAGGTTAGACAGAACAAGAAGTCAAAATGGGACAAGGTTATCATCTCTGCATTTGCTCATATATGCAACCTTATGATTGCGCAGATGCTGAGGAACTACCATTTTGACTATTTTGTTTGCTTTCAGGTGGATGGTGATGGAAGGACTTTACTAACTGGTGGACAGGATTCTTTAGCTGCAGCAGCGGCAGCTCAAGCAGCACTATTATCTGCAGCTAATGTTGGTTCTGGATACACAGGTTTTGTGTAAGTTCCATTAGATCCTTTGAACAATTTATTCATGCTCATATTTTTTTGAGCACCTTTCCCCTTCTATGCCCTTGAGTTTCTGTTTAAGTGCTTTGATATGATCACAGTAATGAGGTGATTAGGATTGCTTTGGTTGTTGTGCATATCTAGTAATTGGATTAGAAGGACAACCAGCCCTTCCACGGGAGTTTTCTGGTGGATTTGGTATGAAGATTAAAAGTTTGGTATGAGCTATAAATTTGTGGTGAGAAATTTATAATGTTCTGTTTGGTTACTTTGAGAAAGATGTATTATTTAAATATTTCAGGAAAATGAAAAATAAAGAAGAATTGAATTCTTTGGACCTCTTAAGAATAAGGGCGATCATGACAGGATTCTAAATACTACTAAACAGCCACTAAATAATCCAGCTATGTGACTTGGGGAGCAGGATGCTTTTTCTCCATTCAAAAACCTTACCATGGTCCACATATTGTTTTCATTGTATACATTATACGTAAAAGAAGTACAAGGACAGCGCGAAGATTTACGAACTGACATGAACTTTCTTTGTTTACCAACTTCGAAGTTTAATAAATTGATGATGCATAGTGATCCATTTTCACGTGGCAGGCAGCAGAAACGGCGAGAGGCAGAAGAAAAAAGATCTGGAGAAAGGAAGTTGGAAAGGAGATCTTGAGCATTTTGTCACACGCTTCTGCAATGAATTCAGGATATACCATTTTGGGGATGGACGAAATTGCTCTGGGTAACATTGCTTTGTTCTTGTTAACATGCTAATTTTTATAAAAGAAATTGTATTTAGTTGTAACGTGAAGCTAATTTTTGTAATTTTCAATGCTTAAAGTGTAATATAGCTTATAGCATGAGGTCAACCTCTTCTGCTTGCTGTGCACGTGTATGTGATCAGCTGGCTGGTTTTTGCAGTGAGCAAACCATGGTTATAAAACACGCCCAGCCTCGTTGGCTTTTTTTTTTCTTTTTCACATCAATGTAAAATTGAAACGAAACAATGTTCAACTTGTGACGTGGGTATTGAAATTGGTGATAGGCTGAATATTATGTTCATGGTTTGCTTAGTACTCCCTTACTCACGCCCACATGACATGATTGAATGAACATTTCTTCGCATTTGCATTGTTATAAGACGCTTTTGATCCTCAGTATCTTTTTAAATGTATTTTAAAAAATTACTTTTGATTTAATTTAATTTTTGGTATTTAATATAATTCTTATTATGGTATTAATAAAAAAAAGTTTAGGGAGTGAAAAAAAAAAGAGAATAAAAAACTAAGAGTGGAGACTGAAATAATAATATGAAAGAATATACAAGCTTGGATAATTACTTTTGTTCATGCTGACTTACATAAAAATCAATTTTAATTCTCATTATCTGTGTTATTATCTATTTGTTGTTCAAATAATTTTTTGATTTGATTTGATAATTTTCGAAAAGCAAGCTTTTGTTCATGTTGATGTTGTAAATTCACAATGTATTTATTATTTTCCTTTTATGTTTAATTATATTAATTGAATTTGTTACAATATTTGTGGTTGACATGCTCAGTGAAATCATTAATTTATGGTGAGTTAATATAAATAATGTAATGAAAAGAAATAAATCAAAATTCGCTTTTTATAATTATTATTGTTTCAAATCTTGTCTTGTAATAAAAAAAAGTAAGGATTCAAAGCCTAAATTTCAAATCATTATCCAATAAGTTTGTTTATACATATATTAGGTGAAATATTAGCATGTGTGAACAGTATATGTTATTATTATTAAAATTAAATAACAAAGCAAATTATAACAAAGTAAATTATCTTAGATGAGATGTTTTAGATTTATTTTAGCATAATCAAACTTTTATCTAAAAATCTATGAAAACTAATTAAAATTTTTAGTTATCATAAAATTATTTTAGATAGCAACTCTATTTTTTTACCCCATTCACATGACATAAAAATATATTAAAACGGAAGGGAAGTGTTGCACATTGTTAAATACTGCGCACACAATCACAATGCATTGTGGATTGGAGCAGTGAATTTTTTTTTTTAAATTCTCAATTTGAATCTTAAATGCACAATGAGCCAAAATTAGCACTTAATTGTATATTTTTTTTTGGAAGAGAGTGTTGAACTGAAAGACAAGAGATTGAAGTGAAAAAGGTTAGTAAAATAGATGGTGACTTTGAAATTTATTTGAAAAGTTTGTTTTAGTCCCCATCTTTTTTAGTTATTAGATAACCAATCTTTTTAATTTTTTAAAATTCAATTTTGATACCATATTTCATTTACTTCATTTTCAGTTTTTTTTCTTTTGTGGGAGAGAGAGGGGCTTGCTGAATTTCAGTGTAACGAGAAAACGTTGTTGTAGGTGACGATTTAAACCACCTAAACAGTCAATTTTTATGTCAATGGTTTTATATAATGAGGGGGGTTCAAATTAGTTTTTTTTTTTACCTTGAAAGTGCCTAAAAAAATGAGCTTGGAAAGATTTTTTGTTTCGGGTTGATTTTCAATTATAGGATAGTTTTTTTGTGTTTTTTAAGGTCATTGATTGGTTTAACAGGAATCTTGTTTTTATCAACCACCATAGCGGCTGAAATCTGGGGAACTTCAGATTGTATGTCATCTATTTTTTTTAAAAAAAAAATAGGGCGGGTTACATTAAGTTTAGAAAAAATAAAGGCCCGTGTGCATGAGCTTGACCTTTTAGGCCTGCGTGTGAGCCCTTTTTTGATGGGTCAGGCTCTTGGCCTGGCTTATCAGGCCGAGCAGGCCTGACCTTATTTTTTTAATTTTATTTTTCTTAATTAATACCTCTTTTCATATATTTTTTAAAATAATTTTGTTTTCAAGTTATGAGCTTGGGATGACATTAAGTTAAAAGTTTTATTATTTTTAATTTTACCTTTCAATCCAAGTTTATAATGTAATGTTTTTTTTTTCATTTTGATCTTCATTCTTTTGATTTTTTTTTCTTTTCAATTGAACTCTTAAATTGAAAATTTGTTATTGCCCTTTAATTTATTTTTTATTTCAGTTTCATACTTTATTTTTTTAATTGCTATTTTTTATTTTGGATTTTTTTCGTGTAATATTTTTTTGATTTCATCTTTCAACGTTTTATTTTATAGGGATTGAGCTTCATAAATTTTTTTTATTTGTAATGCATATGATCTGATAACCCGGGTCATAGCTTTAAAAACTTAACATGAGTTTACATCTTTTTTTGTCTTTTTTTTCCCTGATATTGGCGTTTGACATTGTTTTTTTTTCCTTCTAATTGTGGTTTTCTTCAATTTTTTTTTTATCGAATTATCTCAAATTTATGACTTAGAACGTAGATTTTTCAGATTAATCCGAACTAGATTACCCTTTAATATTCATATTACATGTTTATCATGCTAACTCCCACTAATTTTTTAGCCATTTCTTATCATATTTTGTCCTTCCATGTTTAATTGAATAAAAATGAAATAACATTGTTTTTTACTCTTAAATAAAAGGTTTTTTTTCATGTTATCATAATTGCTTATATATATATATATATTTCCTATCTTTGTTATTTTTTTATTTTTCACATAATTTAAATAAAATAAATTTATTTAATTGATCGAGATTATAACCCAAGTTATTATTTAAGTGTACAGAGAGAGGTGTGGTCTCGAATGTGATGCAACTGGGGCACAGCTGGGCTGCGTAGAAAAGGGAGTTATTAGTATGCTGTCCAGCTTCCCCTCTATTCAGGACAGAGTAGCCGGTAGGCACCTTGACCCTATAGTCTAATGAAAGCCAGCACTGGTCACTAGAAAGTGATCCTTTAGGATTGATTACTACGAACGCGCACTCAGAACCACACTTTCTATGTACATTCCAAGGTTTTTCCCAGCCGAAAGGAATTCCGAAGTAGCCATGGCGTGACCTCATTTACATGGCTCTCTTTCGGATGCCATTTGCACTCTCATATTCCTTTGTAGCATAGCACTCTTTTCTTCCCCATTTCGTTTTCCCTTGCCGATCACCATAGCCAACAACAGAGGCCCGTGGCCACTCGACACAATTATTCCCCCCCTCCACTCGTGTCTCGGACACATCGAAGATTATTGTATTTCATCATCGCATTACTGCATAAATCTAGTTCGACTGTGATAAGATGTCTTTGCATTGTTAGTTTGAGATTCCCAGTCAACATTACTTGGCTAAAGTGGTGATAGAGGCCCCCCTTCTATGCTATGTGTGAAAGTGAAGCATATCTCAATTACATGGGATCTTGATGCTTTATGCAAAATGAACTTTAAGCATGGATAACATTGTCAGTGAATATACCATCTCGCTGTTTAGGTGGTTACAAACAGTATTAAATATATTTATTATCAATAAATTTTTTTATATATGTTATATTAGTAAATCTAATCTTTAATTAATGAATGTAGTGTAAAGATAAAGTTCATGAGATAAAAATATTTCATAAAAAAAATTATAAATTTTTTATTGTATCAAAGTATTGTTCTTAAATATTCTTGGTCAACATTCTATTAAGACTCGATATTAATCAGAGCTATTGAGACCGATACATATTATGTTCTTTTTTTATGAAAGGAAATTGTTGTTTTTATAAACTGAAGTATGCGAGATATGTAGAATAATATGTAGATGCTTGTCAAATGATATGTACACTAAACTGGCCCGCAAGAGAATTCTATATAGAGATATCATATATATCTATGGAAAGACTCATGTGATAATTGTGTAAATAATTTTTAAACTTGAAATCACTAAGTTATATTATATAAAGAGTGTTATGCTTTAATCATGATTACATGGTATCCTAATCAAGGGGTAACGGACAGATATATATTAGGTATAGCATAAACTATATGAAGAATTCAAGTAATCAAGATAAGATTTATCATCCTAGGTGGGTTATGAAAAATATTCCATATGTTCTCTAATTCTCAAATAGTATTGATTGCGAAATCCTTGAGATAGGTGGAATGAAATTTGAAAAGAATTTTACATCTTATTCAAATAATTAATGACTATAGTGTTGAGAATTAAAATAATTTAACAAAGCAGGTATACTCTATGCTATAATATTTAAATCGAAACATTCTCGATGAAAAGATAATAATTACACTGAGATACAAGTTACAAAAAGTTTAAGTTAAACTATTTATGAACTTCTTAATATTTGGGGATCATAACTGGTTGTTAGACATCATATACTTGATCTTCAAATATAAATCAATTAATTACTGAATTGATAATAAATCAAATTATTTAATTTATTTAATCTTATTTTATTTAGAATTATGATTTATGTTTGGATCAATTTATTAGGGAACCTAATAAATCATACATATAAGAACCATTGATTAGAAATCAAAATGGAATGATTAATCAAGTGTGACTTTATTGTAAATAAATTTTAGAAATTAAGGATTATAATGTAATTAATACAAAGAATTACAATTCAAGACCTAAAAACAACAAGTAAGGACTTTATTTAATATATTTATAAGATTAACCTAAAATAATATGTGTGATATTATTTAAGAGGCAAATTAATATTTTTTTATTTTTAGGATTTTTAGGTTTTTCTATGAATAGAATGTTACACCTTTTATTTTCTAAGATAATAAAAGTACAAGATATAAACACCTAAAACACAAAAAAAAAAAAAATTAAATATTAGACGGCTTGTGGTTTGTAACAACTCAATTTTGAAGCAAATATTCAAAGCTGAAAAGAACTTAATCTTTATGTAATCTTAACATAAACTCTAAACAGCTTTAAATTTATTTAATGAGATTCTAGAGACTCCTGAAAAATTTTAATTTTTTTTTTTACTGTATACTGTATATGTGTTTTTGAAAACCTTACCACCTTAAATATGAAGGATTGACTGCTATATATATGAATTAGGCTGACTATTTTTGGCAATTGAATGCTTTACATTGAATGTACAAGGAATCTGAATCCTACGATGATTATCCATTTTCCCAACTTTTAAGAATTACAAAAACATCTTGGGGCCTGTGAATCCAACGAACTACTTTTATGTTTTTGAGTGTTCCTTTTGTAATCAAATGCTCATTGGTTTTCTCACATTTCCAGGAAATACCTAGAGAGTGTTTGAATGAGAAGTATTTGTGTTTTTATAAGTAAAAAACATGTTTTTATAGTTTTTAAAGGTGTAGTTTATGCTTAAAAGATATTATATTTTTGATCAAAAACCACTATACCTTCAAACCAAACACACCCTGAGAAAAATAACACTGAGTACGAATGACTGTTGCATTATAGATTATAGAATTTAATACATATATTGGACAGCAAGAGCATTTTCGGATCAGTTTTATATGAACTAGGATTAATTTCTGTATTAATCTTCGACCTGATCATTTAATAAATTTTTGTAGATGTTATTCTTAGGTTTGAACCTAGAAATTCAATGAATAAAGCAAATCTCCTCGTCACTAGGTCAGTCCCTTTAAGATTTTGTAAATATTTCTTCAATGAACATATAATAAGAAGTCTGCTCGTTCCTTGCATACGAGTCTAAAAATAAATGTTTACGAGGCCCATGCTATTCTGTCCCTGCTACTGCAATTTTCACTTTGAAAACGCTCATGGTGTGTATAATTCAGGTTATTAATTGTATTTTCCTGGGGTTATGCCAAGCTTGCTAGGGAGATTTTTCACTTTCAAAAATGGTTATGGAGGATTGATTAGTCGATGTTATCTAATGTTAGCAATTTTCCCATATCCATTTGGTATCCGGCCGATCATACTTTGATCAATACTTATTTGGAGGTGTTTAAAAGTATAAATACGATTGTTTTTCAAAATTTGTTATTCAAAAATGTATTAAAATAATATTTTTTTTATTTTTTTTAAAATTATTTTTTATATCAGCACATCATAATAATCTAAAAATACTTAAAAAATATTAATTTAAAATAAAAAATAAAATAAAATAAATTTTTTTAAAAATAATTTTAAAATAAAAAGACAAGTAGAGTCTTTATCATTGCCAATAGGATATGAGACGGTTCTAGAATTCCGGGTTCTTAATGGCATGGGATGAATCCATACGTGAATATTATTAATTAATAATAAAAACTAAAAAACGAGGCTATGCCCCTCTTTAAAAACGCTATCCACATACTGTAATCCCCCCCCCCCCCCCCCCCCCCCCTCGTTTTCTTTTATTTTTTCCAATCTATCTTTTGTTTTTAATTTCAATTATTTTCTTAAGCATTAGGATTATTGAAAATTGAATTTTAAAGTTTTTAGTTGGTTAATCCAGGTTGACTCGAGTTATTTTTTATTTTTTTTAATTAATTTTTTTCAATTTCATTCTTTAACATTAGATTTATTATAAATTAAACTTTATAATTTGTTTTTATTTACTTTTTATCAAGATATTATGGTCTTAAGACCTAGCATACAAATTGACAGGTTAATTTGGATTGATATGAATTGAAGCAACATTTTTTTTATCTTAATATTTATTAAAAATCTCATCTTAAATATTTATTTTGAGTCAAATTATACTTTTTATTGGTCATCGGGGTTGCCTTTGAACCCACCAAATCGACCGAGGTACATCAGGTTAATCTTCACATGGTTTAATTTTTTTTCAACTAGAAAAAACATTAGCAACGCCTATATGTTTTTTTCTCGGGTTAAAAAAAATTGATTCAACTCATAGTATAACATAGATCAAAGATCTAATTATTAACAAGAACTAATTGAGAAGCGGAAATCACTATTCCCTTCCTCACATGTTATTATTCATTTGAACAATTTTTTTCTTTTTTTTGTGCTTTTTTTTAATTTCATGTTTTAACATTGAGTTTATTAAAAATTAAACTTTGTTATATATTTGACTTTTCTTTATATGAGGTTATCATGGTCTCGGAAAAACATCTTGACATTGGGTTGATGTTTAATTTTACAATCGTCTGTGTTTTTCTATCATTTTATTAAATAAAAAATGGTTCAAAAAACATAATTATCATGAATCGGGTTTCATGATTTATTTCGATTTACTTTCAATGAAATTATTGCGATCTTAGAAAAACATACCGGCATTGTGTTGGTGCTTGGTTTTTTGAGCACATGTTTTTTCATCATATTATTAAATAAAAAATATTCCAGAATAAACATAATTATTGAGAATTAATCTTTATAATTTGTTTCGATTCACTTTTTATGAGGTTATTGTGGTTTTAGAAAAACATCCCGATATTGAGAAAGTGCTCGGTTTTGCAAATATTTATTTATTTTTATTATATAATTAAATAAAATTAGTTTTTAAAAAACAAAGTTATTAAACTTAATGAAATTCATGATCCATATCGTGGGATTTATAGATTAATCTAAGTTGATTCGAGTTGATTCAATATATGTCATCGTCTCAATATTTTTTTGAAAAAATAATGTCATCTTGAAAATATTTTTACAAACAGTAGGAAATACTCAAGTTGATCCATATCGTCAGACTATGTTTTTAACAGCTGTCTGATTTTTTTTAACCCGTCAAGTTGACTAGGTCATGTCTGGACAACTCCTATACAATTTAATTTGAAGCTAAAGTAAGGAAAAGATTATGGTAAGACAGTTTCAAGTTTAACTCGTTGAGTTGCATTTAATGACATTGTCAAATAATTTTCCTTAGTCTTGGCATTATTTTTTTACATGTAAAAAATTTTTCGGTTCCGCTGCAACATAGCATAGGGAAATATCTAGTATTACATTAACTAAATCACTCGTGTTTTGTTGTAGGTAATCTGCAAGTATTGCTAATATCTTTTTTATTTGCAAGAAAAATTTTGATTATGAACCCAAAATTTGATGCATAAATTTTTTTCAAATATCGAAGTGATAAATTTTTTGATCGACCTAAACCAATTAGAGCTAGCCTGTCAAATTCATGACTCGGATCAAGGACTCAATTACCTTAATAACATCATTTTTTTGAAACAATTTTTATTTAATTATATGCTAATAAAAATATAAGCTATTAGAAAAGCAACTAGATAACATTTTAAAATAATAATGATAGGCTATGAGGAAAAAGTTTGCTAATATTATAAAAACATAGCTATAATTTTATTTGAAAAAAGTAAAAAATAAATAGTATTTATTAAAATAATATCTAAAACATATTCTTAATCAATTTAAGAACTTAATATATTTATAATATTTTAAATTAATTATATTAAAAATATATTTAAATTAAAGGGAACATAAAAAAAAGCCCAAACGGGCAAGCATGGGTAGCCCATCACAATTGCCCTCTAAAAACAACCTATGGTAATAAGAAATTTTAAATATGTATATATTAGACTAGTGAGTAAAGATATTTAGTTTATCATAGTAAGACATGCTAAATATAATAATATTTTCAAGGAAAGCCTAAAGTCATAAAAGTTTAAATCTATAAGCAAGCAAAATAATAATTCACGACAAACATGTTATGAGCACAAATATAATATTAGCATGCATAGTAAACATATATCTAAACTTATAATTGATATTAATTCAAAGTCCTACCATGCATATTAATAATAAAAATATATATGTTTAAATTAAAATAAAAAAGAGTATTTATTTGTTAAAGTACTTTAAAGTAATGAGACTTTTATTGTTATCAATGATGAATCATTTATCTTTAAAGCTTATCACTTGTGAAACTATGATGTTTGCAATATGTCTTTTAAGATTCTAATAACACCACCTTAATTTAGATGCATTTTTAAACAAGGTTTTTGAACCAAAGAATACGGAACTCAAATATCACCCAACAATATGAACCTAAACTCTAAATTTGAGAGGAAAACCAAAGCATTAAAAGACAATGAAAACATTGAAAATGAGGTGAGAAAGACTTGAAAAATCTAAAAAATTCAAGTTATAAACTCTTTCTTCACCCTCTTTTTATAATGAATTTTAAAAGCTAAAAGGTTGTAGAATTATTAAGAATTAATTCTCATTATTATGAACTATTGATTAACCACCATAAATCAATAATTAAATCTAAAAAATATCAAGAGTTTTATTTTTTTGTAGGAAAACCAGGGGTTCTTTGAGATTAATTTCTCATTCACCTATAATTTATTTATTTAAAACAAATTTCCAAGGAATCTTTCTCATATTTCTTTGTTTTTTCTTTAATAATGACAATTTCATTATAATTTGTTGGATATGAAACCAACATAAACTATCAAATTGAGTTTAAAAATATATACACATCTACCCTCTTATCAAATCTGGTGTAGGGCAAAATATACACACATTAAATAATAATATGCTTTTTAGAAATTGATTATATCACTGTCATCATCAATACACAACCTAGCTATAAAATCCAGAGAATTTAATAGATTTTGCAGTGATCCAAAACTAATAGATAAAAGCACATTGACTATCTTACCTTTTACATGGACGTGAGTTAAATATTATATATATGTAATCTTAAACTCCTAAGGTAAGCAATCCAGTCATCCTTTTCACAATGTTCTTCTTCATAATAAATAAATAAATAAATAAAAAACTGTAGGTATTTGGTAACATGAAATTTTAGTTATTGGCGGTCCATTCCCATTCAAATTCGAAACATATTTGTAAATAGTACAAGTTTTATTTGACTAATGATGGCCACGTAAGATGCGGGGCAATTAAGGATTTGTCAGTGAAAAAACAAAAAACCACATTGCACAGATGAGAATTGCGACCAAACAAATTATAATAATACTAATCTAACATTACTTGCATTGTCCGACGTGAAACATGGAGCTCAAACTGTGGAAAACGTACACAAAGTCTGCAAACTAGCTGCTGAAGTGATTAATTGAAATGTATATTTTATTTATTTTCATGTTTTAATTTTTTCAAAAAAACTTCATATTTTTATTTTATTTCTTTACTCAAATTAATATTTTTTTATATTTTTAAATTATTTTAATATGTTAATGTTAAAAATAAATTTAAAAAAATTTTAAAAATATTATTTTAATATATTTCTGAATAAAAATTATTTTAAAAAACAACCGCAACTATTCTTTCATTGTTTGTAAAAAATAAAAAAAAGCTTAAATGAGAGAATTTACACTCTTATGTATAGTTTTGAAACCCGGCCCGGCCCGGCGGGTCGAATCGGAATCCGGCCGACCTGGGACTGAAACTGGGTTAAAGAAAAAATAGAAAAAGTCATGACCCCGTGTGACCCGGCCGACCCGGTGACCCGGCAAAACCAGGTTAAAAACTCGGTGCAACCCGTTGACTTTTATTTTTTTTACTAAAACGATATCGTTTTGATTTTTTTTTAAAATAGAGATTGACCTGGTCAAAACCCAGAACCCGAGTCTTGATCCCGGCCGGGTTTAAAAATTATGCTCTTATCAATATATTTTCCTTGAATTTAGTAAACCTGGACTAATGAATTAATATAAAAAAAAACCTATGATTTTGAACCTAAATTAATTTGAGTTTTAAGTTAAATTTTTTTAAAAAAATTAATTAAATAAAATTTAGTTTGAGTGATATGTTTGTTTGACTTAAATCAGTCTAAACTTACCTAGGTTAATATCGGATAAGTAATGTTTTTAAAAGTTAGTTAAAGAGCCGCCGGTTACGACAAATATGGATTTTGTTTTCTTCCATTGCATTTTCTTTGACAGTTGGCTCACATCAGGTCAGGTTAGGCAGTGGAAAAGGTAGATTTTTATTAGGTGATTATTTTCTAAAATGTTTTTTAATATATTAAAATTTATTTTTAATATTAGTATATTAAAAATATATAAAATTATAAAAAAATTGAAAATTAAAAATTTTCGAAAACATTTTTTTATAAGCAAAGACAAACATATTATATCATGCTGAAGCGAAATGGCAGAGAGCAGTGAAAAAGTGAAAATGAAGCCATAAAGGTGAGCTCTGATATCTAAGCTATTTGTTTGTCTTTGCATGGAAATAGAGACGTTAGAGATTCGTACACTGTTTCTGTTCCTTCGCACGTTGTGTCCTCCTGCTCAGCCTCTATTTATTATTATTATTATTATTAATTTATTATTATAAACTGCTACTTTTAACTGTTTCATGTGGAAAAATTCCTCACAAAAAAAACAAATCATGAGAAAAAATAAATAATGATTTTCTCATATTTTATCTCATGGGTAAAATTGGACATAAATAGTCTCATTTAGCAACACTTGCCACTGTTTGATATTTTTCTTGCTATTGCCACCTCATCCCTATAGTTTGAAAAAATGGATTATGGCTTCAAGATTGCATATTCAATTTTTATATTGTTAAATTCTTTAATATATCTTAAGTTCATTAATAAATCTTATGCTATTGATTTTTTTAATAAATAGAAAAAAAAAGAAAAAAAGAAAAGAAACTGATTAAAACTAGTCAAGGGACTATCTAATTGTTTTTTATACTATAGAAATCAATTAATTAGTTTTCATAAACAACAAGGATTAAGTTATGAATTTTTATTTTTATTCTTACTTAAAAAATAAAAAGAATTCAACATCGTTCCAATAATTTTTTTTTTAACATGAGAAAATCTCATTATGTTAAAAGGATGTAACAAATCATCATGAGTGAAAAACCACCGGACCAAACCCCAATATAAATAAAAGTATAATAACTTAGAAGATATTTTAGAGTATGGTAGCGGTTGCTTTTCAAGGTGTTTTTTATTTCAAAACACATTAAAATAATGTTTTTTTTTAATTTTTTTTCATCAACATATCAAAATGATATGAAAACATTTAAACTCTTTACAAGAATCGAAACAACTCAATTCATCAAAATAATAATAAATAAACAAGAAATCATAACAAACATAAAATAATATAAGTAACATATACTTACTTGTAGAAAAACGTGGAATCTCACTAATACAACTAATTAACCTTCTAAATTTGGAATTAAATTATTCAGTTTAGATTAGTGTGATTTTGCCTATAATTGACATTACAGAGATGATGAAAATGGGTGGAGAGTGATATTTATTCACTTATTAATAATAATCAAGGAATTTATTAATAGATGCCAGGGTCAAAAAAACCAAAGAGAAACTAGCATGAAAAAAAAAATCTCTATTCATGGAAAAAAACCAAATGAAGAAACAACTATGAAATATTTACAATGAGTATAGAGGGAGTAGTTTATCTTTTCTTCTTAGAATGTCTAGAACTACGACTGTGTTTAAGATTTTTATGAATACTATTTTTTAAAATATTTTTTATTTAAAAATATAATAAAATAATACTCTTTTTATTTGTAAATTAATAAATCAAAACAATAAAAAAATAATTACAAAAACAATATATAAAAAGGATAAAACCTCACAAACATACCGACTGTACAAAAGTAGGGTGCAACTTTTGAGGTGTAAGAGCAATAGTTTCTAAGAGGCGTAGCGTGATGGTAAATGGTTTAAGATTTGTACAGCAGGTCTCGAGTTCGAGTTAGGGCGTGCACCTCTTGTATGAGCCTAGAATAGCCGGGATTTTACTCGCTCATCTGAATCCATAAAATACATTTTTCAAGAAATGAATTTTCCTCGAATAAAAAAAAAAGAAGAAGTGTAAGAGCAACAATTTCGGCGCAGCAATTGGGAAAAGAAAAGAAAATGACATTACTAGGAATTTCCCCAAACTTGGTTATTTAATTTTGTAATATTTTTAGACAAAAACACATAAATAAGAACCCAACAACCGTCAAACATGTGGTCGTCAAGGCATCTGTTTTCTTTTGACATCTGCTGAAATTACTGCTGCTGTTGTTCGTATCTGTAGAATAATTAGTTAATTTCTGTTTCTTGAAATACATTTTATTTTCCCCAATAAAACAATATCTAATTATAAAGAAGGAAAACACGCAATAATTCTTTTATTTTCTTGAGTTCGTGACTCCCAAATTCTTTTATGAAAAAGCTGTTTTTTAGATTCCATTGTAAATATAGCTCTATAAAGCCATGCATACTCATGCAGTCCCTAATCTTTGCAGTAAAGATAAGATGGACACTGGCCATGCCTACTTTTTTTTTTTCTTCATACAACCATGTTAATATTTAATTAATCATATGCAAAACAAAAGGTAAAGAAATATGAAAAAAGTTTGCCTTTTTTACTTCAATACTTGATAATCTCTATCTTAACATTAACTAGTAACTATATATATTAAGGATTATTATTAATAATTAACAGTGTCACATTAAAATAATAAAGTCTTGATCTAACAATTAAAACACTGCTATATCCTATAAAAATAAGAATATAAATTTGATTACCAGAAGACATACTTATTAAAAGAAGCAGTCACAAACTGCAAACGGAAATAATCTCACATTTTAAAAAGATATAAAAATACCCGAGTAAAAAAAAAAACACAATTCACATAAACACATTTAAAGTAAAAGTTGGATGGTATTCCATATTATCAGAACATCCTATAATTTAATCGTTTCTATACCTTACTTTTCTTGTTTTGAAAAATTACTAATTATTATATGCATAATAAAGTTAAAAAACAGAAAGAAAGAAAAAAAAAGAGTAGAAACATTCTGAGTTACAGTTACACGTGGGCAGAGGAGGCTGCGTGCTTCTATTTATGTCTTCATTCATGGAAATAAATAAATGTGCAGACACAACAACTACTCGGTTGAATAAATTTATTATCAACTATCTAGATAGTGTTTTATTGATAAAAGCTTGGGATTAAGAGATTTGCTCCTTCTGTGATCTCAGGTTCGAGCCATGTGGTTACTCATATGATGATCACTGGAGGCTTACATGGTCGTTAACTTCAGGGCCTGTGGGATTAGTAGAGGTACACGCAAGCTGACCCGGACACCCATATTAAATTAAAAAAAATTATTATGGAGGAGGAAGAGGGAGGGAGGCAGTCAGGCAACGGTAATATTCAGATTGAGAGAGTTACTTAAAGGGCAGTTTAGGGAATGTCGAAAAAGTTAACGTTAACTATTGGTTTTGCCAAAAAAAAAAAAAAAAAAGAGGCACGTAAATATAGATAGGCATAAACCCTGTAGAGAGAAAGAAAGGCAAGTTGAGTGCGCGGCAAGTGCCAGTTCTCTCTCTCAATTTGTACTCTCTCTCTATTTCTTTCTTTCTTCCTTGCCTTTCCATCCCTTTCTCTTTAACCCTTTTTTGCTTTTGTCTTTCTTTCTTTCTTTTGCATTCTCATCCAGTGAATCAAATTGCATTCCTTTGTTTCCCTGTGCTTTAACTGGCTAGGACTCTCTTGAGATCATCAGTACTTGAGGGTGTCCCTTTCTTTCTCCCTTGCTTATCTATCGATTTTTTGTTTCATTTAGTATATACTCTTTTTGAGTTTTGAGCTTAAGTAGTAAAAACAAGGGTGGTTTTGAGGGGATTATAAACAATGGCAGCTGATCCAAAACCAGAAGAGATAAGTCACCCTCCAATGGACCAACTTCAAGGCTTAGAGTACTGTATCGATTCTAACCCATCTTGGGGTATGTTTTTTTTTTTTTTGAATATCAAGTCTTTTTAGCTTGTTTTAGTCTCTTCTTTTCTAACTTGGTGTTTGTGGAAGCAGGAGAGTCTATAGCTTTGGGTTTTCAGCATTATATCTTGGCTTTAGGAACTGCTGTTATGATCCCTTCATTTCTTGTTCCTTTGATGGGTGGAAATCATGTGAGTCGATTTTTACTATCTCCTTCTTCCGATTTCTATGTATCCATTGCTTTAAAAATTCGTACATTGGGCATATGACCTGAAAGAACCTACCGTTTGTTTTTAACTTCAAGTAGATCAATTAGACTTGTGAAAGAGGATCTTTATTTATCTATTTATTTGTTTTCGTTTTGGGCTAATACGGTGTGTTTCAGGGTGATAAAGTGAGGGTGGTGCAGACTCTGCTTTTTGTTGAAGGGATCAACACACTTCTACAAACACTGTTTGGGACGCGTTTACCGACCGTAATTGGAGGGTCTTATGCATTCATGGTCCCCATTGTGTCAATAATACATGACCCATCTTTGACAAGCATTCCTGATGACCATTTGGTTAGTCTCGTTTTTCTTTTCTTTTTTTACAGCTCTGAATCTAGTAGAAAATCTTTCACTTTAAAGTTAAGTCCATCGTGAGAACCCAGAAGGATCAAGAGGTCCCTTTCGTCAACTTTGTGTGACCCACTCATTTAATTGGCTTCACTATTTACAAGGCTGTGCTGTATCTAAATTCTCCGAATCCAAGTCAAATCAAATAAAACCGACGACTTCAATTCTGTATCCAAAATGTAAAAATAAAAATAATAATAAGTGATTTAAATGCAAATGTGATAGTTCTAGTAATTATAGAGCGAATGAATGGAATCCATGAAGTGGTTGTGTGTGTTTACAATAGTTTTGGAGGGGCAAAAATTGTACAAAGTGTTGGATTGACTATTGAGTTATTCCAAATACTCCTTGTTTTGATGATTTGTCATGTTATAATCAGATCAAAAACTAATGGAAGTGTATTTTGTATTTGTCTAGAGATTTCTTAGCACAATGAGAGCAGTCCAAGGTGCTCTGATAGTGTCATCAAGTATACAGATAATTCTAGGATACAGTCAACTATGGGCCATTTGTTCCAGGTACTACTACTGATCATGAAAACAAATTTTAGCATTAGTTATGTTGCTGATTTATTGATCTTATTTTCCTTTCAGGTTCTTCAGTCCAATTGGAATGGTTCCAGTCATTGCATTAGTAGGTTTTGGTCTGTTTGATAGAGGCTTCCCTGTGGTACAGTGACAATTTCACTGGCATTTTTTTTCTTTTTGCAGGATTTTCTTGCCATCGCTCTACATCTTAGTTGTTCTGACTGTTGTTGCTTCTTTTTTTGGTGAATCCGTTTCAGACTGGACGGTGTGTAGAAATTGGCATCCCCATGCTTATCCTGTTTATAACCTGCTCCCAGGTGTTACACCTAATCCTAGTGTCAATACTTTTGTTAGAGTTTGAACTTTTTAGCTTCACAGAACAATACACATCAAAACTTAGTCACTCTTGGTTCTGTATATGCAATATTAAGGATTAAAGAGACTAAAATTTTAGTACCTTTTCCATTTTTCCAGGAACTAGTTCAATGATTTGGAACAAAAAGGGTGTCTTTCTAATTTTTATTTGGTTTTATTTTGCTGTGCACGGTGCAGTACTTGAAAGGTTTCCAGACAAAACAACTGCCAATACTGGAGCGGTTTGCTCTCCTTATATCAATCACAGTGATATGGGCATATGCACACCTCCTGACAGCCAGTGGTGCATACAAACATCGTCCAGAAATCACCCAAATTAACTGTCGAACTGATAAAGCCTACCTCATTTCTTCTGCTCCATGGTTGGTAACTCGCTCTTTTCTGTGTTTGGATTATAAATATTTTCACATTTCTTATTTGCACCGGAGGATATATAATAAGTTTCTTAATGTCTGGAACCCCTATTGCCAGAGTTAGATATGTGCATGTATAGGAAAAAACATATGCGAGTGCATGCTGATTTCAAAATGTGATTCAAAACAATTTGATATGAGAACAAACTATTCAAAGACTTAAAATTTCTTGACATTATTAATCTGATTACTGTGATTCTGATTATTGTTACAACCTGTTTTTGATACTTAAGGTTTTTTTTTTTTTTTTTTTTTTCAAATTCAGGATAAAGATCCCATATCCTCTTCAATGGGGTGCTCCCACCTTTGATGCCGGTCATTGTTTCGGAATGATGGCTGCTGTTTTTGTCTCATTGATTGAGGTAATGGTACAAACTTAGTCAATCTTACTCTGTTAGTTAGTGAAAGCAAGACTAATGACTTCTTTGACAGTCAACTGGAGCATACAAAGCTGCGTCACGTCTAGCAAGTGCCACCCCACCTCCAGCTCACGTTCTTAGCCGTGGTATTGGCTGGCAGGGCATTGGGATCCTATTGGACGGACTATTTGGAACATTGACTGGCTCTACTGTGTCTGTGTAAGTAGCATAGGTTCATCTCTCTTGAAGTTCTCATTTCTATGCGACGGGACTAATATTTAAGAAAAACAACAGAGAAAACGTCGGGTTGCTTGGAAGCACTCGTGTCGGAAGCCGCAGGGTTATTCAAATCTCAGCTGGTTTTATGATATTCTTCTCTATTTTAGGTGAGAGATACAGCCAAGTATATGCTTATTATTTATAAAAAAATAACTCGTCTGTATAATTGATCTTCCACCTTCTGGCAGGAAAATTTGGAGCTTTATTTGCATCAATACCCTTCCCTATTTTTGGTGCTGTCTATTGCGTGTTGTTTGGTCTAGTTGGTGAGTAATGGATTGCTTCTCTTTTGAGATCGTCATGATTCTACCAAGTTCTTATCACTTGTAACTGATATTTGCAACATTTTTGTCTTGCAGCTTCCGTGGGGTTGTCATTTTTGCAATTCACAAACATGAACTCAATGAGAAACCTTTTCATTACTGGCGTTGCCTTCTTTCTTGGTTTGTCTGTCCCTGAATACTTTAGAGAATACACTTCCAAGGCCTATCATGGTCCTGCTCATACCAGAGCTGGATGGGTAAATTTCTACCATCCACTATGAAAACAGCTCACATCAGATCTAGTAATATGGAATGTGTACTCCTCATGACAAGTTAAAGCTGATGATTCTGCGTTCTTATAGTGCGCAGTGCACTATTGTCTCATTGCTGCTTTCCTTTACAATTGCGCAGGGCAATTGATTATTTTGTTTTTTTGATGTGCAGTTCAACGATTTCCTCAACACTATCTTCTTCTCATCCCCAACTGTTGCATTGATAGTCGCTGTTTTCTTAGACAACACACTTGACTACAAGGACAGTGCTAGGGATAGAGGAATGCCATGGTGGGTCAAGTTTCGGACATTCAAAGGAGACAGCAGGAATGAAGAGTTCTACACCCTTCCTTTCAACCTTAATCGTTTCTTCCCTCCGTCTTGAACTAACTTCAATTCCAACGAAAGATGATAGAGGAAAAACATCATTTCCAGATCAGGAATATATTTGGGGACCGGGTATTACAACTATAGTTAAGAAGAGTGAAACAAAAGATCCATGTGTTTTGCTTGCAGAGAATGACTCCTTCCTGCTCTCTCCTCTCTCATTTTCATTGATTTTGTCATGTACATGACTTGGGTTGGTCAGGTTTATTACAACAAAACTAATTTATCACCAAATTAACGGTGTGATTTTTGGAGAAATTAAATATTCGACTCTCTGAAGAACTCTCTTTTTATCTCTGAAGAATTCCAGTTCAATTGCCACTCCAATATTCTGCCCCAGAAGTTGTTAGTTAAAACCCGTCCCCTAAAATAAAAAAAAAATCTCTTCCTGGTGCGTTTAAATGGAGAAGGAACATTTACCATGCTGCTCTCAATATCGTAGAGACTAGCACAAGTCAAATTAGGAAATGATCAAGAAATGTAAAACAAAGTCGACAGTCCAAGGGCACACAATTTTCTCACATCTCACAACTAGACTTTTCACTCTGATGGATTTCTTTTCTAAGATTCAACCAAATTTTGTTTTGAAAGGATTCCTCCGATGCCTTCTCTTATCAGTTGCCAGAAAACCTGCATTCATGAACAGTAAAGAGTGTTCAAATTTGTAACCTCTTTGCCTTGATTGTTTTTCCTCAAAAGTATTGGGCTCGTGAGGACCAGGGGGGGGGGGGGGGGGGGGGGGGGGAGCTGTAGCCATTTCTGCTCTCTCAGAAAAGACATCGAAACCTTCCAGTTCATGTAGCAAATGGAATATTAATATCAGGAATGCATTTAGTGGGAAGATATTATTGAATGGAACAGGTGTCTTATATATACAAATGGAAAGAATTATAGGAATTAGAACAAAAGGGAAGAAAACTTACAAACATAACCGACTGTTATATTAACAATTAAACAAACGGATAGATGATGCATCAGGCTATCAGCATTGCCATTTGCATTCCTGATGGCATGATAATCAAATGAGGAGCAAAGCCTTGATTGTGATGCCTGCAGGGATGACATTCTAGGCCGATGCAAATCAATTCCAAAACAATAGAAGGTAGAAAAAAGTGTGCACCTGAGAACATGCTAGTATGTTTTACACATGCATTCTGGGCACCTTGGTTGTCTGTAAATGCTTCGACCAAAACCCCGTATGCGAACACTCTGACCATCCTTAATCATCTTTCTTACTCTATCTTCAAAACTATTCCAACCTATGGTGCCATTCTCTGACAAAATTGCTGCTAGCCTCTTCTTGTTAGGCCGCAGGGTAGGAGCATGACCACCGCCATAGTAAGTGCGGAATCCAGACACCAGAGATGAGAGTTGGCTTCCAGAATCAGTCATGGCAAAGACATCTGCAGTTGCACAGGCGATAAAATCCAATGCTGCTAGCTGCAATCAAAGCAGTTCTCTACAATGTCAATGAAAAAGCAGTTCCGAAACACTGCTCATGCTGGAATTTGCCAACTATTTTCAAGTTGAACACGCCCAAAGAATGGTTGATTACCTGCGAAGAGAAATTCCTAAAAGGTGAAACCTCACTGGGTGTCAGGAGAGTTTCCTTTGTGACTAAGTTAGGATAGAGGTTAGTGAATGAATGCATCCTAAATTTCCCCCCATATATATGAGAACTAGCAAGATAAATGTAAGTTCCACGTTTGACTCCAAGACCAGCAAGCATAAGTGCAGCTTCTTCGGGTGTTAATGGGCATCTCCCTAAGTTTCTCAACACCGATGAAGAGATAGGCCTGCAAACATCAGTGATATTAAAGAGAGAGATTCCATATTTAGATCATCTCTTAGAGTGCATATAAATTATAAAGTTGAAGCAATTCATACATGGAGTGTTTCAAGCGCTCCATAAGCATAGGGAAATGGCTTTCTCTGTAGGTTTGGAGTTCCCTTCTCTCCTTTTCCCCTCCTCCAAAATCACACAAGGAGTAGGCAATCATATCCACTTCAAACCTCAGGTGTAAAGCAAGATATTTAGATGAGCCTCTTGCTGAATCATGTTTATTTGAGGGACTGCCAGTCAGAAACTCTCAGAAAAGTTGTCTGTCCAATGTAGCCTGTGCAGCGTCATACTTCCTTATCCTTCTGATCAACAATGAACCAGCTTCTTGGATTTTTGGCACGAACTTCAATGCATGGAAGTTACATTTGCACCTTAATTTCTGGAGAATATTTCATATCACAAAGGCACTAATAAAACTATAAATGGTGCTTCTTTCATATAAATGCAATTATAAAACTATAAATGATGTGGCTTTCAAATAAACTAAGCTATGATTGCTTTCACAAAAATTGAATAAATGAATGCTCTCATAGAAAGTTACGATACTGATAACTATCTGTCATGTTCTGAGTGAGTGCAGAATTTGTCTGTAACTCCAGATATCATTCTCATTCATGATGTTTTGTACCATAAAATGCCTCAGGCTTCCTTCAGCTGTTAATGTAATCTATTTTTCGATGGTTATGGATAGGTGATAACTATGCAACATACTTCGGAAGAAAAGACCAGCTATATCCAACGATTATTTTTCTTTTTCATATTTTTGCCAATGGCAAAAGGACGGAGGATTTCGATTCACTACGAAGTGCCATGCTTTGTTTGGACCTTTTTTTGTTAATTCAGTATTAGTTGGATACTTCATAAAGAAAACTGTTTATATTACGTAGTTATTTTCTGGTTTTGGGGTGCGAAGGGATAGTTGCTTCAGTCAAGTTCAATTGTCACACTTCGGAGAAACCCTTGCCTAGAAGGGGAAAAGGTATCTTGGAACACTTATACTAACATCAAAGACATTGCGAAGAGATTCTTGTTAACGTTGAGCTTCTCCGCGTTTAATATCTGTCCTGTAACTATGTAATATTTGAACCTCCAAGTAATGTCCTTTACCTGAAGTTTCGAAGGCAACGGATCAAATCCAAGCCGATTACCGAATCCAAGAAAGTGAACAACTCCATTTTGCAGTAGGAGAGGAAGAGTTTTTGTAAGGTAATCGATGGGCGTTGCCTCCTTCACAATGTCCGCATCAGTAATCTAGCAAAAGCAAGATGAAAGGAGATAAGGAAATGCTGTGAAATAGCACTGCCTTTATATTAAGCACGTAGAAACCAAGAAGATCACACACTAGGCTACCGATTGCTTCAATAACTAATGACTTCAAATGAGAAGGAAGCTCCTTTACGATATTCACTTCATCCTTCATGATATTCATAAAATACTCCTCTTGATAGATATCACCGAATTGGCTGCATTTCCATAAAATGAAAGAGGTGAGTTTTCTGCAGAGTAATACTGAATTTCCATGATCATCTCATGAAGAAGATAGTGCTATAGATTTATTTAAATACCATTGAACAACAGCTTCACTCCCCCCTTTAAAAATAATATAAGCCAGCATTTTATGAAAGAAAAGGCAGTTCATGAAGAAAACAGCAAACACAGAATAGACTAAAAATCACTTTGCAACCAGGTTATATGAGCAATGACCAAATTCAGATATGACATGGAAAGCAGGGCAGTAATATAGATTAGAGGAAGCAATTTGTATATATAATATCAGACCTTGGATCCTTCCATACAATGCTGTAAAGAAATCTGGGAAGAACTAGGGTTGCGTTAAGTAAAGATGCCAAGGCAATGGCATTGCATATCTGCCATGAGCAAGAATTGTGTCACTGAAATATATAATGGCAATTCTGATAACAAGGAAAGACATAGAAAGATGCATGAAGCACTCACCAGCAAGAGAACAACTATATTAAGCTGAGATTATCAAATTTCAAATATAAAAAATTCCTTCAGGAAAACCTCAATGCTGCTACATCTTGTAATCAATTTGGTAAAAAGCCTATATGGATTATCCAGGCTTCTTAAATTTGATTTAGAAGGGAAAGAACAAAAGCTATGGTAAGAAATGCCTCAGATTTAAAACATCCTAATAATTGATCATTCCGGACTATTTGTTGAGGTATTTCCTCTTCAATGATGACTCCAACAATTGTTATAATTCATCAGTCCCACATTGTACTTTATCAAACCATAGTCACACACAAAGATAGGTTTCACATAATTTCAAAGTCATTCTTCCAGTTCTTCCATGAACACATTCCAACCTTTAGCTATCTACTAACTCCACTCTTCTGCCAATGAGCTAGAGCTCAATTGGCATTAGCGTCCCCTCTTCAATATGTGCAAGGCCATGAGAAAAAATTTAAATTCCATGGAGGAACTTATAACTCCATTTCCGAGTACTGAAATCCAAGACCTATCCACGCTGTTGCAATTCAAAAGACCTTTATCTGTTTAAAAAATGGAGACATAAAAAAGCCAAGCTATTTTTGTATTATCTGTTTTCTGGAACTTCCAAATTTATTTTTCATGCTTGAGTAGATTCCTTTTATTTTATCCCCAAAAATCATATTCATTGAACCAAACTTCATGTGGATGCAGACCGAATGTGAGCTATCCGTTGGATATACTAACCTAACTTCATGTGGAGATGCAACTAATGTGAGCTAGCCACCTGAAGATGAGATTTCCTATTCAATGAGTTATGATTTCATTAGAAATTGCCGAAAGAAAAGGTTGCAACTAAGTACATGGAATATGCAAGAGACTGTATCTTCATCTTTGGCTCATATACAAGCCATCTGCTTACTTTTTAACTTTCACTTTACTTCCCCATGTTCTCATTGATCCTAAGACCATACCTACAGAGATGTAAGAAAACATGGTGTTTATTGTTCCTATTTTCTACTAGAAATCATTCTCCCCATTAGGTATGCAAATTGTTCCAGTTGTTTGTGGTAAATTGCCAATTAACTCCATAGCAGTGGCTGAAACATGGCACGTTGTGGTGAGAATCTAACAACTTCAGTAATGCTTGTTTCCCTTGCAAATCTAATCAAACCATTTTAACATATGCCTATTGATCTCTGATTTTTTTCTTCTTTGTTTCCCTTTTTCTGTTTCACCATTCTGTCACTCAAAGATGATAATAAATTGTAGAGAGGAAGATCGTGTGATGTTTACATGAAAATACAACCCCAGGATCAGAGAAGCTCTAGCTCAAACCTTTTTATTCATTCTATCATGAACAATCTAAGCAGGGAGCAATTAATAAGCAAATACCAAATGCTAAATGATTATGAATCCTGCCGTAAATAATGTAATCCATGCAGAACTCTACTGTAAGGTAGTATCATCATGAACATAAAACTTGAGTCTGTAAAACAATTGAGATGGATCAACCAACGAAATAAGACAGAGCAACCAATAATATAATTCTATGACACTTCAAAAAGTAAATTATTAAAAACCACATTAACCTATGTGTCTGAAAGGTTTAGACACTTACTGCTACTCTTTGTTGATTGAGACCACCATTTGCACTGACCATCATGTACCCATTGTTTTTGTCAGGTTGCCCTGTCTCAACAAAATAGTTTTCTTAATCATGGTACTTCTTGTCATTTAATTTCCCAGATTTTATACTTTCATCACCATTCATTATACACTAAACATTACTTTTACACGCAAAACAGAAGATGTTAAATTACCTAATTTTTCTGCATCTTTTCTATCTCCACAAGGTTTCCATAAAGATGCCTTCCATGGTTCCTCCCAAAAATTCGATGTATCTCGCTTAAACGCTTTCTAAAGCAGAGAAGGGGTTTCAGATTCATGATATTACATACCAAAAACTCATCTAACATGAATCTGTTAAATGTAAAATTTTTGAAGCAAACCTCTGCAAGAGCACTGTAAGCCAAGTTTTGGAGCCGACCATACATCTGGACTGGACGTTCCTCTTCATTAGCATATGCAGTTCTATCCCCCTTTAGATACAATAATTACCAATTAACTAACTGTCTCAAACACCCAACCTATTAACTTATTGAAATTTGCATATTTTTTGCTAAAAAAAAAGAAGAAATTATTCGGCTGGATCCTATATGATACATAGAGAACTTGATCTACAAAAAAGAAAAACTAAAAATTCATAAATCTTTCAGATTTAATGATAGGCTAGCAAATGTTTTCTTCTAAGCAATGTGCGGAAAGGGAAAAAGAAAAAAAAAAGGGTTCATGGTCCATTATGTGATGGTAGAAGCCATGGCCCTAAATAGGTGCGCTCATATAATCATAAAAAAAAATTTGCATGACTAAATGTAAAAACAAGTCGCATGTTACTGAAGTTCATTTGCAAACTTTGAACTAAAACACTATCCACTAGTCCCAACTTCGTTAGCTGAATAGCAGAATTGGAATGTCAATGCAATGCATAATTGTATGCTGTAGAATGTGAATGATAAGTAAATTGTATAGACCACAGAAAGAGAAGTGAATAGTTAATTCGAAAACGCAGTTGTTGTTGTTGTCATCTACTGCTGTAGATGATGAACACAACTCCTAAGAACAGTTTCCAACACTGTCACGATGCAAATCCGAAAGTTATCGAAAATGCAAAGTGTAAGTTATGTCAGTGTTATAAACAAGCAGCATCGTACCTTAACACCGCTTGATGTCATTGGGGGTGAACTATTTTGCAGACTTATCGAATCAAAAAGTGACACCGTGAAAGAATCAAGCAAGAAAAGAGACCCCATCAATGCTAACATAAGAGCAATTGACTTAACATGCTTACGGAACCACAAGTGCCTTTTCCCAACATAAACTGCCTTACAAGAACCAAGATTTCCATGCTCGTTTTTCTCCTCCCAGGCAAACATTCTGAACTTCTTGTCTGATAATCTTTCATTTTCACAACATCAGGACGACTTCTAGGGGATCCTTGCTTCCCCAGTATAGCATTACCTCTCTCAAATCTCAATAAAGCTTAATTAAGTAGTCAGACTAATTACAAAATGTCACCACAATCTCTAATGCAACACGACTAAGAAACTCGAGCAACCTATTTTAACATCAATATCAACGTTGAGAATTTCAAGAAACTGCAAAAATATAGATTACTTTTAAGACGAAAACTACAAGAAACCCTCACGCCTGCGTCTCTCTCTTCAAACAATGACCCACCAACGCATGCGATCAAATAAAAAAAAAAGTTCAAGTTCGGTCACACATTGAAACCGTGAATTAGGAAATTTGTGATCGATGAAGCAAGAACATCCAACAAAAATAAATTAAAAGTGAAGCTAAGGAGTAGGTGATAGTGATTTATAATATATTGTATATATCCATAGATGAGTGAGATATAAGAGTTGAAAACTCAGCAACACTTTCCAAACTGATTACCTTGTAAAGAAAGATTCATATCTGCAACAACTACTTGCCACCTAACCCAACAACAACAGCAACAACAACAGCTAAACATTCTTTCGAGCTTTTGGTCTTCTGTTTTGGTGCAGATACAAAGAAGAAGAAGAGAAGAAGAAGAGAAGATGATGATGAGAAAGAGAGCTTAAAAAGAAATGGGTGCAAAATGGAAGTTGTAAGGTTTCGTCAATTTGGCGGTTCCTTTGTTATCCATATAACGAACCTTTCTTTCCTGGTACAGGAAACCGTTAGGGAATTCAATTGAAGAAACGGTGAACTGATCAGCTTCTTCTTTTTAATTTATTCGGTTTTTTTTTTCATGCTTAACTGGTAGCAATGATTTATTAAAATATCATGGTTGAGGTTTTCGACGGGGTGTTGAACCCTTCTATATATTTATCCTTTTATTTTGATGCTCTGAAATAGGATATTTGATTATTTTTTTTATTTTTTTTTTTGAGTTTGATAATATCAGTAAAATTAATTACACAAGTATTATCCTTATAAAGAGCTTTTGATATCAAAATAATTCTTTTATAATACAAATTGGTCATTATAAAATATATTCAATTAGCAAAATCGCGTATTCATTTTTTAAAATATATTTCAGTGCACAATTAGTGAACTCGGGGGTTAATTTAATTTTTTTAATATATCAATATGTTAGATTTTTTTAAAAAAATATTAACGAAAATATATAAAAAAACTGCAGCAATGCACATATCTCAAGCTTTTTTATAAGCTTTAATAAATTTATTTTTTTAAAGCTTCAGTTATTTATCTTGATTTTGGTCCTCCTACATAGAATATCTGATTTTTAATGTTTTTTGAGTTGACAAAGTAAAAGCAATATAGAAAAAGAAAGAAAAAAAAACAGGAACGTAAGCGTTACGTTTAGGATTCTTAATTAGGAGAGTTTGTTTTTAAAACAAAATCATTTTATTTAAATCCCTCAATCTAAATCTCGGTTGAAAACGTATATGTCTTATGAATCATATATTAATATAATTAAGGTATGTGTAAGATGACCCGGATACTTACATTAAACTAAAAAAATATATATATTTGATTAGAGATATTTGATTCTAAAAAAAATCTCTCCTTCATATATTGATTAGATTATGGTATAAACATTGTAAATAATTAATATTAAACTTACATATTATATTAATACTTTTGCATTCGACATCGCGACAACCCATCATCTTTCCTAGAGGAAAAATACTATCACCCTAAGGGATTCTTAATGAGATAAACTGCAATGCTACATGTTTTGTTTTTATTATTATTATTTCTAATTATTTATTTTACCTAATATTAGTTGTCAGTCTACATGAATTAGAATAGATCTACTGTAATTAGTTAAACTCTGGGTGGACGAGTAGATTTTAAGAATATCAATTCTAAGTCTATATCTTCTTTGTTACTTTCAATTACTTGATGAATTGAATTGATGAATTGATATATCTATGACTATTTACTTTTAATTATAACTTGTGATTATCAATATCAAATCATGTCAATAAATAATTGGATAAGCTTTTATTAAAATCATTAAATCCAACTTAAATCTTATGATGAGTCATTGCTAAATATTTTGTTTATGTAGCAGCAGCCCATGAATAATAACTTGTTCAAATTTATTTATTTATCCTATAATACATAACTTGTTCAAATTTATTTATCATATAATACCAAGATTCACTCATAATTTTTGTTGAATGAGATTTTTATACTCGGACCCTAAATATCCAAACAATAACTATTATGAGTTGATGTACCTAGAGGTAAGATTTGGTGACATAAATGTTTGGGACTTATAAAAAAAATTAATATCCCCGATTAACATATAGGTGTCATTAATGATATTAGACCTAAAGGTTTAAAATTCGAAAGGAATATATGTTTTGTAAACAAAAATGATTGATGTATTACTATTCATTAACATTTAAAATAATAGCTTGTAACGAGTCTATTTATCTCAAATACTTTAAGTGAATAGCAAAACGTTTATTTTTTGACACGGTTTAAAAAGGAAAAAGTTCTTAAAGAATGTGGACCTATAAAAGTCTTTTTAATATGGATGAAATCTTTATGAACTTTATAAATAAAATATACATGCAATATAACAAATATTTTTGTTGTTTTTTTAATTTGGAAATAGGGACATACAAACTTAAAATGCTTGTATGAATATATCAAAATGATAGTGATGATTAACAAAACTTACATGAATTATAATTAGATGAAAAAATATTTTTTGTGTGAAAGTCTTGATCAAAATGCAAGGAATTTGAAATATTTTTTTTTATAGCATCAACATGAAAATGAAAATAAATACAACAATTATAGGAATGAAAATATAAGTTGCCATGTCAAATCCAAAGACTATGCTTTCATGTAAGGTGGACATAAAAAATTAGCATTCTTCGGACTTAACATGACTAAAACCTAATGAAAATTAAAGGTATTTTTTATGCATTTGTTCTCAAAATCACACATTTAAACTTCTAACTTAAAAAAAATGCATGCGCTAACATATTTATGCCCCTCTTATTTTTATAATTAAATATAAGATTTGTTTCCATTTAAAAGAGAACATATATTTTTCTTTTAATTTGTTCTTATCCTAAAATTTATTTTGCATCTATTTTTTAATTCAATAAAAATTTTGATTCTGATTTAACTTTTTTATCCTTTAAAAATACATTCAAAAGTATAGTTGTTCTTATCTTCATTATAGTTTTTTTTATACTTTTTAATAAAATTATATCGAGTTCTATAATTTGGTTGTGTTATCATTTTGTATCCATAGTTTAAAAATTTACATTTTATATCTTTGATCAACTCAAAAATTAAAATAATATAAAATAAATAAATTTACTAACACAAATACACGAATGTCATATAAAAAAAAATATAATTTCTTCCCCATTAATTTTCTTTCTCTTCTCTTCTCAATTAGGGTTTTATAAACAATGAAAATTAATTCCAGTTTTTTTTAGGGTTTTCAAGAATCTCATGACAATACATAATATTCACTCTCAAAATCCATGAAATAATACATAATATTCACTCTCAAAACTCATGAAAGAACATATTTACTTGAAAATCGTTTGTTCATGGCATTTACCGGGAAAATAAGAAATTGAACCACCACCGAAACCAGAGCTTTAAGGTGATTGATAACGAGCTTGTAAAATTTTGTTTTCATATGGTTTCAAGGTTATCGGCAAACACCATTACATGGGAAAATGGACATGGATATACATCAACTTCCATAAATTAATCAAGCAAGAGGACCTGTAGAGAACGGTATTACCAAGACCCAGGAAAAAATTCTCCAGAGATCAAAAGGACAAGGAAGCATCAGAATTAAAAGTGGAAGAATGTGTAGAAGAAGATCTAGCTGGAGAAGAAGATCATGTTGAGCTCTAAAAAAACAACATAAAATAACAGTTTTTTAATTCCTGTTCTTCTCAAGTAGCAAATCCATAACTCTTGCCCCCCCCCCTCCCCCCTTTTTTTTTCATTTGTTTTGCGAATACTGTCTGACTGGTGATGAACACTACTTTTCTTTCCATGGCAAGAGGCCACTGTAGTTTTCATGATGAGTTATCTTTGCCCTAGACTCCAGTTTTGACCCTCTTCCGCAACTGCATTATTTTTCATGATTTTAGAAACTACAGAGAATCATCATAGGTAACAAAGAGAACATTCTATATAGCCAACTACGACTTTTTTTCGCTGTACATAGCAACTATATATAGGTCTGTAAATTGACGCTGATGATCCAAACTTTTTGGGTTTAATTTGCCACATTCCGGCAGGCTGATGGATAGAGTTCTATGCTCGACATGGTGAGGAAGAGTGACAATTTTGTTATTTTAACATAGCTAGGAGGTGTTTTGATCATTAATTGAAGTAAAATGATAATTTTGTAAATAGTTTTAATTTTTTTATTAATTTTTTTGGGTGAAAGTAAAAGTGTATGAAAAAATAACTAAACTATACAAAATGCTTGATGTAATTTTCTTTTAAAAATATCTTTTTTATGAGAATGATTACTAGAATAAGATTCTTTTAGTAAATTCTACTATGCTTTTAAAATCGGGGCCATAAATCCAAACCAAGAAAAAAAAAACTACACATCTTCCTTTCGGCCCAGTCAATGTGGAGCAAAGTTGAAAGCCTTGTCTTAGAGCAGGTCTACTTGGCCCAAGTAATTTATAGCATGTTTAATTCAAGAACTTAATCATGTCATTTTATTTCAAATCAAGGGATCAACCAGTAAAACCAGATTAAATTATAAAAGCACCTTTGTGAATGTAGTTGGATCATTTTTTGAATAAAATTTGAAATTTTTTTTTTTAAATTCAAGTTAATATTTTTTAGTGTTTTTTTATTATTTTGATATATTAATATTAAAAATAAAAAATAATTATAAAAAATATTATTTTAATATATTTTCAAGTAAATTTCAAGATTTAATTTAACCTTCCAAGACTTAAGTTGTTCACCCAGTTTAGTCATATCCAGATAGAGCTCAAGATGGATCTATCATCTTTTCATCCCTGTATATTATTTAATTCTCAATTCCATCCTAAAATAATTAATTTTATCAATATTATTCTTAATACATCCGACAATGCTCAATTGAACCAGTCTACCTGAAACCATCATAAGCCATTAACAACAACAAAATCTCAAACTATCTTCCAAATGAAAACACCTTTTTATAAAAAAAACAGGTATTTTGTTTTTTTAAAAAAAGAATAAGGAAAAAGTTTGCATCTAACTTTGAAGTGAACCATGATATAATAAAAATCTTTGTGTATAAAAAATGAAAATAAGTTTATAATTCATCATAAATGCATTTGATAATATATAACACAAATTGAAAGGGAAACTATTTTATAAGCATACGACCAACTGCTGATAAGTTAATTTTATTTATTTATTTATTATAAACATATGAGTTTAGCATATATATCAAACTCAAGGCACTTGGACTTGATAGTGCATCAAGTTCAAGGTAGCGGGGGTCTGACATGTATACCAGATCTAATACACTTGGACTTGACAGTTAGTCAAGTTCAAGATAGTGTGTGTCTGGCATGATTGGCAGTGCACCAAGTTTATAGTAGTGTGGTTTTGGTATGCATGCCAGACCCAATACGCTTAGACTTGACAGTCAGCAAAGTCCAAGGTTGCGTGGGTCTGGCACACCCAATATGCTTGAACTTGGTAATTAGCCAAGTTTAAGATAATCATCATCCTCTTATAGCGTGTCCAGGGAACTAACCAACCTCCATTGTGTCTAACATTGGAGAAGAATTCAATTTATATAGGCTTAGTTACACTTGATGTTTTAAACTTTATTCTCTTTACACCTTTTTAAGTGTATAAAAATCCTTTAAAGACCCACCATATTCTTATCAAGTAATGAATATTTATCCCTCATTAAATGTTATCAGGATCACACTGCAGGCCCTTCTTTTTACAGAAAGATAAGATTTATAGGCTATTAATACACTATGAGAGCTTCAAAAAAAAAGTTAGCAATCTTCAATTCTTTCCTGCATTTATATTTTCAAAGCATTTCTCTCAAAATTATTCGTGTATTGTTTTTCTCTAAGAAGATATTTATTTAAGTATCGGAGAGTTCTTATCATAACCAAATGAGACTTTTTGCAGGTACTAACCACGAGTAGTTTTGGCCAATCAAGAACCAAATATAAGCTATCGACTATTTTGATTAAGGAGAATAAAGAAGATTGTCAGGATCAATTAATTAACCAATTTTTCCAACCTGAAATCTATATTTCGAGACTAGTTGGATTTTTAAAACATCATCACTAGCATATTTCTTTAGCAATCCACTCTAGTTATGTCATCTTAATTTTCCATTTGATATTCAATTTTTAGACGAGATCTAAATCCAAGATTAGAAATTTGCAGATAACTTTCATTGCAACATATGATCCATGAAAAAGTAGAATTTAAAGAAAAAACTAGATAAGGTGGAAAAACAAGATTAAAACAATCAAAGATAAACCTTAAATTAAGGAAAATACCTAAAATAAGAGACTTCCACTTAAATAATTCTCATAAGCCCAACGACAACCTTATTTCAATGCAAACTTTCCTTACTGATTGCAAACATAGAAGGATCAGGATCGAAGGATAAGTTAATATAAAAAGAAAAACATGCAATAACCGTACCCTACCTTGGATATTTTTTTTCAAAAGAAGCACACTTCCACAAATTTTTTTTTTTTTTTTCAAGATAGCATAAGTTAAAAACATATATTTATAAAATAGTATAATTTTAATAAAAACATGATTGATAATGCTGATTTTAACAAAGATGTAATTAGAAATAATAATTTTGATAAAAAAATAAAATCATAAACTAACTCTAACTTCGACCTTAAATACAGACTCTAAATAATATCTTAACCATGAACTATAATTCTAAATCTAAAAAACAACCACACTAAATGATAACATGAATTATAAAAACAAATACTTATCAATAACTCTACAAACAAATCCTAACTAAATATAATAAAATATCTTGACTTTTTTTGCTTTTATTTTTATTTATTTAAGGTTTATTATCAACCCAATACTTAAAGATTAAATTTAATAAAAACTATGCATGAAATTGTAAAAAAATAAGATAATAAAAAGCTAAAAAACCAAAAGATTTTGATTAGTGTTTGTTTTTAATATTATGATTAGTTTTAGGATTTAGGGTTTGTTTTTTAGAATTAAAGTTATGATTTGAGAATAGAATATTGTTTAGAGTTTATATTTGAGGTTAGAGTTAAGGTTAGTTTGTGGTTTGAATTTTTTTTATCAAAATTATTATTCTTAATTGCTTCTTTGATAAAATTATTATTTCTAATTGTATTTTTATTAAAATTACTGTTTTTAATCGCGTTTTTATTAAAATTATTTTATTTTTCAAATATATTTTTTCTCTTGTTAGAAAACTTTTGGCCAAACGTGGTAGAAATGGAAATTACCCCTTATGTAGACAAGTGTCTGAATCTTGACGGTGATGGTAACCCACTGTACGAGCATCACAATGGAGGGCCTGACAGGAGAGCTTATCAAGTAATCAGAGGTTCAGTAAGACCTGTTACCACACTAGCCAGATTTGACTTTGACCCTGATGATAACAAAAGCCTGACCAAACACCGACGCAAGAACCCACATGCCACATAGCTCTTATTGCGGTCAAAACTGCAATAGTAAACAAGAAGAGAAAAACGCAAAACTAGGCTGGAGCTGGACCCTTTTCCATGTTTTTGGTTCCCTGTGGCAGCGGTGCACCGTTTTGTTGAATTTTATTTTTTAAATTAATTTTTTTTCTATCTTTAGACTGTTTTTGTTGATATCAAAACCATGTTTTACCACGAATACAAACACGCCATAGGTTTTCTTGCCAAACATCAGAAAAGAAAGTGACCGAAAGCTAGGGGTAAATCCGGCCACGAAATTCATTTTAGAGAAAATATGGTAAAAAAGCCTTTTCTTGCACACCTTTTTTTGGAGGGAGGGAGCTGTGCCTCTATATATATATATATATATATATATATATATATATAAGTCATTGGAGTTGGATAGAAATAAAGGGGTGTTTGATGGTGTAATTGTGGTTATTTTTTAATGTATTTTTTTTATTAAAAATATATTAAAATAATAGTTTTTTATTTTTTAAAAATTATTTTTGACATAAATATATCAAAATAATTTAAAAAACTAAAAAAAATATTAATTTAAATTATTTTCTAAACAACCATGGTGTCTTTCCAATATGCCACAAATCCATGTGTAGTGCTACCAAATGCAAGTTCCAAAAGTTGCCTTCCCGAAGCTATAATTAAAGTCGATGATCTAAATACTATACAATATTTAAAATTAATTATACAGCTGATTATCATGAATTTACCATGGAGCATTGCCCCTTCTTTGTCTTAACTCCACGCTGATTCTGGTTATTACAACAACATCAATGGTATGTAGTCATAGCCATGGTAATAGGGACAGCAATTGCTAATGTTCGTCAAATTAATAATCATAATAATGGTTGTGATAATGTTAGCAATAAGCTTATGGTGATGATGGTCGGTGATAGCAATCATGATGGCCATAACAGTGTTTACTTAGGAGATTGAAATAGAAAAATCACTTTTTTTCTATATATAAAATATTGTTTTGTAATTCTATGAACCATTTTACATGAAAAAAATACAATAACCCCGTAAATTTATCAATCCTTTATTGTTTTTAGGGCACGATAATAAGGCATCCTAAACAAAAAATCGCACCGTCAGCAGCACCAGCACCAGCTCCATCAATTTCCAGTTTCTCATAAGTATATTTGAATATATAACATGATGATGCGAGAATGGTGAAATCTGAAGAATTGGGTTTGTGGGCATTGCCGACTGACGAATAATTGCTTGATCTTTCCATCATGCAAATGATATGTGCGAGAAATAATGTTGTCCACATGCATGAGATGGGAAAGCATTTGCTACATCAAAATGGTCAATTCTTCTAGCATGAAAGCCTTGAATATATATATATATATATATATATATATATTATCGTCGTCATCCCCTTCTCCTTCTCTCCTCATCTCAGCTAAAAAAAAAACAATTAAGTCCAAGATTGCAACTATATAGTAATCCTAAAATAGTGCTAAAGTGATGGGAAATTATATTAAATAAGAGGAAAGTTTAGTCATGGTCAACCTTCTTTGAATGTAGTGGAAGAATAGTATTATTTGCTTTACAAAAGGTTTGAGAGGGTTTTTTTTATTATTATTTTACACTAATGATGAGTTCTTTGTTCACAATAATAATAAACAAAATGAAGTTTTTAGCTGAAAAGTTGGATTCATCTCCCAAGGAAAATAACATAGGAAAATCCAATGGGAATTTTTTTTTTTTTTTAGAATATAATTGGTATAATATTAGTAGCTAGCAAGCTAGGTCCCATGGATTGAATGGATGATCAAGCCTCATCTCCATAAGAGGAAAGCTGGCATGTAGTTGCCGTTGGACCACCAAGCTGGTGCCCTCTATCCGTTATGTGTCGCATTTTATCTTCATTTTAAGACAATCTTACCAGGAGTAGTTACAGTAAACAAGCAATTACAGCATTAAAAAGCAGTCTTAACACTTGATCAATTTATGAAAAAATCAGCTGAATCCACACAAATAAGACTGTAACAACGTAATTTTAGCCAAAACATTAGCTGACATTTGAAGTGTTGCTTCAACAGCAAAGCGATCAACTGCGTCTTGGTGTAGCTATAGTATTTTTGTAATTCTCAGTGGCGTTTTATATAGTTTGATTTCTATGTTTATAGTGGAAAACAAAACAAATTTTATCAAAATGTCCAATTCTATATGTACTTTTTTTTTCCTTTTTTTAACTGTGGCAAAATTAAAAATTAAAAAAAAATACTAAATTTGCTTAGTATTTTACTTTGCAGAGAATTTAATGTAGATTAAAATAATGATTGCTCTTTTTTTTTTCCTAAGATGTTTTTTGTTTTCATCATTGATTTTTTTTTAATTTTATCATTAAATATTATGTTTACTTGAATTTAAGATTGCTAATTAACATGCTATGAGGTTATTGCGGTCTTGAAAAAATATTCATATCTAAAGTTGATGTTCAATTTGGCAAAATAGAATTTAATTTTATTCTTTAATGGTAATTAAAACTTGAGGGATTAAATCGAATGCTAAAACAAAAAATCAGCCTTATTTTTTTTTTATTTTTTTGTACACGAGGCACATGTTTTTTTTATCCCTTTTGTTTTAACATTTTTATTTTTAGTTTAAAATTGTATTTTTTTCACACTTCAGTTCTTGAGTTTAAGAAAGAAGAGAGAAAGTTATTGGTTGGCCATAATCCGACAACAAAAAAATTGATCTTGGTGTGAATAGAAGTTCCATTTAGGTAATCTTGAGTCTTTATCTTGCTAAAAAAAATAATTTGGGGTTGATAAAAAAAATAATTTGATTTTGTGTTTTTGAACCAATTTAAAAGTGATTTAAATTAAGAGATCGGTTTATTGAAGTACTAAGAGTATTTATTAGGTATTTTTTGTCAAAATATGTTGAAAATAGTTTATTAGGTCCAAAAACACCCAACCTGATTTTTCAACCACCTTTCTAGTAGTTGAAATCTGGTTAAGCAAATGACACATTATTTGCAACAGTAGGCATAGCATTATTTGCTATCTTTTTTGGAAAAAAAAATGGATGGACAACACGTCAACTATCTATTTTTTTTTAAAAAAAGAGAGATCAAGTATGCAAGCCTAACCTTTTTTTAATTGCGCCACCTGAAACCATGCACTTGGCCTCTTTTTAACCTGTCTTTTTTTTTCTTTTAATTTTAATTGTAATTCGTTAAAAAATTATTTTGTATATTATTTTGTTAAATATTTTTCAAATTTTACTTTATTTTTTAATAAAATAGTAACCTTCTTTTCATTACATTAGTGAATATTCTTTTTATATAGCCCTTCATAATACTAGTTTTAAAAACTTATTTGGTGGCTTTCCTATACATGTCTATTTTTATTATTGTTTGATCAAATAAAAAATAGATTATAAAAAACAAAGTTATTGGACCTAACTAGATCCATGACCTGGGTGCAGGTTTGATCGGTTAGCCTTGATAGGCTTAGGTTAATCAAATACATTGCCATCTCAATCTATATAAGGGTTATAATAACATGGTCTTGAAATTGTTTTCTGAAGTCAAATTGGGTTATGATTGGGTGATATTTAGACCCTTTAGGTCAATTAGATCACATCTAGTCAGTTCTTACCCGTTTTGACTTGAAAACACAATTAGGCAAGGGACCGAGCAAGGGACCGAGTCATGAGGTCTCCAAGTTGACCTGCAAAGCCGAGCTATATTTGGTAACAATACCAAAAAGGTTTCCACAACAACAAGCGGGAATTCATCATTTAATTGAGTGAAACTCGCTTATAACTTTAGAAATACTACACCCTTTTCTATCTTTACAAATAGATGTTGAATCACTATTGTTTGACATTTTATCAATTAATTGATCCCGACATGATAGTAGTTGTAACCCAATTCTAGACTTCCTCTTTTTTTTTTTTTTCCAGCTTGAACCTTAGAACGTTCTCTTTCTTTTCTCTTGCCACTGCTGCGTGTGTTGCTACTAGTGGACATATTAACCCCTCTAACCATGTTACAAACATCATCGATAAAATTTGAAATTTCATCCTCTTTCGAATCACCGTTTCCTTCTTCCAAATCAGGCTGATCAACATTGGCATTTTGATTACCATCAAACCAACATTATCATCACACAAGACTCTAGACCATGGTGCCTATGCATAATCTCCAGCATCAATAATGTTTGAGAATATTCTGTCAAACTTCATGCGTAAGGACGGTTTGATACCAGCTTGCCTAAACTTTTTTGCTCCTTTTATTTTCTACACAAAACAAATAAAATTATTTCATGCAACTTTAAATAATTTATTAATTTTTGAACTAAGATTTAAACAAATTAAAGATTAAGAATCATGATAAATAACCTGAATTCTTTACTTTACACCACTCATCGCTAGCAGAAATTGTTCTTAATTAATTACTCCAGTCACACCAGTTTCAGAAATGACCTTCGTTTATATCCTTTAATTATTTTTACAACCATCCTACTTGTTCTTTAGTTATGCCTTGGTGAATATATGACCACTTTGTTCTTTGAAGGATGTCAACAAATATTTCCAACCAGTATTGTCGAAATGAGTATTTTGTCTCATTCTCATGTCAATAGACTTGATGTAAAGGTCACAAAAGGCGTGTAATATTTTTTTAGTCCAAGCAATTTTATCTATAGTTTAAGGACCTTTCATTCCTAGTTGGATAACATATTTCAAAGCAAACATAATGAATTATAACATGCTTAGAATTTGACTAATCTTTGATGCAAGTGTATTTAACATACAAATACTCAAACAATCAATGAAGTAGAGAAAATAGAAATGAAAAGAAAAAGATTTCAAGTCCCAAAAACAAACTTAGACCATCAAATATATATGTGGTAGTTAGATCAAACATGTAATGCAATATATAATGGCATCAGCTAAAATTAATTAACATCCTATGAAAAGTTAGTGGCTAAAAGAAGCCACGGTTGCATGGAGGATGTGAGGGTGAAAACTTAAAAATATGTACAATTGCAATGTAACAGGTCATTGGATAAAACAATTTGGTTAGTATACAATAATTAACCAAAGAAGAGAACTTTATGGAGTACACATTCATATTTTTGTATATTAATTTGGTCAGTATACAAACTTAGAAAATTAATTTCTTCTTGTATATTAATTTCTGCCAATTCACATTCACAAAACCATAATTGAGTATTTATTTGTCTAAGTAAAATTTTCACTCAAATAGTTACTTATTTGCTTTTCTAATTACATAACAGGCCTGTTGTCCAATATGAACTCATTTTTCAATCTCTTTAATTATCCCATTTACAGATCTTGAAAGATCATCTCTCTCTCTCTCTCACATTGCATAATCCCTCTCAGTTTTTCTTAATTGAAATCCTTTAAAATAGAGTACATGATGAAATAAAAAAGGGTCCAACAAAACATCCTGTAAATAAAAATAATCAACAAAGTTTGCAGTATTGTAGACCCATAAAAGCAGATGACCTAGAAATGCAGAATAATTAACCTACCTCACAACACCTAGTTTTTTTTTCATGTTGGCAGCAAACCCAGTAATGCAGATGGTTAATTAACCTACCTCACAACACCATATATTTAAAATATTGTAAACAAGAACAATACACAACACCCAAACTTTAATTCATGTATTATTAAAACATGTAATTAGTTAAATATTTTTAAAAAATAAACATATAATCACTTTTACAACACCTTCTCATTTTGTTCCCATACAAGTTTTCAGGATCCTTGTTCTTGTGCCTTCAAACTAACACATATATGCAAATAGATTCATCAACAATAAACACAAAATTATGATAAACAATAAAAAAATGGACTTCATTTCTTTTTTTTTCCCTGCAATGACAAAACAAAGAGATGCCAGATCATGTATTCATTTTGAAGAAGACAAGTACATAAGACAAAAAAACCGGTCATGGTGAAAGCAACAAAAATAAAAAAAATTACCTTTTTACACATATCTATAAGATCATTACATTGCAGAAGTGTGTCGGGTAGAAAAAAGAAAGGGAAATTATTTTTGACAATAGATAAGAGAATATAGTAAAATAAGACAAAGATCTCAAATTTTTTGTGAGAGAGATTAGGAATTTGACCGATCAAGAAAAGATTGCAACGTATTTTTGCTCTGATTTTTTAGATGAATTGTTGAGGTTTTGAGAAGTTTGATATTTCAACGACTCTTTTTTTTTTCTTCAGGATATGTGTTTTGTAGGTGAATCTTGAAAAATAAGGCGAGCTGCTGTATGCAAAGCTCAATTATCTTCCTTTTGTTCAACCTCGGGTCCAGCCTCAATTCTTGATGGGTCCCACCAAAATAAAACCTGATTTTAACCCAACCACACACATATTCCTACGGCTCATTTTAAACCTCACACGTAACCATATTATTAAATAACACCTAATTAAAGCCATCGAGTCATCTCAAGAAAACATTTTTAGCTTTTTAAGAGGAAAAATTGTAGGGTTTTTTTTTTAGATGCTCATCATGGTTTGTTTTTTGACAAAACACTAATGTTAATGTCTTAAGATGCTCGTTTTTGCAGTTTAATTATATTTATAAGAAATTTTAAATTATTTTTTATTATATTTTAATTGTTTTGATGTGTTGATATATAAATTTTTTTAAAAAATAAATAAATCAAAAATATTATTTTGATATATTTTTAAGTAAAAAATATTTTAAAATGTATTTTTTATCACAATTATAAACAAGATTGCAATGATAAAAGGATTGTCAATGGATTTCTTATTTCCAAATTCAACTATCAAATCATTACTCAAAATGCTTGCATAATAAATATATTTTTCAACTAGTCTAAAAAAAAAATTATGAAGTCATTAAATATACAATAAACTAATTTTCAACATATAAGTTGATTCGCAAAAATTAGTTGAATAATCTCAAATTAGTCACTAATTTTCAACAATTATCAAATTAATTTTTTCTAATAGCGAGTAATCTCAAATTAGTCAAAATAATAAACATAAATTGAAATATTCATTTATAAACTCAATATATATTAATACTAAACAAATAAAAGTTGAATCTCACAGACGTAAAAGCACAAGTAAAATTTGATCTGATAGGAATATTTCCTTTTCAACGGGCAGAAGAAAAGAAACAGAGAGACTGCTCTCTTTTCTTTTTAGGATTTAACGGTAACGGGAAGGAAGAAACAGGGGGCGGACACAGAGGTCCAAGCAGCCGTCCAATAATTGTGACGTTGTCAACAAAACAAGGTTCAAATCCCATTATCGTAATTCTCTCGAAACCAGAGGTTAAAAGAAAAGCGAAGAGAACGGAAAGTAGATAGATAGACAGACAGAGAGAGAGAGAGGGACACCAAAACAAAAGAAAAAAGAAAAGAAAAGAATTGACAAAAAGAAAAAGAAAGAGGGAGAGAGGAAGAGAGAGAGAGAGGGGCTGGAATCACATGGGCTTGTTGTTGTTGTAATTGTTGTTGATGTTGTCTTTCTCTCTCTCTGTCTAATTTGACACCCCCTCTCTCATCCTCTGTGTTTTGTTTTGTTGGGTCGTCTTCTTCTTCCTTTTTTGGCCATCTCTATTATTGCCTTAACATGATCTCTCTTTACTAATTTCTGAAGCAAATACAAACTTAATCAGCATCAGCTTTCTTTCCTTTTCTCTTACACATGGCTGAAGATAAGGTAATTTCTCTTTTTTTCTCACTTTTTTAAATTTATGTTGAAATCCTTGCATTTTCCTCGGGAAAATCAGACATGAGAGATTTGGCTTTGTCTTATGTTTTTGTTTTTCTAATTTTGGGTTTAGAAGGTAAGAATAACTAATTGCAAGAAGATTAGATGCTTTTTTTTTTAAAAAAATGTTTACAATTTTTTTCCTTTTTTATTCTCAGCATCCAAGCAAATCTTCTTTTGCATTAGGGTGTGTTTTTAAGATCTGGGCTTTCTTTATTTCCCTGCATTTTTATAGCTATAAAGCCTTTTTTTTTTGGAAAATAGCTTTTAGCTTCTTTGATTGGTAGAAATAGTTCTGCTAGAATAGATCTAGATGGTGAGTTCATACCATAAAATTTGTAATTTTAATTTATTTTCCTTCATCATCATGATCTAAGATCTCTCTCTCTCTTTTTTTCCTCTAGCTAACCAATTTTTTTTTCTTTTATAAAGCGTGATTACAGTTATTATATAGATCTAAGATCACTGATGTCCGTGTGTTTCGTAGGAAATGACCACCCGTGTTGCTGATGGGAATGATCCGGTCACCGGACATATAATTTCGACTACAATTGGGGGTAAAAATGGAGAGCCCAAGCAGGTAACTTTTTTTTTTGTTGAATACCTTTTTGTTTCTGTTTCTGTTTCTGTTTTGTCAAGGGTTCTCTCTTTTTCTGTAGTTATCATAGGGTGTTGAGAATCAATATATGATTTTCAAGCAAATTTTTTGAGATTTAGTTTGCTGATGGTCAGATTAATTTCGTTGATGTTTTGGTTTCTTGTAGACCATCAGTTACATGGCAGAGCGAGTTGTGGGAACAGGGTCATTTGGTGTAGTCTTCCAGGTAAGCAAATGAGTTCTCTGTTGAAGGAATTGACGATTAAGAAAGAGTTGTGTGCACAGGGTCATTTGATCTCTCTCTTTTTTGTAGGCAAAATGTTTGGAAACCGGGGAGACTGTAGCGATAAAGAAGGTTTTGCAGGACAGAAGATATAAGAATCGAGAATTGCAGCTAATGCGAGTGATGGATCATCCCAATGTCATTTCCCTGAAGCACTGTTTCTTTTCCACGACAAATAACAATGAACTCTTTCTTAACTTGGTCATGGAGTATGTTCCTGAGAGCATGTATCGTGTTTTGAAGCATTACAGCAATGCAAAACAAACAATGCCGCTTATTTATGTGAAACTTTACATGTACCAGGTATTGCATGCCACGTGCATCTGAAGTTGATTTGTTGCCTTATTATAAGCCTTGTGGTATTAATTACAGGACTTTCTTGTTTTCCAGATTTTCAGGGGACTGGCTTATATCCATGCTGTTCCTGGAGTTTGCCATCGGGATTTAAAGCCACAAAATCTTTTGGTATGCTTCCTTACTATAAATGCATGTTTAAAGATGGTAGCTGTTATCTGAAGGCATTCTTGGCTGTCTGCAGGTTGATCCACTTACTCACCAGGTTAAGCTTTGCGATTTTGGAAGTGCAAAAGTGCTGGTATGCTGACTTTCTTCTAGTTTGCGATTCCTCATATATGCTTTGTGTGACTACACTTAAGTTGCAAGATAGTTTGTAGTCTGTCTTTGGGATATTGTCCTGGTTCTTAACCAAAAGGGATATCATTGCAATTAATTCAATTGCCTTCTGTTTCCATGAAATGTATACAACTTTGAAAATGAATGTTTCCCGCAACATAGATGTAATGCTTTATGCATCCTTGTTTGATTAGTTTTTTTTGGTAATCAGTGTATAATATCATACAGTTGATCTGATCGAGTGTCAGATTTTCAATGTATTCTTATCATATTGTTCCTTTCAATTTTAGGGCTACCAATTTTCAATAATCCAGTATATCCGTATGCAAGTAATAGTTGTTGTAGATGAGTGTCTTGAGTGTTCAGAGTATGATGTCAAGGTGGTCTTAATATTGCTGTGCAAATCCTTATTCTAAATGTCTTCATATCTCCATCTCTCAGAATTTGAAATCTGTAAATTGTTTTATCAAATGAAAAAATTTATCATGTGACTTGCATCTCTTTCATGGCCGGGTTGAGGAACTTGTTTGGTTTGGTGGACCAAATTTAAGCTCCACTTTATCTGCTCATCTAGTTCTGCAAGTACTGGTTATAGATGCTAATAATAATTGAGTGACTACTAAAGTTGAAGCCCTTGTTTACTTGAAAGCTTTCAGTGCCAGTGTGATATGATCTGATTTTATTGCTTCTCATTCTTTCTATACAATGTTCCATACATTGACAATCAAGGTTCCCTGTGAATAGGTCAAAGGTGAAGCTAACATATCATACATATGTTCCCGATTCTACCGGGCTCCAGAACTTATATTCGGTGCCACAGAATATACAACATCAATCGACATATGGTCTGCTGGTTGTGTCCTTGCCGAGCTGCTCCTTGGCCAGGTTAGCAGTTCTTTTTATTGCATTTTAAGACTGCTCTTTTGACAGTATTCCAAATGGTAATTTGTAGTTGACTGCTGGCCATTTGAATATTTTTACAGCCACTATTTCCAGGAGAAAATGCAGTGGACCAGCTTGTAGATATTATTAAGGTACGTGTTGCTTATTGATGCTTTTAATAATGCAATTCACATGACCATGAACAAACATCTTACACACTGTTTTACAGGTTCTTGGCACTCCAACAAGAGAAGAAATTCGATGTATGAACCCAAATTATACTGATTTTAGGTTTCCACAGATAAAGGCACACCCATGGCACAAGGTATGCTTTTAGTTCCTTTTCATGAATGACTTTGAGGTGTCTTTCTTTTTCCTGCAGCTAAAATATTATGAATTATTATATTTTGTTGTTTGTGCATGTTGAGATCCACAAGGAAACAATTGTTGATCATTCAAGTACCATAATCTTATGTCTTGGTACAATTTGATTTATATTAGAGTTTCATTTAGTTGTTCATCTATTTAGGTTTTCCACAAGAGGATGCCTCCAGAGGCAATTGATCTTGCATCGCGGCTGCTGCAATACTCACCAAGTCTTCGCTGCACGGCGGTGAGTGCAAGTTCTTATTCTTTTTTCTGTCTTTATGTAGTTTGAACCTTGCTCTCTCCCTTGTGTGTTGATGTGCAAGATTCATGTCAAGTGGCAACTCCATGACCTTGTTGTTACTTTCTTTTTATTCAACTGCAGTAAATGTCCATCATTATTTATTTTTTGAAGAAAAACAAATCTTGATGCTACTTTCTTTTTTGCTACTTGAGATGCATGTTTGCCCATTGAAATCTGACAATTTACTTTTTTATCACAGTTGGAAGCATGCGCACACCCTTTCTTTGATGAACTCCGAGAACCCAATGCTCGCCTGCCAAATGGCCGCCCTTTACCATCTCTCTTCAACTTTAAACAGGAAGTATGTCAACTTTCTGATTCTGATTGTTTTTTCATCTTTAACCTTTTAGAAAAACAAAATGCAAGCATTCAAACATAAGATGGGCTGTTTTTAGTTGGGCAATTTCTTTTTCGCTCTTGTTATTTTATTGCAATTTTGTTATCCAATTATTTGGTATGCAACTGGCCAAGGTAATTCTATTTGTTCACTCTGTGTTATTGTTTGTTTCTTTACAGTTAAATGGGGCTTCTCCTGAGCTTGTTAATAAGTTGATACCGGATCATGTGAAACGACAAATGGGTCTAAATTTTATGCACCTGGCTGGGACATAAGCAAGTTAAGTGGTATGGGATCGATATCTAGCAGTTATTTCTGTGATACACCTGGCAGTTATTTCATGGTGAGGTCTGACCGCAACAATTCTCTCTCTACCAGGATACATATGGATCAGGCGGCTGGATAGCTGTGGTGCTTTCTTCATGTTTTCTTCTCCCACGTTTTTCTCCCAAATCCCATCCCCCTTTTGTCAAAACCCTTTTTGTTTATGTACATGTTTGATAGTAAGATAGCCTGAGGTGCACTTATCAGATAGCTGCTAGCAAGAGGTAAAAGGTGGAGAAGTGTTCATCCATATAGCTAGGAAGAAGGCCCCTAATATAACGGCCCAAAGAAAAGGGGTGGGCCCTGGTGTTGGATGTGGGGGGTTTGTTTTTACTTGCCCGTGTTGTTTCCTATTAGTTTTTGTTGATTTGTGGTGGCTGACTTGAATTAATTGCAGACAATTGTCATCACTCGCTTTATGTGCAAAAGTAATGCTATTGCGTTCTCTTGTAGTAAACGTACTTGTTCCTTCCTTGTATTTCGACTTCAGTTACTGGGTTTTCGTTCACCATCTGTTTAATATTTGCTATGTTTGTGTACATCAAATGTTTCTCTTTGTTTGAGCCCAAGTTTAGTTTATTAGTGTTGCAAATCTAATCCTCAGCATGTTCTAGCTTTTGATGTCCCAGCTGCAAGAACCTGAGATGCACAGGAAAATTATGGGTTTGATAATATGTGAAGATTACTGAAGATAGTTTAGACTTGGAGAGGTGAGTTACTGGTCATCAATCACCAAATAATGGCTGTAGCCCTGTAGCCGATAGCAGTTCCAATTCTTGCACAAGCATTTTAGTGCCTGTATGGTTTATAAGTAACCTCACTGGTGTCTCCCTGTCCTCTGATGATGATTCTATGGAGTTCAACGGTGTCTCCCTTTCTGTGTTGTCAGCTGAAGACGCAGGATTGTGTTTATGGTAAAAATATCCGGGCAATGTGGTAGGGATGGGATTATGGAACTTGGGATTCTCTCTCGGTGCAAAAATATTTTTAATTAAAAATATAAAATATATACAAATAGTTTTTTGTTAAATTTTTTATTTTTATATCAGAATATAAAAAACATTGAACCACACAAAATTGTTTCAAGCTCATCTTTGCTACAATACGGCATTCAAACTTGCCGCCGACACAACTCCAAGTACATGTTTTTTCGCGCTAGGAGGGTTTGCTCCGAGATCATAAACTCAAAAAGAATTTGAAGTAGCTTAATCTGAGCCGTTGATTCAATTTAAAGGGTCAAAGTAAATGTCTACTACGGCCATGACTCAACTACTAGTATGTATAGTAGGAAAATGGAAACAAGGGGACCATGCATGTTATGCCCGAATCTCGAGGATGCCAAACGCTATCAGAGCCATTCTTCTATTCTCTCTCTCTCTCGATCTTCCATCAAACTGAATAAATAAAAAAAAAAACACGTTTCTATGTTATTGTAGCAGTATTTTTCTTTTTTCATGGTTTAGTTTGTAAGTGAATTTATTTTTACGTATTTCATAGGCAATTAGAAAGATTCAATATAGTCATAGTAAGTTTGCAGGTGGGGCGTTTGTCTTGAGGACATGGAGACAACATCCAAATCCAATTAGTCCTATTATCTGCTCTTTTGCTATACTCCTGTCAGAAAAAAAGGTGGCTTTCTCATCGGGACAGGAAGTAATGGCGGCCATTTTGTTCCACATCTTTTTAGCAGTCTTTTGGGTCCATTTTGCTCAAGCAACTGGTAGTCTTCTTTCTCCAAAGGGTGTTAACTATGAGGGTATGACTTTCAAACTCTATATTCAAAATGATCTTGCATTACACTACCATGTGATTTGTTACTGTTGGTTTGTGTTTCGTTTCTTTCTTTTTGCTTACTTGGTTGGTTTGTGGATTCAGTGGCCGCATTGATGGCTGTGAAGAAAGAAATGAGAGATGAGTCCGGTGTTATGAACGGTTGGGATTTGAACTCTGTTGATCCTTGCACTTGGAATATGGTCGGTTGCTCTCCTGAAGGCTTCGTCTTCTCCCTGTAAGTGAGGAACTTCTTTTTGTATAGTAATAAAATCTTCATATTTTTTAATCTTTTATTCTGGATATTGTTGCTGCTAGGGAAATGGCAAGTGCAAGATTATCAGGAACTCTTTCGCCTAGTATCGCGAATTTGAGTCACCTAAGAACAATGTGAGCCGCTGTTACTTTCTTTCTCTGAGTTCTTCACTTGATTTGTACATGAATTCTTCTGCTATTAATTGTTTGTTTCTGTGAGTGTGCGTGTGCGTGTGTGTATGTGTTTTTTTTGTTCTTTTCTTGGAGTATAAGCTAATTATTGGCTAGTCTCATGGCTAATGAAATGTTGCTGTTATGATTATTATGACAAACTGGACTTACTCAATTTTCCAGTTAAGAAGTCCACGTAGGAAATTTGAAAACCGTTTCTGTTTGTAATAACTTATGAGCCTTGGTATTGTAAAACCATGCTATTCTTTTGAATTTGCTGATGCTCTGTCGAGGATGATGTTCTTTTTTGTTCCGGTTACTTGACATAAACGCAACAGATTCAAGTTTTGATATCGTATCTTGCATTACCTAGCTAATCTTCATGAGCTATGCTTGCAGGTTATTGCAGAACAATCATTTATCTGGTCCCATTCCAGAAGAGATCGGAAAGCTCTCAGATCTTCAAACTCTTGACCTCTCAGGTAACCAGTTCGTTGGTGGTATTCCGAGCTCTTTGGGATTTCTGACCCATCTAAGTTACTTGTAAGTTGCTTGACCTCAACATATGGCATTTCAATTCCTGTTGATTTTTTTATTTTAATGTTTCTTTTGATAATTTGTGTGTTATGTAAAAGTTTAACATGCAAACTTTTCCAGGCGACTCAGTAAAAACAAGTTAACTGGGCAGATTCCAAGACTGGTGGCCAATCTTACAGGACTTTCATTCTTGTATGTGGTCCATACATGTCAACAATATTACCTCATATAGTGTACGTAAATGTTAACTTTACTTCGATATGCTTGGCAGGGATTTATCATTTAACAATCTTAGTGGTCCAACTCCAAAAATATTAGCAAAAGGTTACAGGTGAGATCTTTATTAGAACTGTGATTATTAAAAAAAAATTATCTCCTTGATTCTTAAATGCCTCATATTTGGCCAGTGTAATTTACATTGCTTTTAGGAACCTCAGGTTATTCTGGGCTAGCATTGATCCAATCTATTGGATCTTTGCAAAAACTCTAAAGAGTTGTTATCTGATGTCGTTGAGCTTGCAAAATGCTTGCAATTGTCAAGTAAAGTTGTTTTTAAATAGAATGAGATGCAGATTGCAGGTTTCAGTTTCTACTTCAGTTCCCTTTTCATCAAAATGTTAGAAAATATCTCGTGGAAGGGAAAAAAAATCAGTATCTGTAGAAATGGTTGGATGGGAGTTTATAACTTCTAGTCCCATTAATGTTTACCAGTGGTGTCCATCATTTCTGTTCGCAGCCATCTGATGGTGTGCATGTTTTTATTGCAGTATTGCTGGGAATAGATATCTTTGCACTTCCTCACATGCACAAAATTGCACGGGTATCTCAAATCCAGTGAACGGTAAATGTACTTTTAGCTGGTTAAATAGTTCTTTTAAAGAGATGCACTTTAACAATGTGACCACAAATGCTTGATGTCCTACTTGCAGAGACACTTTCATCTGAGCAAGCCAGAAGTCATCATCGGTGGGTGCTCTCTGTTGCCATAGGCATCAGCTGCACTTTTGTGATTTCTGTCATGCTGCTTGTCTGTTGGGTGCATTGGTATAGATCTCGTCTACTCTTCATATCATATGGTACTTCCAAACTGAGTGCTTATCTAATTTTCACAAATGAAATAAATCACGCAAAGCAATATGATTAATTGTGATAATTGCATTTTGCAGTGCAACAAGATTATGAATTTGATATTGGTCATTTGAAGAGATTTTCTTTCCGTGAACTACAAATTGCTACAAACAACTTTAGTCCAAAAAATATCTTAGGGCAAGGTGGATATGGTGTGGTTTACAAAGGATGTCTCCCAAATAAAACTTTCATTGCAGTTAAAAGGCTGAAGGATCCAAATTTTACTGGAGAAGTGCAGTTTCAAACTGAAGTGGAAATGATTGGCTTGGCTTTACATAGAAACCTCTTATGTTTGTATGGCTTCTGCATGACACCTGATGAGAGGTTGCTTGTTTATCCTTACATGCCAAATGGCAGTGTTGCTGACCGCCTGAGAGGTTTGCCTCATTTTTCTTGTTCAAACTCTACTATTAGTTCATTTGGGCGAGTAGGATTTTTATTATTCTCTGGTCTAATGCAAATGGAGGTTGTTTCTCATTAAAATCTACAGCACTAAACAGTTGGAATATACTGATTAAAGTCCTTATTGGTTCTCTGAAGAAACTGTTTTTTTGTTTTTCCTGCTTAACATACTCTTTCTTATCCCTCTCCAATATTAACTTTTTAGTACTTCAAGTAGAAAATCGTGCTGAATCTTTTCTTTAGTTATATTTGAAGCTTTTTATTTTTCTTAAATCCTTTTTACAAGATATCTGCTTTAATGAATTTTGTGTCTGTTTCTTAATAGTATATGTTGAATAGTATTGGTAATTGGTTGATGAACAAACTCTTTTTCATGGTTGTTGCTTTAATAAATTGTTTTTACATTTCTCTTTGTTTCTTCAATCGAAACAAAACCAATTATAGGTGAAGAATTTGGTTCTGCTACATCATTATTTGTTCAATTCTCCTTTGCAGAGACCTGTCGAGAAAAACCTTCTTTAGATTGGAACAGACGGATACACATTGCCCTTGGGGCTGCCCGTGGACTTCTATACTTGCATGAACAATGCAATCCAAAGATAATTCACAGGGATGTTAAAGCTGCAAACATTTTACTTGATGAAGGTTTTGAAGCTGTAGTTGGGGACTTTGGTCTTGCTAAGTTGTTGGATCTTAGAGATTCACATGTGACAACTGCGGTGCGGGGGACTGTAGGACACATTGCACCCGAGTATCTTTCAACTGGGCAATCATCTGATAAAACTGATGTTTTTGGATTTGGCATACTCCTTTTGGAACTTATAACAGGGCAAAAGGCATTAGATGCTGGAAATGGCCAGGTTCAGAAGGGAATGATTCTTGACTGGGTAAGTTATTTCTCTATATTGTCCTCTACCACTGAGTTTACAATTTACAAACATCTCAATCTTCCAAATTTATATGGATACTTCTATTCCTGTTAATCCATGATTGCGGTGTGATTAACCATAATCATGACGCAAATGAATAATTTCTCTGATATGTAGCATCTATCTGGGGAAGGCCTCGTTACTTGAAATTGAAAAATGATGGCCAAATCTGAATACTCTAAACTCCCTTGTACAAATTGTGTAGAGATAACTTGCATGTCTTGTTCTCGTGGCATTTATAGGAAATTATACCAACTCATTCTTGAGCTGCATTGCCCATAATTGTCAGTGCCATGTTCAGGAATGGGTTTTTCATGCCTGCTTAATGCATTCTCAAGTATGGAGGATTACAGTGGCTATGAACTGATGCTGGTTACTTATGAAGTACCATAACATTTATCTTCTAGTTGTATGATTGCTTTCTGGTGACTGGAAACCAGACATTATTTATTTAAAGGGAACCTCTGTACTGAATTATAATCCACCATATGCTCTCCTAATGTGCTGCATCAAGTACAAAATTGTGAATGGTGGCTGAATTTTACAGGTTAGAACTTTGCATGAGGAGAAGAGGTTGGAAGTGCTAGTGGATAGGGATCTGAAGGGATGTTTTGATGTGTCCGAGCTGGAAAAAGCTGTGGATTTGGCTCTGCAGTGTACTCAGTCACATCCTAACCTTCGGCCAAAAATGTCAGAAGTCTTGAAGGTCCTAGAAGGTATTGTTGGGCAGCCTGCAATTGAGGAATCACAAGGTGCAACTAGTATTGGTGAGGCAAGGGCATGCAATTGCTCAAGGCATTGTAGCGATGTTCATGAGGAATCTTCTTTCATCATTGAAGCAATGGAGCTTTCCGGACCTCGATAACCTGGTATAGTTTCGCCTTTCTGAAATCAACTGTAAAATGATTTTTCATTTAGTATGAAAATAGTATAATTTTCCCTTTCTGAATTCAATTGTAAATGATTTTTGCATTTTGTAGAACAGCATTTTACACACAAAAAAATCTCTTTTATTCTTTGCATTTTGCAGTGGGGATTGGTTTGCTTTAGAAGGATGCTAAAATGTTCTTAAATCTTGCATGTGGTGGAAAAACTGCATTCTTGATCATCACTGAGAGAAACTCCAGACAAGATACTCCTTGTCTTCTGGGCCTTCTAATATTCATTTAGAGCAGCCCCAGCCCCCAGCTAACATGCTTTTCATCCACCGCTTGTACTTCTAGGATTAACGCACATGGCATGCAAATGCAACTTATAATTGACCATCGTTACCAAGAACTTGCTTCCCTCCTCTTAAATCCTACCATACAGCTTGATTAATGGGTGGCTGTCATTGCACATGCCATCTCTATATTCTGTTGTTAGCCCAATTGCTTTTCCTCATAATTGAAGACTGTTACTTGTACAACCTGGCTGACACCAATCAGTAGGGGCGGCCTACTGTCCTTTACTTATGGTGAAGAAGGGAGTCTGATCATTATCTGTGCGTGGTTTGTGCTCAAGCTGGGGTTCGGTTAGGATTCACGTACTGAAGTGAAAACGCACTTTGTGATAATTCCCTGGGTCCAAATGCCACCAGTCCTGTAGTCTAGCATTGAAAGGGAAATAGTAAGAGGTGGTATTAAGATAGATAATGATCTCTATCTCCATTTTTGTTCTGATAGCACCCTCCTCTGCCTCTATGGTCTCACCGCCCTTGGACTTTCTGGTCCTTCAATTGCGCCTACTTTTGACGAGGGGATCCAAATTTCAAGAAAGAGGGCCGGCTTCCATGTGATAAAGAGGACTGCAGAGTAGTTAAAAGGAGAGTAAATTTAGTAACGTTTTGGATTTCAGAAAAGAAACACACACTAGTGAGCAACTTGAGATGAAGTCGATCAGCTGGCCGAACCACTCCCCAAGGACTAACATATTTCCATAGCAAAAATACTGACACATGAACAGTTTATGAAAAAAAAAACCTTACAAATTACAATACATTATCATTTTAGACACGAAGAGGGACTTGATTCGGGTGCATGAACCCTAACATGAGTATTAAAAATAATTTATTAACCATTTCGCCCGGCACAAATAAAAATTGATTTTTATTTGTTTAAAAATAATTTTTTATAATTTTAAATTGTTTTGATATGTTGGTATTAAAAATAAATTTAAAAAAAATAAAAAAATATTATTTTAATATATTCCTAAATAAAAGAAACTTTAAACAACCGAATCCATTTCATGTTTCCAACCTCCATTTTCATTTCATTGGGTGAAGCATGCATCTGGGATAGGACATGAATAATATATATATATATGCTAGCAAATGAGAGAGACCTTTTACTGTCGATTCTTTTCCTGCATTTCAGTGCTTTATTTAACAATAAATAAATAAACGAAAAGACCAAGAGAGAGGCTGGCAAATGGGACGTAAGGAATTTTTTCCATGCTCTCCGTGGAAGAAACCTGTGGGTGATACTCTGATACCACCTCCTGCAAGCAAGTCAAGATGAAAAAAGAAGAAGAAGATGCGAAGCTTTTACATCTCCTGATTCATCCCTCAGTTTTTGGTTCTGCATGAAAACCATGGATTGCAAGCATTAGACAGACAACATCTCCCCTCTCCTTTTCTTCTTCAAGACGTTACGTACGTTGGATATAAACTCAGATAAGCTTGAAACATAACATAATTCCTTACGTGTCGTCTTCTTCCTTCCTCAAATTCAACCCCACTCCACCATTTGTCTCTTTCTCTTGTCACAAGTATATTATAAGTTTCTACTGTCCGAGGTCAATTCCGACCATTTTTCTTTCCTTTCTTACATAATCTTGGACGTCATGGATAAGTTTTAGTATTTTTAGGTGAGTAATTACTGATATATATATAGCGGATACACACAAGGGTTTAATTAATGGATTAATCTTGATATAGAAAGTTGACTTGACGGTATAATTAAGATATAAAATAAATTCTTTTTAATTAAGTTATCCATGAATTGACAACTATTATTATTTTTTTGGTTTTAAAGGTGACTTATTATTTCAACTTAATTTTAGGCAAACTACGTATGATTCCATTCACTGGAACTCTTACCTCCTCATGCCCTCTTAGACCTAAAACAAGTGTGAGGATTGTTAAAACTGGAGTAAGAAGTACAATATTATTTATTTTATTCGAAAGAGAAGAAATTAAAAAACAACAAGAACTCTCTGTTAAATACTCAATTAATTACTCTAGTACTATTGAATTAACCAAACTTTGTGGAAAATCCCTAACTAGGCATGAATTAAGACTTACCATCTATAAAAAAATAGAAGATCTTATCAACATTAACTCCCGGCCCATGAATAAATCCTAATAATCATAATACCAAGAATTATATTCCTAATTAAGTGATCACTAATTATTATTTCAATTTAATTAACCTTTATTAACGGCTTCCATGCACTCTCCATTTATTTTCTTCCACCAAAGCTCTTCACCCCTCTCAACAACTCCTGCCCCACACTGTACACATAAAAATCTGCTGTCCATAGAGACAGCATTAGGATTAAGTTAAATTGATGAGACAACTTTGCTTTAAAGATAGATAGATCTCTCTTTTGTCAACTTAATTACAGTTGAACCTGGAAGTAAACGTCTTTTTGTTGAGACATGGCGGCAGGTTTTATTCAAGTTCAAGTTATCGAAAGGAGTAGGTAAACTATCTGGGCGCTGTTTTCTTTACGAAGTTATTATCTTTCAGTTATATTTACCATTATTAAGCTTGTTCAATTCTTGGGTTATCTTTATTTTTTTTTTTGAAGATTTTTGGTTTCTTTGGAGGTTTTGGAGTCGTGAGGTTTTTTTCTTTTGTTTGTTGTTTGCTACCAATAGAGGTGCTGCTGTCTTCTTGTTGATATCTGAGTTTGGCTGTTCATAATTGAGGAATTTTTTCTTTCGTTGGAAATCATTTAGAGAGGTGGAGATTATTTTGTTATGAGTAATGGATCAAGACACACAAGGAAACAAAGGAATTATTGGGAATTTGGACCAAGTGTATCGGGGAAGGATTGTCAATGTCAGTGATTTGAGTGGAAATTCAAGCAATTTGGATAATGGGGTTGCCATAGAGACTTTAAAAGTAATAAATTCAGGAGAGAAAGTGGCTGCTGTGGTGGAAACTGGGGTTTTCAATGCCAATATTGAGGGGTTGGGATCCAGTGAGAGAGTGGCAAGTCAGGGAACAAGTGATAGGAAAAGAATTGAAGAGCCAATGAATGAAGGAACGGTCGCAAATACAATTAATATGGTTAATGGAGCTGTACTTGAGACTGTTATTGTGATGAATTCAGGGGCGACTTCAAGTGTTGATGGAGAAAATAAGGATTTGGGAGCAAAAAATGAGGAGTTGGGGCTCAGATGTGGAATGATAGATGAGGAAACACGTCATGGGCTTGGAGATGGTGAGGTATTAAATCAAGTTGAGCGAGGAAGAGGTTGGTATTCGAGTAATTCTAGGGCTGTGCTTGAGACTCTGATCGCGATAGGTCCTGAAGAGAATGCGGGTATTAATGGAGGAAACCAAAGATTGGAACTCAGGGGCAATGAGATGAGGTTAAGTAAGGGAACAATGGACGAGTCAGAGAAGAAAGTGATCAAAGTGGGGAAGTCATCGTGTGTAGTTGATATGACGAGTGGCGGCGGAACAGGAGGAGGAGGTTTTAAGGATAATTGTGATGGAGAAAGGGTTTGTAGGATTTGTCACTTGAGTTCTGAGGGGTTGCTGGAAGCTACTGACACAATTGCTACTGCCACAACCAACTCCATGGATCTAATTCAGATTGGTTGTGGATGTAAAGATGATCTTGGCATTGCACATGTGTATTGTGCTGAAACATGGTTTAAGCTAAAAGGAAACAGGTAAATGTTTCGAGCATGGAAAGTCAAGTTTTAGTATGAACATTATGCTTATATATGTATACATGTTTATTGATGTTGAGATTGGATCAGGCTTATTTTATCTTCTTGTGTTTAGTATTCGCAAGGGCTATGCTAGTTTGCCATTTAATCTTTATTTTAAATTATTTTCCTCATATAAAATCTTGCAAGCAATAATCTGAGTCTCTTAGTTCATGCCGTGTTACACTGTTTCTCGGGACTTTCTAGCAGAGATTATTTTCTTCGTCTATTTTTCATAATTCACTGAGATGTCTTCCATATTTTCTTTATGCAGAATCTGTGAAATATGTGGAGAGACAGCAATGAATATCAAAGGTGTTGGGGAGAACCCTTTTCTGGAAAGGAGATTTATCAGGAGCACTGGTTTCTCATCAGAGAGCAGCGGAGGGTGTTGGCGGGGACAGCCCTTCTGTAACTTCCTATTGGCATGCTTGGTAATAGCTTTTGTGCTTCCATGGTTTTTTAGGGTGAAAATATTTTAGAATTTATTCCATTGCCATTCTTATGCCTTCTCTTAGGAGTTGCCCCATGTGAATATTCATTGAACGATCTTGTGGAGACTCTTTAGGTCTTCATAATTTAGCCTGAAAATTTCAGGTTCCAGATCTCCCAAGTTGCTACATAGCAGCAAAAGTTCTATGTTGTGGAGATTGTTACTGTAGTGCTCTCATATACATTTGTTTATTAATGGAAAGTCAGCTTGCGTGTTCCTTGTCATTTACTTCTTCCTTGAACCTCGCTTCACAACATGAAGTTTTGGTCATTAGCTTGGTAACTGTCGCTTGTGTCTTTAGCTTATTTTTGTGCCAAGCCATAGCGATGCCTTGATTTCACCCATGAGCTTTGGTTTGGCGGATCTCTGCATGGGTTATTGGACTTGTACATTTGATCCTTCGAATGACCCTGAATAGCTGGGGATTCTTATGCCAGATGCTCCAGTTGTTGGGGTAAACTCTTGAGACTCTTCCAAGCATACATCACTAAGCTGACTGGTGTAGAAAGCTTCGAAAATGGGACATCACTAAGCTGACTAGTGTAGAAAGCTTCGAAAATGGGAGACTTTCCAGCCATACATCACTGAGCTACTAGTGTAGAAAGCTTCGAAAAGGGACAATATTGCCATTGCATCTCTTGCAATCTTCCATTCTCCCGCGATCTTGGAGTTTTGCCTCGTCAAATGGAGCATCAGCAGGGAACGTGTACTCTAGAATCCACTACTTTTCAATCCCCCTTTACCAGAGAATGTAATGGAAGACCAAAAAAGAAAGGAAAAACGCACAAACCACACAGCCATATGCAAAATAAGACAAGATTCTCGCAACCACAACAACATATGAGACAAGATTCTCACCCAATTCTCAGAAATAAATTCGTTGTTCTCAATAGTCAACACGATGGACATAACAAATAGCTAAAACAACATTAAATTAAATTAATTAAAAAGAAATAGTTTTATTGTGGAGTAAAACTAGCTCAGTGTTTCGTCTTTTAGTTTTTGTTTCTTTGCTTTTTTTTAAGTTACATATTTATTTTCAATTTAATCTTTTAATATTGAGTTAATTTATGTTTGAGTTTGATGATTTGTATCGATTGGCTTGATATGAGGTTCTTATGGTGTCAAGAAAAAAAAATCACTTGTTTAATGCTCAATTTGGCAAAATAAAATATGATTTTATTGATTTAAAACAATTGAAGCTTTAGGAATTGCATTTGAAACTAAAACAAACATGTAGTTTATTTTTTAGCAAATTAGAAACTAAATTGAATGAAAAACAAAAAGGTGGCTAGCGAATGGAATACACATGCTAACCTGTAAGAAAGGCCGTCACATTGTGGCCATGCGTGTGGTGACCATTGAGCTCTGAAAGTGAACTTCCTTGGTATCATTGGAAACATGTTAGATTATGTTTCCTTACTTGACAACGCGTGATGACGAAGATGCTTTAATGTGGCTTCGACAACCTATTTTTTCCTTTTTTTTTATTTAATCTTTTTTCTCTTTAATTTCCGCATCTGACTCTCCAAATATCATGAAGAAATATTAAAAAAATAATGAAAATACAGCATAAAAAGAATATACAATCCATTGTGGGTTGCAATAGTTACCCACAATATTTTATTTTTATTTTTTTGGTCTTTTGATTTGTTTTAGTCACTTGATTTTTTTTCTCAATCTGATCCTTTTACATTGAGTTGATTTTGGATTAAGTTTGATGATTTATTTTTGTTAGCTTGATATAGGATTCTAGCAATATCAAGAATAAGTTCAAAGGTTGAGTAGATAAATTTTATTGATTTAAACCAATTGAAACCTTAAGGACTGAATTTAAATTTAAAAGAAATATTCAGCCTTTGTTTTTCACTATGTATTGATGATTTTTTTTTTTTAGTCCCTAAAGTTTTTGTGTAATTTAAAGCCATAAATGAATTAATTTAGATACCTAGAATATTTTTAACTGAAAAATAGGTTAAAAATAAACTTTTGATATAAAATACTTATACCTTGACTTTTCAGAAATTCTCCGGTCACCAAATTGTAGGTGAGTAAATGGTGCATCATTTGTTGCTTTAGAAGACACATCATCTGCTGTTTTAGATAATACATCGTAGTTTATGTTTTTTTTTTTTATAAAAAAAAATAAAGGGCGGACAAAACTCTAATATATAAAAAAAGGCTTGCGGGTGATGTCTCCTTTCATAGGACAAGCGTGTAACTCACATGTTTTGCTCTTTTTATTTTTTTAATTTTTTACTACATTCCACATTTCGTTGCTTTTTCTCCTGTCAATATTCCGCCTCTTTTCAGCTGCCGCTATAAAGAGTTCTTTTATACCTGAGCTCAAAAGGCGAAAGGAAATCATGTTTCCCATCTGTCAGGTATGCTGCCGACTTTTAGCCTTAGGTCTCGGGCTAGTGTTTGAGTAGAACTCGTGTGAATTATGTACTTTCTAACCATAATTTTGAAATTAGGCCGCCTGGTCAATTCTAGACTCGACTAATCCAGAATTGGAATTGAATCAGGTAAAAAGAAAAAATCTGGTGTAACCTGATTAACCCGGCAGATTGACCCAGCAAGACTCGGTCAAGACCTGGTTGCAAACTAATTGACTTTTATTTTTTTGTTTTTGTTTTTTAATTAAAACGATGTCCTTTTGATTTTAAAAAAAAACTGACCCCACCAACCCAATAACCCAGTCAAAATCTAGAATCCAGACCTTGAATCAAACCGGGTCTTAAAACTATATTTCTAACTCATAAATCTTTTTGCCTATCAAGCTAGCTTTCCAATGCATCTAAGCTCGTTTTTTTTTTACTTCTAATTCATAAATCTTCTACGTTAGCTTTCCTCCTCCTCCTACTAATACTATAGTAAGTTAAAAAACTCAAGTGAAATTGCTTGGCAAATTTACTCATGTCATATTTCCTATCCAAATATATTTTTTTGGACAATGTGTCTTTGCCCGTACCTAAATTTATGTAAATAAAATTTTACATAAGAGTACTCTACAATGGTAGATCTAAAACAATAGAGAAATACAAGTTTCTTAATTAAAAAAACAAACTACTATAATTTGAGATAAATGGATCACTATTATTCGTTTTTTTAACCATTGTTTCAGTGTTTTTAGTTTATTAGACTTTTATGGGCGTTTTGGAATTTATTTTTTTAATTTTTTTGTTTAAAAATAAAATTTTTAAAATTTTTAATATTAGTACATCAAAATGATTAATTTAAAGCTTGTTTTTTAAAGAAAAAAATTCAAAAAACACGGTTGGACTGCAATAATAAATAATAGTTTTTCGAAAGTGTAATTGGACATGGTTATTCAAAATAATAGTTATTTTATTGTTTGTTTAGTATGGTTATAATTATACTAATATTAATATACTACTAATTGATTAATCCATCCCTAATTATAATTGTACTTAATAACCACCCTCCAAAAAAGAAATAAAAAAAAAACTTTGAATGAATTTAAGGTCATACGTTTATTTTCTCTAATTTCAAGGAGAGAGAACGAGTCTCAATTTCTTTCAAAAAAAGAGAGAATTGTGATAGAGTATTTAACTTGTAAAAGTGGGAGATATAATTATATATAGTTATTTTAGTATTTTTTACTTTTAAGATAACAAACCACTCATTTCGTTCAATGAAAAATGTAAAAGGATAATAAATAAAATATGGAGATGTTAAGTATTATTACAATCAAATCACAGGAAAACCAAGATAATTTTGTTTGCTGGATGGTTTTTTTTTTTTTTTTAATGACTTGACCTGGTATTGTATGCTGACCATAATGTTTTATCATCCCTTCTCAGGTATGAACGGACTTGTATTTTGTTTTGGAACGCCCTGGGTTTTGTGTGCGTCGCCGTCGCAGGTGCAAGCCAAGTGCTGGTGAATACAAAGGAGGATGCAATGAAATGGTTCCAGATCAAACATGAAGGAATCATCCTTAACATGTCCCAGAATAGTGGATCTTAGTTCTTTTCCCCACTACGTAAGTTTAAAAACTTAACATGTCCCAGGAGTTTATGTACCTGAACTTATAATTTTCATCTAGAGATAATTGAACTGGTAGAATCTTAAGTTCAATGATATTTTGTGTTCTAGTTTCAACTGTTTGTGCTCTTAATATATTGGAGTTGGACTATGCAGATATCATGCGTCCAGTATTCCCATTCCAAGGCTTTGTGGCGTGTCTGACCATAGTTTATGCCAATAATTTTGTCTGGTTGGACTGCACATTCTGTCGCCAGTCTCTTCAAAAGAATTGATTTGTGCTAGCAGCCAGCTGGGTGTTGCTTGCTTGAATTATAATGTACTACTGTTCGTCTGTGTGCGTATCCTATAGTAGGGAAATCTGGGACGTTGGGCTTTATTGATCCAAAAGGGACAGTGGTATTCTTGGAGGCAATCTGTTGACTATTGACAATGAATGCAACCAAAAATTTTATCCAAATTTATCAGTGTTTTCCATGCTGCATATGCTTCATATGTAAACCACTGAACTCAATTGAAGTATAGAACCAGACAACCTTAATGGAGGAAAAGTAAAACAATGTCAAGAAATCTGGGCCAAAAATAACACAGGAACTGCATTTAGAAAACACTATGTTCTTGGAATTTAAGTTTCTTGCTGCCACGTACGTTGGTTTCCAGCAGCTAGATTGCCTCTCTTCTGGCTCAAGCACTTCTCATTTTTCAGGACCTCAGAAATTCCAGAAGCTCACCCTTCTTCAACTTCGAGTAACCTTTTATTCCCCTGGACTTTGCTAGTTCCTTCAGCTCGGTCAGTTTCATTTCCTCTACTCTTGGCAACTCTGATATGCTGCCGCTGACTTTGGCCTCTGATGCTTCACTATTCAGCTCAGCATTCTTTTCTCCTGGCGTTGATGGAGACGATATCGAAAACTTCTTTGTGAAATTAGAATGTGGTCTGATTAACTTAAAATCCGCCAAGGCATTTCGTGCTTGCATCTTCTGGACCATGGGCACACTTCGTTTGTGTGTTGGGACATTCTTTCCTTCCGTAACTGTATTTGTGTCTACGATAAATCATGAAACTAAAAATCAGACATGTTTAGCGAGTCAACAAACCACATGCATTGTGGTAGGAGTGATCGAGCAAATTTGGTAGTGATACTAATCATCTAGGGGATAAGTGGTTAAGGAGACAATAACGAAATTTTCTTCACCACCACAAGGGAATGAACCCGACAAAAGGAAATTTGTGTTATGTTTACAAGGGTTTCCAATATAAACAAAAAACAAATGTGTGTTAAGAGAACTGGTTTTCTTTTTAATATGATAGATAGTATTCTTGTGCAGGAAAAAACCTTATAACTTCAAGAACATTCCTCCTAGAAACGGCATGTAAAATGATTTTATCTCCTAACAAACATTGTTCTGGAACTGAAAGAAGCATATCCATCTAGATTACCTTTTGCTTGCTTCCTTGAACGGAGAAGAACTTCCAGAATTGAATCAGTAGGGGACTTCTCAGACCTGCCAGCATTCTTCTTCTCAGTGGCGGTAGACTCTCCCTTCGAGATTGAATACTGTATCCGCCTGAACAGGGCCATTATCTCCTCCTGGTTAGATGACAAGGGAAGTTTTCTATCAGAAGATTGAAGCACACCATTCTGTGAAGCAAAAGCCAAGGACCCATCTGCAATCTCAGCCAAATTTAACAAGCTGCATCAAAAAATGGGCTCTTAGTTTGAAGCTCACAAAATGATTTGGCCCAGAACCAACACATGCATCGAAAGCCTAAGTTCTTGACAAGTCAATGAAATGACAAGGGAATAAAGTCAAGCAAAGAAGTTAAGCATTGTCTGACAATGAAATGTTTCTGGGTTGCAATGAATATCAAAGATGATGCGGTTTGTGCTGTTGACAGTCTCAACACGGAGGGGACTTGTGGACTGCCAACCAAACAAAAATAAGAGCCACTGAAAGCAGCATACGAGTATCAAATTGTCAAGGGTTGGAAGATGCAAAATCCTTGACTTGATGGCATCTAGTGATGACTACTATTATTACCATAGCAGGTGTATTAATTAAATATTAAGCTAAAGTTTTCACTCTACCTAGTCTAATGCCGGACACCTTCATTCAAATTCCATGAATAGTTTGATGGGCCATCAAATTCACGAGGGAAACTCAAATGCTTAAACACAATACAAGCTAACCAACACAAAATGATTTATTTTCCCGGACATTAGAGATGGAAACCAGCGACACCTTTTGCACCTATTAACATAAATCTCAACGTCTCAATCACATATTGGCTCATGGTGAGTGAATCTAAACATTTTCAATTCATGACATGATGAACACACATCAATAACAAAAGACGAAGAAAAAAAAAAACAAAAGACAGAAATTTAGAAAGCAATTTAGCATGCAGCAGATCTAATCTATTCATAAAATCAACTACTTTGTCACACAAAAACTTAAATAATGTGCCATTAAAAATAAAGAGTCAAACTTCCAAAAAAAATTGGTGCTCAGGAGATAATACCTTTGAGAGAGTAAATGGGATACCCCAACTTGAGCTGCTTGCTGAAAGAAACACAAGAGGGTTTGTTAAAGAAAGTGTTTTGAGGATAGAAAACAACAGCAGAAACCATCCTTTCCAGGCAAACTTTGAGACTCTGAATATGCAAAGTGGATTAGATTCACAGGTTCTTTTATATAAGACCTGTGGGAGTAGAGTAGCTGTTTTCGATGGCTAAAATTAGCTAGGTCACATGTCTCTTTGGCGCGTGCAATCCACATGCCCAAATGGATTAGAAAAAGCTGTGCATTTTTTGTTTTGCGTTAAAAGCTTCAAACTTCAAATCCCATTTTTTAGTTTATTTCTAGCTAGAACTTTCCCGCCTTCTTCTGCTTCAAATGGTGATTTTAACGGCCACAATCCTTCCACCAAAACTTTCTCTCCCTCTAAATAACAAAAAAAGCAGAGGAAAACACTCTTTCCAGTCTAAATATGTGTTCTTTTCCAATAAACTATATCCAAAGTTTGCTCCTTTATCACCAAATCTACACTTTTCTTATGACACAGTATCCGTCTTTGCCTCACCAGCCCAATCCAAAGATAACAAAATCACTGATTGGAACACAAAAATCTATGAGGTATGTGAAATGGGAAATATTGATAAAGCAATAAAACTGCTTTACATGTCTCCAAAAACTGAAATTGAGTCAAGAACTTGTTGCTCAATGTTGCAACTTTCTGCAGAACTTAAATCCTTACAAGATGGCAAGAAAGTTCATTCATTTATTTGTTCTAGTGGGATTTCAATTGACAGTGTTTTAGGATCAAAACTTGTATTTATGTATGTAACTTGTGGGGATTTAAGAGAAGGGAGGCTGATTTTTGATAAGATAAGAAATGAGAAGGTTTTTCTTTGGAATCTAATGATGAATGGGTATACAAAGATTGGTGATTTTAAAGAGAGTGTCTCTTTATTTAGGCAGATGTTGGATTTGGGTGTTGAAGTCAACTCTCATACAGTTTCTTGTGTATTGAAGTGTTTTGCAGCTTTAGGCAGTGTAAAGGAAGGTAAATGGGTTCATGGGTTTTTGTTGAAATTGGGTTTGGGTTCTTATAATGCTGTTGTTAATTCGCTCATTGCTTTTTACTTGAAGATTAGGAGAATTGATGTTGCCCGTAAGTTGTTCGATGAATTGAGTAACAGAGATGTTATTTCATGGAATTCAATGATTAGTGGGTATGTGGCTAATGGTTTTTCTGAGAAAGGAGTTGAACTTTTCAAAAAGATGCTATATTTGGGAGTTGATATGGATTTGGCTACAATGGTCAGTATTCTTCAAGCTTGTGCAAATTGTGGTGACGTTTCATTGGGTAGAGCAGTTCATGGTTCTGGAGTGAAGGCCTGTGTTCACTGGAAAACTACCTTTTGCAATACATTACTGGATATGTATGCCAAATGTGGTGTTTTGGATGGTGCTATTCGAGTTTTTGACTTGATGAGTGTAAGAACTGTTGTGACTTGGACTTCATTGATTGCAGCTTATGCTCGAGAAGGTCTCTCTGATGAAGCTATTCGATTGTTCCATGAAATGGACAGGGAAGGTGTTAGCCCGGATATTTTTACTATCACAACGGTTCTTCATGCTTGTGCTTGTAATGGGTCACTGGAAAATGGCAAGGATGTGCACAATTACATCAGGGAGAATGATATGCAATCAAATATATTTGTGTGCAATGCTCTCATGGATATGTATGCAAAATGTGGAAGCATGGAAGATGCCAACTCAGTTTTTTTAGAAATGCCTGTAAAAGATATCATCTCATGGAACACCATGATCGGAGGTTACTCAAAAAACAGTCTACCCAATGAAGCTCTTAGTCTGTTTGGTGATATGGTGTTAGAAATGAAACCTGATGGCACGACATTGGCATGTATTCTTCCCGCTTGTGCCAGCCTAGCTTCTCTAGATAGAGGCAAAGAGGTTCATGGTCATATATTGAGAAATGGATTTTTTTCTGATCAACAGGTTGCCAACGCACTTGTTGACATGTATGTGAAGTGTGGGGTCCCGGTTCTTGCACGGTTGCTCTTTGATATGATTCCTACAAAGGATTTGATCACATGGACAGTTATGATTGCTGGATATGGCATGCATGGATTTGGGAACAATGCTATCACTACCTTTAATGAGATGAGGCAAGCAGGTATTGAGCCTGATGAAGTGTCCTTCATTTCAATACTGTATGCTTGCAGTCATTCTGGATTGCTTGACGAAGGATGGAGATTCTTTAACGTTATGCAAGATGAATGCAATGTCAAGCCAAAGCTGGAGCATTATGCTTGTATAGTGGATCTTTTAGCTCGCAGTGGGAAACTAGCCATGGCATACAAATTCATAAAATCAATGCCAATTGAACCTGATGCCACAATCTGGGGAGCACTGCTCTCCGGGTGTAGGATTCACCATGATGTCAAATTAGCTGAGAAAGTTGCAGAACACGTCTTTGAACTTGAACCAGAGAACACGGGATACTATGTACTTTTAGCAAATACCTATGCCGAGGCAGAGAAATGGGAAGAGGTGAAAAAGCTGAGACAAAAGATTGGTCGGCGGGGTTTAAAGAAGAACCCAGGCTGCAGTTGGATAGAAGTCAGGAGCAAAGTTCACATCTTTCTTGCTGGAAATAGTTCACACCCACAAGCCAAAAAGATAGAGGTTTTGTTGAAGAGGTTGAGATCAAAGATGAAGGAAGAAGGTCACTTTCCTAAAACAAGATATGCTTTGATCAACGCAGATAACCTGCAGAAGGAAACGGTTCTCTGTGGGCATAGTGAGAAATTAGCCATGGCTTTTGGAATATTGAACTTGCCACCTGGGAGAACAATACGGGTATCAAAGAACCTGAGAGTATGTGGTGACTGTCATGAGATGGCAAAGTTCATTTCCAAGACATTAGGAAGGGAGATTGTCTTGAGAGATTCTAATCGCTTTCACCATTTCAAGGATGGCGTTTGTTGTTGCAGAGGTTTCTGGTGAATTAAGTGCAGAGAAGGGGTTTGAATGTAACAGAGCTCATCCCATCCCTTTGTAGGTTGATTCTCATTTATGAGTTAGTAAATTGTTGTAAATAGTGGTCCAAGAGAAATATATCTTAGGAGAGGATTTCAAGTAGGGTTTCTGTCATAATTAGGTCAAACGAGGGACATAGATGCTAGTAATTCTCAGTTTATTTTTGTGCAGCAAATTACTTAGAGGCTGGAAGGCATTTCATTTAATCTCGTTTATATATTAATCAAGACAATTTTTTTTTATAAAAAAAACAGCTTTGAAACGTAAAAACAAAGATCCGCGCTAAAATGATGGAAACTAGACGTTAGGTTTTGCACTCTTTATGAGATGGTATGTAGATTTCATGTCAGATTGCACCAATGATTTGGCTGAAGCAAAAACTTAAACTGTATTAATGAGTATTGTGACCGGTTTTGAACATATCAGAATTGAGGAAACAATGACATTTCCCTCTTCTTTTACAATAGCGAAGAACAGATTTGGAATCAAGTTACTATTATATCTTTCAGGCATTTTGGAGATGGCCATGGGAAGGAGTTCGGAATTACACAGCTATCCTCCTCGCTTTGAGAGATGTTTGTGTTAATATGTTATACAAAAACCTAAAAGAGCTCAATGATTCTAGGTGTACACACTCACGTTTCATAATCGATTCGCATAATAAAATTATTATTTTATCATTAAAGAACAAACTCACTTAGCTTAGATTCAGAGGTGGAAAAGTTTTTTCCATGGGATCCATTAATCAATATAGGAAATGAAAGGTTATCAATATTTTTATATTCTTGATGCACAATGTAATTACTAAATTACACTTCAAAGATTAAAAATCTTTTTCCTTAGGTCAAGGGGCTTTTCAAGTTTTTTAATTTTTTTTATAGTATAATTACTTAAATACCCCTAAAAACAATTTTTCTTAGCTTTGGATGAAGGGAACTTTAGTTATTTTGTGGAGTCAAGTCCAATTGAATATATATATATATATATATATATATATATAAAAGTGGTTAGCACGTGTTGGGCATCATTAACACCATTCGGGTGACGCGTGTGGCACCAAAACAACTCCAAATACCGTCGTCCAGATGACGTTGATGTGCCTCACCGTCCTCATTACGGTAGTGAGGTATGTGCTATCAGAATACCGACGATTGTGCTTTGACCACAAAAGTTTTTTCTTCCCTTCCTCTTTCCTTTCTCCCCTCATTGAAAAAAGTGTTGGCCATTGAAAAAAAAAGAAAAAGAACATAGAAGTCTTGTTATTTGTTTGTTGGGTCAAATTAAGTCCTCATTCTTTTGATTGCAATGTATTGGTCTTTAATTATTTATTGAGTTAATTTTTTTTCAATCTCATCCTTTAACATTTGATTTTTATATCAATTTTTATATCAAATTTGGTTCTCATTCTTTTAATTGCATTGTATTTGGTCTTCAATCCTTTGTTGAATTATTTTTTTAATTTCATCCATTGACATTTGATTTTTATATTAAATTTGGTCCTCATTCTTTTGATTGTTATTTTTAGTCTTTCTTATACTTCTTTTAATTATAATTGTTTTTCGATTTCATCATTTAAGATTTGATTTGATTTTCTTTTTGTGTCAAATTTGATTCTCATTCTTTTCAAATCTACATTTTTTTTCTTAATTTTTTTTTCAAGTTTATCCCAAATTATTTTGGTTGGTTGAGAATTTTACGTTGCTATTTTTTTAGGTTTGCCTTCTATGTTGTGATTTAGCCTCATGATTCGTATCACAAGTTCTGAAGGTTAGACCAGGTTGACTTTGATCATTTTTATTTTTTATTTTAATTTCATCAATGATCATTAGGTTCGTTAGAAATTGATATTCTTTGTTTTTTTACCTCTTCTTTCTATAAAGTTATCTTGATATTATGTCTTGGGTCATGAATTCAACAAGTTCACCAGGTTTGACTCGAGCCTTTTTTTCTCATTGCTTTTTTTTTTTTTTTATTTCACCCTTCAATATTAGGTTGGTTTGAGAATTGAGTTTCATGATTTTATTCAGTTTACTTTCTACGGAGTTATCCTAGTCCCACGACTAGATTATAGATTTGGTTTGATTCTTGCTCAAGTCGGATGATAACAAATTATAATGTTTAGTTTTTTTTGAAAGATTTATTTTTAGAAATTCATCTATGTGATGGCTCAGACAAACTCTGGTCAATTTTTTTTTAAAAAAATTATTTTCTTTTTAATTTTGTCGTTCATCATTTTATTTACTAAGAATTGAGATTCAATTTTTTTTTTCTATGCAATTATCTCATTCTCATTTAATTTTTACTTTGTTAACAAATAAGATCATTGAGATGTGTTAGGAATATAGTAAAGATATATTTCTATAATATTGACAAATGTTTATCTTTTGCATTGAATCATTGTTGTTGTTGTTTTCTTTTTCACTTTATTTGTTGTTGATATCTTATTTTCTAATTATATTATTAAATTAATCGATTTTATTAAACTCATTCGGGTCAATGACTAGAATCTCAATTTTTTTTTTTGAAAATGCTTGCATTGTATTGATATCTTTTCTATGATGAAAAAAATAGGTAGGCTTACGGCGTAGTACGGGACACCTATGTAGTATTCCATAAAGCAAATTGGTTAGTTATAAATGCACTAACTTTATTCATGTACATTCATATTTATTATTAAAATATATTATTTGATTAATAAATCTAGAGTAAAGACAAGGTCCTTTAAACAAAAATACTTTATAAAGTGGTTATAATTATGAGTATTTCAATTGCATTAAAATATTATTTCTAAATATTATTGATCAATGTTTTATTAAGACATGACATTAATTAAAGCTATTGAAACAGATACATATTATGTTATTTTTTTTGTGAAAGAAAACAACATTTCTTATAACTTGAGGTATGTGAAATATATATAACTAATATGTAGATATTTGTCTAATGACATTTACACTGAACTGACCTGCATGAGAATTTCATATAGAGAGCATCTGTGTCTACGGAAAAGCTTATAAGATAATTGTATAAGTGATTCTTAGACTTGAGATCACTAAGTTATTTTATACATGAAATGTTATGCTTTCATCTGATCACATGTTGTCTTAATTAAGGGTAACAAACAAACATGAACTATATGAAGATATTTAACGATCAAGAAAGAATTCTTCACTTTAAGTGAATTAGAAAGAATATTTCACTTGTTCTCAAATAACATTAATTATGAAATCCTTGCATAGGATGGAATGAGATTTGAAAAGGATTTCAAATTTTATTTAAATAATCAATGATTGTGATGTTAAGAATAAACATGATTTGATAGAACAAACGCACTCCATGCTCTAATATCTAAAGCAAGACATTCTTGATGAATGAATAATAATTATTCCAAGAAAACTAGTCGCTGAAAAGTTAATTCAAACAACATATGACTTTCTTAATATTTCAGAGATAATGATATGTTATTAAACAGTACACTTGATCTTTAAATATAAATCAATCAATTGTTGAATTGATAATAAATTAAATTTTTTAATTCTTTTTTAATTTAAAATTATAATTTATATTTGGACCATTATATTAGGAATCTAATAGATCACAAATAATAAAAACCATTGATAATAAATTAAACTGAGATAATTTAATTAAGTGAGACTTGATTGCAATTTTTTAAAAAAAATTAAAGACAAGAATGTAATTTATACTAAGGGGTTACAATTCTGGATTTAGAAAAACCTAGTTAGGACATGATTGCATAATTATTCAAAATTATCATGAAATAATACATGTGACTTTTTTAGAAGACAAAGTCGTATTTTTTCATTAATAGAGTTATCATATTTTTCCTATAAATAAAATGTTATATCTCGTATTTTTTCATATACATTTGAATCGAGTAGATAAAAGTAGAGAAAAGAAAAAGCAAGGCATGGAAGACATATCACTTAAGGCATAACAATTACTCTAATCTAAAAGGGTTTTGGATATTTCTGATTTGATGATGACATGTGGTTTACAATAACCTAACATTGAACAAAAAAGAAGATCAGATCTTCATGTTATTTTTGCTTTAACCCTAAAAGATCCTAAATTATCTAACAAGATCCTTAACACTCCTAATTTTTTTAAAACATTTTGTTTTTATTACCTTTATGTGCTTCAAGAAACTCTATAGTTTGAGTACCTTCCTAAATGTTAGACCGAAAATTTAAATTTTTACATGATTGGACTACAAGGTTGTTTGAGAGTGCTAGAAATTTATTTTAAAAGTATTTTTTACTTAGAAATATATAAAGATGATATTTTTTTAAAATTATTTTTAATATTAGCATATCAAAATCATCTAAAAATACCAAAAAAATAATTTTAAACTAAAAATAATTTCAAAAACACGATTACATCGCAATGCTAAACAGGAATCTTGTCTGTGTTCCATCTGAGGCCATTTCCAAAACAATATGATGCAGAAATGAAGAATGACATTTGGAGTAATCCAATTCAGAGTATGACTTTTTGTGTGAATTTCTCATTTGTTTTCCTCTGTCATGACTCATGATGAACAAACCATCTCTGGAGTAATCTGGAGCTATGATAGTTATCATTGTTGTGGTAGGGAAAAGGAATGAGTCCAACGAGGCAATCAGAGAGACAGAGATGGCAATCATTTATCTACACTTTGTTTACCAATATTACCTTAGGCCTCCTTTTCTTTTCCTTTAAGATCACGATTCTAAAGGAATTTTCTTTTATTCTTCGAGCTGATCTGTGTCCGCTGTAGTTTAGTTCAAGCACCAGTCCTAGTTAGTTTATCAGTTCTCTATTATGACATCTTTTTTCTAAACAAAGGCTGCTTCCTAGGTTAAGAAATTATGCTACCTAGTATATTTGCTAAGATTTTCTATACTAGGAATGGTAAGAGTCCTAAGCAGCAGGTTCTTGGTCCTAAAATTCTTGTCTGTAGAAGGGCCGAAAATAAAACAGAGACAGAACAGATCTTGCTTAAATCTACTTGAGTCCACTACACTGCCATGGCAACTCATCCACATGACATTGTATGCAAAACAACATGGGACCTCACAACTTCAAAGTTGTACTGTGAACTGCTAGATAGCAAGTGGCAAGAAGGTCTGTGCACTTATATAATGTCCCTATGAAATCAATATTACCTTAAAAAAATCAACATTCTTCCAGTCCCATTTATTTTCACTCTCGTCATTCACTGGAAATATCAACATATATTTTATTAATCATTTTAACACACCAAAGAAAAAACATTAATGAACAACCTTGTGGGCTTGAATTTTGCCGTGTTATCATACAGCAAAGACAGGTCTCCAGTGTGGCTCCTTGTTAATGCAATAAATAATCTGAACCAAATTGCAAACCAAACTCAACCAAATCATACAGGACGAGCAGAAAGGCCAAATTTACATAACATAATGGAAACACACAGGATCAAACATAGAGGCCGAATAAATAAAAGTGTGATAAAATAATTCTAGGGGTTCAAGAATCCAATTATATATATCAACCACTTTTTCCCCTCTTCAGAATCCAAATAATGCATCCACGGTAACCGAATTCATAATAAATTATATATATACATATATAAAATAGAAATCACTGCTCTTTTCTCAATCCAATTATCAAAGCAGCAAAAAAATAACACACCTAAATAATGATTTCCAACCTCGCCTTTTTCCATTCCCCTTCTACGACTACTCTTCTTCATACTCAAGTGTATAACCAATTAAACAATCAAATGATTTCTAGTAACCAGTTTTTCCCTACTCTGAATTCTGAACAAATAACATTACCTTCTAATTAACCACATCTTTTGGAGAGAAGAATAAGGAAGACAATTAGGAAGACTATAGAGGAAAGCGCAATTGCCACACCAAGAACAACCTTATTAGGTCCATGATGACCCTCTTTCTTGCTGTTAGAATCATCACCTTCATCATTATAATCTGATGAATCACTCTCACTATCACCTCCTGATGAACTATCCTTTGCAGGTGGTGGTGACAATGGCAATCCATGCTTATCACAAGGAGCAATTCCAAGCTTCAATTTTGATGACAAAATTGTATGATTGTAACACAAATTGCTGTTTCCACCAACTTTAAACACAGCTAATCTCTTCACAAAAGTAAGATTGAAAGGCAAAACACCATGAAACTCATTGTTCTCAAGATTCAAGTACCTCAATTTCTTCATTTCTGCAAAAAACTTTGGTACTGTCCCATTGAACTGATTTGAACTCAGATCAACATAAGCTAAATCAGGAATTGCTGACATTGAATCCGGGATCGCCCCAGATAAAGAGTTAGAGCCTAAAGACACATTCTTTAGTGAAATCAAGTCACCAAGATTATCAGGGATTGCCCCAGTAAGTGCATTTGAGTAAAGATTGAGACTTTCAAGATTTTCAAGAAGTGTAATGGAACTGGGTATCTTTCCTTTAAGCCTATTGCCTGAAAAATCAACATGGGTAAGATTGAAAAGCAGATGTTTTGGTATGTAGCCAGTGACATTAGCATTTGAGATAGTAACAGACCTAAGCTTACGCATATTACCAAGAACCGCATAAAGACCACTAGTATTGACTGGCACATTACTTACAGTGAGATCAGTGAGATTGACAAAGCGAGAGAGCCCGATACCAGTGAGGTGTTTAAGAGAGTGAATGCAAGTGAAAGAATGAAGAGAGATGGCAAGATCTAAAGGGAATCTAATAGGGGTAACAGGGCAGTTGGTGAAAGAGAGAGATTGAAGAGTGGAGAGGGATTTAAGGGCAGTGTAAGAAAGAGAGAGGTCAGAGGAGCAGTTGGACAGGTGAAGCGAGACTAGTTGGCGAAAGGGGGAAGAAGAGTCACAAATGGTGGCGTTGTGAAGAGAAGGTTGTATGCAAGGATCTTTAGCTGTAGGGATGTCTAGAGATTGGAGGGCTCTAAGTTGTTTGGGGTTTAAAGTGGAGTTCATGGAGGGAAAGGGGGTTTTGGTGGTCGGTGGAGTAGGAGAGGAGGTGGGGGAGGGAGTTTTGGTGGTGGGTGCAGTAGGAGAGGAGGTGGGGGAGGGAGAGGGTGGAAGAGTGGCAATTGGAGAGGCAGAGGCAGCTTCAGTGGTGGTGGCGGAGATGAGGAAGAGGAGGAAGAGAGGAAGGAGGAGGGGTGGTGGAGGTGGTGACATTGTGGGGAGGGACAGAGAAAGTGAAGTGAGCTTTGTTGAGGGTGTGCCCGCTATGTAAGAAAGTGTGTACGGTTGTTTGTAAGTGAAAAGTGAGAGGTTGTGTAGTGAAAGAGGATTTTGGTTTCTTTATATCCCTTGGTTTATGACCCTATTTGAAGAAATACATACTTTTGCTGTTTTGAGGAGATGTTGTTCTCAAGCTCAACTGAGACTCGAGAAACAACTAACATCTACTTTACATTAAGGAATGTTTAGGATTCAAGTATTTTTTTAAAAAATACTTTTTATTTTAAAATATATTAAAATACTTTTTTAATTTTTCAAAATCATTTTTGGTATTTGTACATAAAAATAATAAAAAACATAAAAAAAATTAATTTTAAATTTTAAAAAATACGATTTCAATTACATTCCTATTCAATCCGCACAAGCTTTTTCTTAATTATTAAAAAAATAAAACATGTTTAAAATATGATCAAAGACATTTTATCCATGTCCATACAAAAAAATTACAAAAATTCTACAATCTATAACTCGACTTAAAATTTGAATCTTTGATGTGTAATACTTTTATGCAGCAATAACAATCTCAATAGACATCCACTAATTTTTGTTCCCATAAATCAAGTGCATGCCATAAGATGTCTTTCTATGCTAGATTTACCGGTAAACATCAATTAATTAATTAGCTTTTTCCAAGGAAACTAATATCCATGTGCCATTTACATAGATGAAGAAGAAGAATATGTTTGGGAACGCGGGTAAATCATGTTCTTAAAAAATTTATTTTTTTTTGTTAAAATTTAATATGTTTTGTATGTTTTAAATTATTTTGATGTGCTGATATTAAAAATAATTTTTTAAAAATAAAAAAATATCATTGACATGCATTGCGACACAAAACATTATTTGAAAAGCAACCACAACTATACTACCAAATACTCTCAAAAAAATAAATAAAAGATGCAAAAACAAGAGGGTCTCATCGGACACTCCAAGGCTATCATGGTCAATTTAATCAAGAAAAGAAAATTGTAGCATTTAAATATTAAGAGTAAATATCAAAGAGGTGGGTTTTTATATATAATTTTCATTTAATCTAAACTTGTGTTTGGGAACATGGTTTTCGTTCTTTAAATTTTGATTTTTTTTATTTAAATTGAATTTTTTTATATATTTTTATATTATTTTGATATATTGATATTAAAATGATTTTAAAAAATATTTTTTTTTTATTTTAATATATTTTTAAATAAAAAATACTTTAAGTTTTTATTATTATCATAATTTTAAACGCATTATATAGAGTTAAAACATGAGTCAACCGGTTAAGTAACTATGGAATATTAAAATAGAAACATAATCAATTTGAAAAACAGTTGTCCCTTAACGGTATAAAATTCAATAATACTGTTTTAGGTGCTTTCCAGCTCTTGCTTGTTGCTTCCTTCTATACTCTTGTACTAGTTATTTCTTCCGTGCTCAGCCGCCGCAGGTTGTGCGCGATATATATATATATATATATATATATATATATATATATATATATATATATATATATATATATATATATATATATTAAAATGTTTTTTTATATGAGAAAATTCAAAAAATAAATTAAAAAGTTTATGTAAATATTTAATTAAATAAATCAATAATTATCTATATAAATAAAAAATTATTAACAATAATTAAAAAAAACTAAAAAATTAAAAGATAAATATAAATCAAGATATTTTATCCTGCAAAATAAGACATTTACCATGTTGTTTTTATTGAGTTTTTATTTAAATCAATAAAAGATATTAGAAATAAAAACACACATAAAACTTGTTGAATAAAATAAAAGGAAAAAAAATATTATACAAGGCCGAAATATTTTTTTATTTTAAAAAATAAAATTCATCAGTATAAAACAAAACAAAAATATAGATGAATTAAAATAATATCTTTAAAATTAAATACACACAAAATAATTTTTAAAAAAGCCTTTATTCAAAAAAGGTTTGCAAAACTGGCATAGATCATGAGATGAAAATAAACCGATAAAAAATAAAATTTTATTGACACCAAGATCGGTCTTTTTTGTCACTAGAATATAGCCAAACGATGAATTTTTTTTCTTTGCCATTATCTAGCAAGTCTCTCTCTCTTCTTTTTCAAACTAGGGATTGAATCTTTTGGATTAAAATAAAAATTCCAAAAACTATATGGACTATAAAGAGTAAAAGTGAAAGTTGGTGGATCAAAAGGTAATTTTTGGCATGAATTTGAGATTAGCTATGAGGTTTCTCTTTGTTTTATTCTTTGGTCATCTTTCATTGAATTTTGGCTTCCTTGAACAAATTTTATAAAATTGATTATCAAATTAGTCAAAAAAAAAATGAAATTGAAAAAATAAAATTAAGGATGAAATTGAAAAAAAAAACAAAACTTATTGTAGATTGTTATAGTGAATGCCTAGTTGTTTTAATATATTAACTAATATTTTAGTAAAATGATTTTACTAAAAATAAATCTTAAATAATTTTTTTTCTTTCTGTAGCTAAATAAATTATTTTATGCTTACTAAAATTTCTATATTCTATTCTTGAAAATCAATAAAAATGTCTTCTGAAAAAAAAATAAAAATAAATTATCTCTTTGACTAAAATGAAAACTCCAAAAACTATAGGGATTATAAAAGAACAAAAGGGGTAGTTGGTGGACTAAAAGGTACTTTCTCGCATGAATTTAAGATTGGCTTTGAGGTCCTCTTCGTTTTATTCTTTTCCTGATTTGTTGAATTTTATCTTCCTTGAACGAATTTTAACAAATTGATTATCAAATTATTCATAAAAGGATGAAATTAAATAAAGAATAAGGATGAAATTAGATAAAAAAAACACTTATAGTTATTATGGATTATTGTAGTGAAACGCTTAGCTGTAATTTTAATATATTAACTAAATTTTTAACAAAATGATTTTATTAAAAATAAATCGCATATTATTTTATGTAACTAAGTAAATTGTTTTATGCTTGATAAAATTACTATATTCTATACTCGAAAATCAATAAAAATGTCTTTAAAAAAAGAAAATATAAAATGAGATGTTATTATAGCAAGCAAGCTCTGGATTTTAAAATTTTTGTAGCCAACTAGATGATTAGTTTCCAAGCATTCATCATCATCATCTACATCACATGTATTGTACTTCGATAGCAAGCAAAGTGCTTTCTTTTTTCTTCCCTCATTTAAACGAACGAGCGAGCGAGAAAGAAATTCTTTTGGATTTTGGTTTCCTTCCTCCTACGTTTCCCAACATTTCATTGCAGCAAAGAGAAGTAAAAAGGGTATCAGAATAACTTTCCATACAATCCTCAATTGAAATGTGAAGCTTAGAGTAGGGCTACGATTTGCTGTGTACTTTCGGAAAGGTTGGATCAAAAAACTAATTCAATGTATGTTCTAAAAGCTAATTGTTTTTCCATTTAAAACTGTGTTTGGTGCGTTTAATATGAAAAAATATTAAATTTATATTTTTTTTATACTTTTCAATAATTTTAACATCCTAATAAAAAAATAAAATAAAAAATATTTTCATATATATTTTCATAAAATATTTTCATAAAATACCACTATCACACTTAAAAAAAAATGTTTCAATTTAAAAGCTGAAATGTGACATTCGTCATTTTTTACGGAGCTCGATATTAAATTTTTTAGGAGAATATGATAATAAATAATTTTTTATTTGAAAATATATTAAAATAATATCTTTTTTATATTTTAAAAATTATTTTTAACATAAACAAAATACGATTTAAAATTATAAAAAAATAATTTATAAATAAATAAATTAAAAACACTTGTAAAATAAAAAACCTCAAAATAGATTTGTTGTCACAGAAATCTTCATCGTTGACAACAGGACCACATTATCAAAGTGGATCTAACGGTAAGATTTCAGAACAAATGGTCATGTGGGCGACTCTTGCTTGCGGACCTATGTCTTTGCTACTTTTTTGTCACTTGCAAGAATGTTTGCTTGGTCCTTGTCAGGCGCAGGGAGTCTGACAGGTAACCAAGTGGTTCGAGGAATTACTATGAAATCAATGCAGAGGTGATGGCACACCAAACCTGAGAAATAAGACAATATCGTGTCTATATATCCTTATGCTTTTCTCGATGCAAGGAAACACAATCAAAACCTATATTTTTACATAATATCTCGTCACAACAATTCTTAGACCTTCCGCTCAGCAAAAAGAGCATTTTCAAACTGTTCAAAACTTCATAGAGAATAATCATCTTGCAGTTCATTTAAATACTGACAGCAATATGTGCTTTCTTGAGAGAAACTACAACGAGGATCATATTCCAATTCCCAAAGGTTTTGTAACCCCAAAATACTGGGAGAGACTTGTTGGAGGTAGCTCAGCAATCAATGGAAATGCAGGTCTCCGCAACCAAGGTGTTATCAACTTTGTTAACGAATGGATTAATCTTGACCCAAACAAGAGAGAAGACAGAGGCCAACAGCACTGACCAGAGAACAACAATGGTTGGTGTTCGGTTTTGGCGACCCATTAGACCTTTAAGGAATGGATAGAGATGAAGAATCACCCAGAAAGCAAAGAACACCTTGCCAAAGAGAGGCCCCCATGCTTCATATCCTTTGTTGAGTGCATCAGAGAATCCAGCAACAACACCGACAATATTGATAATGAGAAGTGTTGTTGGTGGAATCAAAAGTGTTGTCCACTTGACCATATATAGCTCCCCAAATTCTGTATCTTCGGCTGCTTTTGCTGTGACAGTGAAGTTCGTATCGATGCCAGCCAACATTTTTAAGAATCCCTGGAAGACCGCAAAGAGATGGGCTGAAACACCTCCGATCACCCAGAATTGTTCATTACGCCATAAATCTTCAATGCTGACACCGCTCCATCTTAGCTCAAGCACCGCAGTTACAATGATGGAGATAAAGAGGCCAAGAAACAGCATACTTGCCAGGTTTGAGAGCTGGATCAATGACAAGGTACAATACAAAGTCAATCACTTTAGCACATGATTACTAGTGGAACATGAACTGTAGATTGAATTTGGCAAACTGTGATTTTTAATATCACACAGAAAATTGTTGACTCAGAATAGCAATTAACCTAGTAATAGTATTATACTAGGTTCAATGGCTTGAGAAGCACTGTTCCAACTTCTACCTAGCAAAACATTTTAAATTTGTCCTAATAATAACTCACAAGTAAAGAGACATGATTTTGCAACCATTTTTCATTTTAGGATGAGAAAAGGAAGATCATAAAAATTACCGTTGGTATGATGAATTTTCCGGTGAGCAGACAAACTGCAGGAATTGTGCAGTAGGCAATGAGAGGAAGGGATGTAAATGGGTACACAATGGTGTTTATATACGCAAGCCTTTGGAGCCATTTAAGACGGCCTCCTCCAAACCCGTACCAGAGGGGACAGTGTCTGCTAAAGAAAATTTCCACAGAACCAAGAGCCCATCGGAGGACCTGGTGCAATCTATCAGACAGGTTGATGGGTGCAGATCCTTTGAATGCAGGCCTTACGGGCATGCAGTAAATTGATCTCCATCCTCGGCAGTGCATCTTGAAGCCACTTAAGATATCCTCAGTGACTGAACCATATATCCAACCAATCTGAGAAGACACGTAATAAAAAGGTTTAAAATCGACAATACAACTAAGCCAAATAGGTTCAAACTGAAAACCAACAGCATAATTCGTACTTAAATGTTAATGCAATAGAAGGTCACATCAAGTTTTCAACTAAACAACCAAGAATTCATGATTGAAATTAAATAAAATTAATTTTTTTTAAAATACTTTTAAAATGCAAAAACAAATTGGTTAGAAAGCCTTGCAAAGCCCTGGCTTGCTAGCAAAGTAACAAAAGATATAATCTAGAACAGATGAGAGTCGAATCTTATTATCCATACTAGGTATTGGGTGCAAGATAACATGAGTTTTGTTCAAAGAAATTGTCTTTATCTTTGTTAAATTAAATAAACACGGCACTGAACTATCATTTAGGAGTAAGGGTTGGAAGCTTCACCTCTTTTCCCCATTCAGTCTTCTCTTCATAGCCACAGCCGATGACATGAATTGCTTCCTTGATGAGTGTTGGTGAGTTGGCAGACTCAGGTACTCCTCCATTCTCCATTAGTGTAGACTCAATGAAGACAGAAGATAAGCCAAAAGTTTTCTCAAAGCTCAACTGGGAGATCAGCATTGACCTTTCATGCTCGTCATAATCTGCAGGAGAAAAGGCCCCAGTATAACTTAGTGATTGAAAATTCTGTTAACCTATCATCTAATCCAACTCTCTTCAAAAGTTTAAACTTACTATCAATCTCTGTAAGATTAAATATGGCAGCATTGAGATCCTCTCTTTTTGCATCTCTGTAAACCTCAGCTGGATCTTGAGCAGGCTTCTTCTTTGAGGGGCAGCAACATGAGAAGCAGGATGAAGAATCCTTTCTCTTGCGTAAGCTGGGCATAGAAGGAGGCCCGTAGCCGTAAAGTGCTTGCCTATTGAAAACACAACCAGTTCCTACATATACTGGTCCTTGAATGCCATCCAACCCTTTCATGTTAACCTGACAATAGAATAGAAAGAATTGTCAGAATTCAAAAGGCTCGTTGTTTATCTATAAACTACAGGAGCCTCGATATTATGGCAATGTTGTATTATTTTCACAATCAGCATATTGTTGCCTAATTTTCCACTTCTTCCACTTTTCTACTCTGAGTAAAACTTGTGATGCACATCTGTCTGTTGATAGGAATTGGGAGAGCAAAAAGATTAATGATAAAGAGGATTTGAAGGGCCAATGTATCTATCTGAACTTCATTATAGATTAAATTGAAATGAGGTTTGAACATCCTGATTTCTGCCATTTATAAACTAGAAATAATTTCTAAACTTCAATATTCACATGACCTGAAAAACCAACTTCGATACTCATCAATTGACCTAGCTATTTAAAAACTTCCAGGATAAAACAAAATGGAAGAAAATGTTTCTGCTACTCTAGTTTTGTCTCCTTTTATAATCTAGATATCTTTACCATTGTATGTTCAAAACTGGTATTGAAAAGATGAGAAGATTAAGCTAGATTTAGTCTTACATCAAAGAAAACTACGTTACGATTGGCGTAGCGATCACTCTTATCTATGCCATCAAACCTCTGAGGGAACTGCACATAGCATACATCTCGACCTACTTGTGGGTCCATCAGGATGCACATTGCCTCTCGAACAGCCTTGCTATTGTTTACATAGTGATCACAATCAAGATTGAGGATGTAGGGAGCATTTGTGAGAACTGCAGACACTCTCACCTGTATAAAGCCATTCGTGAAAGTGTTAGTCCAACTCCAACATGATGTTCATATGAAGCCTTACCAATCTTAAATTATTTGTACAAACCAGAGCATTTTCAGCACCAGCCTTTTTGTGGTGCTGGTAGCCAGGTCTCTTCTCCCTGGAGACATATACTAGACGAGGTAGTTCATTTCCTTCTATGTCACGAGCTCCAGTATTTCCAAGGAAGACCTGTCAAGGAAACGGCCATATATGGTTATTGAATCTTCAGACAACATGGATTCACTTTCATGGAAGAGTTTTATAGATGTGTCAAATAGACTGGAGTCGCAGGATCACATGGACTGCTAATAAATATTGAAGTAACACATAAAAGATCAGTATCCTGCTCAGAAAAGAAATGCAAAACTTGGGCCATAGGATTTTATTTCGAAGCCTTGAAGATTCTGAATTCAAAAATATGTTTCAATTATTTCATAAATACCAAACAAACCACTATCCTTTAGATTACTAAATGCATCAGGAATCTTTCTATAGTAATTGAAGCTTTAAGCCAGAGAGTTTTCACATCTTAGATGTATCATGAAATGAATTTTGAAAAATTTAGATAACAGTAGTGTAGATCCTTTATTTCTCTTGATCTTACTAGAGAAGCAGGGGATATTAAAGATATCCTGTTGATCTCATTATCTTTAAAAGGTTAAACAGCTTTACTGAACCAATGAACAATAGACTTTCTACCTAGTACTAACATGAAAAATCTAGCAAGATTCAAAAACCAATGAAGAGTTCAACCTGAATCATGCCAGGGTGATCGCGTGTGTTATTCCCAGGCCAAGGTGTTCCATCTTGCATGGTCCATCCTTCTTCAGGTGTTTTCTGAGCCTTTGCTACCAGGGCATTAACTCGGACTTTGTACTCTTCATAATCCCTCTGAAACAAAATAGAAGGAAATGACAAATGACTTCTAACCAAAACCAATTACATAATGCCATTCAGAAAGGACGAGTATTTGAGAATTGTGTAATAAGAGCTCAGAACTTACTTTCATTGCTCTACGTTCTTTCACGAAAGAAGGTTGAACCTTGTCTTTCAAGTAATCAATTTTCAGTGAGAAGTAAAACTCTGGTGCTCTTGGTTCAATTGTGTATTTTTTGCAGAACGGAACCCACTTCCTTGCAAACTCAGCTGTTTCTACCAGAGATTCAAATGTAAGCATAGCTGCACCATCATCAGACACGTAGCAGGAAACTTTATCGACGGGATAGTCTACAGCAAGGATGGAAAGGACTGTATTGGCAGTGATCAATGGCGGTTCTTTCAGTGGATCAACAGTACTCACGAAAAAATCCACACCAGCAAGCTGAGAAGGCTCACCCTCTCTTTCATACCTGGTATGGCATTGTGAACATCATATCATTTACACTTCGATCAGCACATTGTACGGGTGTCATTTATGTTTTCTGCAGTGATTTTGTGCTATTCTTACATATACTACCTCTACATTATTTTGTGTATTGATAGGCACAGCAAACTTAGCCCTGCCAACACCTTGACATGAAGAAATGGATAAACAGCTATTGATAAAGGTTGGAAACTAACAGTTGTATGCGTCATATAGCTAATGTTTGTAAGCCACTTTTAGCGATAAATCTTCGATTAGACAAAAAAGAAGAAAAGAAGATGGTAAATTATGCAGATGACAGTGAGTTTGTGTCACATCATAATCTTCAGTTTTTAAAGGCTTTACTAGTAACATGAGATTTTTTGCTTCCTATAGTGTACCTTGCAGATAGCCTTTCGATATACGTTTCTCTATTGACAGGATTCCACTTGGGGAACTGATCCAACACCCAAGAAAATGCAAACCAGATCTCACATATGACAGAAGTAAGCCACAGGCCAAAGGCACTATCGACAGGATTTGTTATTCTGTAGTGGAAGAAGAGGCCCAGAATGACCAGTCGCATAATGATCACGGCTCTGTATGGTGTGAGTTTGTTGCGTGGAATTGGATAAACAATTGAAAGCGGCTCCGAAGCCGCTGCAGACCTGCAAATTGAAAAGGAAACATCAAATGAAAGACGCCTTGACATTGATTCTTTTATTTCAACTTTAATGAATAACTGGTGGATGAAACATTTAACCATCAACAGTTGATAAAAAGCTTCAAGTAGCTTTCAAGACCTTACAACATGATTAATTTGAAAACACCATCTTTATTCCTTCAAGTTTAGATACTTCGATCTTAGTCTTCTCCTTGTGCGGTGTTTCAAAATCAAATTAGCCATATTTTTGTACTTACGGTTTCTCTTCCATCTGCTGTTCCGGCGGAACTTGAGCTGGTTCAGTTTCAGCCTTAGGACTACTCTTTTTCTTTTTGTTCTTTTTATCCTTCCAACTCTCCACCCGATTCTTCCAAATTGGATTCCCATATTCATCATTCATTTCTTCACAAAAACATAGGATGTGATAGATAACCCAAAAGAAAAAAGAACAGAGTTCAAAATAATAAATATGATCTTTAGAAAAAGCAAGGTCACTAACCACTATCCACAGTGGACACACTACTGATATGTCTAGCATGAATTCCGACATCCTGTACGAACCAAGGTTAATTAAACAATGCTGCCAGAATCCCAACATTTGAAACATTATATATATAACACGCAGCAGGCTTAAAACTTCATGGATTAAACTAGAAAAAAACTTGATAGTTCTTCTTGAGTTTCTTTAAATCAAAAAATAAAATAAAATCATGAGTCTCTTATGCATCATTAACATTTCAGGAAATAGTTATACCTGAGAATCGTTGAGGTGAGATGCCATTGTGGATTGATTGCCAGACCCCTTCTTTTCTACATCATCCAGCAAGTTCTCTGGAGAAAGCAGGCATAAATTAGCATATGAATAGTAAATAAAGAGGTGCGTAACAAGCAAATGGAAGGGATTTTCAAGAATATGAACCACTATGAAAGTTTCAAACTCTGAAATTATACCACATAATAAAAAGAAAAAAATCTGACACACATTGATTTACCAGACCATATGAATGTATTAACAAAATCAGCAAAAGATAACTTCAAGATGGGGTGGTACCATCATATGGCGAGCCACACCGCAAGCAAACTTTCCGGCCCTCTTTGATTTCAAACTCGAAACAAGACTTGCACATGGGATAGTTACACTCATGGCAAGCCACAAATAGCTCCCCATTTGCATCATGCCCCACCTGTTCACCACAGGTATGGCATATAGGAGCCCCAGATTCCATCATCTTGCTTATTACCACTTTACCAGCTCTTTACAACTCCAATTCTTCAATTCTTTCAAGAGGGTCTTCCTCTGCTTCCTTCCAATCTTTTGTTTTGGCCTTGTTTTTATATCAAATACCGTAACCAAAGCTAGGGTGTGTTGGTGTCTTTCAGAGGGTGGTACTGACATTTTTGTAATGGCGAAGAGAAGGTTGAGGGTGGTGGGTTGGTGGGGTATGGCGGTTGGGGAGTTGGTGTCATGTGTTTTGCAGAGAAACACAAGTGAGAAGCAACGTCTATTTTTTGGGGTGTAAGTGACAAGTTTTGAAAAATTTGCGGGAAATTCAAGGAAGGTTTCTGTTGGGCAGAGCACATCTTCAACTAACAAACTTTCAATACAAGTCAATAGTGACTAGTGAGTATAAACACATGATCTTGGGCTGGGATGCCATGTGAACAGAAAACTGGCAGGATCCAGATGGTCTAGTGTCTAACATCGGCATGGTTCCCATAATCATCAATCATCATATCAATGTATCAGGGTAATTCTCTCACTGAAACGGAAAAAATAGAAAGACACGTAGAATGGAGATCTCTTTTACGACGCTGAGCCCATATATCTGGTTGTTGGTCCACTAATAGGTACAGGATTAACAGTTTATGGCTACATATTTGCAATACTAGAAACGGCAGTTTGCAACTTCGAATCAGACTATAAAGAGTCCCCAGAACAAATGATGGGCATAAATAAGTGACTATAGAACCCATCTCTTGTTAAATTTACATAATATGCATTTGTTTTGTAACTTCTTTTGCAAATTGCTAGACCAGAAGTGAACAAAGCCATTCAACGAACCGGAAACTATCGTCTCCTGAACAGAATCAAGGCATGCTCTCCAGGAGTCTATGATGTTGTAGCTCTACTCTAAGAAACAGAATTGACCTCTACTACTTTTTTTGCGTCACAAACAAGTTTTCTGAATCAGTTGGAGTTTTACAGAACCAATTGACCTGCCAAAATGGAGATGAAAGGATTCCAACACGAGCAAAAGACAATAAAAATCGACCTTTTGCTCAAATCAATGTTAAGACGTAGAACATCTTCGTTGCCATCGGTCTGCCCTGCTTCATGATATTTGGAGCAATCCCACATTTTCACTGATCAACTTATCATTTCCACCAGAAATTATCAGGTTCCCCTTCTCCCCGAACATTGAAAATGTGACACGGGACACAGCAGCAACATAGCTACCCACAGAGTAGTCCAAATGGAACCTATTTCTTGCAAAATCTCAAGATTCTCTTCCTTACTTTTTTCTCAACCTTAAAAAAACTTCTTTTTTCCTTTTTATTCTTTTATATCTCGATTTTCTTTCTATCTTTTCTTTATCTTTTTTCTTCCCTGTGTGCTTTTTTGCTGTCTATTTCTTTCTCTTTTCTATCTCATCTTCCTTCTTTTTTTCTCCTAATTTTCTGTTTTTCTCACTATGCTTGCTCACTTTCTCTTTCTCCCTATGCTTTCTCCTTTCATGGGAAACGGGTTTTAGAGGCCTATTATAGGCAAATTAGCTAGGGTCCTTGATCTGGAAAAACCGAGGTCTTTGATTCCTGAGAAAAAGGAGAGTAGAAAGCCGGAAGAAAATCAACAATAACAAAAACAAAATCTCTTGAAAGGGGGAATAACATAGCCAAAGAAATTTAATTCAATATTTTTTTCCTAGTTACTTTCCATTCTTGCTAATGAATTTTAAAAATTTTACAGGCTCTTGTTTCAGAATTCTTTACTAGTGGATTGACAACTTTTATTCATCGTGATGACTCTCAAGAACTTCTGTCGAAGGATGCGACTATCAAATTAATGTCTTGCTGATGCAAGTATTGTCCTTGATGAGTATGTTTTCGCGTATATATACAACCTTTTGTGTCTATATTTTTAGCTAGCATGTCCTATGACTTGCTTGATGTCTGAATTAATTTTTTACATGATTGTGGGTTGTGTAAAGCATTCGGTCTCTCTTTTTTTTTTTTTTTTTCATATTATTCTCTCTTACTATAGCCATTCTTTGCTTCCTGAGGTTAATAATTTTATATCTTATTTGGAATTAGAATGTATAAGTACTCCTAACTAAAGGCTCTCTCCTATACTGCAAAAAACCACTTTTATACAATGCTTCTTTTTTGTCTTTATATGTTCTAAGTGACTTAACACACACACACACAAAAAAAACCTCAACCTCTTACTTTTTTTATTGCATAAAAGATATTCTTAGAGATTACACCATGAGATCTTTCTATTATGATAAAATCGAGAAACTCTTCCCCTGATTCCCTCACATTCTTTTCTTTCGATTGAACAAGCTCTTAAAACACATCTTGGCCTCCAAGTTCTTGCCTTCCAAAGGAGCTAAAAAAGACACCATTTCACCCTCATTCTTGCTATCAAAATTATACAAAATATCAAGACTACACCTTGTACATGTTGCTGTTTTTTTGTTTATGGCTGTGGACTTGGTACAAACATGCAAAAAACACATCCTTACACCTTATTTTTGCTCCACATCATGCCAATAAATGAAGCCTTACACCCTTTGTTTTATTGAAAGAACAAGCCATAAAATGACATCCAATTTGTCCTATTTTGCAGCTTCAAAATCAACCGTAAAAATTGCACCATTTTGTTCTTCATTCAAGCTGCAAGTACAACCACCAATGGATACCCTTCAAGTATTTTCATGCATGCTACAAATTCATCCATCCTACCACCCAAAAAGCAAAGTCCTTATCCCTTTTTTTTTTTTTATAATGCAAAAACATGTTAAAAAAATACCCTCTCTTTTCATCCCATACAGCTACTGCCACAGAACCTGCACAAAGAAACACTATTACAAGATTTATTATTTGTTGCCAAATTTGTACATCCTACCATGATCCCTGCTTGTACTTATTGTTGCTGCGAAAATGAAGTCAAATCAAATCTTCACTGATCCTTGTGTACTAGTTTCACACAACAACCAAAAACTTCAACCAATATCATAACCCAATTATAGCTACAAACATGGGATAGAAACAACTTAGCTATGCGTTGTACAAGTGTAAGACAATTGTTATTAATTAAAAAAAAAAAAGGACATGATTTAGCAAGAGATGAGCTTCTTTAGGTTCTTTCTTAAAGCCTATACAAGTAGGGTAAGCGGTTGAAAGACAAAGGGAGAAGGGAAGAAAAAAAGAAAAGGGAAGGGAAGCTGAAACAATGAGAGAAAAAAGAGGAAATGTTGAGCTAGAAATATAAAGAAAGCAAGAAGTAAAAGAAAAGGAAAAGGAGGAGAGGGAAGATACAAGAACTAAGGGGAGTTAGATATATATATCAACTGAAATAGAAGGGATTAAAAGAAGAAAGAAATTGAGAATACATTAGTAGTATTCTCGCAACAGCAATAACGTTCACCAAAGAATGGAGCTTAGTGGAGGAAGGATTTTATGCAATATAAAAAGAAGGGAAATTAACAAAAATAGGCACTAATTGTTTTGGCAGCGACAACATCGAGTTCTCACGTTAACAGCACCACAAAACATAAACAATGATGGTCCATTCGCACGTTAAGAATTGGTTCCACTTACTTTTAATTATATACTAAGTATAATTAATTAATCTCTTACTCAAATCTCTAAACTAGTGCATACTTTAATATTTTTAATTTCTTTTAATTACTAGATGTTCACTCTATTTTTCAATATTTTCCGTTTAATTTTGGAAGTCATATTCTTTGTGTCGGTTGCGACATGAGCAAAAAATGCAAACTGATGAATGTTTGCGCTGCGATAATCTACTAAGACTTTTTCATGGCTACCACTTTAATTTGCAAGGTACCATATTGCTCTAGATATTTGTGAACACTTATGTAGCCTTTACAGTGGTTTCGCCAAAACGGTGTAAAAACTGAACTAGCCTTGGCCTTGTCCAATTTGACTTAGGTTCTGCACTTTGTTTTTATGTAATTTATTACTTTAATTTTCGTAATACAATGTAATCTATGACACTCTTAACTTTAGTCAATGTAATAAATTAATGTTTCTTATATTGCCCAAACCCCAAAAAAATCCAATAAAGAGTCAAGAAAAAAAAAAAAAAAAAACCCAATGAATACTAGGATCATCCCAAGAAAAGCTCAAAACGGCTAGACACATTTAGTAATAATAATAATAAAAAAAAACACCAAAACAAGCTACAAAAGCCGAGACTTATAACAGAAAAACACAATTAAAAAGCCCATTAGCTTATCCATTTTTTTAAATAATAAAAAACTGAATCGAACCCCTTATCCATTATAAAAATACATGATAATTAAAAAATAATAGATACTTTTTAAAAAATGAATAATTTTTAAAAAAAAAATCAAGAGAGACAGGATATTAATTTAAATTGAAATAAAAAAAACTAATGTAAACTAAAAAAATACATACAAAAGAGGGAGGGAATTGATTAAATGTTTTTTTTTTTGCAAAAATACATATTAATTGTATATATTTTATTCACACAAATTCCACAATATCATGAATAGTTATTTTGGGTATTATTCATTCTCTAAGAGAGTTGATAAATAAATATAAATATTTGATTTGACTTTTTGTACTAAGTTATATTACAAGACCAATAAGTTTTACTATTAATATCTTGACTTAAAAAATAATCATTCTCAATAAAGTTGGTTGAATAAGATTAAATTATATCCCTTAGAGCCGTATATGCACTTTTTTATGCATACAGTTCATCGAAAATCGTGAACAAAATAATCAATATGTAGATTCAATTAAGCAAATGGGTTTCCCCTCTTTTGTTTTTTTTTTTGAGTTCGTTTACCTATAAATAATAATAATAATAATAAAATCATTAAATTTATCAAACTAACTTCTAATTGAAGTACTCTTTCATCAAGACCCAATTGATGGGCTGTAAAAATTTGTTTTTGTTAATATTGTAGAAAGACTGTAATACTTTTATTGGAAAAAAAAGTAAAAATTGAATGATATATAATAAAATAATATCTAAAATGTATTTTTAATTAATTTTATAAAATAATATTTTAGCAATATTTTAAATTAGTTAATATAAATATAATATATATATAATATATATATATATATATATAAATTTAAATTAATGAAAAACCAAAAAAACCAAAAACAAGTCAGACATGTGAGGATAGCCTAAATTAAAAAAAGCCTAAGTACGTCTGGTTTTTTTCCCCTAAGGTCATCGTCTCCCTTTTTTTTTTTTAATTAAACAGGCATGCTTTTGCACAAAATCTAAGCCACCATGTTTGGTAAAAAAATCAGATATATTTAGTTTTCTCTTTAAACATCTCATTTTTAAATTTTTTTCAGCCAAAAATACATTCTAAATACTATAAAAACCAATATAAACCACTTAACAACCCCAAAACAACAAAAACCACTTAAAAAATAAAAATAAATTGAATCCTAAAAATCAAAATGTAACCCGATCTGCCTATCTCGCCATGTTTAAAGGGAAGAGTCACAACCATTGACCATTTTGGTTGCTAAAATCTCGACAATCGACCACTTTCTATATCTTATGTTATTTTTTTGGCAAGTTTATCTTTTTTCTTTCTAATTCAAAATAAAATAAAATAAACTTTTAGATCAAAATAAAAATTATCATGAATTTTAGATGAGTCATGTATTTTTTCTATTTTTTTACATTTTAGTCCTTTGTATTTTAATTTGATATTTTTATGATAATTTAAATCTAATTTTATCTAGCTATAGAAAGATTATTTATATGAACATTATATGAAAGCAACTACATTACAGTATAATCGGTTATTAATTTGATTCTATTTATATCTTAAAAACAATAATGGATGTTTCTATATATATATATATATATTCAAACCAAACCTACGTGACCAATGCTCACCCCGCCACAAGTGGCAACCTTATTGAAGAAATTTTCCCTGGCCAGTGTGTGCAAGTGTCCTCCATGCATGCCCGCACTGTGCCTTCGCCCCTATAGGATGAGAGTTTGGTTCGAGATGAAGTTTCGGAGATGGTTCGACAACTTTGTCACGGGACAAGTGAAAATAACATATGAAACTTCGCAAACATTCACAAGAAATTTCCCAGCCCTAGGCATGCATGCATCATCAACTTGTCTTCTTGTCCATCTCATACTAATATTACTCCATTAATTAGTATTATTTTTTTTCCCTTCAAATTCTGGACAGCAAAATTTCAAATGCTCGTGGAAAGATCAGGTCAACTGCAAGAATTCATGCATAATTATGTTTCATGATCTTGGATTTGTTGAGATCTCAAAACCCGAGTTTCAGTTACCGAGATTTCTCTTCGAATTTCACCGAAAAAAGATCTTCAGTTACCACTCTTGATTTGCAAAATTTTGAATGTTGTATAGTCTATCCATCAATTCAAATTCACATAATTAATTACTCCATCAGTTTTCTCCTGAAACTCTTTCCATCATCACCATTTTCAAAGTAACAATAAAAAGAAAAAAGAAAGGAAAGGGGAGAGAAGATTTTTCTGCATATTATGTTATTATGGCCGGAAAAACTCAAAGCCTGCCACAGCCAAACGGACATGCTCATAGCACTGCCATGACCATACTTCTTTAATCATTTCCGATTACAATATATAGAGAAAAAGAAGGAAATGGATATAATTAGACATGCTATGACAAGTTAGCTAGATCAAAGACCCCACGTTGAACTAATCTTTTATCTGACAGTGCTGGCAACAGCATAAGCCCAAGACTTGAGATGCTCTTTCATGGCCATACCATCATTTAATGGTGGCATCTTCACTTGATGTTGTCGTTGACTTCCAAACATCCCATACCCCCTTGCTTCTTCATCGTTAAACATCCCAAACCCATAATCTAATTTGTAATAATCACTACTCTTATCAAAGCCTAAACCAAGCTCTCCCAGTATCTTTCTCTTGTTTCTCCTCCTCCTCCTTTCCCTTCTCTTTCTCTTCTCTTCTTTCTTTGTTGGCTTTGGGATTTCCACTCCTTCGATCTTGATATTTGGCTGATCCCCATTATGTTCTTCGATTTCAGCTGCAAAGTCGCCACATTTGAGACATTTTGGGGTAAAAAACTCAGGTTTAGGTGAGTCCTCATGATTTTGAAGGCTAGTTTGGAGAACTGGGGTCATGGGTTGTGGCGAGTCTTCTTTGGTTCTGTTTCTAGCATGAGAAGCTCTTGATGAAACCACATTGGTGAAGAACCATAGAGATTCTAAGCTCTGAATGAGCTGAGAACCTTCCATGGCTATGAGAGACAAACCAAAGACCCAAGAACACACATTCACATTCACATTCACATGAAGTTTTAGCCTGTATAAAAAACAAAGGGAATCTGCTAATTAATTATGGAAAGACAGAAGAGAATAGCTTTGCAATTTTTTTATTTTATAATAAAAGGATGTGACCGCGACATTCTCGTTTTGTATTTGGCAATGACCAGAATACCCACTTTTCTTATGACACATCAAGGAGGGGTAATTTGGTACATTGGCAAAAAACCACTTATTACTCACAACCAAGCCAGTGGGCGGTGTGGGGATTTGCGACGCCGTAATTACAAGAGAAGGAAGACGAGTTTCATCCAACGGTCGAAAGCAACGCGCATAGAGGCTACCAGTCAGTTCTCAGCTGTTACCGGCTACAACTTACAAGCTTAAAAAAAAAAAAGAGAAGAGTTTTATTAATTTTTTTAGCGATTTCTTTAGCAATTATTATAATGTAACGGTCGAACCATATATTAAAGAGCGAAATTTATGTATCCAGGAGGGAAAAAAAAACAGAAGACTCATGGGGAATCGCGTAATTCAGCCCCATTGTTTATATTGGTTTGGCCAATGAGTCACTAAAATTTCATCAATTTTATCTTTATATTTCCCACATTTTATCATTTAATCTAATTGGATTGATTGTAAGCAATGCAGTCTTTTCTTTATAAGATTATTTTTTATATATATTTTATTTACTATTTATGATAAAAATGTGATAAATTAATACGATGAGATATTTTTATATGCAATTTAATGTTAAGAGTTTACATTTTGGCATTTCTGGCGTCATGTGATTTGTATTATTGTTAGCATTGACTTGCAACTATATATTAATTTAATCATTAATGGTGATATAGAAAGAAAACAAATATATAATCTAAGAATTTATTTATTTATGACGTCTTATCACTAAAGGTCACAATAATATTTGGATATTGATGGAGAACCAACACCGAACCCACGAATGAGAATGAAAGGGCTGCAGATCTTGTCCAAGAAGGAAAAAAGAAGGCTTAAAGAGGCTACGAAACCCAGCTAAAGAAGAAAGGCTACAAATCAAGCCCAATGAAAACAAAAGAAAGGCTCAAAACCGAGCCGACGAAGGAGAAATGAGGGGCTCAAAATTAAGCATAGTGATGAAGAAAATGGGCTACAAGCCGAGCTCAAATGATGGAGAAAATGACATCAAAACCGTGTTTAATAATGCTGAAAAATAGATTTTTCGTGTTTCGGAAAACTCTCCTTTCTATCATGAAATAACTCGTCACCAGTCATGGACATGCCAAACAATGTTTAGGCACCCTCACGCCGCTGCGATCGCCCACTTGAATGCTCTATCTATCTTGTAAGATAGCAGTGCAATCTTGTTTCACAAATTAACAATATGATCGTCTACATAGTTTCTTGATTTACTTATACAAAGGTCATAATGAAGGTAATTAATGATTTCTCGTGATTACTTCTATACGTAAGCATTTAACTTTTTACAAGACAAAGTCAATAGAAAACTAATTTGAATAGGAATAGTAGTGGAAAATCCAATTTTACAGGAAAGAAAGATGAAATATCTTTTTTTTTTTTTTGATAGTTTGTGAAAAATGTGTTGTGAACAAACAACACCAAAATCAATTTTCACAAGGAAAATAATGGATAATAAAAAGATATTGGAACTTGGACATTATGATATTTATGGACCGATAATTCCATTTTATAATTGAGATAAACGATATATAATTATTTTTATTGATTATTATAGTCATAAAAGTTAGGTTTATTTTTTATAGAAGAACCTAAAGGCTTTAAGAGGTATAAAACACTTTTGAGAATGAAGCTACCAAACTAATAAAAGTTCTTTGAACATATCATGGTAGAGAGTATAACTCATATGAATTTGTAAACTTTTTTTTAGACCTATGAAATTAAGAGGCTACTTACCACATCTTATACTCCTTAATAAAATAGCGTCCGAGAAATAAAGAATTGCACTATTATGGATATGGTTCAAAGTCTTCTAACAATGAGTGGCTTACCAAAAAAATTATTAGCTTTAAAGCATTTGAATAGAATTTCCAATATTGTTATTAAAGATAAGACGTTAGAGAAAGTTTAGAGTGGAGTAGACCAACAATAAATTATTTTAGAAGTTTTGGGTGTATTGTCAATGCCTATATTTCAGACCAAAAAAAAATTGTTTGATGACAAAGGACAAAAAAAAATATTTTTCTTGGTATTAATGATTATTTAAAAATTTATAAACTATATAATTCTTACACCAAGAAATTTGTTATTAGTCGTAATGTTAATTTTTATAAAGCTAAATTCTAGACATGGAGCAATAATGGTGTTAAACAAAATATTTAAGTGGATTTAGATGGTGAAAATGAAGAGAAAAAAGGAAAACCAATGAAGGATGCACCGCAACTAGTAAATGATTAAAGTACACTTGTAACCTAGCAAAAGATAAACACTGATAACATGTTAGATAAAGTCCTGCATGGATGAATGATTATAAGGTAACTAGATTCAATCAATATGATGATTCACTTATTCATTTTGCTATATTTTCTAATTGTAATCCTATGACTTTTGAAGAAGTTGTAAAAAAAACTAAAGTACCAAAAAGTTAGTACAAAAACTATTAACTTGGAATGGGTGTTGAAGAAAAACTTGAAAGAGAGTTGTGAAGTCAAAAAATATAAAGCACATAGTAGCTAAAGATTACAAGCATAGGTATATTATTAATTACAAAGAAGTTTTTGTTCTGGTTGCAAGACATGATATAATTAGATTGATTATTGTTTTGGAAGCTTAAAATTCATGATCAATTTTTTAATTGAATGTGAAATTAACATTTCTACATGAAGATCCTAGTTAAAGGAGAATACATCATTACTAAACCAAGTATTTAAGAACATTAGTTTAATGAAAAGGTTGTTAAGATAGGAAAATCATTCCTAGATCAAGTAAGAATTCTAGTCTAAAAGGATTTATGTTTAAAATCTTGTTTAATTAGTATTTAAAATCTTTATTAGTTTAGATCATGTTAGTTTAATCTTATTTTTATCTTATAATTTCTTTTTATGAAAGAATCATGCATAATTTACAATGCATAAGACAAGGGAGTTTCAAAATTATTTGTGTTTAAGTTTTCAATAAAATAGAAGTTAAAAAAAAGGGGCACTTTATGTTAGTTTTTACAAGGAAGGCATGGTAGGATCTTGGATGTAATATAAAACATAAAATAAAAGTTTTTAAAAATAAATTGATAGAGCCCATATATTTTAGCAATACTAAATGAAACTTACCCGATAGTAAATTCAGCTAGTAAAAGTATCAATGTTTTTTAGAAAAAAGTTAATAGTGTTTTTTATTAAGTTCTATTTTTATTTGGATTTAGTTAAAAATGAAATGAACATGTAAAATTAATTAAAATTCAAATAACATCTCTAAATAAAACATTATATGATGAAAGTGAACCAAAAACATTATAGTATTTAGTAACATGCTATTAGTTACTTCTTAGGATCTACTTTGAAGGAAAAAAAAACACATGATAAGGAGAGAATATGAAATTTATAACCCATCAAAAGTGATAAAAATATCTTCACATAGGATTTCTCTCTACTAGTTGTATGTCTTTATTTCTTTAAAGTGGATCCAAAAAATAATTAATAGAAATAACTAATAGGATATCATTAGTTACTCCATGAGCACTATACAATTACTCGAGGTGAACCTTTTTTTTTTATTCCCATCGAAACAAAATCTCTCATTTCCATTTCTCCTTTATACTAAAATAAGATGTTTATCTATTCATATTTTAAATACTCTTTGTTTATTGAGTGTGTTTAATTCAAATAAACAAAAGGCTCCTCGTGGAATAATGGACTCTTGGATGTTAAAGTAAGTAAGTGTATGAGAGAATTGAGAGAAAATATAAACAAAAATTATTGAAGAGTGAAATTGTTGAGTATCAAAAATTGTGACTTGTTGTGTATACTTGATGATCCAAGATATTTATTTGTAGACCTTGGTCACGTCTGCTTAACTCGAGAGTAGCATGAAAATTAATTGGTAGAAACATTGGTATCCACCAAAGGTTGTAGCGCCTTGCATTGTTATCAGTAAAGAGGTTGATGAATGTCAATAACTTGTTGGCTAGAAATAATCATTAATTAAGAGAGGTGGTGCTAGACGTTTGCATTGTCAACTATTGACTAGAAAATATAGTGTCAACCCTATATAAAAGTGTGTACTTACAAAGAATATATCACAAAATTATACTATGTAAAAGTGTTTAAATTTTTTTCATGATATTGAATCGAGGCAGAATAATTTTTCAAGGTTAAAACAAAAAAATGGGAGGTGCAGTCTAAATGAGCCTTTAAAAAAAAAAATTGTGCACCATCAGATTCCATAATGGTAAAACTTGGAATTTCATATCATAAGGTCTCCGCTCATCCACAAGGTTTGAAGACTTGATTCCCTGATATCTAAAGTGCATGGATGGTTTTCAAAAGTCCAACTGTGATATAGAGCACTTTATAAAAATATTTTGTATTTTAAAATGTATTAAAATAAATATTTATTTTAATTTTTAATTTTACTATATTAAAATCATAAAAAACACTAAGAAAACAAATATTAATTCGATTAACATTAGATAATAGGTGTAAAAAGGTAGAATTGAAAATATTAGATATAGTATTAAAGGTAAAATTGATGGTGTAACTAGTGACAGATAATGTTGATAAATATATTTTTGTATTTAAACATACAAATTCAAATAATAGTTGTTAATTACTAACGGTTAGAAAATCATAATTGATTTCATTTCATATTTTATCGTAAGCAAATTATTACAATGCACAAATTCATAATTAAAAAATAAATAAAAAAACTTGAAATTCGAGATTTGATCATAAAGCTAACAAAATCATATATATATATATAAACACACACACATATTAAGATGTGAGATAGTTTTTTTATTGCTTAGAGTAGTTTTGAAGTTTGAGAATTTCTCTTATAATTGATTATTGTCTTCGAAGAATCTCTTTAAATCTTAAATTATTAGATTTTATAAGATTTGATTAGCCAGAATCTATTATAAATAAAAATATAAATTTTCTTAATCCATGTTTAACCTCACTATCTTAAAAAAAAATGTTTTGTGGGGATGTAAAAAACAATTAATTAGAAAGCATACAATGACTGAGCAATTGAAGCAAAAGAGTACCTCTAAAGATAGTATCGTCACCTCTTTATTTATTAATCGAGAAATACGCTGTCCCGAAGCAAGTTTGGAGTAATTTGCCCTAGTTGAGCAGCATTACTCTAGAGAATCTAAATCAACTATCGTTAGCATATGCATCCACTATTGTTAAGCTGTCACCTTTTATATTTTTTTTATTTTATTTTAATTTTTTTTAACATTCTTGCTTACAAAATATTGAGATATATACTTAGACTAGTTGCATATATATATATATATATATATATATATATATATATATATATATATATATGAACTAACTAAATAAAATAGGATCTTGGAATTATCTGGTTGATTGGAGCATATATCTCTATTAATGGATCAATTATCCATGTCAAGAGTTTTACTAAATTTTATAACCACTAATAGTTATATGATCACCACTTATAATTAAGTAGCAATTGAGATTGATGTTATTATAGCTAGAGACTCGGTTTAGTAAATAAACCTAAATCTCATTAGTGAATTACGGTATACTGTGTGTAATTTTATTGTGGATTACATTATGGGTTTACTCTCACTATATATTGGAAAAGATAATTGGTGTGCTGGAATCTCACATGTAATTGGTGTGTGAGAGGCTCTGAAAAATAAAAAAATAATTAGTGTGTTGAGCTCTTTCAAAAAAAAGTAATTAGTGTGCTGGGCTCTTTCATTGATGAAACACTATATACTATGCATTATGGTGTGCTAGGCTCTTTCATCGATGAAACATTATATATTGTGCATTATATAAAAAAAACTATATCGTGTACTCTTAAGTGCATGACTATTAATTGTATTGTTTATTCTGAAATGCATGTGGGGAAAGATAATTGGTGAGCTAGGATCTTACGTGTGATTGGTGTGTTGAGCTCTCGCGTGAATGACTGGCTTACTGGTTCGGGAGGCTCTAAAAAATAATTTGTGTGCTAAGCTCTTTCATCAATGAACACTATATACTCTCAATTGCATGTTATAAAAAATAGTTGGGTTGGCGACTTAAGGCTCTCGAAAAAATTGATGTGTTGGGCTCTCACGTGGATGTTATAAAAAATAACTGGCTTGCTAGCTTTAAAGGCTCTAAAAAATAATTGGTGTGTTGGACTCTTAATAGCTAGATTGCCCTGAACATTATAAAAAATAACTAGCTTGCTAGCTTGAGGCTCTTATGTGCATATTATAAAAAATAGAATTTTTACTTTTTACACGCTTCCATGTGGCGTTGTCTTCAGTTAAAGATTAGGCTTCATCTCCTTTTCATTTCTCGCTTCACTGTGGCGTGGGTATGGGTATACTATGGATTCAATTTTTTCTTGGCTCAGGTGCTCAATTTGTTGTCTTCTCGCGCGCTTCCTCATCATTTTGGCTGATGACCTCTTTTTTTCCCACATGTATTGTTATCTTCTAGGCATGTCGTCCTTTTATAGATGTGGCTTTGGTGCATCAAAGCTGGGGAGGAGAATTTGTTAATGTATGTTGTTTATGGCTTGACTATTCTTTCATTTGAGGCTCATCTACTACCTGTAAACTTTCTTTTCCAAGGGCGTCGCTTTTTTTTAATATAGGTTAGTGGACATGCCATCATAGTGCATTAAATGCAAACTCGTTGTCACATGCTAGATGTTTCTATGATAGGTTAACATTCAGTTGGTGAATGAAATTCTGGTTAGTTTTCCAGTTCGTTTTCTTTTATTTTTCCTGTTATTGTTTGGTTAGGAATTGACTACAATTTAGTTTACTTACTCTATGGTTTTGTTGTCATTGGTATGTGGGTTATGTGGTATTCTCATGTATTTTTATTTGGGTATCAACTGATATGACTTTATCCTTTGAGTTTATATGAAACCCTTGCAATTGAGAGGTCATTGGCTTGCAATAAATTATATAAACTTTTTGGTGCCTCTTTTCTGAATTGCTTGACGTTGGGTTTTGACATTGATCTCTAATGTATTTCTTCGAGGGTCATTACAATTAAGGGGTTATTGGTCTAGGAGGGGGGTTTACACAGTTTTTCTTAATCCTTTCCTTCGTTTTAGAAAAGATGGGAACCCTCTCTGCTACAGTTTTTGCTATTTGGGGATTGCTTTGAAATTGATTTGTTTATCTGCATTTTGAACCTTTGATCATGCTAGTTTTTTCTTATGTTTTTTTCTCTATTTTCAGGCACAATACTATCTTCTATTTTGTTTACTATTTTTAGCCTTTATTTATTCATCTGTTATGATGCTAACTTGCATTTTTTTTAGGTTGCAATAATCTATCAATATTTGTTGGTTATCTGTTGAGGGTTGTGGTGCATGGCCTTGCATTTTTTTTAGGTTGCAGTAATATGTCAATAGTTGTTGGTTATTGCGGTGCATGACTTCTCCTTCCCTATTCCAATTAGCTAAGACTAATTTTTTTTTTTATACACCTCTTCTCTTTTTTTTTGTTCCCTTGCTTTTTTCAGCTCTTTAGCAAGGTGTCCTTATTGTTAAATTAACTTTTAATAGGTCTTTTTAGTTTGCACTCTACTTGAATAGTTGATGTTAGCCTTTGCTCATTCGTTTGATATGATGCGTTTTTACCTTTTTTAAAAATAAATAAATTATGCAGGAAACCACCAGCATTGATTTGTTCTTCTCCTTCAATCTACAGGTTAGCCAAGTCTTTATTTTTTTTATAAGCTTTTTTCCTTTTTTGGCTCATTCATTTGATATGATGCTTTATTATCTTTTTTTTTAAAAAAAAATCTGCAAGAAACCACCAGCATTTGTTTGTTGTCTGCTGAAGCTTGAAAAGCAGAGCTTCTTCTTCAATCTACAGGTTAGCCAAGTCTTTATTTTTTTATGAGCTCTTTGCCTTTTTGGCTCCCCATGATTGCTCAATTAGTTTCAGGTTAGCTGAAATTCGGCTAGCCTCACATTTATATTTGTTGTTTATAAAATATGACTTACATATATATTTGTTCTTCTCAGGATTATTTATTACATTTATATATTGTTTGCTATTTAGATTTTATTTTTCAAAGTAAAATAAAAAATCATCTATGATAAGAACACCCTTTCTTAAGCTCGACAGAGGAAACATCTAAAACCCAACCTCTCATGCCCTAGCCATAAGCAACTGTCAACATTGTAAAGATTGAGAAAAAAGGTTCAAGGCCATCTCATCTATGATAAGAACATTGCAACTAAACTATCATGCAAAGACCAAAGGAACAACAAAATTATTTCATCCCATTAAGCAAAAACAAAAAGTTTTCATTTGAAAAAAAAATGAACCAATCATATCTCAAAAGACATTAAACCAAGAAGAATTTAAAAATCCAAAGACAGTAAGCCAAAAAAATCCAAAACATAAATCATGTTGCATAAAAACAAAAAAAAACTCATCCAAACCAACCCCAAGAGAAAGCAAAAAACGATTAAGCAGAATTGAAACAAAAAAACCTACAAACAAAATATTTTGAAAGCCATTTAGCAAGATAAACTTGCGTGAAAGTAAACATGCAATAAACAATAAAAGAACAAAGAACACAACGAAATATGAAAGTTACTGAATTTAATTGTTTTTGGGACATACTCCAACAATAATGAAACAAAACAATAATGAAATCACCAGCAACAAACAACTTCAACAAGCAAACAACTTACATAGCAAGATCATATTCAGAAAATGTTGCCAATTGTCCTTAACACAACAGTTAAGCTAGAAATGAACGAATATATATGCCAAGAATCCAACACTGGCAGCTAACTTATACTTCAACAACAATCTGAAGCCCAACTAAACATTCAGAAAAGAATGATGGCCAATCAAGGGAAAAGAAAGGAATTGAAGAACCCATTGATGCTCAGACACTTAGGCAAGCAAGGCTAGAATGGGAAATTGATCAGTGATAATAATGATTTTGCATGGTTTGCCTATTAATATTCATCAATGACAATGTTTATGTTTCTTAAAATGTTAATAAAGTGAGTTAGGCTTTCATTTCTATGTCTTGCTATTCTTTTAAGTGAGCTTACATGACTTTTTTTTTTAGAGAAATATAGCTAGAGATAGAACTATTGGTGTGCATACGATCTACAAAAAGCATAAAATTGCTCGCAGCAAAGCGCGGGTAGTCAATCTAATTTAAACAAAAAAACAATCATTTAAATCTAATTTAAACAAAAAAAACAATCATATTACAACATATTATTGATAATGATAATTTGATTATTTAGGTTTCTTTCACTTTTTTAAGATTAGTTTGGTGACAAAAATTGGGATATATGATAAATGTTTTACAAGGAGAAATTATTTTAGTTGCAAGGTCCTCTCCACTTTTGATTAGATCAAAATTTAGTGATCACGGGCTTCTCATATGGTCATATATTGGCAATTTGACTCGGTGTACTTTCATTATTTAAGATTTATTTAGGAGTTCTGTGGCAGTACATGCCAAAATGGATTTATAAAAAAAAAATTCGATGAAATTTTGTCAGCAAACTTGCATGAGGTCCTTTACAGTATGTTGAATTCTGGTGGGCAAGAAATGTCAAGTCGGGCATCTTATCTTATAATTCGACACACGCTAACCTCCAGTCATGGATGATTTCTATGATCTTTCCTAACCATAATCACCTCCGATTGCTTGTCTCGAGAGAAAACCATAACCGAGGATGAAATCAGATTTGCAAAAAAATTATTTTCCAAGTTGAAGAAGATTCCACCTTTGTTTACAATTGCAAACAAATGATGATAATTGTAGCCAAAATTAATAAAAATTCAACATTTTACAAAACACAAAAATGATATTGAAAACAAAACCGTGAACCATTTATCTGAGATTTCCATTATCTAACAGTTGAAGCAACGGTGTGAGCCCACCACTTAAGATTATCTTTCATGTCAATCTCGTTGCCCAAAGCAGGAATTCTCCAATTCATCAATGGTTCCTCTTTCCTCTTCTTTTCCAGAACTTCCCATGCTTCAGATAAATAAGGCCTACATACTGTAGGCTCATCAAGAATGGCTTCTTCCTCTTCTTTTTTACCAAGTCTATGCAATCCTGGAATTATTGAAGCCAAGTTTGAATCTTTATCTTCTTCTGAGAAGACAAACCCCAAATCCATAAATCCTCTTAACTCTTCATATTCCAGTTCTGACAAGCTCTTGCTTGTCACTTTCTTTCCCTTTCTCCTCCTCGAAACTTTCTTTTTAGGTGACTCCAGAATATATACTCTCTCTGTTGGTGTTGAGTATTCTTCCTCTTTGACTTCTTTTCCTGAGAGGATGGCGTGGAGCTTTGGTGCGCGGAGAACTGAATCTGGAGAGAGAGAAAAGCCAGAACTGAGGCTTGTTTTGGAGCACAGATCTTCACTCATAGACCTTGTGATGATCGTTGTCACTCTCGAGATCTCTGGTTTTGGAGCCTTTTCTTGATTTTCTTGATGTGGGTTTGTCTCTACACTGGACGATTTAGCTAAACTTGGTTGTTTCTTGAATATTTCCATCTCAAACCAGCATGAATCAAAGAACTCAATAACTTCTGTTGCGTCCATTAATGGCGGCGGCTATTGAAGAGAACAAGAAATAAAAAATCTAGAATTTGTATATGGGATGTTCTTCTATTTACTGGGTCTAAGTATATATACAGACTCCTTTTGTCACTAATAAATTGCCCTCGTGTTTTTCAAATGTTTTACCCAAAAACTAAAACTAAAATAATAAATAGAATAACTGCACGTTTTCCACCAAGGATCTTATTATAAAACCCATTTGTTTTTTTCTTATTTTCCGAGTGAGTTGCTTTTCTCGGAAAGAAAAGGTAGTTGAGACGTGTTCGGGATATGACTTTGCTTCAACACAAAGCAAAAAGAAATTATTGAGTGTGGTGCAACATGAAATTATTGTCTAGAGGATACTAGATTATTGAAATCAGTTGTGGTTGATAATCGGGTGAATAAATTAATTAAATTATTTAAAATACTTATAAAAATAAATCTAGAAGAAACTCTTTTTGAATTTTCTCATGTAATTTCAGTTAGAATTAAAAAAAAAACTAGTTTATTCTATAATAAAAATAAATCGAGAAAACACGTTATAAACTAAAGATTCATTACAAGTTCTAAATAAATTAAACCAAGTCTCGTAAGAAATAGTCAAACTAAAAAATAAAACTAATCAACATGACACAATAATAATTATTCAACTGGGTTTGGTTTAAAAGTTCTTAAGAAATGATTAGATTAACCCAAATAATAAACAATTTTAACCCATAGCCACCTCTATCTCATATTGACGATGACGGCAACATTATGTTTGAAATGTGTAACATCTCCATCATTTAGCAATGGACATAATAGTAAAATTACACTACAATAATTGTGATGCGACAAAGTATTCAGTACTTTCTATAGACACATTATTGTATTTTTATTCAGCAAAAAATGTATAACATGAAACTTAAATGAATATAAATCAGAATTATTATTATTATAATAATAATAATTATTATTATTTAAGTAGCATATGCTAAATATGTTGGTTAATTTCAAGTCTTTAATCAATATAGTAGTGTGAAGGGAGAAGGAGAAATGATTAATTAAGGTAATAAACTAGAAGTCAAATACGTGTCCGGGATAAGTACTCATTCAAGATCAAAGCTGGGTCATGTTTGATTCTGTGAGTATTATTACAACCCAAACACATCGTTTTACTTTTTATTTTTTAATGATTCTCAGGGGCATTCTTGTGATTAAATGGAACTTGGCTAACGAATATTCGAATTCTCTAAAGGGCGTGGTTTTTGAGAGTCAACTGTGGATGATACCCTGAACTGACGAAACTGAGTTTCCACGTGCGACTCGGGGCACGTACACGACGCCCAGAGGCGACTCCCATCCCATCACCAGCAGTGCCGAGTTTCACTTTTTAGACTGTTTGATTTCACACACCAATGCATAGTTCTGAATCTAAGTCTCCCCGCGAGTCGGCCGGCATCCGGCTGATTCAGGATTGAAATCAAATTAGGTTAGAAAAAAAAAAAAAAAAATTTTTTTGTTAAAATTCAATTAAAAACTCAATTATAATTTATTAATTTTTTTTATTTTTTTATTAAAACAACATTGTTTTAATTAAAAAAAATTAACCCAAACAATTCCATAACCAAATCAAAACCTAAAAACCAAGCTTTAGATTAGACCAACCATCAAAGGTCTAAAAACTATGCTCCAATGTTTTTTTTTTTTTTTTAATAAGAGTTTAAAGCCTCATTTATATAATAATAATAAAACTAATAATAATGCAGAACACACTTTAGCAGTTCACACTCCATATTTGACACGTTTGATCATCGTTTTGTATAATAATTTGTGTTTTTTGGCCTTATGATTTTTTTAGCATTTATTTTTTTTTATTTTATCTTTTAAAAATAAAAAGGCCCATGTGGCGTGAACTTTAAAATAAAGGCCTAGTTGCATTGGACTAACAGAGTACTATGCATGGCTTGCTTCTTCTTTTATTTTTTATATACACCATTTATATGTATTTTTTAAAAAAGTAATTGATTAAAAATATATTAGTTATATTATCTTATTAAATTCTTAAACTAATTACGAATATGTTTAGATATTATTTATTTACTACCGTTTAAGACCCGTACATTGGTAGAGCCTATTGCAGTTGTGAGTAATAATGCTGAAATAACCTGTTACATATTCCCTCAATTGAGCAAATAATTTTGCTTCATATGAATCCAATTCCTAATAATTTTCCCATGAAAATCCGACCAACATTCTAGGGGTAAAAAAAAAAAAATAAAGAAAGAAAAAGTTGTGCCACATGTGTTGTCGCACGTTTTTTTTTCTTTTTTTAATTTAGGTTTTACTAAAATAGGGATTGGTCTCTTCTCAATTTATATGTGCTAACAATATGTATGGTGTTAGTTTAATTTTAACTATTTCAATTAAATGAAAGACCAAGATATTATTAGGAGATTTTATCTTACTTAGCTAAATGTAATTCCTTTTATATTTCAAATTTAATAAAATTTACTGATGGTAATTTCTGGTCTGTTGTAAGTTTGTCGTTAATAAATTTATCGATGACTTTATAAATGGGCCATGCACACCAAAAAAAATTTACACGTATCAATCCATTGGTAATTCCCTCGATAATATTTAGTATATCACTGACAGGATAACCATATGTAATTCCGTCGATAAGTTGTAGTGATATTTGCAGTAGTTCTTTTTTAATTATTTGGAATATATCGACAGACTTATTTCATTGGTGATTTAGCAATTACACGTTTCTGTAAATCTTTTTCAACTCTCTGGAATATATAGATGAAATTATTTCATTGGTAACCCTGTCAGTAATAATTTAAAAATATTTTTTAAAAATATTTTATTACAAAAATCAATTATCTTAATATAAAAAATCCAAGTATTTAAAAATCAAATATTTATTTAAAATTTATATGTTCAAATACAATGAAACTAGAATAGAGGTGGTACTAAAGGAGGAGGAGGAGGTTGGTTGTTCCAGGGACTGTGGTGTCAATAAAGGGGTACGCATGTATCACTCATCTGTGATCTCATATTAATGACCATTTCGTAGAGTTCTTCATAATTCACAGAGAATAGTTCATAGTTTTCATTGAGATGGATCGTATGTTTATACACTCTTTAATCTAACAAAGCCACAAACTCTGGAGACTGAGTGCTCGAGATTGATTAATTGTGAGTACCCAATGGTTGAAACACTATGGGTTGTCCACAAGTTCTCGACTGTAATGTTAGAGAGTTCACCAGACGATCTTGCCTCCAACCACAAATCTAGATCGAAATCTGGGTGGATCGAAGGATCGTCCCCGTGTCTCTCCTTCAACCAGCTGTTATATGGCTCGTAGAAATAAAAAATAAAATCATCAAATTTTAGTAAATAATAACTTAATAAAAAAATGGTTGAAAACCAACATACCAAAAAGTATTGAGCTCGACTGTCGATGAGCTGCTGCATCTTTTTTTGGTAGTCATCACTTCGCATGTGCGTTTCCACAAAAAGTTCCATTTGGCTTGGCTCACATCCAAGAGTCGTAGCTTACAAGATAAAAATGTTGTTAGTTAAATATATTTATAAATAACAACAAATTAAAAATAGATGTAATTAAAATATTTGTTATTATCCGCCTCGCATGCGAAACAAACGAAATGGAGCTGTCAATGTGCGTGGTAATAAAATCTTGAATTTACGGGCTTTAGTTTCCCGTACCAGACTGTGATCATTGTGTGAAACACTCGGACATCACATCCTGAATGTATTCCGTCCATATAGTTTCCAGGATGTATGGTGGCCTAAAATCCTTCTAAACCGCTATGTGATTCTAGCTTGGTAGAGTACTTTTTTTGGCATATTTTTTAGATTTCTTTTACACGTCATACTTAAAATCACGCAATGTATATAGTACAAACAAATTATCTATGAGTAAATGACAAATAAAATTTTAATATTTGGAATATAAAAATTATCCTGATTTTGATGTTACCTGATTGCAACGTAATTCTCCCAAACCCTCCTCGCAACATTATCATTTGCTCTATCCTACTCAAATTTAGCCTTGCAATAAAATTTTATAAAAAGAAGAATTTCATTAATTTCAATAAAGTAAACAAATTAACATAATATATAGTAAAATTTAAAGTTAATACTAACCTTAAATATTGAAAACCATGCATCAACCTGCGGATTCCATTTAGGATGTTTGAAAACCTGGCTTCATTGAAATAATAAAATTTTCATTGATGATTTAAATGCCGATGTTATTATTCGGGCAGTCTCAATGTTTGTGAACCTGAAATTTGATAAATTTAATAAAATATTATTTGTTCATACATTGTTAAACATAAACCAACTCAAAACAAAATAAACTTACATTGAAAGGTTGTCCTTCCACTGTGCCTCATATTTACGGATGAATGGGTCCCGCCATGAAGGGATCTCCCTTCTACGTTGCAGCATTGCACTCGAAGAGTCAACGTCGTGAGTCGATGCATGTGCTTTAGGTGCCTCTTATTGGCCGGCACCTAATGACTCATGGTTGTCATTACCATTGCTAGAAGAACTAGCAACGATCCTGTACTCACGACGTGCAATTGATTTTCCTTTAGGAATTTAGACAAATTTATGGAAAAAAAATAAGTAATTTTGATTTTTTTATAAAAATTCGGCAGCACCTCCCCTATATGGGAACTTACCCGAAATTTTTAATTATGCAAATAGACAACATATATGCCATAAACTAGTTGATTTTATTCTATTTCTACCAACAATTTGAATAATTCAATTTCATAGAAAATTCTTATTTTTTACGTGATAATATTTTAATAATAAATTGACAAGAATTTATTTTAAATGAAATACATACAAAATAATAATTAAAACTAATCTTACACATTTAATTAAATATTAACAACGAAATTAAACAAAGAAAATAACTAAAATTCAACAAAATAATGAAAAACATTATTTCAATAACAACTACAATTGAACACAATTATTCTAAGTGCTAATACTTGTGATCTAAATTTACAAAAAAATATTCTAAATGGAATACAATACAAAATAATAATTAAATTTAATCCTATACATTTAATTGAAATTGAATAACAAATTTGAAAATAATACCTAAAATTTAACAAAATAATGAAAAGTTATTGCAATAACAACTAAAATTTAACACAACTAGTACTTCATAAAATTATAAAGAACAAATAATTGAACAAAAACAGAGACAAAAAAGAAAAACATAATGCAAAAAATAATGAATAAGAAATGAAAAATTATGAAATTGATGGCATGCTTAATTTCAGAGTTGAACTAGGTGTGATATATAAAAAAAAAAACAAAAATATATTGTTAAAAAACCTCAAAAAAGAAGAAAAATAAGAAGAAAATACTTCAAAAAATTTACCCATAAATACTTGTTGATTGTGTTGAGAGAAAAAAAACTTGATTTCTAGCCTTGATGTTTGAGAGACATAATATAATAGCAAATTAGCGAGGAGAGAATAAGAGAGAAAACTATACGGTTTTAAGCCGAAAGAAAAAAATGAAGGTGCGTTTTTTCTTGTGGAGCTTTTATATTAGGTTTTACGGATGGAATTACCGATTAACTATTAAATATTATTATTTTAAAATATTTCATTGGTGATTCCGTTAGTAAAGTCTCTTTGAAATTTTTAGTGTTGAAATTTTTTATTCACACTAAAAATTTCACAAAACCCCCTCAGAGTTTTTGGTTTCGTTTGTAATTTCATCGATATTATAGTAAACAGTCAGAAATACATTAATTACTAGCGCGTTGGAATTCACATTCCATCGGCAATTCATTTGAAAAACCTATGAAAACGTGCATCTCAATTAGTAAAAGCATGAAGTGTCAGCGCATTGAAATTCGTATTCTGTTGGTGATTCCGCGGGAAATATTAAAAACTCTAATTGCCATCACCAACATGCGAAAGAGAACAACTCCGTTCGCCTCTGGAATATACCGATAAAAAGAGCCCATTGGTATACCCGTGTGTAATTAGTTCCATCAACAGTGTCATGGTGGTTATCGATGAATTTAACGATGAAAAAATTCAGTCGGTAAATGTCACCGTAATATACCGATGAAAAAAATCCGTCGGTGTTTTTGTTCGTATTTGTCAATTTTCTAGTAATGTCTTTCAGATTAAATAAATGATTTTGTTTTTCTTGCAGTGCCAATTTAACAAAATTTACTTCCTTTGATATATTATCAACATTAATGCATATCTTTCAAGAATAAAATCACATAAAAACTGTCACTTTCATCTCTTTCTCAATTATTCTTATTTGAATTTTTATTCAGATTAAATAAATGATTTTTTTAGGGTTAGGATATAGGAAAAAAAGTCTTATAGATTAAAATAAAACTAGAATATAACTATGAAATTTAATTAAGCAAACCTAGAATTTAATAAGGGATATTAAACAATGAAACTTTTTATTATAAAACATTCTAAAATATTTTTGAACCATTCCAAGTCCTCCTTTTTTAATTGACAAATCCTGAAGAAGGTGTTAGTTATAGTTTTTTCACAGGAGAAATAAAAAAAAAGTTTGCAATGAATCTTGTTTTTTGTTAAAAAAAAAAAGAGTTCTGAGAGATTACACAAATTAGGAATGCTTCTTGAGATTAAATATAAAGAAAAGAGCTTTTCTTCTTTCTTTTCTTTTAACTTAAACAAAAGAATCTCACAATATATTTTTAAACAAAATAATATTCCATGTTTGTCTCTATCAGCATGACGGCATCCTTGAGATGACTAAATCAATATATATGGAGTATGAACATGCAAGAACATGTTTAGTGTGTATGCGTTTTTTGAGATACATGGGCACAATGCAGGGCTGTGGTACCAGATTGGCTAGGTTTGTACCTGCAGGGCACGTAAGATTGCATAAAATATATAGATGAATTGCGGGGCAAATCTCCTTTGGCAGCGAGCTTACTTGTTTGCATTGGTGAATTTGATCACCTGCCGCCGTTGAGTGGCCAGCTGCCAAAGGAGTAATTGCCCGGTAATTATTGCATCCATACACTTGATCACTCACCATTACCCACTTCCTTGATGAACAGTCTCAGGGATGCCTACGTATATAAATAGAAGATGAGAAACGTCTGTTGTTTTTCATGCAAATAGCATATTCTAGGCAGATCCATTGCTCTCAACAGCAGTCAAGAATATGAAGTCGTGAAAAAAGAAAAAAAAAAGGTTAAGAATAAGTCCACAACTAGTGGTCCTCCAGATTTTATTCTTGCTGCTGACATTTATCTGGCCAAATGTTTTTGAGTTATTAAGCCGGAAATGGACACCAACATAATTTTTGCACAGAGTTACAGACGAAACTCTTCACCATTCCAACTTCTAACCTTCTCGGATTTTCTCTGTTTCTCAATTTTGTATTACAAAGTAAAGAATCAAGGAAGATCCACGACTATATTTAGACTTTTAGATTTTTTAAATGATAACTAAATAATACATGTATTTTTTTTTAGCTATTCTTTTTATAACCTTTTTAATATACTCTCGATGATTATATATATAAAAAAAACTAAATAAGAAATTGGAGAAATGCAGGGGGAAATTTTGATAAAGGTGAGAACCCTTATATGTGTAATTGATGATCCATAAACCCAGTGGCGGAACCAGGGGAGGCTGGCAGGGGCCCGGGCCCGGCCCCTGCAAGGAAATTTTTCCCAGCCATTCTCTTTGTAAAATAATTAAAGTTTTACTCTTTTTAAAATATTTCTTTTAATTTGACTCTCCTTACTTTTTTCTTGTTGCTGCGCCCCTGCATAAACCTGGAGAGACAAGTACTGACCTGGAGAGACAAGTACTGACCCTAATGGGGCATACGAAAATGATACATCGTCAAGAATTATATATGCTGATTGAAATATTGGCATGGCGAGCCACACGGTACAATATTATTCTATATAATCTAAATCAGTTTCCTATATATATATATATATATATATATATATATATATATATATATATAAATCAATCACTTTTCTACAATATTATTATTATTATTATTATTTTGATTTACGTGGGGTGTCCGGGCCAGCTTGCGCGCACCACGACTATTCTCCACGGCCCACTGGACATCCTGCAAGCCCAGGAGCAGGTAAGGCACCGCGGGGGTGACAGGCGTGCACATAGAGGGTCGAACCCGGGACAGGGACGGAACAAATCACATGATTGACCACAGCAGCTAGACCCTCAAGTGCAATATTATTCTATATACGGGTGCTAGGGCTAGTACAATTGGCAAACTTCATAGCTAGGTTCTCCCACTTCACAAGTCGGTTCATAACGACCCTGTGTATGCTGCAATTCTCTCACACTATTAATTTATAAGGGAATGATTTGTGCTTTGGAAGAAATTGAAATATCTGCTGCACAAGTTATCTTGAGAAGTTGTTTAAGTTATTGTGTGTTTTAGTAATGGGTGCATAATACTTTTTAATTAAAATATGGTAATTTTTTATTTTATTTTTAACATCCACATGTCAAAAGATCTATAAAAATGAATAATTTAAATTTAATGTTCTTCAATAAAAAATAGTTTAAAAAACACTTCGTAATACATGAAATGATCAGGAGGAAAAAATAAATTTTAATTTAATATAAGATAAAAATGAGAAAGAAAATTGAGAATATTTCTATAAATATGCCACGAATTCAGTATATTCCCAAGCATATTCAAAAGCTAATGTCAAAACTGAAAAAAGAAATTTGGTTAGAGATGAAAATGGGTGAAGCCCGAGAGCTTGAAGGAACCAATCTGAGTGACGGAATTGACACAGAGGGGGGTTGGATAAGAACAACAATAATCGTCAGGGACTACATTGAGAAAAACCGAAAATAGAGGGACGGATCTAGGGTTTTACTCTTTAAAATATTTGTCGTGTTCATGTTTCCATCATTTTCGATCGACATGAAGAAAAAACAGAGCGTATATTTAAATCTTGAGGTAGAAAAAACTGACCATTTTGTTAGACGGATTAAGTGGTCGTCAAAGGTGGCCACCCGTGGTAGTTTTTTTTTTTTTTTTTTTTTTGTGTGTGGTGGAGGCAACAGCCAGGGATGATCAGTCAGGGACCATGAAACCATAAATGGGAAAGCTAGAGAGAAGTACCTTTCTACAGGAATTGTTCTGGCATATCCTGTATCTTTTCTTCGGCATATCCAAATTCTGGTGCGAATCATGCATGTTACATAAAAGGCCTCTTTGAGCTGTTTACCTACACAACTCGAGCAATGCTAGCTAGCCCGCTAGCTGATGGAGCTAGGCAATACATCTATCATTTATGGCTAAAGAATAACAGGGCTTTATCCTCCTTTGGCAAACAGAACATGGAAATAAATGCCTGCATATTTCTGTTTTGCCAAAGGAGAATTGCCCTGCCATTCGATTCCACAGTTACTTGAATGCGTCTATTGTTCTTCATGAATATCATCATTATATGATATCACTTGCAATTACTTTTGGGTCAGATTTTTAATCTCCCTTGCATAAAAATAATCTTTTATTTCATTTTTTAGCAGGTAATTGCCAATGAGGTCCAATTAATAATCAGAAATGTCAGAAAAATATTGCAGTATGAATCGATGAGGGCTAGCACTATCCGATCAACTGGAATAAAGGCTGCACAAGCTATTAATGTAATGTTGTTTTGTTCTCAAATTTTCTTGGGCTATTTGCGTTGGATATGCTCCTGTTCTAGAGTTGACCATATTTACATCTTTATCTTGTTCGCATGCGCATCAGCAGTTCTTGAGAAAGAGTTGACATTCAGTGTGCTCTCTTCAACTATAGGCACTGGAGACGGGATAGAACCATACACAGCCAGCTAATGCTTTGGTACTGCCGGTGATGATTTCATAGCTAGCTTATCTACAGCTCTATCTATCTTACCATTGAAACAAGCTCTTCAAATCAAGGGAAAGTCAAATCACAAATGTGGACGTAGTTCTTGTTCAAATTTCTGTTAGGATTGAATATTTAATTTGCAGATTCTTTTTATAATAATTTTGTATATAGTTTTATAAGTTAGCTATTAATATCGTGTGTATATATATATTTTACTTTTCTCACTCTCTCAGCAAAAAAAAAATCAGGAAAATATTTTCTTCATATTTATAAATATGGTATCAGGCATGATTTCTGAAATCCTTAAACCCTAATTTTCCTCCTATTGTTCTGCTTTTTTTTATTCCCCTTAAAGTCTTTTAGTTCATTGAAAAGAAAAACACCATTGAGAGAAATGGATTGTGTTTGTGTGTGATTTTCTAGAGAAAAAATTAGATAACTAGATCTGAAAAATCCCTAGCTTTCCCAAATAATGATTTGAAGATCCATCCAATTTTAGTCAAACACTTTGATAAGAGCCGTTTGTGGTCTGATTGAGCTGAAATTTTGTAAGCATGTTCATGACACGAGGCTTTATAATTTGAATGATGGAGGTCAGATTTAGAGCGGCCTAACTAGTGTTTCTTACTGTGAAAAATAACCACAACTTTGTGATTGTGAGAATTTAATCTATGTTTCCAAGCTTTCCTAGCAAGCAAAAACTCTATGATGAAACGATGGATGCAATGAAGAAAATAATGAAACTTGATGTTGGTTGAATTAACAATGAAAGAGATATAACTCTTTGAGTGCTCCAAGATGCTCCAAGAATGTGATTGGTGGGAGGAGGATATCATGGAGAATTTCATATCAAGCCAAGCAAAAGGAGGTGTCAAAAAGGAATGAAACATATGTGAAGAGGACCAAAGCATATATAGGAAGAAGGTGGAGGGCAGAGTTAACTGATATTTGTAGTTAAATGATGACTATGGCTGGTGATGATCACATTCTATCATCCTGGGAAATCTTCTGTGTTTTACTATAAGATGAAAGGTAATAATTACTACTATCTAGCAAACTTTATCAATCACTTGAGACATATAAAACCACTACAATAATTTTTGAAACAAAGACATAAGATAATGTTGCTAAAAAAACTTCAATCATGGTAGTAGCTTTGGATAATGGTGATAAAATTTTAAATATTTCTTCACCTATTTTTTAAAGTTCATGGATAATTGATTATGATTCTATAGATTATATGATATTTGATTCTAAATATGTCTCATATATTTATATATATTTACTGCTTGTGATACTTTGACTTTTTTTTTAATAGAGAAGGATCTTTGACCCTTACTAATACTTTTAATTTAGATTACATTCTAATTGATCCATCATTACATTATAATTTGTTGTCAATTTCTTAAATGACCTACACTTTATCTTATGAGGTATTTTTTTGACTTAAATATTGTATATTTAAGGACATTCAAACCAAATAGACAATTAGTTATGCTATTAACAAGAGAAGTTGTATTACCTAGACTTAGTGTAATTTTTTTTTTAACAAGTTATGTCAATATTTAATAGTGGATTGATCTAAAAGGAAGTAGAAGACATCTAAAATCTAGTTGTGGAATTGAAGTCCAGAGCATGCTTTTTAGTTATCTTAAAAAACATTTATGAGTTTATTTGTAAAAATTAATGTTTTTAGTTTTTGATGTAATGTTTGTGAACTAACAAAAGCTATCATGCTTTGTTTCTATTAAGTTTTACTAAGAGCCCACATCCATTTATGCTTTGTTTCTTTTAACTTTTAGGTCTATCCAAAGTCCTATTTTGGATGGATCATGTTAATTTGTTATTTTTATTGAGAACTGTACAATATAATCTGAGAGAGCTTGATGAAATTTAAAAGTGAAATGAGTTTGTTATTTCAAAAAAATTATAGATGGTTGAAACTTTTAGTACAATGCACAAGTTCAAGTTGTTTAAAGTGATAATATAAGAGAACATCTTAGTTTTGAACTTCATATAAACTATTCATCAACTACTTTTTTCAATACACCCTTGTAGAGTAAGGTTCCTAAGTTTAAAAATCAACACTTATTTAGTGTTATTCATGCTTTAATGATAAAAAGACATGTGGCACTATCTTATTATAGAGAAGCACTTACTTCTATAACATATTTTATCGATCAGGTATCCTCTAGTTCTATTAACTTCGGGACACCATTTAAGACTCTTACCATTGAAATTTACGCCTCAACACTCTTAAATATACCACCCTATATATTTTTTTTTTGTGTTGTATTTTTACACCTCCAAAAGCACAATCACAACAAGTTGACTTCGCAAGGATTGCAATGTGTTTTCCTTTGGCATGCCAATCATCAAAAGGAACACCGATTTCATCATCCTTCAGCTTGATAAATATTTATCATAATAAATGTTTTTCATAAAGACACAAGGTATTTTTTTTCTCTAAGCCTAAAATTCAAGGAAAGTATAAGAAGGAAATTCAAACTCTAGATTATGATTTTTAAAATATAAATTTGAATTCCAGTATTGATGATTCACAAGCTAGACCACACAATAAAAAATAAGATGAATAGGATTTGAGCTGTATAATTTTGGATCAAAATCGTGGTGAACACTTAAAAGCTAAAGATGAACTTTGAAAAATGCTCTGTTTGAGTTAGAATTCCTCGTAATTGATATGATAAATGAATTGATTGTTGCGGATTTTCCTAACTTAGTGTCCGAGTCAATAAAAAAATTATCACACCGTCACACCAGAGATATTCCTAAGTCCATATATAAAGCCAAATTTTCTAGTAAAGCAAAATATACTAAGAGTCATTTTGTATTTAAAAATATTAATCATAATCAAATATATCATTTGTAAATCAATTATCTATTATATTCATTTCTAATAGTGTGTAGTAAGTTTTAGCTAACTCTAGATGGAAAATAGCTACTAGCAAAGAGATCAAATTCTTGTAAAAAATAGAAAGTAAAACTCGTTGATCCTTCATAAGAAAGAAACTAGTTAGATGTCGATGGATTTACATGATAAAGTTGAAGGTGGATGACATAATTGAATGCTTTAAAGCAAGACTAATGGCGAAAGGTTATACTCAAACCTATATAATTGATTACACAAAGACATTTGCACTTATAGTTAAAATCAACACAGTTCAAGTCTTATTGTCTTTAACTACAATTACATAAAGTCAATATGAAGAAGACTTTTCATGCATAACAAATTATTTAAATAAGTCTATATGGATGTCCTATTAGGGTGCTTGATATGTGAAGGATATAGTCATAAGGTGTGCAAGTTGAAGAAATATTTTTATGGATTTAAGAAATCTTCTAGATCATGATTCAAAAAATTCATAAAATTTATGATAGCTTTTGGTTACCATTAAAGCAATTTAGAACACATATTGTCCCTGAAGAAACATTAGGGTAAGATTAATGTATTTATTATATGTATAGATGATATGGTGGTTACATGAAATAATCTTGAAGAAAGGCAGAACCTATAAGATTACTTGGTCAAGGAATTTGAAATGAAAAACCCAGGTCATTTGAAATATTTTCTTGAAATCAAAATGTTTCAATCTTATAATGCAATCTTTCTATATTAGAGAACAAATACATTAGATATTTTACAAGAGATTAATATGTCAGCATGTTAACTAGTTGATACACTAGTAAAAGAAGGTCTAAATCTATATGTTGAGTCCAATAGGGGTGAGCAAAAAAATCAAAAAACCGATTAAACCGAGAAAACTGGAAAAAAAAACAAGCCGTGAAAAAAAACCGATTAGAATTTTGAAAAAGCCAACCAGTTCGGTTCGGTTTCGGTTTTATAAGCTTGAAACCAAAAAAACCAAACCGAACCTAAACCGAAAAAAACTGGAAAAAAAACCGAGCCAAACCGATTTGAATAAGTTTTTTCCTAAAATAGCCAAACCGAACCAAAACCAGTCGGTTTGAACTGGTTCGGTTCGGTTTCGGTTTTTTTAAAAAAACTTGTTTTGGTTATTGTTTTGATAAAAACCAAACCAAACCGAAAATGATTACCCCTAGAGTCCAATAAGGTATCAACTAATAAAGAAAGATACCAAAGACTTCTAAGGAGATTTATGTACTTAATAAGCATGAGATCAAATTTGACTTATGCATTGCATACTATTAGTTAATTTATACATTATTTGAGAGAAAAACATATGGATGCACTTATGCATTTGACATATATGAAGGCTGCATCTGGAAAAGAAATTCTTGTTACTATAAATATAGATTGTCGAAGCATAACTATATATATTGATGTTGACTAGACCGAAACAGTAGATGATATACAATATACTTTTGGTTACTTTACCTTTATCGACAATAATTTTGTTACATTAAGAAGAAAGAAACAAGATGTTTTTGCTCACATGTAAAAGTTGAATTAAGAGATATGGCTATTGGACTTTGTGAAGTGTTGTGGTTAAGATTTTTATTGTAGGATTTGGGTTATACATTAAGGTAACTAATTCTAATTATACTTGATAATAAAAAAACATATATTATTGCTCATAATTTAGTTTAATATGATTGTACAAAACATGTAGGGGTAGATATATTTTTCATTAAAGAGATATTAGATAAAGAAATTATAGAGTTGCCTAAAAATAGATCTAAAGATCAATTGACCGGCATTCTAGCCAAAGAAGTTTCAAATATAGTGTTTTATTGTTTTTAAACAAGTTAGACATGCATGATATCTATATACCAACTTTAGGGCACACATTAAAAATTATTGAAGATTTTATAGGGATTCTAAAGTTAGAACTTAATATTTAGTTTCTAGATTAAGAGCAAATTTCATGATAATTATTTTATTTTATGTATAATTAGTTTTCTAAGTTAGCTTATATAATAATTTTCACTTTCTCAACAAGAAAATCAGAAGAATATTTTCTCATATTTGCAAACAATTCCTACAACTATTATTCAACCTGGCTCGGTTTGGCAGGTCCAGGGATCTAGCCAATCCCCTAACTTGGGCTGGGTCTCAACATAAAGACAACACGAAGTTGATTTGGTCATCATGGTAGGTCATCCCTCAACCCAGTTAAAATCATTTGACTTTGTTTTTTTATTTTTTTTTAAAATGATATCGTTTTGATCTTTTTAATTTTTTTTTATTAATCCGAGTCAACTCAAGTTAATCTTCCTGACTAGTGACCTGAACCTTCCATCGAGTTAACCTTGAGTTTTTTTTTTTAACACAACTATTTCATGTTTTAGTTTCTTTGTTTCCTTAATTTCTACCCAATTTAATATTTTGGGCATTCTCTCATATCTTGTTAAACATATATAGCAATCATCAATTGTTATCATTTGAAGTTTAATGCTTGTAATGTTTCTGTTTTTTAGGCATCCATTTGTCATAAATCAATATTGATAAACCGTATGTTAAATTTTTTTTTATAAATCATGAAATTCTACAAAATAACATAAACAGTTGCAAGAATATTTTTTTTATAAACTATCATTATGAAACCCTACAGATATGAATCTGAATTTATAAACAGCTGGCCTCATGATATTCTGAAAAAGGAGGAGACTTAATCTTGGTTGCCTTATAAACCGGTTTGAGGATACTGACAGAACGGCTTTTTCTTTGCTGAATTCTCATTAGTCTATTTAATCGAACAACATGCCCTCTTGAGGCATTCATTTGGATACTGACAACCCATATTTTTTCTTGGCTGAATTTTCTTCATGTACTGCAACAAGAACCTGGGATTGTTTGAGATGACTTTAGCTCAGAGTCGGCACTGACGTGAATGAGACTAGAGAATGCTTGCCAATGGTTAATGCTATTTGACATATCTACCTCTTGACTTGTGGTTCAAACAAGGGACAGAAGTTGAAATTCACGAGTCAATTGGGTGTTGCTTTCATCTGGCTTCAGATCAAGCATGGCGGTCTTCTAATTGGCTGTTTACTTTTCTTCTTTCCTTTTTTTTTCCTTATCGTCGTCCACTCCCTTCTTCTTGCGGAGGAATTCATATTCTATATACTTGAAGTTATCATGTCATTTTTATTGGAAGCTAGTGAAACGTTGAGGCATGAAATGGAATTTTTAAGATATTTTATTATAAATAAAAAATCTCATAAATAAAAATTAATTAATAAAATGGAAAAAAACCAAGTGTCCTTGCAGATCTAGAGGATCTCACCATGCATAAAATACAATTTTTAATGTGTAAATTGGATTAGCAACGATAAGAAGTGCTGCTTGAAGTACCTTTAACTACAATGACCAATATTATTAACCATTGTTCATTCGCGGTATAACAAAATAAAATACAAGCTGGGACTTAAAAAGCATGCATGGCGCCGGATGACAGTAAAATAACTAATTATAGAAACTTCACTCCTTACATAGAAAACATAATACTTATAGAATACCAGTAATAACCAGACAGAGAGTAAAATATCTATGAACTCTTCATGCGGAGTCAAGATATGGTTTGTGGTCAAGCGTTGGTTTGAGAAGGGTGTCTCTAGCCTTTTTCAGCTTGTGAAGAGAGTCCCTCATGGTAATTCGCTGATCAGGAGATTCGACAGTGCAGGATAGCCCGACGCCAAGGATAGCAATCAAGCATTCATGCTGTTTTTCAGGGCTCTCGAATTGAGCGCCATGGTGAAAATCTTTGATTGATAAGAGTAGCTCAGGGTCCACTACTTCTTCTATGTTGGCAGGGAAAGCTGACTTCACCCACTTGATTAGGCTTAAATCTCGAGAAAAGATTTCATGTGTTGGGCTCTTCCCGGTGAACAGCTCTAGCAGCACAACTCCATAGCTGTATACATCTCCCGAAGTTGTTGCTTTCAATCCTAAACCATATTCTGCGATGAAGACGTCCATGCATTTCAAATGCAATTGAATATAAATTAATGCATTTAATTTCAGATACAAGTAGGGAGTTGAACTAAAACCAAGGCTATGGCCAAAAAATGCAGGTTTTTTCAAATAACAGTAAAAATAAAACACTTAATGGTCATGAAAACCTCTCTGAATAGTGGGGTGATCCGGACTCTCCCTTTTCCGCTCAGTGACATAGATACAAAGACATGCAAGCACACTCAAACAAATGGTAAACACATAAGCGATCTCCAGACACAAGCAAAAATTAAGAAAGGCGCATGAAAGCACACACGAGTGTTCAAATAACAATTTGAGATTCCAAGATCAAGTTAAATTGCTAACCTGGAGGAATGTATCCTACAGAGCCCCTGAGGCCACCTGTGCAACTTATTGACTGTTTATCAGCTCCTCTCTCTGCCAGCAATTTAGCCAAACCAAAGTCTCCCACCTTTGCAGTCATGTCTTTGTCAACAAGCACATTACTTGGTTTCAAATCACAGTGAACTACTGGAATTTCACAGTCATGGTGCAGGTAATCCACAGCACAAGCAACATCGATTGCCACATTTAACCTCTCCAAAATATTCAACAAGCCTCCATCTAATCGCCTTCTACTTCCCTTAATCCATTCTTCCAAGCTCCCATTATGCATGTACTCATAAACCAAAGCCACAAATTGTAAACCCCTATTATCCATACTTGAGCATGAGGTGATGAGTTTAATGAGATTCCGATGCCTTACATTCTTCAAAGCCTCGCACTCAGCCAAGAAACTTTTCCAGGATCCATACTTCTCGCTGTCAAGCACCTTAACTGCCACAACAGTCGCATCCCTAAGTTCACCTTTGTAAACTGACCCAAAACTGCCCTTCCCTATCAGATTTTCAGCGTCAAAACTCCCAGTTGCCTCACGAAGTTCTCCGTAAGAGATTGTGGGATGCTGCAGCTTAATTGAGTCTGACCTCGGCATAATTTCTCCTTTCCTTTTTCTTACGCACAGAAAAACTGCTATCACTGAGCATACTGCAACTGCGGCTATACCGGCAATGACAATATAAATTGCAGTGGATATTCTTTGACGATGTTGATTGTTCCAACAAGATAAATCCAAGCAAAGCTTCGAATTCCCTTCCACATGAATTCTAGAAAGATTTCTAAAGGCTCCTTCCTTGGGAAGAAGTCCTTCAAGGTTGTTGAATGAGAGGTTCAACAAGAGAAGGGCCTGCAAGTTTTCAAGAGTTTTGGGTATTGTGCCTGATATTTGGTTCGAAGAGAGGTCAAGGATTTCCAAACCCTTCACATCTCCTAGAGTAGCCGGAATGGAACCAGAGAACATATTGTTGCCCATGAATAACTCCTCCAAACTCTTACAGCTTCCAATTGTATCTGGTATGCTTCCAGACAAATAATTGTGAGAAAAATCAACAGCTGCAACATTTTCGAGCCTCTGGATCTCTTGAGGCAAAGGACCTGTCAGCTGGTTACTGGACAGGTTCAGAGTTGCACTCAAACTGGAGAGATTGAAAACTTCTTTTGGTATGCTTCCGTTGAACCTGTTTCTGGATAGGTCCATGGACTGCAACTGCTGGAAATTAACAAAAGTTGTGGGCAGTCTTCCAACCAACTCGTTGGCAGATAGATCAATTTTATTGAGTTTTTGGAGGTTTCCAAGAGAGTCCGGAATTCTGCCCGATAGCTTATTTGCAGCCAAATGCAACTCCTGCAGATCTGTAAGCTCGCCAATTTCTGGTGGAATTTCACCAGAAACATGATTATAGCTTATATTTAGCAAAGCCAAGCTGCTAAGATGTCTGATTGAGGCAGGTATACTTCCATATATTTGATTCCCTCCCAAGTATAAACTTCGAAGAGATCTCGAGAGATTTCCAATGGATTCTGGAATAAGACCCTCCAGAAGATTGCCATCAATGGCAAGAAATTTCAGATAGCTACTGTTTGTGAAAGAAGAGAGAAAATCGAGACCCTCATCACCAGAACTTTTTATCTGATTGAAGCCAATATTGTACAATGTCAATTTGGGAAGATTTCTAAGTCGTGGTGGCACTGATCCACTGAAAAGATTGTGTGCCATACGGATGCTCTGCATGTTTGTAAGATTATGCAAAGACCATGGAATTGAACCATTAAATTTGTTTATGCAAAAATTGAAGCTTAAAAGATTTGGGAGTCTATCTCCAACATCTATTGGAATTTGACCTCGCAGTTGGTTTGAAGCAACAGCGAGGAAAACCAAAGAAGAAATGTTGTACAGGGATAGAGGAACATCGCCGGTGAGATTATTGATACTAAGGTCAAGATGTTTTAAGTTCTCAAGACGACCCAAATCGGCAGGGATCATTCCACCAAGATTATTGGTGACTAAATCTAGGGTAAGGAGAGAGGAAATGTTTGCAATGACGGGTGGAATCATACCCCAGAGCTTGTTTCCACCCAGCTTGAGGATTTCAAGGCTTTTCAGGTTGCTGAGTTCCTCAGGAATTGCTCCTGAGATCTCATTTCTCATCAAGTCTAGGATCTGGAGATTTAAGCAATTGGTTATGTTCAAAGGAATTGGGCCATTGATGGTGTTAAAGCTCATATTAAGGACCTTCAAACGGAAAAGAGCACCAATTTGATCAGGAATAACTCCTGTAAATTGGTTCTCCTGTAGATGAAGAGAGCGAAGAAATGATAGGTTTCCAATATGTGGGCTAATGGAACCTGTTAATCTAAGGCCAGACAAATCAAGGCCAATGACTCTTTGATGCACCTGGCTACAGTCAACACGAGTCCAGTTACAGGGGCTGGAGTTGTCGTTCCACGAGGAAAGAGTATTTGAAGGATCAACGACTACCTGAGATTTAAAAGAAAGTAGAGCTTCCTTGTCGGTGAAGAGGCCCGGCGCAGCAGCATCCAATACTTGAAGTGCATTTTGGGATGATAATATAAGAACTAAAACAGCAACACAACGAAAAAGCAATTTTGAAGCCATAACTTCCTGGTTTTTGAGGGCACTAAAAAGGAGGAAAACCATCTAAAAAAATGAAACTTGGACTACCACGTAGAATATTGTTGTTTGTTATGTGCTTCTGGGCAACCCACATTTGGTCCTATTTGTACTACACGATGGCTCTCTCCATGCATTCAATTGGACAGCGACAACACTGGATTTTTTTTGCAATTTAAGACTTGACTCAACAATCTGCGTAGGTCTTATTGACTTTCTCATCCCCTACAATCGTAGGGGTCTATTTTATGTTGAACTTTGCGTTTATAATCTTGTCAAAAGTAAGATATCCCACTCTCCATTGCTGGGATATTGCAGTTTATTGGTAGCCTTCTAGCACTACTGGCCAACTTGAGTTAAAGCGTAGAATGTTGTTACCGCCGATGCTTGAATTCCGGTGTGTTATTTTTCATTGTCAGGTAAGCATAAATTTCCTAGTGATGTCCTAATGGAAACTGAAACTGGTGGTCTCTTGATGCAGTTGAGAAGTGAATGAGGATTGTTTCCGGTCAAAACCCGTGAAGACCAACAATATTTATAACAAGTCCAAACTCTAAAATAACAATAATACTATAACTACAAGAAGACACCTAAAAGATTTATTTTTTAGACATTTATATCTAACTTATCACTAAAACCCATTATTTAAAAAAAAAAAATACAAAATCCTACTAATACTGGATAGCAAAGTAAAATTTTAAAAATTATTCTCTTTAAATAGAAAAGTATAAAAGCATATAAATACTAAATACAAAAATAAAATAAAAAAATTCTAAACTAAAACGGAATAAAATAAATAAAAATAACTAAAGAATATTTATTTTATTAAAAAAGCTCTTTCATCAACCTCTCTAAGTTGGAAGGAACATGTACTCGAGTTTAGATATTGATAAAAAATTGTCCTTCATCATCACTAACTCATGATACATAATGTTTTCGGAGCAGAACTTTTTAATTAGAAATCATCCTCTATCATGAACATGTTCACGATAGAACTTTCTGGATCAATAATTCAATAATTCTTACACACACATACTCCTTAATCATATATATTACCCTTTTAATAAATGATGAATAATAAATAATATGTAGATAAAGGATGTCTAAATAGATATTTGAATCCCTATGAATAAGATATAAATATCTAAGTAGATAAGTTATGAATATAGTAATCGATTCTTGAGAATTCATTATCATCTCTAAATGATAATGATATATTAAGAAAATAATCAAGATAATTTTTTTTGATTTTTTTTTTCTAATCGATAAAAGTAAGAAATCAAGGAATTGATCAAATCAAGACAATCATAAAATTATTTTTATCATCTAATCAAAAGAGATGATCAGACATTTTGTATAATTTAATTTATTTTATTTTATTATATGTCTTGTTGTATGACTATATAAATTCTACATGAGTTGAATGTAAAATATATAATCAATTTATAGAATAATATCATTCTCTTCTATTCAAATTTTTCTTTCTTGGTACCAAAGCAAGTCAATCATATCTCGCTCTAAATATTAGCTTCATTAACTTTATTTTTTCAATGTACAACTTTATGCCAATTGTCGAACAATTTTAAAACATTTTGTTTCTCAAGATCATATGGATGACCAAGTAACATAAAAAGATGGAGGTGCAAGATGATATAGTCTAGCAAGAGAGTTGGGATGTTATATCAAGAGAAAGACATAACAAGCAAAGAGAGGCTTAGTGCAAGTTGATAAGTTCTTGCATAAAAGATAAACTGGTACAAGAGAAATCACCATGAAAAAGAGAAAAGAGAACTCTTTCTAAAGAATGAGATGAAAAATGGTCATGTAGCTATGATAAGAGAAAAGGAAGCAACCTATGAAGAGTGAGCCAAAATTAAGGCCATTTAAAAAGACAAATCTTGAAAAGAGATGTTTGGCTAGAGAAATGTGACAGCAATCACAAGAGAAGAAAAATATCCATAAGTATACATGTATTAATGTATGTCAAACTCATGGAAATTAAAATTATCATGAGTTTGAGGGGTGAGTTTATAAAATAATCCAAATAAATATTTTTATTTTATTGTTTAATTGATAGAAAAAAAGAAATAAAGGAATTGATAAAATCAAGATAATCAAGAAATTATTTCTATCATCTATTTAAAAAGATTATTAGACATTTGGTATGATTTGTTTTATTCTATTTTCTTATATATCTTGTTGTTTAGCTAAATAAACTCTACATGAGTTAAATATAAAATACATAATCAATTTATCAAATGATATGTTTCTCGTATATTCTAAATTTCTTCTAGATGCTCTATTTTAATGATGTAAAACGCAGTAACTAGTTGATTTCCCTTTGCTTTCCTTGTGGAATGGGGCAGGTGGTCTAATACTTTGATATGTTTGACGAATCAATAGATGTGTTCGCACTACATAACAACTAGTGGATTTCCTTAAAGGTATGCTCCGACATGAATTTTAGAATGCTTCTACTAGAAATTAAATAAATGTTATTTAAATTACTTTGCATGCCAATGCCTGACTTGGTCTTACCATTTGACCTTCATCAAACAACAAAGTAGTACAACAAATCATCGAGAAGGAAACATGCAACTTAGGAGCGGTGCCATAACGACATCCTATCTATGCTAAACCTCAAACATACTTCTTATAAAACAAAATATATAAATTTTTTGTAGCATTTTGTAAACTTTCAAAAAAATTATTCAAAATCATTGAAACCAAATACTAATTCATAATACTTATTACAATATAAAAACCCAGACTTTAAATAAAACAACATAATAGTGGAGAACTCTAAGACAATAAATCAAGACTAATTAAAAAGAAAGCTTCGTAGAAACAAGTAAGACATACCAATAAAAGAAGTAGCAGGAACTCTCAATCAAAGTATAGCTTGCTAATAGAAGCAAAGAACCTGAAAATAATATAAAAATGGAGGGGTGAGTTCAATCAACTAAGTGAAGGAATGATATTTAATATACATTATAGATATTAAGTTATAGGCTATAAATTATGAGATAATGGAAGTATAAGAACTTAAACATATATATATATAAACACACACACACATATTAAGCATAATAGTAATATGGTAGTGGTATGCATTTCAGGTATCAGACTAAGCTATAAACTCAGATAATAGACAAAACCCTAAGATTCTGATAACAGATGAGATTTGCGACCCCGATAACTATAGGAGGATCAGTTGTCACAAACTAGTGCCTCTTTCATCAGCTAAGTATATAGAGTACTATGTGCATATAAACTATCTACTCTAAATTAGTATGAAGTTTCTGACAAGTATCTTAATATCCAAACATGACAAATAGTCACACACACATATATTAAAGCAAACAAGTAATATATCAAATAAAATTAAATCAACAAAATACGAATATGAATTCAAGAAACTGATAAGTATTTAGAAAATAAATCAACATATATAGATATTCAAAACTGTCATTTGTACCCATCATATAATCAACATACATAAATTAATTATACTCATCAATTAATCAACAAAATAAATTATTTATATTACATGCATATTAAAAATTATCTCACTTACCCGAAAAAAAAGAGGCAAAAGATAAAAAACGTAAAGTTATAGACTATTAATGATCTCTAGGAGGATTGTCAGCATAACTTATAACGAATGCATAAAATACTAAAAAACAACTAGAAGTAGATAACATAAAAGATTACAACTCTAAAATTAGAGACCAAAATGTAATTATAAAACCAAAACAGATCCACCTGATCGATCCTAAACAAACCCATAACTCCACTCCTCATATCAATCAATTTAAGTCAAACTAAAACCCTAAAATATCAATTAAACGTATTAAATCATCCAATAAAATCAAGCATAAAAACATCAAGATATTACCTTATAAATTCTTATATCCAACTTTCACTTCTTCTTTCTTTTTCTTCCTCCTCCTTCCTCTTTCCTCTTTTCTTCTTTCGGTTCTATCTCTTTCCCTTAAGTAATTTCTAGTTTCTTCTTTCTATTTTTTACCATATATATATATATATATATATATATATATATATATATATATATATATCATATGAATTGCTCAATTTACTCCTCAATCATTAATACCCATAATCATGCACACAAGAGCACCATTGACTTTTCAAATCTATTTTATTTTTATTTTGGGGGTATTAAAAAGTGGAAGCTATCAATTTTATATGTTATATATTGATTTATATCTTGAAAATGTATCCTTGATCTAAAAGTAATTACAGGTAGTTTTCAGATGTCAAAATCTATTTAAACTCCTATTTTTTAATCATTTGTCATGATTGATCCATAAAGCTTGCCTAAATTGCACTTGTTCTAGATTCCTAATTTCTTATTAGTATTTTTTTTCATTTATATTTCAATATTGTTGTATTTTTTATCTAGCTTTTAGTCAAATAAGAAAAACTATTCAAACAAGTTATCAACCAAGGATTTTGAATTTAATAAATGTCCTTATATTTCTATTTCTAGTTATATTGTGCATCAATTGATTTTATTTATGGAAGATATAACACAAGAGAAAATAAAATGATTTTTTAGAAACTTAATGTTACCTTTTCCATAACATAATTATATTTGAAATTAAACACACAAGTATTTAAACCTTTCAAGCTCTTATTGATTAATTTAACACTCTTAAATTCTTCATACACTGGTTCTTATATTTATAGAGAGATTACACCTTTTAACTATTATAATCTAATAAGGATTCTAACTAACTAGTTATACAAGAATTCTAAATAACTAGTTGAACACAAATTATTATTTTTTTATCAAATATTCTTACTTACATTAGGGTTTTAATTAATATCTAACAATTCCTCCCTTAAACTGATATTCTTAAGCACTCAATTTAACAATGAGTGAATCTACTCGAGGCAAGGTCTTCTTTAGTGCAAACAATAAGTAATCTTATAAACTTCACAAACAATTCCAATTTAAGAAACTTGGTAAATATATCAATAACTTGTTCTTTATTTTTGTAAAGGTAATCTCAATCATTTCATCTTTTGTAAGATCTCTTAAAAAGTGAAACTTCACATTAATATGCTTGTTTCTATCACGTAGAACTAGATTTTTAAAGAGTTAAGTTATTGTTAAAAAAAAAAAACTATTATAAGCCCTTGTCTTTCGAAATCAAATTCTTCAAGATGAATAAGTGGATTATTAGATTAGTTAATTCCAATTACCTCATAATCACTCATCCATATATGTTGTGATCTTTGATAATTAGGTGGGCTTTGATCATCTACTGGTTGTGGTCCTTTCTCCATAGACACATTTTTATTTTTTTCATCATTATCACCATCTATATCCACACAAAAATTTTGTCTAACACAATCATTGCTCCATGTCCAAAATTTAGCTACATCAAAAATAACATCTCTACTAATAATAATTTTCTTGATGGTAGGATTATATAGTTTATAAACTTTTGAATAATCACTTATACCAAGAAAACATATTTTTTTCCCTTGTCATCAAGGTTTTTTTCTCTTTTGATAGAAATATAGGCATAGGTAATGCACCTAAAAATTCTGAGATGATCAATTGTCGGTCTTTGTCAACTCAAGCTTTCTCCAACATCTTATCTTTAATGATAAGTGTGGAACTTCTATTCAAAATATGAAAGCTCAAATTTACTACTTCAAGACAAAAATTCTTTGGTATGGCACTCCTTGTAAAAGGATTTCACACCATATCTATAATAATGTAGAGTGACTTTTTTTTTCATAAATACCATTTTATTGAGGCATGTAAGTCATGATAAGTTGCCTCTTGATTCCATGAGTCTCATAAAAAAATATGCAAATTCTTGTAAGTTATATTCTCCATTGCGATCTATTTAAAAAAAAAATTATTGGTTTGTTAACTTCATTCTTAACAAGTGCTTTATACATCTTAAAGTCCTCCACTTTGATGGTAAAGCTTTCCTGTCACTGGAGCATTTGGTTAAATTTCATAAAATGGTGGGGGCTTTCCTGGTGCTGCCCTAGGAATCAAGTTTCTCATCCATAAGGAGTTTCAAAGAAAGGCATGGTCAATGTTGTTCTTTTTCATATCTTGGTCTACATGGATTCTTAGAAATTATAAGTCATCTTTTCTCTTGATTTTAACAAGACTTTGTGTATAGATCAAGGCATTATATCATGACTTCTAATAATGTGTATTAGATTTATTAATTTTTGCTGATGAGTTATTAAATGAATGAATGTCAAAATAATTATACCTCATATTATATGGTCTTCTCCAAAGTCTACATTATCAAATGGAATGATGGCTCACCACTAGACAAACATGGTGATATGCGTATTCTTTATACCTATTAGGATTAGAGATTCCAATGAAGTTGAACTTATAACTATGGTGAAAATGTTAGAACTAACTTTTTCAAGAGAAAATATGTTTGGAAAAAGTACAATGGTTGAATCTGACTATGCAAATATGGTATATTATATGTTTACCCTAGGTAATAAACCATGGTATTACCAAGAATTGTTCATCTTGACTTCTAAATTTTCATATGCTTTCAGGATTATAAATTTCACAAATACTAGGAGGGAAACAAATCATATGGCAAACCAACTTGCAAAAAAAAAAGAGAGTTTTAAGAATCTATAAGTTTGTGGCTTGGATGTGATATTTTAGCTTCAAATAGATTATAGAAAACGAGATTATATGATGTTTTGATAATAAAAAGGATGGATTAATACATTCGTTGAATAGTTTTGATGTAGTTGGCTTCAACTAGATTTTCCTGATGAAAAATCTCTACGATGTTTGTTATTATTCCTTAAAATGTCTACTTCTATAAGCTAAAAAGTCAAAGACAAGTTTTGTTGACATTATTAAAGCTATTTTTTGGGAAGTTTACAAATAAATCTCTATGGTATCATCTGATTCTTTTGTTTTCCAAGGTTTTTTTTCTTGGTTCTTGTTGTTTTGCTAATGTATTCTCCGGTTTACCTTTCGGGTTGTTATTTTGAGTTTAAACATTCTCTTTATCTCTCTTCTATTATGCTTATAAAAAAATTACGTAGATTATAAAAGAAAATTTTGAGTTTAAACATTCTCTTTATCTCTCTTCTATGATATTAAATGCAAAGAAAAAGATAGTCTCAAAGAAATAACAAAGATTATGTCTTGATGCGATCCTAACTTCAACACTATAAAATCCATTAGATGTTCTATTGGATCTAGTCACATGACTAAAAGCAAAAAGGTTCAAAGAGACTGTCAGTGGACTTCTTTAAGATACATCGGCTAAGATGGACTTCGAGAAGATATAAAAGAATAAAAAAAAAAAGAATTGATTAATTTGATTCATGTTCAAGAAAGGCTTGTAAGGGAACTTCCAGACATTACAAAAATATTATAATAAAAAGATTCAAATTTGCCAGTTTTGACCTTTAACTACTGTTTTGGCCATAACTGGAGCTACATAATAAATTTTGATGAGATTTTAGTTGCAGTGAAAATTAGACATTCACACCTTTATCATGACATATGGTAGACCTTCTAGTTCATTAAGACAATGGAGACCATTCATCTAAGATTGAGTTTTAATTCTACCAATAAATTATAAAATTTGATTTTGGGCTTGTTTTAATTAGTTGGGCTATTATTTATTTATCTTTTAATTTTTATAGGGCCTGCGACATTTAAGGGTTATTTGGGTGGGGTTTTTTTATTATTATTTTAGTTATTTTAGGTTTTTAATGCGTTAAGTATTATTTATCAAGTTTGGGTCTATCAAGTTAAATTAGGGTTAGCTTTATGCTATATAAACCAATTATTAACTTTATTTTGAGGTTGATGAGTTTTATCTACAAGTTGTTGTATATTGTGTGCTTATTTCTCTTTTTTTGGTTGAATGATTCTCATATTATGTTTTTTTATTGAACTTGCAAACTATTTGAAGGATTGATCAACTTCATTATGATTTATACTTCTTGTTTGTATGGACAATTGTGAGCATCTAGTTTTTGATAAGTATGTTATGCATGATGAATTATTATTTAAAGATAGGATATTGTGTATGCCTAAATGTTCTTTGTGTGAATCGCTTGTGAGTGAAGCTTATATGTGCTTAAAGATAGGCTTAATGAGATATTTTAAGGGTAGCTAAAACTTTGGATATGTTACATGTGTTTTTTTTTACTGGCCTAACATGAAAAGGGATGTTCAAAGAATATGTGATAGATGCATAACATGTAAGAAAACCAAGTCTAGAGTCATGCCTTATGGTTTGTATATACCTTTACCAGTACCTAAAAAACCTTGGGTTGATATATCCATGTATTTTGTTATAAGGTTACCTAGGTCTGAAAAGGGTAGAGATTCAATATTTGTTGTTGTATATTTGTTTTCTAAGATGGTACATTTCATATCAAGTAATAAAAGCGACGATGCAACAGATATAATGAATCTTTTTTTAGGGAAATAGTCCAGTTACATGGTGTTCTAATGAGCATTGTGTCTGATAAAGATGTTAAATTTCTAAGCTAATTTTACAAAGTATTATGGGGTAAGTTAGGAACTAAATTGTTATTTTCTACTACTTCTCATCCACAGACAGATAGACATACTAAGAAGGTAAATAGAATTTTAACTCAATTGTTGATAACTATTATCCAAAAGAATCTTAAAAATTAGAAAATTTTTTTTCATTCATTGAGTATGCATATAATAGGAGTGTGCATTTTACAACAAAGTTTTCTCATTTTGAAATTATGTATGGATGTAATCCTTTAACTCCATTGGATTTATTGTCTTTATTTGTTGATGAAAGAGTTAGTTTTGATGGTAATAGAAAAACACATGTTGTCAAATATTTACATACCAAGGTACAACAACATATTGAGAAGAAAAATAAGCAATATGGATTTAAAGCCAATAAAGGAAGGAAAAAATATGGTATTGGAACTAGGATATTAAGTTTTGGTGCATATGTGAAAAGAGAGATGTTGTTCAAAGGAGATCTAAGTTGATACCGAGAGTAATAAACCATTCCAAATTCTTAAAAAGATCAATGATAACGCCTACAAAGTGAAATTACCAGGGGAGTATGGTATTAATGCTACATTTAATGTATCTGATTTTTGTTTGTTTGACTTAGGTGATGATTCGAGGGCGAATTCTTTCGAGGATAAAGGGAATGGTGTGATCCTAACTTTAACACTAAGAGATCCATTAGAGGTTTGATTAGATCTAGTCACGAGACTTAGAGCAAAAGGTTTAAGGATGCAATTAATGAACTTCTTTAATATACATGGGCTAAGGTGAACTTTGAAAGGATATTAATGAATGAAAAACAGGCATTGATTAATTTGATTCATTTTCACTTGTCGGGGAGTTTCAAGATATTATAGAAAGATTGGAATAAGAATATTTAAATATGTCAGTTTTAACCTTTCACTACTTTTTTTGGTCATAACTAGAGCAACATAATGCATTCGGATGTGATTCTAGCTGTATTGAAAAGTAGACAATCACATTTTCAATGACATATGGTAGACCTTCTAATTCATCAAAACGAGGGAAAACCATTCGTTTGATGTTGGGCTTTAAATCTGCCAACAATTATGAGATTTGACTTTGTGTTCGTTTTAATTAGTTGAGTTATTATTTATTTATCTTTTAGTTTGTTATAGAGCCTGCGACATTAAGGGTTATTTAGGTAGATTTTATTTTATTATTTTAGTTATTTTGGGCTTTTAATGTGTTAAGGTCTATTTATCAAGTTTGGGTATATTATGTTAAATTAGAGTTAGCTTTCTACTATATAAACTAATTGTTAACATTATTTTGAGGTTGATGGATTTAACTACAAGTTATCGTATATTATGTGCTTATTTCTCTATGTATAGTTGAGTGATTCTCATACTAAGTTTTTAATTGAACTTGCAAATTCTTCAAAAGATTGATCAATTTCGTTGTGATTTATACTTTTCATTCGTGTACTGTTATAGGCATAGAGTATGAATGATCAATTACATATAATTTTAGTTCTTCAAGATAAGATTTTTGTTGGGTCAAGTTACAAGCTTTTTTTCAAAACCTCAAATTAGCAATATAATAAATAATTTCGCATCATTTCTACTCGTAGAAAATGATAGACATTGATTTAGCCAGCGTGAAGACGGTGGCTTGGGAGTCAAGGATATTTGCCATCTTTTCAGACTTGTTAGGTTCCGCTTGACCTCAGTCTCCGCATTTGTTTTCATTAGTCTATTTGTTATTGATTTTCTTCAAGCTTGTAGAACGGGATGTACATCCAACTTGTTTAAATTCTTTGATTTTTTCTTCATAGACTCGGCAAGTCATGTGTTCTGAACATTGATTTGATCTTGTGGAAGATATGGCACAAGAGATAAGAAAATTTTAGCTCTTTTCAGACTTCTATTATCAAAAATTTCTTCTCAACAATATCTCCCCTTCCTTAATTTCTTCAAGAACTGTCAATGGCCTACAAAAAAAGGCCTCAGAAGACTTTTTTTTTTTTTTTTTGTCTTGAACTCATCACAAAACCTTTAATATTCAACTGTTGTCGATTGAGATTTCATGCTTGTAATGTTTCTGTTCTCAATTAGTATTACATATCCATTTGTCACAAATACACATCAATAGTCAAGATATATAGTAGGTTGTTGTATGCTAAACTTATCTATATGAATTATCTATAAAAATATATAAACAGTTTTCAAGAACATATTTTATAGACTATCATGTTATTGAACCTTTTTGGCAAATAATCAAAGATGATTATGCATGGAGGAATATGGAGTCAAAGAATCTTGCATCCAAGTATGAAACATCAAAGACTCTTATGAAATTCAAAAATTCTGCTGGTAACAGTTCTGGATCCAATTTTGCAGCCCTACCATAAGAGTGAATTTAGCTCTTTCAGCTAGGACTGGTAATGGTTTATTTGTTTTTTTTATATATATGATACAGAACTAGTCCACAACTTCTGGGTGCAGGTTCACAACTTCTGTGTTAGGCACTGCGTTTTAAAAGTATTTTTAAAAAATTTTAAAATTATTTTTGCTTTAAATTAATATGTTTTTGATATTTTTAAATAATTTTGATGTGTTAATCTTAAAAATAATATTATTAACATATTTTTTTAAATAAAAATTACTTTAAAAAATAATCGTAACCATATTCTCAACCACACTCTAACCATGCAATCCGCTGCAATTATATCCACAGTTAAGCTACCCCGCGCCTACAACCACATATTAACTTCTAAAGCAAAATTCAACCTGGGATGCCCTTCTTGATAAAAAGAGAAGGTAAAATCTATTGATAACAAGAATTATTCCTTGCATATGCTTAAAAATTAATTATCAAATCTTAAAAAAAAAAAAATCACAATCAACCATGGCCAAATACCACGAACGCATCCTTCACAAATCTGACCCAGGAAAAAGAATACCAGAAACACATTAATCCCCATTGATTACAAGTTTTACATGCAATGATGGCGTACCGTATTAAGAGCAGCGAGTAAAGTGTTGAGCTCCGGCCACGAGGACAGCAATCCGTGAAGGCGGCGCATGGCAACAAATCCCAAGTCAAACGGAGGCGATGATGCTGGCCCCATGGGGAGCGTGTACTCCACGGCCATGAAAAACAACAACCCAAATCCAAAAAAGCACGGAAGCCAATGATGCTTAGCCACATTGGTCATATCATGCACCATCCATGTCAAAAAGAACGGGTCAAAAGCATAGAAACCGTTACTAACTCCATCGGTCATAATGCCAACAATTTTTTCCTCCTCCTCCTCCTCCATGTTGAAGCCGTCGTCAACGTTGATCTATTAACGCTTATAAGGGGTGGGAATCGTGGTGGTGATAGGTCATATATTAACCCTACACAGACACGTAGTTAGCACGGCACAACGATCAATTGAAATGGGACCATGGATTCTGTTGGTGGCCCACAAGGACAAGGAAAGAGAATTATTAGGTGTTTGTATGTATTGTAAAGTGTTTTTTATTTAAAATATATTAAAATAATATTTTTGTATTTTTAAAAAATTATTTTTGATATTAATAAATTAAAATGATCTAAAAATATATAAAAATTAATTTTATATAAAAAAAATTTGTTATTTAAAAAAAAACACAATTTCAAAGAGCCTATAAAACTTGAACCATCGTCTCACAAGTTTTTTTTCTCACCTCTCTGAGCTAATGAGCTACTATTGTGATTTTTTGTTTGAAAATGCATTAAAATAATTTTTTTATTTTTAAAAAATTATTTTTGACATTAATACATCAAAATGATTTAAAAATATAAAAAAATTAATTTTATGCAAAAAACAATTTCTTTTTTAAAAAAAAACACAATTTCAAAGAGCCCCTAAAACTTGAACCATCATCTCACAAGTTATTTTTCTCACCTCTTTGAACCAATGAGCCACCATTGTGAGTTTGATTTATTTATTTTTGTTAGGATGTTTGGTTAAATTCAATATGAAATTAGAAAGAGATTGATGCGGAAGCAAATAAGGTAACAATAGCAAGAAAAACATGGAAATTTTAATGAGTAAAAAAGATTATAAATGTTGTTATCCATTTTTAGGTCCCCACAAAAAAAGAAGAAAACACAAAAACAAATCAAAAAAAATTCAGAAAGAAAATAAAAAAAATATGTAGCAGTGAGAAAAGATGTCGAAGTGCCCAAAAAATGGCTAAAAATTGGATGAGGAGGTTCAAAAATGCAAAAATTAAAATTTCACAATATATCGTTGACTGATGAGAGCCCTGTTGATAAAGAAAATTCAATTTGAGAAAAAAATATAAAAAATTAGATTTTATAGACTCAATGAAATTTTATCGAAGGTTTAATTCAATTTTTAAAGGGTTTGATTGCAAGAAAAATTGATTTTTAAGTCAATTTAGGCTTTTATTGGAAGAAATTAAAGTTTTAGGGTCAAATTGCAATTTTAAAGAGTTTGATTTGGTCAAATCAGGGGTTTAATTGCATAATTATTGAAGTTTGATGGTCAATTAGGGACTTGATTAAAAAAATCCAAAACCAAGAACCAAACTGGAAAAGACGCGTAAATAAATTGGCTGAAATTGATCAAATCATGGGCTAAATTGAAGAAATTGGAAGTTTATTGATCAATTGAGGGTCAAATCATATAAATTTAAAACCAAGGACTGTTTAGTAAATTACGCTAAAATCAAGGGATCCAGTTACAATTTACCCGGGGGATTGATTACAAAATTGCAAAACTCCAATGACCAAATCGAAAATATCCATTTTGAATTGGAAAACAGTGTCGTTTCAGAAATACTATTTAATGTCTTCTTCAGAAGCCATTTCAGCAGTAAAGGCAGTGGAGTTGTTTCAGTAGTAAAGGCAGTGGAGCCGTTTCAATCATAGGGCATGTCTCACGACTATTATCCCTAGCCCCCATGATGCATGCCTGTCGTTACCACTGTATGGCATTCTCTGGCCTCATAAAAGCCAGAGAAAGGCCATGAACCAAAGGGGGGGGAAGGGGAAGCGGAGAAGGAAAACACATAGATCATAAAGACGAGATTAGGGAGGAAAACCAAAAAAAGACAGGAGAAAAGAAACAGAGGGGGAGAAGGAGAAGAACTGAAAAAAAAAAAAAAACTAGAGGGGAACGAAGGGGGAATGAATGAACAGAAGCGAAAAACAAAAGGCACGCCCTTGACTTCTTCTTCAGTAGCACCTCCAAACCTCCATCTTCAGCAGCCACTACACCAGAAACAAAGCAAAGCATTCCAGGGGAAGAAAAAGAGGGGAGGCATGAAGAAAAAGAGATGGACACAAAAAAGGGAAACAAAAAGGAGAAGACAGAATGGAAGGGAAGCCAAACGCAAGGAGTAGCATCCTAGCTTCTTCCCAGAATTCCAGCGACAAGCTCAGGAAAGGCTTCACCCAGCAACGCCTGTGGATCAGGTAAGCTTTTCACTCCCTCCCCTTCCATTTATAATTACATAGACACTGTGCAGCTTGAATTTTAATTACCTCTTTATTGTGGACGTACGCTCGCGCTACGCGTGCCTCTACTTGCGAGCCGAGTCACTAGTTTGGGCTAGTGACCGGGCTAGGCCGCTGGGTCTAACCCAGCCTGATCGGGCTGAGCTGGACCCAGCTCTAAAAAAAAGATTTGTGGTTTTCTCACATATTTATTTATTTTGTGCTTTGTATTTTTACATTGTAAAAATACAAATCTTGTATTAAAATACTCAGTGTTCTATGAAATGTTGCAAAAATATATATCTAAAAAAAATTCTTTATTTTCATGCATACGACCAAGTCTCTCAAAAATAAAATAAAAAAAATCATATTGTAGTTTCATACAACATAGAAAATTTCAAAAAAAATATGTCTTCGCATGCATTTTTAGCTTTAATAACAAGTTTATTAAAGTCACAAGAACTAGACCAATATTTCAAAAAATATTTTGTTTTCTTTTAATATCTAGAATCATGTACTTATACGTAAGACATGTTTTTGATATTAAATAAAAAGGTTGTTAACAAGACAATTGCAAAACCTTTAAACCGCATCAAACCACAAAGCAGCTTACCTTAGGTAGGGTGTGCTAGGGGTTTTCTTAGCCACAACCAGTTCCTTACCCGTGAATCTCTAACTAGACCAGTGCACTCGGGTTTCCTAGTGATTCTGAACCAAATATTAGATGACGACTCCTAAGAACCAACAAACAAACGAATGAAAATCATAATCGACGCCACACGGGCACGCGACAATAAATGTGAATTCTAAATTTATAATTTCATTCTATGAAAAATTAAGTATATTGTGATTGTATTCTTAAGAGGTTTACAAGATCTTTAAATAGATTAGGAAAACCTATTTCCACCGGAAAACAACTTAAAGTCCAAAAACATTAATGAAATAAAAATAATAAATCCAAAAACTCTTAAGAAAATAACAAAATTACTTCAAACAACAGCTTATGAGCTTAATTATGAGAGATCCAGTAATTCATTAAGCAATAAATTGGCCTCCTATATAAAAATTGTCTGTAGAATTATTTAGAAAAATTTACACCGGATCCAATAATTTAATCTTTCATTGTCATAGATTTAATGTGGTAACCTAGTTGGTTTGAATTTGTTGCCTTCGGAATACCTTTCTCTCCAATAATATAGGGAGTGTTGCTGGCAGTGTTGTGTGAGTATTCAACCTTATTTCTCCTATAAGCTTGGTTCATCTCACACAGTATCTGTTGTCGTTAAGTTGTGCATTGCTAACACATATCGCTTAATCACTTAATTGTTTATTTTGGCTTATTTTAATGTTCTATGTTTAGGCTTATTCCATTTTAATGTTCAATTATTATATCACTTAATATTTCTCTTAATTTAGCTTCGTTGATTAGACTCCACGTTGTATTAATTTGAACCTGTTTTCCTCATCTCTGGTGCTGCCTTCCCTGATTAACTAACGTTAATCATGTAATTTTGAATCTGAATTGAAGTTTGCACTCCTTTTCCTGCTGCCTTTACTCTGACAGGTTTTGAAATGAACAGTCCAACGATAGATACAGGTCAATCTTTATTATTTGCTCCAGGTTGCTGCTACTGTTTACTGTCACAGAAAAATATTTTTCACCAGTAGGTTATCCTAGTGCTTGCTTGGACTTGCTCAACAATCAGATTAGAAAAATGAAGTTTCACCAATCAGTCATCAAAGCCTGTAAATGTTACAGATGGTTTAAGTTTGTTTACTAGATTTTTTCAGAACATGTTTGTCTTTAGCTCATTTCGATTGTCATAGCTGTGAACTCTGAAGACAATTGATCTAAGAAACCAAAGTCCTGCAATATAATTCCATTTTGTTCTACATTGTAGATGGATATAGGCTTGGTTATAGTTTCCCTGTGATGTGTTCTTAATTTCTATACCACACCTATGTCTGTTAGGTTCTGATTCGATCGAATTGGAGCCGATCAAAAACATGACCTGACATGCGAGGAAACAGAAGGTAGGAGTGTTTGTTTTTTTTTTAAAATAACCAAGATCAAACATTCTAGTATGCTTTTTGTTGAATGCATTTTTTACTCCTCGTGAATAAGGTGGCAGATTCAGTGTAGTGAAGGATTATAGAGTGTGCTTTTCATCCTTCATATTCTACTACATCCTCTACGTAAGATTGCTAGGAATACATGGATAAAATTGAATTGTAAACACGAAATAAGTCTAGTGTAAATGTGAAATTCTGAAGAAGCTCAATCACAGTCAATGGTCAAGATCCTGCAGATTTTTACGATTTCTTCCTTTTGGTCATTAAATTTCTTTGCTACGCTGTAGTTCTTTATTTATCGTGGGAGAATTATTTGGCACACAGATCTAATAGCCAAAAAGAAAATAGATCTGAAGATTTCGGAACAATGAACTCGAAGAATTGAAACAAGAAGCAAATTGCTGATAAGGTGGAAGTAAAAAAATAGCAAAATTACTGATAAAGTGGAAGAAAAGAATAGTCCTGATTTCTTTTGAATCCCATGACTCAATGTTGAAGGCTTTAGAATCTGATATTGGTACATGGAAAAGAGAATTAATTGAAGGTAACTTAGTTGTTCTTCTGAAGTCATAAATAGATGTTTTAGATTCCCCTGCTATCTTATTTTTATTTTTCTTACTTGTATTTGTTTACAATATGATGGGGCTTCTGTAAACAGTAATAAGTACACATGTGAGCAGATAGTTAATTTTTGAAGTTTCGGTTCATTCCTCGAAATGGCACACTAAGAGTATAAACTATGTAATTAAAACAGTGGTTGATCCAATTCAACAAAGGAAATTTGGATTATATTAGGTTCGGGTTATCTCAATTTTTGCGAGTGGTTTTGGTTTACATCCCCACCTTTATATATCAGGAAGGCCTAATTGTAAGTTGAACTGTTAGGATACTTTTCAAACTTAATCAAATAAATTATTTTCTTGAAGGATTAAATCATTACCACCATTATAGTTTTGGGATGGATTTGTACATTCTCTATATATCTTTCTTTTCATTCTCTTTTTACGCCTACCATGGATACCATATCGAGGAATGAACCGAAACTCCAAGAACAAAAAGACTACCCTTACTGCTTAGTTCTGTTCTATCGGGTCCTATTTATAGAATTGCTTCTTACACTTGTGATTGTGCATGGGATGAATTTGCTCCAAATAATAATACCTAGAGATATGTCTGTGGTCATGCGAGTGTTATTCCATGCAAACGTTAATGCAATTTCAGAAGGTAATGCAATGTCGTAGAATTTTGAGAGAGAAGATAAAAAATGTATAGAAGGAATTGCGGGGCAAATCTTCTTTGGCAGTGAGCAAACTCTTGCTGCTTAATCTCGGCGAGTGCAGTATGAGTCACCAACTGCCAACAGAAGAATTGCCCAGTAATGCATCCATACTCAGTATATAAGCTGCCTTTTGCTTTTTGCTCCGCCGATGAACAGTTCCAAGGTTCATCGGTACTCATTTATAGCTCAAAGAATAGTCTGGCATTCTCCATGCAAAAGGGATATTCTAAGGACAATCCATCAATTGCCAGTTGCTCGTCTGGAGGAATATGTGATCAAACAATTCTTTCAATCCACATGATTTCAAAATTCTTCCAGTAAATATTAAATTCCAAAAAAAAAATACCTAAACATTATTTCGGAGAATTATATTTGAAGTTTTTTTTTTCCTCTCTTGAAAGATCAGAGGCCTGTGAGCTATAGAACAATACTTATTGTACGAAATACATGAGTAGAGTATTCTGATCGACACGCTGATTTTAGCTAGCTGTCATTTGTTTTTTATGATATTCATTTTTGCTTTTTTTTTTTCATGTAAATGTCACAGATCATTGGGTGGCTGTACTAAACTTTTATGCTGATATTCATCTAAAAAAACGAAGGAAAAGGACATAATTATTCCCCAACTGTCATGAAATTCTCAATTGGGCTCCCAAACAAAACATAATTCTAATTGGATCCCTCAACTATCAAATATTGCCAATTTAACCCTCCATTTAAAATTATTTTACTTTTCAAGATATCATAAATGAGGAACTGCCTTTAATCAATGCCTTTTTTTAAATTTATTTTAATGGTAGGGTTTAATTGGGTGCTTTGAGATAGATGGAGATCCAATAGAAAATTGATTTTTGTTCTAGTACTTAGTTGAGAATCACCTTAGAGTTAAGGGACAAATATGTCATTTACCCAAAGACACACGGAGTTTGTTCATTTTCTCGCTGGCAGAAATTGTCCATCTTTAAATTTCCATTTAAATAATTTTTTTTTGTTAAGAAGAAAATTTAAAAACACGATTGGTATCTCTAATTTGAAAGCTTAATAAATATTTACATTTTTTGGTTATATTTGTCCAATTATCTAAGTAATATAGAAATTAATGAATGGTGAGATACGGTATTATGTTTCAAAATTCTTAATTTATACTAGCTAATTTTTTATATTTAAAAAAACCAAATTAAAATCTTAATAAATAAATAAATTATATAAATGAAGAAATTTTGAAAAATCTTAACGCGAAAAATTAAAATGAAAAATCACACTTATATAGAATTATACATTTTACCTCAAGTTTCAAGTGCACATCCAAAATATTATAAGATAAATTTTTTATTTACAAGAATGACGTGATTATTATGGTAATACAATGAACTTTGTTATTAAAAAAAATTATTAAAAAAAGATTAAAAAAAAACTTATAGCTTGCTTAAATAAATAAAAGGAAAAAAAATAAAATATTGAGACATCATATATAAATATAAAAAATAAGCACCAAAAATACTCAAATTTTTATTTTTCAATTAATTAAATAACTTGATTTTTTTACTTTATTGTAAAATAGAGGTCAATAAAGATTCGATATATAAATGTGATCTCTCTCGTCTCTTCAAAATAATGGGAAATTGGGATTTTAGATGTAGGGAGGAATTGCACATTAACATTCAAATATAAAACATTTAATTGCAATAAAAATATATATTATAAAAAAAAAAAAAAAAACAAAGCATTTAATTGCTCAAATTGAACATATGGTTGTGAAATCGATACCCCTTGTATTATCAATGTCAGTAAACCCAGTTTTGATTATAATGTAATGCCTTAATATTTTTTGAACATGATGGAATTTCATCAAGCTTTGTCCCTAGAAGGTCCTCTCCCTCCGCAAAGGGTCATATTGCAGATTACTTGAAGGGACGTATAGCATGGAAGCGTGTAGCTTTTTCTTCACAAATAATTAGATCCTCCATTCCCAAGAAAAGATCGAGACATGCTCGAAAGAGCATATTGATGGGAAGATCCAGTGGCATGTTCTTGTGTTTTTGTCGACTGATTTTACGTGTGCACATGTAGGTGTCGCATTTATCTTTTATCAAGTCGATTCTCTTTTAAAATCCATCAGTACATCTACTACTGTTAGTACGTAATTCGCAACAGATGTCTTTATTCCTCTGTTTTCTTCCTAGCTTTTGCTTCGGTCTCATGATATAATTTGTGGATATATTAATGTTATTTGTGAGATTATTGTGCCCCATTTTTTTATAATTATTACAATTAATTAATTTGGTTTTGTTAATTAGTTAAGTGCTTGGAAAAATAGGGAGTAATCCCATAATTTGACTAGAGAAACAAAGAATAAGGATTCTTATATTTTAAGACAAATTTTGTATATTCGGATATATATAACAAGCAGATACGAATCCAAGTCTAAAAAGAAATACGAACTACTGAAGATTTTTTTGGCTTTCAATAGTGGTGACAGTAGTGAAAGAAATTGGACCACAATGCCATGATTGAATAAAAAGGAACACATACTGGAATTCACTCGGCATATGCTAGCTAGTTCTTCAGTACAACCTAATTAAACAAAATAAATTTGAAATAATGTATAAAAAAAAAATCAATAAACAAACTTGCCGCTAATAAAAAAAAAATTACCACAGGTTATTTAGGAATGTTGTTACCCATTCTGGACCTCACATAAATATATAAAAAAAAAAATTGAAAAAGTAGGATATATATATATATATATATATATATATTATTTTACTTTGGTGGGATTCAGCCCTTAGCAATTTGACAGGTCCGGGTCCAATATCAAATCAATGGATAAATGTTTGTGCAATGCCTACAAACCCCATCAGAAAACAATCTGTGGATACCATAGTTGGCAGAATAGCATATTCTTTCTTCAATCCGCTATCCGTACTTGTGAATGGTCAAAACAAAGATCGTAGATCGATGCTGCTTCGATTTTCTGCGTACAAGAATTCGAGATTTTCCTTCGTTCGGCGGCTCTTGGAAACGTGAAGAGCGACTTGCATGTAAAAGATAAGGTATTGAGAACATGCTGCCGCATCTTCCTTTTAAAGCATCTCTTACAGCGTCTTCCTGCTTTTACCTCAATCATCTCACTTTTCTTAGTTACAGGCAGCTAGTTCTATATATACCGTATCTTACTTTTACAGATTCTTTATGTGAAATTATGTATACTGCGTTTATATGTTTTTGTTGGAAAATAATATGATAAAATAGCCAAGTCAGTTTATGAAAATTTGAGCAGTAGTTCAGTTAGTAGTTTGGACATGAAGCAGGAAATAAATGGTGCAAAACCTCTTTTATGTGTGAGCCATGACAATTATCTTCAAATTAATAAACTAGTCAACTTTTAACAAGTCAAATCTTCATCAAGAATTTGATCTCTTAGGAAAAAGCTTCTTTTCGAGGATGTGGCTTCAATTTAAGGAATATATAAAGGCGGTGGAGCCTGGAAAAAAAAAAGCCCTTAGCTAGACAAGAAAAGCATTGTTCCACCGTATATGCTTTCTCTAGGAGGGCATAAATAGTTGGACTTCTGGTGCCATCATTCATCGACTAGATTTGGGTGCAGTTGCATTACAGGGCAAGCTTCCATTGGCATGCAGCCACTAAGACACGCAATATCTAACACTTGATGCATTCCTGTAGAGTGCGGCGCCATGCCAAAGGAGATTTGCCCGGCAATTCTTCTGCAGCTGGACTTTGTGGAGATGAAATGCTGGTACCAATTTGTCGCTAATATTCTTTGGCATTCCTCTTAAATGTCTAGGTAAAAGAATTCTATGGGCTAGCAAGTTATAACCATTATATAAGTGCGTCTGTTCTATGAATTTTGTTTACATAGAATTATAAGTGTATGGTGCAGGGAATTGTAAGAAATCCATCTACCATCATTTACTATACAAAAACATTGAAATAATGAATATTGCAGTTTCAGTTGGTAGCTTGAGTTGCTCCCGATACAAATGGATGGTGCAAGACTCGGTTGAAGACTAGAAGCTTCATGCATTAGCCTACATAAGCACGGGGGCAAATTAAACACAATTATGTAACAATTCATGAATCCCAGAAACAAGTACATTCTCGACTTCCCCTGAATGTTATATTCTGCCTCGAATATATACCAGGTCTTTTAGGTGACGTTTGGTTGTTGTCATAAAACAAAAAAGATAGAGATAATAGAGAGAGATAATATAGAAAATCAAACGAAAATGTAATTGTATTTAGTAGTAATATATAAGATAAAATAATTGTTTTTGTATCTTATTTAGATATAGTAAACAAGATAATATAAAATACGATACAATCTATTTTATCCTTAATATTTTTCATTATAGTTTATTTTCAGTGTTGAAATTAATAATATTATAACAACCTTAGTTATAAAACGCGGACTGACTTTGCAGATCTGCCAAGTACCCGACTAACCCAAAGTCTAGATCGGGTACCTGATCGCCCAGAACCTAGTTAGGTTTGGGTTTTAGAAAAATATTAAGGAACAATTGACCTAACTTGACCAAATCAAAAACTCAAATTAACCCATGAGTCGAGTTTTAAGATTATGATAATAAATTATTTTATTCTTGCATTAACCTGAGTCAATGATCAACCCAACCTATAACCTGAATCTTGTCTCAAGTTGACCCCTGAACTGGATTTTAATAACTTTTGTTTTTATATTGATTTAGATCAACTTGGATTGACTCCCCAAGCCCATGACTTGGACCTTGCCTCAGGTCGACTCCTTAGTCAAGATTTAAAATTATTATAATAACCACTTTTATCTATATATTAACTCGGGTTAACTTTCCTGACTTTGACACGAGCCTTGTCTCAGTCCAACCTCCAAGTCGGGATTTAAAAATATGATAATAATCACTTTTATTCTTATGTTGACTTGGAAAACTTAGGTTGACCCTCCTAGTCTATGACTCGGGCCTTGCCCTAGGTCGACCCCTGAGTCGGATTTAAAAATTATGATTATAATCATTTTTATTCTTTCGTTGACTCGGGTCAACTTAGGTTTACCCTCCCAATTCATGATCTAGGCTTTGCCCCAATTTGACCTTTAAATTAGGTTTTAAAACTATGATAATAACCATTTTTATTTTTACATAACTCGATTTGATAATTTTGAAACTGAGAGATATTTACAATAATATTTTAGGAATGAAAAATAATAAATATTTTCTTTAGAGATTTGTTCCCTTTGTACCTCATGTTTTGGAAGTGCAAAGATTCACTCCAAAATTATTCTAGAAGTAGATTTATTTTATATCTCTGTCTTTATTTCTTCAATCAAATATATTTCTACCTTTATTATCTCCATCTCTTTCATCCATGACAATCTATCTTATATATCTCTATTACAGGACTATGCAATGTGACTAGAAACACAAGTTGAGATTGTAGGTGATTGGTCCATGCTTAGTACCTCAACTAGATTATTGGCCACCTTTATATTGCGGGTCGGATTAATTTTTTTAATATAAATATAATATCTAAACATTTCTAACGTGTTTTTTAGTAAAAAAAAATAAAAATAAAATTAGCTATATAGAGATTGATTCAATATGACCTGATCAACTTAGTAAATCCAAAGACAACTCGGATAACTAGTATAAACATGATTTGATTTAAAAAAATTCAAAATAACATCATTTAAAAAAAAAGAACACCATATTGGATCAAGCTGGATTTACTTGTTAAATTCAAGACTCGGTCATGAGATCGTGATAATTCTAACAAAAATTCCTTTGTTTTTCATAACTGAAATCTGGTTTTCTTTGAACTGGATTTGAAACAAGAATAAGAGAAATTGATGAGTGGAAGAAGAACGACAAGAGGCTGCAGAATTGAAATGCAGAAGCATGAGCAGAAACCCACTAGGTTAGAAGTTTAAATCTACTAACGCCCTTACGATACCAACACAGGATCAAGTATCAACCGCTCAATGAAATTGGAGGAAACCGGCATGGCAGCAATTCTCTGAAACGGCAGACTGTATATTCTTTGAAGTTTTATGTATTTGCACTTGAGAATCATCCAAGTTATTTCAATACAAGAGAAACCATTATTCCACGTTTTTGAACGGCAGCTTTTCGGATCTTTTATGATATCATTTTTAGTTCAAACAATCAGCAAGTGGAAATTATTTTTCGCTGAGAAGATGCGAACTTTATTAATATTGGAAAACATTCTTAGAACAAGGTCTTGTGAGGCAACAAAGGGAGTCACAAATATACGGCACTAATTAGCCAAATTAGTAGCATCCTAGAAACAGAAGAAAATAACTGACCAACACATTTCATAGGGATAAGCCCATCAAGTACCAGCATCCTGAATGAACCATAAAAATGTTGGCCGGGCACTAGCCTAGCTAGATACCAGCTCGAGAAGCATGAATGGTCTATTGTAGTCAGAAAACATGGACCACACCTGGAACAGGAAGAAAACACAATTCAAAAATTATTGAAGTCAGTCCGAATAATTAGAGCATTCAAAGGAAACAAGGATTCATTAGGTCAGATTACAGACAAAACCAGGGAAAAAAAACAACCACCATAACTCAACGGCCTGTAATTGATTCTATTAATTTCTCAACAACAAGGCAAGCAAGCAGATGATCGCGCAGAACTTGTGAAAGAGATAATGCCACCATAGTGACAAAGATAATGCATTCGGTTTTGTTCAGCTTTATAAAAAACATTATTTTTCAACTTATTTTCCTTTCAAAATCCAAACTAACAAATCTATGCCCATAAAAACAGTGCTTGAATTAACACCAGTTCACAAGTCCCTTAGGCTACAGCCATTATCACACTAAAAACAGTACATCTATATATAGGTTTATATTTCTTTCTTCATAACGACCAGCAGATGTGCTAAAAAAAAACCCGTTTAATTACAGTGATAATGGCGAACGTGCTGAAACATATACTTCTTGATTATTAACAAGTAATGACCTTACACAGACGCCATACATGATAAGAAACAGATTAGAATAATATATTTCACGTTAGCTCCATTGAATAATATTCCTTGAACCAAATTGTGCAAAAAAAGAAAGTAACAATTCAGATGCAATTATCCATTTGGAGCACATGCACCGGATAGCTGAGTGGGAGAAGCAGCTCAATCGAGCTGAGTATCTCTAACATAAGTTGACAGCTTCCTTTTTTTGCTGAAAGATGATCAAACTCTACCTTCTTATGAAACTTCCCTGAGGGGTTGGCCTAAAAATCCTTACGTAGATCTGTAGCTATGGTCGACAATCCATGCATAACTATGAACGGAAATGCATGCGTTTTATTCATCTTGCCAGTCTCATCACTTAGTTTCTGTTGTCTCGGTACGTAGGGAACTGTATGCTTCTAAACTTCTTTCACCTTCCAACTAGAAATGTATGCATTTTCTTCATCTGTTCTGTCTAATCATTGCCTCTGAACTTCTTTCACCTACCAATTGGCGTTAAGAACAATAATATAAACATGTTCATTTCCCCAAATATATATAAATGCTGATAAGAAATATATATATATATATATATATATATATATATATATATATATATATATATATATATATATATATATATATATAAGACTTTGAATTTTTAACACTGCACAAAGAAAAGTTGGTGGAGGCATTGTGGGACAGCAATGGTAGTGTTGTTGAATGGCAGGGCAATTCTCCTTTGGCAGTCCAAAGTTGGTGTCCAAACGCCATGGACGTCTGCCAAAGGAGAATTGCACTGTTATTCATCACTACCCTCAGGAAATTGTTGTTGCTCTAACACATTGTTGCCAAATTCCAGAGCTTCAATAGCCAATTATATTTTAAACATTATTCGCACATTAAATGGATATTCGATACATGGATTGGCATGTACCAAGGATCATTCCTCCAGAGCTTGTTCTTTACTTGTACTGTAGCCATCATGCATGGTCCCCCTTTTCTAGATAGAGCTAGCATTCCTTTTTAACCTCCCATCGTGCTTCTTTTTCTATCATACAGTAGGACGTGTGTATGTTACAGGGAATGTATAAGTGATTTATCAGGGCACATTTTATTTTTCATGAATTAAGTGTAAATGCAACAAGATTCTTAATCGCTTAGAGATGATTCGACGTTCATGGTAGTCACTTCGCCTACTTTTGCGTTATTACAAGAAGAAGCAAGCTAAATATCACAAATGCAGCATCGTTGACAGGACACAAGAGAACATGCTTATGGATCTTCCTTGTTGCGTGACTCCAGCTTTCCATCTTACACTGTTAATTAGTGTCTTTCATTATCTTCAGGGCGAGTACGAAGGTAGTATATGGAGAGTGATAATCACTGACTAATGGAAACCATCTGTGTTTTGATTCTCGTTGTAAAAAGAAGATCTGCTAAATATGTTGTTGGCCTTAGAAAGCGATTGAGGACCACAAATCTAGAACCATATCTAAAGATTTTTTCAATGTAATCTTTCTGTTTCTTTTCTCTCGCGCTCTTATCACCTGTTAATTTGATGTGCCTAAACCATCCGGAAAGGAGAGATTAAAGTCTCCTTCGCAGATGTGCTGCCAGATAAAATTTATTAATTTTTCCGCTGTTCGATTAAAAGATTAGAAATGTAATTGTCTAATTATAGATGATATGTAAAGATCTTGCACAAAAATATAAATTAAGTTTAAGAATTAAAATTACATGAAACTGACTTTCTATATCATGATGGATGAAAACGAAAGATGCTAAGTGTTTGGGAACGAAGTACTGAGAAGCGAGAAGAAATTGTCATACAGAAGGGTAAATTTCATAGATTGGATTAAATTAGAGAAATAATTTGAATTGCCATTTTTTGCTATATAAACTCTATATCACTAAGCTTTGACGATTCCATTTTTGGAGATGAAGCTTTCATTGGATTATACTGGGTTTTCTCTGATCATGCAACATTGATGTGGCCATTGTGGTTCTGTCATTGGGTGAGAAATTAATGCCTATTTATGCTGAGCTTTGAGGAGTTTTCTGTTCTCTGAGAAATTAATGCCTATGTATGCTGAGCTTTGAGGATTTTCTGTTCTCTGATCTTGTTTTGACACCCAGTTCTGTTATTTGCATGTAGTTATATACTTTTCGGATCTAGTGATTTGATTAGTACAAGGAGAGCTTCTTTGCATGACATAGTTTTTTTAAATTCATTATATTTCTCCCTATCATTATTGAATGGTTGATTTATTAATAAATTAATTGATTATTATAAAAAAAAAATAACAAATATTTCAGGGAAAGAAATTAACCTAATGATCCTCAGCCCATTGAAGTATGAGAAGTAGTACATCAAGGACAGAAAAATGAAGAGGGAATTCCGCGTCCTTGTTGTTACTTCACCCCAGATAGAGCATAAACAAATTATGTGGTATTTGGTAAGGCTTATATAGTTGTGTTTTTGATCCACTACATATGCTTTTTTTTTCCTCTTAAATAAGAATCCTCCAAAGTACTCCACTATATTTTTATGAAGCTTGCCTTATTTTTTTTAATTTTTTATTTTAATTAGAAGCCTAAAAGGTTTTAAGTTACATAATGAGGAGTAATTAAACCGAAACTAGAGCCATGCATTATTACAACAATTTAATTCATTGAAACAAGTTACCAGAAACACAAGTATTGGATCCAGAATTGTTACGTAGTTTGATCTCTCATATCATCGTTGGATCGAAGGGCCAGATTGCAACATGATTATTAGCACATTTTGTTTATGTACTCTATTTCTATGTTTTAATGTTGAACTGCTTCCCCATTGTAGCACTCTAAGATTCAATCTCATGAATATAAAAAACAAAAATAAAAATAAAGGAAATAAAAAAAACTCAATCCCATGTAAAATGTTGTTTCGTATTTGTTTTTGAAGTGTTTTTACTTGAAAATATATTAAAATAATTTTTTATCATAGTTTTTTAAAAACTTTTACATCACCAAATTAAAATCATCATAAAATAATAAAAAACATCAATCTAATTATTATTTTAATAATTTTTTGAAATCAAATATATTTTTTTAAAAAATTCGAATTATCAGTGGAGACACATGAGCTTCCCATGAAATAATCTCCAACGTCAATATCGTACGAGGATGCCATGAAGATAAGAGAATAAAGTTAGTGAAACAATTCGCATGCCAGGCCATCGAGCATAGATCAAGGAAATTAAAGTCTGCTCCTTAATTCGAACCTATAAATATACCCATCATCTTTAATCGTTGTTCATTGAGATCGGCACAATGCAGGAGCATTGCTGAGCAAATTTTCTTTGGCAGATACCACAAGTAACAAGAGCTCAAATTGTTCATTTGCCAAAGGAGATTTGCTCACCAATTCCACTGCAACACCTTTCATCATATGATTATATCTATGGACTCATCATCTTTTTTGTTGTTTTAAATTGTGAGTGTCAATGGGATGGATCAAAACAGATGAGCCAAAGGCCATTACAAAGGGGCTATCAGATCAGTTTCACAGTTCCAATGGAGCTGAGGGAATCGAAAATGAATCTGTGAAAAGCTGTGGACGTGCGGAGGACCTATGCTACCTCTTGGGTCAAGCAGTCTTAACTCTCTTTTATCCCTCTGTTGCAGAGAACGACGGTAAATATACAATCGATATTTTAAATTAATATAGTAATATTGATACAATTATGTAACTGATCAGGTGAGTTTATCAATATTTTAGAAGTCACGGCAATCGGTAAGTTAAATTGCATTCCTTCGGGATGATTACTAAATTAATGTTACTTATACTAAATGATTACAAGAGTTGCTTTCATTAGTTGAGAGTACTCTTTGTTTTTCATAAGAGAACGTTTTATTGACTTTTTTATGTTTGCTTTACATAAAATATTTTATTAAAAATTGATAAACTTAAAATATTTTTATTAAAATATATTTTGAATTAATTAAATTTCATAAAATATTTTATAAACACTAATTTACTTACAATATCATCTAATAATTTTAATATTATTATTACCTGCTCCACCATTATCATCATCATTACTTCACAGGATATCATCGTCACCATCATCATTATTATTATTAATATTATTATTTTATTATTATCACTATTATTATCAATTTATTATAATCATTTTATCACTTTACCTTTACATTAATTTTCACCATCATCATCATTTTTATTTCATCGTTTTCACCTCCTAAACTACCATTACCACCTCTTTATCACCATAATACATTAGCATTTTATTATCATTATATTGTTCACATCATTACTTATTAAATATCACCATATAAGTATTTTATAAGTGTTCGGTTGATATGCATCAAATGTTTTTATAAAACTATTGAAATAAAACTTTTACCCAATAATTATAAAGAATCATGAATGAGAAATATAAAAAAGAATGTCACAAAAATATGTGATCTTTGATAAGTCTAAGAAAAGTTCTCGAAGAACCAAAAAGTATGAGTTTTCCTCACACAAACAAATATTATTTTGAAGTTAGAGTCAGTAAAAATAAATAAATACAAGCTAAATCACTCTATTTATAATGGATAAGAACATCCTAAGTAAGGCTAGAAAAATAATAAAATATAAAAAGTAATCATAAATCAACTAGAAAATTAACATAATTTTTACACAATAGCTTCTAAACCTTATCTTGAGGCCTTGTTGATGTTTAATCGCTATGAAATTGTAACCGTCTACAAAACAAGGCCTTTGGAATTTTCTAGAAAATTTTAACCTAATACAACAGTTAAATTGAAAGCTATGCTTGTTAGCACGAAATTATGTATTAAAAAAAATAAACTCAGAACCGCTTCTAATATCCTTGAATGATAAGGAAACCTTTCCAAAAAAAACTTGCTACCACCCCTTAGTTTTTTAGTAGGATATGAACTTCTTGTAAACTTTATTTCCACGTTAGATAAGAATTATTGAGTTATCAAACTTATCTAATATAAACTCCTTTACTGCCATAATTAAATGTTTCCATACACAATAAGGACTCCTAAACTGATATGGAATCAATAAAATACATGAAAACACTTAATTAATCAAGGCTTCTGCCGTGTCCTATTTGGACAGCCCACCTTTGCAAAATAATTAGGTCCATGTTCCTCTTGCAAATATATTAAATTGGTTAAGTTCTTATCACCACTTGTTGTAGCCTCCTATAAATTCAACTTGGCCCATATGCTCTAAATATGCTCATTAAATATATCATTGAGCTTCTTTTTCCTTGATCGCATAAATGGTTCAATTGGCACTTTTAATGGATCATTTGTGTTGTAGGTTATTTTATGGATTGATCCACATCATTTTAAATTTGATTTTTTTTTTCAATTTCACCCCTTTTTTTTCTTTCAGATTTGATACTTATTTTTTTTGTACTATTTTATTTTGCTTTGGTAGATTTTTTAGATTAAAAATTTTTTTTCTGGTTTCATCCTTTAACATTAAAATGAAAGGGGATATAACTTCTTAATTGAACCCAGGTCTATTATTTCACAGGTTACGAGTTTAGAAAATTAATTCATGTTTAAAAGATTCGCCCCAGTCAATTATTGTGGGTTAAATTACCATTGTTTTTCAAAAGATTTCAAGCTCACCCTCCTTCAATTACCGTGGATTAGTCTTTTTGAATTGATCGAGGCTATTACTATCTTCTTACAACTTTTTTGCATAGTTAAATTACTAAAATACTCTTAAAAACAAAACAATACTTAACTTGGGTCTTGGGTTTTTTTAAATTTCACTTTTCAAGACAAGGTGTAATTACTATATTGCTCTTTAAATCAATTTTTTTAAAAAAAACTTAACTTCAGGGCTTATTCTTAATCTCATATTGATGTTTTTTTTCATTATTATCATATGGACTTATGGGCAAGTTGGTCTTTTAATTAATATCAATAATAATTAACAAAATAAAATTGTTGATGATTGTTTTTTAGTTCTTTTTTTTTAATTTAGAAGCTTTTCTACTTTTAGCCTTCAATATTTGATTCATTATAATTTAGCTTTTTAATTTGTTTCAATATAGATTTTATATTTTTATTATCATCTCATACCTCATATTGCGGGTTTTGTAAGCTAACCATGGTTGTTCTGAGTCGATCCAATATGTTGTCGTTTTAATTTTTTTTTTTTTAATATGTTATCTAATATATCACCATTTAAGTATTTTATAAGTATTCAGCTGGTATGCATTAAATTTTTAATTTTTTAATGTCTTTATATTATTTTAAGGTTGAAAAACAAATCCAGCCATGGTTAAAAAAAATAATGTAATCTAATATTTGACACTGAAATCCAATGTAAAACGTAACTACATTGAACCTAAACACAAAACTAATAGTATTTAAGACACGGGGTTCTAAATTGGAATTAATTAATTAATAAACTTAATTAGTTGATTGTCGCATGCAATCCTTTTCATGGTTCATGTGCTCATGTGAATCCGGATTCCACAAACGAGAAGATAGAAAGGAAAGCTCTTGAGCAAGTAGCAGACAAGAATTTGATACTATATATTTGCCTCAATCCTCAAATGGACAGGGAGATGTCAAACAGAAATGGACAAGATAGCTTTGAAATATCAGAAAATAAAGGTAGCTCTAGCTTACATATCAGACAAAACTAGTAAAAGTGGCTTGAGGAAAGGTAGAACTGCTAGAATCCAATATTCATGCCTCCCCTTCTTGCCTTTTTATGTTTATGCATGATAATTTGTGAAGTGGGCAGGGCTTGTCATGATTCACCATATAGGCATCGGGCAGTAGCCAGTAGGCACCTTGTGCTTGGCTTATTTAGCCAAAGAGAATAAACCATAACATTATATAATCATTCTCCAGTACTTTTATTGTCCATCTGTTTTGCTATTGGCTTTACTGGTCACGAAAAGATATTAGGGATGATAAGTGGGAATCACGGGGTTGAATTCCTTCACATTTATTCTTTGTTTATTATTTATTGTTTAAAAAATTTAGATATTTTTAAATTATTTATTGGGTTTCAGGTATTCATACTAGTATTATACATATACATGTTTTTATGTCAATATTGACATATTTTATATTTTATTAAAAAAATCTAAACTTTTACAAATATATCCATATAATATAAAAATATGTTTTGGGTTAGGGTTGGACAAGTTTTGGATCGGATTTGACAACAGTAATACGTTATCTATTATTAATCGAATAAGATAATTATTCAAAAAATACCCACTCATGTGGGTTGGATCGAGTCAATATTTTTTTAAAAATTAATATACACAATTAATTAAGGTATGGATCGAGTCAATTAAACTTTACATCACTTAAAAAAGATTCATGAGCTCGTTAGGTTATACATAAAAGGGGCTCATCCACACCACTCCCAATTTCAAGAAACTATCAAGTTGAGCTATCATGAGAACCTAGTCTTGCAACACCCTAATTCGGCAACTATGGCTCATATGAATACTCGATAAAGAAAATAAAAATCTTAGGAAAACCATTTCACCTTGAAATTAATATATATATATATATATATATATATATATATATATATATATATATATAATCAGAGTAGGAATTGTCGAGGGCAGTGGATTTGTTTTAAGTGGAAAGGCTGTTTTGAAGGGATGGCATGATAATGAAGTAGATAAGAAGGATATGAAGAATAAAACACCAATTGCTTTACAGTGTCAGAGCATGTGACCTACGGCAACTAGCAAGATGGGAGACAGTACTGAAATCAAACGAGAGGCCCGTGAACTCTGCGTATATGCGTGCTGATTCTATATGCATTGACTGACTCAACCACTGAATCTGACTAGCTAGAAACCAATTCCCACGCCCATTTCCAAGCAAGAATCCGAATTCAACAATGGAGTTTTTCTTTTCTCTTTTTTAAGAGTAGCATGCACGGGAGGAATTTTTTTAGTTTTGTTTTAAGAGAATAGAACAACTTATTGAGGAAAGAAGTCGAAGCTGACACCCGCGACCCACTTATGATTTCATAAAAAAAAAATGGATGAGGCAATTTCTTCATCGTCTTAACTCTCTTCCCAGAAAAAATCAACTCAACAAATTATATTCAACAAACTTAGTCAATAAGTTTTATGTGTCAGCTATGACTATTTAAATTGTGTTAATTTTTTAAATAAGTTTTTAATGTGCTATTTTTTATATATAAAAAAACTCTTTAACAATGAATTTTACAATCATACCATCCACTTTTAATCTATCTTGATAATTTTTTTATTTAAGAGTATTTATTTATTTATTTATTTGATAGTGTTTTTTGTTCAAGTCCTATAGTTGGAGCCCACACCTTTCCAGGAATATATTCCCAAAACAGATTTTTTTGTCCCGAAATCGATGTCTTCAGGTATTCGCTAATCCCGATCTTATTGTCTTCAGGTATTCGCTAATCCCGATCTTAGTCTCACTTTTATTGTAGTAAATATTGTATGTGCTAAAAAATAATGAGAATTAGTGAGAAAAAATAAATACGAGGATCAAGTTTTAGGGCACTTTCTTAGATTCAAAACTACAAGAATTTTTAAGCCTTAAGACGAAGTACTTTGAGCATTTTAATTTGTGTTTAATTTGTCTGAACCTAATCCTTTACATCTAAATATTTTTATAATTTTATTTTATTAAAAAAACTTTTTTCTTACTAACACATATAAATAAGTCAAGTCATGAGTGGCTACCAATCTAGGCCCCACTTGTGTGAGTTTTTATTTTTTTTATTGGTTGTTGTCAAACTTTTTTTTTAAGAGCATAATTATGTACTGGTGAAAATTTGGCCACATAAGTATGGTTATCGACTTCTAGGCTTTAAAAAATATAGTTTCACTTATTTTTCAACCAAAAACATCTAAGAAACACATTAAAATCTAAAAAAAAACCCTTTTTTTCTTAAATCAACATTTAATTTGTTAAAAAAATCAATCAAAATTCAAAAACTTTCCCAAGATGTGATCTACTTTTTTTTCTACAAGAAAAAGAAAAAAAAAGACCTATATAAAACTCTCATTAACAAATAAAACTTATTGACATTAAAAATTATCAATCTCATCGCCAAAAAAATACTTAATCTGACAACTCTCTCTTCTCTTTCTAAACTAAAGAGACAAAAAGGAAACTTGGCAAAATCTCAAGGTGGTGACACAACATTTTTAAAGGCTTCCCATTCTTTTTTTAATTTTAGTTCTTTAATTTTTTTAAATAATAAAATCAAATTATTTTTTTATAAAATCAAGTACTAATCCAATGACAGGATTCTTTTTTTTGAGCAAAATAAGCACATAAAAAGTATATTGAAACACATCACAAAACTCAATTCTCAAAAAACACAATATTTAAGGATCAAATTAAAAAGGAAAAAAATCATGACTAAAGGTTAAAAGAGAGAAAAAGTGTTGACACCATTAATATTTTTTAAAAAATCAAATAGCCTGCTATTTTTTTTCAATGCTGGCAAAACGATAAAATCGAGTTTTGTTTTTTTTCAAATCAAGTATCAATTTAATGTTAGGATGTGTTTTCAAGATCACACTAAATATATAAAAAGTAAATCAAAATAAATTAAATAATAAAATTCTAAAAAATCAATAATAAAAAAAGAAGAAGAAAAAAAAGGAAAGCCCTGTGCAAATGCATGCTGTTTTGCCTCACAAGCAACAAGGATTCCCTTATCCCTATTAGTTTTTCAAAAAAAATACATATTTTAATTTGCCCAAAAATGCCATGTAATGAAAAGCTGCTGATATGAAAAAAGTGACGCTCCTTTGGAATTGGCCTTTTAATTATGTTTTTACCTATCTACCTGCCGTTTCACTTCCCAATATCATGTGAGAGAAGATCATATATTTTACATAGCTAGCTTGGCAATCCGATATCCTAAACATATCCCCTTAACCTCTCCATTTCTGCTACAAGAGTCAAGCTGCTCTCTGTTACTAAAGATTTAATAAACAGAGAGATACAGAGAGGGATGGTGGCTAGGTTGCAAAGGAGAGCAGCAATGGGCAGAAGGCTCCACGTTCTAAGAACCCTCACCTGCTCCAAATCCGTAAGATGCTAAATCAATATTCTCTTCTTTCAAATATTGTATTGTCAAAAAAAAAAAAAAAACTCTTAGGCTTCCTTTTATTTAGCGTTAGGAACTGAATAAGAAAATGCCAATTCGTTGTTTTGTTTTGCCACAAAGCTTCCTGACTCGGTGCTTGTTTCTTGTGTAGGTGCAAAGGAAGTCTGTCATCATGGATGCTCTTCTGTACATTTACAAGCTCAAGCTCAAACTGGAGGCAATCAAAAGGGAACTTGCAAACTTAGTTGCTATAAAAAGAGAATACTTAAGTCTAATGAAGCAACTCCAGTTGCCTAAGGTCACCTCTCTTTCTCTCCCTCTGGTTATTTCATTTTTTACCGTTCTTTTCTTTACACTTTCTATACGTGACATTGTTGATTTATTTTCAGAAGGAGGTCAAGGTAGAGAAGGCTGAGCAAGGACTTCTAGTAAGGGTGACATGCGAGAAGGGAGGAGATAAACTAGTTTCAATCTTGGAGGTCTTCGAAGAAATGGGCCTTGTTATATTGAATGCTAGGGTCTCAAGCAATTTGTACTTCGCTATGGAAGCCATTGTTGTAGCTGATCAAGAACAACATGCTCTGCATGTGAAAAGTATTACTCAAGCGGTTATTAAGGCCATTGAAAGACAATAGGTGAATCACCAGGGAACACGGAGTACTGAAGCATATGCCTTGATTTTCCTGTTGTTAATAACTCCAAGTAATCTAATTGTTGTCTTGCAGAACTATGTGTGTTGCTTGTTTCATATGAAAAAAAGAGAAGGAAGAAAAAGAAGTCTTATAGTTTGACTGGCATTCATGTTCTTCTCCCCGAAAATGTCTCAGATCTTAACCTTTCCTTTGTAACAAAAAGAAATTTACCTTGTATATTTTTGTTTTTGTTACTTCTTTTATTTATTTATTTTTCTTTTTTTATGAGAAAGGAAGGTAACAAAACAAAGAGCTTGCCTATTTATTACACTTCTTTGATTCAATACATACTCACATATTTCAGACCATAAAAAAAAAAAAAACTCAAAAAGAGATTCAAGTTTCGAAGAGTATAGTAGCTATTATTTTTTAAAGTATTTTTTATTTATAAATATATTAAAATAATATTTTTTTATTTTTTAAGAATTGTTTTTTGTATCATCCAAACACATTAAAAAATTAATTTAAAAAAAATCAAACTTTTAAAAAACACCATTGAAAAATTAAGAAGAGGTGAAACATTATCCTATATAGTTCAAGATGTACCGTCCTAAGGGGACAGCTCCTTCGTTGAGGCCTCCAACGTCTAACCCCCAGGCTTATATAGCTTACCATTAATGAATAAAAACTATATAATTCAATTTGAAAAATATGCTTGAAATAGCTAAATATTTGTCCAAAAAGCAAAAACATTGCATAAGAATAGGAATCATTTTCTGGACTTAATTCAGAATATGAGTCTCATTGAGAGGAGGTCTCCCCCCAATATTGGCACATAAAGTTCTTAATTTAGGCACAACAACTTAGAGGCTAGGCTACAAAGGGAATTGAATTCCAAAAATCCGACCGGAAAACATCCTTTTGGGAAAGATGTTATGTTACTTTTGCTAGGGATTGAGGAATACATTACACTGGGATTAAAATTGGTTTCTATATTTTTTTATTATAAAACCTCTAATTCTTTTTTTTTTCTTTTTTCTTTTTTCTTTTTTCTTTTTTCTTTTTTCTTTTTTAGTTTTGATCCATCTATTGATCTATTTTGGATTTTTTTTTTAATGCAGTCCCTCTATTCAACGTCTTTCCAATTAATTTTCCGTTAATTCTTGATAACGTTGCATAAAAAAAGTGTCCAGCATTCCTCAAATCACGACAGAAATTAACGATGAATTGGATGGAGAAGCGCATTAAAAATCTTCTTCTTGAGCAGAAAAATGAAGGAAATTTTCAAAGGGCTCGTGTTAAGAAAATATAAAAGATACCCAAACCAAATATATAATTAAAAGAAAGCTAACACCACTTCACAAAGTACTATAAATTTAATGGCTTTTTTTTTGTCATTTAAGTTTTTTTTTATTTTTACTCAACTTTTTTTTAATTTCATTGTTCCATGTTGCTTTCTATGGCGCAACTATGGTGTCAAAAAAAGGTCCTATCTTTGTTTCGATTCTCAATTTTGTGAAAGAGAATTCGGCTTAGTTATTTGGTGTTTTTTTTTTTACTCTTGCCATTGATTTTTTTTAATTTAATTCTTTTTACATTAATTTGGTTAGGAATTAGACTTAATAATTTAATTTATTTTATTTTAATTGAAGTTATCAAGGTGTCAAAAAATATATTAATATTTAATCGATATTTGATTCAGCAAAAATAAATTTGATTTTATTGTTTGCAAATATATATTTAAAAATCAAGGGATCAAAATTGATACAGAAAGAAACATGAATGTTTTTTATTACATTGTGCATTTAGCACCTTTTTTGAAGAATCTTTCCTTGAGGTTTTTTCCAATATCTTTTTTGGTCCCTTTAGTTTAAAAATTATACATTTTATTCCAAAACTTTATTAATTTATATTTTAGTTCATGATTTTGAGAGAGGAAAGAAATATTCATAAAAATAACAAGGAAAGAGAGAAAGAGATTGGTTGTCAAGGTCTTGGCAACTAAAAAGGCCTAATTTGGTGTCATTGAGTTTTAATTAATAAGATAAGTTTCATTAAGGTGTTTCTATCTCTAATATCATTATAGGAAGTAGATCCGGCTTGAAGATTATTTTTGGTTTATTTTTTGTTTTTAACTGATTTAATATTATTTTAAGGTTAGATATGAGTTTATTGAGTTTTATGAGATATTTTGAAGTATATAAAGGTTGAAAGTGATTATTGTTTTCAAAAAAGGACAAAAGACGTAGCTTTTTATTTATAGGCTATGCATGTTGGTCCAAGCAGGTCAGCACATTTAACCTATTTTTAGTTATCTTTCCCAATAATTTAGATGTAATTTTCTTAAAAAAATAACAAATTACAAATTTTTAATGTATACTATTTTATTAAATTCTTAAATTAATTAAGAATATATTTAGATATTGTTTTATTTAGTAGCATTCAATTTTTCTTTGTTTACTAATAAGATTATAGAAATATGTTTTTATATTAGCAAATGTTTTTAATTTTATTTAATTGTCTTACTACGAGCATCTATTTTTATTATCATATAATTAAATAAAAAATAGATTTTAAAAAATAAAGTTATTAAACTCAATCAACATGGGAAAGTTAATCTTATTTGACGCAAGTTAATCCAATATATCATCATCTTAGTATTAAAAAAAGAAGATATCGTCTTTATAATAGGTTAATTGGGAATCAAGCTTTATAATTTTTTTTAATTTTTTTTTATGATGTTATCTAGGTAGCATGATCTAAGTCATGGGTTTTAGGCGTTAACTAGGGTTGACCACGGTTGTTTTATTCTGTTCTTTTTTAAAATTAATTTTTTTTTCAATTTTATCCTTCAACGATAGGCTGATTAAGAAATGAGTTTCATAATTTTTTTATTTGCTTTCTATGTGGTTATCTCAGTCTCATTATCTAAGTTATGAGCATGAGAGGTTAACCTGGATTGACTTAAGTTATTATTTTAGTTTGCTTTCTATGAGATTATTTCAGTCTCATGACTCGAGTGATGGATTTGGTGGGTTAACCTGGGTCAACTCGGAATATAATTTATTTCAATTTTTTTTTATGATGTTATCTAAGTATCATGATCTAAGTCATGGGTTTTAGGCGTTGACTAGGGTTGACCACGGTTGTTTTATTGTGTTCTTTTTTAAAATTGATTTTTTTTTCAATTTTATCCTTCAACGATAGACTGATTAAGAAATCAGCTTCATAATTTTTTTTATTTGCTTTCTATGGGATTATCTCAGTCTCATTACCTAGGCTATGAGCATGAGAGATTAACCTGGATTGACTTAAGTCATTATTTTAGTTTGTTTTCTATGAGATTATTTTAGTCTCATGATCACTCGAGTCATGGATTTGGTGGGTAAATCTGGGTTGACTCAGAATATTTTTTGTGTCTTTTTTTATTGATTTTTTTCAATTTCATCCTTCAACATTGAATTTCTTAAGAACTCGATTTTATAATTTGTTTTAATATGCTTTTTATATGGTTATTTCGGTCTCATAACCTAGTTTATAGATATGACAAGTTAACTCATGTTCACCTGAGTCTTTTTTTGTTCTTTTTTATTAGATTTTTTTTTCAATTTCATCATTCAATATTAAATTGATTGGGAATTGGATTTTAAATTTGTTTTAGTTTTTTTTTAATGGGTTATCATGATCTTATAACCTGAATTATAAATTTTGTAGTTAGCTTAACTCAGGTTAATCGAATATGTTTTAATATCAATATTTAAAAAAAAATGATGTTATCTTCAATTTATTTTCAGTCAAACTATATTTTTATCAATTATTTGAGTTGTTTTTAGATCTGTGAAGTTGACGAAGTCAAATCACATCAACTTCTACACGATTTAATTTTTTACAAAATAAAAATTAATAATATTTAAATATTTTTTACATTTAAAAAAAAATTGACCCCTCTTATCATATCACATGCCAACAATCTACATATAACTATAAAGTTAATTTGTTGATATTAAAGCACGTGCAAACTAGTGTAAATGGAAGGAGCTCGAAAGTCATTGGAATCGTCAAAGCAAACTGTATTGTACCCGTCATCCATTGCCAGTTGCTATTTAAAATAAATAAATAAATAAAAGAGTTTCATATTTTCTGTAATAAAAGAACAGTTTGATATGTTAATTATTATCCTTCTGCATTTCTATCTCTCTACTTATGATCTCTCTTTTTTTCTTATCCTTTATCTCCTAATCTCTCTTTATCTGTCTCAGACTTTGTAATGAACTTAAACACTCAAGTTTAAATTTGGTCCCTCTTTTTTTCTTGATTTTCATTTCACTCCCTAATTTATCAAATTTCAATTTTCCCATTTTTTTATTTTCTTCTTCTTTTCATTATTACTTTTTTTTTAACGTGTTGAAAATAAGGAGGTCAAAAAAACAGTTATGACAGTTAGTATAGTAAAATTATCTCTAATTATGATAGTAGCTACAAATTTAAGCAGCTAAACAACTATTAAATAAAACAATTATTAGTAGTTTTATCTCCATCAAAGTGATACATACGTAAATATTGTGTTTTATACACAATGTAAAAAAAAATTAAAGTTTCATTGTGATTTCTTTATTTTTACCTTATTGTTATTTAAAATTTAGTATTGGTGTTGGTGTTTGTAAATTAACCAAAAAAATATAATTCACATTTGTTTCATTCTTTTTCTTCTTAAAAAATTAAGTTTATATAATTGTTAAGCATTGAAAGACACTACAAACATCTTCTTAAAAAAAAAATACTACAAGTGTCTTTTGAGTATCATTGTTTTAGTGTCTTTTGAGTATCATTGTTTTTCTTTTTATTTAAAATAATTTTGGGTGTTGATAGAAAATAAACTTGAAAAAGTAAATTGAGGCAAGGATCAATCCTCTGGCTTTAAAACAATTTATTACCTGCTTTCTAGTGCTAGCAATGTGATTACAATATTGTTTCTAATGCTTACTCAATCTCTTATTATTGACAGCGAAACCAAGAATAAACAACAAACCAAAATTTATATATTACTCTCTGTAAGAATTTTGATGGAAGGAATGTTAAAAAAAAAAGAGCCTTAAAAATACTAAAAGTTGTATCCATTCTTAAAACCATGTCAAAATTGTTTTTTTTATAGACAATTCTAACAGATAATTTTAACGTACCTTTTAAAACAAAAGATATAACTTTCTAATTTAAAAATACATAACTCTATTTCATTTAGAGTTTTAACATGCACAACTTTTTCATTCATACCCTAACAATTCTCCATATGAATGAAAGTTATTTGAAGACACAGATATAGAAAGTAACAATGAAAAGTCGCTACATCAGGCAAGGTAGCTTTTAACCTTGAACCTTTCCTAGTGAAAATTATCAGACTCACTCAACTAACATGAACATGATGTCTTAAACTGTTTATTCTTTTGTGTGAAACTAGATAATAGAGATCACACAATTCCTTTTCTTACAATATTGGTTCTCATGGTTGTGTTCATTTTGTCCTCGTATATGTCTTGGTTTTAGAAAGTGCTTTAAAGAATTTAGCATTTTCAATTCTCAAGTGGCCTCATTTCACACTGATTAATACTTAAAAGTATATTTTTATCAAGGTTTTATATCATCATTTTGCACTTGAAGTATCAATAACTCATTCACTAAAGCATGTTTTATAATAACAAGTCTGATACTATAAGATACCTTTAATTTATGATAAATCTTCATCTTAAATGCAGGCCTATTAAACTACTGAAATTGAAAAGACAAAGAGAGGAGCAAGCTTAGAAAAGAGATGTTGGTTCAGTCAAAACTGGAACACTATTCGGTTATTAGATCATACCTGGAGTTGTAGAATTTGGATTTAGGTCTGGTTTATATGGATGGAAAGCTAAGACATAGGCCTAAAACTTTCATGAAAAGTCAAAGATTTAAAAAGTCCGTTTTCAAGTTCAAATTGTAGCAATAACGGAGAAGTCGGAATCTGTCCTGCAGCCTAGACATTGTTCAGTGTTCAGCCCATATCTCGAGTTCTAGAAGTTCAAATGCATTGATTCGTTTTTTGTTGAAAAACTGAAATAATTTTCAATGACAATAATTTTAGTGTAGTGTCCTAGCTTTTTGCAAAACAATTTCAGTTGCTTTAAACTTCTTTTTGTAATCACTATTACCATTATGATCCTTGAAAGAACTTGCTTTGACATGCTTTCTATTTAAGTTCACATCACTTAAATTATTAAGTTTTTTCCTATATGAAGCATGTGTAGAAATTAGGTTTACCAACAAGGCAATTGGGACCACAAGAACTACTAGATTAATTGATGTTTTATTGTTATTAATACTAGTTTTATCCATTTATTATCTCTATAACAAGATTAACTTTGTGATTTATAATATGAAATAATATTAATTAAATTAAATCACAAAAAATTAGCACACTAATTCTGTAAAAAACAATTTAATAAATATGTTTAATAATTAAATAAACACCTTGTTTTATATCTATATAAAAATATATTGCTTGCAAATTTCAGGAAAAAAAAACATATAGTATTCCAATGGTGTTGGGCTAGGCAAATCATTAAAACTTGGTTGTGCAAAGTTCGAATCCTAGCTCCAACACTATTTAATTTTCTGGCAATATACAAAAACAAAACCAATCTTCCAGCATATATACAATGGCAAAACAGAAGCACTGTGCAAAGTAGCAAAAATTAATGCAGAAATAGATTCGCACTCTTCTTTCCCTTGAATAATATGTATTTATACACACACACACACACACTCATAAACGTATATAAACAGAAGTAAGGAATCACACTCGTAAAGGTATATAAATAAAAGCAAGGAATTGCAATTAACATATACATATAAAATTGCACTTGGATATAACAGTATGTATAACTTATGCCCTTTTTTTATTGTTAAAAAAATTAAGCAAAGTATTTAAGAGGAATCCATATAACAAAAGATATCTACTTTAAATGCAAATATATACCCGATTTGTTTTTAACATATTATCTATTTCATGTATAACTAGATCATACACATAAACATAACAACAAAAAATGATTAGGCAAATTAAATTGTTTTAAGATTATTGGAACACTTTTAATATTTTCTAAGACTGTTATTCTTCTTTACTATGATGATCTGGTTTCTATATATATATATATATATATATATATATATATATATATATATCAAGAACTAAAAGAAAAATCAAGTTATAGTACTAAAAATCAAATTATAGTACTTGTTGATAGAAATTAATAAACTTGAAGAAATAGATTGATGTAAGGATCAATCTTCTGGCTTTAAAACAATTTATTGTCCGCTTTTTGATGCTAACAGTGTGAGTGTAATATTGTCTGCAATACTTACTCAATCTTTTATTCTTGACAACACAACTAAGAATAAACAGCAAATCAAAATTTATATGTTATTCTTTGTAAGAATTATGATCGAAGGAATGTAAAAGAAAAATTTTTTAGAAAGATTAGAAGTTTTTTTCATTATTAAAGCCATGTTAAAATTGTCTTTTTTATAGACAATTCTGACAATTAGTTTTAACATGGCTTTTAAAACAGAAGGATATAACTTTTTGATTTAAAAATATACAAAAACTCTATTTCAATTAGAATTTTAACATATATAACTTTTCCATTCATATACCCTAATAACATGTACCTATATATTTATACATGCATTCATCAAGCTTATATATTGTTTATTTTTAATCATTTTATGAGCATAGAACTTTATAAAACTTTATAAATATATATTCTATTGAGATATAAAGAATTATCTGCTGATGTCTATATTATACATTTCTACAATAATGATTTTAAATTAAACGTCTAATATAAGAGTTCTCTTAAATAAGACAAAATGAGTTCCTATTCTCTATTATAAAAAAAAAAATTTAATTTAATGAATTCACTAATTAACTAATTGTTCAATTATCATTTTTTTTATTTTATAAAATTATTGTTTTAAATTAAGGTTGACAGTCTTCTCCTTTGATCCACCATATTAATTTGTTAAAATATGCTTGAAGCTATGACAATTGCAATGACTTCAATAAATAAATAAATAAAGGTGCATGATAAGTGACTTTACCCGTTTGCCGGGATCGGTGCCGTACACTAAATAACAATATATATCTTTGAAAGATTGATACAATATACGTGTAGAGACAACTATTGAACTGTTCTTCTGAGAATTGACAATTACGGTAGTATATACACCTTCTTTTATTATTTTCAAAAACTAATTTAATTTTAAATTTTAAAGTTTTAGAATAGATTTTAAGATATTATTTATATTATTTTATAACATATTCTCTTAAATAAAAATATTTTGGGCTTGAAACTTACACGGGTTCATATTACCTTGTGCTTAATTTTTATCAAATAAATAGGAATTGTGAGACTCGAACTCGTGACCACTTAGTCATCAAGGCTCTGATATCATATCAAATAACCAATTCAATTCAAAAACTTAAATTTTTAAGTTAGATCTCAAGATATAATTTATATTATTCTCTAATAATTACATCAACAAAAATGCTCTATAAATTTAACAAATTCCTTAAATTTCAGATTCTATTGTTGTCATGCACATATAATCACAGATTCTCAAGTATACCATGAACTCTTGTGCATCCTGGACATGTGAAAATTGAGTTTTGGGCATGGCAAGTGGCAGAACACTTTTGTCTTAATTACACATTCTTTTATTCTCTTCTCTGATATATATATATATAGTTCTTGTCCCATATTGCACGGATCGGGGAATGGTCACATGTACATTCCCATTGGACATTGGAATCATATGATTCAAAGAGTAACTAGCTACGATCAATAATATTGTCATGTTCCATATTGATTTAACACATCATTAATATTGCATAATGCAATTTAAATGTTAAATAAACAAATGAACTATTCATGTCGTTAAAAAAGCATGTGTTGGAAGTTAGCTAGCTAGGAGGAAATTTAATGAGATAAAATTAAGAGGGATGTAAGAGGAAGTCATGAGGAAGTTTCTTTGTTTCTTGCAGAAGAAATTGTTGCAATAATAATTTAAAAAAAGAAAAAAAAAAGAATAGAAGCATGGAAGTTGCCGTGGTTAATGAAAGTCAGAGATGGGAACAATATATTAATAAGTAGATATATGAATTAATTAATTAATGAATTGAATTCAGTGGCATGCAACTCGTCTAGGCTTATAGTATAGGAAAGAAAATGTCAGTGTCACGTTCCTTGACGCTTCAAATAACTCTTAGTTAGAACGTTGAATTTTGATATTTTATACATAACAAATTGCCCAATGGACTCATTCAATGCTTTTCCAATGGGAGAGAGACTGATTGAGCTTGCAACAAGTGACTTGGTCAGACAGTGGCAAGGATTCCGGATAATGTATATAATAATATCTAGAGCCGGGCCAAATAAAATATGGTCCCTTCATTAATGGTCTAGATAGCACCCGTTTTAGGGTTCCACATGATTTTCTAGTAATTTCAAGACTCTATGCTCGTTAATGACTGCATCATCGAATAATAATCAAACGATCTGATGACATATTACCTTTTTTCTATCCTGTGATTCTCGTCTAAGAGATGATCATGTCATGCTCGTTGAACAGAGATCAAACCATTTTTCGTAGTTGCCAACTGAATGCAGCACGAAATACAATCATTTCTTCCATGACTTAGTTTTTTGATGTGTGGAAAGAAAATGATGCGCCATGACTTTCTTGCTGAAATTTAAAGGCATATATAGTACTGAGAAAATGCTTTTTGAGTTTTAACCAGGACAGAAAATATCTGTGTCGTTTCTTTAGGGCATGGACCTGGTTTTTATAGGAAGTTTAACTTGATGATGATAGGTTCTATTAATTTGACATTGATTAGCACATGCTAGTGACAATATTTAATGAAGGTTAATTCGATGGAGTGATTGAGGATTAAAGAAATGGTGTTAATTATTAAGGATGGAGTAGTTTGGGGAGGTAAAACCATGTATAGGCGCTGGTGACATTGAATGAAGGTAAGATCTTCCAACGAGTCCAAATTTGATGAGATCATCGACATAGAAAATCATATCTACCACAAGCTGGATATACTTTTTAACTTTAAATAAATAAATGGATAGCCTCACCATATCTTTCTTTTTCCTTCATTGAAGCTAAACAGATCATGTGCACTAAAATAAAAACTTTCTTGAAGAGAGAGCATATTTGTATTTTATTATTTTTTTATGGTTGTGAACGTGTACTACAAGTAGGGACGATAATTTAATTTGAATCTGATGGATATTGACTATTTTATTTTTTATAAATTAATAAATAAATAAAAAATATTTGAAACCCAATAAATAATTTATGAATATCTAAATTTTTTATCTTATAAATAATGGATAATATATGGATATCAAGAAATCTGACTAGCGGATACCTATATTGTGTGCAAGTATTAAATGATAAATTTTATAATGGGTATTAATTTTATGTAATAATTGTAGACCCCAGAATTCCAAATACAATTTCTGTCCCAATCCAGTTTAATTTAATAATATGACATAATAAATTTTCTTACTCTGTAAACTTCTCCCATAAAAAAACATGTATTCCTATTAAATAAGCTTGGTTGGTTGTTAGGAAAAGAAAAGGAAAAGAAAGAAAGAAAGGAGATTGTATAATTTAGAGGGGGATCAACTGTATTGATTAGTGGATCACCAATCAGTACATAGGTTTGGAATATATATATATATATATAGAGAGAGAGAGAGAGAGAGAGAGAGTCATCATCAAATTTGTAATAGAATAATAAGCTTTGGATTACATTCACATTAGCTTGCACGTCTTTGATAATCTAATATCAAAAGTTCATCTGTCAACATGGCTGCCAATTTTTAAAAGGGCTATCCCCCTCTTTCTCCACCTTCTCCCTCATTTCTTTTTTTCTCTTCACATCACCAACTAAACCCCCTCTTAATTATCTTCTCTCTCACTCTGTCTTCTTGCTCTGATCTCCTATAATCATCATGATCATCTTTGCCGGCATCTAAATATCCGCGGTGATTAAGGGAATCCATTTATATATACATACGTATATAAGCTTTGGTTGGGGCGGCTTCGAAGTGCAATAATGGATAGTAGGTTCATCATCAACCCATTAATATGTGAGCAAGAAGAAAATGACAATAGTACTCAAGAAAGTGGTCCAGAATCATCTCCTTCTAACGATATGAAGATGGCTTCCACTTCCTCACCAAAAAGAAGGTACTTCATCTTCACATATCCCGTTAATTACAATTGATCGGAAGTATTTCGTAGAATTAGAGATCATGGTATGTGCTTAATTGGAGAGAGAAGGAGAAAACATGTCTTGTGTTGTAAGTATGCAGTCCTGTATATATTCGTGCCGAAAACGGCATTATATTGATAGGTTGCCTTGCAATTTGTACCTTCAATTATGGAGGACGAAATATTTGACATCATGGTGTTTGTATCAGCAAGAAGGCCATGCAAAAAAGAATAGTCTCAGTACCAATCAAGGACTTAGAAGGCCCAAGGCTGAAGGGTGAAAATGCTTCACCACCGTCTGATTCCTGGGCTTGGAGAAAGTATGGCCAAAAACCCATCAAAGGCTCGCCTTACCCCAGGTACGTAACCCTCTTCCTCCTCTCCCAAATCCAATCACACGTCTCTCCTTAATTTATTTTTCCTCTCTTTTCCTTCTAACTTGTTCAGATGCATCTGGGCAAGTTCTTTCTATTCCAGAAGGATGAAAAATAATGAAAATTCGTCATAAGAAATTGCGGCGACGAAGATTTGCTGCGAAAGCAATCCTTTTGTAAACGTATGATTAGTTAGATAACCATTCAAACAAATTTGATCAAGATCAATCAAATATAAAATTAAACTCTAAACTAATCCGTTGTTAATGAAACTATTTTCGTCGCCAAAGTTAATAAATTTACAAGTTTTTCTCACCGCAGATCTTGCAAGCATGGTCGTATAAATCTAAGACATTGTCTAGATTTCTTTCTGATTTTGAGTTATTTTATGCATTTAATCACATATCAAATGCAAAGATGATTATAGGAACAGGTTTTCTATTTGATGATTACAAGGGTAGATAAAAAATGTTGATCAAGATTTTCAAGACACTGATCAAGTACGTGTTATAATGTTTTGTTGTTTACAGAGGATACTATAGGTGTAGTAGTTCAAAGGGTTGTCCAGCTAGAAAACAAGTAGAGAGGAGCAAGCTGGACCCAACAATGCTAGTGGTCACCTACTCCTGTGAGCACAACCACCCTTGGCCACCTCCTTCTAGAAGTACCCACCACCACAACTCCTCTCCAAAACACAACACCACCAAACCTGAAGTCTCCGCAACCCAACCTGAAAACCCAGAACCTGAACCTGAAGAAAAATTCACGGATCTTGGAAACGGCGAGCCGCTTATATCTAACACTACAACTTCAGATGAGTTTTCGTGGTTTGGTGTCATGGAGACAACCTCTTCAACTATACTTGAGACGCCCATTTTTGCAGAGGCAGAGGCGGATGCTGACATGGCATCGATGTTTTTCCCGATGAGAGAGGAGGACGAGTCGTTGTTTGCCGATCTTGGAGAGTTGCCGGAGTGCTCGTCGGTGTTCAGGCACCACCGGAGAGGTGTTGGACCACAGGTACAGACGTGCTAACGACACGTCGTTTATCCATGTGTTATAAAATTCAAAGGTGAGCGTTTGATGACACCACAAGATAACAAAAAAAGAAGAGCTTTTCTTTAAAAAAAGACGTTTTAGATAATTTATTCTTAGGTTTTAATATTTTTCCTTGCCTTGAAGTCAGTGAAGTAAGTGAATAAAACTCCAATTCTGAAATCTGTCAGGATCCTCTTGTAATTAACTAAGCATCATTTGCCGTCGCAGAATTGGATTTTCATTACCTTACGAGAAACAATGTCCCAATTATGAGTTTAGTTGATAACAAGGTAACCATGCATGAGTTATGCATATGATTGTGTGTTGGTTATTTCAGCTTTGAGATTTTATCGGTTTCAATGTCTTTTCTTCTCCTTCGTCTTCTTCTTCACTGTGTTTTTGGATTGTTAATAGGTTCTAAGAGCTTTGGGTTTTAAATCCAATTATCCATGATTAAAAAATAACAATCAAACATAACAATCATTCGGTAAAAAAACATTATCCATGGTAACGCGGATATCAAGATCTTGATATCATTTAATTTTATGAATGGGAAATTGATCGTTGTTTTGTTAAACAGAGTGTTAATTTAATAATATTTAAGTTATACTTGGTTTCCTTGGATGGAAACAAAGCGGAGATGTCAAAGGATATCCATGATTTTTTGCATTATTTATACTCAAACCTACTAAAATTACTATCTATACTCAACCCGAATTAAGGGATAGCAATGAATACCTATGAATTGGGTTTTATACTATTCATACCCGAACTTGAATTTAAAATAATTATCCAAACCCAACCCAATTCTAATTTGATATGGATTTTTGATACTCAAACCCAACTAAATTGGGTTTTGAGTATCCATAAACTAGAACCTAAACTCAAATTCTATAATTTACAACTCTGTAGCATATAATTAACTTGGTATGTGTGTATTTGTTTGAAACTTTAAGGTTATTTATTTTGATTCGGGTTTGGGTTTTTAGTTGTGTTCTGATTTGGTAGACTAGTATTCATACCCAACCCAAAACTTGAATTTTTGCCTTTAGGTTTTGCCCTAACCCGATCAGGTCTAAGAAGCTCATACCCATTTGAGTAAATATCCATTGGGCTGGGATGAAATTTTAATTCCTATGCATTTAAGTCAATATCTATGGAGCTCGGATTAGATTGTAATCTCTACCGAAACCCGATGAGTATGTATTTTTTTATACCCAAATCTGATCAAATTTTAAATATCCTTTAGGTATCCATAACCTAATACTTATATACATTAAAAAAATAAATCTAGAACAAAAGGCTTAGGTCCCATTTGGAGTTGAGACCGCAGTGCAACCTTGACCTCTTTAAAGATCATTTGTTATGTGTGTTTTAAAAGTGTGTTTAACATGAAAAAGTATTAAATTGATTTTTTTAGTATTTTATGTTGATTTTGATATGCTTTATTTTAAAAATTTAAAAAAAAATATTTTAATATATTTTCAAATAAAAAATATCATTCACAACAATACAAATACTTTAAAGTTGAGTCACAACCTCAACCCCTAAACAGGGTTGCTAACATTATTACAGCTTTTGATTAAGAAAAATAAATTAACAATAGAAAGTTCATACTATATTAATAGAGAAAAATAGCATCGCTAGAAAAGGCTTGCCTAGTTTGGCCATCTTCCTGCCGTGGTAGTGGGTGGTAGTAATCACAGCTTGCAGGAGAAGAGAGATTCTGGTTGTTCAAATGATTGGCTGGCCTAAACCAAAAGGTCAAATTAACTACCAAAAAGGGTTGACTTTTTGGTGAGAGATAGATGGATAATATTCTGCGAGCAGCCACCATAGCAATGTGCTTGGTAGTAATCACTCAAATAAGTTGAATTTAATTAATTTGAGTCATGACACATGATACGATTAAGTGGCTTCTGGGATACCTTGTCAAATTAACGTTTAGTGTGGAATTGATTTCAATTATAGTTTAATTTGCTATAAAAAAAAAACTCACGAGAATATAGCCTGTGTTTGATGTCAAAGATATTATTTATCATTGCATTTTAACTATTTTTTAAAATAAAAAAAATAAAATAATATTTTATTATTATTTTGATATTAATGTTATAAAACTTTTAAAAATTAATATCTACCAAGAACAATATGCTCTAGAGTTTCTAAATACATAGTAAAAAATATATGATGAGATTAAAAAAAAAAACAACAACAAAGTGAGTACTTTTATGGAAGTGGTTACTGGTTAGGTTAAGGAAGTCAGAGAAAGGAGCGAAAAAAAAAAAAAAGAGGAACGAAACAGGGATTTCACTAAAAAATAATTGTTTGATATCCGTGAAACGTACTTTTATGACCTTTGCAAAACAGAGACCGAAAGAAAAAAACAAAAAAAAAAACCACACAATTCTACGCCGTAGCCCTGAAATAAAAATCCCTAGCTAGCTCCTCATTCACAATGGTCAATTCTTCTTTTATACGTTATTATCATCAGCCCTCCACACCTGAAAATATAGCAAACAAACACAGAGGATAAGCAATTTTAGAATTTAACTATTATATTGTCTCGCGATTCCGTGCCAGATCAATATTATTTTTCTTTTAAAATGTTAAAAAATAATAAAAAATATAAAAAATGTTTTAAATCTTTTGAGTCTGGCAATTATGTCAAACCCAAGTGTTTTAAGTCCGACGATCATGCTAGACCCAAGAGCCTTGAGTCTGATAGTCTTTTTATACCCAACGTACTTAGATATGACAAACAAGCATGATTTGACGAACAATAAAAAAAATTATGCACTTTAGTTATCAAGAAAAAAAAAAGAAAAAAAAATACAAACAATCAAAAAAACGTCTCACGAAAAGATAAGATAAGAAATTAAAAGTGAAACTAGTATTACAATCTATAGTGAAATGTCTCTTGAAAAGATAAGATAAGAATTCAGTTTGAACCGGTTTCGATTTTTTTTTTAATTCAGTTTGATTATTTTTTTTATAAAAACCGAACTGAACCGAAAATGATCACCCCTATCATTTAGCTTTTGTTATAACTAGATTGGTGGGAAGATTACGACGCGATCCATATTAATTTTTTTTTAACTTGAAAAAAAAAGATGATTGTATTTTTAAAAAAGTGAGAGAAATTTGATAATCGAGTTAAATTTTAACTAACTTGATAATACAATGTAAAAAATAAAGCAACAACAACAAAAATAAATAAATAAAAAATATTGCTCTGAGCAAAGCTGAGTTAACACACAAAACTCGTGACCTAAACATGAGATGTGTTAAGATTATGTGCTTACCGTACGTCATAGATCATGAGGTCGGGATAATTCGATAGAAAAAAAATTAATAATAAATAAAAACAAAATGTTAAAAATTAAGAAATAAATATAAATCAAGATATTTAATAATTCAACACCGGTCATTTACCTGGTTGTGTTTAATGCATTTGTATATTAAAATCAATTTGTAATAGGAATTAACAGACACATAAAATTTATTGAATAAAATAAAAGAAAAAAAATATTATGTAAGGTTACACATATTAAAAACATCATAAAAAATAAACATATTTAATTTATAAAAATAAATTTAATTTATATGAAATATATAAAAAAATTATAGATGAATCATGTTAATCTCATGAAAAATTAAAGACATCCGATTAATTAAAAAATAATCATTATTCACAAAAGGCTTAATAAGCCAAAAAAATAACATAGAAGGGGTATTAATTAAAAATAAAATTAAAAAATATTTAAAAAAGAAATAAAAATGTATTAATTGAAAAAACTTTTAAACAAAAGTATCAAAAAAGGAAAAGCCCAAGCGTGCAAGCCTTGAAGCCCAATCCCACGCGCGTTGGGCTTGCTATTTTTTTGTTTTGTTTTTTAAAGGGTTGGATGACAGGTTGTCCACCACTATATGTTTTTGAAAAAGAAAAAAAGAATAACCAGACAATGTGTCATCTGTTAGCCTAGATTTTAACCACCACTATGGTGACCGGAAAATCAAGCCTGCAAGTTTTTCACCTAAAAAACCCTTTTTTCACCCAAAAACCCTGTTTTCAACCACAAAATACCCTTGAAACACCAAAAAAACACCCTATCAATCCATCAAACCCAAAAACACAACCCAAACCACTAAATCAATCTAAAAAAAATTGCATTATTGACCTAGATCTGGTCTTTTAAGCTATATTGAGACTTAAAACAACCATCATAAGACTCCCTTCACCCAGTGAAACCCGTTGACATCAATTTTAACCTATTTGGTTTTCAGAATCGTCACTAATTAAAAGTTTTCTTTCTCTTTGTCAAAATCTGACGACTCCTCTCTGTTCTCTCATGAAAAAAGACTGGAAATAAGAAAAATAAAGTTTGGTACTCAAATGTATTTATTAAAAATCAAAGGGACAAATCATTTTATAGCAAAAAAAAAAAACAGGGGGGCTAAAATGTACATTGCAAATAAATTTGAAGATGTCACCTATGTTACTCATGTTTTTCACTTCAATCTCATGTCTTTCAATTCAATAATCCCTGCCAAAAAAAAAAAACAATTGGGTGCAGTACTAATTTTAGCTTAAAATTAGCACCTATGTTACTCATGTTTTTCACTTCAATTTCATGTCTTTCAATTCAATCATCCCTACCAAAAAAAAAAAAACAATTGGGTGCAGTGCTAATTTTAGCTTTAAATTAGCACCTATGTTACTCATGTCTTTCAATTCAATCTCATGTCTTTCAATTCAATCATCCTTGCAAAAAAAAAAAAAAAACAATTGGGTGCAATGCTAATTTTAGCTTAAAAGAGCTTAATTGTGCAAAGAAAAAGTTCGAAGATCAAGTTGAAAATTAAAAAAAAAATTATTGCTCCATTCCACAGTGATTTATAAGTGAGTGAACAATGGTTTTATGTACAGTAAAAACACTAAAAGCCTATGTTCATATTATAATGCAGAGGGATCCAAATTTTTTAAAATGTAAAAAGAAAAATTTAGGTGTCAAGAAACTTATTAGTATTGTCATTAAACCTAAAAATACAGTCATATTTTATTTTTTATAAAGATAAATTTCATATTGACGTATCTCGTATTTATCATACTCAATACAGTATTTTTAAATGTAATCGTTGTTTTTGTTTTTTTTTTAAATATATATTTTATGATTGTTAAAACAAGTTATAAAAAAACTATCAAATTAGTATGTTTATATTTTGTGTGATTGAAAGCTAAAAAAATTATAATTGTTATAAAATTATGTTTAAAATCTATTTGATCATTTTAATAATAAAACACTGAATTTTCATGAAAACATATAGTATTAGTATTTTTAACCTAGATACATAATAATTGCAAAAACAAATTATTTATATTATTTAAGAACCATATCAAAACTAAAGAGTAAGTAAGTTTATTTCTAAAGTGTCAAAAAATAAATAAAGGGAAATAAAGGGAAAATGAAATTAATTCATAAACGAACCAGCCCGTGCGCCTAGCCTAACATTTATGTTATCCATCCCTTATTTTTATATATATATATAAAATATGACAGAAAGAAGGTTGTCTATCACAATGCAACAATTAAGCAAGACCCAAGCAAGGATCGAACTTGTCTCGTGCACGCTAACCACTTTAATTACATCACAAAATTGATATGATATGATTACAAAGTATGTTAAGCTGTTTTATTTTTCATAAAACACCATAAAAAATTCTAGTTTTTATAGAATATTTGGTTAATATACAAAAAGGAAGGAAGGAGTAGAGAGTATATTAGTAAACAAATATGGTCTCTATTATTCGACTAGTTTTGTTTTTTCTCTTAATCATAACTAGCAAAAAAAAAAAACCCTCATTGGAAACATGAATACTTACCTCAACATCCTTTTTAGGAATGCCATACTTCTTTTTGACAAGTTATAGAAAAAAAAAAACTAGTTCTTTTTTACCCACACTAAGTCGTGGGTATGATCATTTTTTTAAAACTAAAAATATTGTTAAGAAATTAGATTTAATAAGTTTGGTTAATTCTAAAGAAGTAAAAGAATTTCATGACTTGGATCATTGAGTCGATTAGATTTAATAAGTTTGGTTAATTTAATAACATAAAAAGGCAACCCTAGTTTAACAACATTAAAAACCAAGTACACTCTAGCAAATATCCTAGACTTTGCTTAATCTTCTAAAATTATAACCGTGAAATCTCAGATCCGAACTCAATCAAGAAGCTTAATCCTCAACAAAAAAAATATAAGTAAGAAAAAAAAAATGACAGCAACTCATATTAATCTATTAAGCTCGCGATCCAAGTCATTTCACTAAAAGCATCAAATTTGAAAAACCTTAAAGCCCAATTTCTAACTATCAAATATTGAAGGATGAAATTGAAAAAAAAAACAATCAATCATACAAAAGAGCTTATAAGCTAACACGGGCTGACATCTTTTTTTGGACTTATTTTCTTTTTCAATCTCATTACTTGATATTGATTTTTCTACAAAATAGGCTTTATAGTTTTTTTGTTTTCTACACGGGCCCTTTTGGGCCTGTTTGTTTCTGCGTTTCAAAAGCGCTTTTGACAAAATTTGAAATTTTTTTATTTTTTTATTAACTTCAAATTAATATGTTTTTAGTATTTTTAAATTATTTTGATGTGCTGATGTCAAAAATGATTTTTAAAAAATAAAAAAACAACATTTGCATGTATTTTGGCACGAAAAGCTATTTGAAAAGCAACCGCAACCACACTGCCAAACACACCCAAAAGGATTAAAAAAAAAACATTAGCAATTATAAGCCAAAAAAAAGCTCAAGCCCACCCAGGTCAACTCACCGAACCCATAAGTCAGGTTATGAGATCAGAACCTGATATAAGGGAAAATGAAAAAAATCAAAAAACCCAAATTAAAAAAAAGTATTGTAAGATTATAAAACTCGTGACTCAGACCATTTGACCGGAAGCACCAAATATGAAAAAACATGAAGCTCAATTCTCAACAAATCAAATATTGAAGGATGAAGTTAAAAAAAAATCAACCATACAAAAAGATCCAAAAGAAGAAAGAGTAATTAAAAGCTAAAAAAGAAGTAAACTCACCCGGGTTAACCTGCCAAACTCAGAAGTTAGGTCATGAGATCGAGATAACCTGATAGAAAGAAAACGAAAAAACCACAAAGCCTATTTTGTAGAAAAATCAATATCAAGTAATGAGATTGAAAAAGAAAATAAGTCCAAAAAAAGATGTCAGCCCGTGTTAGCTTATAAAACCCATAACCTAGGCCATTTGATCAGAAGAACCAAAATTAAAAAAACCACGAACCCAAATTGCAATAATTCAAATGTCAAATGATGAAATTAAAAAAAAATCAATTATACAAAAGGATACAAAAGAAAAAATAAAATTAAAAGAATGAGAATGAAATTATATATATATATATATATATATATATATATATATATATATATATTTATATATATGAAATGATGGATAATTTTGGATTGAAGGGTTAAATTGAAAACAAAAATCAAATTTACAAAATAATTAAAAGAAGAAACCACCAAAAAAATAAGAACTATATTAAAAAAAATAAAAATTAATTTTTTTTATCAAATGATGAAATTGAAAACAATTGAAAGTTTACAAAAAGAGCATGAAATAAAAAGAATTTGGACCAAAATTGAAGAAACGAAAAAATAATAACTTTAGATTAAATGATGAAATTGAAAAAAAATAAAAAAACCTACAAAAAATCCAGGACAAAAATTGCAAATAAAAAGAATGAAAATACATTAAAAGGACATCTTTACCCTTGGAATGAAGAAAAAATAAGCTTTAAGTTCATAGGCTTTTTAGTGTTTCCACTTATTTTTTTTGTTAATTCGAGAACCATAGAGGACAATTAGATTTTTTAAGATGATTAATTAATATTTAAATTAAAAAAGCTAGCACGTGATGTCCATACGCCAGTGCGTGGGTGACGTTCTTGCTTATTGATGGTCAAAATTGTTATTCTACCGTGTTGTTAGAAACATCACTGCGTCTTCTTCCTCCTGGTGCGATGCATGTCAACGGCGGCTGACCGGTTTGTTGCCGATTAACCTTTTTTTATTTTCTATCTCCTCCCATGAAAATTACAAGCTGGTACTCTTATTTGTTTTTGTTCCAACTCTAGTCCTTATTCTTTTGATTTATGATTAACCTTTACAAGTTTTTACCAAAATTAAAATTTTGAAATATTGAAGAACCAAAAGTTATCATTTAAAAAGTAAGAGGACCAAAATAAACTTTTCACCCCATTTGGTAAACCACCATCTAATTTCTTCTTATTTTACATTTTGATCACCTTTATTTCAATTTTGTCCGGCCTTAATAATTTTTGATAAATTAATTATGAATTTGAGAATAAAAAATGTAATTAACGAGAAACAAAGTTTGAGAACTAAATTAAAAAAAAAAAAACATTATGATTTGCTATAATAAAAACCCCACCTGGTTTGAGTTATGTCGATGAATATAAATTATAAAGCTATCATATTTCAATTTGGATAATTATTAAATTTTGATAAAAAAAAATGTTTTAGTTTTTATTTTTTATTTGACAATAACTATATGTTCATATTAATTTGAGCATCAATTAATATTAAATTATGTCCTGAAATGATTTTAAAGAAACACTCTTCATGTTAACCAAATATATTTAAAAATCTTTAGTAAATTTTTTTGTATAATCCCAAAATTTAAACTTAGAAGATTAATAAACGAAACATATTTTTTTAATCAGAACCTTTAATTTAAGATTAAAATGTTTATATTTATTTAATAAAAAATGCATGAAATTTTTATTTCGGGAATGAATAGAATACAACGTTCATTTAAAAACAGTATACAGAATTATGACAACATATTTCTTCTTTGCTCACATGAAAATAAGACCATAAATACATAATAGATTCCACATTTTAAGTGAACGAAAAAAATTAAATACGCAGGAGCATTATCTAATAATAATTGTATAAATCAAAGTAAATCTTTGAACGTTTTGGGCCAGGCTCAAGGTCCATTTATATTATATTATTTTATATTAAGCAAGCCAGGCCGGGGTTGACCCAGAAAGAGAAGCATCTACAATCCCCTGGATTTTACCCGTTTGGGTTCTCGGATCCTAAATCCTCGGTTCAATTTTCCCGGCTCTACAGTCTCCAATAAAACAAACAAAAACCCCTCCAAAGGGTTCTTAAAACCCTACCTTACTTTTCTTCTTCTCCTTCTTCTCCAGCTTCTCCAGCTTCTGTTGCTCATGTATTATCATCAAGAACAACTGCTTCTTCTATAGGCAAAATCTCCTTCGTCTTCTTCAGTAACCCACAAAAACCCACTTCTTCAAATCCCAAAACTTCAAACGAAGAGCTCACTTCAAACTCCAAAACTTTCCCAGAAGTCACAAACTTTAACGCTCAAAACCAAACGCCACTTCAAGAATTCCTCAAGAGAAACTGCAAGTCAGGTAATTCCACTCTCAATGAAGCAACTCACTTCTTTGATCACATGATTAACATGGATCCCACCCCTCCAATTGCATCACTCAATCTTTTATTAGGTTCACTTGCTAAGAAAAAGCTTTACTTTGATGTTATTTTATTGTGTAAAAGAATGAATCAGTTGGGTTGTTGATGGATTTCATCACTTTGAATATTTTGCTTGATTGTTTTTGTAATGTGAAGAGCGTCTGTGATAGTCTTGTGGTTTTTGGGAGGATTTTAAGGTGAGGTCTTATGCCAAATACTGCGAGTTTTAGTTCTATGCTTAAGGGTTTATTTTTGGAGGATAAAACTGGTTAGGTTGTCGGATTGTTTAAGAAAATTGGGTTTGTTTGGTTGGTGGCCAAATGTGGTTACTTATGGTATTCTGATTAAAATGGTTGGTGGAGAAGGCGAAAGAGCTTTTTCTGGGAATGAAGGGCAGTGGTATTTATTTCAAGCCTAATTTGGTTTATATTGTATTGTTTTTTCTAGTTCGGTATTTATTATTATTTTATTTTCTTTTTATTTTAATATTTTAATTAAAAACTTGTGGTTGTTCTCTAATTTATTTTTATTTTTATTTTTACTTTTATTATTATTATTTTTTTTTAGATCAATAATTGATTTCTTTTTTCTAATTTTATGTTTCAGTGTTTGATTTTCTAGGTGGCTATATAATTTTTGTGTGTATGATGCTTCTAGTATAATGATTTGAATTATAGGTTTAAAAGGTTAACATAGGTTTAAAATTTTTTTTTGGGCTTATTTTTTTTTGATTTCATTGTTAGACCTTAGTTTTTGAAAAAGAAAAATTAAAACAAAAGTTTCATCATTTGAAATTAGTTTTTTATTTCTTCTATTATTTATTTATTGTTATTTGTTTCGTTTTTTTAATCTTCTTGTGATACATCTTTTTCTTCAATTTTGTCCTAATCATTTGATTTAATTTGATTTTTATATCAAATTTAATCCTTATTATTTTGGTTTTTTTTATCTTTTTATTAATTTTTTTTTCAATTTCATCCTTAAAGTTTGATTTTAAATTTTTTAATGTCAAATTTGGTCCCCATTTTTTTTTATTAATGTTTATTTTATTTAGAGTCATTTTTTTTATTGCATTTTATTTTTCAATTTCATCTATCAATATTTTTCTATTGAGGATTTTGCTTCATTTTATTTTTTTGCCTTCTACGGGGTTAATTTCGATCTCATGACCAAGATCATGAGTTTTGAATATTAACACAAGTTGGCTTTGGTTTTTTTAGGTCTTTTTATAAATTTGGTTTATTTTTAATTTTATCCTTTAACATTTGATTTTGTTTTGGAATTAATTTTGCCTTTAATTTCTACTTTTCTTTATGTGGAGTTATCTCAATTCTATGTTCATGATCACAATGTTAATAGGTTAACCCGAGTTAGTTCTAATTTTTTTTCTTTGTTTTTTTTTCAGTTTCATCACTTAACATTTTTTTTTTTTGAGAATTTTGCTCTGTTGTTTATTTGATTTGCCTTGTATGAAGTTGGTCTCAACCCCATGATCACGATTATGATCACGAGTTTTGAAAGTTTACAAAGGTTGACTTTGTTTTTTTAGGTTTTTTTTAAAATTTTTAAAATTTCATCTTTAATCTTTTAATTTATTGAGAATTAATTTTTTCTTTCTTTCCTTTTACATTTAATTTTTTATGAGATCAAATATTTTAATTTTAATTATCTCTTGATCAATTATCAATTTATTTAATTAGATGCGTGTATATATATTTCAATTTATAAATAATTTTTCATATAAAAAATATATAATAAAGATAAGTCTATATATTAACTTTTTTTACTGAAAATAAAATATTGGATCTATGGTGATCACTAGCTAGTTAACATATATTAAAGGAGCTTGGCTTTTTATTGTAGCAATGAATGGTGAAAAGCCAAGTATTTTTTCATTTTCATACTCAAAATTTTTTAGTAGGACTCTTTATATATATATATATATATATATATATATATATATATATATATATATATATATATATTAATTTCATCCTCCAACATTAAATTTTCTAGGTATAAAACTTTATAGTTTGTTTTGATTTATTTTCTATGTTGTTATATCGGTCTCATGACTTAAGTCACGAGTTTTGTGGGTTAACCATATTCACTTATGTCATTTTTTTAATCTATTTTTAAATATTTTTTTTAATTTCATCCTTTAATATTGGATTAATTGGGAATCATATTTATAATTTTTTTGATTTGCTTTCTATGGAGTTATCATGGTTTCATGACTTGAGTCGCGAGTTTAATGAGTTAAGCTTGTTGACTCATATTATTTTTTTTGTTTATTTTTTAATTATTATTATTTTTTCAATTTTATCTTTTAACATTGAGTTTATTGGGAATTAGACTTCATATTTTTTCTTAATTTTCTTTCTATGGAGTTATCCTAGTCTTCTAACTTGAGTTTTATAGGTTAACCCGGGTTAACTCATGTCATTTTTTATTTTATTTTTCCAATTTAATCCTTTAAAATTGGGATGACTGAGAATTAAGTTTTTTATTTTTTTTTTCTATAAAGTTATTTGGGTCTTATAACATAGGTAATAGATTTGACAAGTTAATCCTAGTTAATCTAAATCGATCTAATATGTTATTGTTTTAATATTTTTTAAAAAATATTGTTTTAATTTTTTTTTAAATCAAACTATATTTTTATGGATAATTTAATTATTTTTTAATTTGTCAAGTCAACTAATTACATCGTATAAAATCCTCCAATATTTTATTTTTTTAATTATAAAACATATTGACAATATATAAATATTTTTTATATTAAAAAAATTAATTCCACCCATTACAGCGCCTACAATAATTTAGTAAGGATTAAATCGTGATTAACATAGTGACCACTACCCGTCGACACTTTCTCCAATTTTAAAAAACTGGACTTGGAGTCCAGCCCAGCAAAGCACCGAGACAGAGAGCGGGAGAGAGACAGCAGTCCCCTCCATTTCCAACTCCCAATACCATAAGAGGCAAGAAAACTCACGAAAAAAAACATCATTTTCATCCTCTCTCTCCGTCTCTCCAGGGCTTTACTTCTTTGAAGCAAAGCAAGCGTAATACTATTGGCGTGACAACTACTAATGGCAGGGTACAGAGCCGAAGATGACTATGATTACCTGTTCAAGGTTGTACTTATTGGCGACTCAGGTGTGGGCAAGTCCAATCTTCTTTCAAGATTCACTCGTAATGAGTTCAGTTTGGAGTCGAAGTCTACTATTGGTGTTGAGTTCGCTACTCGCAGCTTGAATGTTGATTCCAAGGTCATTAAGGCCCAGATTTGGGACACTGCTGGCCAAGAAAGGTTGGTATTTCTTTGCTTCTTTTGTGTTTTGTGATCTGGGTTTTTTTTTTACAAGTTATCTTTTTTTTTTTGTGATCTGGGTATGTTGTGTGTTTTGTTTGTTTTTTAAGTTATTGAGCTTTTCTTTTTGTGATTTCTTGGATGGGTTTTTATTGTTTCATGTGTGTTTTTGAGTTAATTCTCTGTTTTGTGTTCCGGGTCTTGGTTAGTAGGCTTTTGTGTATCTGTGAAAGTGAGCAAAAGAATAGTGAATTGGGTTTTGGATCTTGTAAGTTTATGTTGGAGAGTTAGGTTTTTTTGCTTTGCTTTTAAGATAGTGATCATGGTTATTGATGGATTTGGACTTAGATTCGCAACCTGAACTAGTGGAACTTGACATTTTGCAACTTTCATAGGCATTATGTGTCCATGTTGATTTTTATATCAAAAAGTTTTGAGAATGAGTTGGACTGAAATGGAGTTTAGCCAAGCTTTTTGATTGGGAATAGTCACTACAATTTTGCATGGTATTGGTTGTTTTTTCAATGCTATGCAAGAGATGGAATGGGATGTTGTAGCTATTGCACCTCTTTTTTTTGCAGACTGATTTTATTGACGGGGTTGAAATTTTGAGTTGCTTGCGGGAGCTGCATTCAGGGTAGGGTTTCTTAATTTCTTTAGCCTAAGGTCTGAGTGGAAACAGTATGTAATTGTTTTCATGACTTTGTCTATGGTGTGTGTTCTGCTTCAACTTTCTTCAGCCAGAGCAGCCTTGACTTTTATCTTACAGTCACTTTCTTTCAGCATGCTTTTTCACTGATATTGTTGCATATTACTATCATGTGCTTTATTATGCATGATTGGACCATGTATCTGTCATTTAACATCCTGCACCAATTTGCACAATCAGCTTCTTCAAAATCCTTACTTTCCAAACATGCCAATTAGCTTATTGGAACATTCTGTTGGAGATGAAACCCAATAACTAGTTTCATGATTTTCTTAGATCTAAGTCACCATCTCTGCTTACTGCCTACTAGCAAGCCAGCAATAAACTGATTATGCTCCTTAAAGCTTACTTCCTTGGTCCTTACTGTCAACTGTTCCTCCATTGTATCTATTAGCTTCTTGAACGTGGTTCATGCCAATATATGATATTCTAAAAATTATTTTGATTAACCACATAACTGTTTTCAACCAAAGGTGTAACACTCCTTTGAATTGGAGGAGTAAAAGTAATCAATGATGTTTCTTTCCATAGTTTGACAACCAAAGGTGGAATATGGGGCTGAGGAAGTATAACACAAAAAACTCTGTCTTCTTACAAATTGGCATAATACTGATTTAAGTTTATGGATGGACCATAGCTGAAGTTGAAGGAAGTCAAGTTTCGAATTGTGTTTGACATGTGTTATTTGGCTTCCTAGACTGCCCTGTATCTATTTTCTTGTTCAACATGTGCTGTCTAGTTGATAGACATAAAAAATGTGTATGAAGATTTGCATTTATTGATGATCTCAAACAAAATGTAGAGATCAAGGCATGTTATGGAATCATTACCAGGCTCCTGTCCTTTGATGTTTCTGTGACTGTTTATCACACACAGCGTTGTAATTTCATATAAAGAAAGTTGAAAAGCTTTTTACTGTATCCATGGGCAGCACAGTTGTATACCTTTGTGTAATCTATTATTGATAGAAAGGCAAAGGTTGAGGTAGTATACTGTTTTATGCTTATTTGGCAGTGATTGATGCAATGGTTGCATTTTATGGCTAAACAATCTCATGTATTCAATTCTCTTTTCTCAGTTAATATTGTGGTGGCAGTGGATGGTGACGTGATAAGGTTGTGGTAAACTGGAATTAACAAAATGGCTGTTATGTGACAGAGATCTCGCTGCTTGTTCAGATACATGCCACAGTTGTACTGTCTAGGTGGTAGCCATTATGGATATTATGTTTAGAAAGTTCCCTTCTACTCTATTATTCATCTTAAACTATTTTCTAACTGAATCTGTTAGATATTGTTAAGTTCTACCATTTTGCTCCAAACTTCAACATCTCAACTATTTCTTGAATGTTTAAGATAAAAATTCTAAACAATTTAACATTTAAGTTCAAATATCCTGAATATGAAAATTAATAGAATAATACTACAATTTTACGTTAAATAATATATATATATATATATATATATATATATATATATAAAATAATTAAATCTCAATTTAATTACAAAAAAAGAAATGTAAGAGATTATCTATCAACTTAATTCTGAAAACTTATTTCAAAAGGCAATTATTTAGGTTCAAAATTGCAAGACTCAGCTAATAAACAGTTAAAAAACGAATCTAAGCTCATATAGCAATTGAATAATCTGTGTTTGGTTATTAAACCATGTTTTTGCTTGAATTTGAATAATCTGTGTTTCATATAGCAATGTGGTGCCAGAAATTGCAAATCCAATAGTAAAATGTTAAAAAAAAGGGAAACATATTGCTTTTGACAGTTTTGTATTTTACTAAGCTTTGAATAGGAATAACTAAAGCTTAATCATTTTTAGTACAGTTGCTAATATTTCTTCATCGGTTACTCTATTGCAATCTACTGCTGCCATTCACACCATGGCCATGCCCTGGTGTTATCAAAATCAACCTGTTGTTGCCTGGTAAATGAAAAATATTTGTTGAGGATCTTTAGCTTTGGTTCCTAATCATTTACCACTATAATGATTAAGTTATATGAATTGTATGGTGCTTTATCTTCTGGAAAAAGAAAAAAAAAACAGCTTTTGGTGTACTAAAATTGGTTTTAAGTTGGTTTTCCCTTGAAATGACCACCATATGGCATGTAGATGTAGACATAGACCTGGAACAACTTGGCAGAATGTGATGTAATGGTTTAATGTTCTCTCTCTCTCTCTCTCTCTCTCTCCCCCTTGTTTTTTTCCTTCTTTTTCTGGAAATAATGAATTATGTGGTCTTTGGGTACTGAGTCAATTCTATAATATAAAAAGGAGTATTTTTATAGGATTAACATCTGATCTTTGGACAACCATGCATAGCAGAGGGATTTGAGGCTGCCCATTGGGGCTGAGTCTTTAGATTTACCATGAAAGCATTTGCTGTTGTTCCTCTATAATGAGCTGATAGATGTCAAGCCTGTTTAGTGGCTGGCTATATATGTCTAAGCTAGGTTGACAATTTTTTCCCCCCTTCCTTTGGGGTGCAACAAGTTCTGATTTTGCAATTTTATACTCAATGAATCACCTGCTCTCTCTTCCACTGACATGTTCTCTGGACTTATTGTTTGTGTTTATAGGTACCGTGCCATAACTAGTGCTTATTACCGGGGAGCAGTGGGTGCATTGCTTGTGTATGATGTTACCCGGCACTCAACATTTGAAAATGTTGAAAGGTGGCTAAGGGAGTTGAGGGATCATACAGATCCTAACATTGTTGTCATGCTCATCGGCAATAAATCAGATCTTCGCCACCTGGTGGCTGTCTCAACTGAGGATGGAAAATCCTTTGCTGAGAGGGAGTCCCTCTACTTCATGGAAACATCTGCTTTGGAAGCTACTAATGTTGACAATGCATTTGCTGAAGTTCTTAATCAGATCTATCGTATCGTGAGCAAGAAAGCTATGGAGACAGGTGACAATGCAGCAGCTTCAGCTGTTCCATCCAAAGGTGAGAAAATCGATGTCAATAAAGATGTTTCCGCTATGAAGAGGGTAGGGTGCTGTTCAAGCTAGGAGTTTGACTGACTATTATATTGTTTAGGAGATGTAGCTGGTTTGATATGCTGCGTCTGTTTCAATGCACACCATTATTGTGTAAAATTTTCTCGAAGATGCCAACCATAGGAGATCGGCGGATTGCTTTTATTTTGATCTTAAGCCCTTTCTTCTACTGTTCTAGTTGACAAAGAGCTTGATTAGCAAAGAAGTATTACACTTATAGTTTTCGAACCTGTATGTATATTTTATAAAAAATATAAAATATTTCCTGGCAAGAATTGGATAAGACTATTTAGGAGTTATGACACCAACCAATTGGCTAATAATCATTCTTTGCAAATTGTGGTGTTTAACTGATATTTATAAATTGTTTGATATTATAATAGTGATTGTTTTTTTAAAATGTTTTTTTTGATTGAAAATAATATTTATTTTTAATATCAAAATAAAAAAATTAATTTGAAATAAAAAAATTAATTTTTTTTAAAAGCACAGTATCATCGAATAAACAAACATGGCTTTAAATCAATTTTATTTTTTTAACAATTTAGCTAGGTCTTCTTCTCCATTTATATTTTAAAAATATATTTGCTTTAAAAAAATATAAAATTATATTTTTTAGTGTATTTTTTATTTTTGATGTGTTAATATTAAAAATAAATAAATAAATTTATTTAAAAATATTTTAATATATTTTTAAATAAAAAATATTTTTAAAAAGTACTCTGCTTTACAATATTAAATAATTAAAACCTGATTCGGAAGGATTTAGTCTTAGTATACAAAATTTAATATTTGAAAAATTAAAAAAAAATGTCGAGTTTAATTATTATACATTTTTATTAAAAAAACATGGGTAGATCTTTCATGCGAAAGTTCTATTGAAATTGTGACGTGGGCTTCTTCTAAATTTTGGAAGTGATGGCAGCAGAAGCTAGACATACGTACATTTCTCTTGGGTCCGAATACAACTTGCTAACTCATAATATAACTTTGTGTAAAGGTGAAAGATGAAAACGTCATAAATATAGCAATAACAAGGCAGCCAAGCTTTGCAGCTTTAATTTCATTCGAAATCACTGAAAAAAGAGAGAGGAGAAGCTGCTTAACAATTTTCGAGGACATGCCATTTGAATCAAATATAGAATTACAACATGGTACGTAGTTTACTTTTCTTTTTTTAAAGAGCTAGCTAGGGTGACTACCACACAAAATCCCTCGCATAATAGATAATTACCTGAATAAATAAATTAATAACAATATGAAAGTTGAGAATGAACAGGAGCATAAAATAACTTAGAGTCTTTGGATGGAATCGCTTTAATATATATATATCATTGCATGAAAGTGGGAGTTTTTTTTTTAATCTAGCTTAGTAGAAAAAAAAAGGGGATAACACAATATTCAATGCTTAATAGAAAGATAAAATAGTTTAAAGAGTTACATGCGACATGCAATTGAAAAAAATATAGTGAAATTTATCCAGCATCGAAACTCTCTGCCATAAAAAACAACCTACTTAACAATTCATAATTTACAATTCAATACAATTCACACAATCATAATTCACATAGCATTTAATTTAATTTAATTTCAACTAAATTCATAATTAAAAAAATCAACTCTCATAATATTCAATATATCATTTCTTGTTTTTGTTTTCTAGTTGGCAAACTTTCAATGCTTATAGCTACTGCATTGTAAGTTTGATGGGAGATGATAAGAAATAGATTTATCTTGTTTTATTTTTAGTTTAGCCTATATATAATCTCTTTGCATTTAGATTAAAATAAACACTCTAGAATAAACCGATTAATGAGAACTCTAGCCTCCTTATCTTTTATGTTCGTATTTCTTTTATGTTAATTTGAATTGCTTTAACAATAACAATTTTGCATGTAATTTATATAGGTAGCATGCTATTGAAAATTTATTATTACCAAGCTCCAATTAAGAGTTGCCTTCTTGTTACAAAGTTGAATATATTGTTCCCCTCACTTCTTAGATGATTGATGTGGAGATGCTACTATAGCCAAAGCTAGAATTAATATTTAGAAAGAAATTATTCATTGAAACTATTTAAAATAATTATACTTGTAGGAATAGTAAACAATCAAATTTTTGTCTCTTTTATTTCATGCATGCTTTAAATAGTTGTCGGTATAGATATGCAAGCATGACCAACCCCTAACTATAGATAAGAATGACCTAAAAGTCTTTAAAGATTGTCATATAGAACGCCGACATTGCATTGCTAGTAGTACCCATGAATATGATACTCTCAAACATGTGCATTATGTATGCTCAAGCATATATAATCAAATACACCTTTGTCGCATCATCTAGATGGTTTTTAAAATTATCGCTCAATCATGTCAACTTGATACTATCACCTCTAAAACCAGCGGGTAGAGGCACACATCTTAATAAATAGAAACATAAGTCTTCTTGGTCAACCACCTCCTCAAGTCCTATCATAGGGGCTTTGTTCATGACATGCCATAAAGCATGTTGATCTTATAAAAACTAGGTTTTATAATATACAAACATACATTCTTGTGCAAATCCATCGCAACAAATTAGTGAGGTGTTACAAGAACACCTATGTAACTTCCTATATTTTAATCATACAATGTCAGATTAACTTTATCTTTTCATGGTAAATAAAGATAATTTTGTTATACATTATATATATAATCACCTTTTCAAAATTTCTAGTTTCTACTGAAATTTTATTAGAGTTTCTTTTATTTTTTTATCATTATCATTATTGATACTTGGAATGAATACTCAAAACACCTCAGTCTTGGCAGCCTCAGGCATGCCTCTAACAACATCATTCTTCACACTGTTCCTTTCATCCACATAACAATTTAATGCAATGCAAATACATCTATGTAATTTAATTTAATTTACAACTAATGATTATCAACTATAAAATTTAGAACATGTCAGTGATAATGTTTTAATTTTTTCATAAAGATTGTCTATCACAATGAAGAAAGAGAGAGAAACAGAGATGATCTGTTTGCGATAATAATAATTATATATAAAAAAGAAATAAAAAAGAAAAAAGCTTCTAACGTTTTAATCTACTCTAAAACTGAGTCATATATATTGCATGTGGCTCTCAAGCCACATCTAAACTATGGGATTTTTTAATTTAAGTTTTGAATTATATTATTTTACCTTTTCTCTCTAGTGCTCTACTTTAAAAAAAAAAAAAAAACCTTAGATCTCAAGTTTAGTAAAAAAAGCCCTTAATTTCATGTCAGTAAGTAAATTAAACACCCGTCATTCCTGTACATATCTGAGAATCCATGGACACAGATTTCGTTTGACATATATAAAAGGGATGGCATGTTCGATTACTGGTGTTGATTTGACTCTAGAATTGTGGTAGCTTAATTAATTATGATCCACGTTAACTGTCAACATCACTTGCGGCATATCCACCATGCTCGTCAGAAATGACAGCATCGTGCCACTTGCATGAAATTGATTTCACTTCTTGAACCGTAAGATGAGAAACAAAGAGTCAATAAATTCCATTTAAATTAAATATGATATTGCTTTTGAATGAAAGCTGTGATTTTGAGGCTATTGGCAATATGATATCGTTTTCTGCATTAAAAAACTTGTCCTCGATGCAGACCAACATTTGACAGTCGGCATGCTATCATGAGTTCGAGGATTAGACTAAAATTAAAATTGATTTAAAAATAGAAATCTTACACTCATCTTCCCTCTTCATAATAATAATAATAATAATAATAAAATAATAATAGAATATGCCAACACCGGCCAGCCCTATCAAAATTAAGCTAAGATTACCCATCTAAATGATGATTAGTGGTAAAAACTTGAGATTAAAAAGTTTGTTTTCTTTATGGTTTTAGATTCGAGCTCTGTGATTACTTATATAATGTCCACTAGAGGCTTACATGATCGTTAATTTTAGAACCCATGAGATTAGTCGAGGTGCGCTCAAACTGACCCGAACACCTATATATATAGAGGCCTTTAAAGATCCAAAAACATCTAATTTTAATGTTAGAATACAAAAATCTTCCCTATGCCTCTTGGGGTTAACATCGGAAGGTTCAATTGCCGAGTAAAATTAAGATTTAATTTTTCAGCATAGGGAGGAATGTTCTCTGTTAACATGTCACTTCTCTAGATGATAATGTATCGACAACCTAACACATGCATGCACAGAGCTTGAATTCCAGCTGGTAAACTCCACAAATTTAATATATGGATTTTGCGTTCCATTAAACATGGATCAAGCCCTTGAGCATGAATGGCTGCAATAGGGTCCACAAAAGGAATATATGATGTCCATCAATCATATAGTCTATGATAAAATAAAATGAACTTTTTTAAGCTTAAAAAATGGTTCAGGTTCCCTAAACTTTGCATTTGGTATGTAGGGCACCAAATAACAACGTTTAGCCCATGACATCTCCATGATTGCATACAGCCATACACGTCTTTGTCATAGCACCCACCATTACCATCACTTGGATTAGCCCCCCCCCCCCCCCCCCCCCCCCCCCCCCCCCCCCTCCTAGAAATGTTGTCTCCATCTCAGCTTCATCAATCTCACACATACATGTGTTATCTTGTTATAATTCTCTCATTTTGAGTACTTTTGTTTCTTTCTTTTTTATCAAATGGATATCTCCAAATGCTCATCTTCACCTTCATTGCCTGAGTCATCTTCCTCTCCTAAAAGAATTCAGAGAGTGTCTAAGTTTGTTTCTGACCGACTTCTCGACAAATTTTTTGATGCAACTGAGTTTGATTTTGATTACGAGCAAAGTGGAATCTGGTCTCCTCCCATTAGAAGAAGCGCATTCTTGAGCTCACCGGGAAGGATATTCACCGAAGAGGAAATGCTTGAAAAACTTGGAAATGTGATGGATGCTCGTCGTGCTAGAAGACATAATAAAGCATGTTGTAATGTATGGCACTGGTAACTCTTGTAGCCTTTCCTGTTCCATTAGTTTTTGTTTTTTTCATATATATATGAAAGCTTGAGAAAAACCTAGTTAATTTCAATTCAATAGACGTATGTTTTCATGAGTTTTTTTTTTTTTTTTTCCTTTCTTTACTTTAGAACTTTGTGTTTTCCAGGTAGTGTGCTGCTTTTGAATTTTGAAAATGGTTGAAGGGACTCACTCTCACCTAATCTCCCCGGAGGCTGAGAGAGTCATGGGCAAAATTAGAAGGAGGAAAAGAAAAGATAAAAAGCTTTGAAATTTAACTTCTCGCATTAATTTTAATTAGTCTTCTCTATGAGATGTATATACTACTCTCTTTTTTAATATATATATAATTAAAGAGAATACAAAAATTAGTTCGCATGCAATATTTCTCCCCTTAAATATATAGTACCTTTGCCTCCTATTTTGCTTTTCATTTTTGAAATTAATATCTCTAGGTCCTCTATGTGCCTTTTAATTAAATACCACCTAACTTTGTCCCAAGAGATTTATTACATATGCTCTCTCCTATGTAGCAAGCCTGCACATCCACATCAGCACACATTGCTCCAAGCCTGATATGAAGCTTTCAAGAGATATTCACTATCCAAAGAAAATGATATTGGAGAGTTGCTTTCCCGATATCGAAATTACTTGACATTTTATCAATTTGTAATATATATACACACACATACTGTTTTTTTTTTTTTTTCATTTTAATAAAGAAAAAGAAGAAGAAATTAAAAAAAAATCTAAAGTTTTAGAAGAGGGCGACTTCGACGCCTCATCTTCCATTCCAATATCCCTTTGAATTAATATAACCATCATTAAAAAATTAATCCATATTTAGATGGATTGTTCTAAAATAAAACTTATGGTAATATATAATTTGAGAACGAAAATCATATGGAAACAAAAATTGGGTTTGTTACTTTAATTAATGTCATTATGTTTTAGGTCCAATTAAACATGGAGAAATCAGTTCAATTTGTAATGACGATTTAGTTTAAATATCAAAACGAATGCTGGTGGAAGCTGAATAGAGATTGCACCTCCATGGATTTCTTCCGAGCTTTTATGAGGAACATGACTATTAACAGAAAATGCCAGCAGTGAAAATGAGGAATAATGCAGGGATAAGTAGCTGGTATAGATTAAGGAAGAGAGAGGGTGCGAGTGAGTGTCCGCATTGTTATTATATAATTCTTGCTTTCTTTTTTTTAGTTTAACGTGGGTGTTCGGGTCAGTTTACGCGCACCTCGACTAATCCCACGGGCCCTGAAGTTAACGACCATGTAAGCCTCCAATGGCCATCATATGAGCAATCACAGGGCTCGAACCTGAGATCACAGAAGGAGCAAATCTCTTGATCCCAAGCTTTTACCACTGACCACCACCTAGATGATTATAATTCTTGCTTCTTGCCAAATTGGCTATATATAAGGACAAGTAACAGCTATGCCATTAGCTACAATTTGACTTGCAATATATCTATATATCCCTTCTTCTAGAACAAAAGGAACTAAATTAAGCGATGCGTTTCTAAACTAATTAAACGGTGCGTGTGAGCGCGTGTGTGTATTAATGGATTTTTCCCAAGACATTTCATGAATTTGATTAGCCACCTATTCGGGTGTGACTGGCTCGAACTTATGCCATAAATGAAGATCATGGATAAAGTCATCAAGGGGTATTTCATATCCATATTTAAATAAACATATGAGAATAATTATCTCTAACTCCTCATGTATAGCACTCCCAATTCCCCTGCTAATCCTTTTACGAGAGAGAGAGGAAGTCTAGCCAAGTATCTCGTTCTCAACTTAGCATTTACTTTATCAACATCAGACCTAGTTATAGTAATAGAATAAGATTGGACTAATTGGTTCAAAAATGGACTAACTTGAGGCTCTTGCACTACCTTTCTTGTCATTCTCTAGCCAAATCCTCTGCCTCTTGACAAGGAACCATTTTGATTGAAAGTTTTTTTAAAACAACTTAGAGTTTATAAAATAAAATAGCATGATAAAAAGTTTGAATAGAAGTTGAATATGAAATCTTGCTAACGTTGACAATGCAGAGAAATAAAAAAAGATTAATCTTGTTTGAATTAACCTCTCCTCATCTAAGCTTGGCAAGTCGGTTAAACTCTCCTTGCTATTGAAGTACAAGATATGATGAAGAAGGATGAAAAAATGAATATGGAGACATGTTTATACAATGGTGAAGTGAACTTCTTACTTGACACATGTTAAGTGTATCTTTTAGCTGCCATGATAAGAATTCTATTCTAATGAAAAATCAATTCTTATATATGTATAGTGCACAACAATCTATATGTTAAAGAACCATTTTAATTCAATAACTTAAGCTATTAGATAAGATTTCAAAATATAATTTATATTATTCTCTAATACATCTCCTCAAGTGAAAGTTATTAGAGCTTGAAACTTGTATAACTCACAATACTTTAAGCTTAATTTTTATCAAATAAATAGAGATAATATTCGAACTCGTGACCACTTAGTTATCAAGACTTTGATACCATGTCAAAGAATTAATTCAATCTAATAGTTTAAATTTTTAACTAAAACTCCAAAATATAATATATATTATTCTCAAACACTTCAAATACAAACCAGAAAGGGACAATTCAAGTCTTAACCACACCATAATAGCTACTCCTCCGATAATTGCTACTCCTCCACACTTTCTAATGACAATTCACTGGGTTATAGTTGCTTTTAATGCCAAGTCATGGGAACAAAAGTTCAAGTCCAACCATGCTGCTATAACAAGTGCTCTTTCGTACTTTCTGATTACAAGTCATAGGAACAAAAATTAAGTCACAACTATGATGCTATAACAACTGCTCCACTTTATGGGGGAACTTTTTTGCATACAAAGTTGTAAGTTTTTCTTTACACCAAGCCTTTTCTGACTTGAAATGACAACTCAGAATAAGACTACAGTTTTTCAACATTTACTTTAGTTTAGGCAGCCTTGATGTAATAATCATTTTAGGGCAAACTTCAGTTTTGTCCTTACATCATTGTTCCATCCCTATCCTTATGTTTTGAAAATTTTCAATTATATCCTATAGTTTCAAAAAGTTTCAATGTTACTCCTAACTACTAATAGCCTACATTTTGAATTTAGTTTGTGTTTTTTCTTTAGTAATTTGAAGTATTTTTGTGAGGTATTATAACATTTATGGGGATTTAGAGGAAGTCGTGAGATAAAAGTAAGAAAAATTATGGTAAGGATATGAAGAAAAGTGAGCCTTATTAAGTTATTTAGTAGTAAAGGGAAAATTGAAGCTTTTAAGAAACTATAGGGCTATAGGGGTAAGATTGTGAAGCTTGAAAGTAAGGGTTAGAAGTTGAACAATGATTATAGCACGAACATATAATTCACCAATTTTATTAATAAAAGTTACACTAGGCAATTCATAATAGTACTTTTGCAAAACCAAGAGAGGTGAGGTATCTTGTTCGACTTCTCTTTCGCCAATTCATCCCTATATATATATTAGAAGTTGCAAAATGTGGTGAAAAAACAATGTTTGTACATCTTTCTTTTCCAGCAACATTAATGAGAGTTCACACACGGGAGTGTTTTTATTCCCCCTTGGTCATCTTTACACACTAAGGTAATTCATGACTGAATTACCAGGTTACAAAATGTACAAAATTAGGTGAAAAACTTATATGCTTCTTTCTCCATAAAACACTGATGATGAGAGAGAATGGCTTTCAAAAACTCTGTAGTTTTTCTCCTTTTCCCTCTTTTGGGTCGATAAGTCTGGACTTCTGTGCCGATGCGCGACTGTACCTATCGAAGGTGCTCTTGTTGCGCCATTCCCCACATTTTTCTTCGTTTTTTCTTTCGTCATGTATTGATCTCTTGTTGTCTTTTTACGATTTTTCTTTGTTTTTACCTTGGTCATGTATGTACAACTTTTTTTTGGAGGCATTCGTCGTACATTTATCCTTTTATCAGTTCATGTTCAAAATTCAGACTTCGAAGACACTGCTGTACAAGATTCTGTCACGTTATTAATGATGGTCATTTTTTATAATATGGCAAACACTATTTACCTCATGGACTCACTTTGATTGGTTTCATTGGGACTTAATTCATATTACAATTACATTCAAAACTATGCTAAGTTTTTCAGTGTAAGTAGGATGTTTAGGCTGCCCATGCAAGCGTGAAAGCATTTGTTCCTTGATTAAGTGCCGTAGTATATATTGTGTGAACAAGTGCAATTTAACTATGATATTGTGAGCTGCAACAAAGGAGATTCAGTATATTTACGTCTAACAAATTACCAAAACTCATTTCAGTAACTATGTGTGTCCAGGCAGTCATAATTTCTCAGCATTCATACCAACATGCTTCGACTTCTCATCCTGATATTTTTTTTTGCTAGGGCACCTCATTGTTTTCTCAAGCAGCTCCTGCTTTGTTATCCATAGGAAAATCAATGATCTGCATTAATAAAAACAGATTATGAAATATATTATAGTACTAGGATATTATAACAGCTACAGTATAGTCAAGTTTGTGGATCTGCGCTGCTTGATTAATCAGCATTGCAGATGGTAGCCACTTTGTATTTTTGCAGTCGATCAAGGGATTTGCATGCCTTCTAGCAACAAATTAAAACAAGCGTTGCAGTACGGATATGCATGATTTTAAGCATAAGGTTTAAATAGCAAAATTTTAACTCTAGCTTCCCCCCAGGAATCATGCTACGCGCAGCCACCTTCATTGTCAGTATCAATTTGAGCTGATGAAACCAAGAAGGCAAGATTTTAACACTAGCTTATTCCTTTTATCATTCATCATCTTCGTATAATCATTATCTGCTTTATCTTTATTACTTAGCTGTTTTTCGAAATTTAGACCACCTGATGTTTCAAAAATTTTATTTGACTAAACTACAGGGGCTCTAAGTAGTGTAATTAAGGTTCTGTTCAGATTTGTTTTCAAGTTTTGCTAGATCTGAGCAACCCTTCTTAAAGTTCTCTCATTGCGTTAGGGCTGCTACTTGTTTTTTGAATGATTAGCCATCAATTCATATCGTCCCCTTCTGATATTGCCTCAGCACATCTGATGTAGTGAATAAGACGATGTCTTTCTTTATGGTTTGGCATTCGGAGAGATGAGGGCCTTCAATTGATACTCGAGGGTGAGCATTTTTTGAGAGAAGAATGTTGTACTTAATGATAAATCGAGAACGAGTTCTTAACTTGGCGAGAATAATGCATTGAATAAGATGATGTCTTTCCTTGATGGTTTGGCTTGGTTATATGTGTTTTGAAATAAATGAGTTAAAACTTTGAATCTAGGATCTTAGAAAAGGTATTAAAAAAATATATAGCTTACTCCAAATTCAAGATAATTCTCATTTAAGTCTCAAAGTTCATTTCATTTATTTTTCAGTTCCTTATTAAAGAGAAGAGATAGAAAAACAATAAGTAGAAAGAAAGACACTAGTTTCTTCATTTTTCGATAATGAAACTCATTTTTTTTGGTGTCAACGGGTGTTTGATGGTGTTTGTTTTGAGCCTTCATCTTACTTAGAAAAATAGATTCAGGTAGAAGGAGAAAAGGTTTTCCCGAATTGCTTTTGTTTTTTTGGACCATTGTGGGTGATTTTTTTGGGTCATTTAAGTAGTATTTTTAGGTTCTAAGAGTGTTTATTAGTTATTTTTTGATCGGGTACATAAAGAATGTTGTGGTGTGAAATCAAATCATGTTATATTATATTTTAAATGAATTCTACTTGAGCGTGGCTTCTATTTATATTTAGTCTCCTTTCCTTTGGGCTATGAATATTTATGGACTTTCCTCCTCTTTCCTTTTCCTCTCCACATTAACATCATAGAAAATTATGATAACGTCAAGCTCGATCAAGTCCCTGCGCCCCATCTAAAACTGTTTTTGATGATAATCAGGTAGTCAGCAGAAGATGGGGATCTACTGAAATTGATTTATAATCTTTTGTCCTGATGTTTTCTATTTTCTTGATTAGTTTGGTTCTTATGTTTTTATTGCAATATTTTCTTTCATTCTTTTTAAACAGTTTTGATGTAGGAAGATTTTAGAGAAAGTTATTTGTTTACTTAATTATTTTTAATTTTATTTAACTTGGGAATATATTTTCTTTTATGATGTTTTATTCTTTCAATTCATTTTAGAAATTTTGTTTTCTCTTAATGAGTTTACGCCTAGAATGAGTATAAAAAAAGTTGTTTAGTTTATATATAAGAAAATATTCAATAATAAAATTTTTAATTATGATTTTTTGGTGTGGTGATCCTATGCGATAGAATTATGTGTTGTTTTGTGCTTGCTGTCTTTCTTGTGTTATTTTCATCTACGTTAGTTGGTATCAAAACCCAGCAATTTATGAAGATTAGTTGTTATATGTATTGAATAATCATGGCTAGAAGAAAAGAATATAAATAAAGACAGAAGGGGATGAGGAAGTTCTCTCTTTAAAAAGAGATGATGAAAAATCATGTGTCAATTAATGTTTTTTATGCAAAATTTAATATAAAAGGATTAGAGTTCATATCTAAATTTATTATGAAAGAAAAGAGGTTGAAGAGTTTTGATTGAACATCCACGAGATTAAAATAAGAATAATTTGAACATGAAAACAATTTCTTCCAATCCAATCAAGAGGATTTTTGGAGAAAGTTATTTGTTTTCTTGGTTACTTTTATTCCTATTAAATTTAGGGTGTTTTTACTCTTTCAATTTAGTTTAGAATTTTATTTTTTGAATTCAGTTAACTTCTAAAACTAATATAAATTAAGTTGGTTGGTTTGAATTTCAAGAGGTTACTTGAAAGAAAAAATATTTAGTAATAAAATTTGAATTAATTTTTTATATATATAATGACCCTATTCTATAGAATTATGTGTTTTTTTCTTAATATCTTTCTTGTGTTCTTTGGATGTCAAGTTTCTTGGTGAAAGTTACTTTCATCTGTCAAAAAAAAAAAAATCTATGATTTCCCCCAACGAAACAGTCCAATACTAGTAGTTATACTTGGGAATTCCAACCTTCGTATTGCAGGTTCCAATCACAGATGGGTAGGTAAGAGCTGAGGGAACAAGACAGGGATACTACCTACTGTGCAAGCCGAGGCTTCATTAGCCTTCCAATAAACCAGAAATGAGAAAGAGAACATGTCAACGCGAAAGCTAAGATTGGAGCGCACCTATCATTCACATCAGACAGGAACAGGACTTTGTTCTAGCAATTCTTTCCCAGTGATGCCATCCTTCAAATCTTTAAAATAAATGTCGTAGTCCTTCTCCTGAGGTGGGTTTTCCAGATCTACTGTGAATGGTTCACTGAATGGAATCACACTTTTAACCTGCAAAAGAAGCATATATGAACAATGCTGTCCAAAGCTCTATTCTGGTAAAGCATACAGAAACATACTTTAGTTCATAACTACAACATTGATAAACTGGGATCCAAGACGAATATCTGGGATGAAGATATTTCATGCAACTAACCATGAAACCATTACAACAGTTTTCAACTCCAGTGTTGTGAATAAAAGACTTTTCACTCTGTATTCAAACTTTTTGAAAAGAATTTCTCCATTTCAGGATGATGTGCGATACAGAACACATTTAGCACCAAAAATAATTAGGGAGACAATCTGTGGATCGTAATCTAGCATCCAGTAGCTAGACAATTCACATAAGCGAAATTGGGGTAACTTATAATGCAGAGTGTGATATAGCCTGGATCCATTCCTTTAATTTTCTTCATTTTGTCTGATAGTTATGTACATTATTATTCGAGAAAGACAGTGTTACGTGTTTTAAGTGGAATGACATCGAATTAATCATAACATATGCATGACAGAGAGAGTATCACCTCAAATGTCTTGTCAAGTGCATACGGGCTTTCCAAAGCCGCAATGCATATCCGAGCAATCTCTTCCCTTGATATTTTACCCTGCATGTATCAGATAAATAGTTATGGGAAGCAAAGCATTGACCACTATCAATCCTTCAAGTTACAGCTGAAATTTAGAGAGTAGCTCGTTGCAGATAAAAGAACTCCAGTTCAATTTCGACACAATCATGTAAAGATGTCCAGTAGGAGACAAGTCATTAAAAACATAGAGATTAGTAAGCTTTCAGGAAGAACATAAAACATAGGAATTCCATGTAAAGATCTCAGTTTTAAATTATGACATGGGTGGTGGATACAGATTTAGGAGAAGGAGGAGAACTATCCCCGTTTTAGTGCACAAACAGATTCAAAAAATATATAGACAGAAAAGAAATGTGAAACTTCTATTTTAGTGCTTTACTGTTATATTGTCTCCTTGATCGAAAATGAGATCTGCTCCAGCAGGCTCCTCAGTTAAAGCACAAGGCCTGACAATTGCATATGGGATACCACTTTCACGTATCAAATCTTCCCCCTGTCAGAAAGCTAGCCACTGTGAGAAGGTGAAAAGAACTAAACATAGAATTCTAATTTCTATTTAAGAGGTTGAAATAAAGAAAAAGATAATCCAAGCTGAATGCACGCTGTTGTTGAGGAATTGATGATAGGTGACGTAGACTACTTCAAAAATTGGTTATCTTTGCTTTCACACTTCATTTTCTAAGCCTCCTTCTTGTTCTACTTTTTCTCAGAAATCGAACTTTAATTTTTTAAACTGTTTTAGGTGCAATAGATTAATACTTTCCTTAAATTTCCATCTTTTTCAACTCCAAATTCTCTATACGATGCTAATAAATCAGACCTATTTTCTTCTTCAACTCAATTTATTCTCATGAGATCTTATGCATCTTTCATCCCTTCTACTCGAATAAAATAATTTTCTGTGCTGTTTTGTGTGCTGCTGCATACGCAAGCTAATATTGTACACAGGCAAGCTACTTGAGACAACCTTCTTTCACCTAGCGGTCAATTTTGCACCTATGGCCTTTCACAAATGTATTTGTTTCTTCTTCTAACTATTCTTTATTTATACAGGTAAAAATGTATGAAGCACACACTTGCAATAATAATCTACAGGACTGTAATGGCAGGGTTCTTCTCAATTTTTTGTCATGTCTGATCTACACAAATAATAAAGAAATCACTGCAAAGTTCTTTAATTCAGCACAGTGACCAATCATTGCAAAGTGCACGCCAATCCATCAGCAGCAGCTGGCAATTAAAGGAAGGCTACTTGTGCATAGAGCCTTTCAACAAAATGCTCTGCTATAGATCTCTATGTGCAGAATGTGATTTCTACCCGTTCTTTTCACTTTAATTAAAACTTCTATCCCCAACAAAGGCATCCAGGAAGTACACATTTTTCCATGTAATATCAAGTCCTGCTATGTTCAAGAGCTCCTTCTTGTAAATGCACTTCGTTAGCATCAATACAGTCTTAAATAACTTCAAACTACTAGGTCGATGGTTTGATTCGGTATGCACATGCATGCAAATTTCATTTCTAAACCCTTATTTTCCCATCAACTTTTAAACTCTTATTCGTAATAAATGCCTTCAGGATCTCCATCTTTTCCCTTAATATTTACACAAATTATTGGTATGATTAATTTCTCATTTTTCTAAAATTTTTCACCAGCTTCACATCAGATTCTTCAGTTTTTATTTTCTATATATTGTTAATCTTGTACCTTCTCTTTCCAAGTCCTACAATGGGATAAAGCTTTGATCCCATCAACCATTTAAGAAAATCTTTGTTGTTTCAATTCCCAATTCAGATTGCAGAAGTCCCAACACTTTGTAAGCCTAAGTGGAGTGCCATAATATTAAATAAACTATCAAGCTTTTTCAGGGAATAGAATCTGCAAATGCGTAAGCATCCTGTGTGAAAATGATAACCAACCTTCAACTTGAATGTTAGGATAAAATCTAGTTCCTTGTTCAAGCGGACAGCAGGAGGTTGTTTGCTGAGATCAAGACCAGGCCGATCTGGTCTGGTAACTCCTGCAGAGCTCACATGTACAAACCTACAAGTGACAGGGCTCAGTGATAGAATTGAATTTTCCAGAAGATCCATTAAATTCAGGTACTTGGAAAGAGAATAAAAGGGAACCAAATGTTAAACCTAGGAGTTACAGGATCCTTTATAAATGTCCTTATGCTTGATACAGGAAGCTGAAATGGGCCTTCTACAAAAGTTGGATTCAATTTCCCATCATATTCAAACTTGCTGAACATAAGCTGAAAAAAATACCAATTGAATAACCTGATATAGGAAACTGGTGACGTTGAAAATAAATTTAACTTAATGAAGGAAGGATACCTGAAGTGAGACAATGCTCCTTGGATCAAAAGGGGGAGCATCTGATACAGTTCGAGCTCGAAATACAGGGACAAAAGAAGAAAAGGGCAGGCGTATCTGTAAAAGTACTCTGAAATGAGAAGAGAGGTTATTTTATTTAACACGTTCAGATAACAAGGAGTTTTATGAGGTCACATACTGATTGCCATTGACCTTCTGTGGTGTCAAAGCTTGCTGTATAGCCAACAGTGTCCCAATCACGGCTAGTGCGAACAATAAGTTTATACCGACGTCCATCACCTTTAAGGCGTAGCTCCAAACCATCATATGAAGAAAGATCCTCAGGTACTGAAAAATTCTGAAAGGAAGTCCAAGAGGTTTAAATTCTTTAACAAGCTCCACTGACTTAACAGGAATACATTCATCACTATTTCCCACTGACATTTCCATTTTAACCACGATTAGATTAATGCCATTGCTTAGCAGAAGTAGAGATTTATATAGCCCATGTATTCTATAGTTGAAAACTTTTCCTATGTAGAAAGGGCTAATAGTAATAGCATTGAGCAAACCTCAGCCCCTGTTCCCCCAGGCACCTTTCCAGAATCATTTCTGTTTCACTTGGTCCCCTCGTAATGATTATGGCGAACAGAAAAAAGTGGAGAAACAGAAGGGTGTTCAGTGTAATTACATCAAATTCATGGACAGCCAATGTATTTTAATCTTATTATATTTCTAAACTTGGGAAAATGTTAAAAACACAACACAAGAAAAATATAAGTTAAAGAGTCAATAGGAAGACTAGTAGACCCAATAGAGCTGCTGCTTTAAATCTTAGATTAAATATAGATTATCATGTTAAAATCAAACAGTGACATAAATCACTACAGAAAATGGTGAAATAGCAAAAGTGGTCCAGGCACAGCAAAAAGACTATAGCACAACAACAGTGACAAGTCAGGATAAAATTCTGATAATTACCTTTGTTCTGATACTAGTGAAGCCACCATTGTTTGTAGTGGAAACAACGCCTGATGCAATATAAACATGCCGCATGTAAGAGAGGGAAATATGAAGAGAAAGACATAAATGAACAGTATATTTGAGAAATACTGAATCAAGAAGAGTGTTTAACCACCGACAAACCTTTAAATAGCCCAGCTGGTCCACCTTTTTCCCCTCCAGTTGTATCAATTATAAAAGTGCTTTCACTAACTCCTCCCATCACAACATCATCTAAAGCCCCCCAAGCGAGATCTCTAAAACCATTGTCTGAAAAATTCAAGTTGGAGAAGAATCTCATTAATAAAGCATTTGTTTATCTAATAAATAATAACGAGATTTGAATTTTACTAAATGTGCATATTTTAGTTTCCACGGATTCAAAGATCAGAGCTCATGCTCACTAGCCACCATATCCAGCACAAGTTTTCATGTAGTTTGGTTGAACAGTGAGGATCATGCAACTGGATTTATCAAGTAAATATTCTGCAAAACTTTAGTATTTGTATAAATAGATCAGAAATTTAATATAAAAACATTCATGCTACAAAATTATCATGTCCATGCCAGGTGTCATCCATACTGCTTCCTCATACTGCATGCTCTTGTTTAGCACACTACACCAACTCCAAACCCTCCCAATAAAAAGGGAAAAAGAGAAACTAAAAATGAGAAACATTATCATATCTGTTTATTTTGAATCTAACTTGTATGCTACACGATTAGGTCATGCCAATATGGAGCATAAAAACAGCACCTTCACATCCAAATAGCAGTTTCCCATTTCGAAGGCCAACACTCCCCTTTACAGCATTAATCAAATTTCTCATCCCAACAAACTCCACCATTTCAGGTGAATCACCTTTAATCTGGCTTCGTCAATAAAACAAAACCACGCAGCCAAGCAGCCACACATTTGTTAGCAGCACAAGTTCGACACATACAGCATATATAAATGGGAAAGCAAAGGAAGATTTGAAATGAACTCAACACGGATGTTAATCAGCACATACCTCTGGCTCGAAGAACTTGATTCCCTGCACCACATTAAAATTGAAAGTCAAATGCAAATCATAAAAAGAGAGACTAAAGATGGTCGAAACTAAATATTTAGATAAGCAAAGAGTATGAATAATCATCACGTAAACAATATTCAATACCATACTTGACTATATTTTTCCCTTTCTGGGGTGTCGCCTTCCTTTGGGCCAACAATGACAGAAGCAGCATTTATAACTTTCCTCACTCCTTTGAAGTACTCAGGCAACAAAGTGCTCTCTTTAGTAATGTCTCCAATGATCTGACAACTCGAGAAAGAAAGTAAGAAGAAAAGAGAGCAATTACAGAGCAAGGAACAGAGAAAAGATTTGGGTTTTATGAAGTTTAGATATTAGATGCAATTATATAATGTCAACATTCCAACAAGCAGTAAAATCAGAGAACCAGTCATCTTACACCGTAAGAAAGATTGCAACTCATGCACAATGTTTTCAACACAAAAATAACCTTCCATTTGATATATAAAATGCAGCTTCTATGGGATTTTCATTTGATTCTACAGTACATGGTTTGAAGCAAGCATACCTTCCCTAATGCTTAAAGATCAGTCTCTCTCGCCATTCTTGCACATCAAATGTTCTTCTTACATCATATTCATTATTTGGTGTATCAGGTAAGATCTAATTATTAGAAGAGCAAATGTTCTAAAGCTTTTGATTTCTTAAATTTCATGATCATTAAGCATTCCAATCAAAAAAGATATTCTAAAACACATTTTGGAGGAGAATATTTGATAAGTAGAATCACGATTCTTGTAATCATGATATGGTCTCGAAGGCAGTCAACTCACCAAGTCAATATCTGGTCCTAGCATCTTTCTTGCCTTTTCTTCATTTCTGGCCTGAGAGAAGTTTGACACAAAAACATACATAAATGGAAGGAAACATAATATGTTTCTTTCTCTTCTCTATTCATAGATGTTCCCAAAAGAAACTGGGATGAGTTAAGTCAGGAACTAAAAAATGAAAGAACGAATCTTAAACAAGGTGAAAGCATTATACCAATACTCGGACAGGCAGTCCCTTCTTCTGTAAGACGTCAACTACCCTTCTGCCAACACCACCTGTTGCTCCCACAACTAGGACAATACCAGAACTTTCCATTGACTTTTTGGGTTCGCTGGGTGATGGACTGGATAGTTTCTCAATTAAAAACTCAAAGAACTTCATAGATAATGAGTTACTGTTAGTTGAGAAGTTCATTTCTTGGTTTGATGAGATAAAAACTCCAATAGAAAACTAAATCCAAACCTTGGATGGAGATGGCGGTCCGTTGAAGAAATACAACGTTTTCAAAAACCTGCCCAAGTCCCAGCCCTGCTTTCCAGCTTCCGCTAATATGGGGCCCTTGTAAGTTCTATGAGCTGATTTCTGTCTACACTGCAGTCTATCATCAAGTTGAAAGAATGGTTTGGGAGGTGGAAAGGACAGCAACCAAGGATGAACTGAATTTTTAGAAAATTTGTTACAAACAAGTGATGAAGAACCCTGAAATGTCAGTTAATTATGTTATAGAAGTGACTCAAAATTTTCAATCCAAAGACAATCACAACAAAAGGGACAAAATCCTGCCATGTTCATGCTGCAACTTCAGTTCAATAACCATACAAACCACAATCAAGATGAGTTTGTACATAGTTTTACACAATTCATTAACTCATCACTAATATCACTAATACTTGTATATTCAAGTGTAAGCAGCAATTACTGAGTACCTAAGAATCCAACATAAGTTGCCACTACAAAGCTAATGAACATAAATTAGAAACTCCAATTTTCTAAAAGCTACATTAGACCCTTCCAGTAAGAAAACGACGATCAAGAATATCAATAGAATTAAAGGGATTGCTTATGAAGCTCAAATTAACTAAAACACACGCAAAAACAAATCAAGAATCGATATGATCAAGTGGGATACATTTATAAGAACAACACCACACACATCTGTATTGTGCCATCGTACCTGAAGGTTGAGGATAGAAGAAGTGCAGGGAGATGACAGTTTAGTAGAGTTAAAGCACTCCATTTGTTTAGTGGTAGAAACAGGACAGTTTCACAGAAGTTCGTAGAAGGTTTATGGTCGTGGTTTGTTGATTTTCATGTTGTTTGTAGTATTACAGGGCTTAATATCCACCACTCACTTCCACTTCGGCAAATTCAACCGTCAGTTTTATAAGTTGAAAAAGGCAACATTTATTCTTTAATGGGCTTCATCAGTCACTGTGGGCTTTTGTTTGACTCACTAAGGTTACATAGGCCTAATTGATTTTCTGACAATTTGTAGGCTCAGAAGTAAGCTCCTACGAGCACAGATATTGATCTAGCAAGCGAAGAAAAAGCAATGCGATGCTTGGCCCAGCTAACCTCATCGTCATGTAAATTGTGGATAAATAAAACAGAAGAGTTTTGAATTTGAAAATGGATGCCTATATCTTATTTTATTTTTTTAAGGATGACTAAAGGTATAATCTAGTATTTTTGGGCTAAGATTTAGACCCGGCGAATTGTTGGACTCACTATCTCTAGATTCATTCAAGCTTTAAGTCCAAGTATAACTGGTCTAGTAATTTACCAAACCAATCATTTTTTAACTCAACTAAGTATCAAGTTTGGGATCAAGATGTTTGCTTCTTCTATGGTCTCAGGTTCGAGCTCTGTGGTTGCTCATATGATGGCCACTAGAGGCTTACATGGTCATTAAATTCAGGGCCCGTGAGATTAGTCGAGGTGCGCGCAAGCTGGCCTGGACACCCACGTTAAACTAAAAAAAAATATATATCAAGTTTGTGTTTTTTATTATTCTATAAATTCTAAGCTATATTATTAGACCATGTGTTAGACAAATCAGAGATATTTTACTTATATTTTAACTCATTTCCTTTTTAAAAAAACAAGAATTATAAAATCTTTCACTAAAGAGGTTAATTTTTTCCAACTTCTTATTGCTCATCATATTCTAAAAATTCTTCTCTCAAATATAATTGAATTTTCTCATGGTGGGAGTCACAGGCTCATGATTTTATATCTAATTGATACTTAATATATATTATAATATTATATATTGAGCTTATATATTTACCATAAGAAAATAAAAATAAAAAATGGGTATTTTGACCGCATGCAAATGCAAATTAGAACATTTAAAACGTGATGTTGATTTGAAGATTTTGCTTTGGAGGTCTTATAATTACGTGCTTTTTCAGAAAGATTGCCTGCTAGCCACCAAATTTGACCCCAAAACAAGCTACTGTCCTCAAAAAAGCTGATTCACTCATATTCTTTGTTTCTCGCATAAGCCACAAATTCATTCTCAGAACCCTCTCATCAGAAATCCATAGACAGTATATGATCTAATTGCAGCATAATCATAGTTTTTATAATCAATTCGCCATTATATTTTATTTTTTTATTCGATTAATTAATCTCTTCAGGAACACAATTGTTCAGTAAGCTTAATTGCTTGAGTTTGATCTTATTTATGATCTTTAATTAAAACCAATGCTGCCTAACTAGTGGTGTTTTACCAAAAGTCAAAGTATGTCACGTAAATGAAAGACCAAATCGATTACTTTTCCTTATCTTGAACCGACAGATCAAATTGATGATTCGTTACTCATCACACGTGATGTTCATCTAGTCAATGAGTACCGACTTTAGATTCTAAATAATAATTTTTAAAGTATTTTTTATTAAAAAAAAAATATATTAAAAAAATATATTTTTATTTAAAAAAATATTTTTAATATCAATAATCAAAATAATTTTAAAATATTAAAAAAATTAATTTTAAACAAAAAAAATCAATTTTTTAAAATTTAAATTTTAAAAAAACACAATTACAAATTGCTCCTAAAACATCATATGTATAGTATATATATATTTGTTTTCCATTTATGCGGCGTATTTCTGTCTCTGATCTTGTTCAAAAGTCAGTGATAACATTGGGTAACTCCTGTCTGGAAGCAGACACCTGATCTGTTGACATGGATGAATAATTCGAGCGCTCTTCATAGACATTTGGCCCTGCTAGTTTTTCTTTATTATTCGACCATTGCCGACAATGTAGCTAGCCAATCCCACACACAATGTGACCTCATAATTTGCCCTAGCTTAATTAACAAGGGAAGGGTTTTTTTTTTTTACATCGTGTTAGCAATTTCTGTGTACTTTTTAGGTAATTGAGTCAACAATTTCAATTTTGAACCGATTGTTTGTCATGTGCTTACGTTCAAGAGGGTTACTAAAGGTCAGTCAGAACGGTACTCACGGCACCTCATATTAATTTCTATGTATATATAAGATGGCAAATACCTTTCACAATGGAGCTATAAATCTAGCTAGAGATTTTTATTTTTTTCTTAGAAAAGATAATGATTTTGTTCTGATTCCCTTATAGTTGTAACCCAATTTATATTTCAATAAGAAAGAAAAAACTCAATTTATCAATAATAAATTTAGTTTAGTAATGAAGCACCTTGACGATCAAACATGTAAAGTGATAGACATGCATGTTCAAGTCGTTCTCAAATGCTAGATAGAGATCACGAGAGTAAACCAATGAAGAAAAGGAGGCAACAGGGTCCTACACACACTCAAAAGGGAAGCAGTCGACCCATAAAAATTCTATCATGAGAAATCATGCTCTCATACCGTCTCTTTTTTAACTGTTCGAATTAGTTTACACGCATCTCAATTAATTTTTTAAAATTTTAAAATTAGCGATCATGTAAGTCTCCAGAGATTCTAAGATTTATAACACTCAAACTGATAATCTCTAAAAAAACAAACTCAAAAAATAACTAATTAAGCTATACCTTTAAAATTACCATGCTCTCGTGTTGTTATCTCATTTTATTGAGGGGACAAGATTGAGATGGGGGCTTCCCCATCTCGTGAGGGGTAATTTGAGAGTAGTTGTTGACTTTTCTATACAAAAACATATGATATCTTAAGAGCTCAGAAAAACAAACCATCTTTGCTACGTGCGACCAAACATCTCCATGTGACACATTATTTAAGAACAAATAAATGTTACAATATTATTAATGATATTTCGTGGCCGTGTGAGGTTTCTAGAGATATCCTAATTATGCTAATTAACATCAAGTATGTAATTAATACTATTTTTTTTAATTATTTAGGTGATAGTCCAGTGATAAACACTTGGAATTAAAAAGTTTGCTCTCTCTGTGGTTTCAGGTTCGAGTCCTGTGGTTGCTCATATAATGGTCACTGGAGGTTTATATGGTTGTTAACTTCAGGGCCCGTGAAATTAGTTGAGGTACGTACAAGTTGGCCAAACATCCATATTAAACTAAAAAAAATTATACTACCCTTTTTTCTCACTTGTTTGTGAGAGTTTACGATGATATCTAAATTTAGACGTTTGAACTCTGGTTGACAAGATGCTGCAAGCCTAGCTATTAACCTTCAATTCGTTGTAGGAGTTTATGCAAGCACAAACAATTAGGGTACCATTTTAAATTTCTTTTTTTCTTTGTAATTCTCAATATTCTATTAGATTGATTAATTATGAACTCAAGGAGTTAACAACCTTAATAAATTTCCTTAAGACCGAGGTCCCCAGTTAAGTTAATTTGTCAACCCAATTGTCTAATCCACACTCTTTAATTATAAGACTAATGTTTTGCTTGACCTAAGATTAAATATGATTTAAGTTTTAGTTGCTGGAGTTAATGAGCAACAGTCCACTTCTTGAATATTCCTTTGACTTTTAGGTGTTAATTACTGGTGCTTTTAAATAGTTTTTTTTTTAAAAAAATATTAAAATGATCTTTTTTTAATTATACTGGATGATTTTAATATATTAATGTTAAAAATTAAAAAAAATATTTTAATATATTTTCAATTAAAAAACAATTTTAAAAATTACATTACACTACTTTACGAATCACACATATCCCCTAAAATTCTCTATTTGGCCTTGGATTTAAAAATTACTTTTCAACAAAACCCATAATTTCTAAATTGATTAATTATCAAATCCATAAATCAAAGGTCAGATATTTTCTTTTTCTTTAATAAAGTAATCAAAAATGAAAAATATCAAAATAATAATAATGATTTTGTTTGGATTAAATTTCAAATAGTCCGTAACAGCAGCAATCAAATTGGATTTGATAAAATCAATATCCTAAATAGCTAAATTAAATATGAACTAAAATTAAATTAAATCTCAGATAATTGAATTTTAAAATCAACCTATTAAACTGGGACATGTTTAATAAATAAATATGGTTAAATATACACATAGTTGGAAAAGAAAATCAAATATAGACCCCATTTGTTTGCTGGAAAGCAATTTTTTTTGGAAAGTGAATTCCGGAAAAGTGAATTTCAAGAAAGTGAATTATTTTCTGATGTTTGGTAATATAATAGAAAATAAATTGAAAAACACTTTCCAGTGTTTGATTATGTCTTGGAAAATGAGCTGGAAAATAACTTATTAATGTTTTATTTTTCTCAAGTTTATTAAAATAATGAGGAACAAATCTTACAAATTAAAAAGTTGAATGAGAATAAAATTGAAAAAAAATATAATTTCATAAATTATCTCAAATAAAATAAATAATAATTAAAATAATAGAGATTAAATCTAAAAAATAAAAAAATGAAAGATGAAGAAATTAAAATAATAATAATTAACATTTCATAAATTATTTCAAATAAAATAAGTAACAATCAAAAGAATGAGGACCAAATTTGATACATAAAAAATTTTAATAAAAAAATAATAAAGGAGAAGCAAATAACAATTATAAAAATGAGAACCAAAATAAATATAAAAATTAAATTTTAAGAGATGAAATTAAAAAATAAATATTTAAAACAAAATATATATAGCAATCAAAATTTTGAGGACCAAATTTGATATACTCAATAAATAATATGATATTTCTAATTTTTTCATAACTTTCAGAAAGTGTTTTCCATCCAAATTTTTTAGAAAAACACTTTCCTGAAAATCAAGCTAAATTTTATTTTAACTGGAAAGTGTTTTTTGTTGACCAATTTTTCTAATAACAAACAAATACAAAAAAATTTAAAAATTAATTTTTTAAAATATAAATTCTAGAAAACAAACACAACCTTAAATTACATTCCAATGGCCAGACGAGAAAATTTAAAACTCAACTAAGGCACGTGGATGGTGGAGACGATAGGTGGCGAAACAAAAAAATTAGTATAGTGAAATAATAATAATAATAATAATAATAAAAGGCACAACAAGTGGTAGGAAATTTCCCTTTCCAGGAAAGTAATAGCGGAACCTAACATGGGCACCGAAATGCACACTGAAAACAAAGCCACGTGACTGTGAATGCAAAAAAACCATTAAACAAGCAATTAATCTCATTTTGGTTAATAATTAAGGCTTTGTTTCAGTAGAGAACCAAATCTGTAAATTTTAACGTCGTCAGATGGGACCTACTTTATTTTATTCTCTATCCTTTTTTACTTTTTCTTCCTTCAAAATATTGTTTGGATTTTTTATTTTATTTTTTTGCAAAAGAACACAAATAAAACAAGTTTTGTCAAAATAGTATAGTTTAATAAATGTGAATAATGAAATTTTAAAGAAATGGTTAAAATGAATTGACATAAATTCCAAAAAAAAAATAAGAGAGAAAAATAAAGGAATGAGATATCAGAAGTACATCAAAACTCCAATAACAACACCCTCTTGCCATTAAAAAAATCCTGGCGAGACGAATCTAATAATATATAGAAAGGTCACTAAATGGTGACTAGAATGAGCCATATGCATTGCCTAAAGGTAATAAACAGTGACTAAAATGAGCCACATGCATTGCCTAAAGGTAAGTGAATGATTTTCCGCCTTTAGGTGGCGCATGTAACCCACTTTGGTAACAATTGGTGACGTTTCTTAGTGTCGTTAGATTCTTTTTATAGATATCTTTTTTATGATGATGAAACTAAGATTTTATCAATATATTTTTACCAAAAATGCCATAATGAAGGCGTATTGGGACTGGCTTTATCCAAACCCAGCCACGATTGGGTTTGATAGAGTGTCACGTTAGGTCTGGCATTATCCAGACCCGACCACGATCGGGCTTGCCAAGCCCTGGACACGTTGGGTCTAACACTAGTTAGACCCAATTATGAATGGGTTTAGTAATGTGTCAAGCCCCGGGCGCATTGGGTTTGGCCAATGCCAGACCCAGCCACAATTAGGCTTACTACTGTGCAAAGTTTCAGGCGCGATAAGTCTAGTGCTAGCCAGACCCTGCCACGGCTGGGTTTGGCAGTAGCGCCAGACCCAGTCATAGATGGGCTTGGCAATATGCTTAGCCTAGGCATATGAGTCTAATTCAACATGAGCGACTCCAAACATGTTTGTTCTCCACTTGCAAGCCACTTTAAACTAAGTTCTAAACAATGTCCTTCAAGTGACAAAGAAAGAAATGAGATAAAGAAGGTTCTTTATGCACCTATAATTGATAGCTTAATATATGTCATGGTTTGCACAAAGCCAAATATAGCTTATATTGTTGATATAGTCAGTCAATTCCTCTCTAATCCTAGTAAAGAACATTGATCAGTAGTAAAATGGGCACTCAAGTATCTCAAAAGTACCTCTAGTTTCAATTTATGTTTTGAAAATGGTAAACTTGTGCAAAATGGGCATATATATGCAAATATGGCTGGTGATATTGATTTTAGAAATTCCAAATCGGAATACTTAATGACCTTTGTAGGGGAAGCAATTTCTTGGTAATAAAGGTTGCAAAAACATCTTACATTATTCACCATTGAGGCTGGATACATTGCTTTTACTGAAAGGGGTAAAACGTTGTCATGGATGTAAAGAAGTGCTTACATGAAATTGTTCTAGTACAAGAGAACTTTGCCTTGTATTGTGATAGTCAGAGTGCAATCCGTCTCAATAAACATCCTACTTTCCATTCTTGATTAAAGCATATTAAGGTTAGATACCAATAGATTCGAGATGCTATGGAGATGAAGTTTTTTGTTATTGAGAAAATCCATACTTGTGACATTATATCAGATATAATGACCAAGTCTTTATCGAGTGAGAAGTTTAGGTTTTGCAAAAGACAAACAGGCTTGGTGGAGCCTTCTAAATAATTCAGAAAGGGAAAAATTATTGGGTTTAGTCCCTTCTCTTTTAGACTATAATGAATAGGAATAAAGAGGAACCACCACATATGAATAGGAATAAAAAGGCAGGTTGCAATTAGGGCTAACATCAAGAATAAAGATAGAGATAAAAAAAAAAATAGAGAGAGAGATAGAGAGAACTCGTGAGAGAGAAACTAAGAGGCAGCTTGAGCGATCTTCGTTCAAGTTTTGATTAGCAGCCGACTCACTGTTAGATTCAGCTGAAATTTTAATAGTAGGTTTTAGACACATAGATTTGCATTTTATATGGTTGGATTAAAGATTTGAGGTATCTAAGTTGGTCGTGTCTTTATCAGAACATGGTTATCAATGTTGTAAGTTTCTCGATTCTTTCTGTATGTATTTCAAGAATATATTATTATTAATGATTTATGTTGCAGTCTTTAGTTTTAACTAAGAAAAAACACTTTGTGATTACATTATTTATTAATAGTAGAAGTTTATAAGCGGACTACGGTTTCATGGTTTTTCTCCACATCGGGGTTTTGTAAGTAAAAATCTTAGTGTTGATTTGTTGTGATTTCTTGTTTACTTTTATTGATTGGTTGACTATATTTTAATTGCATAAAAAGAGAAAAGAATTGAGACTTATGATTTATAAATTTTGTTATAGTGGTATTTTTTCTCCAACACCTCTTTACTTAGTTTGGACTTAATTTGCTTCTCTCACAACTATCACAAGATTTTAGATTTTCACAATTTTATTTCTTTAAATTTCAATCAATTGATCCTAATATAATAGAATTATTTGGAATACTTTCTTGATTTTATTTTTAAAACATTTCTTGCATGGCTTTCAACCACTTATTTTTGTTCTCATGTGACATAACTTTATTAAAGTATTATGAATCTCCTCAATTAGTGACCAACACATAGTTATAAGAATAATATTTGATGGAAGCTTGGTAAGGTCTGATGAACCTCATTAACTATGACTTATATAGAGGTTATTAAATAACCTGTCTAGTAATAACATCATCATTAGTTATCTTAGGATTATTAATACGATCTAGATTGAAGCTCTATTCAACCCAACCAAGCTGATAATGTTTTTGACCCAATCAAGCTAGTCTAGGTTCAGTTTGGTTCAAAGCTCATTAGGGTTGCATAATGATTATAGATCTATAATATTATATTTAAAATATTGATATTATATGTGTAGTTACATTTTATAAAATAAACTATATATAAATATATGATATAATAAATTTTTTTTTTCAATATTACCTTTTTTATATCTTGTTTTTTTTTTAAGTGGTTAAATAGTTACAATTTAATGTTTTATATATGTTTAAATAAACTTGAAAGAAAAAAGATATTAATAAATGATTTTTCAATTTATTTATTATGGTATAGTCAAATACTGAAAAAAAATTTAAAATTTATTTTTCATGACACTATTAAATATAAAAAAAAATAATTTATTTATCCAGAAATTACTTAAAAAAAAAAAACTATTTTTCAGATTCCATGCACCTCCAGTATTTAATTCAACCGTGCGGAATGAATAGCTATGTATCTCAAAGTCGCTGTCAAAGTTACATCTCGATTCAAATCGAAGCTTGAATATAGACTGCTGAAGTTGCCTCTTCTTTTCTCTCTCACGAGTTTTCTCCCCTTTTTTTTCCTCTGTCTTTGTTGTTGCTACCGACCCTAATTGCAGCTTGCCTCTTTATTTCTATTTGTATGGCGGTGGTCCCTCATTTCTTTTTTTTTCTTTGTTAACTACAGATATCCAGACCAGTTTATACGTATTAGGACTCATCTCTAAAACTTAAAGTTAGCTACTGGTCCCTCATTTCTTAATTATATGGGCTATGGCTTAAAAAAAGAAGGGACAAAACCCAACCAGAGTAGCTAGCAAATTAACTGAGGAAACATCAAGTTTGAGAAACAGGTAATGGTATCTTTGACGGTGCTTGTAAGTTGAAGTTACTTCTACCCAATAAACACTGGCCGGCTTCTTATCACAGTCACCCACCTTAGCTCCACGCGGCATTTATGCACTCATTTTTGGAATTCAAATTAAATAAAACACAACACCACCACTACTCGCTAGCTAGCCATCACCACTACTACTAGACAATCTCTCTTCTTTCGCACCTTGGTTCAATTTCAAACATTTATAATCTTTGACTTGGCCTGCACATAACTTGATCTCCACGCTCTATCTAGCCGTCACGCGGTACATGAATTTCTCACCCTATAATATGCCCTGCTATATCTGTCTGTGTATATATATATAAGCCCATACCAACCCTCCTAAACATAAAACATCATCAAACTTCTTAAGCTAGAGCTATCACCTTAACATCTTCTCTGCTTCAAACCACACCAGTATCACATTTTCGTGCCTCAACAACAAAACCCAGATTGCATTCTCTCTTTCTCTCCTTTGTTTCAAGATTCATTGCGATAGATACAATATCTATGGCTCGTTTTGGAGCAGTGGTTCTCATTTTCTTGGTTTCTTTCGCTACCATTGTATCAAATATAGAGGGAAGAAAGTTATTGATGAGTACTGGTACTCCACAGGAGAACAGCAGCAGCAGCAACAAGGAGGGTACTAGCAGTGTCAGTTCTTTTGCAAGTTTGGTTCTTAGCGCTCTTCCTAAGGGTACAGTGCCATCATCTTCTCCTAGCAAGAAGGGTCATGCCACTCTTGATAATGAACAACTCTTTGCAAGGCATCTTGCTAGCATCGATCGGATTCTACGGTCTGTTCCAAGTCCTGGTGTTGGCCATTAATTTTTCACATTCCTGACGAGTCTTATTTGTTAATTATTTACAGTTTTGATATTTTTTCTAGCTATTCCCTTTGTTTGGAGGAGTTGGATGCGCACAGAAGTGTATTTCTCTGCTTTATGTATAGACACTAAGAAGTATAATTATATGTGATTGATTATTTCTAAGAATCCCTACATATGTAAGCAATTAATTGTTTGGCATGTCATAGCATTAATTATATTGGAGTCTTATTTCTTTGCTGAATAATTTGTAGCGTTTGGATTTAAAGAAGACATATTTTACCTCGTTGTCAATGCTGTTGTAAATGATTTATTAAGACATCTGTCAATGTGATTAATTTGACAATGTACTTTCGAAATAATAAATGCTTTTCGTTCCCTTTTCACTTCAGGCCATAAAGAGCCTTTTACTTCAAAAATTGCAGCCAGCATTAGTTTCTTTTGAACTTTTTACTCGTGTACTGAGATTGGAAAGTGTTGATCATGAAATAGTCCTTTTTGAGGTTGTCAAGAAAAGCCATCCCGCTTGACTTTTATACTTGTTGAAAGCAAACACCCCCCCAGAAAGGCAGAAAACGTGTAACCAGTCTCATGATCCACAGCCAAAGCACTGTCTATTTTCCTTTTGTTGAAGATGGTGATAGCACACTCTACAAGCTTAAAGCTCTAACGGAGAAAATTATGATAGAGAGAAAGAGACTAATTAACTTCTGCTTGTCCATGGCCATACCTTAATCGTGATCATGAAATGATTAGGACGGTCAGTTGGGGTAAAACCATTATATTGATTATAAAATTGTTAGAACTGAAATTAATAGCTAAATGAATTTGGATTGTTTATAAGTTGACTTAACAAGGATTAATTAAGCTTATGAAATACCTCGTTTAATGTAAACACAAGCTTTTGAACCGTCAATTACCCCCTGAAATTCAGCCAAATCCAAGAGAACATGGGTTAATTTCTCATTTTCAAAGGTTGGTGGGATTCGGTTGACTCTTTATTCGACTTTTCACTCGGGTGCCCTTGTCAAGGCTCTCTCTGGCTACATTTCATCGCTTGGCTACTGTGTGCCATTTTGTGCACCAAAACCTTGTTACCGTGGGAAAATTCTTTCACCTACTCTATGGATTCTTTTTTTCCCTTGAGGCTAATACCCTACGTACGTGAGAAAAGTGGTAAGTAATTAAGATTGTAAGATTAAAATTAAAAACTCTCGAGCCATCAATATGGACTCGCTAGATTAGTGTAAGAAAATATAAAGCATGATGTTACTATTCCGTGCCCTGATTTCCAATTCTCTAGGGATATATTGAATTCTAAAGATCAAGTTGGAAACGTCTTTTGCTTGCTCCATTTCCTCCAATCTTCCAAGATGTGGAGTAAAGGAGACTCTACCTTACTTGTCTACACCCCACTTGTTTAAGTCCACTTCACGAAAATTCTACGTTCCCAAAATCTTTACCCTTGCTCAATATAAATTGAATACGATTTTTCTTCTTCTTTTGCTTTAATTGAAATACAAGTTATTAACGCTCGTGAGAGAAAGCACGAGCGATCGAGCTACGTGCTCGAGCTAGGCAGTGAGGCTAGCAACGTTAGATTTCATGACCTTCATATCATATATACAATCATATATTTACGTGCATATCTATAGGAAAGCATGTGTTGTGTTGGAGAGACGAGGTGCAAAGTATTATGGAAATACAATCTGCAGATCACGGCACCTCAGCTCATGCAATAACAGACCACGACAAATCAGCAGATGAAATTACACCTTGATTACAGGAGTTATTTACTTTCCTTCCATGTACATTCCATAGACCACATAGCTGTAATTGATAGACTACACAGCTGTAATTCATCCCCTCCTTAATTGTACTTGTACTGCAACCAATATAAATATACATGATCTCTCGCTGAATAAGATACGAGAGTTTCTAGCATTTTTCTGAATTGTTTTATGGTATCAGAGCTTAATATAACCTCTGTTTTTCGATCCCCTATTATGGCTTCTTCTTCTTCCAACTCCGTCACTCCCATCAACATCCATAGCCTCGTCACAGTCAAACTTACCAAGGATAATTATCTGCTGTGGAAAACTCAAATCGTACCCTACTTACGTGGTCAGCGTCTTTTTGGTTTTGTTGATGGAACCATCTCCAGTCCTAGCCCCACCATTCTTAATCCTGAAGCAGCAACCTCCCAAACCGCTCCTGCTGAAATATCAAATCCTCACTATTCCACCTGGTATGATCAAGATCAGGTTGTGCTAAGTGCACTGGTTTCCTCTTTGTCTGAGAATATTCTGGCACAAATGGTTGGCCTTTCAACATCCAGAGAAGTCTGGGTTGCTCTTGAGAGAATGTTTGCCTCTCACTCCTTCGCTCGTGCCATACAAACTAGACAATTCCTGGCCTCTACCAAGAAAGGTAATCTGTCAATCTCTGATTATTTTCAAAAAATGAGATCATTCTCAGACAACTTGGCAGCTATCGGACAACCCCTTCAACACAACGAATTTACAGCTTATCTTCTTGGTGGTCTTGATACCTCTTATGATGCTATTGTCACCTCAATTTCCACTCAAATTGACAAAATGACCTCAGAAGATATGTTTAATCATCTTCTTGCATTTGAACTACGTCTGGAACAGCAACAAAATTCATTTGATAACTCTGTTAACTCGGTGAACATGGCCACAAGAAATGACCACAGATCACGTGTTGGAAGATATACACAACACCAACGTCTCCCTCAGCACCAGTCCTTTGGCTCCAACAATAGAGGAAGGGGACGTGGCTATAAAGGAAGAGGTCCACCTCCAAACTACTCCTCTAATCCGCGACCACAGTGCCAGGTCTGTGGCAAACTTGGTCACACTGCCATCCAGTGTCATTACAGATTTGATCATGCCTACCAAGGCACTTCTCCTCACATGGCAGCTTACATGGCAGCTTCCTCACCACCTCATGATACCAACTGGTATCCGGATACTGGTTCCACAAATCACCTCACCAACAACTTCAACAACTTGTCTCTCCAGTCAGACACTTATCTTGGCAACGACCAAATTCATGTTGGAGACGGGGCAGGTTTGCCTATAAAACACATTGGCTCTACAACTCTCTCCACACCAACAACTTCTTTTACTTTAAATAAATTGTTGCATGTGCCGCAGATTCAAAAGAATTTAATTTCTGTTAGTCAATTCACAAGAGATAATAACGTTTATATTGAATTTCACTCCTCTTCTTTTTTGGTGAAGGACGAAGCAACGGGGAGAGTTCTTCTGCACGGCAAACCTAAAGACGGCCTTTACATTTTTCCAACCTCCATGACATCAATAAACCGTCCACAAGCCTACCTATCTCAACGAGTACCTCTTGATGTCTGGCACTACCGAATGGGACATCCATCCTATCAAACTGTCCGTCATCTCATTTCAAAATTTTCTTTACCTATTTCATCTAATAAAATTCCGGGTATCTGTTCAGCTTGTCAACAAGGAAAGAGTCATCGCCTTCCTTTTTCTAGCTCTCAATCAGTTTCTAATCAACCACTTGAATTAATTTTCTCTGATGTGTGGGGTCCATCCCCTTTCATGTCCACAACTGGAAATAAATACTATGTTTCATTTGTTGATCATTTTAGCAAATTCACATGGCTATATCCAATCCCCAATAAATCCAGTGTCATGCCCATTTTTTGCTCATTTCAAAAACTTGTTGAACGCCAATTTAATTGTAAGATAAAATCTGTCCAAACCGATTGGGGTGGGGAGTATCGCTCTCTTCACACATATTTTACAAAAATTGGCATTCAACATCGAATCTCCTGCCCCCATACTTCACAACAAAATGGATCTGTTGAACGGAAACACCGTCACATTGTTGAAATGGGTCTCTCCCTCTTATCTCACAGTCATGTTCCTCACACTTATTGGGATAACGCTTTTCTCATGGCCACATATCTCATTAATCGTCTTCCTACCTCTCCCCTTGGCATGTCACCACTTGAAAAACTCTACAATCATGTTCCTGATTTTTCATCCTTAAAAATTTTTGGGTGTGCCTGTTTTCCTTTTCTTCGTCCTTTCAATCGCAACAAACTTGATTTTCGATCTAAACGTTGCGTCTTCCTTGGGTATAGCAACTCTCACCGTGGTTTTAAATGTCTTGATACATCCACTGGGAAGGTATTTGTCTCAAGGCATGTGGTATTCGATGAAGGGTCTTTTCCCTTTGCTAATTCAAATACATCCCCGCCTCAGCCTCCATCCAACTCATATACAACTCTCCCTACCTCTCTTTTAAACAATATCAATCACAGCCCGGCACCTCAGCCTAACACTACCCCTACATCAACTTCATTCCCGCCAATAACACCTCCTTCCTATCCTCAGCCATTCCTTTCATCCCTCTCTGTCCCTCCTCCTTCCCAAAACATATCACCACCCGACATAAATTCCTTCACCCCTCCCAACGACTCTGCTCCCACACCACAGCCAACCCAACACATATCAGTTGCTGCAGAACTCCCTGTGCATCGTCCTCATCAGATGGTCACACGATCTCAACACAATATCGTGAAACCAAAGAAGAATCCTGATGGAACTGTCCGGTATCCCCTGCCACAAACTTTTCTTGTAACAGGTACCATTCCAGAGTCACCAACCTGCTATTCAGAAGCTTCAAAACATCGTGAATGGCGTGCAGCAATGGATGAAGAATTCACTGCACTCATGAGGAATGGCACATGGTCTTTAATCCCTGCCACACCTGGTCTCAATGTAGTCGGCTCCATGTGGATTTTCAAATCCAAACGCAAGTCTGATGGTTCTCTTGAACGGAGAAAAGCAAGACTTGTCGCCAAGGGATATCATCAACAACCAGGAATCGATTTCGATGACACGTTCAGCCCTGTGGTCAAACCTACCACCATTCGCGTCATGCTCAGCTATGCTGTCTCCAATCAGTGGCCGATACATCAGATTGATATACAAAACGCCTTCCTTCACGGCAACTTATCTGAAGAAGTTTACATGCACCAACCTCTTGGTTATGTGCATCCTCGATTTCCCAATCATATTTGCCGACTACATAAGGCCCTCTACGGCCTGAAACAGGCTCCACGAGCCTGGTATCATCGCCTACAAGAGCACTTACTCTCTCTCGGTTTTGTGAACTCCTGCTCCGACACTTCTCTTTTCATTTGCAGACACGGGCCAGCTTCATTATTCCTCCTTGTTTATGTTGATGATATCCTGATCACTGGATCAAATCCACTGGCTATCTCCCAACTGATCACCAATCTCAGTCAAGAATTTGCTGTCAAAGACCTTGGACACCTTAAATATTTTCTGGGCATGGAAGCACATCAGCTTGCCGAAGGTCTTCTTCTCTCGCAAAGCCAGTACATCTTCAACCTTCTCCAGCGCACAAATATGGTGGATGCCAAACCGGTCTCTTCACCAATGTCATCTTCTCAGAAACTATCCTTAGTCTCGGGTGCACCTTATTCAAATCCTTCCAATTACAGAAGTGTAGTGGGAGCATTACAGTATTTGTCCCTGACTCGACCAGATATTTCCTTTGCAGTTAACAAAGTCTGCCAATTCATGCACCAACCTACTGATGAACACTGGACAGCTGTGAAAAGAATCCTACGTTATCTCAAGTTTTCAATTCATTTCGGATTACTTATTAAGCCAAGCACCTCCACACAGCTCTCTATCTACTCCGATGCTGACTGGGCGGGCTGTCCAGATGATCGAAAATCCACCTCAGGTTTCTGCATATATCTTGGTGACAGCTTAATCTCATGGAGCTCCAAGAAGCAACCAACTGTGGCACGTTCCAGCACCGAAGCCGAGTACCGTGCAGTTGCACATGCCACTGCTGAATCTCTTTGGGTGCACTCCTTGCTACGTGAAATTGGCATTCCTTTAGTCCAGTGCCCCATTCTATGGTGTGACAACATCGGTGCCACATATCTCACGGCCAATCCAGTTTTCCATGCACGCACTAAGCACGTGGAGATCGACTATCATTTTGTCAGGGAAAAAGTTCAACAGAAAACTCTTGACGTGCGCTTCATCTCAAGTAGAGACCAATTTGCTGACGGGCTCACTAAACCAATTGTGTCCGCCCGATTTGCATTCCTAAGAGACAAGCTCAACGTGATTTCATCCCCGTTAATCTTGAAGGGACATATTATGGAAATACAATCTGCAGATCACGGCACCTCAGCTCATGCAATAACAGACCACGACAAATCAGCAGATGAAATTACACCTTGATTACAGGAGTTATTTACTTTCCTTCCATGTACATTCCATAGACCACATAGCTGTAATTGATAGACTACACAGCTGTAATTCATCCCCTCCTTAATTGTACTTGTACTGCAACCAATATAAATATACATGATCTCTCGCTGAATAAGATACGAGAGTTTCTAGCATTTTTCTGAATTGTTTTACAAAGGAAGACATATCAGGCTAATGTGAACATAGTTCCATAAAAAGAATTATTGACTAAAAAGAAGAAGACAAGTACAATAATTATGCATCCTACTCGCCAGACTACTAAGCTCGCGGCGCCCCAAAATGAATTTACATGTGGTGGCTCTGACGCTCTGTCAATTAATTGGTTTGATAGAGTGTAGTAACTAATTAAACTGGAAAAGAAATACAAATTAAAACAGCTATGGAAGTGAAAGAAATACATTACTCAAGAGTCATGAGGATGCTAATTGATCTGCCAAGAAAAAAAAATTTTTAAAAAAAAAACAGAAACGACAAAAAAAAAAAGGACCAATAAGCCAGATCCGAAATTATGCTTGCTTGGATCAGCCTAGATAGGCTACTTGCCTAGTCAGCTCAGGCTAGCTAGGTTGCCCTAGAAGTGCGAAGCGATCGCTCTTGCACAATCCTAGGATGAGACATGGCAAAATGACATGGAAGCAGGTAACGCTCACATTCTTACATTCCAAAGGACCTCACCCATCGCTCTTGCACAAGCCACTCTAAACGATCTACTTTCCATCGATCTCAACCATCTCACACACACACTAGAAAAATAAATGGGCCGGAGACAAGCTCCATCACACCACAATTTGTCAGCAAAAACACAATCATTTTTCACTATGTCATAAAATCCTCCACACTCAATTTTCCAGAAATTATATACACCCTCAAGAACATGTACAAAATGTCAAAAGCATTTTAAAACTTGTTATACAAAATAATGATGTTATATGTAAAATTATTCCAACAATATTTTATGGATATGTACGTTCATTATTACATAAATTAGGGCATGGATTTATTTTTTATTTTCAAGATCTTAGCTCCAAGTTCATTTCTTGCTTTAACACAAGCATCACGCCTAAAAAGGCACCACATAGCTCTATATTATCACATAACGAGAATATGAGGGCACCAAACCCTATTTTCAAATGTTCTACAAAGAAATGCTTAACATGGAAAACTTTAAACCTAACACAACAGAAGCCCTTATTAGTAGAGTTTATAACTATTCCCTACAGAAAAGGTTACACACTCTTCTAGATAAAAATTTCTCCAGCGTCAAGTACGTAATGGAAAATTACATTAAGGTGGAAGAAAGTAACACTAAAAAAGGTCATTTAGGCATTCACGTACAAGTAGAATCTCAACCACGCTATCAATCCTCGACAAAAACATCTAAAACAAGCACTAATTAAGGGGGGGCATTACCACAATCACCTAATATTCCATGAACTTATGACTACACCTCTAACCACCAGAGAGGCTGAGGTGCTAGCTGTTATCCAAGGAAAAAATATTTGTGCGATATCCTCCTTCCATGAAAGGCAACGTAAACACAAGGAATCCAAATAAGTTTTGTTGATTTTACCATGACAACAAGCATGATACCAAGGAGTGCCACGTGCTCAAGAAAGAGATAAAATGATTAATAGGCAAGGGTTACCTCCACTAGTTTGTGGGAAAAAAAAAACAACTAGAACTAGAAAAATAAATTTGTGCATTTACACTTGACACTTTGCTTGAGAGCAAATATCCCCCAGATTATCTTAAAAATATTTGTATCATTATCTTTTGAAATTTTTCAATAAAATGAAATTGTTTATCCACGAAAAATACCTTTTTCACTGCATATTGTTAATGAATATGTGCGTATTAGATATCACATTAATAATATCAAGAAACATCACGATAAATGATAAAATTAACAAACTTGAAATTTATAAAGATTTATATAATTATTAACTTTAATATTTATAAAATTAATTAAAATAAGTACAAACTGATTCAAATTCCTACATTTAATTATATATAAAAAAAAAATTACAGGCACAACTCTGCCTTCTCTTTTGCAGCACAAGGGCTCCACAAACCGCCCGTGGTTGCGAAAATACTGAGCATACAGAACCAAACATTTTGATTTGGTTGCTGTTCACTTCGCCGTCCATTCATGGCCAAGAACCCATGAATCTACAAGAACCAAACATTATATAATTACAAAAACTCTGTAGTGATCAATATGCTAATGGTAATTTCTTTTGATAATTACAAAAAATCTTTTATAGTTTCATTTAAATTTTATTCTTTCTTTGTATTTTTATAAATTACATTTTATATTTTATATCATATAAAAAATTCAAATAAAATACATCGTCGAGGATGTAAATTATATAATGAAAATTATAATAGTAAGGAAAAACTATAGAAAAGTTTTTGCAAGTATTTTTTCTTTTCCTTTCTGTTTTGAGACACAAAGTAACTTAATTTTTATTTTATTGTTTTCCCTTTTAAAATGCAACTATATAGGAATTCGACAACGTATATATATTTGACAGTTTGACTCCAAATGGGTTTGGACCAAACACGTGCATGTCACATTTCCCACACGTGTTTCCCATTACCCCTTGCTCAAAGCTCTGATAAGCAAGTGTCCTCTATACAAAGGGAATGAATTAATTTCATTGGGTGGTCCCTGTACCATGGTCATTTGATTATTCGAGTGCCTCTACTATTGATGTGATCAATTGAATCCCTCTACTTATTTATTTATTTATTAAATTAGGCTCTCCGTTTATGATATCGTGATAAATCATAAATGTGCTCATCGTTTGGAACTTGCCCATTTTTACTTATTATTCCTATAGAAAATCAAATATTTCCCAAAAATAGAAAATTATTTAAATTTTAGAGATGTGATTTTTCAAAAAAAAAATTTCAAATAATTCATGCGTTGAAAATGAAACGCAGCTCAACTAGTAGTCTCTCTTGTCCCTCCAAGAGATCTTGAATTCGAACATTTCTTTGTCATATCAACCTGGATAATTTAGCTCTTTTTATCATATCAACAAATACTTTAAAGGGATACTCAAAAAACAAGATCGAACAACATAATTTACGTTTGTTTTCAGCTTCATAACTTGATTTTTAGGTAGTAAGATCTCTTTTTAATATTTATTAGTATACATGATTCTCGATCTATTTTATTAAACATATACATCAAATTTTAAATTTATAATTAAATTTGTTCTTGACCCTAGAACATACATTAACAATAACTATACATTTATTTTATGTTAAAAAAACTTTGATATGAACAACAACGAGGAAATTACCTAGTTAGGTCTAGATTTCATCCCTTGTAGATAACACATGCCGCCATATCTGGACAAGCCGATCAACCGCAACAACTGTAATTCGAAGCCATCCTTCATGAGATTATTGCAAGGAAAAAAGGGGAAAACAATATTAAAATAGAGAAGTGATTAACAGTTTAAAAAATTCGGTAGAGTCTTTATTCATACACGCAAGAGATCGATTGTATAAAATTTGACCCTAAAAAAAGAAGAAGATGAAGAATTGCATCAGAAAGTAACTTCAACTATCCAGCACCCAATTCAACACTCCCCTTTTTCTTACAGAAGTTATTGTTAGGGGAAAAAATGATGTTAGAGGATGAAGGGAGAGAAGTTGACATGATCATAAACATACTAACCGAGTACTTCAAAATAACTCGGGACTTCTGTGACAAAATAAGTACATTCATAAATATTCTAAATTCCCAACTCAAACCATTTATGTTGCGTTTTCTATGTTTTCTTGAAAACCGACGGAGTTTGGAACATGAAGTTTTCAAGAAGGAGCATGCATGTCCTGTATCAGCTCCCCATTCCAGGGCTCAGAACTGATTGAAAACTTGGATATCTTTTCTCCAAGAAATGTTAATTGAAAGTGGGTTTAGTGCGATCACCCCTATGACTTGGACCGGACGGCGGGATCATACGACCCTTGAAAGAAACATGAAATGCGACCTCACGCCTCTTTACTGGCTTATTGCCTGTCAGATCTCCACTTTGATGAGAATTTGGTAAAGCCATCGATGAGTAGATTCGAGTTGCAGAAATGCTATCCGCCATGAACATGAGAATCAAGATTGCGGAGATGCAGAAGAAAGATTGTGTTGGATTCATCATAATTTTTTTGGGTACTTGGTATGGTCATTATGGTAGCCTTTTATATATATATATATATTGGAGAAGGCTGTTTTCAAAGTGCTATAACACTACTTGCGGAGAAATTGTAAGTGCTGAATTGCCCTTAACAAATCCCGCGTATTTAGTCGACCCTAAAGGAAATCTAAGTCTTTGCAAGTCCAAACAGAAGCTTGAAGAATTAAATGTATAATTAAACCCTTTTAATCATTCTGCTTAAGCTAAAAGCAGGGTATTTAAAGTCATATATATATATATATATATATATATATATATATATATATATATATATATATATATTGACTTCTGCATTAAACTGCAAACTGCCCCTTTATGTAAGATTCGGAGAGTTTTCTTTCAAAATTATTAAAATCATAAGGTAATTGGTACAGTTGGAATTGCATTTCAAATTATATTTTTTATTTAAAATTAATTGTTTTAACATACTAATTAATATTAAAATAATTTTTAAAAAATAAAAAATAAATATTATTTTAATATATTTTTAAACAAAAAATATTTTAAAAAACAACTATCCCCTCCAGTATAATTTGTCTCAAATTAACATAAGTCGGTAAGCATGTAACTTTACATTTAATGAAGAATAATACACCACTTTTCTAAGTGGAGAACTGTATTAAATATTGTAGTATCTGATGGAGGCATGTGATGTGAAACGTTGGGATTAAAAGAGGAGGGTGGAGGGAAAATCAAAGGAAGGGACGTGGTGGTTACAAGGTTGACTTGTGTGGTAAGAGAATGATGATATTTTAGAATTTAGGAAGATGGCTCGGAAGAAAGCGATGGCACGTCGGCGACGTGCATAGAAATATATGGTTGATGTAAAGTTTTGCGTGATGTTCTACCAAAAATACATATAAAAAAGGACGCCCTCGCTTTCTTTCCGGCTGTTTTTTGAAAAAAACTTGATGTGAGCTTCTTGATATTATTGAATATAACCCAACTTTTGAGTTGATGTTGCTTCTCTCTCTAGTCCTATCGTGGTCGATGCATTGAAGGAAACAAAGGCTAAAGATATGAAGTATATACTTCAATTTTCAGGTTGACATATTTATTCGTAATTATACCCACATGACAACAACAGAATCGATACCTTGTAATTTTGACTATTAAACCAGTTCAAATATAAATATTATCCTAACAGCATAGAATATAAAATAAAATCTTCAAAATCTAAAGGATAAATATCTAAAGTTTGATATATATATATATATATATATATATATATATATATATATATATATATATAGAGAGAGAGAGAGAGAGAGAGAGAGAGAGAGAGAGAGAGAGAGAGAGTAAAAGGGAAAATGTAAATTAGCTTCTCCAATCCAAGGTCAATCAATAATGATCCATTAGGTAAAATTATGTCGGAACGACGCACGCTGCGCTGCGAATTTTTTAAGGACACAAAAAAATGCTTGGATTATAGCAATATTTATATATAAAAAAAAAAAGTAAAAAAAACCTGATACTCAAATAATTAACTCTATTGGATCTAATAAAATCATGTAGTTAACTATAGGCAATGATAGCAGATAAAATATTAAAAAAAACACTTTACAACAATCAATTAAATCAAATGAGCCATCGATATTATACTAAGAAGAAAAAAAAAAAAAAGTTTGTTGGCGACCCACTAGTACTCTATTGTGGACATCGGTCATTACAAAAAAAAAAAAGATTTGTTAAGATGGTTCAAACCTGACCAAAAATTCTAGACGACGATATAAGAAGAAGTTGCATGAGTCACTAAAGCAACGTCTCGGAAAAGCAAGTTGAACAAAACAAAATAAAGTGAGCATTCGCCTATATTCAATAAATCAATTTTATTTAATTCAAGAATAAAATTTCTTTTAAAAAATAAACTTAACAAAAATTAACAAATAAAAAGACATGGGCTAACCTAACTAAATAAAAAATGATAAAACCAAGGTCATAGAAAGCATGAAAAAACAAACAGAGCTAAGCTTTCGATTAAATAAATATTGAATGATGAAATTAAAAAAAAAACCTAATTTAAAAAATGATTAAAAAAAACTAAATCAATTATAGGCAAACATCATGAAGCTACGTTAATCTCCAAAGTTTGCAACCCATGAGATCTTAGATAAGGGCTTAACCAACCTCAAATTCAAACTAATTAAATGTTGAACAATTAAATCGGGTGAGAAAATACTGTTCTTGAAAAATTTTCAAAACAAAGAAAAAAATCAAAAGAATAAAAATGAAATCTATCAAGAAAAAAAAACATTACGAACGATGGAATAAAAAAAATGCAACTCTTAAAATTATTCTAGACTACAAAAAATAGCAATAAAAAATGGGGATCGGATTTGACAAATCAAAAGATTGAATGAGGATGAAATTGAAAGAAAAATCTAATTTAAAAAATTATTTTAAAAAATATAAAACGAAAAAAGGGGACTAAATAAAAAAGAAATAGAAGTTTAGGGGCTGATTTGAAAAATCAGGTGGCAAGGCGCAAATATTAAGGAAGAAAGAGAAAAGAAAGAAGAAAAAATGATCGTCGGTAATACACTAGAACTCCAATCAATGCATGCACAACATATCCAAAGAGGAAACGCTGGGAAAAAGCTAAAGCCACCCTGGAATGGCTTTTTTGACCGCTAGAATCAGCTACGTGTGCGCTGGCCAAAGACTGCGAAGCGGTTGACACTTTCTTAGCGCGCATTATCCTTTTTTAATTATTAAAAATACTCAAATTACCCCACCAACCAATTAATTACAAAAAGACCAAGAAGAAAATGACACAAATATCATTTAAGCTAAGAGTTAAATTATTTGACACCTCTTTTTACTGTGCAACAATATTGAAAACAGCACAAAACATCCCTCCATTTTCTGATAAGTTTTTTTTTACTTTAAAGGTTACTATACATTTTTAATTGAAAATACAAAACTAACCTTGAGTCGAAGTTTAAAATTTGATTTCTTATAAGGGTAGTGTTGTAAATTCACTGTAGAATTCAAACGCAAAATATTCCTGCAACCAATCAATTTTAGAACATCATAATTGTCTCAAGACAAAGACTATTTTACCTCTAAATGCATGGCAAAAAGCTTCTCTTTCTTTTTTAAGGTCAAGAACAAAAAAATATTATTGTCGTTCACAGTAAATTATGTCCGGTGAACAGTATTTTCTCCATCACTTTTAGTTTTTTTCTTTAATTGTGCCTAAGCAAAGAATCATTCCTCACTTCGACTACGTATAACTAACACCATGATGGTAACATAAAGGTGTACCGATCACCAAATTAATAAAGAACCTAAAAGGTTCTATACAAGAAGATGGGATATATAACTAATCACATGAATGCACCTAGCATGCCATCAAATGTGGTGGGAAAAGGTTATTTAGGTAAGCAACATCAATTTGCTTTTTGGGAAAAATTTCAGCAAGAAGATTGAGTTTTGGACTGGATAAGCTTTGGACCAATATTAAGATTCATATAAATTGAAATTTAGCCATTGAGGGGTTTGGCTTTTGGAATTATATATGCTTTCAACCACAAAATCTTGAACCTGGAAAAAAAGCTTTTTTTTTTTTTTATTCTCTCTTTCCCTTTAATTGATAGTGTCAAATGTGCTAATTAAAAAAGGGATTCAACTATGATTTTCTGTTTTGAGAATAGCTTTGGCCGAGTATTTAAAAACAAAATTTGTTTTGACAACAAAATTCAACTTAATTTTCATGAAAATTACACTAGTTGCACTTCCTGCGATCCGTTATGGTTATAGATTATAGATGTCAGGTGACGTTGGTTTAGTGATAGTAAAAAAATAAACAGGTTATGAAAAACTCTTTACGAGCGTTATCAAACTCAATCTAGAAGGTCAACATTGAAACTCCTAACTTAATTGTTTGCATAGCCTAAGCTTTAAATTAATTATATAATTGTTGTCTTAACATGATCAAAATGATTTGACCATGCCAAATATAATCTGAATGATTAATAAAAACATAAATTAACTTTAATAAAACAATCAGCGTGATATTTTTTTTGTTTTAATTTTAAAATGGAGACTAAGTGAAACAACCCAAGTTCAACCCAAAATTTATCATTCAGGTCATAAATATAATCACAATGCACTAACATGGTCGATCAACAATCATTTTTTTCTTTCTCACGCCTTTATTCTCTCCCCGACCAGCCCTGCATTAGGCCTGGATTGAGTGAAATACAAGTCTAAATTGAAGAGTAATTAGATAATTAAGGACTAATTTTAAAGAAAATGGCCTAGACTTAGGTTGGATGAACCTGTCATGTTATGATGGCATGTGTGGCATCCTCCATCCTCCAAAAGCAGTCTTCCTTGGTGTCTTTGGATGCATATTGATAGTCTCTCCTCTTAGAGGTGGCATGTGGGGTTGTTTCTCCTCTTGCAGATAACCAATTTTCCTCCTCTTTTTTTTTTCTTTATTCTCCTCTTGAATTCTATAGATTTTTTATTTTTTTTTACTTCATTTAAGGGACTGATTTTTTAATCTAATTGTCAGTTATAGTACCTTGAGTTCAATTCTCTCTAAAAATGAAAAATCCAAACAATATTATGCAAAACCAAGTTCGAGTCAAATGACAGATATTTTTGTGCCTTCAATAATCTCACAGCAAGCTCGTTAAAACAAACCATCAATGCCAATTTTGAATAAAATAAATGTGAGAAAATCAAATAAATAAAAAAAGTTCAAGAACAAAAAAAATAAAAAAAAATTTATATCTGATATGTTACGGGATCGTTTGACATAACGGATGCATCATTGTTTTTCTAATTTTTAAATTTTTTATTTTTTATTTTTGGATCAAAACTTAATATGCTAACATCAAAAAAAAATTATTTTAATATATTTTTAAATAAAAAATAATTTAAAAAACAATCTCATGTCTTAAACTCTTTTAAGCGCAAATGGTTAGAACATTGTGCTAAAAACACGAAGGATGCTATTTATGTGTTTGGTTACAACTACAAATTCCAATCAATCATGACAAGTCTTACGCAAATTGAAAGAGCAAACATGGAAATTGGATGAGTAGTATTAATCCCGCTTGTATTAAACGTTGAACATAATTTAATGATTAAAAACTGCGACATCAGGGCACTACATATCCTGGTGAATGTACAGACGCTGAGAAGATCACATAAGCAATCCCACAAGAGAATATTACTGTTAGGATCCATCCACCAAGGAACTTGAGCACAAGTTTCCAATTAACATTCTGCATTACGATACAACATTTTTCATCATAATCCCTCTTAAAAAGAATGTCATATATATGACGCATGTTCTGTTTAGCCTCGGACAATTCCGTGCTCAGTTGCAATCTGATATGGAATTTGATGCTGGTTTTAGAGATTAGGCCATTATTTACGAGGAGGAAACCTTACCCGAATGTCATCGACCATTCCAACTCCTAAAAGAGATCCAACAAAAGCATGTATACTTGAAGCAGGAAGATTCATTCTAGTGACCATCATCACTGCTGCCACAGAGGAAAGCTGCGATGCCAACCCTCTTGAGTTACTCATGTAAGTTAGCTTCCCACCTAGGCATCGAGTCAAGCGCCATCCACATAGGAAAAATCCCATCGCAGCAACTAGTCCGCTAATTGCTCTAAACCACCATTTCACATGCACATACTCCTGGTTACCGTGTGCATGGTCATTGCAAGATAGTTAGACAAAAACCAATAAAGAGAAAAGTTACGGTAAAAGGATGGAGTAAGTACAGAGATATTTATGGTTGTAAACTTACCACATCTTCCCCATTCCGTAGATATTTAATTCTATGATCAAACACGTCAAGGATAGCTGCATATGGGCTTGCAGTGGCAGCAACCTCAATAGAAAATTGAAGCCTGCAGCATACCAACAGATTGTATTGATGTACATGAAGGCATGAGGCGAATGTGAACGAAAGAGAACTTCTACTTCATTTAGAGACAGAGTAAACATACGCGAAGATACATGAAGCAAGGAGGTGTGGGAAGCTGAAGAAATCTTCCATTTCATCATATTTTTCAGCTAAAGCATGTCGAACAAGAGTTCGTCTGTCATACTCTATAACCTTTAACATCAGAACCAAATTAGTAAGATATGCTATCATTCTAAAGAATGATATAGAACTGTGATAGGAGATAAAGAGAAGACCTACAGGGCGTATAATCGAAATCGCAAATTTTCTGATATATGTAGAGGCATCCGACGTTAATGTTCTTTTCTCAATCCTCTGGAAGTTCCTTGTTTGAACCAACCTATTTGGAGTAGATTCAAGCAACTTTTTGAGTTTTGTTAATTGATCTGTAGAACTTTTCTGAGAGACTGATTGTGTCTGCTGAAAATCTTGAATTTGCTGTTGAGAATCATGGATCTTATCCGGTAGTGGTGAGTCCCAACTCCTCTCTTCCTCTTCATAGACTGTCTCAAGAACTCTAGTCTGCATGAAATCCCTCAACATTTCCTCGATATCTTCGTGGTTCTTCTCGTCATCTTTTATTGAACTTGTTTTATCCTGAATTTCTATGCATTGATGATCGATCGATCTGCTTTTCTTATTGGACTTACAATTTGGAATATCATTGGACTTCTTTATGGTCAAGGAAACTATCACAACCTGTTGCAAAATTAAATTCAGTCCTAGACAAGAATAAAAGGAAAGAATGATTGGAACATCCAGTGGATAGCAGAACTTAAGGTTATGTTTCCTTACCAATGACAATATCGCTCCAACAAGTGTAGCAACCAAAACAGCAACTATAGTAAGCCATGTATTGATAAATATAATGTTTCCATTGATCTGCATCCCATTATGAAGTGAGTAATGCAAGTAACTCAATGGAAAACAAAGCAAAAGCATGATTATCTTATTGAACTATGCTTTCCCTTTTAGAAAATCAAACAGAAGTAACAGAAACAAAAAAATAAGGTTTCATGCTATCCTGTTTGACATTTGTTTAAACTTCATCTATCTATCTAATTAGACACTGCTTGTGTTACTTCAGACAAAAATTTGCTACTAGTCAGCTACTAAACACGACAGGATCCTCTCCTGCCTAGGAGGAAATGTCCTCTTTAACATAATGGACTGCCTGGATGAGGGAAGAGAAATAGAAACCTTGAGTTTTTTGTTGTCCATGATGTTAAATTTATATTTTAAAAAAAAAAAAAAAAACCACACCTGAAATATGACAAAGAGGCAAAGTAGTCCAGTAGATATTCCGTAGTCGATAGGGAGGAAAATGAGAATCCTTTTCTCTGCATCTTCTGATCGAAGAAGAAACGCCCTCAAGAGTTTGAAGAAGATGTAGGAACATAGACAGGCGATTAATGGAGCAACTGTCCATTCAAGAGATATCCAGAGGAGTCCTCCACCATTAAAATTGTGATTTTCACTCTGCATGATCAAACTATGGCTGAAGAATAAGAATGAAGATCGAAGTGTCTAATTGAATGCCAAACCACAGAAATTACATTAAAAGGTTCTACTATAATGCGAGTATGCACAAAAGGAAATGATTAGAAAGGAGGGAAATGAAATGATCCGGAGAGTCATTTAGTATGTGATCATTAGGAATTTAACGATCAAAAATATAAATACTTCTTTCATTTCATCAATTACACAAATTTGTTATATATTTTACCACATTTTGACTGATAAATATAGGTTTTTCTACCTTGTTCCATAAGGGTATGTAGCCAAAACCTTCAGTGACAAGGATGGTTCCTAACAGGGCACTCTGTATTGACTGCTGAGATGAGACTGGTAACTCCCAATAGGTTGCAACTGCAAGCCAGATCGCTGCCAATATCATCAAAGGCCGATAGAAGTTAGAAAAAAAAAATGTACAATAATATAGCTGTTAGCTTGGCATTCAAAATCACATAAAATGCTGAGTATTATCACTAGCTTATGCTTAATTATTTAATTTTAATTATAATAAAAAATAAAGTAATAGAATTCAAATTCATGATTTTTCATCATTAAAGTTCTAACATCGTGTCATAGAACAATTTTAATCCGGGAGCCAAAAGCTTAAAATTGTTGGATAGGGCTTCAAGAATGGTTTTATACTATTCTCTACAAATCATAAACTCTATTTTTAACATTTTCATTTGTTAAATAAATAACTTGGCATCAAGATTGATAAATGTGAAATGAGCAAATGTAAACCAATAATTTAAATTGACTGTCATTGAGTACCTGCAGTGATTAGAGCAACTACCAGGCTCCACATCAAAAATCCTGCGTCTGGTTGACTTTCTTTGAGAAACTGCAATGACACAGCCATATTAGTTCATGAAAGAAAGAGCATTTCATAGTGTTTAATTGACCATGTTTATGGACAAATATTCATTTACACACATCAGAAAATAAAGAATCGACAGTGCTCTTGCTTGTAAAGGCAGTTCCCGGAACATAGATTAGGCAAGCGATTATTGAGGCCTTCAAGAGAGTCAATGCTCCTGATCCTACTGGTGTTGAAAACTGCAAATTCAAAATTCAATAAACTTTATAATCTGTAAAAAATATTAAAGTAAATAACATAAGCTCATGCAGTTTGTGTCCTGAGCCTGAAATAAGTTGTACATGCTTCCTAGAGTATTTTCTATGTAAACAGAATACTTGTTTACCACGCACGTATTGCTGAAGAAAAATAGAACAAAGAAAAAAAGAAAAGGAGACAGTCCAACCGGAGCTGTGAGATTGTTTGCACCAGCAGAAAATGCCATAGCAACGGTAGCAAAAGCTCCGAAAATGGGTATCCATTGATACGTCTCTTTCCACCTTCCGACTATTCCAGCGGTCAAATCAACAACAACCTTTCCTTCCTTTGAGGACATTAGTTTAGCTAGCTAGGAGTCTCTCTGAGTGCAATAAAAATTTTGTACAAGGAATTAGAGGAGAAGAATGTTGATTCGAATGCATTAAGATTTACATTGTTTATATCTCTCGAGGACTAGATGGACCGGCCTCATTGTTGGTTTTTGGAGTGTTCTAGTAATTGTTTCTTGTCGCATGTCTCACATGAAGAGGAATTAGCCCTTGTTTTCCCCGGAACTTGGGGTCCGACTTAGTTCTTTATGAATTCAATAGTCCAAGGCTTCGGTGTCAAACAAGAATGAATAGTGGATCAAGCATGGGAAGACATTTTTTACTCTCATTAATTTGAAGGGGCAGTCCCTTGTATTGCTTTTTAAGCAAATGGCATATTACCTTCTTGTTAATAAATGTTAAATCCAAAGCAAACAGTAGAAAAGATGCTTATTTTCAATCTCACCCCATAAGAGGGGCTGCATAGCATTGTTAAAAAAATTCACATCAAACATAAAAGGAGGCTAGAGAATTCTCAATAATCTGTTTATTATGAGTGCTTGAGTTAACCTAAATACAAAGGAATTATATATAGGTTAAACTGAAAATACTATTCTACCCTTAATAAATAAAACTAGATAAATATTACTTGACATCTCCCCTCAAACTCACGATGCGGCATCTACAAGCATCGAGAGTTTGCCAACTAGAAAACGAAAACGAGATATGGAATGCGTCTTGGTAAAGAAATCTGCAATCTGCAAGGAAGAATGAACAAAAGGCAAAGTAATGGCGCCATGCTTGAGATGATGACGAGTAAGATGACAATCGATCTCAATGTGCTTAGTTCGCTCATAAAAACCGAGTTGTGAGCAATCTGAATAGAACTCTGGTTGTCATAATTCATAGGAGTAGGATGAGAAAAGAAAACTCTCATATCAGCAAGTAACCAACATAACCAAACAATCTCTTTGGTAGTAGATGCCATGACAGAAGCTGAAGGAAAGTCGAAATGCCAAATTTTGCAGAAGCGGAAGACAAAATATCACTCCAAATTTTTTATTTTTCTTGCAGAAACTTAACTCAAATACCAAATTGCAGAAACCGAAGAGAAGACGAAATACCAAAACAATTGCAGAGACAGAACAGAAATACCAAATTGCAGAAGCTGATACCAAATTGCAGAAACTGAAGAGAAGATGAAATACCAAAACAATTGCAGAGACAGACAGAAATACCAAATTGCAGAAGCTGATACCAAATTGCAGAAACTGAAGAGAAGACGAAATACCAAAACAATTGCAGAGACAAAACAGAAATACCAAATTGCAGAAGCTGATACCAAATTGCAGAAACTGAAGAGAAGACGAAATACCAAAACAATTGCAGAGACAGAACAGAAATACCAAATTGCAGCAGCTGATACCAAATTGCAGAAACTGAAGAGAAGATGAAATACCAAAACAATTGCAAAGACAGACAGAAATACCAAATTGCAGAAGCTGATACCAAATTGCAGAAACTGAAGAGAAGATGAAATACCAAAACAATTGCAGAGACATAACAGAAATACCAAATTGCAGAAGCTGATACCAAATTGCAGAAACTGAAGAGAAGATGAAATACCAAAATAATTGCAGAGACAGACAAAAATACCAAATTGCAGAAGCTGATACCAAATTGCAGAAACTGAAGAGAAGACGAAATACCAAAACAATTGCAGAGGCAGAACAGAAATACCAAATTGCAGAAGCTGATACCAAATTGCAGAAACTGAAGAGAAGATGAAATACCAAAACAATTGCAGAGACAGACAGAAATACCAAATTGCAGAAGCTCATACCAAATTGCAGAAACTGAAGAGAAGACGAAATACCAAAACAATTGCAGAGACATAACAGAAATACCAAATTGCAGAAGCTGATACCAAATTGCAGAAACTGAAGAGAAGATGAAATACCAAAACAATTGCAGAGACAGATAGAAATACCAAATTGCAGAAGCTGATACCAAATTGCAGAAACTGAAGAGAAGACGAAATACTAAAACAATTGCAGAGGCAGAACAGAAATACCAAATTGCAGAAGCTGATACCAAATTGCAGAAACTGAAGAGAAGACGAAATACTAAAACAATTGCAGAGGCAGAACAGAAATACCAAATTGCAGAAGCTGAAGAATCTAAAATAAAGTTTCAGATATTAATTCTTCAGCCGCAAGCACAAAACTTGATCTTCATCCTCCATCTTTTAATAGGTCAAACAACTCATGTCTGATGTTTTGAAAAATGAATCTGAAGTTAAGCTTCAAAGGAATGCATTGAGCGTGCTGGAACATCCTACAAGGAATGAAGTGGATGATGATAACGATTTTGATACGAGCAGTGGCTCTGACATTGGTGAACATGATTTCTACAAGGGCAGCGAGTTCCATAAAATTAACAAGCAAAGGGTTCGATCAACTAGGCTCTGATACCATGTTAAAGAAATTCAGATCAAACATAAAAGGAGGCTAGAGAATTCTCAATAATCTGTTTATTATGAGTGCTTGAGTTAACCTAAATACAAAGGAATTATATATAGGTTAAACTGAAAATACTATTCTACCCTTAATAAATAAAACTAGATAAATATTACTTAACAAGCATAACTGCTTTGTCTTCACCAGAGATGGAAATTATTGCCTTCCAAGGAAATATCTCCCCGGAGTAAAGGTTAGTGTTTTGTGATTCCCACTTAGCTGTTTTGTCTCTTTCTCTAGGACCTTTTAATCCTCCACCATGCAAGTCTTGAATCAATTTCTCATGTAAGGATCTTTAAGGGATATACAATCGATTACTTTTCATTAAGCAACTATCATGTATATAGAAATCTCCATTAGTTCGACCATTAATATACTTCTTTTGTATCTTCTGAAAATCAGCATCTCTAGTATACAACTCCTTCAAACACTCAAAACCAAAATCTCACTATGAAACTAGACTTCAGAAGGCCAAACTTTGTTCTTCTTCCTCGCTCCACTAAAACTTCCTCTTCTTCAAACATTCAATGATCAATGCCACAATGTTATTGAAATTCCAAATAAATCTCTAATAGCCAAGTCATGAACTCCACACATTACTAACTATCTTAGGCGTGGGCCAATCATGAATTTCTCTCGCCTTCTCCTTGTCAACTTCAACTCCAACAGCTTCTACAGCAAAACTTAAGAATAAGCTACACTTTTTCAAGTTGACATACAACTTATTTTATAGCAGCAATACCTCTAGAGCACTCTTTAAGTGCTCAATATGATGTTTCGTTATGATCAAACACAAGGATATCATTATAATAAACCACAATGAATTTATTTGTAAAAGTCACAAAACTTGGTTTATCAGCCTCATGAATGTGGTTGGTGCATTCATTAACTTGAAAGGCATGACTAACCATTCATACAGCTCATCATTGTCTTGAAAGTTGTTTTCCACTCATCCCCTGGTTGAATCCGAATCTTAAGTCAATCTTCATAAACACTATTGCACCACACAACTAATCTAGCATGTCATCCAATCGTGGAATTGAAAACATGTATTCCATAGTGATTTTGTTAATGGCATGAATATTAACACACATACGCCAACTACCATCCTTTCATATCAATAAAGCAAGGACAACACATGGACTTAAACTCTTTTGAATCAACTCTTTCTTTAATAATTCTTTTATTTTCACCCTTAAGATTCCCCTCTTGTTTGGGCTCATTCCATAATACGGTAAATTCAAAAGACTAGCCCTTGATATCAAGTCAATCTAGTGTTGGATATCACGTATGGGAGGTATCTCATTTGGTAGCTCATCTGGAATAACTTCTTCAAACTCTTACAATAGAGGCTTAACAGCTTCAAAGACCTCTATTGTCTTGTCAGCTTCTTTAAACAGTAAGGACTTCACAATTAAAGTATGTACTTCATCTCCTTTAAATCTGTTAAGGTAAAGAGAGGCTAACGTTGTGGTTACCGATATGGGCACTAATGGTGGTTAATTGAAGAGGTTGGACTATGATGAGATATGCTACTATTTTGGTAAGAGGAAGGGACAGTAGTTCGATTTCGGGTCTGCTTATGGAGAGGAGAGATTGCACTCTCAGCTGAGGTAGTGGTTCTTTGGTTCTAGTGAAGGAGCTGTGATTGTGTGGTGGAGAAAAGGGGATCGGTGATGGGTTAATGATGGTAGCCGAATGACAGCTGAAGGAGAAGGGTGGAAATATTGGTAATGGATGCCTAGATGGTCAATGTTGCTCCATGGATGGTGGTCACAGTAGAGAGAGGAGGATTTCTTAGATGTTGGCAGCTGGGTTTTAATTTAAAAGAAATGGCAAAGGCAAGGAGATGGTGTTGATGCTATAAGGTCTTGCGCTATTGCTATTAGTGGGTGATCTGTTGTGGCTGGAAAAATTGGTGGAGATGGGCTGATGCACCTTGGCTGATAGGTAAAGGTTGTGTTTTGTATGGCTGACAACTTGTGTTCTTTTATTGATATATTTAAGTTTTTTTTGTTTTGTATGGGTGTGTAATAGCTTGTAGGTGAGAGAATGTTTTGGTGTGTGTGATTTTTGTGTTAACTAATTCTCTTTTAAAATTCCTCTTCCCCTTTTTTTGTGTGGTACAACCACTTATTTATAAATAAAACAAACTTTTTATTTTCCTCCTACTTGCTTGGTCTCAAAGTAACTAAAAAAACTTTGGTCCCTCATTTTCATTTTTTTTTCACTTTTGGTCCTAATGTCTAGATATATTTTTTGTATTTTGATATTTTTGAAAAAGACAACATCAACATCGACTCAATTTTTATTTCAATTTGTAAACATTTTTTTTTTGGAAAAGTTTAATTTATAAACATGTTTTCTACAATTTTCTATTGTTTAAAAAAAATCACAAATAAGCACATAGTATCTATTTTATAAAAATTTCTATTTGACTTCTTGTACATTTAGAATCAATAAATAAAATACTTTTATTTCATAATAAATGCAATTGATTAATCGTTTTTGAAAAACACAATTACTCAAACATGAAAAAATAAAAATATAAAAAATTCAAATAATTTTTTTAGTAAAATACAAATACAAAAATTGTGATTGTGTCTAATGAGATTATATAAACATATACATAGCTAGTTTAGATTAGAGTAAGCCACAGTATTCCTTCTCATGTACGATGAAAAATACTCAAATGTACAGATTTCACTACAGTCCTAGTAATTTTTATGAAAATGTTACAAAAATCCACTTTTATGCCTAAAATACCTTTAATATATTACAAAAATACATTTGTTTAATCTATATCTATTTTAAAAGAAAAAAGGCTTTCAAGATATATAACATTATTAATTATTATTATTATTGTTGATAAAAAAACTAAAAGAGTAGGTGAATTTATTGTTGATATCCTCATTATTTTTTATATTTTTTTAATTTTATTTTTTAATATAAAATTGATCAAAAATTATACTTCATAATTTATTTTGCTTTATTTTTTCTAAGGCTATCTCACATGACTTGAGTTACAATTTTGATAAGTTAACTCAGATTAATTTTGATTATTTTTTATGTTTTCTCATTTATAATTAAAAATTAAATTTTATAATTTATTATAATTTATTTTTTTATAAGATTATACCAATTTTATAATACAAATCTGATGTTATTATATCAAATTCATTTATATATAGATAAAAGTTTTTTCTACTAAAAAAATACGATAGTAACTCCTAAATACTGTTTTCTGCACGTTAAAAAAATGTGTTCCGACCTGCATGTAGAATATATATTGTAGATTTGGAGCTCATTGAAAGAGTTTTTTTTTTAATTATTATTATTGTACTGAAACTCATAATTATGTAATTAAAAGAAATAAAATGCTCTGTCATTAATTTCTTAAAAAAAAAAGGTACTACGAGAGCATCAATATCTGTCCTTGTGTACGTGCACACTGCACCGTGCATGTATGTGTTTTTTATTGTCCTCCTCGACCAGCTGTTTGACAAAATTTGGTTGCTCAGGCCAGCGAAGTGGTGGCGTCAGAACGGAATGCCATGTTTTTGAAAATTAATTTATGAAAATTAAATCAAGTGGGGCGACTTTAAAGTATCCATATCAACTTTTATTAAAATAATGTGAGTTTTAAATCAACTAATGCAAATAGAATCAACCTAATAAAATAAGAATCAAAGATAAATGAGATGAATGATTAAATTTATTATTCAACTAGATAAGAGCATGTGCTATGCTGGATCCTAACTAAAAAAAATTTAATATAAAATAGAAACAGGGTGATGTAAGCATTCAAAAAAAAAGGCTAAAAAATTAGAGACTTGAGTCATTAATTTGATTATGTTTAATAAATTTAATTAATTTAAAAAATATAAATAAAAAATACAATGACAATAAATGAATCGACAAAAAAATTGATAATAGAAAAAAGGTAAAAAAAAATCAAGTTCACCAAGATTAACATGTCAAATTCATGACTTAATCATGATATCAGTGTAACCTCATTGAAAGCAAATTAAATAAAATCATGATACTCAATTATAAAAACAATATAATATTCAAGGGTGAAATCAAGAAAAATAAAATAAATAATAAAAAAATAAATTCATATTAATCTGGGTTAACCTGTCAATGATATAGAAAGGAAAGCGAAAGAAAAAAAGCATAAGACCAATTCTCAATAAATTAAATATTTAAGGATAAAATTAAAAAAAAATAATTTAAAAAAAAATAACTTCCAAAAAAAAGACCGAAGTCAACCTATATTAGCCTTTAAAAATACCTTATTGACCCTAACAACCTATTAATTACAAAAAAAAAAAAAAAAAAAAAAAAAAAAAAAAACATGTATAATTATTGCCGTTTGTGTTAAGTCCTCAATTCTAGTTAAAAGTATCAATTCCTCAACGTTTTTTTTTTTTTTTCATTGTTGCTAGAATTTATAATGTGAGGTTTTGGAATGGAAATCTAATTAATAAAGTGGAGAATATACTTATTTATTGATGGTGCCAACCATCAACCAACAACAACAAGGTTTGATGGTAATTTCACAAACCCTATCAGCCATGTGAATTTAATATTGAAGTATATAATTATTAGGGTTTGTTTTTTTCCTTTAAAAAAAATGGTTCCCTCCCACCACATCCGCCACCAAAACCACACCAGACGCCACCTTTCTTGTTCATGAGAAGAGAGAAAAATTAGGTAAAGAGCGCAAATTGGTCAAACAACGCCCTCCGTCTCAGCCACTCATTTTACCTCCAAATCTCCTATCTATTTCCAACGCAACCATCCAAAAGTCAATAACTTTTCAGGGATGAGAATGACATTCTGCTCCCTTTCAATTTATTTATACACATGCTGCCCACCAACTAACATTTCTTTTGGAATACCCATCGCCAACCACCTCTCGGCTCGCCGCCACGGTGATGTTGTCGGTGACGCCATCATTTCTCCGTCCATCACCTTATCTACAAACTCTCACATCCACGTGGCAACATCATCAACATGGATGGAAAGCTCCTAGTCTCCCTTGGGTGTATATTCAGCTCCTCCATGGACCACGCTATTTCCTACTTTTTTATCCATTCTTCTTTTCTTGGATGAAACTTTGGATTGAAGCTTTTTCCCATCTTATCCATTGCTTTTTCCCCCTTTATATGTCCTTCCTAATTATATTCCATCCATTACGAGAGTTGATGTTTCTGATATTTTTATTCTTTTTTATCCGATAAAGATAAAGATATTTCCGGATCAACTTTTATATCAGCCACTGAGATCGAGAGTGCTTAGCACCGTAGTAAATGTTATTTTTTAAAGTAATTTTTATTTAAAAATATATTAAAATAATATTATTTTATTTTTTAAAATATATTTTCAACATTAGTATATTAAAAAATTAAAAAATAAAAACTATTTTAATGTTAAAAATATATTTTTAAAATAAAACAATATTATTTTTAAATAATTTTTTTAAAAAAAAACCTCTTAATCATTGTAGGAATTATTAGTGTATTCCTATCTAAAAGTTTATATATTTTCTTTTTCTTATGAAATAGCATTATTATAATATATAATTTTAGTTTCACTCGAAGTAAAGCGAGAAAAAAGGAAGGTGGTGAGGAGGCTGAGAAGATGATTGGCTAGCAATAAAAGCAATTAAGCTACAAATGAAAACATGTGATACTCACCTTGGTTGATTAGGTATCAAACGACGCGTGGGCAGTACATTGTTCTTACTCACGTGGCTTTGTTTAAAAACTGACACGCGTGCAGCTGCCTTAACGAAAGGGAGTAAAGAGCGCGTGACCCTAAGACTCCACTTTGCCAGCTGGCGTTACTGGGTAGTCTACTGGCGGACCTTATCCTCTTCTTTTTTATGTAATATTTTTTCTGGTAATTAATAAAAAAATAAAAAACATAAAACAAAAGAAAGAAAGAAAGAAAGAAACGTTGTTTATTATTGTATTGTATTGTAGCAGTAGTACATTGTTTACATGGATAGATAGAAAGAAAGAGGAGAGGAGAGGAGAAGAGAAGAGAGAGAGGTTGTTAATGTGACTCTTGAGATAACAGAGAGGAACCGAAAGCCAAACCCTAGAATTCTTTCTTTCTTTCTTGTGAAAGATAACATTTTTTTTTTTAATTATATTTCATTTCAGATCCAAAGATTATTAAGGTGCAAACTTTCTTGCCTTTCAAAGGTTAGTTTTTCAACTTTTGGATAGTTTTTCTTTTTTAATCTCATACAAGAAAGTTTGTTAATCTGGGGTAATTTTTTTATTTTTTTTTTAATTCGAATGTAAAGTTTGAGTCTTTTTTATAATTCATCTTTGCTTGATACTATGTTTGGATCTCATTTATATGTTTAATTGGATTGTAGCCATTAATCATGTGTGGATTAAGATTGGTAATTACTGTATCTCTGATTATGGTGCTTTCTTCTTACCCTTTTCAGATCCTGTCAAATTATAGTGATTTCAAAGGGAAATCAATACTGGGGTTTGGTTTATAGTAAGTTTTGAGTAGAAGTTGTAGTGTTTGTAGTTCTGCATTGTTAAAGAAAGAGGGTGAAGATGGGGTCTAGATCATATACCAATCTTTTAGATCTAGCTTCAGGTAACTTTCCGGCAATGGGTCAACCTCGGGAGAGAAAGCAGTTGCCTCGTGTAATGACAGTTCCGGGAGTTATTTCCGAGCTTGATGATGATGCGGCCTCAGATGTGCCTTCATCAGTAGTTCAGGACCGCATGATCATTGTAGCGAATCAATTGCCGGTAAAAGCAAAGCGTGGGCCAGATAATAAAGGATGGAGCTTTAGTTGGGATGAGGATTCTCTGTTATTGCACTTAAAAGATGGTTTGCCTGAAGATATGGAGGTTTTATATGTTGGTTCTTTGCGGGCTGATGTTGACTTGAGTGAACAAGATGATGTCTCGCAGGTTTTGTTGGATAGGTTTAATTGTGTTCCGGCATTTCTACCTCCTGATATTTTGTCAAAGTTTTATCATGGGTTTTGTAAACAGCATTTGTGGCCGCTTTTTCACTATATGCTTCCTTTTTCGGGGAATCATGGTGGGCGATTTGATCGATCTTTGTGGGAGGCATATGTGGCAGCAAATAAGATCTTCTCGCATAAGGTGATTGAGGTTATAAACCCAGAGGAAGACTATGTTTGGATTCATGACTATCATTTGATGGTGCTGCCTACTTTCTTGAGGAGAAGGTTCAATGCATTGAGAATGGGATTCTTTCTTCACTGTCCATTTCCTTCGTCAGAGATATACAGGACTTTACCTGTTAGGGAAGAGATTCTTAAGGCACTTTTGAATTCAGACCTCATTGGCTTTCACACTTTCGATTATGCTCGACATTTTCTTTCTTGTTGCAGTCGAATGTTGGGGTTGGAATATCAGTCAAAGAGAGGTTACATTGGAATGGAGTACTATGGTAGGACTGTTGGAATAAAAATCATGCCAGTTGGGATTCATATGGGGCAGATTGAGTCTGTCTTGAAACTTGCAGACAAGGAGTGGAGGGTAGGAGAGCTAAAACAACAATTTGAAGGAAAGACAGTTTTACTTGGGGTTGATGATATGGACATCTTTAAAGGTGTAAATTTGAAGCTTTTGGCAATGGAACAGCTTCTGAAACAACACCAAAAGTGGCGAGGAAGGGCTGTTTTGGTGCAGATAACAAATCCTGCAAGGGGACGAGGGAGAGATCTTGAGGAATTGCAGGCTGAAATACAGGAAAGCTGCAGGAGGATTAATGAAACTTTTGGTCGACCTGGCTATGAACCAGTTGTCTTTATTGATCGACCAGTATCTCTCAGTGAAAAAGCTGCATATTTCACTATTGCAGAGTGTGTTGTTGTGGCAGCTGTGAGAGATGGGATGAATCTTACTCCTTATGAGTATGTTGTGTGCAGGCAGGGTGTTTCTGGGTCGGAGTCTAGTGCAGAATCCAGGGGACCCAAGAAGAGCATGCTGGTTGTATCAGAGTTCATTGGATGTTCCCCTTCACTTAGTGGTGCAATTCGGGTCAATCCATGGAACATTGAAGCAACCGCTGAAGCAATGAATGAGGCGATTTCAATTGCCGATTCTGAGAAACAATTGCGACATGAGAAGCATTACAGGTATGTCAGCACACATGATGTGGCATATTGGTCAAGGAGCTTTTACCAAGACATGGAGAGGACTTGCAAAGACCATTTCATAAGGCGCTGCTGGGGAATTGGCTTAAGCTTTGGTTTCAGAGTTGTTGCACTTGATCGTAATTTCAAAAAATTAAATATTGATCATATTGAATCTGCATACATAAAGTCCAAAAAAAGAGCTATACTCTTGGACTACGATGGAACTGTAATGCCACAAACATCCATCAATAAGACCCCAAGTTCTGAGGTCATTTCAATGATAAATACTCTTTGTAGTGATGTTAAGAACACCGTCTTTGTTGTCAGTGGAAGAGGAAGAGATAGTTTAGGCAAGTGGCTTGCTCCTTGCAAAAAACTTGGAATTGCTTCTGAACATGGGTACTTCGTGAGGTATGTTCTAAATTTCTCTTGTTTGCTATTGTTCTTCCATTTCTGCTTGACTAAAAATCATGATGTGTCAGGTGGTCTGCAGATGATGATTGGGAGAACTGCGGGCAGAGTAGTGATTTTGGATGGATTCAAATAGCTGAGCCTGTTATGAAATTATACACAGAAGCCACTGATGGATCTTCCATCGAGACCAAAGAGAGCGCTTTGGTTTGGCACCACAGGGATGCAGATCCTGGTTTTGGAGCTGCTCAGGCCAAGGAGATGTTGGACCATCTTGAAAGTGTGCTTGCAAATGAGCCTGTTGCTGTCAAAAGTGGTCAGTTTATTGTGGAAGTTAAGCCTCAGGTAAATATTCTGCTTCAAATCCAATTTACCAACTTTCTAGCTGAATGCAATTTCCTGTCAATTGCTGTTCTGATGATCAGCTAATTTGTTTTTCAACCATGAAAGAAATGAGCGTCTTTGGCATACCATCTTATTTGTTTTGATTGCTAGAACGAAGTGCAAACTGTTCTCATTTTCTTTAGACCAATTACATAACTTCAAGTCTGGTAAGTAAGCTTATTACAAACCTAGGTCGGAGGAGAAGCTGGAAGTTAGGGAGTGAGAATCAGTTTAATGTTTGGCATGAAAATTATTTCGAGTTTTTTTCAGGAGCAGCTAGTTAGCCAAATGGGAATTACAGATTCATGCAATCATGAAAATTCTGGAAACCTGTTTCCTAGAACACTCTTTCTAATTGTAAGCTGTGCTATAAAAGGAAAAAATAATAGTGTTGGTAAAATACTTTTTTGGACCATGGCTTGATTTTCTAAACTGGTTGGGTTTTGGCCTTTTCAGTTGTCGTTATTTCTCTTCCTGAAGCAATTGCGGTGGTGATGCCATAAAAGTTGCATGATTTCTTATTGATTGTCAATATTGTTTAATAATCAGTCAGTTTGAATGTTCATATTATTAAACCTTCGGATCATTAAAATTTCAGTAGGAGAAAACATTAAAGCTTGTTGATCGTGGATGTTATATCACCACTAATTGAATGGACCCTGATATTTTGTTTGACAATGAACCATGCAAACGCTCAGTGTTAACTTCAATCATAACTACAACCTGCCTTTCTTCTTGATTCTTTTACTGTTTGGGATAACCTGGGTCCATCTTTCCTAATCAAGTGATCTATTCTGGACTAAAATGTAACCATGAAGCCTGACGCAAATTTTCATGCGGCTTTCAGGGAATCAGTAAAGGTTCCGTGGCAGAAAAGATCTTTACATCAATGGCTGAAAGCGGAAGACAGGCTGATTTTGTATTGTGTATTGGGGATGACAGATCAGATGAGGATATGTTTGAAAGCATTGATAATGCAATAGCAAGTGGTATCCTTAACTCCAGTAAATCTGTATTTGCTTGCACTGTTGGTCAGAAACCTAGCAAAGCCAAGTACTATTTGGATGACACAGCTGATGTCATAAACATGCTTGAAACACTTGCAGAAGCTTCCGACCCTTCACCCTCTACCGGAAACTCCCCTTGAAATCTTTAAGATGATCAAGGAAGAATAACGTGCTTGACTGTGATTGAGGGTAGCAATCATTTTCTGCTCATTTTTGGAAGTGGCTTGTTGGAAGAGACATTAATGGCCTCCTGATTGATGGCCTGTTGAGAAATGTCCAAGCGCTTGATTTTTGTCTGGTGACATGACATGAACAGTTCAGAGAGTGGGATTTTTCTTGGGGAAATCCTAAAAAAGTAATTTTTTAATCAGTTCAGACATGTAGGGGTTCAGGTGACCTAATGGATTTATAGGAAGACTGACATGGAATTAAAAGAAATAATTATTGCATTGCAAGCGTGTAAAGGCCAGCTGCATTGGATCCAATATACATGATTGTAGGTGGCATTCATATTCAACTGCATTCTTGCCTGGGTAATTCAAACGGCGGGAAGTTGGAGTTCCCGCTGTAACAGAAGCAGGTATCAGATTGTTTAAGTTGCCATGTTGAACAGAGACTATACCGGTGCAAATTTTTTCCTTCTAATTTTTTTTTTTCTCGAGTGAATTTTTTTTGGAACAATTTTTATTTTATTCCTTTGCTCGTTAAATCTGTAAATTTTATAGCGAAGTTGGGAATTTAGTTGATTTTGAATCAATTTCATTGAACGACATTGTTGCTCATGCTTACTGGAGTGTTGGTTGATTCTTGACCTGTTTGTAAACTGTGGACACTTCTGCCATTTGTACTGCACAAAAATGAGTTTAATGTTGGTTTTGTAAATTCTCTAGGAACTGAAGAGAGAGACCCTTTTTAAAAACCGCTTGTCTTTTGCATGCTTAAGAGGTCTGCTGTCTTGTTTTGGAACTCTTGTCGTCCGTCACAGTCTTCCTTGAACTACTGCCGTTTAAGCCCTGCCTCTGCTTTTAATATCGTCAGGGATGGTCTTCCATGATTTTGTAGGCTGTTTCCGCAATTAGCATAAAAAAAAATTTAAAATTAATATAGTAGCAAAAAGTTTTGATGAAATAACATATCTTTGAATATTATGATTTTAAACTTTAATATTTAATTAAATATCATGTTTCTAAAATGTCATGGTTAGAAACTGTGATAAATTTTAATTGATGTTGCAGTTGTGAATTGCAACATCAATTAAATACTAAACTAACTGATTTTTTATGGTTGTTTAAATTGGTCGATTAATTTATAAAGAAAATCATAAAATTATTAAAATCAGGGTTCTAGGTGAGATTTTTGAGATTTGATGTTTTGGAAGGAAAATAACTTTAGGAAACTTCTGTAAACATTTACACACGATTCAATGATCAAATTAAAAGTTATAATTTTTTTTAGCCATGATTTTGGTTTGGCGTGACATAATCTTCTCTTAAGCGTGGACCTGTCCTACCAATTTATAAATATATCTGTTAGGTCATCCATGTATTTTTTTTATTGCCTACATGCAATAGTGGGTATCCATGTGGGGATGGTTTTCATGCACTTTGTTGAGGATGAGGGAGTGAGAGTGTTTTAAGCTATTCTTAAATGGCTTAATGAGTATTTTTCATCTTTTTAGTTATTTATTGAAAGTTCAAAGGGGTTGATTCTTCAATGATGGTGGAAAGATCAATTACTCTATCATGTTCTAACATTTCTATATTATCTACAATTAAAAAAAAATTGTAAAAAGAGGAATAAATTAACTTTCATTTAGTTTTCCATAAATGATGCTATTAACAATGTTAAAAAAAATTTCTTTGATTGAATTTGGGTTTTTCATGGTGGTTTGATGGGCTAATATCTTCTTTTTTTTTAGCTTGGATTGTGATCCATGTTTTCTCATAAGACAAGGTTCTTTTTTAAAATAATATTCTTAAATGCTTAAGTTGAAAAAATAAATACAAAGATGTATATAATGTGTAGAGGGAGAAAATAACAAATGAGTGTTTTCAGGTGTTTTGTAATTTTTTCTTTTAAAAAAAATATCATTTATATCCAACGATCCTAAGGCATTTATACACCTTCGAACCACATGAATTACCTGTGGTAAAGGGGATTCCAAACCTAGTTGGGCCCTTCATCTGTCTTTTCTTTCTTTTCTTCATTATCTTTTCTTTCTTTAGGGCTAGTTGGGCCCTTCCTTTTTCTATTCCTTCTTCTACTACTCTCCTTTCCCTTTCTCTTTCTTCCATTCGGGTCTGGTTAGGCCCTTCTTTTTTTCTTTTTTCTTCTCTTTCTTTCTTTTTTTTTCTGGTTCGGTTAGGCTTGTTTTATTTTGACCCAATCATATGATATTTGTGGATTTTTTTATATCATTTTTTAATGATTAAGACATTTTAATAGGCTCTTTCAGTCTAATGCTTAGATTCAAGTTATCTCGTCTCCTTTCTTTTTGTTTTTTTTCTCTCTCTTTCAATGTTATTATTTACTAATCTATTGTAACTTAGGCCCTGTTTGTTTCACGGAAAATAGTTTCCTAGAAATCACTTTCCAAACTTTCTTGTGTTTGTTTGTCATTAGAAAAGTTGCCCAACGGAAAACACTTTCTAATCAAAGAAAAGTTTGGCTTAGTTTCTAGGACACTGTTTTCCTTTTATTTTGGGAGAAAAACACTTTTCAAAAGTTGTGAAAAATTTAAAAATATAATATTATTTGCTGATTATATCAAATTTGGTTCTCAAACTTTTGATTGCTATATATTTTGTTTTGAATCTTTTTTTTCAATTCCATCACTTAGAATTTGATTTTTATATCAATTTTAGTCCTTATTTTTATTATTATTATTTGCTTTTTTCTTATCATTTTCTTAATTGAAATTTTTTATCTATCAGATTTGGTTCTCATTTTTTTATTGTTATTTATTTTATTAAAAATAATTTATGAAATTAGAATTTTTTTTTCAATTTCATTCTCATTTAACTTTTTAATTTGTAAGATTTGTTTCCCATTATTTTAATAAACTTGAAAAAAAATATTAACAATTTATTCTTCAGCTTATTTTTCATGACATAGCTAAACACTGGAAAATATTTTCCAACTTATTTTCCATGATACTACCAAACATCAGAAAATAATTCACTTTTCACGAATTTATTTTTCAAGAAAACCACTTTTCAAAAAAAAATACTTTCCAGCAAATAAATAGGGTCTTAGTCTTCGTAGTTTAATGAAACTGATTAATTAATCTTTGTGATTTTTGAGACTATATAATTAATCCTTTAAATCTGTTTATAACTTAGTATTTCCATGATTTCACATCCTTTTCCATCTTCTTTTTTTTTTTTTTTGAGAAATAGAAAAGAGAAATAGTTAAGATAGGAAGATTTGATTAGTGAAAAAGTAAATTCTGAAACAAAAAGCTACTAAATCGAGGAAGGCCAATGCTGGTCAAGGTAATCTGTAATTGTTACTGGAGACTAATCAAATTAGTTTAACTAAATAACCCTTGCACTATACCTCTCTCGTATTTTCCCATTTTCTGCTCTATCTGTCTCTTTCTAACATGATTGATAATGAGGTGAATGAGTTTTTATAAAAAAACATAATTAAATTAAAAAAATACATTTTCATATTATTTTTTTATATTTTTAATCTTAAACATATCAAAATCATATAAAAACATCTAATTAATTAATTTAACGTTCTTACAGCCATACACTCGCTAAGTTGGGGTGAAATCCTGGCCCATACAGGGGACAAGACAGGAGGCCTGTCCTCCGTACTCTGAGCATTAACAAGGCCACAAGTACCCACGTATTTATTTCCTCTACATGTAATTGTATTTATTAATTTCTGGACATGCTGAACTACTCTGATAAAACTATTGATTGGCATTTTAAGTGTTGAAGCTTGTCTCATTCAGCCTTTCATTTCCAACATCCTTATTATTCATATCTCACCATGTGGGCTATTGCTCCCTTTACGTAGGAGACACAGCTTTTGGTTCCATTTTTTTCTTCATTTTAAGCTAGTCAAGATCTGCATGGGGACCATGCAGATTCAATGCAGGAAACAAGAAGATGAGCTATATATGGCTATCCACGCTTGGAGTTCTGGTCACAAGATGGAAGTGCTCGCGTGTTAGCTAGCAGTCAAACAGATGTAGGCAATGTTGCGCACACAGCTCGTGAACCTTGCTCATTGCTCAGACTTTCTAAATACGGACCTTATGCTCACTAAAAGAATGTCATTTTATGGCAGTGACCTAAAGCTCTGTGCTGCTTGACCCTACCTGAAAGCACCAGCGAAGGAGACGAACAGCTAGCTAACACTACCAATCTTGCCAGATCCTCCAAGGCTGTGACCCCATGGCTACAAAGCAAAAGCATGTATGGCTATTAGAGATTGAATTCAGTCACGATGCAATGCATTTCTCTTCGAAAATGTTGACCTGAGACATATACATAACAAAAATTGATGAAGATAATTTCTATTTTCTCCCCACACCATTTGATTTTCCATTACAATAATACAATGACATGAACATACAACACTTTACAGAGGTGGGTCCAAACATCCCATGCTCCCTCATGCGACAGGGCATGTTCAACCCACGCGCCACCCCACGCGCCACCATGTCTAGTCTAGCTACTAACCGCACCTTCGAGTGAAGATCAAATATTTGGCAAAATTGTCAAGTCCCGCTAGCCAGAGTACATGAACTTGTAACCATCTTTTTTTTTACTACAGGATTTGATATGACAGCTCGGCTTATATTAGACCAAATCGATTCAAATCGGCTAAATAATTTGATTGGTCTACCATAAACCAAGGTTTTTGCAGCAATCACTGGACCGGATAGAACTACAATGTGATTTAATATTATATTACAAAATTATACAAAACAAAAGGGAGAGAAAAGGGGGAGAACATCAAGAACTCGCCGGAGACAAGTACACTTGACTCTGTATCACAGTTTTGCCAATCTTGAATCCTGGAACCACTGTGAAAGCTACCAGGAGATCAGTGTCAGCGTTGGTGGTTTCTAATACTGAGTCTTGTGTAACAGCCTCCATGTAGACATCAGAGAATCTGCAATTCTTGGCTACCTGAAAAATACTGACATCCTCACCAAATGAGAAAGCTAAGAGATTCAAGGCCCATAACCTTCTAGCCATCTCAACAAATGCATTAAAGAAAGCAGAATCTGGGAATCCACCAGAATTCACTAGCTTTCTCTGGTTTAAATTCCCAAACAGAGAGCACTCCATTTTTGCATGAACAAGTTGAAGATACTTAGCCCTTGTGAATCGTGCAAATGATGAGTCTGGATTCTGAGTCAAGAACTGTTTTGGGTTCAAAGATTTGAGCTTTTTGAATTCAATGAAGTAGTAGTGTTCACTTTGAAGCTCTTCATTTGGATGACTGAAACCCTCAAGCATTGTTTTGCACACAAAAGATTCAAAGACAAAGCACCTGTGGCTTGGATTTGCGAAAACAGTGTTTTCTGGTTCAATTGCTTTTGCAGCTGCTTCAATATCCCAGCGGGCTACCTCCATTTCACAAACCATTAGTTTCACAAAATTCCTCACGGACCTTAAAGCATGATGCAAGAATTGAACAAAATGGGTTGGATTTAGGAGTGAAAACCGAATGTTGTCGAACATTGATAGAGGCCCACTTGCATTTAGTCTCTTCTCAAGAGACTTGTTAAAAGCTATGGCCTCATCAAGCTGTTTCTTGAGTGAACCAATGTCTGAATCTTTAACCTCAACACCTGCTTCCAGTTTCTTGATTGTGATCTCATAGGTCTTCATTAAGCCCTGTTGTTCTTGAATCTCCGCCAGCATCATAGTAACCTGGGGTGAAAGGTCAAGCTCATTCTTGAAAAAACTACGCTTAAGTTGTGATAATTGTTTCAACTCATCAACAACAGCCTGATCTGAAGCTTGTATAGCATCACTACAATAAGGATTCTGAGCCATTTGTAGCTCCGCGTAACCTGCTTTAATTGTAGTAATGCTTGCAAATAGCTTTGCCAGCAATGCCTCCAAGACTGCTCTGCGCTTGGCCTTGGCATCTTTCTTCTTGTGATTATTAGTGTTTTGAGGTTTGTAGGCGGTGTTTGAATCATCTTGATCGAACTTGTTGTGTGGTGTCAGCATACACATGCCAATCCCATTATTTGAAGCAATTCTAGTTGCAGTCTTGAGGTTGATAACTTTTTGGAATGTTCTTGCTATCTTGCTCTTGTTGTTTGGGAGTGATCTACATTTGATTGTCTCCATGATTTTAGATGGAAATCAAATGAAAGAATGTGGAAGGGGTTTTGGTTATGAAGATTTTTGGGTGGTTTTTTTTATTAGAGAAAGAAAAAGGGGTTTGGGGGATTGTACAAGTGACAGTGTTATCCCATGAGAAAGAAAAGCCAGACACAAATTTTGACTAGCAGATTGGAGCTGGAGATGGAGGTGGGCTGTGGCTAAGCTAGCTAAGGGTGTCAGGTACAGTGATGATTGAAGGGTTTTTTTTTAAATGCTTTTTTATTTTAAAATTTTTTAAAATAATATTTTTTATATTTTATTAAAATTTATTTTTTATATTAATACATCAAAAAAATTTAAAAATACAAAAACAAAATTATACTCTAGCCTCCTAAAATGAGAGATTGGTCCGAAGTGTTTTTTTTTATGATATAAAATTAAAAAAAAAACATTAAGAGAATTATTAAAAAAAATTAAACTTTTTATTTATTTATTTATATTGCTAGAATTTATTTTTCTTGAATTGCTTTATTAACATTGGATTTTTTTAACTGTTATTTTTTTATTAATTTATTCTATATTTTATTTTTCAAGCTGATTCTGTATGTTATTTTTAAAAGTTAAAGAAAACTCTAAATTTTATGCAAAGATTATAAAATCATGAACACATAAAATAAAACAAAATCCACGGAAAATCAAATTGAAAAACCACGCCGATAAAAAACATATAAATTGAATCAAGTATGTTTCGTGAATAAATCAATAATTTATTTTTATTTTTCTCTCTTGTGAATAAATGTTAATATAATAATAAGAGAGGGCTTGTCTTAGTAAACATAAGGATGTAGCTAATCAAAACTCAATAGCAGAGGGATGTGGGACATAACTAACCCTGCCAAAACCGGAAAATCTTAATTATTGAAAAAGAGAAATCAGTTTTTTTATTATTATTATTACCATGTATGTTCGTGTCAGCTTCTCTATGCCACGAGTAATTTTACAAGCCTTGAAATTATAGACCCTAAAATTAACGACCATATAACCTTCTAATAGTTCTGAGATTTGTGAGACTTGAACGGGTAATTTCTAGAGAGCAAACACAGGATATTACTAGTTAAGTTATACTCTTTAGAATTTTTTTTAAAAAATCAGTATTGTAGATATACGAGAAGGAGAGATGATGATGTGTGGGCCCATTTATATGGTGATTGATTTCGCACCATCTCAGCATGGGCCCCATTCAACCCTGGAACGAGAGATGGCGGATTAATGTTTGAACATCCGAGTGCGTGATTAACGACCATGATGCATGGAGCAGGTATTCGTATAATTCTGGTGGCAAACAGGAAATTTGTTTGTAAATTATTAAATGAATAATTAATGCATATAAAACCTAAGGCTTGAGGGAAAAAAAAAGGGTTAAGAATAAATTGTGATTGGGTCGGTGGGAGACCTTGACGGGACAGTACTGTGATTGTGATATTTAGAATCTTGGGTGGCCAGATATGACAGCATCATCAAGTGAATCTACAGTTGAGAATTGAGCTGTGACACTGATTGCTGTGACTCTAGCCGCTTTATGTAATTTGCAAATTCCTACATCAAGGTTTTACAGTGCTTAAACAGGCTTTTCATCGTATTTTATTTTTTTTACTTTAAATTAAATTTATTTTAGTATTTTTAAATATTTTGATATCCTCATATTAAAAATAAAATTTTAAAAATAAAAAAATATATTACTGTAATACATTTTAAAAAAATCTTTTTAATATATTTTTTTATGAATTAATTTGTTCTATGTTTTGTACACAGAAATTATCAGTTTGAGACTTTTTTTATTTATTTTTTAAGTCTATTCATCGGGAACCACTACTGAAACCTTGGAGTCTGCAACTCTCTAAATTTTAACTTTCCCAAAAGGTAAAAATCAGCCAGCGAGAAGGCTCCAATGGGCATTGTCTATTTTCTCTGGGGATCTTGTAATAGTAAATAAATTGCTGGAAAAAAAAGAAAAAAGAAGTGAGGAAACACAGCATAGTTCCATGAGAATATAATTCACACATGCCTCCCCTTCTGTTGAAAATATTAAATTGCCTCACAGAATTTGCATCATTTAATACTGTGGACATGGAAGGGACAGTGGGAGTAGCTGGGAATTTAAAAAAAAAAAAAACTAAAAGGAAGAAGCTTCCAAGCATGCGGTTGAAAATATTATATGTGAAAAAGCTGGCATTTTGAAATTCTTGCAAGCATAGAAATTAATTTAATAAATTGAAGTTGTCTTTTGAATTAAATTACTTAAAGAGTCACTTGAAATCATTTCTTTAAAAAATAATAATAATTCTAAAACGCAAATAAAAACCTTGTTTGTTTTTGTTTTCAATTGCCTTCTTTGTTTTTTATATTGATGGTGTAAAAAGCAAGGATGATTATTTTCAGTTCAGTTTGGTTTTTATCAAAAAAAAATAATTAAAACTATTTTTATAAAAAAATAAAACTGGTTCAAACCGACCGGTTTTAATTTGGTTATTTTGAAAAAAAACCGATTCAAACAGGTTTGGCTTGGTTTTTTTCCGGTTTGGATCTGTTTTTTCTGGTTTGGCTCGGTTTTCAGTTTGACTCGGTTTTTTCCGGGTTTTTTTGGTTTGGATTCGGTTCGGTTTTTTTGGTTTTAGGCTTATAAAAACAAAATCAAACCAAACCTGTCAATTTTTTAAAAATTATAATTGATTTTTTTCATGATTTAATTTTTTCAGTTATTTTTTTTTTCTCGATTTTTTAATTTTTTTCTCGTTTCTATTAAAAAGCAAAAGAAAAGAAAATGGCGCGAAGCAATAAATGGCCGAAAGAAGATGGTGACTAAAATACAGTCTTGAAATGTGGGACATGGACAACGAACACACCGAAGCAGACAACATAAACAAAACTTAAAAATGAGAACAGCTAGCAGAGTACCGATGCTTTGTGATTTGATGACCGTTTCTGGAAATTTTTATTATTTTTCTCATAGACAGAGAGACCAATAATGTTTTGCCCAATAAAATAAAATATAAAAAAAAGGGCACACCCACCGTTGAACAGTTGAACCTTTATGGTTTGTGAGGCTTTCTAAACACAAAAATATACAGAGGAGGAGTACAGACAAAAATAAGCACAAAGTAATATAATTGCAACCCCTGAAAAATAATTGTTTTTATATGTAATTAATTGTAAAATACGTTTTGTTTTACCAGGGGTGTTTGTAGTAATAATTATTTTTTAAGATATTTTTTATTTAGAAATATATTAAAATAATATTTTTATGTTTTAAAAATTAATTTTAATATCAGTACATCTAAACGATCTGAAAACATAAAAAAAATTAATTTAAAATAAAAAAATAAAAATAAAATATTTTTTAAAAAAACACTTTTAAAATTCAAAAATAAAATAACTATATATCATCAAAGAGTGCCCGAACACGAACAGTTTGAGTTAAAATATAATAATAACTGTGATGAATTGTGTTTTGTAGGGCACACCCCTATATTAATTAATCATCATTGTTTAAGAACATTATGAAATTACTGTCGGTATATAATTAATTAGATCATGCACTATAAGATATGCTCGAGACTGACCCGTATAAGCAAATTGATTAAAAGAAAGGTTCAATTTAAAGATGAGAAGGTCCCAGCATCCACTTATCATCTATCTGTTAATATGATGTTGTGTTTATGTAATTAGTTCATTCAATGTGTGTGTGTATGCCACTTTTTTTTATTACTATTAATGTGGATGTTCGGATTAATTTGTACATATCTCAACTTCCCACGAGCTCTAAAGTTAACAAGTATGTAAACTTATAGTGACCCTGAAGTTTATGAGAGTATATGACACTTTTTTTTTTTAGTTTAACGTGAGTGTCCCGACCAACTTGCACGCATCTCGACTAATCCCACGGGCCCTCAAGTTAACAACTATGTAAGCCTCCAGTAGCTATCATATGAGCAACTACAGGGCTCGAACCTGAGACCACAGAGGGAGCAAACCTCTTGGTCTCATTCTCTTACCATTGGGTCACCACCACACTTTGATGGTTGGTATGGTTACGGTTTAAAAAAATATTAAAAAAAACATTTTAATTGTGGTTTTTTAAATAAAAAATATATATTTCATTAAAACTAGAATTTTTATATATATAATAAATAATTTAATTTATATAAAATCAAAATTTAAAATATAATTAAGGATAAAAATGCAATAACTAAATGATTTTTTCTCGTTTTTCACGAGCAAGAAAAAACATCATCATAATACCAAACATTCTACTACTTTCAGCTATAAAAAAAACCAGACCAAGGGTTCACTAACACTGGATAAATAAAATTTAGGAAACAAAGGCGATCGAACATAAGAGTTCCAAATAGAGATATGTTTCCAGTTCGATGGGTTTGGATTAATGTTTTTGGTAGCTCTGTGACATTAATGGCAGACAATAAGACATAAACAAAAGTTTGTAATCGATGCTAATTCGAGGAAGGGCCAATTCGAGCCTAAACAGCATCAGCCTTCATTATTGAGACTCGTTAAATGTTACCCTTATGCCAAAAGACATGCATTTTAAGTAAGGATGGTTATTTTTTGTATGGTTTGGTTTTTATTAAAAGAAAATAACTAAATTGAATTTTTTAAAATAAAAAACCGAAACAGGTTCAAACCGACCGGTTTCGGTTCGGTTTGGTTTTTTAGGACAAAAATCAATTCAAACCGGTTTGACTCGGTTTTTTCCAGTTTGACTCGAGTTTTTTTTGTTTGGGTCCGGTTCAGTTTTTTTGGTTTTAGACTTATAAAACCAGAATCGAACCAGTCGATTTTTTTAAAATTTTAATCAGTTTAATCGATTTTTTAAAATTTTGTACTCACTTCTAAACTTCTAATTTTAAGGATCTAAAAAAAAATTTCAGGAGTTGTTTAAGGTTACTGGTAAGAAAATCATTTCTCCTATGTATTTATCTCTGTATACAATGATAAAGGCATTTTCGAGCTAGTTTGCTCGTTAATCAATTATTTCTTTATATATACATGATGTATTTAGAAGAATTAATAAGTTGCTCAATATTAATGCTAAAATTTAAATTATAAAACACAAAAACCAAATTACCCATATTAATATAATATATCAAGCAAGAGTCACTGCAAATACATACATGAGAGGCTTAAATGTAAGAATGTCATTCTAAAACATCGAACATTAACCCAAAAAAAAAGAGGTTAAAAGAGAATTGTTTTTTTTGTTTTACTGTAGCTCTTCTTATAAAATAATATTCATTAAAATATTATTTTTTTTGTTTTTTTATCAAATGTTTTTTTTAATTTTATTATTTAATATTATATTTATTTTTTATTGGGTTATCTCGTTCTCATGACATAGATTGCAGATTTGATGGGTTAACCTGATTAATACGAGTTTTTTTTTCTTAGTTAACTTTTTCTCCTAGTTTCATTATTTAATATTGGGTTGATTGAGAATTAGATTTTATAATTTGTTTAAATCCTTACCAATTTCATCCTTTAATTTCATCCTTTAATATTTGTTTTGGATCCTTTTATATAATTGTTTTTTCAATTTCAACCTTCAATTAAAAATTTAGGTTGTCCCCTCATTTATTTTTTATTTCAAATTAGATTTTTATTCTTTTAATTGCTATTTTTTTTTATCTTTTTGTATAATTGATTTTTTTCTATTTCATCCTTCGACATTGATGTTGTTGGGAGTTGAGTTTCATGATTTTTTAAGATGATATGCTTTTAGTTTAGTGACTCGGGTCACAAGTTTAAATAGTTGACATAGCTTGACATTGTTTTTTTTTCACTTATTTTTTTTTCGATTTCATCCTTCGATGTTGTTCATTTTAAAAAATAGGCTTCATAATTTTTTTTTTATTTCCTTTCAATCAGGTTATCACGATTTTATAATCTAAACATCAAGTTTGGCCAGGTAATTCAAGTATTTTTTTTTAATTTGCTTTTTTTATAATATTTTTCTAGTCACATCCTTGAGTTTTTTTTTTAAATTAAGTTTTGTTATTTTTCCTGTTATCTAAGTATCGTTGTTGTCCAGAGGTGAAGGGTGACAGTGAAAATATCCTCAATTATATTAAATAGGCTACAGATTATTAAGCGGCATTTTTATATTTTTGCATTGCATCAATCCAACAAGTGACAATTAGCTGATTTTGAAGATTCTTCGAAGGCTTTGACTAATCAATGCATTTATTCTATGAGCATTCAAATGTGGTAGTTGAGAATTAAAACTTATGTTAATGGTCGCCTACAAGACACTTGGCCTTTTGGATAGTAAACCACAATTTCTCCAGCAGCTAGCATCTACCCGTACACACAGCAGCTAGCTCTCGCTCTGAATTCTGGTTTATTATTCATTATATCTGACATTAAAATTTTGACAATTCAAATTGATTATGGCTCGCCCTAGGTAAGTGAGCAAGATTAATTTTTTTTAACATAAAAAATAATGCTTGCTGGGTTTTTTAAAAAATAAAAAGATATGAGATATGAATTATTTACTTTGTTGAATTTAATAAATTTAATAATATGATTAGATTTTAAATAAATACTCGAGTTCAATCTACAATCAATTTAATATATAATTAATTTAATGTTAAATGATGAAATAAAAAATATTAATTTTAAAAATTTATGAAACTAAAAAAATAATAATAAAAAATAAGAATTAAATCCAATATAAAAAGAAGGATGAAATCGTAAGAAAATTAATTTTAAAAATTATCTTAAATAAAAATAGTAATTAAAAGAATGAAAGTGAAATTTGATAAATAACTGAAGGATGATGAAATTAAAAATAAATTTTAATTTTATAAATAATTTCAAATCAAACAACTAGTAATAAAAAAATTTAAATTAAATATAAAGGAAAAATAAATTAAAGAATGAACATAAGAAAAAAAAAATACATTGGTGTCATACCCGAGGATTGTTAGTTACACACATAACCCATCAATAGAGGGGGTGATAAGAGGATTCTAATTTCGCTCTAAAACTACCGTTTGGCAATTAAACAACCCCTCACACGCGTGGAAACGCCCCTCAGCTTATTTGATTATAATAAAAAAAAGCCAAGATGAAAATAAAAAAACCAAAGGACACCAATTAATTTTTTTATTTTAAGAATAATTTAATCATTTTATTGTGTTTTAGAAAATAAAAAATCAAAACAATAATTTTTACTTTCAAGAATAATTTAATTATTTTATTATATAAATAAAACAATATATTATATCATCCTAGTAACCAAGCCAAATGTTTTGCTGATAAAAACAAAATTATCATTTCAGTATTCTAGTTCATATTACAAATGAGTCTATAACTATAATAATTGACACGGTTCAACATCACCCTTCCATCTTTTATTTTATTTTTTTATTAATATAGGTGTTCGGGTCAGTTTGCGTGTACCTCGACTAATCCCACGGGCCCTGAAGTTAACGACCATGTAAGCCTCCAGTGACCATCATATGAGCAATCACAGGACTTAAACCTGAGATCACAGAGGAAGCAAACCCCTTAATCCTAAACTTTTAGCACTAAATCACCACCTAAATGGTTTCATTTTAGTTTTGTTCTTGATAACAACGTTCCAAGCACACTTATGTTCACTAGATTTTATTTGAGACAAGGAGTCTTCACGGAGGGCCTTGTCTTAAATTATGACAAATTAGTGGCATTAATTAATAAACAATATATATATATATATATATATATATATATATATATTCCTTGTTCCTTTAATTATATCATGAGAAATAATCATTAAATACCTTATAAAAGGATACTACTTTTCTTTCTTTTCCCGCATGCAACTTTAACGTTAAATAAATGCTTGGTTGAATTCCGTCTCGAGGCTTAATTTACACAACCACACAATATTTTAAATAAGAAACAACCTCTTTTACTAAAGGAAAACTAAAGAGAAGTATATTGGAGTGTTGGCCCATATGGTAAGTGAATTTTATTTAATTTTTATATTATCGTTAAGGGTTTGACTAGAAAAAATATTGCAAGAAATAATTTTTTTTATATGTGTTAGTTTGGATATAGATAATCCGTTTAAGTAAATATAATATTGGCATGAGAATATGTTAAAAGAAAGGATTATTGAAGTTTAGATTAGAAGTGGATTTCTTATATACCTAATTTTTAATTTTAATTTAAAAATATAGTAGAAAAATCATGTTTAATTTACATTAGTTTGGATATGGATTAATTGTTTATATAAATAAACTCTATCTATATATACATGAAATTAAAAGAATTACAGCAAAGCAGGCGTTTAAACTACTCAAAGTATTTAAGTGTTAGGTATGTATGAATCATTCCCTTGATGGTTTTGACTTAACGGGGAATCAAATAATAATGTATCATTACTTCTGTTATAATTATGTTCTCCAAATACCGCCATTGGCCTAACGGAATAGTATAAGTTAATGATTAATTCTTCATCATGATTCAAATTAATTGTTAATTGTAATAAGAATATATTGATTTTGCTCGTATAAATTCAAAGGATGTTTAAAAGTGTAATAATAATTATTTTTTAAAAAATATTAAAAAAAAATATATTTAATATTAGCACATTAAAACAATAAAAAAAATTGTATTCAATATCAACATATCAAAATAATAATTAAAATTATGTTATAAATACATGCCATGGGATACATGTCGTTAAAAGACTTAAGATGAGATGTGCTTGTTTGGAAGTGTAGTTGTTGTTATTTTTTAAAGTGTTTTTCGTATCAAAATGTATCAAAATCATGTTTTTTTTATTTTTTTAAAAATTATTTTTCAGATCAATGTATCAAAAAATTTTAAAATATACAAAAAAATTAATTTTTTATAAAAAAATTAATTAATTTAAAAATACGGGTATAACCGCGTTTCCAAATGCTGACATCATCGGTGTAAAGACAAGGCGGATAGAAACGACATGCTGCCACCGATGAATCAAAAAGGCCCGGAATTGTAATGTAAAGACAAGGCGGATAGAAACGACATGCTGCCACCGATGAATCTAAAAGGCCCGGAATTGTCAAAGCCGAACTGATAGCCCCTGAAAAAAGGGTAGCAAGCGTCCAAGGCCTCAGTGGGATTGACTGTAGACAATCAAAGCTGTCCTTCCCCTGAGAAAATGGCCATAAATATTAAATAGTGAAAAAAAAAAATGTTCACAATTGCAATATATTGAGATGTGAAATGACGACATTCTTTCATTGAATGTCTTGGATTCTCTCACCCCTTGGGCAGGTGCATGTTACCATCAAATTTTAAAGTGAAAGCTACGTCCGTGGTTAATTAAAAAGCTTATTTTTAAAAATTCAAAAAATTGTCCTATAAATATATATTTATAGACATTGCGAATGCATTTTTAATATCATTTCAGATCATATATTATACCTTTTAATTACCAATCAATCTTTATATTTATGATATTTGTATTCTTTAAGATGCCTCCATGTGATTTTCCTCATCAAAATTAACAATCACATACATTATAAATTAGCTTAAATGCCCTCTAAAAAAAACAACATATAATATACATTTGTCACCAAATAATCTATAATTTATCACTGTTCTTCATTTTTAATATGTATATGAAAAGCAAAAACAACATGTGTATGTAAAGATTTATTGATAGGCTTTCTTGTAATTTTATGTTTTGATACAACGTTTAAGGTTTCATGATTAGGACCTGTTTGTTTTTGTGTTTCCAAAATATTTTTGAAAAATTTTAAAATTTAAAATTTTTATTTTTTTGCTTTAAATTAATATATTTTGGTGTTTTTAAATTATTTTGATATACTGATATAAAAAATAATTTTAAAAAAATAAAAAATATCTATTATTTTAATATATTTTTAAATAAAAAAACATTTTAAAAATCTTAACAGGTATGATGTCTCTCTTTAATAAATTAATATATTATTTTAATATATATATATATATATATATATATATATATATATATATATATATATATATATATCGTGTTTCTGATGGAGAAGCACAGAATAAAGGCAATACAGGCTAGAAGTCGGCTAAAATTTAAAGGTGGCTAATAAATAAATAACTGAACAAAAATTCTATAGTGTCATGCTACTTTAGCATTTCCATCTTGACTTATAGAGCAAGCTTCTTATTGGGCTCAAAAAAACAAGAAAGATAGTAGACGCATGTCAATACATCCTAATCAATCTTATCGATTAGTGTAAAGCATTGTTTTTTAAAATATTATTTATTTTAAAATATATTAAAATAATATTTTAAAAAAATTAATTTTAATATTAATATATTAAAAAGATCTAAAAATAAAAAAATAAAAAAAACTGCTGTCGCAAATAATAGAATCACATGCACGAAGGTTTAAAGAAATTAAAGTGACCCTCCAAGACTCCTGCAGGTACACCATCATTGCTAAGCAAATAAACGAAAATGATTGAAGCTTTACCACAGTAAAGTGAATTGGAAGGGGTACATTGGGATATCTTGAAAAGAAAGGAAAAGGATTATCAACCTAACGATCTTGATCAGGGATTTCTTTTGCTTTCTTCTTCTTTTTTCTTTTCCTTTTTCAGCAAGGAATCAAACTGAAAGCTATTTTTTGTTCTGATATATAGCATAATTTTAAGATTCTAAACTATATATAAAAAAAATTTAGAGTCCTCAAGCTTTAGATTATAACGCTTAATTGTAGAGAAAACTCTACAAAACTCTGATAGTTTCTTAAAAATCTTTATTTTTTTTAATTTAATTTTGATGTGATCCAACATATTCCAAAAGATCTATTAATAGTTCTAGCAATGAAGTTACTATGGCTAAGGCAATGAAGTTCAAGGAAGCCTTTAATGAGTTTTTGCAAAACATATGGGCTAAGATGGACTATAAAAGAGCAACAACCTCAAAAAAACAAGCCTTAATAAATTTGATTCATATTCAAGATGGGCTTAAGGACTATAAGTTTAAGCCAAGGGAGTAATTTAAGCTTCATTGAGCTTGTTTTGTCAAGTATTTTGTGTTTTCTAATCCTATAAAGAAATCATGAATTATTTGGGGGGAAAAGCCTATTCTATCAAGAAGATTTAATTGAAACGAAAATCCTACTTTACCATGAACACTAAGGTGGCGGCAAAGTAGGATTATTGGGACAAGCAAATTTTCTAGTCTATTTTTCAAAGACAATTATTTTCATGATATTTAATTAGTTTTTGAGTTATTCAGGGTTTAGTTTCAAATGGGATCATGTGAGCTTGTTAAGTTATCTTAGGGTTTTATCTCTAATAGTATAAATACTCTTTTGTAAAACTTAATTTGCAGATTTGAATGCACATAAAGTTGCCGCATATTGTAGCATAGAAAATAAGAATTTTCTTGTTTGGTTCTTGATTGAACAACACTCTTCAAAGAATTGACCAATCTTTGTTGTGATTTTATACTTTTTATGGTCATCTTCAAGTGAGGACTTTGTGTAGATGTGGTTATTATAGTTTTGGTGTCTTGGGGCAGATCATCCATTCTGTCGCTTAATTATCAATCTCAAGCCTGAATTAGATAAATCTTGGGTTCGTGAATTTAATTAAAATTCTGCATCAACTGCTATTAGAGCAAGGTCAAATCTCAGGTTATATCCCTTTTAATTAGGTAGTTATTGTGTTTCTTTATAATTTCCGAACAGATACTTTAATAATAGTGTGTTCTTGATTGTTTCATCTAATCGACATCTTTAAAAAAAATTGCAATACCATTAAATTCTTTTACATGCGACATTAATAATAAGATTGAAAATGACATTAATAATTTGCAATACCATTAAATTCTTTTACACCAGAGAGATCTTGATCCAGATGATGATTGTTGCGACGCTGCAAACATGCGACATTAATAATAAGATTGAAAATGATTGTTACTATTTTCATTAACATTGGTATTATTTTTAAAAAATTGAATTTATCACTAAGGTATATGGCTTATATTCATCTTGTTTTCTTTTGTGTTTGTATTTTATAGGAATTTGACCAAAACAATTGATGCTTTAAATCTCATTAGTCTTGATAGCATTGACTTATTGAATGAGTGAGTTTGTAAAGAACTTAGCCTTCTTGATAGAGAGGATATAAGTTGAGAGACTATTGAGACACCTTTGCCTACTTTAGGTTGAAGAGATCTATATTGATGATGATGATGACTTTAATTGAAATAACAATCTATTGGAATATCTAGTTGATGACTTCCCTTACATACCACTACAAGATCAAGATCTTTATTTTCATATTAAAGATGGAGATGATGTCTGGTTTATACTTTTTTGTATTAAAACCTTTTATTTCTTTAAAATTTTGACATTTTATTTTTGTTGAAATATTTAAGTAAAGTTCTTTTTAGCCACTTGACTATCTATAAATGTTTGAATTTTAAAATTATATTCCAAATCAAAATTTATTATTCCAATAAAAAAATAAAATACCAACCGAAATTGATAAATTTGATTTGAAGTAGTCTACTACTTCCCATTTTATATTTAAAAAAGAAGACATTTCACACCTTGACAATGAAAAACAGTTTGTATACTCTCTCTCTCTCTCTCTTATCCCTCTCTCTCTTAGAATAATGAACAAAGAAACTTTAGCATGACATAAACGGGCATTTTCTTTGAAGAAATTATATTTGCTAAAGACACTTCGTCTCTGATTACAAATCCGCAAGCTTAAATGTAATGAGCCATTTTAGATCAAAACAGCATGCTTAGGAATTGGAAACATCACCAAAAAGCACAACAATTTTGTATTTTTATTTTTTTTAGTTTAACGTGAATGTCCGGGCCAGCTTGCACGCACCTCAACTAATCCCACGGGCCCTGAAGTTAACGACCATGTAAGCTTCCAGTGGTCATCATATGAGCAACCACAGAGCTCGAACCTGAGACCACAGAGGGAGTAAACCTCTTGGTTCCAAGCTCTTACCACTAGCCACCATGGTTACCAATTCTGTATTTTAATAGGCCGAAGTCTTGTGTTCTGTATTGATTCTACTGTTGATTGCAAACACAAGACATTTGACTATTGATTCTACCTCCTCTACCCATCGGATTAGGTAGCAAATTATTCCTGCATTCGTGTCAAAACCAATGCACGGCCGGTGAGTTGCCTTGCAGAATGATTTCTTCACTCTGTGTTCTTTCGTCTCTTGTAGCTATTTGGCTAACCATGAAGACACATAAGAGCCCAAAGACCATTAATAACTTCGTTCACATCCTCTGTTTTTTCAAGGATGCTTATGATCAGCTAATCTTGGATGTAACACTCAGATAATAGTAACTCTTTGCCACAGTTTCTGCAAAATTGAGCGTTAAATTAATGTATATACGTGTGTCTCTTAACTTGAGAAGCCATTTACCAAAAAGAAAAAACTTGAGAAGTCGAAGGTTGATACTCCATTGATGTCATTGTCCTCGGAGGTTGAACCCAGGAACTAAAAACTTGTATGGTCCATCCCAATTCTGTAGATTGAGAGAGTTTGCAATAATTTTCTAGGATCCAGGAAGATCCGCAGGCTAGCTAGCTAGCTAGTATTGTCTTTTAGTGAGATCTGCCATACACATAGACATGGGTTGGCATCTATTTAAATCCTACCTACTTTTGTCGTTGTCAACCCGAGAGGACAACCCATCACTTTGCTCCATTGTACTAGCTGGGGAAAGAGTGAACCATTACCGAATTTATGGTATTTACTTTTGATTAGCTAGGTTTGGTTAAAAAAAAATTAAATTTTAAAAAAAAAATCAACTAGAAAACAAGTTGAGAGTTTAAAAAATAAATATAAATTAAAATATTTAATTTGTATTATGAGTGGCTCTCAAAATAAGAATAAAAAAATATTTGTCTAATTAAAATCTTTTAACCTTATTAATGCACTCAATTTTTTTATAATTTTTTACTAGAATATTTATTTTTTAGACATCATCTAAGCATAATCATAAAAGCAGATTTTTATTAAAAATAATATTTCTATAATTTTGAATCAAATGTATTAAGAAACATAAAAATAATACAATGTTTGCATGTTGCAATAATACATGCGGATCAACCTGGAGTTTCTCTAGCTCAGCTCCTTAGCTAACCAAGATTTCAAATTAAATATGCGAGAATTGATGTGACGTGATTCAATTAATTTGACAAATCTAAATGTGATTTGGTTAAAATTTAATGTGATTTAAAAAAATCAAGATTCTATTATTTTAGTTTTTTTTAATATTGAAACAATAATATTTTTTATGGATCTTTAAAACACATTCGATTCCAAGTTTTTAAAAGTATTGAGAATATGAAATGTTTTATTGATTCCGCTCAACGTAGGCTCACCCATTAAATCAAAAACCAGGGTCATGGACTCAGTTGGATTTAATAATTTTTTAAAAAATCTAATTTTTATTTAAATAAATGATAATGAAAAAAACTCACATGAAAGCCACCGAATTAAAGTTTTTTAAAAAACAAACATAAAAGGTTGTAAAAAAATCACTTATTAATACTATAAAAAGAATGTTATAATTTTATTTGAAAATAAAATAAAAATTAAACAGTATTCAATCAAATATCATAAATATATTTTTAATTTATTTATTTTAATAATTTTTTATTAAAATTAATAGAATATATATATATATATATATATATATATATATATATATATATATATATATATATATATATATATATATATATATATAGTATAAAGGCCAAAGGAGCCAAGTGTTTGTTTGGGTTTAGATGGGCTAGATGGGCTAACACATTTAAACAAGGCTAGGAGTGAGGACATGCAAGACTATGCCTGGATGTTTGGCAAAATCGAGCATTAATTTAATGTTGGATAGTTTTTTCTTATACTAAATAAGCTCATAGTATGCTAATTAAAATAAATTATCAATCTCAAATTCAAGCAACATAGTTTACAAGGATAAAATTAAAAAAAAAAACTTATGACCAAAGTAAAAAATTCTCCAGAGAAAAAAATAAATAAAAACACTATCAAAATCCACATTACTTTCTCTCACATAAAATCTATAGTAATTTAAGTTTCTTTTAATTTAACAAAGGCCTGGATAAATTATAAATTCTTTGAGAATATGTGAATGCACAGCAGCCTAAGCAAAACATAATATCATGAGCTCCTTCTAATCAATTATCATCCTTTTTTTTTTGGACACTTGGGTTTTTAATCTGGATTGTTTGATGCGGTTGTGGTTGCTTTTTAAAATATTTTTTACTAAGAAAAATATTAAAATAATATTTTTTTAAAATTATTTTTGATATTACCGTATTAAAATAATCTAAAAACACTAAAAAATATAAATTTAAAGTAAAAAAAATAAAATTTAAATTTTTTCAAAAATATTTATAAAATACAAAAACAAACATAACTTACTCCAAAAAAAAATCTTCATACTGGAGACTAAAAGTTTGGCATTTTTTCTTTTGTGTGTTTGAAAGGAGCACAAATTAATTTATGGAGAAATATTCCAACTAATTAGGTGGCCTAATGATTAAGGAATATACTTCCTTTTAATTCTAACATGAAGATCGTTTTTAACAAGATCGAAAAGGTTACATTAATCTCAATATACAAAAACTAATCCAAAGATTCTACGGAGAACATGAAAAAAATATACCGCTTTCTGAAAAAAGATTGTTTATTTTTTTCCAGAGTTAATTATAACTTAATCATTGCAATTTATCAAAATAAATAAATTAATCTTTTTATTATTAAAAGTAATTAAATAATACCTTGATCATGTTTAATTTAGTAGTATTTTGTTTCAAGAAAGCTTTTTTTTTCCTTGTAAATCTTTCCATATTATCTACCTATGTTTATCCTTTTTCTATTGTTTTAAAAAATAAAATTGGAAAAGAACAAAAAATGGATTTTAAATATAAAAAGTAAATATTTAATTTCTAAAAAATTAACAAAAACCAAAACTCTTTGAAAAAACATTGTTTATCCAAATCGAATTGCATTGTTTATTAGAACAATATAATAATAATTTTGTCCTTCCCGTCAAAAAACATTAAACTAGTTATTAAGGACAATAAAGTAATTTAATAAACCCATTAATCATTATCAAATTAATCAAGAATAAATAAATCTTTTTAGATTTTAAAAGCACATCACAACCATCAAAATATCATAGAAAGTAAAATTTTGTAAGCTGACATCTATAAGTTATTTTGTATTTTAAAAAAGGTTTTTCCATTATTAATAGGGTACTTAAAGGGCAATTTGATATTTAATAAAAATAAAATATTATAAAAAAAATAAAAAGTGGCAAGCACATAGCACTAGCACCCTTTGAGTAGAGCATGTGCGACCTTTTTTGATAGCAAAACATCAGCTTCCACCATATCATTGGAAGCGCTGTGAAGTCCTCTTTATTTTGGGATAATGTATGGTGGCAGTGGTGCAACACCGATGATCTTTTTTTTTCTTATCCTTCTAATTTTCTCTCTTCTGCCCTCAGAAATCACATTGGTCATGTAAAAATTCATAATTATTCTCTAATTTATTAAGATGTCAAATTTAAATTTAATTTTTTTTGATTTTTAATTTTTGTTCTTGACACTTTTATAAAATTTTGATTTATTTTCAATCTCAATTTTTAGTATATTATTTTCTCTAATTTAGTCATCATTCTTTTGATTATTTTTTCTAGTCCTTTTGTTAAATTGATTTTTTTTTTAATTTAATCATTTAATAAAAAAATGGTTATTTTTTCTTTCATCTAATTAATACAGTTCGGATTGGATCTAATCTATAACCTGATTCACATATATTTTTTTTCCAGATTTAAAATATGTTTGCGGTAATTGAATAAGACCAACTTGTTTAATACAGTCAGATCGATATGTTGTGATCCAGTCAGTATTAATGTATTCTCACAGGAGATAAGCAGCAGCATGGGCAGACAGTGACGCAACCCAAGCAGACACAAAATCCCAGTCCCAGAGGCAGGAATGGGCTTGTAATTGTTGAACCATCTGATTGTCTACCGCCCCACATGGGTCCCCAAATGGATAAATTTTGCGGGTACTGTTCCCCAGATGGTTCGACAGTTGGAGTTGGAACGGCATTCGCCTCTTGAGCCGTTGTGCCCCACCTGGGCTTGAGTCCAGACACTAAAAACTCGATGTTTCTCTTGTGAATTGTTCAAGATTCTGGTGACACCCCCCCTTGCATATGAATCTGAGACAGTAGATAATAGATGCATGGTTGTCCATTCTCCACTGGCAAAACCTTTCTTTCTTTCTATGGTCAAAGAGAGCCCACAATGCTTCTTCTCAACAAGGACCCCACAGGGGCCATACAATGCTTCTTCTTCTTCCTTTTTTCTCTCTCAGAATGAAGTCGCAGATCTTATCTTATGCTCAAATCTACCATCCTTTGCACTTGCAAAAGGGATTGCACCAGGGAAAGGAAAGGGATGGTTTTTCTTTTCTTCTTCTTCTTTCTTTTTGTCCCTCGCTAATGGTTTAGGGGGAGGAGTGCTGAGGACTCCAGTCCATAAAGAATGGATTAATTGCGGCATCATCATCATCAGAAGAATCAGCAGCATCATGGTAAATGGGTCATCATTCATCATCAGCTGAACGGGCGCACGTGACTTCGATGCTACTGATTGCTTGGTCCTACTTCTAACTCCGTGACTATCCTTGATGCTAAAGATAGGCTACTTTTTCTTACAAAGGTTCGGTGATGTGATCCCCTCCCCTTGGCCTTTCCTAGGTTACAGCCAATTATTATATATATATATAAAAAAAAAAGAGCAGGTAGTAAAACTCCCTCTGGCAAGACTATTGTGAATTGTAATATTGATACAGTACTTTGATAATTTTGCCCTTTTAAAAAATACAAATTTAAAAGCAAAACGGTATTTTCATAGAATTTAATGGGGGTAAACCGGTCTCTTCATGTTTTGGCTGCATAATAAAGCTATTAATTTACCCACAAAAAAAAAACAAACAAACATGGTTTACATGATGGTTTACATGAATTTCTTGATCTTTTTACTTTTACAAAAACAGTTAAAAATTTAAAATACATTTAAAAACAAAAAAAAAAACTAAACTTACCGCTATGGGTTTTTTAATATTTTCATCGTGAGTTTTTTATACTTAATTTGAATGAGTGCAAATCAATATTTTAATAAATAAAAAATATTATAAAAAAATTATTGGTGCGTGTAAAACATCAGCAAGTGAATGTTGCCCACACTCTTTAAAAAAACAATCAACCATCAAGTTATCTTACACATCCAATAACAGCAAAGCTAACAGGATGACGTGTGTTGTGATGTTCGTGGTCATTCGGCGATGGTGGACATTTTCTTTCATGACTTTGAGATTTGTGTTAAACCTAATTTTGTATCTTCTAGTTTGTAATTAATTCAATTTTACTTTTTGTTATTTTGATTGTTATTTATGTTGATTTTAATTTATTTTGAATATAATTGTTTTTCAATTTCATCCATAAACATTTTATTTTATTTAATTTTGGTATTCAGATTTGGTCTTCATTTTTTTTGTTGCTTTTTTTATCTTTTTTTTTATTTTTATTTTTTGTCTCTCAACATTTTATTTCATTTAATTTATACATCTAATTTTGATCCCCATTCTTTTAATTGATATATTTTTTTCTTTTCTTGATTTATTTTGTTTTTCATTGTAGTCCCTAATTATTTTATTTAATTTAATTTTTATATCAAATTTGGTTTTCATTGTTTTATTTTTTAATTTTTTTATAATTAAGAGTCTTACTTTGTTATTTTTTTCATGTATTTCTTCTACAGGGTAATCATAATCTCATGACTTGAATCACTAGTTTCAAATATTAGTCAAGTTTAAGTTTATTATCTTTTTAGGTTCATTTTTACAAATTGATTTTTCCTCTAATTTCATCATTCAATATTGGGTTATGGGCACTTGAGCTTCGTGATTTGTTCTATTTTTTTATGGGGTTATTTCGATCTCAAACTCAATTTTTTTTCTTGGTGTTTTTTTTATATAAAATTGATTTTTTTTCACTTTATCCATTGATGTTAAATTATTGCCCTTGAGCTTTGTGATTTTTTCACTTTTTTTATGTGGGGTTATCCAAGTGTGGGTTAGTCAAGTTAATCCTTGTTGGCTCAAGTTTTTTTTCATTATTTTTTTATTAACTTAGATTTGGTCTTTTTTCTGTGTTCTTTTTTTTTAAATAAAATTATTTTAATTTTGATCCCATATTTTGGGTATCGTTTTTATTAAGTTATCTCGGGTTGATATAGATTATCATTACCTGAATATTTTTTTATGTTAGAAAAAAAATTGACCCAACCTACGTTGTAGCATAGTCCACCTATTTAGTCTTCTACTATATTTTATTTCTTTTTTAAAAAAGTACTTTTATTTTTTTTGCCAAAGTATTAATAATAAATGGTCTAAATAATTTTCTATGATACTAGTTATATGGACTTTAGCGTTGCTTTGGGGTCACTCTATATACTTTTTTTTTGTCAAAAAGATTTTTATTTTCTAAGTCAATAATATAACCTGATTCTTTCCCTATAATGTAAAAAACAAAAACGGAAATGTAATTTAATAAATTTATTTTTTCAAAATAACTGAATTCTTACTTCAGAAGTCGTAAAAGAAAAAAAATACTTATTGGAAGATGAAATCATTCTTTGTCTCAATGGGACAGAATTGAGAAAATAAAAATTATAAACATTTCTAGAAAAATAAAAATTCTGAAAGAAATCACAGTAGGTGAACCTATTTCCCTGACTTTTTTTTAATATATTTCAACTCCTTTTTTTCCTACTTATCTTCTTCAACGAAAAGCTAAAAAAAAGAAGAGGTAATTTTAATCTCCATTTTTGTGAGAATTTAATTTATCTAAAAAATAAATATAAAATGAAGAGGAGGGGAGAGATTTGTGAGGGGAAGAAAAGAAAAAAATTGTAAAAAAACTAAAAGAAAAAGAAAATGAGATAAGGGTTTGTATATATATAATACAATCAATCAAAGAGGATGTTTGTTTTTTACACTTTATAAATGATTTTGAAAAAATTAAAATTTTTATTTATTTTCTTTGCTTTAAATTAATCTTCTTTGTTAATTTTAGATCGTTTTGATATGCTGATGTAAAAAATAAATTTTAAAAAATGAAAAAGATATATATTATTTTGATTTATTTCCAAGTAAAAATACTTTGAAAAACAACTACTATCGCAATATCAAATAGATTGAAAAATTTGTATTAAAAACACAATTAATCATGCATTCAAACTTCAATTCTTTGAGTTTAGAGAACTAATTATATCATATTCTCAATCAACCACCTCAACACATTCAAATATTTAATAACTATAATTCATGATACAAGTTCTTAGATGATTTATATTTCCATTCATGTTCGGTTTTCCACTTTCCTTGTTGCCTTCCTTCTTCACTTGATCTTTTTTCTCAACCATATGGTTCATCATTAAATCTTGTTCTAATTTTTCTTTCTTTTTTATTTCCTTTTTATTGTGAGATTTTGCAATTGGATTAATTGTAAAATAATACAAAATATATTGTTATTTCTGAAATTTAATGACTATAAAAATTATAAATTAATAATTTTAAAAGGAATAAACAAAATAATCAACAATAGCAACGAAAGGTTATCCTTTAAATTACTACAATCCATTTATGGATGTCGAATAAGACTCTTTTTCCTACAAATTAATTGAGTATTAATGGCTGTATTAGGATTCCATCGACAAAAAATCTCTTTTCACATGCTTGTAAAAAAAAGTGCTGATTAATCTTGAAAGGTATAGCTTAATTGGTCAGATTTTAATTTTATTCTCTAGATGTTACCAGTTCGAATCTTACAAACTTCAGGGCCGACGTACATGGTCGTTAATTTCAGGGCTCGTAGAATTAGTCGAGATACGTGCAAACTGGTCTAGACATCCACGTTAATAAAAAAAATATCAATCTCCTATAGATTATAAAAATTTAAAAAATAAAAACCAATCAAGCATGAGATTGTAAATAACAGATGAAATAATACCTAGGATCGTATGGAATTAAATCTAAAATTATTAAGTGAAAAAGAAGAAGAAGAAGAAGAAGAGAGATGAAACATCAATCAACATTATTTAAGTACAGACCTTACACTTCGTAGTGCCCTTTTTAATCACAGTTTGCTTATTTCACCTACTTTTTCTATATATAAATTTAATTCAACTTTATTTTCATTTTGAGTGTTAATTCAGGATATTTTGCACCCTCAAGGAGGCAAAATCATTCGCACAGTGAGAATTTAATATTGCAGTAGTTTTTATCATTATGATTTAAAAAATATATTTTTAATTACAGTTTTAAAAGTATGTGTTTAGTTAAAATTATTTCTTTGAGATAAATTTTAATAAATATAAAATAATTTATTTTATCCTATATAAAATCAAGAAATATAATTTCACGTGAAATCAGTAAAAACAAAATTACAAACTATTGAATTAACCGAAATTGTTTTTCACTATGGTTGGCTATCACTATGAATCTTGTGGAAAGAATCAAGAGAGGCAATGTTTGAAGATATTTGTTTTTTTATTCCTGTGTTTAGAAATGCAGCCTAACTCGTGTTATTAATAAATTTAATTATTTTTTTAAAAATTATTTTTTAAAAATTTTTAATACGTTGATATTAAAAATAATTTTTTAAAATTAAAAAAATATTATTTTAATATATTTTAGCATAAAACCAAATAAAAATAGTACAACAGGGAATCTATCCTGCTTCTTCCCCTCTTTTCTTTGGCTTTACAAAACATTTCAGTAATCGGATAATGGCAATGAGAAAACCCCCTTCGTATCCTTCTATTTACAAGAAAATCCTCATATTTGTACAAGATTTTATATATATATATAATCACCCAGAGATTATGTTTTTGTCTTGACATGCAACAGAAAAAAACCCTAAAAAAAAGTGGAAACAAAGTCAAGAATCAAGATCCCTTGCTCCTCTAATTTAAATTTGAAATCATACTATAATGGAAAAATAATAATATTCATAAAGTAGCTGGTTTCCAAAGAAAATGAATCACGTTGATCAACAACAAATTATAAAGGTTTGTTAGGGAGTATGGTTATATTAATTTTTTTTTAAAATAAAATTTTTAATATTTTTAAATTATTTTAATGGGTTGATATTAAAATAAAATTTATATAATAAATTTTTAAATAAAAAATACTTTAAAAAGTAATATCTGTAACACTTTCAAACATTAGAAATATATTACATACTTACTTTGTTGGAATTAAAGTTGAACCAACTTTTCATCAAAATTTTAATTTTTTTCTGTTTTAAATTTTTTTAATATTTTTAGATAATTTTAATTTGATGATGTTAAAAATATATATATTTTAAATTTATTTTTAATATCTTTTTAAATAAAAAATAATTTCAAAAACAACTTCTACGGTAATCTGATCCGCCCACCATAAGTCATGAAACTTCAATTTTTTTTCTAAGGTCCCCACCAACAATTGATATCAATTATAGTTCCTGCGCAGTACTGAACAAGAAAAAGTGCCATCTCCATTCCATATTATAGAGTTTAGACCCGACCCGACCCGACCCGACCCTAAAAGTACCTGAAAAAAAACGGCTATTTCAACAGAACGGACACTCCTAGATCTGGTCCCCCCTTTCGAATCTCAGTTCTGCTCTCTTCTCTCTGTTTCAATGCGGAGGTTATATTAAAATAATATTTTATTATAAGTAAAAATTAAATAATAGTCAGTTAACTAAAAGTTTTGAATATTAATAAGTAAAAATTATCATAATCATTCTATAATTTAATTATTTTTATATTTACTATTTGTGTTTGAGAAAATTACAGTTTATATCTCTAATAAATATAAAATAAAATAAATTATTTAATAATTTAAAGTTATAAATTATCACGAGCTTAATAAAATTTAAGATATTAACTATAATTTTAAAAACACACATAAATATAAAAATAACTAAATATTAGGGTAATTTTCCCTATTAATAAATTAATATTTTTTATTTGCATGCTCTAACAAAACACCACATTTTGATTATGATTTCTTTTCACTTTTTTTTTAAATTGATATTTTATATGTTTTAATATAATAATATTAAAAATAAATTCTTTTTAAAAATTAAATATTATTTTATTATATTTAAAAACAAAAATAACTAAGAAAAACACTTCCACGTTCTTTGTTGGCTGCGCTCTGCTTCCAACGGCCTCCTCTCTCAAACAGATCTCACCTCCTTCTCTCTCTAAACATCACACCTCTGAAGCTTCTCTGCTTATTTGAGTTCTTCTCTATCTCTTTTGTAAAGTTCCCAACTTCATCTCTCTCTAGAAATAAATTCTGTTCCTCAAGTGGGGTTTTCAGGACTATCCTTTTCCACGAAAAGCAACACTCTGCTCCTCGTGAATTGCATGTCAAGTTGGCAACTTTGAGGGAGACCATTAAAGAGTCTGTGAGAGAGATCTAATCTGGAGGCCTTGCCTTCATGGCCAAAACGGGTTGTTTTTGCTTTTGGGGAATTTTCAGGTGAATGTAGTGTTTCTCTTGTTACTTTTTTTAGTGCGTCTTTCTTCTTCTTCTCTCCTCTAGGCCCCATCTTCTTTTAATCTCAAGCTTCTTAATTACCTACCCATTTTGTCATAATTGCAAATGGGTTTATACCCTTCAAAAGCTTCTTTTTTCCTGGGGGAGTTTAAGTTTGAAGATTGACATTTGTCTTGTCGGGTCTATTTTTTAGCGTCCAGGTGGTGAATGATTTACATGTTGAAGGTAAAAGGAGTAGTGCTTTTGGTCTTCTTGAACTGAAGCTGAGGGTTTAGCATGGGAGTGAATGTAGAGTGATCAATGCAGTTTGGGGGCTTTAACAAAAGCTTGAGATTTTGAGTTTGCTTTCATGGGTTTGGGTTAGTAAAATGTTTTTTTTTTTTTGGATAGTTTGTAGTGGTGATTCTATGCCCTACAGGAGCACATACTGATTGTTTTGAAGAACTTGTTGTACATGGAGGAAAGTTTCGGGGATTTGGTGTTATAATGGCAAATTGGTTTGTTACCTTTGAGATGAAAATGAATGCCTTGTGTTTAATGGAGGATCTTTGATTGCTTGAGTTTTGGCTTTTTCTGTGGGTTTTGGCAATCGGTTAGTTGGGTATAATTACTTACCTTTTTGAAAGCAATAGTGTCATATTTAATTTTTAGGGTGGATAGAGTTTGAAAAAACTAAAAAAAGAAAAAAAATGCTATATAGTTTGATTAGTTTTGTTAACCCTCAAGAAATAATGCTATCATTTGCATTTATGTTCTGATCATGACCAAGGCAGTCCGCACTAGGATTCTCAAGGATGCAAATGGTGATATCGGCGATCATCTCCGAAACCATATTCATTTGACCAATTGTATTCATCTGAAAAACCATATGCTTAAGCAAAGCCCCATACTGGCTGATAGGTCATTAATGCGGGACCTCATTACCCTTCAGAGGTCCCGATCTTTGAGAGATCCTTCGGCCAGTCCTCCTTCATGGCACTCACCTTCTGTAGTTGATTTACTTCCCAAGAAAGGTGACCCAGATGCGGCCATTCGAGAAGGTAGAAGCTCAGTTGGTACTGAGCGTCGAAGGGAAGGTAGGAGGTTGTCAGGTACTTCTCCACCCTTAGCAAATTTAGCACCATCAAAGGTCGTCCCAAGTGATATTAGTTTGGGTATTGATGGGGTAGCGGCTATTAGTGATCGCAGCGTGAAGAGTGGAATTAGGGATGGTAGGAGAGTTGTCACGAGAGAAGAATTTAGTAGAAAAAGTAATAGGGCTGATCTATTGGGCGGTGATGAAGACCTTTTACAAGATCACGCTGTTAATAGTTTTATTCATGAAGCTGTTTCGGGGAATTCAGAATCAAAAGATAGAAAGAGTAAACATAAGGGGAAGCATAGTCAGGATATGCATATTAAGACCCTTTCAGAGCAGCTAAATGAGATTCCAAGGGGTAGCGACGTGGCATCTTCCAACATGCATCTTCACGGAAGACACACACAACAGCAGAAAATAGGTGAGCATGAGACCAGTGTTAGTGGCTATAGTGGAGTGAATAGGGTGAAAAGGCGGAAGTTTCGAAATGCCAGAAGAACTCGGACTGCTGCTCCAGCTTCAAGGGATGCTGGGGGACAGAAAGAAATGTCTGTTGCTTCTAATTCATTTGCTCAAGGTCCAGCACAGCCAAGGTATCACATGGAGGAAGAAGAATATGGGGACCAAAATGTCACAAGGGCTCCCAGAAATGGATGTGGAATTCCATGGAATTGGTCAAGAATTCATCATAGGGGTAAGACATTCCTTGACATGGCTGGAAGGAGCTTAGCTTGTGGTTTGTCAGATTCAAGGAGAGATGGCACATTTTCCCACGGAAGAGATTTTCCTGGTATGCCTGTGGCATCTGATCATTCTACTTCATCTACTAAATCTGATGTAGAGGCTTTGCCTTTACTAGTGGAGGCATCCGGATCCCATGAAAGCACTGATAATGCTGGTTGGGTGCATGACTATTCAGGAGAGCTAGGTATATATGCTGATCACTTGTTGAAAAATGATGTTGATTCTGAAGCAAGATCCAGTGAACAATGCAAGCTTGGGCGGAACCACAATGGTAGGCATCAAAATCTGACACAAAAGTACATGCCAAGAACTTTCAGAGATCTAGTGGGACAGAATTTAGTAGCACAAGCTCTCTCTAATGCTGTTTCCAGGAGGAAGGTTGGGTTGCTATATGTGTTTTATGGGCCTCATGGTACTGGGAAAACCTCATGTGCTAGGATATTTTCCAGAGCTTTGAATTGTCAATCTCTGGAACATCCAAAACCTTGTGGCTTTTGCAATTCTTGCATTTCACATGATATGGGTAAGGGTCGAAATATAAGGGAAGTTGGCCCAGTCAGTAATTTTGATTTCGAGAGCATTATGGATCTGCTTGACAATATGATTGTTTATCAGATCCCATCTCTATATAGAGTTTTTATCTTCGATGACTGTGATAGTCTGTCTCCTGACTGCTGGAGTGCCATATTGAAGGTCATTGATCGAGCACCCAGACGTGTAGTTTTTGTCCTTGTCTGCTCAAGTCTTGATGTTTTGCCTCATATAATTATATCCAGGTGCCAGAAATTCTTTTTCCCAAAGCTAAAAGATGCAGATATTATATATACTTTGCAGTGGATTTCATCCAAAGAAGATATAGATATAGATAAGGATGCGCTAAAACTTATTGCATCTCGGTCAGATGGATCCTTGAGGGATGCTGAGATGACACTTGAACAATTAAGTTTGCTTGGGCAGAAGATATCTGTTCCTCTGGTTCAGGAATTGGTAAGTGCATTCTGATTCTTTGGCTATAATTAAAATGTTAAAAAGATTTGATTTCATTGTACATTGGTTAAAAAATGCATATTCCAATACTGTCAATGTTATGTTTGCCTCTTTAATGATACATCAAAGTAATATTCTATAGTCTATACAAGTCTGCAAGGTATTGACGTTGATGTGTATGTTAGAAATATAATTATTGCAGTTAAGTTTTTCAAACAATTAATTATTTGAAATGTACTTGATCATGCAGGATGTGCTAATTTTCACTTTTTTGACAAAAGTCACGGTGCTTTTATTTTCTGTGTTAATGATGGTCGGATAGTGCTAGCATGTAAAGGAAGTTATAGTTCTATGTTTGGACTCCAGATTATCCAAAATTAGAAGTTATATCTGTGTATATGTTATTTTGCTGATAAAATATGAGCCTAAGCCTTATCCTGATCTCAATTCACCACTCGAGCTAAATTATAAACGAACTGTTGTTCTTGTTGTTTTTAATATTTGCCATTTCCAAACATGAGATCATTTTTAGGCTTATAAGGCTAAGTAGTTACAAAAAATAGTGCTGCATTGTTGTAGTGATGCCTAAAAGAATGTTTGTTAACTGCTTGATGTCTATAGATTAGATTGAAGAGCAATTTGCCATTCATGGCTTGTGGCTGAGTTTCTGTTTGGATGCAGTAGACTATATGCACAAACTTCTCGGAATATCCATATCCATGGATATTGGATATAGGACACTTAATTGAACCACTGTTAAAAAAAAAGCACGTCTTGGTTGTGATTGTATGTTTATTAGTATTCTGCTTTGTCAGTTGCAGTGTGCAGCTGCAGATTTTTTGATGACCATCATCTCAATATGATGATAATCTTCTGCAGAAATTCTGCTTTGCTAGTTTCCCTAACCCATTGAGAGCTCAATAGCGCTCATGGATCCGTGATTATGAATCTCTCATAATCACTGTTCTTGCCTCTTCATTATCCATCATGGGCTATCATCTCACTGAACACCCACTTAGCCTGTTTGGTTGCTAGTTTTTATTTTGCTTTGGTCTCTTAGATGACTCTTCTCAGGCTTGATTAAACTGCCTCTTACTGTCTCACTTGATTAAATATGATATGCTTCTATTTATTTGCTCTAAACTCTACGAGTCTCGTACAGGTTGGGCTAATATCTGATGAAAAACTGGTGGATCTTCTTGATTTAGCATTATCTGCAGACACAGTAAACACTGTGAAGAATTTGAGAGTCATAATGGAAACTGGTGTGGAGCCATTAGCTTTAATGTCACAACTTGCTACAGTTATCACTGATATCTTAGCCGGTAGCTATGATTTCACAAAAGAAAGGCCTAGAAGGAAATTTTTTCGACGAAAGCCATGTGAGTTCAGTAGTTATTTGATGCTTTGTGTATCAGTGACAAGTTATTGAATAATCTGACTTTTTGAATTTGGTCTCTGTGACTATGGTCCCTCTCACCTGAAATTGCTGGTTTGTGATTTTCCTTCCAAACTTTGGGATGTTATGGATATTTTGACCAGTTTGGTGTTATTAAGAATCGTTATGTCAATGTTTTTGGTGTCTGAAATTTTATCTTTCATACCTCTGACATGAATTCCCTTCCCTTTATTTTCATCAAAAACTTGATACTGGGTTGTATGAATCAGTTATTTATACTTTGGATATTTATTCACAAAAAATTGACCACAAATTTATTGGTTCTAGTATCCAAAGAAGATATGGAAAAGCTGCGTCAGGCCCTCAAAACTCTGTCAGAGGCTGAAAAACAACTTCGAATGTCAAATGACAAATTAACATGGCTAACAGCTGCCTTGCTTCAACTTGCTCCTGATCAGCAGTATCTGCTCCCTAGTTCGTCCACAGAAACTAGTTTTAATCATAGCCCGCTGGCCCAAAATAACATGGGTGGAAGAGATATTTCCAGAAAAGGTGGTGACCATGAGATGCCCAATCATGGGAGAGATTTGCCAATGCATGTCAGATTGGAAAGTCTCCCTGGTGGAACTTCTGCTGATTTCCGCAACAATGGCTCAACAAATGGTATTAGCATTGACAGAAAAAGAAATGCTGCGTCTGGGATGGCTCCTCAATGGACACCTGTACAAACTTCTGATGCAATCCGGGTGAACAGCAGGCAGGTTTCTGGTAGAAGCCATAAGGGATATGAAGAAATTTGGTTGGAGGTGCTTGAGAAGATTCAAATTAACAGTATGAGAGAATTCTTGTACCAAGAAGGAAAGCTGATCTCTGTCAGTTTTGGTGCAGGTGCATCTCATTTACATACATTTTTCATTTACATATATTGTGTCATTCGAACTTGCATTTGCACATAGTTGTGGTTTCCACACTTGTTTTGTAATCTAGATGCTTTACATGCAAACATATACTGAACCACAATATATTTACTCAAAACATTGAGTGATGGTAAATGTTCACTTGAGGGTCTCATGGTGATGGGGACCAGCTATATGGATTATTTATCAACTGCTTGGGGCTGAGTCCACAAAACTTTCCCTGTTTGATCGTGCTTTATTTGTTTCTCGATTTGATAAATAGTCCTTTGATTAATTTCACAAAGTCACAGTTCTTCCTTTGATTAATGAACCTTAAAATATTCCTTGTTCCATATAAACAACTGGTTTCAAGTGCTATGCTCGTCCATATTCTTAAATCATTATCCTGTCCTCTAAAATTGACAAACCAAGCAAAGATTACTCAAATAATTCATTTTGTAGGAGCATGCTCTTTTTAGTCCTTACAAATATTCTCCAAATTAGTGTTTTCTTTGTTCATCTCCAACTGTTCTTTATGTGGCATGCTTGGGAAACAAATATTCTCTATACATTTACTTATAAATATTTAATCAACTCTTCAAATAAATTTTTACCTTTTGCAGCCCCAACTGTGCAGTTGATCTTCAGTTCACATTTCACCAAATTGAAGGCAGAGAAGTTTAGGACACATATTTTACAAGCATTTGAATCTGTTCTTGGATCACCAGTGACAATTGAGATCAGATGTGAGTCGAACAAGGAAACAAGTGCAGGGTTCCGTGTGCCTCTTATTTTACCAGCTTCTAAAAATGGTTCATCTCAGATGGCTATAGACCCAGTGCTGAATGCTGGGAGCAGAATGCCTAGGACAGGAGATTATCTTGAAGGGAGGAGTGAAATTGTTGAAGTACCGACTTCTCCAAGAAAATATGAGGGTAATGAATCAACTAACCACAATGTAGAATCCAGTAGAAGAGGTTTACAGCACACTCGGGCAGGAGAATCAGTTTCGAATAAGAAGCCAGCCGTGGGGTCTTTGGTGGAAAGAAGAAAGCTTGGGGAAACAAGTCAGAGTAAGAGCATTGTGAGAAGCAAGGTTTCCCTTGCGCGTGTAATTCAGCAAGCTGAAGGATGTACACAGCAAGCTGGATGGTCAAAACACAAAGCAGTTTCTATAGCTGAAAAGCTTGAACAAGAAAATTTGTACGTATTTGAAGAATTTTTTATTCTTTTTACCTATTATCATGCCAATCTAATTATTATCCTTGGTTGGCATAGAAGCTGGAACCACCTTTTAGCAGTGAACTTTAATTTACTAGAAAAGGCCTAAACTTTTGTTATAAAGTGGTGCCTGGTAGCTGTATTAGCTATATGTGATGAACAGAAAGGAGGGCTTGGTCATAGGGCTGGGTTTCAATTTTTTTGTTTCTCCAAAAATCCTAGGGATTCCTTGACAGGAAGGGTAATGCACCCTTCTTTTATCTGATAAAGTAGATTCAATTAGCTATTTATCAGTTACCAATGTCAAACCATATATAATCAGTGAGTAGGGAGCTGATTTTATATGAACTTGTGCATATTAAAAAAAAAAAGGGTTTATATTATATCTAGTTTTTCCAAAGAAGCCTGAGCATGTATTTGTAGGTGCTTGGTAGCATAATGGCTAAGGTCTCTTCTTGGCATTGCACCATACAACCTCACACCAGGAATAAGAAGGGTTAAGGGAGGAAGAAGGTTAACCTATGTTGTAGTCTATGGTCCTATCAGCCTCGTAATGAACAGAAAAAAGTTAACACTCTTGACAAGTTTGTAATTAAAACTTGGTGGAGTCGAGAGGAGAGCTCTTCTGCACATTATATTTAAATTATATTTTGCCCTCTCAAATTGGCTTTTGTGCATTTGTAATTTTACAGGAGGCTGGAACCTAGATCAAGATGCTTGCTTTGCTGGAAAGCAACTAGAGTGACACGGCGGAAGGTAATTAATTCTAGATCTCGGGTGATATTGATGCAAACTTGTGCACCTTTGACCTCGTAAAAATATTCTCAAGGGTGATTATAACCTGCATGTTCTCCCATAATTCTGAAGTAGAAAGCAATCATAGCATACCTTTAGTGAGATAGGTTAATTTTCATGTTTAATGGTCAATATGCTTGCCAACGTTTTTGCAAATGTCATTCAAACCTTCATAGCATGCCAGTCCCTTTTCTAGCATCTTTGTTTTAGGTTCATATAATTATCTAACCAAACAAAATAGAAGTTGGCCAGAAAGGTATGCATCGCACAATAGTTTAAATTGCTTTGTACACACTGGCTGGAGCTCCCGTTGGTCATTGACTAAACAGTTATGTAAACCAAAGCTACCATAATGATTAAAACATTTCCTAAGATGTACGTTTTGTCTGAGGGAGTGTCCCATTTTGTAAACGAGTAGTTATTTTGATGTAATCTGTTTTGAAAATGTTTGGTTATGTTTGTTCTTGCAGCTTTCTCGTTTGAATATTAGGACACGAAAACCACATTCATTGCTGAAGCTTGTCTCGTGCGGAAAGTGTCTCTCTTCTAAATCTCCACGATAGAACAAGGAAAAATTTCCAGTGGCTTCGAAGGATTCAGACTTCTACTTCATCAATACTAGCTAGTGTAATTAGCCATTTTCTTGCCATTTACCGAGTCAATTCATCTCTTTCATCGAATAAATGTAATGGTTATTTCTGATTAGAATGTAGCGAAAAATTATCCAGTGTAGCTCTTCCTTCATGCAATCATTAAATAATAGTCTTAGGCTTTCTTCTCTTCCGACTTTTAATTGCAGTGGGGCCTTACTTTTCTGATGCCATACCGGGACGTTTCTATACGTTAGAAGTTAGTACAGGATAACGAAACAGAAGGGCATCCATTGTTCATTGATGAGCTTTATCTGGCAGATTAGAATTGGGTCGCTCTCATGCCGAGGCCTAGGAATGACCAGGACGTGAGAAATCACGCCCATTTTCTCCTTCCTTTCATGTGTTTCTGGTCACTTGAGAACTATGGTGGTGCTTGTTTCACTGTATGTTACTTCCTTTTCAGAGTAACACTTCCCGGATTTTCCACTTCATATGCTTGCTCAACAATTTTCTAATATTCTTAGCAAATTATCCCTTTGTGTGTAGGTCGTTTCTATTGAGAATTCTTAGAATAACGTTTCATCATTTATGTGTCAAATATTTTTAAAAAAATATTATATACAGGTTTTTTTAATGATATGTTTTGTATATAACAAAATCTTAAGTAGAATTAAAAAATATCATGTATACATCTAATAAAATAAATTAAAAACTATTTATGCATAAAAAAATAATAATTATGGAACCTCATTTCTACCCGGCCGAAATTAATTAGTCAAACTCGTGACCTGAATTATGGATTCAATTGGGTTTAATAATTTTTTAATATTTGTTTATTTAAAATAAACACTTATAAAATTAAAGACCAACCAAATATTTATGTAATTGAAAAACAATTAAACCGAAATAAATTACATTGTTTAGTTAATAATGGATTAGATAATAAGTGATGAAATTAAAATAAAATAAAATAAGATAAAATCCAATTTTAATGAATAAAAAAAGGAAAAAAGACTCAGGCTCTCTTGGCCTAAATGATCACTTGTATTATTTATTTTCTTGGATACTTGAATTAATTGAATTCGATGAGTTGTTTTATATTGTTTTGTTGTACTATGCTTTGATAATTATCTTGCATTTTATTGTTTGGTGTTGTGTGTTGTAGAAAAAAAGCAGAATATGGTAATTTATTACTTAGATGACCACTATTACTATAGTATTTTAAAAATATCTTAGCAAATATGTTTTATTTATATTAATAATCTATCACCTTTTATTTTTATTTATTAACGTGTTTGCATGCATGCATATTTTTCAAACCCTTAATAAATTTTGGATCAACGTGATAATTATTAATAAGCTAAAAAACTTTTTTACAATCCATTTTTCTATCAAATTGTTGTACATATTATTGGAACAATATTGCAGTAATCCATGCTTATTTGTTGTCATGATACTTGTAATTCATACCAATCAAGTTTACATTAGACAACTAATAAAATACCAACACCACAATATCCACTGTTCAGACTGCTCGGGTTCATATTTAATAAGGCTAATTAGATTCATCAACTTGTTTTAATTAAATAAATATGAAAATTCATAATTAGATAATATTCATATGATCACAATACACAATACATGTATTAAATTCAAATTAATAAAAAATAAAAATACTTTGATGAATTAAATTTTTATTAATTAATGTATAAATTGATAAATTGATGTTTCTCAATTAAATAATATCTTGATTAATTAAAATTTTTTCAGGATTTCAAGGATATTAATTTAATTATAGAGATTTAACTATACATGTTTCAAATTGTATCAAGTCTTTTATTATATTACTAATACCTATAATTGACCTGGAGAAAGTATAGTAAACGCTACCGACATTTATTTAAGTAATAGTAATGGAAAAAAAATAGAATTATATCCTTAATTTATCCATGAATCAAATAAACGGACTTTATAGCAATGAAGCTTGTGGTATGAACTCACGAATTCAAGAAAACATTTGTGGTCATTTTCCATGGTAAAAGCCGAATTAATTAATTAATTAATTCTAAAATGTCCTTAATTTATCCATGAATAATAATAATAATAAAAAAAGTAGTAGCCGTAACGACAAGTCACATTTCCGTGGTCGGTCTGCTAAATGAGGAAGGCGACAGGTCGAACGGAGCCTTTTTTGTCTACTTTGCTGCCAGCCCTGTGCATTTCTTTTTCCATGTTTGTTTCTTTATTCTAACAAGGAATATATTATATGGTGGTGAACATATACCCACAGGAGAGGGAAGGAGGCATCGTATTTTGTCACACACATGAAATCGATGGCAAGAGCTTTGACCACGTGGCATTTGATTTCTTTTGTTGATTTTAGCGAGAGCACAAAATCGATGATATGAGCTTTGATCACATCGAATTTTCTTTTGTTGTCTTCTTTTGATTTTAGTTAAATTATTTGATAGATAAGAGCACAAGCAGACTTTATGTCTTCTCTAAATAAAGTCAAGTGTATATATTCACATTGCATATCTACCAAAAATATAAAGCAATTATTAGGAAAAGTGACGGATTCAATGCATGTTGGTTAAGATACTTTAAAAAACCTAAATGATGATACGTTGAACAATATATTTTAAAATAAATAAATATTAAAATGGTGGTAAATTGAATTAACCTGAGCTAACAATAGTTAACTCATAATCTATGATATGAGATTGTGATAGAATTATAGAACCCATACCAAAACAAACTAGAAAGTTCAATTATAATAACATGAAAAATTTTATTATTGAATTTAACGCTAGGATTTTTAAAGTAAATCTATATTGGCAACAGACGCAACAAGGAAATTTTTTTGGTACATTAGAGGAAAAATGTAAGGCGATGCTAGGATTTTTAAAGAGCCAAGAGATAAGTTTGGTTAATTTAATAACATGAAAAATAAATTAAATCCAAGTTAATCTCCTAAACTTGGATCAATTCCTAACCAATTTAATATTAAAGAATAAAATAAAATAAAAAATCAATTTAAAAAACTTGTCAAAGCATAAAAATAACAATAAAAAGAATAAAGATCAACCTTGATAGGAAAAAAAAAAATAAAGGATAATGAAATCACAAAAAGAAATCAGTTTTATAATCACTTGAAATTAAAAAAAAAAAGAAGAATATGGACAAAATCTCAGAGATAAAAAAAACCAAGAAGGATGAAATTGAAAATAATTTTTATTTTGAATTAATGTTTTCAAATAAAAAAATTGTATTTAAGAGAACAAGAACTAAATCTTATGGGAAAATATTTTGAAGGGCTAGTGTGATATTTTTCAAGGGATAGCACTCAAATTAAGTTAGAGAAAAAAGAGAAAAAAAAGAGAGTAATTCGACATCAAACCAGATAGAACCACCATGCACACATCACTTAGAGAGGAAGAGGACGCTAAGACGGTTGCACTGCTCCAACCACTATAGTCAACCACACGTGTTGCCTGGAAGCGATGGAGCAAGTGATGCATGCAACGTCAAAAGTTTTTTTAAAATTTTATTTTGAAAAAGAAGAAAAATACTCCTAGGATTTAATGATAAGAATAACAAAATCATTTTAAAACTTCTTGTAATCCCCTTAAATGAAGGTTAAATTTTTTATGTATTAAGGATAATTAAGTACTTATATTTTTTATAGTAAAATAAAATTTATATAAAGCCCTTAATTCAATGCCAATATTTTTTTAATTTTTAAGAATAATATAATAATTTTATAGTTATAAAAAGTTAAAAAATATAATGTTGCTCCCGAACAAATAAAAAATAACAATTTAAAATTTTTTTATTATTAAGAGCAAAACTATAATTTTACAGTTTTAATCTCCGGTAAATCACCGCATATCTACGATGATTTTTCCACGTATTTTAGATTCCGTAATGTTTCACACACGAAAACATCACACATCACACTATTATATATTAATACTGTAATTTGAACTTAATCCTATGAATTAGTAAACCATTAATACATTTTGCAGAATAGCAATTGCAGGGACAGGATACTGAAGATACACTTCAGCAACGTGTAAGCATAAGCTGGACATTATATAAAATAATTAGCTGCATTACGACCCACCACAGCTTGTCTAGAAATCATATTATTATTGAGAATAAAACGAATTTGACCGTCTAATTGATCCACTAATGGATTGAGTCACGGCAAAATATATGTCGGTAGCACCGATCCGAGGCTGGGATTATTATTATTATTATTAAATCATTAATTAGCTTTGCGTGCATACAAAAGGCATCTTAATGGAGAATTCAACGGTCCAACCATAGTTTTTCTTTTTTATATATATAGATTAAGAACCATAATCTCTTCGTCTTAATTTCATTTGTTAGTTTTTTACAGCAAAAAAAGGATGACTTCTTATTCTTCCGTCCTAACCAAGAGAATTAAGCAGGAATAATTTCCTTTTTTTAAGTTAGCATTGAGAAAAATTAAATGAAGGTACAGGGAATGCGAACCTGGATCTTGAGAATTGTATGGTTTAGACTTTGAATGGTTATGACTGAGGTAGTTTCATATTTGATCAAATATAACAAGTTAAAAAAAATGAGGTGCATATAACCTTTTTTTTTTAATATGTGGAAAGCGCTTACGCACTTCGAACGGTGTATATGGTGTTTTCTGACATCCAAAAATATCTTTCTATCATGTCATTGGAAGTATCACCGTGTCCTCTTCTTCCATGTCAATAAGTGTTGACTCGCCTTTTATTTCTCGAGTTACAGGTTTGTTATGCTAATTTAAATTGACTTGAATATTTGTTTTTGTTTTTTTACACAATTTCATTCTTTTATATTTAATGGACTGAGAATTGAGCTATATTGTTGTTCCTGATTACAAAACAAAAAATATTTTTTTCCATGTTATTGTTATTATTGTTTTTAATTTGATACATTTGCTATCATTATTTTCTTCTTCTTTTATCATTTGATTAAAATAAAACCAACTTTTTTTTTTAATCTTGATTGGTCTATGATTTGAGTCACAAGTTGTTTCTCATTTTTTAAAACACATTAAGGCATAGACAGGGTACATGACTAGTAATTGTAAAAAATTATCTGAATTTACTTAAATTATTAAATGAGATTTTAAAATATATTTTATATTATTTTTAAACTCTTTAAAGTAAACACCCTTAAACTCTTGAACAGACCCAACATAGTCTTGTACTTAATTATTAACTTAAATAGATTGAGATTACAACTTGTAATTATTTAGTTATTAAAATTTTAATACCATATACAAGAATTATTTCAATTAAAAAACTTAATAAAAAAATGATTTAATAATCCATAAAAAAGACATTCACTTTTATTAATAGAAAAACATCCATGACAATATTTTCTCCATCACAGTCTTGGAAGTTACAAATCGTTGAAAAAAATCCGGTCGAGGTTACCAAATTTCAATTCTAACTTTGTCATGTGAAATGCTTATGGATTTCTTCGAGTGTAACTTGGGCAAGCACTTTTGAATATAAATTACTTAGAAATTCAATTACATTATCGAAGCAAATTTGGTGTTATTTCTTCTTGTAGTTGACCCTACGATTTTCATTTCTCCCGAACAAATAAGTTTGAATGCATTATTATCCTTCGAATCCGCGAGTAATTCGTATTGTGAATCATTTTTTATATTAGATATTTTAAAAAATATATTTTAAAATTATTTTAAAATTTATTTATTTATATTTTTTCATAACATATCTTTAATTAAACATGCTACTATCTCGTGTATTCTTATAACACTAACCAAATATAATTATATATTTCTTAGCGACCTATATTCGGGTGAATGCCTTTGTGCATGAAGTTAATTGAACAAGAAGATATCATATTTTTTATAAATCAATATGGGGGTTAACGCCACGTGTCTTGCTCACAGGTCAACAAGCTTACGCGTATTAGCTGGCATTTACCACACCCAATTTTCCTTCTAACGTGCGTTGTTGGTTACAAACAGGCTAGCCAATAAATGCAGGCCACGTCAGAGAAGAAAACGAGTATATACCATCAACTCCGGTGCGGTCGATGTCAAGGTCCAGCGTCCTGCAAAGGTTGTCTTATTCATTGACTTTTTCACGGATTGACTGAGCGTGATGGCAACGCAGAAGGTTAATAAGTTCGCTATTTCGGCTCTTCATGCGCCTGCAACGTGGCGACTAAGGCATGGTGAAGAGCCGGCAGGTGGAGCCGTTTAAATCTCCATGGCCGGCCCACACGTCTTCCGTCGACACGTAGCAGCAGCTATGCGTCTCTAAGAAGTTAAGAAGAAGTATTTTGCACCGGAGGGTATAGCTTAGTGGTCAATCGTGTGACTTATTCTGTTCCTATCTCGAGTTTGATTTTTTATATATATACTTGTTATTCCTACGGTGCTTTACCTGTTTACTGGGCTTACAGGATGTTCAATGGGCCGTAGGGAATAGTCTTGGTACGCGCAAGCTGGCCCGGACACCCCACGATAATAATAAAAAAAAAAAAAGTATTTTGTATTTTCAGTTTTTTATATGTTCATGCAATTAATTAATCGTGAATATGTTTTTTGACCTTTTAATTCAATGGCGTTTTAATTGGATATACATATTGTTCTTTGTATTTTTAAAATAAATTTGTAGACAAAACCTTTAAACTTATCTATATGCTTATTTATATTTCCAGATGATCATATAAGACCTAAATCAATAGATAAATTATCTTGAAAGATGAACTAATGATTTAAAAAAAAAATGTAAAACAGTTTATTTGGTGATATAAATCCTATATAAATATAAACAATTAATGTGATAAATAAAAAAGTATTTAATAATATCATATGCATTTGTATATTTGAATTGAGACAAATTTAGTGATAACAAGGATTAACAAAATGAATTCAAAAAATATGAAAATTAATTGACCAAATTAAAAATACAAAATAAAAATGAATGATGGGCACCAAATAAAAATAAAAATATATAGATTTTTCTAAATCAATAAATTTTTATTGTTATATGATATTTAAAATTCAAGACTTCAAGAGTATATGTACTCCTCCTTCCTTTAATATTTTTCTTTTCGAATTTGTTTAACCATATATATATATATATATATATATATATATATATATATATATATATATATATATATATATTGTCCTTTTGAGTGACAATATGGCATAATAAATGAAGCAACGAATTTGGTGATGGAGAATTTAACACAACCGACTAATTGGGATTGAGGATACAAGCATCCGAGTCCACGTACACGATACCGTGTTAACCAGGCACCACAAATTCATCACACATGTGTTAATTGTCAAGGTTTGTTATCATAATATTAAAGAAAAATAGTTTAATTTATTTTTAAAAATTTAATGCAGTTCATGATAAAGGTGGTCAATTTTGCAAGTTAAGGTATGAAACTTTAGTTAATTTAATATATTATTAGTTTAGTTTTATATAAAAAAAATGTTATTTTGAAAAAGTTTTAAAATCAAACTATATTTTTACTAGTAATTCAGATTATCTTCGGACCCAATAAGTTAACTAGATTACTAAGAGTCATCTCTTTTGCGAGGTAATTTTAAATTTGAGTTAGACAAGGAGTTAGGTCGAAAGGTTTCAAGGTTGATTTGCTGAGTCGGGTTTAATAACAATGCCAAATATTTTTACAAGTGTTTATTTTGTTATCATATCTTCAAGGAAAAAAATAGTTTTAAGCCATGATTTGGGTCGCAAGTTTAACAGATTAAGCCACGAAATTTAGGTCGATTTAATATGTTTTTATCTTAATATTTTTTTAAAATATCATCTTGAAATTTTTTAAAAGTCAAACCACTTTGTGAATCTTTTCAGGTTGTTTTCGGACCGATCAAGTCGACTGAGTTACATCAAGACAGCTCTCACATGAATTGATTTGAAACTAGAGCAAGACAAGAAGTTGAGTCAAGAGTTTTTAAAGTTAATATGCTGAGTTAATTTTAATAACAATGCAAAAGAATTCTTTGTAGCCTAAATATTTTTTATTGTTCATAATTTTTTTTAATTTTTGGCAACATAGCACAGCCAAGAAACTAGTTACTTACAAAGGAGTTGTGACACCAACTCACAGTGAAATGGCCCCCCCCCCCCCCCCCCCCCCCCCCTTCTTTTCATTTTCATCATTTTCTCAACTTTATTCTTCAATATTTATTGGATTTGAATTTGTCTTTGTTAATTATTTCAGTTTATTTTTATGAGGTTATCGTAATTTCAAATAAATTTCCCGACATTTGATTTGTGGTCAATTTTACGAATATTTATTTTTATTATTGTTTAATTAAGTAAAAAATAGTTTTTAAACCTAATGAAGTCCATAACTTAGATTACAAATTTGACGGGTTAATCTGTGAAACTTGAGTCAATCCAATATTTAGTTATTTCAATATTTTAAAAAAGGTCTCTTGAAAAAAAAAGTAAAACCACGTTTTTTATCAGTCATCCGAGTTATTTTAGGACCCGTCGAATTAATTGGTTCATGTCATGACAACTCTAATTGATTTAATTTTAAATTTAGACTAAGAAGTCAAATCTAAAAATTTCAAAATTAATATATTATATTAAATTTAATAAAAATAACAAATAATTCCTTATAATCTAAATATATTTTTTTACGTTAATTTTTTTATTCAAGTCATAGCATAACTTCTTACTGTAAACTATTTCTATCTAGACAGCTACTTCTGAATGGTCCTGTTTCCCCTACCAATAAATCTCTTGAGGCCACGAGCTATTGGCTAAGATCTGGGTAAGGGCTGGTTTCTGGCCGCGGAATATAGTCTGGTGCGCAATAACTAGCTCAGAATAACTTGTGTTTCACGAAGAAAAAAAGAAAAGAAAGAAAGAAAGAAATGGTAAGTAGAGCCGGTAATAATTGATTTTTAAAGAAAATTTTTATTTTAAAATATATTAAAATAATTTATTTTTTTTATTTTTTTAAAATTATTTTTAATATTAGCACATTAAAATGATCTGAAAATATAAAAAATATATTAATTTTTAAAAAAAATTCAAAATTTTTCAAAAATATTTTCCAATAACAGTGCCAAACACTACCTAATCACTCTTATACCAAGTTCGGTATCCCACCTCACATGTATACGTATGATAAGATTAGGATCCTTAGCTAAAATTGCAGTTTTTTATTCTAGAATTCAAGCACCAGGTAAAATAATTAACTTTTTGAAAATATTTTTGTATCTAAATGTTATGATGTTATTGAATTATTTTAAAATGATTCTATTTATTAAATTTCAAAATTTTTAAAAAATAAAACATATCTTACTTTAGGTAACTTGAATAAGAATATTAATAAATAATTGAAACCTTAGGATTTTGATGACTTCTCTTTTGTACTATACCATAATATAAACTTTTTTGTTTGAAAAATACAACCTTCTATTTTCAGGGTAGGCATAGTAATTTCTCGGCAATGCCTGCCTGAAATAGACGTTAAGAACAAAGCTGCCCAGACCAGCCGGTGGATAGAGCCAAAAAAAGATAAAAAAAAATTAAAGTCTTTAACTTTATACCTATGCATTTTAACTTATACTTTTCCTTACAAGTACTATTTTATTCAAATTTATTTATGGTATATTTATATGATATAAGATAAGGAATTATATAATGTAACAAAAATTATTATATAATGGAAGGATATGTTTCGTTATATTCATGAATTATAGATAACTTCATATTGAACTGTGAGCCTTTCCATGACCGGTTTGATGGGTTTTTGAAGATTTGTATTTTCATGGACACTTGGTTTAGGAACTCTTGATGAACAATTATAAAATGTTTCTTTTGTTTTCCAAAGTTTAACTTCGTCATCAGTAGAAAAAAAATAATCATTAGTAAACAGTACAAATAAAATAATATAAGCGAGCATAAAAGAGTTAATGTTGTGATTATTGTGCATAGTATTATATCATGACTTATTGCATATTATTATCTAGTGATCTGAGATATTTATACATCTTGATCGTATTAAATTGCTTTGTAAAGAGTGGAGTTGCAGGCAAACCATGCGAGAATTATTATGGAAAATAATTATATTCATCGTGTATGTAGGTAACCTGTAAAATAAGTTGTTGGCAATTACACCTCATTGTGAATCGATGAGATAAAGTAGCGTTTAACGAGTGTTGAAGTCGTGTAAATTTTTACACTAAAAAATTTGGTCATCAATCATCAATTTTAATCATAAAAAAACATAAAATAATTTATGTATCATAATTAGATTTAGAATAATTTCAAACATAAACCTTCATGATAGTACTAACCTTTTAAAATTGAAATCTAAGTTAGCATAAAAATCACAAGTGTCGCAAGTTTAATAAAAAAAACAAAAAGAATTTTTTTTGGCAACAATAGAATCCCTACCTCTCTTATCTTATATTATAAAATCGATCATTTTTTTTTTAGAGGTAGGGTCGGTTATAGGGAATTGAGAATATGGAGAAGTTTTCCTAGTTAATAAATAATTTCTAATCAGATTACTTTAAGTTTTTCCAATAATAATTTAACTTAATGACTTGTGCATTAGCTTAACCTTCTTAAAGAGTCTTCCTAATCAAGTGAGACCCTTTTCACATTATTAATGAGCTACCATACCATCATCCTAACATGGAAAGATGAGATGCACTCATTTGTTAGCAGATATCAAACATGACTTCAACAATGTCTATCTTTTTTGTCTGGACGGGTACTTGGACTATAATATATGGATGGAAAGCTTGAGATATCTAGTTTTCAGCCCAACTAGAATTGCAACAAGATTCCACATGTAATTATGAATATGGTCTAAAGAGTACATGAATGTAAGTTTGACAAGTTTGTAAATTTTAACCCAATGTTCTGCCACATCTTCACTTGAGCTTCTATACACCTTCATACACTTGATTTATGCTCTGATAAATTATAATCCCATTAGGATTCCTTGTTCGAGTTGGGTTCTTAATGTAATTAGGATTTGCACTTCTTAGCTCTAATGATTCACAATAATATGCTTTTTTTAGTCCTTTACTTCGGATTGTGTTACAAATTCTTTGTATAACTCATTTTTACACTTTGTGTCTCCATAGCACTAATAAGCACAAAATAAGTTAAGTAAGCTACTATAAGATATAAAACATGCATAAAAGACCAAGAGTAATGTACTAAAAATATAGAATAATATGAGTGTATCGAATTCTCCCATGCTTAGATCTTGCACGTCCTCGAACAAGGAAAGAAAAGTCAAAGACAATAGACTCCAAAAATAAGAATCAAATTAAAAAAGAATGAAAAACTAAGGATCAAAATAAAAGCAAGTGAATTGAAAAGAAAACCAAGTCAACTTCATGGACACTCGATCATTGGAGAGACAAGTGTGCAATATTCAATTGCAAAGTAGGAAGTCTTACTAGGTAAGGGCGATATTCCTTTTTATAAGCTCGTATCATTACTGAACTCGTTTAACGTGTTGGGGTATTTTTTTTATGAGGAGTACACGAGAGACATTCAAAGAGGGATTAATGACGATAACCACTCTTGTGCCTAGGACTCATTGATGCTCTACTGTTAGATCTTTGGAATTCATGCCTTGAGCAACCAATTTGAGATCATTCTTTGTGGTAGAAACAACTCCTTCGTAGGGCTGCAGTATGACTATTCTCATGTCTAATTTCCTATATGTTATTTTGTCCTATTTCTTTAGAAAATTAGAGTTTTTCAAGTGTTCACCGCATAACACTAGGAGGTACCATACTGACAAGGTGTGCACTCAGAACTTCTACAATGGATAATCAAGTATTGGCTACGTGTTTGCGTGTTGAGAGATAATATTGTTTTCTTCCTTTTCCTTTTCTTCCCCTTTGTCCCTTGCATTTTGTTTGGTCACACAAATCTTGGGACTGAATCGGAGAGTTATTGAAGAACTAGAGAATGATCTGGAAAAAGTTGAAACAGTTGGTTATTGCGTGTATTACATGCGCTAGCATCCGAACAGCCTTGCCACTTCACGACAATGCATGAGACTTTATCCTAGCTTTGATCGTGGTCTTTCTTGGTTTCATTGAATTAGTCTTCCTTACAATGTGATGCGTGTCATTATTGAAGCCATGGTGGTGCTCCGGTGACTTGGCCTTCTTGTTTTTCTTTTTTCCTCTTTTCTCTCTCTTCTCTCTCATTTTGTGAGTCGACCTTCTTTTTATTGATTGCGAGATATTCTCTTTGTTGTCTTCGGGCTTCTCTTGGGCCGAACAACTAGGCTACTTTTTTATGTTCTCCTATTTTTTTTTAGGATGGTTGAGCTAAAGGCCTAATCAAATTGACAAGATAATAGTTATTCGGTCTTGGATATTATGCCTTTGGCCTAAGTTGCCTTTGGCCTAACAACTTAATTAGAAAGCATTGTTCAATCTCTTTTTTTTAAGCCTGGGCTTTTTGGTCTATCATATTCCTTTGTTTAGGTGTAAAAGTTTTTAGTAATCTAATGGAATTTTCATTTTAAATCCTATAATGTTCTAAAAACTATTTTTAGTTTGTATAGTTTTTTATTTACAAATATATTTTTCTTTTAAATTATTTTGGCTCTTATATTTTTTTAAAAAGTACAAGTTAGAGTCAATTTGATACTGCTTTTAACCTTGAAGCGTAATCCAAAATTAATTTTTATGAGTAATTTATTATAAAATAAGTTAAAACAATTTTAAGTTAGGAACATGCTAATAAGAATGACTCTAATATTTTTTTTAAATGTAATATAAGTTAGAATGTACAAGTCAAAAGTTAAGAATTTTAAGTTTTGATAAAATCCAAGTTTTGATAGATAAATATAAGCTAAGATTTTTTTAAAATAAAACGTACCTATGATATTTCCTTAAATTAAAAATTAAAAATTAAAAGACAACTTAAAATAATTAATAAAAATCATATCGGACATAACTCTAGTCTTTATAATGACAAACCTGTTTACACTAAAATTGTATAAAAATATATATATAAAATAGAGGGACTAAAAACACAATTTAAATACGAGTAGAATTGCAATAAATGCATTCTACACTTTAGTGTTTCAACATGTTACGAGAATATATGAGAATGCGGCAGTTATTATTTTTTAAAGTATTTTTTATTTTAAAAATATATCAAAATAATATATATATTTTTAAAAAATTATTTTTGATATTAGTATATTAAAACAATTTGAAAACATAAAAAATATTAATTTAAATAATAAAATATTTTAAAAAAAACTCTTTTAAAATATATATAAAAAGAAGCTCTTGCAGTACCGTTACCATCCATGGTTAACATGGTGGGGGTGTAACCGCAACTGTATCTCCGCACAGGTTGTTGCCTAAAAATAAAATAAAGTTTCCTTTCCTTTCTTTTTGGAGCATCATCGGAGTCCGTGTGTGCTTCCTTTTGTTTTTGTGTTTTTCGCTTTTAGAGTCAACTTGTCTTGTCTACATTTTATTGTCAAAAGTAGGTAAAATAAAATAAAATAATAAAACAATTGCCGATTTTCAAGGACTCTATTAACTTCCACGCGCAAAAAGGACTCGCGTGGGCCAACCTTCATTACATGCCTTTATTTCGTCAACCCTCGAACCACAATCCTATGTAATGCTGCTTCAACCTTTTTCTTTAATTTTATTTTCAAGTTACAAAAAAAGAAAAAAAAAGAGGCAAAGCAAAAGTGATAAAACTCCTCAAGCCCCCCCCTTCCCTCCCTTTTCTGTTCTTCTTCAATCTACTATTTATTTTCTTTTTCTTAGACATGAATTAATGGTGTTTGTTTGCTTTCTTTATAATGAAAGGAGTCACGTATGCCTAATTTCTTTCCTTGAAGAAAAAATAAAAGAGAGACTAAAAAATATTTTTACAAAAGTGGGTCTTTCTCTTACATAAAAAACTAGATGGATCCCACATTAATAAAAACAATATGTTCAAGTGAAATAAGTGTATTTTTTTTAAAAAAATTACGACTTTGATTATAGCCCTAATCGGTTAAGTAAGTTGGTTTTATTTTAATTAGATGATAAAAAAACAACAATAAAAAAAACTAAAATTAAAAGAGAGGGGAAAATGATATAGTTTAATTTTCAGTCAATTAAATATAGAAAGATGAAATTGAATAAAAAAAGAAAAAAACCTGGTTCGAGTCAATCTGAGTTAACATGATATATATGTGACTTGGGTAATAAATGATGAGCCATCCCGAGGTCCAGGTCATGAGATCAGGATAACCCAATAGAAAAAAAAATTGAAGAAAAATGCAAAGCTAATTTTTTTTTAAAAAAACTAATGTCGAATGATGAAATTAGAAAAAGAAATAAGTAAGAATAAATAAGAAAATATTTTAATCTGTGTTAACTTGTCAAACCTATGATCTGGGTTATTAGAACATGAACACTATACATGGAAAAACCACGAAGTTCAATCCCCAACAAGTCAAACATTGAAAGATGAAATTGAAAAAAAATTAATTATATAAAAAAAATCCAAAATAAAAATTAGCTATTCAAAGGATGAGGATAAAAAATTGAAATAAAAAATAAATTAGATGGCAACTATAAATTTTTGATTGAATGGTGAAAATAAAAATAAAAATAACTTTAACAAAAGGAGAAAAAAATCAAAATAATAAGGACCAAATTAGAAAAAATAATATATCATAAATTTAGATTGAAGGATGAGTTTGAAAACAAATATATATATATATATATATATATATATATATATATATATATATATATTTATTTATTTTTTTTTACAAAAAGGCCATGGAAAAAATTAGAAATAAAAAGAATAAGGGTGAAATAAAAAAAATATATTGAAAAATTGGGAGTGAAGAGTGAAATTAAAAACAAATAAATTTTTTATAAAAAGGTTCAAGAAAAAAAATTTTAAAATCAAAAAAATAAGGAGTTAATTGAAATATTAATAACAAAGAGTATCAATATGAAATTTCAAGAAAAAAAGAGAGAAAAAAATGTTAGAGAAACCAAATCACTACCTCTACACACGCCACCTCAACAAGAAAAGGATATAGTGGAGAATCAAACAACATAATGAGAGAGAATTTTTGGTCGCTAAGAGGAGCTGCTTGCACACCTCACACGCAATAATACGAGTATGGTATATACTGACAACTATTTTTATTCAAATAATATTTAATGTTTATGAAAAAATTAAATTGGCCTCTACTTGATAATAACATAATATAAGGTGAAAAGACTATTATTGTTTTATTATATTTTAAAAATTAAAAAGACAAAAAGTCTGTTATATGTCAACTTTAAAAACTTCAAGAGTTATTTATTGTGCTTAAAAATTCAAAAGAGAAACATCCATTCCCAAGTAGTCTTTTAAGGACTCATGAGACTTGTAAAATAACTCAATTACCCCTATGCCATTGTTTTTTCAGAAGAGCAAAAAAATATATTATAGTAAAATAGGTATAAGAGTAGATGCAAGCAACTTATTGCTTGCTGGTGCTAAAAATCCAGCCACCGTTACAGTGGCCGAAAAATCAAGAGAAGAGTTTTTAACCTATAATACTATTTTCAGGTCATTTTCACCAAAAATAAATAAATTAATCACCTTAAAAAACCAAAATAAACCTTTCAACAACCCAAAACACCCAAAATCACCGAAGAAAAGTTTGAAAATTGAAAAAAAAAAGCTACAGATGCTTCACTGCTAATAGTATATTAGTTAACAGTGCAGATTAAGCTGAAAATGGTGTTCATTTGAGTGACAAAGACTGTAGATACAATGAGTTGTTAGTATCATCATAAGCTCTCTCTCTCTCTCTCTCTCTCTCTTCTCTGTATCCAGTCATAGTAGTAGTGGAAGGAGGTGGAAATAAATGGAAAGCACAGGAACCTGGACACTTATCCGTCAAAGCAATACAAGTCATTTTTCACCAAAACTGCATTGAATTTCTTTAATTCTCAAAAAATAAATAAAAAAAGAAAATAAACAAACGTCATAGGTAGCTCAGTCCTCTTTCCCATGTCTCTCTATCTTAACGCGGAATCATCAATCTTTCTCTTGAAAAACTGCCCTCTTTGTAAAGACCAAATCTTCTTCTCTCTTTTAACTTTCAACATTCAAACAAACCATAATAAACAACTGAAACCCATTTTTCAATTTGCTCTTCTTCTCGTTTTATGAGCCAGGAAATTGTGGAGATTTTGTGGTTGCAGAGATCTTGATTGTTTATAAGGATAAAGAAACCAAAGTTTTGTGCTACTTCAAAATCTCTTCTTTCTCTCAAATTAAAGAAATAAAGATCTTCCATTCTTGTTGAAAAAGTTTCCTTAGAGGTTGGTAGTTTGTTTATGGCTACTGCCGCTATATTTTCTTCTCTAAGGCGGCGACGATCGCCGTCTTTAGAGGTTTTCCTGGCACCGGTTGATTTTACCGACGTGGGACTTGTACAGACTCTTGTATCATTGTCAACAGAGCTGGTGTCTTCTTTCTCAGGGAAGTCACTCTTCTTTCAAAGAAAGAATTCTCGTTCTTTAATTCGTAAAATTGAAATCTTTGTTGTTTTATTGGAGTATCTGAGGGACTCTGGGGTTGGTTCTGCTTTATCTTCTCCCACATTTGCTTGTTTTAAAGAGCTTTATTTGTTGCTGTACCGCTCAAAAATATTGCTTGATTATTGTGTGCGATCCAGCAAATTATGGTTGTTGCTTCAAAACCATTCGATTTCGGGGCATTTTCATGATTTGAATCAGGAAATATCTACCCTTTTGGATGTTTTTCCATTGGATGATGTTGAACTGAGTGAGGATGTTAGGGAACAGATTGATCTTATGCAAACACAATCAAGGAGAACGAGGTTATTGATTGATAAGGATGAGGAGGCTTTGAGAGTCAGGTTGTTTTCGTTTCTTGATGAGTTTGAGAATGGAAGGATTCCTGGTCTGGCGGAGTTGAGGTTGTTTTTTGTGGAGGGTTTGGGGATTAAAGATGCCAAGAGTTGTATAACAGAAATTGAGTTCTTGGAGGAGCAAATTGTTAGTCACGAGGGAGATATTGAGCCCACAACTTCGGTGCTTAATGGGTTTGTCGCAATTGCTCGGTATTGTAGGTTTTTGCTTTATGGGTTCGGGGAAAACGAGGTGGAGTTGCAAATTGGGAATCAGAAGAAGCGGAGAAAAGGGTTGATTGCTCAAGAGATTGCAGAAACTTTTATTACAATACCCAAGGATTTTTTCTGTCCGATATCGTTGGATTTGATGCGAGATCCGGTGATAATTTCAACTGGGCAGACTTATGATCGGAGTTCAATATCTAGGTGGATGGACGAAGGGCACTGTACTTGCCCCAAGACGGGGCAGATACTCATGAACACTCGCCTTGTTCCAAATCGGGCTTTGAGGAATCTGATCGTGCAATGGTGTACTGCTCAGGAATCCATTATGACCCTCCAGAGAATACAGATTCATCTGTGGAGGCTTTTGCAGCGACTATGCCTTCCAAAGCTGCAATTGAAGCCAACAGAGCTACAGCAACGCTTCTAATTCATCAGCTGGCAAATGGCTCGCAAGGTTCAAAGACTGTGGCTGCTCGTGGGATACGTTTGTTAGCAAAAACTGGAAGAGAAAACCGTGCTTTCATTGCAGAAGCTGGTGCGATTCCCTACCTTTGTGAACTGCTGTCTTCTACAAACTCTGTTGCACAAGAGAATTCTGTAACAGCAATACTTAATTTATCCATTTATGAAAAGAATAAAAGCCGAATTATGGATGAAAAAGGTTGTCTGGGTTCGATTGTTGAAGTATTGAGGTTTGGACTCACAACAGAGGCAAGGGAAAATGCAGCAGCGGCATTGTTTAGCCTGTCAGCTGTTCATGACTACAAGAAGAGAATAGCAGATGAGGAAGGGGCAGTTGAAGCCTTAGCTGGCCTATTGAGAAAAGGGACACCACGTGGGAAGAAGGACGCTGTCACAGCTTTATTTAATCTGTCAACTCATACAGAAAATTGTGTGAGAATGATAGAAGCAGGTGCAATTGCAGCACTAGTCGGGGCTTTGGGAAAGGAAGGGGTTGCAGAGGAAGCAGCCGGTGCATTGGCTTTGATTGTGAGGCAACCAATTGGGGCTAAAGCAGTGGGGGAAGAGGAAATGGCCGTGGCAGGGCTAATAGGAATGATGCGTTGTGGAACACCAAGAGGAAAAGAAAATGCTGTTGCTGCACTGCTTGAGTTATGCCGGAGTGGCGGGACAGATGCAACTGAGAAAGTGCTCAAGGCACCGACATTGGCGGGTTTGCTTCAGAGTCTGCTGTTCACAGGCACAAAGCGGGCAAGAAGGAAGGCAGCATCACTTGCCAGAGTGTTTCAGAGGTGTGGGAATTATCCATTGCAGTTTAGCGGATTAGGTGCCGGATATGCATTCGCTGGAAACTCAGCTGCAAATAGGGATCCAAGTTTTGTCAGCGAAGTGTCAGTGCCTGTGTCCATATCAGTGTCTGTTTTATAGTGGTAAAAGTCCAAACTTTTCATTGTCTACCCTGCTTATAGATGTTCCGCAATATTTACGAATTCTTTCATTGAAATTTTAGATGATAAAGAGAGAAAATTTACAGAAATACTATATCTCGTTTCTTTTGGAAGAACTTATAAATATTGTTGGCCCGTTAGTTTTTATACAAGAAACATCAGTCAGAACAAAATTGAAATTATTAGATACACTTGTGTTAAACTCTAATGAGTGTGTCATGAGAACAAATGAAGCTGCTGCATATCATTTCTTGCCAATTAACTCTGCGCATAAAACATGCCTGAGACAGATGCAGTTGGTTTCTGGATCTGTGACAACATTGTTCTACATAGAACAAAGGTTGTAATCCTTTCCTGTAAGATGATACTGTAAAATCTTTGGCCAAAATCATAGGAATCTCGGCTCAAATCGTTCTCCAGTTGGTTAGTATTTGATGAACTGAAGTGTTCATTGATTAATATTCAAGCTGAGAGGTTTCTAGGACAACGAACAGGAGAAAGTATGTAATGTGCCTTATTTTCTTTTCAAAACTGCAAAGGGAATTCAAAGAAACGTCATCAATATTCCTTGTTACATCCACAAAGAATATTAGACTCGGGAGTCAAGATTGCAGATTCCATTTGTTTAAAATCACATGCAAGGGAAACAAGCATCTATGATCTATCAAGTCTAGATGGTCAAAAAGGGTTTGATCAGCATTTCTGTTCTTCCAAAAGTTCAAAGAAGAAGGCATCTCGTATTTTAACTCACCAGAGTTACTTTATGAAGATTCCAAAGAAAGGCAAGGAGATAATTTCTGCATGCGGGGGTTTTCTAGGGACCAAACTGGTGGTGGTTTCTGTGGGTGATGGAAGAATGGCCCAGCCAACTTTTCTCCTTTTAAATAAATTCACCAAGAATGCTCTATTAGATTCCCGTACTAATAGAATACAAGCGGAACACTATCATGTCCTTGATATCAAATAAAGAATGACGTGATGATCCACTCCTCTTATCTTCTATTCAAAAGTGAATGGGCAAGAGCAAACCAAGTACATTATGAACCTCACCTGGTAAGTGCTCTCTGCGTAGTACAGAATAATTATGTTGGCGCATGGACAGCCATTGAAATCCAAGCCTTGATGAGGGAAGTTCTCTGGAAAGTAGAATCTTCTTGTAATTGATAGTTTTGGTAATGGTGAGGTGTAGTGGGGCATGCCCACAATCGAAGGCCACCCAAAGTGGATACACAAGTAGGCCATTCATCGAGGAAATTATTACAGACTGCTGGTGGCTGCAGAACACAAGGATTTAGATATTTGGGAATAGTTGAGCTTATCTCAAGCAATAGCTGGTCCCTTTTCCTGTCGATATACCAACTGCTTAGATGCAAGTGGAATAAATCACTTCTCAGGCCTTTGATTTCTGCCGAAGAGAGCACCATTTCATTTCGAGACCTCTTTCCTTAGATCCTCAGTCACTACTTTATCTGCGATCACCGTCTAGATTCTAGGAAGTCGCCACCTTGACTGTTGGGGTAAGATCGTTCGAACTCAGCCTCTGTACCACAGATGGATGTGGTAAGAACGCGTGGAACTCTCAATCCTGATCTTGTTCATGTGCGACAGAAGGCCCAAAACTCAGCTCACTAAAATGATCAAAACTCAGTTCAATAGCATGCTTCCCTTCGGTTTGGGTTGAAATTGCCCAGGCTATGCCGCAAATGATCAAATCATGCTAGAAGAACTTCAATGCAAAACATTCACGATGTTTATATATGATACTTATTTTACATTTGTCAGATAAGAAAAGAAGGTAATATTTATTTATTTTTTATACATGATAATACAAAATTTATATCAATACTGATATGTAAATTAAACTCTATGTCTAATTAAGAAAGAAATTAAAATGTTAATATCATTACTACCAAATAGGTTAATTCTATTATATATAAATGCCTGCCTATTTATACATCATTTAAAATTTAAATAATTTAAAATAAATTTATAAATTCACTCTTAACCTATTGCACCTTATTTGTACTTTATTTTAATTTTCAAAACCCTAAAATTGCCTATAAATATGTCAACAAAAATCCATAGTTAAAATATAAAAACTAATAAAATTACATCAAAATTTATCAAATTATTAAATCGGACCTTAGTTTTTTATATCTTATGTTCTTAGTTATTGTTTTGTGTTATCTCTAGATCCTTTAAACAAAAGAACTCGTAATTTTTGTTATTCTTTTTTTTTTCTTCTCCAATTGCTACTAATATTAAAAGAAGATTCCTTTAAACCAAATAATTAATAAAATTTCTATTCATACTTGTATTTTAATTTTTGCTCACCTCACATAAAATTATAATCCAAAAATAACAAAATTACATAAGAATTTAGAAAAATATTAATTAATAGATATGACAATATTTTTATTTGTGTCTTTATCTTTAATATTTTTCTCATATATATTGAAAAAGCTCTTCAAAACTCAAAGAAATTTTTTTGAAAATAATATAATACTAATATAATCATGCTAAAAGTCAATGGAGCCCTGACAAAAACAAAATTATTCACATTATATACCCTATGTATTTGTGTTACATATAGATTTCATTTGAACGAAGAACTCCTTTAGATAAGTCTCACATGATGAGAAGCTATTTTATGTTTTCAATATTAAATATAAATACTAATATATCCTTAATAATTTGCTCACATATACATTCACATATAATAAAAATGAATTCTTTAAAATAAAATGAATATTAAAAACTATAATGATGATATTATTATTTTAAAACTTAAAGGAGCCTCAAATATTTCTGTTCATATCATTTTATGTATTTGTATTAGATATAAATTTTATTTAAAAAATAACTTTTTTAGATAAAAGAACTCACAATTATAATATAATAGTATCTTTGGTAGGAAAATATAATTTAATTTTGTAATGTTAAAATATAAATATTAATATGAGATCCAATGCTTTATTAAGTTTTTTTTTTTTAGAAACGTAGAGATGATAAAAGGTGTTCACGGGCTGAATTTTGGTATTACTCTAAACAAATTTGAATACAAACTATTATTCAAACCCGACCCTTTACCCCGTGGATATAAATTTTAGGCACCCGAACTTAACCCAATCAGGTTTTAATTACCCATTTAAGTACCTATTATTTAACTAGTATAATAAAATATGAATATAAAAGAAACCAATGATTTATTTAGCCTAGTAGCTAAAAGAGTATATATCCGATCAAAACTCCAAAGTAAATGTACCAATAAAGATAGCAAAATCTTGATTAAGATCCAATAAATCCAAATTTCAAGATAAATTTGATTAAAATATTGAATCAAGTATTGCCAAATTTGTAATCTCTCTTTCCTTATCTCTTTAATTTAAACACTTTAATTATATTATTAGTTATTATGTTATATGTTCTTAGCGTGTTTATTTATATTATTTGACATAATTAGTGAAACACCCAATTTGTTCCCCTTAAATGTTATTGTTGTCTTATTCCTAGACCAACACCTTATATGATTAGACAAAGAGTTCAAGTGTGAGTGAGACTTATATCTACTGATGCTCATTTAAACTTTAACTCATATCGAAACTCACCCTATGAATGAGGTATCGTGAAATTATTTCCATTCTTAGGTTGCATAAGATGAAGAGGTCGGGTTACCCCGCTACCATTCAGGCAATCTGAGAGCCTGAAAAGTCTTTAGGAATAGACAATATGAGTTTGAATCTTTATGAGCCAGATCTCATCTTTTAGAATGGACCATTGATAGGGCACTAATAAATAACATACCATGTCATACTTATTCATCTTGAATTGTAATTTATTAGATCTTTACAAATCTTTAATGAAAAAAAGAAATTAAGGGATATAATATGATTACTATTGAGAACATGAGTGTTGGGTTAAAAAAGATTAATGTGAAGAGGGGGACTGCTTACCAATAAGATTTGAGTTCGAGTTACCAGAGTATTGGATTATTGTGAGATGATGTCTTTACAGGATCAAATTGTATTCTAAAATCAATATGGAGATATAGCTCAATATTTGGGTGCAACACCTACATTTCTAAGTTGTGATAGGGTTTTGAGACCCATAATACAAGTGTTTCACCTTTGACATTATAGATATGATTCCTACCCTTGACGAATACGATTCTTTATTGGACTGTTTAAAATTAAACTTGGAGTATTTCTATAAGCCAAGAGACTGAACTCTATCAAATTATGATTGGTTGACTAAAATCAATTGAAGAATGGTTGAAGAAAAGATGACTGAGCATTTAAGGTCTGATTCTTTTTCTATTGAAAAAAAAGGTATGATCAACTTTAAGTGTGTAATTGCTCTTAAAGTTAATCCAACAATAATAATTTTAGCTAAGACCTTTTTATCATTGAATCACTATAGAAAAATAGAAAAAGGTTATTTGAGGTGTTGTTTGCAGCTATTATTTGTCTGGGACATGAGCCACATGGTGGAAGGAATATATATGGACTATTTAGAACCCCATGTCATTTACATTTTAAAATAGAGAAATTTGTTTAACCCCTACTAAAAGAGATATAAAAGAATACTTGTGAGAGGATGTTTTCAATCTTGAGAAAATCTCTATTTTATTGGAGGACACAATATACTTATTTCTCATCTTACCTTGTATATTGAGGTGATTATACTTGAGTTTCATCGATGGGGGCTTAATGTTACATTAGTTATTGCTTTAATTTGGTTTTACAACAATTAGGTTATGAGAAATTCATAACTCGAACCATTGGACCAGCTGAATTCTATGAAAATCTCAGAATTTTAAGAAATTTAATGGAATTAGTCAAAAAATTTAGAAGTATCCTGGTACAATCACAATCACCAAGAACATAGATGGAAAAGCAACCCTGTATTATCCAATATGGTAGAAAATAAGAGAAAAAACCTATAAAGTTCCACTATTTGAAGGACCTTAAAAATCAATTATTTAGACTATAAAAGATATGCAAGAAGAGATTAGAGTCCAACAGAAGTCCTACAATGAAGACCTGAACTCTGAGCTAGAGGAATTAGCAATAAAAATAAGAAAATTAGAATCTAACTTAACCAACCAGGAACGGACTTTAATCATAATGAAGAAAGAAATAGATAACATTTTAGCCAAATTACAAAAGCACTAGCAAGCCTTTCAGGAATTGCAAGAAAAGTTCAACTATTTACATAAATAAAAGAAATAAAAGAAAGGCAAGATCGTAGAATAACAAAAAAATATCAAAAAGCCCAGGCTAAAGTAAGAGAACTAAAGTAAGCAAATGAAATACTCTGAAAGCTAAGCTAGCTACATGCCAAGTTAATCACACATCTCGATTACCAACCTCATAGGTTCATTTATGTCAAACAACCTTTGATTGAATAAAGAAATACTGTAATATGAGAAGCACAACATTAGGGCTTAGAAACTATGAGCTATTACTTTTAAGCTAAAGACTCTAAATTTTTAGCAATGAAAATGGGAGGAACAATGCAATATTTGGCCAAAGACCTAACAGTGCTAAGAGACACATTTATAAAGTTCCTTAAGCAATTTTGCGACTACATTAATTAAATAGCAGAATATCCTAGCTTGAGGACATGAAAGGATCGAATACTTTAAATTTTAAAGAATCATATATTGAATAAATCAATTTTTATTGAGAAATAAAAAAATATTTTTTTATCAATGGCTATTTAGTATTTAATGTGTCTTTGTAGAAATCCCTATCAATGGCAATATTCTTCCTGAATTGACTAAAGTTCTTGCGAGTTTAAAGTTCTTAGCGAAAATTTTTCCAAGATAAATAATGGCATGTAATGCTAAATGACCCATCTTCGAATATACTATAGTAAAATTGTTGAAATCACACATGATGAAAAACTAACAACCCATTTCTTTATAAAAGCTTGATTGGCGATGCCTTGATTTGGTATATGAGGCTTGGAAATACCAAAATAAAAAATTAGAGAGATTTGGTAGACGCCTTTATCAAGCAATAAAAAATTAATATTAGTATAGCCTTTATTAATAATAAATATGCTTTACATGAATAAAGACATTGTTACATGTAATTAACCAATTGATTACAAAGTATATACACTACAGAAGGATGCAACCATTTTATAATAAAAGAACGTAGGCATTTTTTAGTGAAAATGTATATGGCCACGTGTGGTAGATGGTATAAGAAACTCCAAGAAAATAATGAAAATAACATGTTTGTTATACGATAACAAAGCTTTAGTCAAGAGTGAAGAAGTGTTTCTTGCACAACAATATTGAATGAAAACTAGACCAAAGTGAGTTCATGTTAGATACTATTGTATGAGTGTTTAAGTAGTCAAGGATGAGATACCTCTCAAGTTGTCAAAATTGTTTTTACTTGAGAGGATGTTGATCACCGATAGTCTCATTTTTTATACCATATTTTATGTATGAAAAGAAAGGTGAGTGAAAGCCTTATAATGTTGAGTGAAGCGTCCATTTTCATGAAGTTAAATTTATAATTGGAATATTATGCTAGAGAAAAACGTGAACACTATTTATAGGTGGTGTGCATGTCATCTAGTTGAGTGATCCTTTAATACGAGCAAATGTGAATAATAGTGTTTACATAGCCAATGATGGAGTATTGGGTATGGAAACAAGTGTCAATTGACTTTTATGGATATTGCCCTATGATAAATTAAAAAGCTAGATAAACTATTGAATAAAGAGCGAATGATTTAGGTAAAAGTGGAGTGTATGCTAGGCTTTTGGACAAATAGACTCTTGTAAGAGTGGTAAACTTTTAATGATAATGTAATACTCAAAGTATAAAGACAAGTGAAAATCAATTTTCATAGGCTTCCCCTATGGTTAAAATGGAAAGCTAGTTAAATTCTTGGACGGAGAGTGAATGACTCATAGAGCAGTAACATATGAGTGCTAGGTTAGAGTAAATGATAGGCTCATACTTTTAGATGAGTGGTAATCTCTTTGATCGCATTGTAATACTCAGACAATGACTATCACATTCAAGACCGGTGGTAACATTTGTAGAGGGAAAATTACGATAATGGGTCAAACTCTCGTGAATGATAGATTCTATCAAGCCGTTAAGGAAGATAAAGCCTAAAAAGCCAATTGACCTCGTACAAAAAAGAATAGTATGATGATATTAGTTGGAAGATAGATTTCTTTACATAAAAGGGATTTAAATGCAATGATGTGCAATAAGCAAACTACTTAAAGATGCAAAGGGAACTTGTCGCCCACTTGCACAATGAAAAGATTGGCAGGCAACGTGTATCATATGAATATGGGATTAGAAGACAAACCACTCAAAATCAAATGAGAGTTAGCTCTAAAAAATAAGAAACTAAAGTAGTGTAAAGCTTCTATAGATCATTAAGGATAAAAGAAAGATATGGTGCCATACCATTTATCTCCAAGTAGGAGATTGTTGAGTGTGGATACAAATGGAAAGAATCAACAATGGCTTAATGATGGCTACTATTGTTGATTAAAAATGAGAAGGCTTGTCCTCCATTTTTAGCTATAAATAGAGGGAGTTTACGAGAGCAAAATATGCAATAGATTAGGCAAAAACAACAAAAGTAGTTATGTTAACATCAACAACAAGCAAGCCCATAAAGATACAAAGATGTGAGGAAATTACAAACAAGTGTTGGGAGTTGAGTGAGAGGTGTTTCTCCTCCATTGTTGTAATTAATGTTTTCTCTCTATATAATAAAATGAGTTGCTCCATGGCCATAGACAATTGCTTAATAATATAAAATTTTTGGGTTTCGTGTCTGGACATCAATCTCCCGATCATAATAGAATTATCCATAAATATTCCATCTATTTAGACTTGTATTTATTGGGGTTAGGTGAAATTATCATCTTTACTTATATTAAGGTTGATTATATTTTACTTTCATATTTAGTTATATTTATTTTTATGTTATTATCAAACTAACTTTATTTCTAAATGAAAATGATAGAATATTTTTTTTAATTGAAATAATTATCTACATAAATTGCAAGAACTATTTTTTTTTTTTTAAAGACATGAAACTTTTTTACAATAACATGATAAGAACATATTGTTTCAATTTTAAACTATGCTTACGAGAAAATATACACAATTTTTAAAACATAATTTTTTAAAGTTTTTATAATAAATAGAAATTGATTTTATATGTTCTATTGAATCAATTTATAAAAAATTTATAAAAAATATTATATATAATTAAATAATATAGCACAAAAGCAAATTAAAAAAAAAAAGTCACTTTGAAAAGAATCAATCTATTTTTTTATTATTATTGTAAGCGTTAACACATCTTTATCAAGGGAGATTTATTTTTTTTCTTTAGTTAATAAAGAGTATTTGTTTTGTCCTTGTAACATGCCTTTAAAGTATTTATATATATTTTTGGATGATTTTGATATGTTTATATTAAAAATAAAAAAATATATTATTGTAATATATTTTTAACTGTAAAACATTTTTAGTGGTAATACCAAATAACTAATATTACCATTGAGGGCTATCACTTGCTATGATGGTGCATAACCCAGATTATTATGTTTTATTTGTTTTTATGTTTCAAAAGTATTTTTAAATTTTTTTAAAAATTAATTTTTATTTTATTTTTCAGATTATTTTAATATGCTAATATAAAAAAATTATTTTTAAAAAATAAAAAAATTTTATTTTAATACATTTCCAATCAAAAACTAATTTAAAAAACAATCAATACTATATTTCCAAAACATTCTCATCACCGGAAAAGAAAGGACTGTTCTCTTATGAAAATTCAAAAGGAAAAGCTAGACTTCCAAATAGTCGTGTTCAAAATCTGGTTTCATTGGTTGGAATTTGGAAACTAGTTGATAAAAATAATATCAGGGTCATTATCCAACTACAGCTGGCCGTGACCAAGCATGGGTAAAATTAATTAACAAACTGAGCAAGGACCATAAGCCGACGACTCTGGGAACGAAAGTAGTGATCACGGGTCAATCCTTGTAGGGATGATAGACCATTCTTTTCGTCACAAATCGTTTTCAATGATCTTGTTTTATCAAAGTTAATTATATTTACGGTTTGTAGTTTTAAAATGATGTATTAAAGTAAATTATTAGCTAATGCTGGTTAGCAGCTTTTGATCATGGCTGTGCTGCAGCTTTTGATCATCTTATGGTCTCTACCATACCTCCTGGAAGCACAAATTAATTATGCTGACACAGCACAAGTATCTACATCATGGACAAATCTCTAGTGCCAATCGGATCATTCTGTTGAATGAGATTGGTTTTGCTTGTGGATTCTACACCGACTATTATGGGGTTTTTTTTGCCGTCGGGATAGCCAAAACCTGGACAGATTGGAGTGTTGGGAATGGTAGTCGGTATTTTAGCCATCTAATATGGTCGGCGAACAGAAATAAGCCTGTTTGCGAGAATGCAACTCCGCAGCTTCTCCCAGAAGGAAATTTGGTCGTGAGAGATGCAGATGGGACTCTGGCTTCATCTGTAAATTGACTAGTTGGTCTCCCAGAAGGTTATTATTATTATTATTGTGTTTTTTTTACGAGTATCCACACCTCTTTTTACATCAAGCATCCTCGAATAAGAGTCAATTTTCCACGCCTGTCATTCTCGTTCTCGGCTGTTGGGTCTTCAATGGCTGCCGTGTTGCTTGACGAGGACTATTTCAGTATTATTCTAGACCTCTTATTTATTTATTTTTGGATTTTTTCTGCTGGTGGGTCTATAATGTTTTCTTATAACTGAAATCTGTAAACAGAAACAAGTGAGATATTAAAATAATGATACCAATTCTAGATATTATATATGAATCTGAATCATTTTTTATAGAAATATATATTATTTTTTCCTAAAAATAAAAATTATAGAATATAAAATTAACACACACACACATATATATAAGCGAACATGGCAAGAAATTCATAAATATCAAATTATGTTGTGTATGAAAAATACTAAAAAAAAGATAGGTTAATTTGGCCATCCCATAAAATTATGGAGTGAGATTAAAACTCAAAGAATGGGAATAGCACTGCACAAAATATTAATGATATTTATTATTTATAGTATATGGTCAATGAAGTGTCATGATTTATCGAGTGATTTCCAATGAAATTTGTAGCACATACCACCTTAATTCTAAGTTTGCTAGAAGAATTATTTGATTTTTGAACAAATTCATAAGCACTCAGGCACAATCTACTCTTTTTTTCTTATTAAAAAAAATTGTATTATAAAGAACAACTAAATATTTATTAAAATTAAGAAATCAACACATTAAATAAAATTGTATTGTTCTCCACAATAAATTGTGGAGACCCTAAAAGAAAAGTGAGAGCGAGATGTGCTTCCGGGACATATTAAAATCAAGAAATTAACACATTAAAAAAACTTTCAATATGCCTTGTATGTTTGATATGTATATTGACTAGGTGGTTTGCATCACTGTGTAGCCATTAACATATTTAATATCAATTCAATCTTGAGTATGAACCTATTCTCCAATGTCACTTTCATTTGCTCCAAATGGGAAGATAATGCTTGGATTTTTTTGTCTCATGTTTACTTGAAGTTAAAAGAGAAGTCATGATGGGTATTGCGAGGAACTCATACAACAAGAATCGTAAACTCTTGAGGGTAAACGTGTCCTCTATCCATGGCTGGTAATAAGGACGGGGAAATTAAAGAATTTTCATTGATGGGGCAAATAGCATCACGTTTTGTGTTAAAAAACAGGGAAGCTTCCTAAGTCCTATGGCTGCTGCTGCACTGCGTTCATTTGGTGTTGTATAGCAACAGCATTTATTGATCTGTATTACATTCCAGAGTAATACCATACAAAAATAGTAGAGCTCATGGCTATATGGCCTTTGAGTGATATCCTGCTCGTGCAGCTTTTGATCATGTTATCTCCTGCATACTTCGTAGAAGCTCAAATTCAGGACTCCACAGCACAAATATCGACATCATGGACAAACAATTTGTCCATTCCAGTGGGAGACTTCGATTTCTACCAAATTATCTTGTTGAGTGAGTCTAGGTCTTTTGCTTGTGGATTTTACTCCAAAGACCAGAAAAATGATTCCTTTTATTTTGCGGTTGTATCACTCCAAATAACATCTTATGTAGCTGCTATTCTTAATTTCACTCTTCAGCATGTCATATGGTTGGCAAATGAAAATAAGCCTGTTGGACAGAACGCAACTCTAAAGTTACTTCCAAAAGGAAATTTGGTTCTGAGAGATGCAGATGGAGCTTTAGTCTGGTCTACCAACACGTCTAACATGTCTGTTGCAGGTATAAAGATGATGGAAACAGGAATGCTTGTGCTTCAAGACCACAATAATAAGACTGTGTGGCAATCTTTTAGTAATACAGCACATGTGTCCACTTCATGGACGAATAATGATCCCATATCAGCCATGCCTTATAATCTATATAAAATAATCATGATGCACGGAGCTGGTTTTGCTTGTGGATTTCACTCCAAGGACCGGAATTCCTTCTATTTTGCAATATGGCAGCAATCGGAATATTCTGGAGATGATGATCGGGATGCCTTATGGTTAGCAAACAGAAACAGGCCTGTTGGTGAGAACGCAACTTTACAATTATTACCAGATGGAGATTTGATCTTGAGAGATACTGATGGAACTTTCGTTTGGTCTACCAACACATCTAACATGTCTGTTGCGGGTATGAGGATGATGGAAACTGGAAACCTTGAGCTTTATGATGTCAATAACAAGACTGTTTGGAATTCATTTGATCATCCTGCTGACGTACTGCTTCTTGGGAACAAATTAGTGGCAGGACAGAAGCTGGTGGCAAGTGTTTCGAAAACTAATAGATCTGCAGGTGTCTTCAGCCTCTCTGTGATCCCACAAGGTTTGTTTGCTTCTTACCAAGCTACTGCGCCACAAACGTACTTCAAATTTTCAGTTTTTGGGGGCATAGACAGCCTCCAACTAAGTTATGATGAATCCTCTGGTGATCTTGCTTTACTTATAATATCAGCTTCACCTGATGAGTCGAATACAATGCTTACAAGCAGCGTTAAATACTCAGCGACGGCTTACATGAAATTTGATCCTGATGGGCATCTCAGAATTTATGATGGCAACATGATTGACGGGGATGATCTGTTGAAAGGTATGATGAGTGCATGTGATTACCCAACAACTTGTGGTAATTATGGACTGTGCTTAAATGGACGGTGCTCGTGCCCAGCAGGATTTGCTCGAAACAATACCTCAAATGATCAAGGCAACTACAGTTGCTCGCAGATTAGTCCAACCACATGTGAAAATCCAAAATCCCATTCTCTTCTTCTTCTGGAAGATGTCTACTATTTCAATTATGTTGACCCTGAGGCAGCGGTCCTGAAAGGAACAGACATGAAGAGTTGTAAAGATGCATGTTTGAAAAACTGTTCATGCAACGCTGCTCTATTTCAGTATTACGGTAATGATTCTCATGGGAATTGTTTTTTGCCCTCACCAGTTCTTACACTAATGGCTGATGGTAAGGAAAGATACAATTACCAATCTTACGCCTTCATCAAAACTTCTAATGATGGAGAGATTGGAAGTGCTTTTACATCTTCTATCAATCCTAAAATAATAGCAGGATCAACAATTGGAGCCATCCTTCTTATGAGTTTAATTGTTGGTCTATGTATTATGGTTTTGAGGAAGAAAAGAGATCGGGAGGAAGGAATGGAAGACTTGAATCAACTATCAGGAATGCCCATGAGATTCACATACCAAGAACTAAGAGTAGCAACTTGGGATTTTGAGAAGAAGCTTGGAGGAGGAGGGTTTGGTTCAGTTTTTGAAGGAATTCTAGAAAATGGAGAAAAAATTGCAGTAAAGCGCCTAGATGCTTTAGGCCAAGGGGAGAAGGAATTCTTGGCTGAGGTCAAAACTATAGGAAGCATCCATCATGTCAACCTGGCGAGGCTAATTGGATTCTGTGCTGCTAAATTGCATAGGCTTTTAGTCTATGAGTTCATGTGCTGTGGGTCTTTGGATAAGTGGATTTTCTGTAGGGAACCACTACTACATTCTCTGGACTTCCAAACTAGAAGAAACATTATCATGGATATAGCAAAGGGGCTGGCCTATCTCCATGAAGAATGCAGACAAAGAATAGTCCACTTAGACATCAAACCACAAAACATTTTGTTGGATGCAAATCTGCATGCTAAGATCTCTGATTTTGGCTTGTCTAAGTTGATTGACAAGGATCAAAGTCAAGTGGTGACCACAATGAGAGGAACTCCTGGGTACTTGGCTCCTGAATTATTCAGCTCAGTCATCACAGAGAAGGCAGATGTTTATAGTTTTGGAATCGTAGTCATGGAAGTTGTCTGCGGAAAGAAAAATCTGGATAGGTCACAGCCTGAGTGCATGCATTTGCTCCCTATTCTTATGAAGAAGGCACAGGAGGATCAATTGATTGATATGGTTGACAATAGCAGTGAGGATATGCAATTGCACAGGTTAGAAGCTGTGGAGATGGTGAGGGTTGCTATTTGGTGTCTGCAAAGTGATCACACCAGGAGGCCTAGCATGTCAACCGTGGTTAAGGTCTTAGAGGGCACCATGGGTGTTGAAGCAGACCTAGACTACTGCCTTCAGAATGCAACAACAATGGCAGCAATAAGAAGAGAGGCAGTGCTGGACAGTACTGCCACATTGCTGCCATCACTACTATCAGGACCAAGGTGAAGAAAGATCTTTTGCGATATATCTGTGGTGTTTATGTTTCTCTGATAGGTGTTTTACCTTCAGTTCTCTTTATATCGCTATTGTAATGTTATCTGGGAAATTGTTCAATTAGCATAAAGTGTGACAGGAAAGCATGAAAAATTGCAAGAAACTGCTGGCTACAATTAGCTGCTTACTACAAGTAAAATAGCCAAGTAAATTCTAGCTCCAAGTATATCACTGCAATGATTATAACTTCTCTGGCATTTAAAGCCAAGACATGCCATCAGTTTTCAGTTAAGTTTTTGAGGTAAAAAAATTACTTTTATAGCCAACAAAGAGAATATACATGATTCCGGTTAACATGTTACTATTAACATTGTGCTGATTCTTTTCAGAAAAATCATATCGAAGGCATTTGATTGAATTGTGTTGACTTAGCATGGAAAATTGAAGCTACCTCCCCAGAAACCTCTTTCTTTTCTTTTCTTTTTCTTGAAGCTGCAATTTGTCTTCGCAAATCGCTACTCATTGCTCAGGTATAATGATGTCAAAGTCACTAACAGTCCATTCAGCAACTTGATTAGGGACCTTGAATATCTCTGTTCCTAAATCAATGGACATCCACTGCCTCCTAGCCGGAGGAGTCCCAGGATCCTGCAAAATAAGTAATAGCCGCCATATGTTAATGTCAAAGAGCTTTGTCCATTTTAATAATTCATCATGTCACTTCCTTTCGGCCTCTGTAAAAATTTCCTTCCGTTTCTAGGATGCAGGATTATATCTAGTGACTTCGAGTTTTGAAAGAACTAGCAAATTTGAAGCTCTGAAACTGTGCTAAGGCCATTTAATCCATAAGAGAAAAGTGAAAGACAGAAAAGCAAACCTGGTAGAAGTAAAGTAATTGCGACAACCTCCCAACATCAATTTCCCAAGTTCTCGGGTCACCAATCCAACCCTCACCTTGCTTGGTAGGATATCCATACTCACCCCAAACTGGATGTGGCAAAATCTGTAATATCTCCTGAGGCTGAGGATTGCTATAGGGATCACACAAACTATAAGGAAATTCAAGATGCTCTGCGTTCCCCGGAGAACAGTACAAGTGATAGGCGGCATAAGGGAAGCGAGCAGTGTCATTGCGATGGATACGTGTTCCATCGGGAAATGTATGGTAAGGAGGGCACACATTGAGGTTGTTTGGATGGCACCATGAACTTATGTTTGGATTTATGATCATTTCGCTGTACCGAGTGACATCTGAAGTAACATTTCCATCGCAAGGTTTCCCATCGTTCTTCCAACAGCTTCCCATGTCCATCAGGTAGAACTGGCTGCTAGGACCCCCACCATTGATTACATTTAGAGTGAACCTTACTTTGAAGTTTGGTGATTCCGGGATCTGCATATAGTGCACGTCAACTCCATCACTCACAAGTTTGTTTGGCTTGTAAGTAAAACCTGCATTAGTGCATGATATAGACTAATTTTTCAACCCCTAGATGTCACTCGTGTAAATCCACCTCCCCTGTGAAATGTTTGCAGGATTTGACCTACATTTCAATCTATTTCTATGCATCATAATATTTTATCCACATCGGAGGCTTGGCAGAAACAAAGAAACGGTTTGGCACTCCCTTTGTTTGTATTTGAACTGTTGAGGAATTTGAATTATGTATATTAATTAGATCAAAGAATGTAAAGGAGTACTCACAATTTTTGACATACCCCTTGTTGGGTAATGGTACCCACCAGAAACATCATGTGTGGCATCTGATCTCAAGTAAAGCATCAACCATGGATACTTTGTTGAGGTCCTCAAAAGATGATGAAAAATCCAACTTCCCTTTCCTACCTCCTTCTCCCATGTCACAGAATGGTATGAAATGTTATCCATTACTCCCTTGCTCAAATCTGCATCCAAATCCCATGACCCATAAAACCTTCCTTTAAGTGTCGTCCTATTAGGCCCTTGCAACGTGGTGTAATCATGATAGATGAATGGCTGGTTCATGCACCCTTTTCCAAAGCAAGGGAATCCAGTGTCCGGGCCGAAAGGCCCCACTCTGTGGCCATTTTTGGGGCACTTGGCTGAGTAAGTGTCCATGTTGCCGCTCTTGAGCATGATCATCCAGAATTGCCACGGATTAGGAGTGTCTTCAACTTGACATTTTGAGCCTAAATAGAGTTCCTTATCCGCAGCATAAAGGTTTACATCATAAAGGGCATTTGGTTGCACTCCTAGAAAAGGGTTTCCAACACTAAGCTTGTTGTCTTCCTCTGTGACTCTGTGGACCAATGCATAGGGCAAGGAATTGCAGAGGGCGCAGTTCTTTTCTACAAGACACAGAATTCAGAAACAAAATAAATACAGATAAAAAATGTTCGAGTACTTTCTTCTCACAACTTACTACAGAAACATAGAAGTTATACAAACCCTTCTCTTCGTTAAGAAATTGTCTATTCTGATTTCAAGTTCTTGCTGGGAATTTATGCATTTATTGGATTTATAAAACTCAAGAATCATAAACAGACTAACTCTTGTTCACTGAAGGAAAGGTACCATTGTACTAACAATCTACAACATGACAATTTTCTATCCAAAAAGGCAATTCAATACGGTGATAAAGCAAACAGATCTTCCTAAATTATCACCAGAGATACATGAATACTTTAAACAAGCATATTTGGCTTCATTGCATCAAGGTGCAGATAGAAGACAAGCAAAGAAAATGGCCTGAAAATCTTACCTTCTGCCTTCGGAGAAGCCTTGTATATGTCAAAGCAATCTGCAGCTCTTGGGCTGCCCATAGAAGGAACTTCTTCTCCAACCTCATTGCATTGATTCCATGACTCTATTGCCAACCTTAAACCATCTCTTCTCATTCCAGGATCGCCTAATGCTGATACATACTCATTTCCAGCTGTAGCATATAAGGCTCCTGAAAGAATAACCACGGCCAGAACAGGAAGAAAATAAACTGGGTTCTTCTTTCCATCCATTGGTTAGAATAGAGGAAGTTTGATATCACACATGTACATAACTTAATATAATATGATAATGAATTGAAGAGACTCAGTAGAGATGTAGAATTCGAACTTGATTGATTGAGAGCCAAGTACGAAAAAATTGCTCTAGACTTTGGTCTTACTTTCCAGTTGCGAGGAACATACTCTTCCTTATAATGAAAGCTCTACAGATATTATTGTTAATTTCCTATGTGTAACTTCGGTCGGTACAAATTCCCGTTCATAGAGGGCTACTTATGCCTTTCTTAAACTAACTCTCGCACCAGAAAAGAAAGGGACAAACCAGAATTTTTAATGAAAAACAATATAAGCTAGGGATACAAAAGGACTTTTGGTTACATCTGTTTAAAATCATATTCTCAAAGTTAGAGAAATCACTGGAAAATAGTAAAAGTTCATCTTCAGCCTATGCTGTAAGGAAAGGTGCCATTTCTAGCTAACTTCTGTAGACGTTAAAACCTACCCTAGCAAGTCTTCATGTATTCCAAAAGGACATTACAATAAAAAAGTTTATACTACTTCGAGTAAATACTTGGGGGTATACGTATAGAGTTATTGAGCCGTTATTCTGCAGAACAAGTAGAGGAAAACCAAAATAGGGGATTCTGATCCTTCTTGCTGATAATGATCACACATCGCATTACAGTAAGAATCTGACAATGACCCTTCTTGCCTTTGATGGACCACGGGTTGGCTGCACATGCTAAACTTATTACAGGGCCAAAGTGGGACTGAAAGTGGAACAATTGTCCTAGCCTGTGCAAGTTACATGAATGCTATTATGTCAAGTGTAATTGTAATTTGTAGCTCTGCAATGCAAATTTACTCCAAATCCTTCACTGTCTGTGATGCAAACCACACATTGACTGTAACAGTGGGTAAGGGCATTAGCATAACTAATTTGGTCTTAACAAGCAAACATTGATGTCTGCAGCCTTTCTAACTAGAATACCAGTTGTTGGTTTTCTTTAAAACAAAGTGATGCCTCTATCATATCTGGAGTAAGATAAAAGTTTCTATATTCTGTTCTTGAAATGCAATCAATCCTTTAGACGCAAAACTTGTTGACAATACAGGACCTCAACCTACTGCAGGTGTTTATCCAATGCAGCCAAGGATTTGGACCGATTTACTTTTGTTTGTGGGCCTGAGGCTTACCAAACCCAACCATTCTTTCAGCCTTCATTCTTATCAAGTGCTAAGATCTTCTTTTTTTCCGAGGCTATTAGCCACTGTAGTGGTCTTTGACATAAAAGCAAAAAGTCACATCTCCAGAAACCAAAAATAAGCAAAAGGTAAAAGAAGGAAACAGATAGATTTTAAAGGAAACGAAAGGAAATGATTAAAGAAAGAAATCTCCAAATCACTAAAGCCATAAAGAGAGAACTGTCAGTCCTAATTGTCCAAAATCTGCCCCCATTTCAAAGCCCTGGTAGCTGGTTCATACCAAGATACAAAAGTTCACGAGCTACTGATGCAACTACACTGGCTATGTGGACAGAATTATAGACCATAATTCTTGTGAATGAACTTTGGGTGATCCTGCACCTAGAGGATCAAAGGGCTTCCCATCTGAGCATGGGTTTAGGCATGAATTCATTTCCATGTACAAATCATAAAGTGAAAAAAAGAAGCCAAAGTGGTCACAAGATTAAGGGCGGGTGCCTCTTTTGAAAAAAAAAAAAAACTAGCAGCAGAAAACAAAGTAAGAAACCCACGTCCCTATTTATAAGCCTCTAACTGTCCCAAACTGCTACAGCTCTCTCTCTCCCCCTCCCATTAACATCCCATTCAGTTTCTTATCATCATCTCCATCTTCTTCTTCTTCTCTTGGCAACTGGATAACCTTTAAAAAAATTAAGCTATTCTCATCCAAACAAAAGAAAGAAAACTACTCCATAACAAACAGGAAAAACCCTGTTTGTCAGAAGTAGAAAAGGATGAAGTGGGGTAGGAAAAAAACCCCATCTTCTTCGCGCCCTTCTTTAATATCTCATGTTTTCCCCACTTCCTGGCTAACAAAGTTCAAGCACATGAGCATCAACCCAGGGCAAGAACATGCAAAAGCGAAGCAAAAAGGGAAACGGAATTCTGTTTCCGCAAGTCCATTGTCATTTGCTCGTGGTGAAGGAGGAGGTAGATTCTATGGAGGGGATGGCGATGCTTTTTGGAGACTTTCTTTTGGTGACGAGAGTGCTAGCACAGGTGCTTTGAGTTCATTTCATAATGATTTGGACAGTGAGCTCCAGGCTCCACCATCAAGTTGTCACAGCTGTAGATCAAACGCTACAAGGGTAAATAATAGAAAAGAAGACAAAATCAGGTTCAGCAACAAGGTTTCTGAAGCAAGGAAAATGAGAGGACTGCCAAGAGAAATTGAGATTTTGCCTGAAATGGATGCATGTATAAGTGAAAAGGTAGCAGAAATCAGAACCCCAAGGTTGAGGGTTGAGAGAGAGGAGAAATTGAGTAAAACAGATCAAAGGGTTTTCGAAGCGCAGCAGTTCAAATTGGATGGAGAATCGTATGAAGCAGAGAGGGTATCAAGAAAAGAGACATCAAAGAATATATTTCTGAAACGGAATCAGAAAGAACGATTGGGAGGATAGAGAGAGAGGACCGTAAGTTGACAGCTTCTCATTCAAAAAAAGAGATTTCTCCACTCATCTAAGAAAGACTAAAAAAGACTTTGTATTTGCTGCTCAGAATGAAAGTGATGGATTTTCTGTTGAAAATTTGAGTTCTGAGTGGCAAACGTTGAAAGACATGAAGATTGAAGAGCTCAAGACAAAGAGGGAGAAACAGAGAAAATCTCTGTACATAAACAGAGAATTACAGAGGAAAAAGAAAAGTAAAGTCAGGGCTATTTCTCCAAGAACAGCTTCAAAAGTCGAAATCTGCAGAATAAAAGCACTTGAAGACATGAAGAAAGCCAAGATGAAAAAGAAGAAAAAGGCTAGGGAGAAAAACATGGAGGGATTCACAGGCCTAGAGAATTTCGCTGTGGTGAAAACCTCGTTTGATCCACAGAAGGACTTCAGAGATTCAATGATTGAAATGATTGAGGAGAAGAGAATTAGCCGGTCAGAAGAGCTCGAAGAACTCTTGGCGTGCTATCTGACATTGAACGCTGACGAGTATCATGATCTTATTGTCAAGGTATTCCGGCAGGTATGGTTTGATCTGAACGAGGCCTGCTCTGATACTGAACTAGAGAATGAACAAGGTTACGATGAATAACCGCATTATTCAGTTAATTATAGCAAGAAACTTGTAAATTTCCTGTAAATTGCTAAGATATTACTGTTATAATATGATGATGCCTCTAATTAATTATCATTCCATGAAAAATATCATCATAACTTCAAGCATCAATATGTCCACCATAATCGAAGGGATGCACTGATGAGGAAAGGAGATAATTAATGTGTTATAAACAGTACACAGCTAATTGCTTGAAACACGTAATGATGCTTTAGCATTCCCATCACCTATCATGCTACGAATCTTTAAAGAGTGAGAGAAACCCTATCCTCTCACAAGTACCAAGGATTGCCGTGCAATGTCAATAACTTACATTCAACATCTATGAGCGGGAAGGCAGCAAAGTGGCAAATCCATATATAGTTCGGTTTACATAATCTAGTGGATCATTAACCCGTGCTAGGTTGAGGATCCAGTTAATTTAAAAAATATAAAAAAAAATATTTAGATATTATTAATTTTTTTCTAGTAAAAAAAAAATTAAACTGAATAGGGGTTGACATGATTGATTTTGGAAGTTTAAAAACAATCCAGACGACTTGTAAAAATATAATTTTACTAAAACAAATTCAAGATGATATTTTCTTTAATATTACAACAACATATTAGATTGACTTTGATCAACTCGGGTTAACATGTCAGATTTACAACCTAGGTTATGAAACTATGATAACCTTAATGCTATTATAAAGTCTAATTCTCAATACTCAATGTTGAAGGATTAAATTAAAAAACAATTCAATTAAAAAAATATCTAAAAAAATAATCTGAGTTAACTTGTCAAGCACACATCCTAGGTCATAAGAAAAAAATAACTCAAAAGAAAGCAAATCAAAATAAATTACAAAGTTCAATTCTCAATCAACCTGAGTCAATTTGTCAAACCTATGACTCGAGGCAAGAGATCAAGATAACCTAATAGAAAAAAAAAAATGACATGCTTTAACTCATGTTAGTCTGCTAAATCCACGATTTTGATCATGAGACGGAGATAATCTGGTAAAGAGCAAATTAAAACAAATTATGAAACTTAATTTATAATCGACCCTATTAGACCTAATGTTGAATGATAAAGTTTGTAAAAAAATTAATTAAAAAATGATACAAAAAATAAGTCAAGTTAACTTGAGTTAACTCACTAAGCACTATTCACGGTCATAAGAATGAGATAACCTAATAAAAAACAAACTAAAACAAATCATAAAGTCTAATTCTCAATCAAACACAATATTAAATGATGATATTGAAAAAAAAGTCAATTAAAAACAACCTAAGTCAACTGGGTTAACTCGTCAAACTCGCTACCTGAGTCATAAGATGGGGACAACTTAATCAAAAGAAAATCAAATATTGAAAGACTCGTGACTCAAGTCATGAGACCAAAATAACCTTTTAGAAAAAAAAATACAACCCGATTTAATCGGTGTTAAAATGTTAAAACCCATTACCCTAATCAAGAAACCAAGATATCCCCGTAGAAAAAAAATCAAAACATATCATGAAACTCAATTTTCAATTTACCTAATGTTAAATGATGAAATTAAAAAAAAATCAATAAAAAAAAGATATAAAAAAACGACTCAAGTTAACTTGGGTTAACCCATTAATCACCATTATCGAATCATGAGGCCGGAATAACCCAATAGAAGGCAAATAAAATAGATCATGAAGCCTAATTCTCAATCAACTCAATATTAAATGATGAAAGTGGAAAGAAAAAGTTAAAAGGAAAAAGGAAAAAAAATGAGTCAACCAGATTAACCCGCAATCCGTGTAATAAGAGTGGGATAACCTAATAAAAAAACAAATCTAATATTAAAAGATAAAGTTTTAAAAAAAAAAGCATTAATAGAAAAAATGTAAAAAAAACTATTACAATGAATAGTGCTTTATGAGGAGGGGTACAACAAAAACCCCTCATCATTTAGTTTTTCTTGTTAATTAATGTGTCTCCTATAATGTCGATGCTTTTGAAAAGAAATACACATATGACATTTTGAAAAACATTTTTAAATGCAACGTGAATGCAATTGAAAGAATAGTCACATATCTTTTCTTTTCTAGATGATGCTCAACTTATATTATAATACAAGTAGCTTCAACTTCAATATTTAGACTCCTCCAACATTTTATGCACCTTTATAATCTCTCATAATCTTTTCATAGATGCTAACTTGTTTAAGAGTTTAAAATAATCAGTATCATTTTAAGAGCGTCATTACAACTCTCGGCCAATTCTACCTACTAAGGTTTTGAAGACACCTAAAAAAAACTTCTAAACAAATAAAGCTTCTTTTCCTCACACTTTTACCTTTTTTACAAGCTACTTAACTTGCGTATAAGCTTGTAGACATCAAATCCCACATAATAATATACTTCCTCAAAAGAAATTTTAAAGACATTGATAGCCTTCTCAATCTTTAACTTTACAAAAGTAGCAAGTAAACCATTGGGTTTATTTTAAATCACGTGTCCAAATGAGAAAATAAACACTCATGTGCTTAGTCCATATATAAAAGTCTAAAGTTATCATATTTTAGGGTTAAAATTTATTTGTAAATGCTTTTATTCTCTATACTTTGGTGGCTACGGAGAACAGATAATAGGTGAGTTTTGAATTACTTTAGGATCTTGGATGAGAGAAAAATTTTATGTGACACCTGTAGTCTTATACTTTTTCATAATAAATTTCCTTTATTGTCTTGCTCGTAGGGTAGGTCTAAGTTGCTAAATCATGTAAATTTTATGTTTTCTCTTGTATGATTCATTGTGCTTATTCTTTTATATTTCTCTACTTTTTAATTAGTTTGAGATTATAGGGTTGTTTTCATAACAAACTAGTATTAGAGCTTGCCTGGTTATCAATGGCTTTCACGATGGTGATAAAAGTAACGTCGACGATGAAATTTGATGTAGAAAAATTTAATGGTTGGAACAACTTCAATTCGTGGCATAGTAAAATGCATGCCTTGATAGTTCAACAATATTTATTCAAGGTACTTAAATGTGTAGACAATTTGACTAAAAGAATGGATGATGAGGAGAAAGAAGATCTCATAGAACAGGCACATAGTGCTATTCAATTTTATTTGTTTAATGAGAATATGAGAAAGGTTGTTAAGGAGATTATAGTTACTAGATTTTGGACAAATTTGGAAAATCTTTACATGACCAAATCCCTGATAAACCGATTGTATCTAAAGTATCAGTTATATATTCTTTAGATAAAAGAACTTATGCCCATTAAAGACCATATTGATGAATTCAATAGTGTAATTTTAGATTTAGAAAATGATGATGTTAAGTTTAAATATAAGGACCAAGCTTTGATTTTGGTGTGTTCATTACGACTTTCTTATGGTTATTTTATTAATACTTTATTGTATGGAAGAGATAGTCTTAGTTAAGAAGATGTTAAAACTTCATTAAACTCTAGGGAGTTGAAAAGGCAAGAGTCAGAGAGTTATAATGTTAATCATACAAAGGGTTTGATTGTGAGGTGTAGAACAAATAATAAAGGGTTCAGGTAGTGGAGGAAGGTTTATATCAAAATTAAAGTCTGGGAATATTAAATGCTTTGAATGTTATGAAGTGGAACCTTAGGAAGAACTATCTTAAATGAAAATATCAGAGAAAGAAAAAGAAAATCTCTGATGCTATAAATGTTTCTAGTGAAAATAATTTTTTTTTTTATGATATTGAAAGTGTTCTGATTGTGTCTATTGGTAGTTCAGGTGATGGATCAATTATTTATTTGGCTTGCACATTTAATATTTATCCTAATAGAAGTTGGTTTGAAACTTATAAAGTTGTCAATGATACTATTTTATTTGGAGACAATAAAGGATTTTCTATTATTGGTATGAATACAATTTGAATTAAGATGTATGATAAAAGTGTTAAGACATTAGAGATTCGACATGTTTCAGAAATGAAGAAGAATTTAATTTCTTTAAGTCTTTTTTTATTTTCAAAGTTATGGTTATTCAACTAAAAGTGTAGTTTTGAAGGTTTGTAAAGGTGTTCTTGTCATGATAAAAAGAAAGTTGGTTAATAGTCCTTACCATCTTCAAGGTTTAATAATCATTGATTTAACTAGTGTATCATTTATGGTTGATTAGGATAATGGTCTACTTATTTATGGCATATATGGTTAGAACATATAAGTGAAAAAGGAATGATAAAGTTACACAAATAAGATTTGTTATGTGATTAGAAAATAGGTAAACTGGATTTATATGAGCATTATGTTTATGGTAAACATTGCAAGGTAAAATTTAGAATGTTTATTCATCATACCAAGGGTATTATGGATTATATTCATTATGATATTTGGATGTCAAAAGGTGAAGCACAATATTTATTGATATTTATTGATGACTACTCAAGACAGGTCTGGATGTATTTTCTAAAAAGAAAAAGTGATGTGGTCATCACCTTTAATAAAGGAGTTGCTAGACATTACACTATCATGATTACACCACAACAAAATAGGGTTACAGAATGTATGAATATGACACTCTTATCAAAAGCACGTTATATGCTTTCATAAGCTAGATTGTTAAAGAACTTTTAGGCTAAAGCAGTTAACATGGCTTATTATCTAGTGAATAGATTTTCATCGATAGTTTTAGAGTAAAAGACTTTATATAAGATATGATCTAGTTCTCCTGTTGATTATTCTAAACTAAGAGTATTTAGTTCTCCTGTTTATGCTTAGGTTAATAAATATAAACTTGGGCTGAAAGTGAGAAGATATATAGTTCTAGATTATAATATAGGGTGAAGGGATATCAATTATGGTGTGTTGATCCTAAATCATGTAAGTTTATTATTAGTAAGGGTGTAACTTTTGATGAGTATGCTATATTTCATAAGAAAAAAGAAGTCAATTGGTATTGATGTTGAGATGGATCAAGGTACCAGCAAACATATGGAGCTTGAGGTTAAAGTTTCAAAGACAGTGCAAAAATATGCTTTAGTTGAGCTTGTTGAGGAAGTGGTGCAAAATATTTTTTGTTAAAAATGCACATGAAGAACAACCTTACAATATTGCTACAGGAAGATAAAAAAAATACAGATAAAATCATCAGTTAAGTATGGTTATGCTAATCTAGTTTATTTTGACTTGAATATTGCAGAAAATATTGATGATTATGAGCCTTATTCTTATAAAGAGATAATTTCTTGCAAATAATCTTTTTAATGGATGATTATTATAAATAAGAATATTGAGTGTCTTTATATAAATAAGATATGCGAACTTGTTAAACCACCACAATGCCAGAAGATTGTTGGGTGCAAATAGGTTTATAAGAGGAAAGATGGAATCCCAAGGGTTGATGATACAAGGTTTATAACATGTCTAGTTGCTAAGAGCCTTATACAAAGAGAAGGTGTTAACTTTAATGAAGTGTTCTCTTAAGTTGTAAGGCATAGTTCCATTTTGGTATTTCTTACTATGGTTTATTTGCTTAACTTAGAGCTTGAGCAACTGTATGTTAAAATAACTTTTCTATATGGTAAGTTGGAGGAGAGGATATATATGCATAAGCAAGAGGTTTTCATTACTCAAGGTAAAGAAGACAATGTGTATTTATTGAAGAAGTTATTATATAGCTTAAAGTAATCACCAAGGTAGTTGTATAAAAGGTTTGATACTTTTATGCTTGGACATGATTATTTTAGGAGTGACTGTGATAATTATGTGTATTCCAGGGAGCTTTTGGATGATTTATTTGTGTACTTGTTATTGTATATTGATAACATGTTGATTGCCTCCAAAAATATATCTGAGATCAATGGTTTCGAAAATCAGTTAAGTGGTGAGTTTAAGATGAAGGATTTATATGCAACTAAGAAGATTTTAGGTATAGAGATATGTAAGATCAAAGTGTTGGCAAGTTATATTTGTCATAGATTAAGTATCTTGAAAATGTATTTGAGTGTTTTGGTATACAATACTGCAAACCAGTGAGTACTATACTTACAACTCATTTTAGGTTATCTTCAAGCTCGTCACCAAAAACCAAGGACGAGAAGGAGCATATTTCAAATGTTTCATATGCTAGTGTAGTTTGAAGCATTTTATATGTTATGGTTTGCACTCATCCAAACATTCTATATGTTATTAATGCGGTCAAGATGTTTATAGAAAATCATGGTAAAGTTCACTAACAGGTTGTGAAATGGATACTCTGTTATCTTAGAAGCACTACAAATATTGGCTTGATATATGACAAATGTAGTAGCACTAAAAGTAATGTTAAGGGTTTTGTTGATTTAGATTACTCTAGTGATTTGAACATAAATAGATTGCTGAAATGTTATGTTTTCACTCTTTCAGGATGTGCCATTAATTGAAAAGCAATTTTACAATCCATTGTTACATTATCTATAACAAAGGTTAAGTATATGGCATTGAAAGAGGCAGTGAAAGAAACTTTATGGCTGAGAGGTTGATTGGTAATCTTAGTTTGTCATATAATTTGATTGTTATACATTGTAATAGCTAGAGTGATATTCATCTAGCCAAGAACTGGATGTGTCATAAAAGAACCAAACATATTGATGTCAAATATCACTACATTTTAGATATCATGTCACAATGTGTTGTATTAGTGAAAAAGATTGTTATAGTTGAGAACCCTGCAAATATGTTGACGAAGCTTATCTCTACAGTCAAGTTGAAGTATTGCTTAGACTTGATTAATTTATGTAGTACTTGAAAGATGTTTGGTGGATGTAATTATAGAGGAGTTCAAGTTTTGTAAGTTGGCTCAATTTAAGCCAAGGTTGTGATTTGTTGAGTTTGTCTTAAATTATGAGCTCAAATGAGAAAATAAACATCCATGTACTTAGTTCATATATTAAAGGCCAACGTGGTCATCTTTTAGGGTTAAGCTTTTTTGTAATTGTCTTCATTCTCTACACTTTAATGGCTAGAGATAAGAGAGAAAATGTGAATTTTGGGTTACTTTAAGATCTTTGATAAGAGAACAATTTTATGTGACACCTTGTAATCTTCTACTTTCTCATAGTAAATATTCTTGATCATTTTACCCGTAGAATATGCCTAAATTACCAAACCAAGTAAATTTCGTGTGTTTTTATGTGATTGATTGTGCTTGTTTTTTTTAGAATTCTCTACTTGTTAATTGGTTGGAGATTCTAGAGATATTTTTGTAACACAAACCACCCCATCCTTGTTAGTAGTAAATGAAAGAAGCATTATTCTTAGTTGGAAGGAATTCATACACATGGACAAATGGATGGATGATACAAATACAAGAGTATAATGTTAAATTAGAAGAGCATTAGATCATTGACTTGTGTTACACTGCGAGTCATGTCAATTTTTCCTTGAACATAAAAAAAAAATATTTAGTTATTGCTAATTTTTTTTTAGATGAAAAAAATTTAAACCATGTTGGAGTTGACCCAATATAACCTGGTTGACTTTATGGGTCCAAAAACAACCTGGATGACCCATGAGAATGTAGTTTGACTCAAAAAAACTTTCAAGATGACATCTTTTTTAATATTAAGATGAAAACATATTGGATTAACTTAGTTCAACCCAAGTTAACATGTCAAATCCACAACCCGGGTTATGAGACTAATTCTCAATCAACCCAATATTAAATAATAAAATTAAAAATAAATCAATTAAGAAAATGATCTAAAAAAGGACCTGAGTTAACTGTTAAACTGATGATCCGGGTCATAAGACCAATATAACTTTATAAAAACAAAAACAAAATAACAAAGTCCAATTTCTTATTAGCCCAATGTTAAAGAATCAAATTAAGAAAAACAATTAAAAATAACATAAAAAAATAACTTAAGTCAATCTGTCAAACCCATAACCCATGTCATGAGACCAAGATAACTTCATAGAAAGAAAAAAAAACATATGATTTAACCTGGGTTAACCTATCAAATCCACGACTCTGGTTATGAGACTAAAATAACCCGATAAAAAGCAAATCAAAACAAATTATAAAGCTTAATTCTTAATCAACATTGTTGGACCCAATGTTGAACGATGAAATTTGTTAAAATTAAAATTGAGAAAATGACATAAAAATAAGCCAAGTCAACCCGGGTTAACCTGTTAAGCACTATTCCCGGTTTATGAGACCGAGATAACCTAATAAAAAGCAAATCAAAGTAAATCATGAAGCTTAATTCTCAATCAAACATAATATTAATTAATGAATCTAGGAAAAAACTAATTAAAAAAAGAAAAAAAAACAAGTCAACTAGGTTAACTCATTAAACCCACAACTTAGGTAATAAGACAAGGACAATCTAATAAAATACAAATTCAATGTTAAAGAACCAGTGACCCAATTCATAAGACCAAGATAACCTCTTAGAAAAAAAAAATAAGTTGATTTAATCTAGGTTAAAATGACAAAACTCACAAACTTGATCATGAGACCAAGATATCTCATAGAAAACAAATCAAAGCTTATTATGAATCTCAGTTGAAGAATCTCAGTTTTCAACTGACCTAATGTTGAATGATGAAATTGAAAAAAAATCAATTAAAAAAAAGAATACAAAAAACAACTTGAGTCAACTAGGGTTAACCCGTTAAGTATTATTCCTGGATTATACGGTCGGAATAACCTAATAGAAAGCAAACAAAGCAAATCATGAAACCTAATTTTTAATCAATCAAATATTAAAGAATAAAATTAAAAAAAAAAGTTCAAGATAATTGGATTAATTTGCTATTCATGTTATGAAAATGAAATAACCTAACAAAAATTAAATAAAATATTAAATAAAAAAAATTATATATATATAAAAAAAAACATTGATTAAAAATGAAATAAAAAAATACTGCTATTTTAGTTTTTTTGTTAATTTATTCATAAGATCATCTAGATAAATCAACATGATAAATGAAAGGCGATGTGTCATTACAACTAGGATGTCGTTTACGTAGCATACTCTAAAACTGGCTAGAAAAGAAGATGCTCCATCTTTAACAACAGATTTTATCATGCTACTGTAGAGGCAAAGGCTTGACATGTAAAAAGGTAAAATCATAGGCTATGCCTATAAATATCAAAGCATCACTTCCTATTTTGTTCTTGCTGGCTAGTATTTGTGCAGTGCTAGCTAGTACAGCTACAGCTATTCTAAACGCCAGCCTACCATTTGAAAGCCGCATTTGAATGAACCTCAGTATAATTTGGATAACAATTAAGATACAGGATGGCTACATGCACAATTTGGACCTTTGTGAAGCAAAGGAAAATGCTGAAGAGGAGTTCAAAGCTCCACCTTGCAGCAAGATTTGTTGCCTTCTGAGCAACCAAGTTTTCGATCATTTTTATCCCCAGAAGGCAGAAGGGCATGGACTGATTGCCCAGGAAACTCTAGTAGAACAACTCCGTTTTAAAGCTAGCAATGTTAAGATTCAAGGGCATTTAGATAAACTAGGAAGAGAAAAAACAATAAAACCGAAACTCGAGAGGAAAAGAGCACCAAAGAAGAGGTCTCTGGATGAGCTTTGGTTCCATCTACTACAAAACAAGAATGGTTTTCGCATGCATAACCAGTCTTGCTCAAACAAGGAATGGTAAGCATGCATGTTTTTGCACGACATGCTACATGCGCTTTCACCTTTCAGACAAAATAAGTCCCTGGAGCAAACAAAAAAATATTCACCGATATTCACATTCATAGAACACTTTGAGCATAGAGATGGACCATCCTTTTTTTCTGTTTTCCACTCTTCACTGGTGAGATATAGATGAAATTGGAAAAACCACACTACCACCATTGTCTTGATGGAGAGGAAAAGATATCTGTCAATTGCCTGTATTGGAATCTTATCTAACTATATTTTCAGTGCTAAGCATCAAGACCAGATACAGAGCTTCTGGAATAAATAAAGCACCTAATAGAACATTGCAATTAATTTTCCAATTTCTGCAGGTGCAGTTATAAAGTGCTGAAATTTCACAGGCACTTCGTAAGAGTTTCAAAGAGTGCAAACGAGCTTATTTGCTGCCAAACAAAACATAACATGCTTTCCAAACACACTGAACAGCATACTTATATGACAGGCTCCATTCAAAAACTTCATGATGTCAAAATTTGACTAAATGAAGGCAATAACAACAGAAACCAGAGGAAAAAAAGGATGGGATACTAAGATAGTTAACCATCAACTAAAGATACAGAAAGGTTACAAAGGAATTTTCATTGCTAAGACTGATAGACAGTGTTTAATAACTGTATGGTTACTACTGTATAACAAAAGAGGCAAAGCTAAACAGGAGTCTGCGACTCTGTAACCATGCAAGCTATAATACAACTTAATATTGACAAGGGAAACGTAATATGAAATAAGAGATCACAAAGAGGTCAAAATATAAAATATAATGCAACCTCATTGAACCAATCATTCCTAATTTATTACATGTGTGTCCCTGAGGCATCAGAAGTTGATAAAATTATCAACCAAAGTCAAGTTCTTTCAGCAGGAGTAAGATGCCCCATCTGCTCTGTAAGATTATTTACATTCCTCATATCCCACCAGAACTTTCTGGGATCGCCAGGTTTTATTTCATTTTTTCTACCATCAGAATCCTTTCTTTCAGATTGAACTTCCTGTGTGTCAGTTGAACCAGGATTCTCAGTTAAAAACTGTTCCCAGAATACATCGTTGACTCCAGTTGCCACAGCGGGAGCAGTCCCAGCAGGTTGTTCTTTCGGTGAAACAGGCTCTGGCACAACAGCTATAGAAGGTTCAGAATTCATGTCAATACCAGGTGTTTTAGGGCGAAAATCAACAATGAGTTGTGCACAAGATATAGCTGGACTTTCTGCACCACTTGTAGACTCATCCATCTCTATCGTTTTAGTGTTATGACTGTAGGTTTGAACAACATCATTTACCATATTCTCCCAGAATGTCAGGGATGATTCCAACTGCTCAAACTGCTCCATGTTTAACAGGGCAAAAGAATTACCATCTGCATTTTCTCTAGACAGAGCTTGGGAAGTCACCGTCTGATTATCCTCATTACTACTGGCTTCACTGTGTAGACAACCAATTCTCGGCAGCCTTCTCTTTCTATCATGACCTTCCAACTGCGGCATTAGATTTAAGGCGAGACCTGGTTTAGGCAATACTCGGGTCACAAAAGATACCATAGTTTGTTGTCTTCGTTCCATTTGTTGCAACTTCTCTTTCAAACCCTCAATTTGCATCTCAAATCCTTTCCGCTCTTGTTCCTGCATTTGTAACTCCAAAATAAGTGCTTCTTTATCACGTTTAAGCCTCTCTATATCATCCTTCATACTCTGTCTTTCTGAATCAGTCAGCAGATTAGAGCCTTGTCCTTGAAGATTCTGCAACGAATGGCTATGAACTGGCTTCCGTCTATGGATGTTCTTCATTAGAAATGGTTGACCTCTTATAAAATCTTCATTAGCAAATTCCCATTGCTCGGGATCAATTTTCCTAAAACCCTATTAAATATCAAGACATTTCAATTCAACCTAAAAAAACAAAAGGAGGAAGAACAGAAACAGACACACACAAACACAACCACACATCAAACATGTATAAGCATGTAATAACAAGAGAAACAAAAAAGAAGCCAGCTGATTATAAAGGAAATGGCTTACATAAGTATTGAGCTGTCTGATGAAGCTAGAGAAGTTATTATGCTTAAAAAATCTGGGCAGCAAATCCCTGGCAAACTCCGGTGGATCCCATACGGTAAAACTCTTATTGCTCTGACTCCAAGAAACAATTGAATCCGTCGAAGGATCATCCACCATCTCATACGTCTTTGCAAGAAAAGGCGGCAGCGAGTTCGGACTGCCCTGTGATTCATCCATCCTAAGATAAAACCTTAATCTTTAACCCAGTCACACCATCAACAACCTCAAATCCAACAAAAAGAAAAAATGTTTTTCTAAACCGTTCCAATTCCAATCCAACAAGCCTTGAATTCCCATAAAACCCAATTCATCCTCCTTCGAAAAAGAAAAACTTATCAATTTCAACCAAAACAAGAAGAACCCATTATTATTATGGTTCCAAAGAATCAATCAAACAGACCAAAAAACCTCCCTCTAAACCCCAAAACCATCTTATCCTCAATTAACGGAAAGAAAGAAAGAGAAAATTTAAGCAGATCTCAAAATTCAGATAGAAGTTGAAACCCTTTAATTATTTGTTGTTGCTATTAAAACCAAACAAAAACTGAAGTGGACCCACATGACGAATTAAATCCCACAACACAAGAAGAATAAAACCCCAGAAACGTATGACAGTTTTTGGGTCTCTTTTCTTGTAATTATTTTTATAGCAAAAGCAACAGCAGCCACTTGTTCATCTATTCTGTTATTTTTAGCTACAAAATCAATGTATATACTGCTGCTGCTATTATAACATGACCATACTTTTTAAATACTGTCAATAAATTAATTAAACAAATAACTTGGGGCCTAAGCAACAATTAATTTTATTTTTAATTTTCAGTAACTTCAGCAATTTTAAGAAAACAACGAATAAATAAATTCTTCATTTTAATGGCCAAGAAGTTGCAGGGAAGGGTAGAGGTGATTTGTCATTTAATGTAAAAAACGATGCGTTTCTTTCTCGTTCAGTTTTTTTTTTCTTCTCATTCCCACTCAAACCGGGTAGAGATGTTCTTATTTTGAGTTTTCTTTTTTCGGTACACATTTATTTCATGTTTAGTTATAAGATACAGCTGTTTGTGTGTCAAAAACTATTTTTCTCTTAAAAATTGATTTTCATGAAAACTTTGAAAAGATTTTTTTTTTATGTTCGATAATGTTATGAAAATGATTTGAAAAATATCTTTTGGCGTTTGACTATACTATTAAAATTTAGAAAATAAATCAATTTCGGCAACCATAAGGTGATTTTTGGGCTTATTCTTTTCTAATACACAGTTTTACGCTAATAAACATATATTTTTATCTGATTGTTTGATCATAATAATATTTTATCAAATGATTTTAGAGTCTATATTTTATATACGGTTAAGTTTTTATAATGATTGGATATGTATGGTCTTTATAATAAGATATAGAAGCTATTGTGAAAGAATTGTATTAGTTTTCTATTGATTTAGAATTTTTTTCCTATTTTATTTAGAACTCTTTTATTATTTTCTAAAATTATGACATTTGTATCTATTATAAATAGAGTTATTTAACTTGCATTATATTTTTTTATAAACTTTAATTTTAACAATTATTATGTATGTGAGGCTTTACTTATACTTTTGGCTCTTCATTGAACTACTATTACTTATTAACTAATTAACCAAGCTTGAGACGTCTTTCTTACATCGTGTTCACTTCTCTTCATGGGTATTGGAAGGTTTAGTTACTTATAGTTTTTATGCCTAGATATAGGTTATTATTGTATCAAGTTCAATTACCTAGGATTTTCAATTTATGCATTTTTTTCAAATTTATTCTAAATCTTAGTTTTTCCTTCAATTACACCATTATAGAAGTAATAAGGTCCCCAAATTCCAAAGCCTATTTTATTTTGGTTCCTATCCTTCGATTCTTCTATTTTTTGATCAAATTAAGTCTAAATTTCAAATTTTCTTTTCAATTACATCCTTGATTAAATTAATAGAATCCCTAATTTTTAACATCTCTTTCATTTTGGTTCTTGGTCCTCTAATTCTTCTAATTTTGGTAAAATTGACTTTAAATTTCAACATTTTATTCAATTAAATCCTTGATTGAATTAATTGGGCCTCCAAACTTTGCCAGCTTTTCCATTTTGGTCCTTGACTAGCAAGTTTTGTCAATTTCACCCTTAATTCATATTTTTTCTCCCCAATTAGGCCCTCAATGGAATGAATTAGACTTCCAAACTTTGTCATCTTTCCCATTTTGATCCTTGATCTTTCAATTCTTTCAATTATAACCAATTCCATCCTTTGTTTTCAATTTTTTTCAACTAAACCTCCTCAAATTACATGCCCTCGTGAATTTCTGACTTAGAGTCCATTAATTTCTTGCCTGATTACAAATCAAAATTGCATTTTATTTTTTAGATTTTTTTTTATTTTAGTAATTTTTCTGAAAATGTTTTCTTTGAACATAATTTTTTTAATGGTTTTGAAGATATTTTTTTTTGAAAAGTCTTTTGGGGTAAAAATTGGATTAAGACAGCTCTAGATAAAACAAACCTTTTGTTTAAGAAAAATACCATAACAATTTATGGGCAAAAAATTCACATGCCTGTGCATTCGTAGAGTTTTGAGCCCATTCCAAACATCTTGACACAAATCAACAGTGCATGTGGATTTTTACAAAGTAGTTTTTAAAACAAAGCAAGTTCTAAACTATTTTACACAATCTAATTTCAGCTTTCTTTTCTTTGATTTATTGTAGGATTCTAGAAACGTTTCAAAAAATTATTCCACAACTGCTTACAGAATTTTCTTATAAAGCAAGGAAAATAAAATAAAATAAAAAAACAATAAAGAGTGATTATATTAGATGAGGTCACAATATATATATGTGGGCGTTCGGGCCAGCTTGTACGTGTCTCGACTAATCCCACGGGCCTTGAAGTTAACGATCATGTAAGCCTTCAATGGCCCTGAGGTTTGTAAAACTCGAACTAGTGACCTCTATGGAGCAAATCTAGAGTCTGACCAGTTAAACTACATCCCTTAAGGTTGATTTATATTATTAATATCATGTCTAAGAACTAATTCAGTCCAAAAACTTAAAATGTTAGTTGAGGCTCCAAGATATAATTTATATTATTTTCTAACACACCTCCTAAAATAAAAGTTTTTTGGACTTGAAACTTGTACAGACTCATACTACCTTGTGTTATTAATTCGAAAGAGAATGAGGGAGTTATAAGATTTAAACTTGTGGTTATTTAGTTATCAAGACTCTGATTTCATGTCAAAAAACTAAGTTAACCCAAAAACTTAAGTTATTAGATGATAACCCAAGATATGATTTATTTTATTTTTTAACAAATTACACCGCATGGCCATCAAAAGAAAAAAAAAGAAGAAATTAAAATCAACCAAAAAATAATAAAGAAACAAAAAAACTAATAAACTTTAAAAAAATGCAATAACGTAATTTTATACAAACTTTAGAAGTTGAAACAGGAGAAGAAGAAAATCTCTAAAAGAAAAATACAGAAATTAAAAGGAAAGGTAAAGGCCATCACAGTTCATTAGTTTTTTTTTTTTTTTTTTTTAATGTCAAACATATAATCCATGCATAAACAATAAAAAATATTTAACAACTTTTTTTCAATTCTAACCTAAACAATTAACTTGTAGAATGTAGGTTTTAATTAATTTTTAATTAAAAAATTACTATATTTTAAAAATACAACCATGATAACCCTACAAATTTAAGATATTGAGCATTATATGCCCTTCTAATCACAATTTCGGATAAATAACCAAAGACATAATTTTTTATTATCGAAGATAGATCTTTTTGTTAACCAATAAAAAACAGAAAATGTTTCCGCCTTTAAAATCAAAGTAAATATAAATTAGATGCTTTCGAAGTAACCAAAGGATGTAATCAAAATATAATCAAATAAACTTAGGTATAAAATAAAACTACGTACGATGGCTACGTTCTTGGAATAAATTAAAAGCATGAACTGTACACGATGGTGTCACTTTGATTTTTATTTTGTCAAGGAAATCACAAGAGTCTCGTCGAGTTTAGACAAAGATTTATTTTTATTTTTATTTTATGTTTTTGTCTGTGTGTTTTTATGTGAGTGACGTGTGTGCTTTGGTGGGTGGTTAATGGGCAACGGTCAAGCAATTTTTTTTTTTTTTGGGGTGTTCTATGTAACTTGTGTGCTTAACTTTTCTCTTGAAGTGCTGAAAATGACAACTTTTATGTTATTATAAAAATCAAATCTTTTAAGAAAATAAATGTGTAAAGCTAAAGCATATCTTAGCTGTTTGGCGTACGAGGTCTATAACTTTGTTAACCACCCGGCTGTCATATTTACTACTCTTATGCCCTACAAGGATTATAATATTTGTAATGTGTGGTGATTCGTTTTTATTAAACTATATTTGTAGTCAATTAGTGATGGTTTGCTAAATAAGCTATGCCATGCTACGGTTAGTCCACACTACCATTAATTTTGGGTTTATACCTTAATCCTACCCAAAATATACAACCACCCTTGCTTGCCCGAGAGTCATGGACTTATGACCATTGTTATGAAATCTAGATTGGTCTAGCGGGTTGATTTAAGACTCGAACGACCTGGGATCTTGATCGAGTTTCAAATAGATAAAATTTTGGTTTGCAATTGACCTGGTCAAACTTGGGTGACCTACTGAGCCAACCTGAAACCTGAGTGACTCGGGCTAACCAAGATGAGACTTTATATATATATATATATATATATATATATATATATATATATATATATTAAATCAATTTATGAATATTTAGCCTCGTGTTTTTTTATAGTCTATATTCATATAAATTATTTCTTAACTTTTTGACATGAGATAACTATATATATAGCCTATATCCATATGAAAATGTTTTTAAAAACCAATCTTTTTAAAAACAAATAATGTAGAATAATGAAATCAAAAAAGAAAATGAGCCAAAATAAAGGATATCAATTGCATTAACTTTTTAAACCCATGACTCGGTTCATTAGATTGGAAGCGCCATAAATAGAAAAAATTACAAAGTCCTATCTCTAGCAAATCAAATATTGAAGAATGAAACCGGAAAAATAATCAAATTAATACATCAAAAGATCTAAAATAAAATTAAAATTAAAATAATAAGGATGACTATAAAAATAAATGTTATAAGAAATATGAATTTAGTTTAATTTTAATAAAATTATATGTTATGTAAATTATTGTGTTTAATTGTGAATTGTAAATTGTGTTTATGAGTTGTGAAATTGGGTTGTGGGGGCTGTAGTTGGGATGTGAATTGTTGTGACATGTGAAGCTGATTTGGTTTTTTTGGGGGTAGGGAGCTAGAGAGGTTGAAAAAAACTGCCCTACATACATTCTTTTGGAATACAATTTGAGAGTTACATATGCTATGCTAATTCGCATATGCTATTTTTATATATATATCTTTCACGAACTGTGTTATATATATATATATATATATATATATATATATATATATATATATATATATATAAAGTTAACTGTGGTAAGGTTAAAAAAAAAAATCAACTTTGGAAGGTGGCGCAGCCCAGGTTGCCCCACAAAGCGCCAACCATCCGAAAGAAAGTAGTAAATAGACAAGGCCCCAAAGTCACGCACCACACACAGTTATACCATCTGGGCTGTCTAATCATTCAAGAGGCTCACTTGTCACGCAACAAAGCCAACAGGAGGCGGCGCTGGGAGCACAGTCACGTGAAGGCAAGGTTTTGCAACAGAAGAATGGAAGAGGGTGAAGGGATTAAACATCTCATGTCATGGCATGTAAGGAAGGAAGAAAGACGGAGAACAAATTATAAGATAATGCGATGATGTTCGTAGCTATCCATTAAAAAAGAAGGATTTACACCCACCCATTGCGAGCACTGACAAAAGTGACACCGCTCGATCCCACAAAAGCGAAGGGAGGGTCAGACGATCAATTCAAGTCAGAAGAATGCAGCACCGCATGCCGGCAAGCATCGAGTTCCCGCCGCGAACGTGCCTGCCTGCTCGTCTTGATCAGTTGGTTAGCCTGCCTGGCCCCTTCATTTCCGCGTTATCTGATTGGATGGTTTCGTAGCACTGGTTTCTCTAGCTAGGTTTTTTTTGCCATTTCTTGATACTCTTGTGAATGAGAAGGGATAGTGGTATTGCTATTAATTGGGTGTTTCACCTTTAATTTTATTTAATATTTTTATTTTTTATTTAAATATATGTTGGCAATTCAGTTTGATATATCTATTAGTATATGACACATGAATAAAGAGTGAATTCCATTGAAAATTTCTAAAAAGATAAGACAATCAGTAATAAAAATTAGAATCATGGAAAATTAAATATTAATTTTAATATATATTAAGCCTTTTTTTTTTCATAAAACATTTAAATAATAAAAATAATAACAAATATATGAAAGGCCCAATCACATGGGCAAGGATCTAGGGTTTGCGCACTTAGCCTAAAAAATAAGAAGGTCAACATATGTGGGCCTGCAACATCAAACCCACATATTTGATCTTCTTCTTTTTTTTCCTACTCAGTATGGATAACATGTTTTTAAAAAAATTTAAAGATAATTACATGTTATCTGTTAGTCTAGATTCCAGTCATTAAAAAGATGGTTGGAAAATCGGGTTGGAGTTTTTTATCTAAAAACTATTTTAAATTTATTTTCACCTAAAAAATCTAACAAACACCTTTAAAACCTCAACAAACTACTTTCTCAACTCAAAATATCCCTTTTAAAAATACATAATTAATTTGAAAAAAAAACTTCTCAATCCTAATCTACTTTTTTTCAACAATGTGAAAGTTCAAAAATACCGTAATGATTCAACAAAATAAAATTTTGGACCAAACCATAAAATTTTCAAACTAAAAAGATCAAAAATAAACTTATAAAGATCCTGCGAGAAAATTTCTTTAAAAACGCATTGGATGAACAATACCAAAAATAGGAAAAACCTTATTTTTTTTCTTATTGTCAATTTTCATCTGTGAATTTTTAATATTTTATAAACTATAAAACTAGTTTTTACATGCAAAATTGAGCCCTAACCCAGTGATAAGATGTTTTTTTTTCAACTATAATAACCTATATAAAGTAAATTAAGATGCATCATCAAGTTCGATTCTAAATCAATGCAATGTGAGTGAAAAAAAAAAGTTTAATGGTCAAAGCAAAAAAATAATAATTAAATGATAAGAAAAATAAAAATTATTGTTTCAATCTACTTTGTCTTGGTGCACAACGATTTTTTCCTTCTCTTTTACATTTTTGTTAATAGTTTAGGTTTCATTATCGTATTAAGAATTTTAAATACATTTATCTATATTTATCTTCTTTTTTCTCAACTTTCTTGTAAAATTTTCATATTTATTTTTTTTTATTTTTCACAATTTTCTTGAAGTTGTATATTTTATCATATCTCACAAAGATAACATATAATATCAGACGTATTGATGTCTAATAAATGAATCAACAATAAAAAAAAATCAAATAAAGAATAAAAATAAAAATAAAATATATTAACTCAAATAGATAAAACTAGTTTGTATGCATGTATTATGCTACGTGGGGGGTATTTTTAAATAAATATAAAATGAATAGAATTCAATGTATATTCACAAGAATCTCAATAATTTAAATAAAATAGTGAAAAAAATTATATCTAGAGGCAAATCTCCAATTTCCTAATTAACTTACTTTTTTTGTGAAAACATATTTTTCTTATTAGTAGCATGCTATTTTTAAGGAAAAACTCATCATAAAACAAAAGGCAAGGTTTTTTTTTAAAATGTTTTCATAGTTTTTATGTGTTGATGTGAAAAAAATCAAAGAATAATTAATTCATGAAAATTATATAAAAATTAACAATGAAACGAATACTTAATTCTCATTGAATGTTAATCTGCATTTTTTTTACCATTTATTACATATCAGGCTTATATATAATTGTTAAAAAGTGATTATAAATATAAGCATACAAGATATGATCTCATTTAAAAAATATGATATAATCAATGTCTTGTTAAATTGCATTGAAATTATTAATATAAACAAAGATTTATTTTAAATTTAAAAACATTTTAGAGGTCTAGAAAATCAGGTATATGCATCCGACCTCAAAAGAGGAAAAGGATGAACGTTAATGGATTTGGACTAGGTATATGCACCTTCATCCTTTTACATTAAATGAACGACACGTCTTCCATTCAATCTAAAAAAAATTATAGTGGATAATATGTTGTTTGCTACATTATTTTTTCAGCCACCAGACTATAAAATTTTTATGGGTTTGGTTTATTTTTTTCACATAACTAATTGGAAAAAGTTACTATTATAGAACTCTCATCTCCAGGATGAACTTATTGACATCAAGACTAGCTTTTTATGGCCAAAATATTGTCGGTTGAGTTTTTTTTACTTCCCATTTTCCAAGAACTTTCTTTCCTCACTCGGAACTTAGGGAAAGAAAAATGAAGTTTGAAGACCAAAATATAAAACTATAAATGTTCAGTAACCCAGTTGAAAAAATAAGGAAAACTCCAGGGACTGAAGTTAACTTTTTCACGGCATTATGCGCTAAAGTGCCATTAACGGCGCGTATGATTCTTAGGGCATAGTGAAACCCCGTTTTGATTGAGTATCTTTTATAATTATAATTTTGCAAAACCTGGAATAACGGAAAGAAAAAATAAACGGGCGTATCCTTAAGCAAGTAATCGGCCGTTAGGCAATTATCCACGAATGCAAGTTCAAATTCAGGCATTCCTCGAACTCATTATCTGATTTGGCATTATTTGGACACGGACCGTATGGTCAAAGTTCAAACACAAACGGTCCCATGTCTGTCCAAATATGCCGTGCCAAGATCATTAATCCAAACATCTATCACTTTACACTTTACATTTTTATTTTCATTTAAAATAATGATAAAAAAAAAAAACATAACAAGACACCGCTCACTCCATTGGCTTCCCGTCCACACCTCGCCTCCAGTCACCACCACTGCCCTTTTTAAAAAGCCTAAACACGTGCTAACACCGTGATCCCGGAATAAAGTCTATATTGGCATCCCTGTAAATAACTCAACTTTCCAAGGTTAAATTCATTCCCTCTCTCCATATTTAGCTCACCTTCCCCAACCCACCTCCCTCATTTAACCACTTCCCTCCTATAATTAACCAGAACAAAAAGAAAGCCAAAAAGCCGCCAAATCCGTTTGTTTCTCGAGAAAATTCAAGCTATCAAAATACTCGATCCAATCAGCAGAGTGAATTTTTCATCTCTTCCTTCTTCTTTTTTCAGTTTTGTTGACAGAGAGTTAGACAGGTTAGTATTGATACAAGAATGACGTCGGGGACGAGAATGCCGACGTGGAAGGAGCGAGAGAACAATAAGAGAAGAGAAAGGAGAAGGAGAGCGATCGCAGCGAAGATCTATTCGGGACTTAGAATGTACGGGAATTATAAGCTACCAAAACACTGTGACAATAATGAAGTGCTTAAAGCTCTCTGTAAAGAAGCTGGTTGGACTGTTGAAGAGGATGGCACTACTTATCGAAAGGTACGCTACACGAATATCAAATAACTATAGCAATGAGTTCAGTTTTAACTGCTTTCTTTTTCGGGTAAGCTGCACACGTAAGAATTTTAGTTCCTAGTGGTGATAGCATGCGCTGGTAATTCAGAGAGATAGATCTGAATCTGAGATGAAATCTGTTTTGATCGTTGTTGGAGGTGTGAAATTGGAAATGAGAGTTTTTTATGAATGCTAACGTGCGCCAGGTGATCTTGGCGTATGATAGAGGGCGGTGTACTGCATACTGATGGACGGTTAGGATTTTTTATTTGGTTGATGGAGTGTGAAGGCACAAGAAAGTGTTTCGGTTTTGTGTTTTGTTGACGCACGGAACCCGAGATCTTAAGATTCGGGCTCTGTTTTTCGTGCTTTGATTCTTACACGATCACGGTAAACAGTATCTCTCAGATGGGTACCCTGCCTGACAAAATATTCGTGTGATTCGGAGGGGTAGTCTGGTCATTTTCGAGCAAAATCCATCTCTTTTGCTTGGCTTTAAATGCAGCTGATTGTTTCTCTTTTTAATCTCTGTCCTGATTTTTTTTTCCTTACCTTCGCCTGCTTTGGAGATTCCTACTCTTTTCATTTTCTTCTCAAAAATAAGTTTTTTTCTTAACCTCGAGATTCCCTCAATTATTTACCTTCTTTAATTAATTTATTTTGTTATAATTACTTCGACGATAACATGACTGAGGCAGATGCCGATAAAGTTGAAAAGTTGGTATAATAAGGTGATAACAAATCCTTGGATTCCATTGATGCAATGGAGTAATGTTATTTCTTTTAATTTTTAAATATAATAATTTAAAAGTAACAAAGCGTGTGAGGAGGGGTGGATGTTTGATTAATGCCGTTGAATAGGAACATGTTGGGGGTAGGGAAGATGGCGTGACGTGGGGTGCAGTTTATTGATCGATAGCGCTATTGTTTTGACATTAATTCCCTCTTTTGTCGCCCCCAAATTACCCTTCCCCCCCTACCCTGTTCTCTCTCTCTCTTTTGGGTGGAGAGGGAAGTTGCTGCCCCTGCACGGTAGCTTGTGTAGTGAGAGCTGTTGATTTGATTTGTTCACGTGTAATTGTAATGGTGGATCTCGCAATTAAGATTGTTTAATATAATGGGCTAATCGAATTGCTGGTGATTTTATAATCTTTAGAAAAGAGAAATCACGTAATTGTGAGCTGCAACATGATCTGACCTCAGCATTTGGTTGGAGTCCACCTGTTCTGCTTTTATATAGTTTGTTGTAATTTGAATCATGTACTCTGCTTGATGATTTGTCACTTAGATTTAAAATTTTCAGTTAAATAATTCATTAATCTTGGCAAGCAAGGAGATGAACTGTACAGGCTGGTGGTCTGTGATAGTAGGTGCTCCCATAACTGGTGAAGGGGCTTGGTTTTTTTTTTGAAAGAATCACATTTTATTTAGTTTTATTTTGTTGCTCCATGCTTCAAATCCTTTGAATACCAAGTAATGAATTGGTCAATTTGATTGCTTTTAATGGATGAGGTATGAAATAGAGAGGGTCAGAGAGAGGAATTTGGGGGGCTCCATGAGGTGTTTAAGGTGTTATGTAGATGGTCTCATTGGAGCATATTGGAGCCATCGTAAATAGTGACGGTACATGCACAAGTCTAAGGATTTAGGGAAATTTTTGCCACTCAAATCCTTAAAATTTTGATGATGACTATCGGTTGTAGAGTTGCTTAAACACTCGTGGACATTCAGGTGTTAAATGTATCCAACAGCCGAGTTATTTCCTAGTCAAATATGGTACTATTAATTCCATTACAACTACTCTCGCTTGCAAAGAATGAAAGTTTTGAACTTTCATATGGCATAATTTAAGGTGTTGCCATAGGAGAAACTTACAGCTACTTTCATTTGTTTGGGTACCTAGATAGATATCCTTATCAAACCATCTTGAGATGTTGAAATATTTTTGTCTCAATTAATTGAATCATCTGTTTGCATATCTATAGGGATGCAAACCTGTGGAACGCATGGATATTATGGGAGGTTCTGCATCAGCTAGTCCATGTTCATCATACCATCGAAGTCCATGTGCATCCTATAATCCAAGCCCTGCCTCATCTTCTTTTCCAAGTCCTGTTTCATCCCATTATGCTGCCAACGCTAATGGTAATGCTGATCCCAATTCCCTCATCCCATGGCTCAAAAACCTCTCCTCTGGCTCATCATCAGCCTCTCCCAAGCATCCTCACCATCTCTTCATTCACACTGGTTCCATAAGCGCTCCTGTTACCCCTCCATTGAGCTCCCCAACTGCACGAACCCCACGTACCAAGAATGACTGGGATGACGCAGCTGCTGGCCAATCTTGGATGGGACAGAACTACTCATTCATGCCCTCATCTATGCCCTCGTCTACCCCACCTAGTCCTGGCCGTCACGTCCTACCAGATTCAGGTTGGCTAGCTGGTATCCAAATTCCCCAAAGTGGACCCTCGTCACCAACATTTAGTCTTGTATCACGGAATCCATTTGGCTTTAGAGAAGAGGCTTTATCAGGTGCAGGATCACGAATGTGGACTCCTGGACAAAGTGGGACATGCTCTCCAGCAATGCCGGCAGGCATTGATCAGACAGCTGATGTGCCAATGTCGGACAGTATGGCAGCCGAGTTTGCATTTGGAAGCAATGCAGCAGGATTGGTGAAACCTTGGGAAGGAGAGAGGATCCATGAGGAATGTGTTTCTGATGATCTTGAGCTTACACTAGGAAACTCAAATACCAGGTAAGTTGGAGTAGATATCTGGTTGAATGGATTTAACTACCATGTATTGAAGTTTATTTTTTTATATACTTTTAATTCCAGTTTGATTTGGTAATAAGTTGTTTGTTTTAATGTTACAGATAGGGAGATCAATGGAAGAGGGGGTTGAATGAGTTATCCCTTGATCTCTCCATTTGGCTTCTCGATTCCCATCAGGCTGTCATGTCAATAACTTTGTGTTGTGCATCTTTCGGTCGATAAAGCAGCTGAGTTAGAAGTACAGTGAGTAGGAGCGCCTGTTCATTTTTCTTTTCCTTATTCCTTTTCCCAACAAAAGAAAGAACTGAAAATTAAATTATAAATAGTTCATGGTGGTGACTTTTCCCCTTCAGTTGAATTCATTCTTCACCCTCTTTTTCCTTTTGGAATTCTTTTTTGCTCTTTCTTTTCGGAAAAAAAAGAGAGGAGAAGTTCCCGTCATAGCCTTGATTACTTGTTTGGTGTGAGTCCTGTTTTGTTATTGAAAGTGAAGTTTATTTCAATTCTTTACTGATTAGCTCTGGAGTTTTGACCACCACTGGATCCTCCTTTCTCGCTGTTTTGCCGTCCTGTGTGACTGTATTTTCACCACTCTCCTATTTTGCATCGCCTGCAGGCTGCAACTCTGCAAGGAAGCTGCCCTGCCATAGCTTTTGTTTGATGATATTGATGGGCAAATCCTAACCCCTTCAACGATTACCAAGGGCAACTATTACGGCTAAAAGATTATTATTATTATTATTATTTATTTATTCATGGCTTCTCAAATCAGTCACTAGGGGGTTTTCGAGCGCCTTCGATCAGATCAGAGTGCTATCATCCATATATTCACTTATTTAGAACTCCAATAAAAATGGCAACATGATGATAACTTGGCATTGAAATCGATAGCAGGTAGAACTTGGCACCCCTCTGTTTTTTATTAATGGTCTGAAACATGCTGCTAAAAGAAGTTACTTGTTTGATGATGTGGGGCAATGTCTGCTGCTCAAGGCATCACCAGAAATATTTGGTGTCGCCCATAAATACCTCATTTTGCCTGAGCAAATAGGCAAGAAAGACTTTGGAGGCATTGCGGTTGGATAATGCTTTTGAAAAATTAAAAATTTCAAAAAAAAAAAAAAAACATTATTTTAGGTTGAACACTGCTGAGACAAACTACACAGTAAAACAGGCATTCGAGCAGAACAATCTTCTTTTTATTGCATGGAAATAAATTCAATTCCATTAAAGCATTGAAGGTCATGTATGTACAGTTAGACATCCAAGCATGTCATCGACTTTGTCATATACAACTACTACACAATACATTCATGCAGGGAATCCCCCCCCTCCCAAATCAACTATTTCAGAAGAGCAAAGAATGGCAATAAATGACTTGGCAAACACGGATAAATAGTATACCGGGGATTTCTTTTCTTTACATTGACTTGTGTCCAGATATTTTCGACAATGAACTCCAACAAATCACCTCTCGAACTTCTGATATAGGTCTGCAAGTGCACGATACAGAATTGCGGCGGCAGGTGGTCTGGGCAACGAGCCAAGTAGTATATCTGATGCAGATAAAGACTGGTTCCCATAGAATCTGGAATTCTCTTTTGAGCGGGTAGTGACAATACTCCCTTCAAGTGAACATCCAACAAATGCTCCTGCATGTTCGACAATTATCATGTTTACCGGAGAAATCACCACCATATCAAAACAATGCGCCAGAAAGGGTGGATTAGTTTGCGGAGGAGATCAGGATCTAAACTAGCTTATTTTACAGGAAAAAAAGTTGGCTTCTAAAAAATATTAAGGACAGACAAAATGCAAAGGAAACATAAAAGGCACAATTCGAACACCACAGAAACATGTAATGTAACTGGACTGAAATAAATAACTGTTTAACTGACAGAATTACCGAAGACAATGAGATTACCTTTACTGCAGCTGTATGTATAACAAGCAGCATATCCACCATCACCAGCTCGTAAATCTGCTTCAAATGCCCGTCCAGCGATGCCAACTGCTGCACTTACACCAGCACCGAATGACAAATGCGCATTACCACAAAATGTCTTGACTGCTTCAGTAGTTCTCAACACAATTATGAAATCGGTCAATTCACCTCCAGCCTGCAAGAAAATTTACCTCTCCATAATAGAATCCAAGGGAAAGAAAGCCAAATATCCAAATACAGATAGTTCTAGTTGAAGTGGAAAATAAGACTTTATGGGTTGAGTGACAGAAGCATCTAGTTCTCCCTCGCATAAGAATAGATGGGTTATAAACTCAAGGAAGTTTTTTTCAGAACAAACATGTCATCAGCAACATGAATTTCAGCACAACAAATAGAGTCATCAATATGCAAAGATCTGTGCAAATATGAAACAATTGCCTAATCTAAGTAACTATTTCAGGAGCACTAAAAGGTCAGTGTCTACATATTTTCCAGGAGTAGGGAAAATGGCAAGTCAAAATCAAGTACATTCTGGTGACAGTCTTTAAACAGAGAACACAGACAGTAGTGGAACCACCCTTGATTTGGGGGGCCCACAGCACCCCCAAATTTCTCCATATTTGGAAGTAAGTAGCTTCTGCCGTTGAAAGCAATGCTTTTAAAAAAACATCAAATTTATGATTTCTAGTTTTTTTATGATTATGTTTTCTTCACGAAAAAAAACACTGAAAAAATTATTTTGATATATTTTTAAATAAAAAACACTATACACTATAAACACGACAACCTTAAATTTTTGGGTTTTCCACAAAAAAAAAGAAAAACATATTTTCTCTGTGGTTCTAAGCAGTAGTTATTTTTGACACCCCCTCTTAAGAAATCCCGGTTCCGCAAAATAATGATCCCAAGGTAATCGAAGTTAATAAAGATAAATGTAATCACCTGAGCTCCCCATCCCAAACCGAGTGTAGATATGGCAGAAGGTGGGGACCATGAACCATCTTCTCTGCGAGCAATTACAAGTCCTGTTCCAATATTATATGTGACCATCACCCCAACTTTCACAATTGTAATAATTGCAAGGCCTTTTGCTCGTCGTAGAATGGCATCTGGAATTGACTTCTCGGGTTTCAAATAACCTACCTGTCAATGGAAAGGCACCGAATCAGAATTAAACGTTGCACACAATATCACAAGAGATATCTAGCTATGCAAATGAACAGATCCATGAGTTCCTCTCCCCGTGATCAGTTACAACCAGTGCAGGATAGTTGCACGCACATTTCTTTATTTCTTTCGTCTCCTTTTGGATAAACAAAAGGAGAAAGGGCTGAACATAAAGGAGAAAACAAAATAAAATTTAGGCCAAAACAAGCTTTTCTAGAATGCAGGCTTTCTTGATCGATTCCCATTGAAAGGAGGTCATATAGTGCAAAACTCCCAATTCATGCCCACCTTTCAATGACTTGAACAGAATTTGTTAAACATCAGCAATGAGTGACAAAGAAAAAAAAAGGATCTTAAAACCTTACCTTATGATAGCCTTGAATTGTGTTTGCTGCCTTGTAAATTTCATATTCCATGGTCTGTCCCCATGGAAAGTTAACCCACGATCTCAAAGTGCTGAGGTCTGTCAGGTCATGGGTTGGTAGCTGGGCAGCATTGCTTACTTGGTCCATCAAATATGTTTGGACAGACTCGAGTCGCACACAACATACATCACAGACTCGCTGGGGATCTGTGACACGAAACTTTACTGGCAACAAACTCCTTCCTCTAGAGCAGTCACCACAAAATATTCCTCCACAGAACCTACAGTGATGCCTGGAGCACATAATCGGATGAAACCGCACACCACAAAGCATACAAGCAGCAGCAGTGCTATCAGGCAACCATTTAGGAGGGTCCTGTTCAAGAATTTCACTCACGTTACCAAAATTAGCCTCAGTGAGAGTTTGGGCCATCTCTTGCCAAGCTTGCTCAAGTAGATGGCTGGACAACCACGAAATCCCACACCTCTGTAAATCACCAGAAGCGATTGCATTCACTTTTCCACGAGCTGCAAGTAAAATTTCTACAATCACATCCCACATAGTCAACTCCTTGTCTTCTCCAATATACTGACTCCACCCCATATCACCTTCAGGAAAATAACCACCATTGGAGTGAAAACCACCTCTATTCGTCCACTCTTCACGATTACTTTCTATCATAGGCGGAACAGAAACAGGAATCCAAACCCCGGTTTCTTCATAATGAGGCGAGTCATAATAAAAGTAATTCCCTAGCTTTTGATGGGTAATTTTTGTTTCTTCTCTCTTCTCATCATTCCCCCCCTCAAATAACCCAGTATCACTTTCTTCAGGTCTAATCATTTCCTGGCTCCCAATTTTCCCATTATCCTGTGATCAGTACACAATTATAACACATCAGCACACAATTATAACACCATGTAAAGATGAAAATTTTTTCTTATTATTATTATTATTATTCTGGTTTTGAACTAATAAAAACTGAAAAAAATTGACATGAAATATAAAAAATGAAAAAAACCAGCAACAATACAATACAAGTAAAGAAACAAGCAATGGAATCGGGGTGAATAGGATAAGTGATTTTACCGATGGAGGAGAATTGGTGGGACGATGGAAATCAGAAACCCTAGAATCCAGGTTGTGGGTATTTTCGGAGTTTACAGGGCTGCCCTCCATGGAAAGCAACTCTTATCAGAACGAAGAAGCAAAAAGGGTTCAGGATCAATAGAAACAAATAAATTAACGATCTCCAGTAGCAATAATAATAATAATAACAATAACAATAGAGAGACAGAGAAAACGTGCAAAAGAGAGGATTGTCAAAGGCAATCAGTCCATAAGCTGTTGAGGGAAACTTGTAGCTATGAAATATTGGCGTGTCGTTGTGCTAATGTGTATTTCCCGTCTTCATAAAAGTCTATTTAAGTTTTTTTTTTTTTTTTTTTTGTTTTTTTTAAGTCTACCTTAAATAAATAAAGAGATAAGATATAAAAAGAAAAGATGTACGAAACTCATACCCAAAAAAAAAAGGAATATTTATATTTATAATTTCTCTTTTTATTATTATTTTTATTTTTTTTCTTTAAAATATGCACATAAAATAACTAATATGATATTACTAATTATTTTTTAAGTACCATAAAATATAAAATAATTCAGCAAAACATTATTATTAAGATGCAAAACATTACTGTAGAGAATTTTCCATTCAAATTTTCTCATCTTACATGCTTCTCTTTTCAATTTCTATATCTCAAAAAAGAAAAAAAATAAATTAAAAAAGAACATGAAAATAGAGAGTGGGCTAAGATATAAACGAATATAAAAAAAATACAAGGTTTAATTATATATTTTCTAAGTAAAAAAAAGACTAATTACTTACTTTTTAAAATACAGGGACTAAATCATAAGAACTCAAAAATAAGTTTAAAGGCACATAAAAAGGATTTGGTAGCTTGGGTGGGCCGCCAAATTATCAGTTGCCTTGTAATAAAAAGCCCAACTTTTGGCTAAAGAAGCGGAGCCCAGCCGAGCCCAACCACAATTATATCTCCCTTCGTTTTGCTTAGGAGAAAGCCAGCAGCAGCAAGCTAGTCTTTAGTAGGGTTTATATCCCCACAACCACACAGAGAAGGGAAGACCGGTCGATTTGTGATTTGAAAAATGGGGTGGAAAGCAGCTGAGAAACTGATTAGGCACTGGAAAGTACTCAGAGGAGATAATGTAAAATATCAATAACATCACCATCATTTCTTTGCTTTGTGGGCTTAATGGATTAATTGTTTTCTTTTTTACATTTACAGGTTATGATAATCAGAGGAAAGGATAAAGGTGAGACTGGCGTTGTTAAGCGTGTCGTTCGCTCTCAAAATCGTGTTATTGTCGAGGGCAAAAATCTGGTATGACATTTAATTATTATTATTATTACTACTGTTTCCCTTTATTTTCTGTTTAAGCAACTCTGTTTTCTTTTTTATTTAATTTTGAGAAACAAGAACTGGGTTGTGTTTTTCTTTTTTTAATTTTTTTTACTGCCTTGTATCCATTTATGGTTTGGCTGACTGCCCTTCCTTATTGTAGTTGGCATCAAATCCTATTTAATCTAGTGTTTATGTAAAAGTTTCTTTCTTAATTTGATTGGTGCTGAGATTCCAAATTTTCTTTGGGGACATGCTTGATAATTATTAGCATTAACTTACGAAGAAATCTGAATGAGGATGGTATGGTTCAATTTCGTCCCTTTTCGTGGCGTGATGATTTTTCTTCCTGTCTCGTTAATTACAATGTGAAGAGCAAAGTAGTCAAGGAAAGTGAAAGATTGTTTTGGGTCAAAGAAAATGGAGGTGGATATTACACTTAAAAGAGTGTTGTGCCAGTGTTTTCCAAGCTAGGAAATGGTGATGCCATGTTATGTTTAGTGTATATGATCTTTTTCTCTCATGTTATGTTAATAATTCTTTTGGTTCCCCTCTGTCTGTTAGGCTTTTCTGTGCTTGATTATTAGAAATTTGTCTGCAACTTATGAGCTTAGTTTGGGTATTCATTTTGTTCTATCTCCTTATGAATTATAGGATTTTTGTCAATGAGTTTCATGGAGACATAGGCTGTCTGTATTTTCTTGTAAAATTTCTTTCATTGTCTTGTAAATCTTTGTCGCAGGTGAAAAAGCACATCAAGGCAGGTGAAGGTCATGAAGGTGGAATCTTTACCATTGAAGCCCCACTTCATGCATCAAATGTTCAAGTTGTTGACCCAGTTACAGGGTATGGTTAATTTGAGGTTTCTGATTTAACAATCATTGGTTTTTATGCTCCTGTGTTTCATACTTTGGACTCATTTTCAAGCAGTCGGTTACTTGTGCAGGAGGCCATGCAAGGTTGGAATTAGATATCTAGAAGATGGTACCAAAGTAAGAGTTTCAAGAGGTGAAGGATCATCTGGGTCCATAATTCCTCGTCCTGAGATTTTAAAGATAAGGACAACTCCAAGACCTACTGTTGGTACATCACTAAAAACTTACCTTTTTGCTGTGACTCATTTGACTAGAATTTAAAACTTTTGAAATTTGCATTTGATGGGAGATAGGAATGGGATATGAGGCAATGTGTAGTGTCTGTCTTTGCTTATTTATTATAAATTCGCATGACACATGCTAATGCCAAGGGGATATACAGCTATCATGTGAATAAATTCTGTGTTTATAATCTTTAGTTAAGTATAACAACACATTAAATAGTAATTCAAAATGGTAAATCCAAAGAACATAGAATATATAGAAGCATCTCCCCATGCCAAAACATAGGTACGCATAAGAAATTAAGTTCCCGGTGCTACTTAGCATGCACTTCATGATTCATAATTGGTGGAATACATGGAAAAAAAACAAGTAAAAGATTCATCATGTATCAGAAATGGAAGAAGCTTAATGGCATATGCAATGTGTTCTGGAAAGAAAAAAAAACAGATTCTGATATTGAGTGATTGAAATCTTTCATATCATGAGATGGTATGTTTTGAATCTCCTTTTCTCTATTTAGCCAATTTGATTAATGGGTATGTAACTTGTAAGTTGGTGACTATAGTTGATTGACAGCCCTCATTAAATGGATTATAAAAATTGGACCTGATTGAGGTGAAGTATGGTTTAGTTTGTAACGCATTATATATTTGGTCCAAATAGCATGTTCTATGAGGTATGTGATGATGAAAAGGTGTTGAGCGGGACAAGTACCTCATGGCTCATTGCTGGTGTAATTTCACAAATTTCTGCCAGCAAGTCACTAGGCTGGATGTGCATCATCTAAAAGGATTTCACTATGCGAGCATTGTTCTAGTGTTTATTCCTTGAGTGAAAAACATGTTTCTTGATTGGTGGAGGGAAGAGGAGGGGGGACTCTTATCTGGTATTTTGGTAAGATAAATGGAGGTTGAATGGCTTTTGATGGGACTGAAGTAATTCTGAATTGCTCGGTTGAATTATTGTTCTGAATAAATAAAGAAAATGCACCAATAAATATATGAGATGTGATTTCATTCCAAACATTTTATCTATGAAACTTGCTCTAGAACAAGTTAACACGTACAAAGTATTATCTGAAACTCTTAAGATAATCTTTCCATTGTTTTCACTCCTGTTCGAAGCCATCGTTGGCAATAAACTGATTTAATATTCTTTTTCCAGCTGGTCCCAAGGATACCCCAATGGATCTTGTGTTGAAGAAGACATACGATGCTAAAACCGGGAAGGGAATGCCTGACCTGTGAGCAAATCTTGTTCATTTTTGTGGCAGACATTAAGCATGTTGATGAGAAGTGTTGCGCAATGTGAAAAATAATGATTTTGTAAGGAATTCAGCTCCCAGTTTTACCATTTGATTAGCACATTTTGAAAGTGGGATGTTTGGATTAATTTGTAATCGCACAAATGTAGCTGATCTGCCTATGTGTGGGTGTTTCTTGCCTGCGTTCATGATCCGTGGCCAAAACAGAGATTAATTTGAGCACTCGTAGATGAAATGTAAAGGTAGTGGGCTAAAGAAGTCACTGATGCCGTTCAGGGGCTTTCATTTAATGCCAATTTGAGAAGAGTTCTTAACTTGACAAGGTTATTTTGTTTATATCGGTACTGAAATCCAACAGTAAGACCCACCGTTGTTCCAAAACCAATTGATTCAACTATCGTATCTCCAATCTATTGTAGACGATGGAGGATGACGCAGGGCCTTGAATGGATGAATATCCCCTTCCGTAGCAGTGTTCTATGAAAAATTGACAGGTGCTTCAAGCTTTTTCTAGTCTTTACAAGGGTTCTGTTCCTTCTGGACCCTTTATATTTGGGCGTTGGTTTGTCCTTTTTGGACTTCTCAAGTTGATCAAAGCTTACGATTGACTCGCTATCATTAAAAAGAGCTAATCGGAATGGGAAATCACTGTAGTTCGTTCCAAATTATTCCAACGGCTTATTGGAATGGTGAAATGTTATTTTTGCTCTTTCATCTATAACACTTAACATTGATTTTGCATTGAAATCTTTCCATGTAGTTTATTTATCACAGGAATAAATAAATATTTGTCTATCTTGATTGTACAGTAAAATGATCAGAATATTTTTAGAGAAAGTATTTTTATAATGGTTTTTTGTTTATTATAATTTAAGTCGAGGGGCAATTTAGTATTTTAACAAATATAAAAAAAATAATAAATAATTAAAATACACGGTAAAACGATAGAAATACCCTTAAAATAAAAAAATTTAAACCTTAAAATAAGGGGTGTTTTTAGCTTTTTACAATGATTTTTTTTTATATAATTACGAAGTCATCTTAGAGACAATTTTGTATTTGGATAAATAAAAAAAACAAAAAGGTGGGCGCGTGTGTAGCGCACTCGACAGCGTGTGGGAGGTGTCTGCACCCTTTAGGTGGTGAGTGCAACATCCAAAAATGTCTTTTCGTCATGTCGTTGGAAGTGTTGTTATGTCCTTTTTTTTTTGTGTAGCGCGTGTCACTAGTGGTGGTCTGGTTTGGCATAAATGAGCATTTTTTTTTTCTTTCTCTTTCTCCTCCCTTAAAAATTATAGCTTGATCCTCTGGTTGTTTGTATTTCAACTCCAGTCCTTATTTTATTGATTTCTAATTTTTAGTTTTGGTCATTTTGTAAAAGTTTTATTTGTTTTTAATTTCATTATTCAATCCTAATTTATTAAATATCATAATCTTCAATGTGGTCCATATTCTTAATTTCTAATTTTTTTCTCTTTGTCCTTTTGTAAAAGTTTTAGTAGTTTTCAATTTCATCCTTAAATTCAAATTAATAGTGTTATGTTTACCAATTTGGTCCTTATTGTTTTGATTTCTGAATTTTTTTCTTGGCTCTTTTATAAATGTTATTATTCTTTTCAATTTCACCATTTACTTACAACATTGTTTTTATTTTTATGTCAATTTCGATTCTTAATTTTTTGTTCTTTTAATAAATTGATTTTTTTCACCCTTTAATTAAATATAAAATTTATTTTGTATTTTAATTTTGATTGTCTTTCTTAAAATTGCTATTTTTTAAAATCATTTTGTATAATTGAATTTTTTTTCTTCAATTTCATCTTTCAATATTTAATTTAATGAGAATTGAACTTCATGATTTTTTTAAATTGGATGCTTGAGGTCTAATGATTTATGTCACAAGTTTAAAAAGTTAACACAATTTTTTTATTTAAAAAACAACTATATAATTCTCTTTATTTTTTTACTGGGTTATTTCAATTACATGACCTGGATCTCGGGTTTCGTTGGACTCCTAGATTAACTAAGTCCTAGTCATCGTGATTACAAGTTTATTTATGACTGTTTGTTATGTTTTTTTTACTCCATTTTAATACATGAACATCAATTTTTACATAAAAATAATCCAACACCGAGGCTACTACAAAGTACAAATACCTAAAAAAGAACCGTTATTTTATTGTGCTGCCAATGAACTCTTGTTTTCCTGTTCAACCCGTTGTAACAATATGGCCATTTTCTCCCTTTCTTGGTCCCTAAGATTTTTATCACTTACAATTCAATCAATGAAATATTTTTTATAATTATATCCTTGCAAATTATATTGGCATGATTTTACATATTATAATCTGTTTCAATTTGCATGCTCTCGCGTACCTGATATGTTTTGAAGTATTGTGATATTAAATTAAAGATAAATTTTGTAAAATTAAATTTTAAACTATTTTAAAAAACAAGGACCAAAATGAACATTAAAAAAAGAGCATTTTCTCATTTACACAATTCAAATAGCGTTTAAAAGTCAAATTTGATCCATGTTTTTAAGATTTTTACAATTCAATCCTAAACTTTATTTTTTTATTTCAGTTCTTGTATGTTGATTTAGAAATAAAGAAGTAAGAGAAAGCTTTAGGTTGATCAAATTCAGCCATCAATCGCTATGATTTTGGTGTTTATGAAATGATTTTTAGGTTGAGTTATCCATTTTATTTTACAAAATAATAATAATAATAATAATAACTTTTTGCTCCTTTTTTTTTTTTTAAAAAAAAAAAAAAAACTTTACACGGGTGAGCCTGCGTTCCAAGACCAAGTGCACCTATTTTATTTACATTTGGACCAAGTGCACAATCCTATATTCCATCCCATGCATGCCTTACCTTTTCTAAAATAACCCTTATTATTATTTTTATTTGATTTTGTACATTTTATAATAATATGTTTTAAAAATAAATTTGTCATGATGATATTTAAATGATTATTCAATATGTCTGAGTTTTTTTATAGTAATATTAACAATTATTTTTAAATAATTATATAAAAACCTAATATGCAACATTGTTTTAAAAAATTTGCTATTGAGCATTCAATGCAAAAAAATATATATGTTTTTTTTATTACAGATTTTTATATAGTTTTTCTCAAAATTAGTGTTCTTGTATTTTTTGACATATTCGTGTCAAAATTATTGAATTATAATTTTTTATTTTTAAATTAAAAATTATTTTTAAGATTATGATAAGTTTTTATTTTAAAAAAATACTTCTGATAACAAATACATTCTTGTATCAAAGTTAAAAATAAACAAATGAACAAACAAATGAGTTTCAAATAAAGAGATATATTTTTCTTTTTATTTCAAATCAATAGATTTTTTTGAATTACCTTTGTTTTTTATTCAATAAAACATACTACTAATAAAAAAAATATTTTTTTCTTAAAAGAAAAAGATACATGAATAAGAACAAAGAATTTAGAATGAAAATAATTTTTTATACAAAATTTAAATTATTTTCTTTCTTATGAATATCCATTTTAATCTTCATATAATTAAATAAAGCCTCAGCCCTCATGACATGAATTTAAATATTTGCATGTACATATCTTTTACTTTCTACAAGAAAATCTTATTTTTTATTTTAGTCTTTAATTAATATTAACATTTTTTTATGATTTATTAGTTTATATATTTTCAATTTATCTTATTAAGCACAAATATCATCTTTCTAATTTTTAATTAATTGTTTTTTGGGATAATGGGAAAAAAAATATAATTCCTATAGGAGAAAGACCTTTGTGCCCTCTCTCACGAACTAATGTCAAAAGTCAATTTTTTTCAAGATAAGTGCGAGAATGGAGAGGGGAAAGAGAAAAGGAAAGAAAGAAAAAAGGCTGCTAGAGCCACGTGGGCCTTGGCTGCGTTGCTGTCACGCGTTAAAGAATTTGTTTGTTAAATATTTAATATTAAAGAATAATTCAAGAAGGAGTCTCTCATTTATATATATAAAAAAAGGGCCCAAAGACAATTTAACCCCAAGACTTGAACTAATTTATTACAGTAACTGTTAGCTCGTTCTAATGCCGCAAAAGAAAACGAACAACAAAGGCGAAAGAAACTCAAACCGACTATCTCTGTCTGTGTCTCGACCCAAAACTAGCAAGTTAATTATGGCAAACACAAAGCAGCTCTTAATCTTATCCTTTCTAGCAGTAGCTATACTTGTTCTTTCAACTCTTGTCCAATCTTCAAATGCTTCTTCTTCTTCTTCTTTACATGATCGTGTTTTATTAGCAAGACAGAGAAACGCAGCCCGTTTTCAGATCCCGAGTTGCAGTGAGATGGTATCAAGATCTCAGTGCAGCCATAACCCAAATTGCAAGTGGTGTAAGAGTGAGGTTCTTGATGATATGTGCTTTAGTAAGGCTGAGGCTTGGAGGTTGCCTCAACAGGTCTTTCTTTGCAATTGATTCATTCATTTTCTTCTTGTTGTTGTCTTATGATTGATTTCTAATATGGGTTTCTTTGTATTTCCTCCATGTTGCCCGTATTATTAGTTTTTGATCTTGTTGTTGATTGATTAGCTTTGCAATGGTGAACATATTGGAAATGAATCGAGTGAGCTTTAGGTTTTTTTTCTTCTTATGTTTTATGATTTGCGATTTTTAAGGAATCTTTTGGATTTGTTGGAAACTAATACCATTCTATTTTTGTTCTACTCCTTAAATTTTAGTTACACAAGTATTTTCTTCTTCATTCGGCTGCTTATGCTAAAAATGGGTAGGAAAAGGTAAGCAATTCATTACTGGGTTTTGAGGTTTAGGGATGATGTAGCAGTTTGATTTCTTTATATTTAAGGAGAGGGACTGTGGGTTCGTCTTCATTTTCACATCTTTAAGAACCTGCTAGACTCTGTCTAAATTCTTTGGCTCTTAAAAAACTCCTTTAAAATGTTCATAACCAAGCAAACATCTGTTTGCTCAACGGAGTCATTGACGAGAAATGTCATCCCGATTAAAATAGGAAATGTTGGAGGGTATTGTTAACTTTGATTAGCAACCCTATAATGATATTTCTTTTTCTCTCAGTTGTAAACTGGGAAGGCAAGTTGGTTAATGCTTGAGGACAGAATTTCTTTAGTAACTTTATGTTTGATTTCCAAGGTTTGAGAATTAGGTTTTCAAATGGGCAAGTGGGTTTATGCTGCATGCATCTGTTATTTCTTAGTTCTGTCAAGTTTAAGATCCAAGGAGACTTTTGAGGATTAGGGAGGTGGTGTAACCTGGTGGAGGGGAAATGGAAATCTGGTACACTTTGAATGTGATGAGCAGTCTGCTTTTGAATAGGAATGAAGCTTTGCAGTTGCAAGATCAGTGCTTTTGTAGTTAATGGAACACAGAAGGAAGCATTAGCAATCTTGTCCAATATCTAATCCGGTGAATAGATCGCTTTGCTTGAAGAGCCTAGCTTTGAAGTTCTTTATGAATTGGCTCATCCTGAGTGATTGGAACCTTATTAGCACAGCTGGAGTGGGGAATTACAAATTCTAGAAGTCTTTAAGGGATAACAAATTCAAGAAGTCTTTAACGGATAAGAATCATGCAGTTGGCATCTAATTAGTACATTTAAGGTTTATATAACCAGTTTTGACAAGAGAATTATGAACTACATTTCTAAGAAGGGTCATAGTGATTGACTGGTAGAGCCACAGAACAAGAAAAGTTAACGAATGTGCAGGTCACAAGGAAAAACTGGGTCCGGTCAAGAAGATTATTTGATCTTCTTGTTCTCTTCTTCTCCTGGTAATGGTGTTTCTGGTTATGCTACGGCGATTATGTGAGAAGTAATTCTCGTTTTGAGCTATTTTTTTTCACAAAAAACAAGAAAAGTTTCTGTTGAATGAATTCCAGGTACTACTTTTAGGATAACATGGCGTCCAGTGTGCTATTAAGTTTCAAATTGCTGCAAACAGCTGTGATCTAGAGCAAGTTCTGTTTTTCCAGATGACTGATTTATAATTTGTTTCTCAAGTGTATCTTATTCTGATGTCTAGTCACTGTGATCAAGAAGCAAAGTTGCTTCAGGACAATCCTGGTCGAGATGCCCATGCTGAACAACAGAGTTCTGGCAAGCCTCGACCATGCAGTTTGCTATTCCACAACATTTTGGAAGGAGGAAAGAGTAAAGAATACTTCCCTCGCTAGGTTTTATGTACGAGCTCTCCCGGTGTAAAAGTGAGACATTGCAAGGAATGTTAGTGATGGTTGTACATCCAATCGAATTTTTTTTTCTGCTACTGTATTTCTCAATTCACTTTACCAAAATTAGATGAAGCTAGATTTTTTCCCCCCCGCTGTGGGGCAAGTCTTTTTTTTTTCAACATAAAAAAGATATCAAATGATGATAATTTAAATAAATTTGGGTTAATTTGATTAACTCGCTATCTGGATAATCCTAAAGAAGGGAAAATGAAAAAAAATAAAAAGCTAAAGTCCAATAGTTTTATGTCAAATGATGAAAATAAAAAATTAAAAAAAAACTGAAGTTAAATTAGGTTAATTTTTGAAACTAACAACTTTGATCATAATATCAAGATGATTATATAGAAGACCAAAAACAAATCTTGAATAAAATTTTTAACCATCAAAAATTAAAAAGAACACAATTAGTAATGACAACCAAATCTAGTATAAAAACTAATGAAAAAAAATATTGAGAGATTTAATTGAAAAATAGAAAAAAAAAAGAAAATAAGGATAAAAAAGAACAATAAAAAGAATGAGAACCAAAATTGAATAAAAAAGCAAATAAAATAAAATACCGATGGATAAAATTAAAAAAGATAAAAAAATTAAGAAAAGGATAAAAAAGAGCAATTAAAAAAATAAGAAGTAAATCTAAAAAAAAAGAAATGAAAGAAAATGTTGAGGAGAAAAATTGAAAGGAAAAAAAACCAAGAAAAGGATAAAAAAGTAATCATCAAGAGAATGAGTATCGTATTTAATATAAAAATAAAACAATATTAAATGGAAATGGATGAAAATGAAGGAAAAAAAAATCTAAAACAAAGAAAAACCAACAAAAAAAAGGGATCACAGTTGAATTTTTCTCTATTATTTTTTTTTTATCAAAATAATATCATTTTTACTTTTTAGTTAAATAAAAAATCAAGCGATTAGCTAGGAGAAAATCATGTCAACACAGTTGATTTTTTTTGTTGCTATTATTTTTTATCAAAATAATATTATTTTTACTTTCTGCACAATAAAAAAAAAATCCAACTGACCTCATTAACCATGGTTTTTCGACCTAACCCATGACTTGGGAAATGAAGGGGGTTGACTCTCGGGACAGATTTTAAAAGCATGATAAAAAATAAGCACCAAATATGATATGAAAATTCAATGAAATTAAACAATAAAAGATGAAATTGAAAAAAAGTAATTAATCAAGAAGAAAACTCAAAATAAAAGGAATTACAATCATAAAAATGAGGATCAAATTAAAAAAAATAGAATTAAAATCAAATGATCAGGGATTAAATTGAAAAATAAAATCCAATAAAAAAGATTAAAAGCAAAATAATTAAGAATTAAAAGAATAAGGATTTGATAAAAACATAAAAATTAAATGTTAAGATATCAAATTAAAAATAAATAAATAAAATTTAATATAATTAAATGATTACTCGATGACATATATTTTTAAATTATAAAAAGAGTGAATATCCTTGACCTCATAAAATAATTCCACAAAATTCGAGATTTAAAAACCTAAAACGCTCCTAATATGTTTGGGAACGTGACTGCGGTTGCGTTTTTAAAATATTTGAATTTTTTTTTGTTAAAATTTAATATGGTTTGTATGTTTTGGATCGTTTTGATGTGCTGATATCAAAAATAATTTTTAAAAAATAAAAAAACATCATTGGTATGCATTTTGGCACGAAAAGTTATTTGAAAAACACCCGCAACCACATTACTAAACAGAAAAGTTAACCCTAGAAGCTATGCAATAATTACAATTTACAAAAAGTAAAAATCCAAGAACACCACTCAAATGTTAGCTGTTTTTTTTCTTTTCTTTTCTTGTACGTATGAATGGCTGTAGTTTCTAAGCCCCGTTAGGCAGGAGCTGCTTCTAAGAAACCAATTTGTCCCAAACTAAACACAGAAAAGGAACCATTCTACTTGCTTTTGCGTTTAGCTCTTCAATGACAGAAGATAATAACTGTAGCTAAATATGAGACAATTCTTCCGCCATTACCATGCATCCAAAGAACCTTTAGGCCTACCCATCAGCCACCATCACTATCTCGAATTCCTCACCTTGATACAGATCTCAATGCAGGCCATCCATCCTGACTGCACTTTTACAGGACCCACATTCATGCACTTGGGAGTTTTGCACGGTTTAGACAGTTGCAAATCCGATTTCTTTCCCTCAAGTCATTGAGGGATAAACGCAAAATCATAGCAGGGCAAGGCGTAGTTAGAGAAGCATAAATCAAGATTTGTAATTGTTAGGAGGACCTTTTGAAATAAAATTTCCTTGTAATAGGTACCTTTCACTAATCAAACAAATAATCAATGATGAAGAACTGAATTACAAGTGAATTAATACAATAAGTAATTAAGCTACAAGTTGCTTTTCTCAATTGGGATTGAACAATTTTGTGTTCAACGCAACTAATTTCATGAAAAGAAACCTATGACAGAGAGAGAGAGAGAGAGAGAGAGAGAACAACGGAAGCAGAGTGAGAAAATAAATTAGACTTCCACTTGTACCTCCACGTCTCCTTCACCACCAACATACTCCTTCACAGCATCCCTCATATCCTCAAAACAATCACACCGGTCAAAGAAAGTAGCCAGCTTCCCCAACTCTAAATCTCCAAGATCATCAAGAAAGGGCTTCACTGGAATTGCATTTTCAGGCTGATAAATGTAGCAACTAGGATTATCATCAACAATTACCACCCTCTTCAAGTCCCTCCCCATTTCAGACAAGTCCTTGACAAACTTCCCATCAACTTGCTTGCAAGAATCCCGATAAAGCCGGTGCGAAATCACCCCCTTTGGATCAATCCTATCAAGAACCAGCGTAGCGTATTCCTTTAACCCGGCGGTGAACACCACGACCTCGTATTTAGTCCCCAAAGCCTCCAAGAAAGCATCAACTCCCGGTCGCTTCAACACGTAAAAAATCATCATCTCTCCATCAATCTTGGGCCTCACAACAAAATCAAACTCTTGGGGTGGTGGGCCTGCTTTAGAATGCACTAAGGTCTCATCAAGATCAAGAAAAACAGTCCTCTTAACAGGAGAAATCAAGGGAGGTAACCGTTCGCTGAAGAAAAGCGCTCTACAAACGGTATCCTTCTCAACTTCTAGGTCATGATATTTGGACCCAGTTTTCAAGATTTTGTAGTCTTTGTAGCGGCTATTTGGGGTGCTAATGCGGGCCAATTTAGAGAAAAGCTTGGAGAGGCGGTGCTTGCAAGTGAAGATAGTTTTGTTGATGGTTGAGATGATGGAAGAGGTGGTTTTGACCGGAGATTTCCTCTTGTTGCAGCGGCGGGGGCGGGGGCGGTGGCTCCTCGGATCCTTCATGGATTTCGTGGGACTTCTTTTGAGGGACTTGGACACCATTTTTAGTCTGTTTCAAAAATAGAGAGGTGTGGGTACAATCTTTCTTTGAGCATTTTGCCCTTTTGGGGACTTTTGGGGGGAGAGATTTTGAATTTTGGTTCGGTGTAACGGGAATGAATTCTGGCTCGGAGCCGAAGCTACTGGAGAACAATTGAGTCATGACTCATGAGTGGACATGTTGAGGTGGTTTATTTTCATGGAAGGAGATGTGTTTAATTTGGGTGTTAATTAATAATTTAACTTTGAATTTTGGTTCAAATTGAAAGACTGTGCGAGAGAGAGGAAACAACCGTTGTCAGTACCAGTTTAGCTATTTTTTTTATTATTATTTTTAAAAAATATATTTAAAATTATGATAATAATTATTTTTTAAAATATATAAAAAATTTATTTTTAACATTAATCTATCTGAATAATTAAAAATTTTAAAAATAAATTATTTTTTTTAAAATAAATTTAAAAAACATCTTTCTAAACACCTTTACAACAGCTTCTAAATTGGGATCATTTTTCTATGTTTTTTATTTTTTAAAATTAAAAAAAGCCATAGCTAACACATTTAAATACACTTTTAAGTAATTGAAATAAAGATGTATCTGAAAGATTGTATGTCTTCTTGGTAGAAATAATTCATATACCAAGACTATGTTTTCTGGTGCCTGAAATTGATGCTGAAACAAACAAAATTCCAATCTTTTTTTTTTTTTTTTACTGTAGCTAAGGTGTGTTTTAATTCTTTCTTTTAAAACATAAAATGCATTTTATTCACTAGGCGACGATGCATTAATGTACATTTGCCAATTTGTTTTTTTACCGAGATCACCCACAACAAGCTAATCAAAAAAATATTTTAAACTCTAATAGCTATTATAAGTTAATAAAAAGGTAATTTTAAAAATACAATTTTGAAAATTAATTACTCTTAATATATTAGTCCTAAAATTAATATAATGAATCTAACTTATATAAATAATTGATTATCTGAAAATTAACTCTCACCTTTGTGTTTGTCTAATCATACATGATCGATCTAGGAGCATTTCTATTTAATAAAATCACAAAGGACGACGATTAGAAGTGGTCAAAGGGCAATTATTAAGTGGGGATTTTTTGTTTGTTTAGGGACCTCTTATGTTAGCTCAAGAAATTGAGGGAAATTGCCCCCTTCCTTAATAAATGGTTGTTGGTTGTTGGGGAGAGGAGGAGGGATGACTGTGCGGTGGCTATGGAAGTTGAATTGGATGAGAATTCAGAAAGATGGTCGGCTGTGGCTGCTGGGTTTGGGTTGATTTGGGTCAACAAAATTCCCCCATTTGTGGCTTAAGTCGAAAGAAAAGGAAGATCCCATAGTTCTCAACTCCCCTTTTTGTGCTTTGTTGATATCATTACAAAACTCGTTCTTGTGTTGGTTCAAAGTAGCATTGGTTTTGTTTTTTAAATTATTATTGTATTTTGATCTTATTAAATTATTAAATTCATGCTTGCACGTTTGATTTGAGTTTTTTTTAGAGTTTCAAGCCCCCATTTCAATAAAATAAAAAAGAGAAAAAAAATTGTATCCAACAAATTGGTTGAGAAAAAAAATTATCTATGCTTTCTTGGTTTTGATTTTCTTGGGAGATCTTTGTTTTTTATTGCCCTCGTTTCTTTTATTAATATTGTATTATTTCTCTTCTGGATTTGATTTAGAAATGTAGAATATCAGAGTAAACTATATATAGTAGAATATCAGGGTAATTTTTCTGAAATGAAAAATAAAGAGAAACTTGCTGCAATAAAGTAATTCTTAGACTTAAATTCAGGTCTAAACGATCGAAGCTCAAATTTAATTTGTTATAATTCACTTAAATACTTTACAGAAATACATTAACTGATCACCCGTGATGCTTGTGTCACAAACACCAGTAGAGACCAAAAAAGAAAAGAAAAGAAAAGAAAATACAAAAAGCTGATGAGGAACATATATATATATAGCTCTCCACAGCCAAAGCAAGTGTCACAACTCACAAGAGTCTTGGCTTGCCACTAACAGTAAAGATTTCTAGCAGTCAATCCTTCGATCGTTAAGCATGCTAGCAAGCAAGAGTAAACCATATGTTTTGTTTCTATGCTGAAAGTGGGAAACCTAAATATTGATGTGGAATAAAAGATTATTTTTTTAGATTAACATAGGTGTTCGGGTCAGCTTACCCGTAACTCGATTAATTTCACAGACCATGAAGTTAATGATCATGTAAGTCTCCAGTACTAGTCTCGAGATTTGTGAGACTCGAACCGGTGATTTCTAAGAAGTAAACTCAGAGTCTAACTAAACACCTCTAAATTGGAAATAGAAGATTATTGTAAAGCTAGTGAAGGCCATAGTCAACAACATGAGCATGTAGCATTACTGGGAGTGGTAAATTTCCATGGATCGATCATAAAAGCATCGAGGACATGATCAAGATTCCAATAATAACATGGTCCAGCAATCAGCGGGCGATTAGTAATGGGGCATTAATGATATGAACAGGTGCTGATCAGGATATACATGAGAGCAACCATGAGTCAAGATCGAGCAAGCTTAGTAATAAGTAATTATAATATATATGTAGTGGGATTTCTTTTCTTCATTTCAATGGAGGGAGAGAAAAAGAGAGTAGTGGGAGGTTGGATCTTTGCATGCGCGTTTTACATGGTTTGCTGGCTCGTTTAATCTGTTCAGTTTCTACTCGTAAGTGGAAACTTAGGTTTAATTCTCTGCACAAAGATTATTATTTATGAAATGATTATACTATCCTTCATATAAAATCAAAATTTTTAAAAGAATCAAATTGAGATTCAATCAACGGGTTTTACTTGGGTCACAAGTCAACTTAGGTTTTTTTTAGGTCAATCTAGGTCAACCCTTTCTCTTTTTTTAAACTCAAACCTCTGTTATTGATCTATTAATTTGATTGATGAGTGGTGACCCAATTCAAGAATTGACCAGGAACAAGGCCCGAGTCACGATTCTGAAGGATTAACCTATGTTTTCTCGGGTCAATATAAGTATAAAAGTGATTATTATCATATTTTTAAAATTCAACTTGAGGATTAACCCGAGATAAGATCTGGGTCATGACGGGTTGACCATTGACTCGAGTCATTGTAAGGATAAAAGTAGTTATTATTATAATTTTAAAACCCGACTCGAGGGTTGAGCTATGACAAGGCTTTGATCATGGGTGGTGGGGTCAATCCAAGTTGAGCCAGGTCAGCATAAGAATAAAATAATTATTATCATAATCTAAAAACACGACTCAGGGTCGACCTAAAGCAAGCCTGGGTTAAAATATGAGAGGGTTAACCTAGACTGATTTGGGTCAATAAACGATAAAAATGATTATTATCATAGTTTTAAAATCCGACTCAGGGGTTAATTCAGGAAAAAGCCCGTGTCATGGGTTAGGAGGGCCAACCCGGGTTGACTCAGGTCAAGATAAGGATAAAAGTAGTTATCATCATGATTTTAAAACCCAGCTCAAGGGTCAACTCAAGAAAAAGCACGTGTCACGGGTTAGGAGGGTCAACCCGGTTTGACTCAGGTCAAGATAAGGATAAAACCTGACTTAGGGATTGACCCTTGCTCAGGTCAAGAGGGTTAACCTAAGTTGACTCAATTATTTTTCTTAAAAAGGAATAAAATCAACCTTGTTTTAACCAAAAAATTCAAAAAAACTCTATGGATTTTTTACTTGTGTTTTATCTTGGGTCGACCAAGTTGTAGGTTGACTTGAGTTTTTAATTAACTGAGTTAGGTAGTCTGATCAATCATTCCTCTATGTTTAGTTAAACCCGGATTGATTATTTATTCAATTGTGTTCAATGAGTATGTTGATTAAATTTAATATTTTATTTAATAAAATGATAATGAAAATAAACACACGTATAAAATTGATTGAATAAAATCAAAAAGAAAATAAAATATCTCGCAATGTTGCATTTATTAGAAATACTATCTAAAAATAAATAATTTTTATTTTTAAAAATAAAGTTCAATTATATAAAATATAAAAATATTATAGATGAATTAGAATAATCTCTTCAAAAACTAAATACATACAAAATAATTATAAAAAAAACCACTATTTAAAAATAGCTAAGAATAAAAAATAAAAAATCAGAGAGAATAAGTATTAATTAATATATATAACTTAAAAATTTATTTTAAAAAACACAAAAAAAAAACATGATTTTTTTTCAAAATAAAAAGTAAGAAAAAAAAGGACAGACCAATACCTAGCCCATTTAGGAAGGGTCAGCAGGTGTATCCTTTTTATTTTTTAAATGTAATTGAGATAAACGACATGTGATTTGTCCGAATATTTTTTCAAACAATGCATCCTTTATAATTCTCCAGATTATGGTCAGTGACTAGAAAAGCAGGGTTTATGTTTTTTTTTTTTAATCTAAAACCTTATTTTCAACTTGTTTTACCTAATACATCTATGAAATAGCTTTGACGATATACAAAGTTGTAAATGTTATAATACAAAGTTGTAATAATGATTATGGAGGGAACAAGGTGACGATGACAACTACATCAATTAATTCTGGTGAGATGATAGATGTTGTTGTGACAGTGGTGGTTGAAATTTGTAGTTAAATGATGATGCCAGAGACTTTTTATGCGTTGGTCATTTTTTAGAAGTTATTATCCATTTTTAACTTTGAATTTGAACTTCTCCGGTGAAAAAAAAAACATAAAAACAGAGCAATCCTACCGCTAAATCAGACAAATTTCTCAGAGATGCATGCATGAAATGCTCGCTTCCATTTTCCAGCAAATCCAGGAGGATATAGTGAAATATTCTTCCACTGGCTAGTCATTGAATACACTTTCAACTTGTAGAGCTACAAATACTTCAATTTATTGAGTTAAATAGCTTTGGAATTGTAATCAAACTTGACATGAAAATGATTAATTATGAGTTGAACTAACTAAACAAACAGTGAGATTCTAGGGTTTGTGATTGGAGAACGTTTTTGAAAAGTTTGGATTTTTTTTTTGAATTATACACTGGCAATTGATCATATATATTCCTAGAAAACTGCTTCTACAAATATCCCTTCCATGCATAGATATAAGACCCAGTCCTTGCACCTGGTGAAACCGACGACCCAAGGTTCAGAATTTGGCTTAGATCAAACTTTATGAACTAATATTTTTTTATTAAAATAATATTATTTTTTTATTAAAAAAAACACCAATAATTGGGTTGACTTGTCTCCTAAATGAATCTATCAAACTCGCAACTTAACTTCAAATTAAGTTCATATTGTAAGAACATTTTTAATGGCGAAACTCATTTAGAATAGTTAAATTGTTGATATAGTTTTTTTAATAGTATAAATATAATTTTATATATGCACTATAATGAAAAAAAAATAACAACAATCCCTTTGTATTTTAATATATTTAATACTAATTCTTGTGATTTTTTTGAGAAAAGTTTAATTGAAAAAAGAATGATCTTTAAATTATCTATATTTTAATATTTGGTTTTTTTTTATATAGATACGTGAAAATGACTGTTCTTTGATAAAAAAAAACTATTTTAGCTCTTCAATATTTAACTACAAAATCACAGAAGAAAAGCTAAAAAAATACTATTAATTTTTTTTTTCCTCTTATGCTGAAGATGCCCTTGGACCTGGTAATGTTATGATCATGTTCATTCATGCCTTCTCTGTATTTCCGGTGGGTTGTTGAATGAGCTTTCAATGCGAAAGTGACATTTTTCAACGTCACACATACACATCCAAAGAAAATTGATGTACAGTGATCTTCAGCGAAATAATCCTACAAGGAAGCATAAAGGGCTGAAATTACGTGAAAAAAGAGTTGTCATGGTCAATCCTTTTCTTTTTCTTTTTCTTATATAAAACATAATAAGGAAAATTGGAGTTAACAATTGTTTCTCTCCCTTGCTTCTGTATCTTTACAAGCCTCTGTAACTTAAAAATTTCTAGTAGCTTGAACTTGCTATATATACTCCATAGGAGAAGAACAAAGCTACCACAAAGGCAATATCTTTGCGCATCTTTGTCACTTCTTGTATCTCTTTCTTGTTCTCATCTTTCCTTCCTTTTCATTCTTAGCTGTCTTTCTAGCGGTAAGTATTTGTGGTAATGGCTGAGATCGATGGGACTAATGGAAATGGAAACCATGGAGGAGTTGTTTTGGATATTAAAGATAATTATCCTTCATCTAGCTCCATCAAGGAAGTTTCTGTCTTGAACTTCTCTGTGCCTTTCATGCAAAAGGTGCTGTAACATCTATCTTCTTTCTGTGCCTGTTTTCTCCTTGCCATATGATCAAGCCCTGAACCAGAATGTTTGCCCTTTTCTTTCACACCCATATTTCCTATTATTATTTGATTTTCAAGATTACACACCAATTGCATACCCTCAATTTGCTTCCTCTTATTTAATTTACTCTACATCAAGAATAAGGAATCAACGTGTTCTTGGCATACATTTCCGTCTAGAAAGATCATCATCATGTCTTGGAATTTATCAGACAAATGGTTTTTCCTTCTTTTTTATTTGAGATTGATGTTGATGAGCTAATTAACGTGTGCAGTTGGTAGCTGAGATAGCTGGAACATACTTCTTGATATTTGCCGGTTGCTCGTCGGTGGCCGTGAATTTGAACTTTGACAAGGTTGTGACACTTCCAGGAATATCAATAACTTGGGGGCTGGCTGTGATGGTCTTGGTTTACTCTGTTGGTCATATCTCTGGTGCTCATTTCAACCCTGCTGTCACCCTTGCCTTTGCCACTTGCAAGAGATTTCCATGGAAACAGGTAAAACCATTGTATCTACCTTGTTGAAATTAGGTACACTGCACATAACAAACCTAGAGGTGTAAGAAATCTTGACGTTAACAATGGTTTTCTCTCTTTATTTTCCCTTAAAAAAAAAAAAAAAACCACTTGCTGTTTTGGTAACTGTAGCTACCTAGAACGAGAACCGTACCAAAAGGTCCTGTTTGTCTCAATATCCAAGTTTTGTCACAAATTGATTACTGGGTTGTTGAGCTGTTGATTACTAAGAAATGATTGTTAACTCGGTTTAATGAATCATAACCATCCTCTCAATAAAAAAAATGTTACATTACCCAGTTTTCCAAGGTCGTTGAGCCAATTGTTACGTGGTTTATTTTATTTTCTTAAGGTTCCGGCTTACGTAGCATGTCAAGTCATCGGAGCAACTCTAGCAGCAGGAACAATCCGATTACTTTTTCAGGGCGATCAAGATCACTTCACAGGAACAATGCCAGCGGGATCCAATCTGCAGTCCTTTGTTGTTGAGTTTATAATCACGTTCTACCTCATGTTCATCATTTCCGGCGTCGCCACTGATAACAGAGCTGTAAGTTCCTATTCTTATCCCAATCGTTGATTCTAAATACAGGTCATAGAAAGCAACACCCGTATGATTGAGAAAATAGGGTTCGCAGCCGAACCTCTGGTATTCTATTATATGATTAATCAAGCTGCGTTGTGTGCCTCACGACATTTAAATTATATGATACCGTTTGTGCTGACAGTGATTTGGAATAATTTTCTCTTGTCATCCCCGTATTTGTTTTTGTTGTTTATGCAGATTGGCGAACTGGCTGGACTTGCTGTCGGTTCCACCGTGCTTCTTAATGTGATGTTTGCAGGGTATTAATCTAATCCATTTATCTCTATCAAGAATAATTCACATGATTAATTGTCAATGTTGTCTAAATCATATCATGGTGATGAAATAGATGACATAATTCAGCTGAATATTCAACAAGAACACAATATTTTATACTGCGACTTGTCGTGATCAATTTGTCAAAAAATATACCAAGGAGGAAGCGTGATTTCATTTTCTTGCTAAATCCAAAATCCCCATTTGTGGCTTCGACTAAAGAGGATTTTCAAATATTTTTCGTCGACTGTTTTACAGGCCAATTTCAGGGGCGTCAATGAATCCTGCAAGAAGCTTGGGACCTGCAATTGTGTCCCATCAATACAAGGGCCTATGGATTTACATCGTGTCGCCCATCCTTGGAGCTCAGGCCGGCGCATGGGTGTATAATTTGATCAGGTACACCGATAAGCCTCTGCGGGAGATCACCAAGAGTGCGTCGTTCCTGAATGGCAAAGAAAGTTCTTGAGATTGAGATTGAGATTGTGGAATTTGATGTTTTTATTCCTTTCTTTTATATGGCTACTCTGTTTTCCAAGTGATGGCATGTAACTCAAAACCTTAAACAAAGGGAATTCTTTTTCTTTTTTTTTTAAAATTAAGCTTAATGAGAAGGAAAAAGTTTCATTAATTTTGTGTTTCCTTTTCTTTTTCGTCTATGAATGGATCCAATCTTCCAAACCTGGCTTGCATTAATCATGTCACAAAATATAGAGGGTAATTTCTTTAAATTTAGGAACAAAAAATTAATTTTTTTTAAAAAAATTTAATATGATCTGTGTGTTTTGGATCGTTTTGATGTGTTGATGTCAAAAATAATTTTTTAAAAATAAAAAAATATCATTAGTATGTATTTCGACACGAAAAATTATTTAAAAATCAACTACTACCACACTGCTAAACACCATCTATAAAAATTTCCATTTCTTTTGAGAATTTAGATTTTTTTTTTTTTTTTTGTCTTGGATCAAATTTTGAGTTAAGATTTTATATTTATAAAAGTTTTGAGAGGGCCCGATTGGTGTTCCGGATTTTGCTTTCATGTGACAGAAAGTGAAAGTAACGGTTGATCAAAATTATATTTGTTTATTGAATTTTAAAAAATTAGCATGGTAATACTTAATATTCTAAAAAAGAACTATAAAAACTATTTAATTTTTTACAGGTTTACTCCTATTTTTTATTTAATGTCTAAAAAACAGCTGAAGCTAAAATATAATTAAAATACAACTTTTGTCCAAATAAAAACCCTAAAAGCTAAGTACCAATTATTGCTAAATCTCATCATTAAGCTAATACAAAAATCTAAAATAGAAAGCAAGCTAATACAAAAATCAATTCATGTATTATCCTCTAATTCCTATGAGAACTGGACTCAAATCGTGTCCCATCTTCACTCATAAAGAACAAATAGCGGTAATTTTGAGGGTTGTAGCTTAACTGGTCAGATTTTAGTTTTGCTCTCTATAGGTAATTAGTTTTAGTTCCATAAATCTCAGGGCCACTAAAAGCTTACGTGATTGTTAACTTCAGGGCCCGTGAGATTAATCAAAATACACGCAAGTTGGCCCGGACACTCACATTAATAATAATTAAAAAAACCAACAGCGGCGGCCAAACAGATCAGCGTCGTCTCGCCACAAATCTGCTTCGCAAACCACCACAAAAGATCCCGTAAAAATCAAGAACCTCATCTCACAGTATTTATCGTGCAAAAATCAAGCATTAGCCTTGGCTCTCGCCTTCGCTTCCACCACTGTGTTGAAATTTCAACTTCCAGTGAGTGTTATTTTTGTCAATGGAAACCAAAGAATAGAGACGGAGCAAGAAGAAAAAAGTAAGGGGAGCAAAATTAAAAAATATATTTTAAAAAGATTAAAATTTTAATTATTTTACAAAAAAGAGGTTGAGAAAAATTTTCTTGCAGGGCCTGGGCCCTTGCCAACATCCTCCTACCTCCGCCACTACCAAAGAAGGTGGCGGCGGCGAGTCTTTAAGCAACATTTGTAACAAAAATAAATAAATAAATAAAGGTTAATAAGGAAAAGAATAAATAGTTATTTATAAGATAAGAAGAGACCATGAGAGACGTGCCTACTTGTTATAATCCTATGGCGCAGGAGGTAGAGAAAGGAAATGCCACATCCTCTGCAAATGGATAAGAACCATGCTATCCGATCACAGGATTCATGATTTCTAAACTTAATACTTTTAGACGAAATAAATGTTTAATTGTTCTTGTTATCCGAACACATGATTCTTGTTTACTTTTAGACGTGAGAAATATTTCACGTTTAATCGTCAATATATGGCACGAGGCTTGTTTTACGACGGTTGGCTTACAAGAGGTGATCTCTTGGGCCGCCGCCTGCCGCCATGGACAGTCAAGCATCCATATTTTGAACCCTATCCACGAGGACAAATAAGGGCTCAAATCAGACACCTGCCCGCTGCCTTGCCACATCACTTCTCTTTGCTGTGTCATTACATTAATAAAAACCTAAATGACAGTTCATTCATTTCTCCATGTATTTTTCAACTTTGATTTTTTTAAATTTTTTTAAATATTATATGTATTAGAAATTGAGTTTTATAATTTATTTTGTGATGTTTTTCTAATCTTATAATTTAAATTATAGATTTAACATGTTAACTCGGGTTAATACAATTCAAGTGTTTTTTGTCTCTTTTTTTTTTCAATTTTCTTCTTTAATATTAAATTTATTAAAGATTAGACGTGGCTTTGACAAGTTAACCTAAAGTTGACTTAATTTATTTTTTTAATTGAGTTTTTTTTCTTCAATTTTATGAGTCGATTGAGAATTAAGTTTTATTATTTTTTTCTACAAGGTTATCGTAGTCTCATAACTCTGATATATTTAACAGATTAATTCAATATGTTTTTATCTTAATATTTTTATATTTTAATAATTATATTATATTTATACCTATCAAGTTCACAAGTTATATAAAATTAACCAGGATAACGATTTTTTTTATAAGAATTGTTTTTTTATATATAGAAGGATATTTAGGGATAGTTCAGAGCAATGGAATTGCTCCAGGCTGTCCGAATAACAAATGTTGGCTGAGATGCTCATATAAGATGCTTTTGTTTACGAATCAGTAAGCAGCCAATTGGTCCTGAAACAATCATGCACTGACCAAATGCAATTCTCCAGCAGCAGTTTCTGGGTTCCCTAAACCTCAAGAACATAGCATAGCTTCAAAGCTTGGTACTGAGACAATCATGCATTCATAATTTTATCCTTAAGAAAGCTGTAAAAAGATGGTTATATATCAGATCAGGAACTGAAGTCAGCATGCCATGCGAAGAACACGAACTCTGGGCAACCAGATGGCGTCCAGACCACAATTCGCCGAGGAAAGAGCAAGATCTCTATGCTCACACTAATCCATGAAGGCCATTTAATCAGGATGTCAAGAAAAACTGAAGTTCACATCATGATAAATGCCTGTCAGTTTATTTTCAAGCAGAGTGCTGGAATCAGAATTCTAAAATCGCTCGAGAAAAGGTCTCCCATGCGCATTAATCATTCCCCTCAACATTTCCTAGTTTACTTCATTATTGAAACCATAATTTCCAAGGCTCTAAGAACAAAATACAACAGTTTGTGCCACTTTTCTTTGTTTAGCTTTTCATACAGCATTATCAATTTGCAACTGATTACACACGTACGTAGGTTATACTGAGCCACACCGGATTGTTGGAATAGCTTTGTATTGCATAATTCTTGCCGAACCAGTCATGTTGAAAGGGCAGTAAGACTTCCCCATCATGTAATATTTACAAACTACAACTGATGGATACAGATGTACATGATGATCGAGAAATCAATGAATTCATGGAACCATTTTAGGATGGCATGCCTGACTGGAGTAAAATGTTACAGAAACTTTGGCACTGCAGTTGAAGGCTAGACTTTTCTTTTATCATCACAATCCAGGAGTATAGAAACCTCGGTATCAACTCTGTGCGGGGACGTTGTTTGGAGTGGTACTGTTGATACCAGAATCATCCCTCAACCTTGCTCTTGGAATAATAACAGGTCTACAGCATACTAGAGCGAACAACAACTCCATCATAAATAAAACCATGTTAATCCATATGAATATGGTTTTCTTCCCGCACCATACAATCCATATGACGGACGCATCATATATTTCAGGGATACCATCTCCAGGCCGGCATTCAGCTCGTTGTTCAATTATCACCTTCAAGCAGGAAGCAGCCACGTCACCTTCCCTAAAACCTTTTATCTTCAACGCCAAAGTCTGGGATTCAGAAATATAGCCAGCAGCAAGAGGTGCAACCTTAAGAAAATTCAATAAAATGCGGATAAACTTGCTTTTGAATTTTAAAATGCATGGATGGCTTTTGGTGGCAAGGGTTTTCCCATCAACAGAGAGGAAGTCCACACAGATCTGCAAATGAACAGTGAAGCAAGTCAGAACAAGCACCCTGAAAGATTAAAGAAAATCATATCAGCCTTAACTACAGGCCATGATTTGTAATAATTTATACAGCATTTCTACAAACAGAACACGTTAGACTCTGTAATGTGTATCGGGCTCAACCTCATTATTCCAAGATTCTGTTACAAGATAGCCTCTTCTTATTATAGGTCATGCCAGAATGGAAAGGGGCTCCTAAAAGACAAGGTGAAAATAAATATCACCAAGTCCTCTGCCAAAATGGAGGGTACGTAGCTGCCACCTTCAATTTCATGCATTGTTAGCAAGGGTTTCCATGCTAACAAGAGACAACCAAAATGCCTCGACAGTCTAGTCCAAGTTAATTTGCTTAATATTATCCCCCCAAGTTCTCAAATGGCAGTATCAGTTAGAAAACATATTTCAAACAAAACTGGGAAAGCTTAAAGCATTATGGACACAAATATTCTCTTTAAGCTCTTGACATTTCCAATATTCTCTTTACAATCCTCGTCATCACAAGCAACGCCACCACAAGGTTTTATGGACACAAATGCAACAGGACTGTTCTTTGTATAATCGAAATTCAAATCCTGCCTTATTTGTATTGGTTCCTCCACCAAATATCTCATTATAAAGCCACTAAGCATAGCCGAGAACACTAATAATCCACACAAAATGACCTCCAGAATGAATGTCAGATTCTGGGAATTGCAGCTGAAGCTCTTCAAGATCTTCCCAAGTTGCATCTTCGGTAAACAGATTAGACCATTTAATTAATCCAGCAGTCACAGCCCTGTCTCCTTTCTTCATAATCCTACGTTCCAAAATCTCTATAGGACTCACCTTCACCTTGCTTGACTCATCTGTTACTGGAACTATTGAAGATACAACTGCTTTATCTCTAATCTTCTTTTTCAACAAGGAACATGGAATACTAGGTGGATATTGGTTGTTGCTGGTAATAACAGCTTGTAGGATACTTTCTCAATCTTCCGAATGACTTTATATGAAACAAAATATCTTGGATTCAACTTCATATTTCTTCTTAAAGCTACTATTGTTTGCCTGTAAGGTTGCAGCCTTAAATACACCCAGTCTCCAACCATTAATGTTCTTTTTGTCCTCTTCTTATCTGCCATTTGTTTCATCATGTTTCTTGCCATTTCTAATTGTCTCTGTAATCCTTGATTCATTTCATTCCTTTTCTGCAATAATCTTGTTTCTTGCCATTTCTCTTCTCTCTTTCCTTAATTCTCACCCGAAATCAAGCATTATCTTATCTTTTTATTCTAAAGTTTGTTCTCTTTCTTCATTTTTCTTTCTTTTTGGGTTTACTGACATTGTCTTCTTTTTTTAATTAAGAGCCGATATAAAACACATAGTAAGGTAAGATTTTTTCATCTTTTTTCATCTTTTTCTGTGATTTTTTTGTCATTATTTTTGTTCAATTTTAATTTTAATTATTATTTTGTATTTATTCCATTTAGAATAATTTTTGTAAATTTAGGATTGAAAATATTATTACTTAAAAATAATTGTGTTGAATTTTAGTTGTTATTGTAATAAGTTTTGCATTATTTTGTTGAATTTTAGTTGTTTTTTTTTTTTTAATTTTGTTGTTCAATTTCAATTAAATGTGTAGGATTAATTTTAATTAATATTTTGAATTTTAGTAAATTTAGAATAATTTGTTGTAAATTTATGATTAAAAATATTATCGTGTGGAAAATGAAAATTTTCTACGAAATTAAATTATGCTACATTGTTTGAAGAAATTGAATAAAATCAACTGGTTTGTGGCATATATATTGTGTATTTGTAGATTTAAGATTTTAAGGTAGTCGTAGGGGAGATGCTGATGAATTTTTTTAAAAAATAAGAATATTTTTTTTATCCGTTAATTTGTGTAAATGCCTATGAGAAAGTTTATTACTCATCACGAGGACATGATTGTTGCTAGTTCTTCTAGCAGTGATACTAATGACCACGAGTCATTAGATGTCGACTAAAAATAGGTACCTGAGACACAAACATCGACTCATGACGCGGGTTGATCGAGTGCGATACCGTAACGTAGAGGAGGGTCCCTTCACAGCAGAATCAATTTACCTGTAAGTACAAGACCAAGTGAAAGGACGACCTTTCAATGTAAGTTTATTTTGCTTTCACCATGACATGTTTAATAATTTTTTAAAAAATAATATCATTTAACGAATGCAATTTCAGGTTTGCAAACATTGAGGATGCGAGAACAATAACATCAGCCTTTAAATCGTTGATGGAAATTTCATTGTTTCAATGGAGTCAAGTTTCCAAACATTCTAAATGAAAATAGCAGGTCAATACATGGTTTTCAAGGTTCAAGGTTTGTATTAACTTATATGTTTTTTTATGTTGATTTGGGCTATTCATTGAAATTATGGGAATTTTCCTTTTATAAATTTTTACTTCAAGGGAAAATTTGAATGAGAAAGAGCTGATAATAATGTTGCGATGAGGGTTTGAGAGAATCACGCTGCAATTAGATAAGATTAAATTCAGGATAATTTTTTTTATTCAAAATATTAAAATTTTATTTTTCATTTACTAACAGATAATTAATTTGTACCATATAGATTGTGTGATTTTCGGTACAAGGTGTAAAAGAAAGTCAAAAAATATGTGAAAGAAAGAGAGTTTCCAGGCTAAAATGATATGTCAATTTGTCATATGTCATATGTCTCAGAGGTTGTATGGGCATAATATATTCAGCACGTGATGTCCACGCATTTCACCAAACGATCATTGTCCAATACGGAGAACCTGAACCGTCATGTTGACGGTTCCATTACCACGCACACTGGAAGCTCCGTTCTATTCGTTTCGCATGCGAAGTGGATGGTAAGATTTTTTTTATTACATCCATATTTTTTATTAGTTGTTTTTTTTATAAATATATTTAACTAACAATATTTTTTTTATGGCAGGCTACAATTTTTAGACGCGAGCCAAGCTTGATAGAGCTTTCTGTTGAAACGAATGTGCGAAGTGATGACCGCCAAAAAGAGTTGCAGCAGTTCATTGATAGCTGAGCTCAACACTTTGTGATATATTGGTTTTCAATCATTTTTTTCTTAAGTTATTATTTTCTTGAATTCATAAATTTATTTTTTCTTTCCAGGATATATATAACAGCCGATTAAAGAAGAGATACAAGGACAATCATTTGACCCATTCAAATATCGATTTGGATTTATGGTTGGAGGCAGGATCGTTTGGTAACCCCGATAGAAATCAGGTGTATGGACTCTTTAACAAAACGGCCGAGAACTTGTGGACGACTCGTAGTGCTTCGATCCTTGGATGCTCGTGATCGATTATGAGCATTCAAGTTCTGGAGTTCTCATCGATGTTAGAGCAACGAGTATAGGATCAGACAACCCATCTTAATGATAAATATGAACGACTCAATGTTAATTATAAAGAATTTCGCTGATTGATAATGGATATGAGATCACAAATGGGTGGTTCATATGCACCCTCTAATTGGCCTCATAGTCCCAGCAACAACCAGCAGGCTCCTTTTTCAGCATCGTTTTTATTTTAGATTTATTGTATTTAAATGTATAAGTGTTTAAATTTAAAATAAATATGATAGAAATCATAATATTTGATTTTTGTACTAATTTATTTTATTTTAATTAATTTTTTACTTCTGTTCAATATATTTTTAAAATATTACTGACAGAGTTACTGATGGCATAACTCCGTTGGTATATTTCAGAGAACTGAAAAAGAATTACTACAAATGTCACTATTACTGTTGGGATTATTGACAGAACTAGACCGTCGATATATTATATAGAGTTGGAAAAGAATTAGTGCAAATGCAATTGTTATTGTTAACGCACCGATGAAATTACATATGGTATTCTGTCAGTGATATATTATATTTATCGATGGATATATTGACGGAATAAAATTGGTAATTTGTTTGTTGACTCGCCTTGTCCATTTGTAAATCTATCAATATATTTATTACCGACAGATTCATTAACAGTTTATAAATTACCTACAAGAGTTTTTTTGATAGATAATTTTCATCAGTAAGTCTGTTGGTAATATACGTACCGATGGATTGCTAGTGTAAATACTGATAAAAATTTCTGCCAATAAAACTCACTTTGCTGTTTTCTATCATTGTAAATCCATGTTAATGATATAATTGCCTTGGGTTCAAGGTTCTAATATCAATTTGTCAAAAATTAATCTTAGAAGTGTAGAAAATAGAATTGAGAATTAGAAGAAATGAGAAGAAGAAGAAGAAGAAGAGAAATTCTGCAATACCGAAAGCTCATTCAATTTTCAAGAAAGTGTTCTTCACAGCGTTGTTCTTATTTATAATGATTCTCTAACTAACTGATTTACCACTAATTATGTTACATTCATCAACAGCTTTAACTAACTATAACAGCTTTTCCTGCTAATCTCTTTCTTTTGGTATTTTTCTTCATTTTACCCAGCCCAGGAGCAGCTGCTGCTGTAATTATTGCTGTTGTAACATCGTCATCGTTTTTTTGAATTGGCGGTTCCATTGATATTAAACGAATGATGAGGTAACACTTAGGGTTAGGGTTTTGGAATGTTTTTTGGGTTTCCATTGCGATTTGATCGAAGAAATCTGAAACCATTTTTCTCTCCCTCTTGCTGTTTCTGCAGCTACAGGTCGTTCATTTCGTTTCGGGTCGATAGCGCCACGTGGTGTTTGGCAGTTCTTCTTGCACGCGCGGCATGATTTTACCCGTACGATCCTCCAGCTCTTGGCTTTATCGTTCTAGGTGAACAGATAATCATAATAATTAATGATTCGAAAGAGACCAATCAAAAGAAGAAAAGAATTACTTTAATATAAACGACAAGGGAGTTCAGATTTTATTTTATTTAAAAAAAGGATACGAGAGCTACTATTTTATTACAATTTGCTAGCTGTTAATTAACAAAAGATGATTTTTTTATTATTGTCGTCTTTTATTTTTAATTGATTGTGTGAAACTAAAAGTAACAATGTTGAGCTTGTGTACTCAGGTATTTTGCAGAGTTGATCTGCGCCTGGAAATGGTCACCAGTAAAGTTTGTATAACATGATTTTTTTTATTTTATTTTGAGTCATTCTAAAAATAAAAATTATTATTTAATAAGTAATATCACGTTATATTTAAGTTGGAGTGTTATTCATGTTCTTCAATTTTTTGTATTTTGATCTGTTTTTATGAAGAGATTTTTTAGTTTTTATGTTTGATTTATTTTGACTTTGGGTTTGTTTTTCGAGTGAACCTAGTCTAGTCTACCCAATATGGTCAACCTAGTCAAGTTTATCTAGTATGGTCAACTCGATCGGGTCAACCTGGTCGGGTCAAAACCGGGTTTATTCGCAAAATACGAATTGTGAAAAATCATTTTCATAAGAATTCATTTGGGTAGCCCATAATAAATTTGAAATGCCAGATTTATTTGCACGAGTGAATCTTTATCCTTAACCATAGATAGACTATCGGTTAAGAACCCATTAAAACCTTTAAATCACACGATACAACTTATCTCAAGTAAAGTGTACTAGAGGTGCTAATATCTTCTTTAGCCATAATCAATTCTTTACCCTTGAAATTTCTAATAAGACCAGTATACCTGGCTTTCCTAGCGACCCTGATTCAAATAACTAGGCAGTGACTCTCTAACCCTTTAATATCGCGTGTTCATGTGTGACAAATAATTTAATATGAAATAAATTAAAACAATTTTGAACTAGATTATGATTTGTAAAAAAATATTTTTTTTATTTTGTTTTATAAAGGAAAGTAGTATAAGTTAGAATTGGTAAATTAAAAGTTAAAAATTTATAAAACAACTTAAAACTTTTTTAATCAAATATATTTATAACTTTTTTTAGTGAAAAATTAAAAAGAACTAAAATTAAATTATACCAAACATAAAAAATTTTAGTTTCATCCAAATTTAATTAAGCTGTCGGCCATAAGAGCTTGCTTTTAGTAGGAAAATGAAATGGGTGCATATTAATCTATGTTAAATTAGCATGAACGAATATTTTAAACTTACCGTATAAATCAATATACAGAGACAGTGTGTTAGCTTGCTCTTACCGGTGGCTTTCTCCCGGTTAAAGACAGTCAACTCCGTACAATTATTTTGAAAAAGGAGATAGTTACAATAAAATTTTAGGAAAATGATATGAGAAAGTTTTGGATAATAGTGCAATAATGCAATTTAACACAACTGTTATTTAGAATCTTATTTTTCAAGAGAACTGCTATTCGGAATAATATTTTTATGCAAACCACAATTTAAAATCATGGGCTTAACCCAACTTGATTTTGAATAGTAGTCATATAATACAATCGTAATTTTTAAATCATGATTATGATAGGTATATAATCTCTCTTTTCACCATGGTTATCACTCCTAAAAAAAACCCTAAAAACCAAAAAACTCAAAACAAAACTAGCCTCCAACCGCCCAAAAAGCTTTCAACCCTCCAACCAAAACACCAAAATTATCTTCCCCCTTGTCTTAATGAGTCTTTTTAATGTTTTTTTTGTTTCAAATCTGACCCAAGCTTCTATTAACAACCTCCCACCCACTACAATTGATGGAACTGACACTTAGATATCAAAAAATCAAGATAAAACAGTTGTATTGTCTCTTAATTTTATGGGTTTTATTATTGAATTGATAAGTTTTGAGTTTTGATTTATAACTATTTGTGTTATGTTTGATAATTATGTGTTTTGTTGGTGTTGAGATAATTTTGGATTTTGAATGTTTCATTTTGTGTTTTTAATACAATTGATGTTATTTATGGAATCAATTAAGTTTGAATTAGATAAATTAGGGTTTAATTTGATTATTGGGTTACTTTCTATATTTAGTAATATTGCTTGAATTGAGATAAATTTTGTTTTAATTGATGCAATTAGATAGACTTTTATTCAATTGATGTTATTAATAAAGTTATGGTCAAAATCATAGCAACTAGAGTCTGCGTTGAATTTTGGTAAAAATTATTGTAATTGGAGATTTTATTCAATTGAGATCATTTAGTTTTTAATTAATGCAATTAGATATGTTTTTATTGATATTATTAAGGTCAAAGTAATAGCAATTAAGGTTTGCGTTGAATTGTAAGATAATTTGTTTTTGATGAAATGATTATTTTTATTTTACAGTATATGTTTTCAAACTTCTTTATGTGTCATTATGGTATTACTATTGTTTCTAGTATAAATAATAGTATCATTTATATTGACGGAAATATTATGTTCTTAAATGTTACTAGAGGCATGCCATTTAAAGATACCAAATAAGTAATATATGGAAGACTCAAGTTGAATTATAATGATGTTGAAATATATATTATTTGGAGGTGTCTTGTTGGGGAACATTAGTATTTTATGATATCGATCACATGTTATGTGGATATATAGAAGACTTGGGCTGAATTATTATGATGTTGAAATATATATTATTTGGAGGTGTCTTGTTGGGGAACATTAGTATTTTATGATATCGATCACATGTTATGTGGATATATAGAAGACTTGGGCTGAATTATTATGATGTTGAAATATATATTATTTGGAGGTGTCTTGTTGGGGAACATTAGTATTTTCTGATATCGATCACATGTTATGTGGATTTTAGAAAAATAATAGAATTATTTGTCCAAAGTGGAACAAACATGATGGAGTTCTATGCGAATAGTTGACTTAAACTTAGAAGCTCATATAATGTGAATCATTAATACTTGGGACGACCATGAATTGAGTCTAAACATGATATGTTTGTTCAGGTTTTGAAGGTTGAGCTACAACTTCCATTAGGATATAAGTAATATGTTATTGATAATATTAATTATGTTATTTAGATTAAAATTATTTTTTATGGAAACCTTATTCAATAAGTTTCATTGTTTATTTATTAATAAATGATGTGAGAGTATATATTTTAAAAATAATCCAACTCATGTTTTGTCATTTTATTGTAATGAGTTAGATATACAGTATTCAAATCAGGTATGTTATAATAAAAATGTTGGTGTTAAAATTGATGTTGAAAAATGATGAGATAATTTTTTTAATATTTAAAAATAATGAGAAGTAATATTGAAAAATAATTGCTTGCTCGAGTCCAATTGAATTTTTTTATATTGAATAAGTATTGAGAAGTAATTGTATAAGTGGATGCTAATAAATGATGAGAATTATTTACGTTGATGCTGGTAAATGATGAGAAATAATTGTTTGTGTTGGTATTAAAAAAAAAATTATATTGATAAATGTTGAGAAATGATTGCATAGGTTGATATTGGTAAAAGATGAGAAATATTTGTTTATGTTGATGTTGGAATTTTTTTATATTGAAAAATAATTGCATAAGCCGATGTTGGACAATATTGGGAAATAATTGCATAGATTGATGTTGGTAAATGATAAGAAATAATTGCATTATTGATGTAGAAATCTTATATTGTTGGTAAATATTTTGAAATAATTGCATAGGTTGATATTGGTAAATGATGAAAAATAATTGCATTGTTGATGTTTTAATAGGATGTGTGAAATCCTTATTCAGAAAATGATATGTCAGTTGTTCCTGTTATATGCACATTGACTATAGTTTTATGGACATCAGTTAGGACCCTTTATATTATATGAGCTTGTTGAGATGCATTACCTGAATCGTGTAATGCAACAATTTAGCTTTAAACAACATATCTTGTTTAATATAGTTACGAGTGATCAATTGCATTCCATTAGTCGTTCGAGTAGGTATGTTGATTATAATTAGATGATCCACAATCTTAGTATATATCGATGTAGGATGCAAGAACATATTTTTTTTTTAGAAAGATGCATCTTGTAATTTTTGAGGAGAAATACATGGGCTGGTACCTAAATATAACAAGTCAAATCATCACACCAAACCTAGGGTAGGTTCCTCCACACGAGGAGATGGAGTATGAGCTACATGGACATCGGATTCAAAATGTTGCAAGTATTTGTTACTTTTTATAAGCTTGGAAAAAATCATTGCATTTTATTTATGGATTAATAATTTCTATTTGCTTCATGTTAGGTTGGACAGTTGTTATATGATGATCGACATGCTGCAATTGATCTTCATGATCTCGATAATAATGATGATGATGGACTTGCTTGTTATTATGCATTTTCCTGGTTTGAGACATGTCGTACTACTAGGGGTGTTAAAAAAAACCAAAAAACCGATTAAACCGAGAAAACTGGAAAAAAAAATAACTGAAAAAACCAAACCGTGAAAAAAAAACCGATTAAACCGATTACAATTTTGAAAAAACCGGAAAAAAATGAGCCAAAACCGAGCCAAACCGGAAAAAAACCGAGACAAACCGAGCTAAACCGAAAAAACCGAGCCAAACCGGTTTGAACCGGTTTTGTTTTTTTTTTTTTAAATTTGGTTTGGTTACTTTTCTTGATAAAAACCGAACCGAATCGAAAATGAACACCCCTACATACTACATTTGATTTGTTAAGAAAGATATTGAGCCTAAATGATGTTGTCTCAGAGGATAAGACTACATAGACAAGTGGAAGTCATGTTATTGATGAAGTGAGCTCATCCACTTGCGTCATAGAAGACATATATAAACTCAAATGTATTATTATATTGTGTTATTTTTTTAGTTATGAGTTATTTTTTTATTATTACTTTTGTAATATTGTTTTAGCTAATTATCATGTTGATTTTAATGTTGTCTTACATATTATGCCTTTTCATACTTATTTTAGATAAGCATGATTTAAAATCTTTAATTAACAGGCAAATATGTGAACATGTTGTTTAAAATCTCAAATCATCCATTTACAAGTAAAAAAAATGCACATTGTTATGTTTCGTTACCGTCATTATCAATTATCTTTATAATTAATAAATAAAAACAATGTTTAAAAATAACACATTATTAGCTTGAGATTATAATTAATAAATAAAAAAGATGTTAAAATATCGCACTCTCAATTATGGATTTGAGGTTTGATAATTTATGGTTTTGTTTGGGCTTTGGTTATAATGGTATAGACTTTGTTTTATATAATATTTGGATTTGATTTTAGACTAAAATTATGCTGTGATAACTTAATTTTTATTCATATTAACATCTATATATTAAAGAATTGCTATTATTATTAATGGTTGATTAAAACAGAAGCAAAATAACAATAAGAATTATTTAAAACAACTATTATTAACAAATTATTAATAAAACCACCATTCGCACTAGCAGTTACATGAAAATGTAATATATATATATATATCATGTATTAGTGGGCGTTTGAAAACACAGTTGTAACCATATTTTTAAAAAATTAAATATTTTTTTGCTAAAAAATAATTTTTTTATATGTTTTGAATTGTTTTGATGCGCTAATTTTAAAAATAATTTTTTTAAAATAAAAAAAATATTATTTTGATGTATTTTGATATGAAAAACATTTTAAAAAGCAACCGTAATTATTTCAAAAATAATTTTTAAAAAATAAGAACATATTATTTTGATGTATTTCGATATGAAAAATATTTTAAAAAGCAACCGTAACTATTTTAAAAATAATTTTTAAAAAATAAAAAAATATTATTTTAATATAAAAAATATTTGAAAAAGCAATTTTAAGTAAGCTTTTGAAATCATGCTATTTTACCTGTCGGTAAAAGACAGCAAGTCCGTAAAAGGCTATTTACGGACGATGGGGGTGATGAGTTTTTTTATTTGTTTTATTCATAAAAAGCAGATTCTCTTCCACTACTCAATAATGACCAAACAAGCCCACATGCAGGTAAACACGTCTCCATGAATCAGGATAAGCATCAAGTGGTTGGTTGACGACTAGCCATGGTAGATTTTACAAATTCACCTCCAAACAAAAATATTTTTTATTTATTATTATTACAAAGGATCCTCTCTTGAAATATTTCAAGAGGGGAGCAATAAAGTAGAACTAATTTGGGTTCTGCAGCCTCCTCTCCTCGTAGGGGGGGAGGGTCCTACAAGTGATATTAACACAACGCGGTTTGTTGTCGTCAACGTAAAATAAAGGTACCCTACGATTGACCCCGAGTTGAATGCCACCATTACATAAGTGCGCCTCCTTTGTTTTTTACCTCTTTTCTCCTTCCAGCAGTAACATACTACTCGACAACCCTACGATTGACCTTCTATTTTTTTAGCACCTTTACCTCCTTCTTCTTCTTCTCTCTCTCTCAAAAAAAAAACAGTTCAATGAATAAAATATATATTCAAAATATGCTTCTATATATATAACTTTTTAAATTTAAAGGTTATGCATTTTGTGTGTTTTTATTTTTATGTTTAAAAAATGTTTTTAATTTTTTACTTTAAATTAATTTTTTTATGATTTTGGATCGTTTTGATGTCCTGATATTAAAACTAAATTTTAAAAAATATTATTTTAATACATTTTAAGTAAAAAATAATTTAAAAAACAATTATTATCACAATCTTAAACACTATCAAATTACATGTTTGACATTGTGGTTCAATTATGTTTTTGATTTTTTTAGTTTTAAATTATTTTTTTTGTTTTGAATCGTTTTGATGTGCTGATATTAAAAATAAATTTTAAAAATTAAAAAAATATATTATTTTGATGCATTTCCAAACATAAATCATTTTAAAAAACAACATCTACCAAATTTTTAATAAATTAATGGGATTTCTAAAATAGAATTTTAAAGATAACACTTACTGATTTATTTTCCCAACATGACGTACTTGCTTTAACTAATTTAATTCTGAATGATATAGTTGGAAAGGTAGAATTAAAAGTAATAGCAAAGTGCGATGATGGGTGGGAAAATCTTAAAACCAGTCATAAAAAGACAATCATGGAAAAAGGATGAGCTTGACAAATACTAAATAAAAATGTATACAAAGGCAATATTTCACAATCAAGAATCAAGATAAACTCCTAAAGTCAAGCTAGTTGCAGTAGGCGTTCAAAAATCAACAAAACTAAATTCAGATCTGCGTGACGATTTTTTATTTTTTTTAAAAAAACCAGTTGACTGTATTCGCAATGTGGCCATGGTTTTACTATGTGGACGTAATGGTTATACAATTATTATAGAGGAACACATACAGTCTTAACCTGGCAATCCTCACAAAAGAGGAAACAAAAATGACTATGAAGTTCTCTCCCTCAGTAGAGAAGAACCCAGACAAGAACAGACTTTGCAACCTTTTAAGCATATTTTGGGTAGTACAAATGTCTTTTTCCCTTAGATATGCCTCCCTCATAGCAGTTCTAACTTTCATTTGCTTGGAGACACCAAGGTTGGCTGCTGCTAGGCTTCCTCAAGACGAGGGTATGGATTTTTTTTACCAATATTTGCTGTTTTCTTTGGTAGTAGATGATATTGTGATGTCAAGAGTTTCTTTGTGATCTGATAAGAATACAGTAGAAGAACCTTTAGTTTTTATGACTGTAGTAGTAACTTGTATCTCTGTCAGATAGTATCTAGTGTCTCTATTGGGAGTTTATGGCAGAGGTCAACGACATTTCTCAATTATGAAACAACCCAAGTATCCACTACTTGAGGTGAAGTTATGTTAACGGTTTCATGAAACATGGGTGCCTATAAAGATTTTGTCATCTGGGTTACAAGAGAAGTTCCTGCCGCTTAAAAACTTCCAATTTCTGCTCCAATTATTAAGGTTTCTGCAGGTTATAGTTATTAGTGATACTCTGCTAGAAACTCCCAGTTCATTTTGTTCTTATGGATTCAAAATTAGAGTTATCACGCAAGAATTACTAACTTTGGTTGTAAAACGGAAAAGAAAGAAGAGGATGATGAAGAAAAAGGTTAGCTAGTCTGTAGTCTTGAGTTCTATATATGCTGGAATCAATATCTTGAATTAATTTTTGTTTCAAAATGTGACCTTGCAACTATTGTTTGTTTGATCTAGTGGATGCTTTAAACCTAATTACCAAGAAGATGGGCGCCAATGGCTGGAATTTCAATGCTGATTCTTGTGGAGAATATCTTCCTCATGTCCAACTGACGGATCCTGACAAGAACGTTACCTGTGACTGCGAATTTGCGAACAATACCTGTCATATTACTTCCCTGTATGTTTTCTCTCTCTGAATTGAACTTTGAAAGAAATTCGAGGAATTTCAATCTCCACTGCTCCTTTATTATTTGTATAGAGATGTGAATTGCCCCAGCTCTTAATAGGATTCCGACAGTGTCTAGTACAATAAAAATCTATTAAATCTAGATAGATAAACATTTTTCATAAGAAATAGAATGTTGATGGTTAATTCATCTTAAAACAGGTGTAAATTTATTTTCTTTGTAATTAGTCCCTTGCAGATTTATTGTGTGTTTGTGGTGTTACTGGTTTCTATAAATAGGTGCACGTCAATAAAGCTTCAATTTTGGATTTTGTTTTCCCATGGATTTCAGGAAGTTCAAGCGTTTTAGCCTTGCAGGAGAACTTCCACCTGAACTTGTTCAGCTTCATTATCTTGAGAGCATGTAAGCATGTGTCTGAAAAGAATAAATTATGTTTGCCTTGGTTGTTCTTTCTGAGAGAACAACAGGGGATTCATTTAGCAGTTTCTTTTCTTATGCACTTTTCTTTGTGTTTCCTGATCATTTATGAAATAAGAAATGATTTATGAGAGTTTTAAACTCGTTTGCACTGGTTTGCCAGTGATCTTTCTTACAATGAACTTGGTGGGTCTATACCAAGTGAATGGGCTTCATTGCAGCTAAAAATGATGTAAGCTTTTGGTTTCTTCGTATCTATCTCCGTTTTAAACAGGCAACATATTGGTTTAACAAAGCAGCATTAGTGCAGTGCTCTTCTAGCAAACCGGTTATCAGGGAACATTCCAAGCTATTTGGGGAACTTTACCAGTCTTGCATACTTGTAAGTTTTCATATTCAGTCTTACTGGGTTTTCTTCTGACGCCATCTGATAAATTATATTTGAAAAAGTTGGCCTGAGTTATAGTTTCTTATGAATTTGTAGATCATATCTATAGTTGCTGAACAGCAAAATTTCCATTTTTTCTCTCATCATAAAACACTGATTTTTCTGTACATATGCTCAATGGAATTGTGATGTGCCAGTTTCTCCAATAACTTTTCCATTCTGCATTTATGGAAGTTTTTTGATACAAGGAATTTTACTAGCAGTTTCATTGAAATTTTTTAACAGGGACCTTGAATTAAATCAATTTTCTGGAATGATCCCGCGTGAGCTTGGGAAGTTAGTTAACCTTGAAACTTTGTAAGTAGTTTCATGGATGATTGTTTCTTTGCCTTTTCTTTGACTTTCATCTTGCCGCTGGAGTGTTTTTGGAGATTGATGTCAATTTCTCTTGCAGGATTCTATCCTCCAACAAATTGGATGGAAATTTGCCAAAGGAACTTGCTGAGCTGAAAAACCTGACTGACTTGTAAGCATTTCTGAGTGAAACCTCTATCAAACTGTACATTATTTAATAGGAGTGAAGTGTAAATGATCTTCATTCCACAATGCAGTAGAATAAACGATAACAACTTCAATGGGAGTATACCAGATTTTGTACAAAACTGGAAGCAACTTAAAAGACTGTAAGATTTACATCTTTCCATTGATACTTTATTCCTTTTCAATGTTATGAATTGGGGTATATAGGAGGAAAGTTAACTTATTTTGCGGCTCTCAAAGTTCGTTGATTGTTTTGATTAACTGATCTATTTCAGAGAAATGGTAGCTAGTGGACTGGAAGGACCCATTCCATCCTCCATCTCTGCTCTGAAAACATTAACAGACTTGTGAGTGAAATTTCTTGATTATTCAACTAGAAATAGTCAAATAATTTATGACGTTATTTTACTTAGTGAATACTGTATTATTGAAGGAAACTTTCACAATGGTATATTAAATTATTATTGTTTTGTAAGAGTGCTTGCCATTTTATGTGCAGGAGGATCACTGACATAAATTTCACAAATCAGTCATTTCCTGATCTTAGTAACATTGTAGGCCTCTCACGGCTGTATGTTCACTTCTAATTCTCAGTTCTGTTTATGAGTGCATACAGTTAGGTTACCATATGGCCAGCAGATCTGACATAATCATTGTTGGACTTCCAGGTTGCTGAGGAATTGCAATATATCTGGAGAAATTCCTCCATACATCTGGGAAATGAGTAAACTGCGAATTTTGTAAGCAATGCTGTGATTACTAATTTTTTAATGTGTTCCATTATGTGTTTTAAAGTGTCTTTACCATAAATACATGCTTGAATAGTGAAGTACCTACATGTCATGCATGAAAATGTCACAAACTAAGTATTCTTGCATGCTGAGTGGAACTCGGTGCTAATCAGTATGTGCAGGCTCATTACCTCAAGACAGAAAATACTTAAAACGTCTCTATATTTATGTATACAACTAATTTATGCATGTCATAGAGCCAAATAAATCTTGGGGAAGATGAATAGATGCAATCACGCCTCAAAAACTTCCCCAAGGACATTTGTGATTTGGACATGTGCATACAGTTTTTTTTCATCTGACATATCAGAAAGGAAGCACTAGGCCTCGAATTCATATGCATTTCCATTCCTTGTTCAGGGATCTCAGTTTTAATAAGTTACATGGGAATCTTCCAAATGCTATAACCACAGAGACACTGGTATTCATGTAAGCAATGGAACCTCTAGATTATAGCATTTCATAGTATGTTACTTTGCAATGTCCATTATACTAACTACTCCTTGTTGTCTGGATCAGCTTTCTAAGTGGAAACCACTTCACAGGAAATATACCAATGTTTAGGAAAGGAATGAGTGTGTATGTATTTTATCTCCTTGTCTTTAATACTTAAAATATTTTTTTATTCATTGAGGAACGTATGTACATCCATCCTTGTAAAGCCACAAAGGTGAATGCACGTTTTGTGTGCTTTTGGTTTCATTGAACTTGTCATGATATCTTACTAGTGCTAGGTGGAAACCTAATCGTGGATCAGATCAGATTATCATCATCATCATTTTACACTGAAGCTTCATTTTTAATTCATACAAATGATGGTGTTTGAACACTCTATAGTATCCATCCTATTGAAGCTGCTGTGCCACTATATTTTTGGGAATCTCTCTCTCTCTCTCTCTCTCTCTCTCTCTCTATATATATATATATATATAAAAGCGCTCAAGAATTAGAACTTCTTTTGTATGATTTGGCTTTCATTCAATGAAATTAAAAGCTTTCAAAGTAAGAAATGATAAAAATAGTAGTTAATTTCTTGGAATTGAAGAAGAAAAGATCGAATTATAAGATCCCAAAGTGTCTTTTTTTTCTTTTATTAGAGAAAGGAATTTTATAGATGCTATTGTTAGAAAGCACTCTCTTTGATTGTCCAAATTCATATATCTTCATAATTATACATCAGAACCACAACATATTGACAAGAAGGTTCTGTTTTCTTTCTGCACGCAGAGATCTTTCCTATAATAATTTCTCACAGCAAAGCTCTGGGCAGCCTGCTTGTCAGCAGGGAATGTAAGTACCTCTCTCTATCTCTCTCTATGTCTATGTGCGCGCGCGCGCGCGCTCTTGCAAGGGTTGAAAAACTCTCTGCTTCTTTATATTTCTCGTTCTTCACTGTCATATGGGAGATCTCAGTACTGCATTAACTATTATTCCATTTTTATTGTACTAGGGATGTAACTCTAAACTTGTTCCGAAGTTCTTCAATGGGAAATGACATGTAAGTTCCATTTCCTGATTTCTTATATTACTTACTCATAATATAAACTAGATTTCCTATGCACTTAAAAATTGGTATGACATCTCCTTGTGAAAATCTCTTCTCTTTTGTGCAAAGTTGACCATACATAATATCTCATATAATACTAATTCGTTCTTCGCTTCACTTAACTAGAGGAGGAGCATGCATGGATGATCTCACTTGTGATAAGTGTAAGTATGTTATTCTGAGATTTAATGTCAATTCATTATAGTGATCATATTTCCATTTCATAAATTAGGCTTTAGCAGACTCCTTGATCAATTGCTTTTTTATAACACAATATAGTTATCCTCTGTGATTCAACTTAAACATGGCATGATTGTTTTCGTGGATTGTTCTCTCCATATGCATTGCAGCAGAAATATTAAATAAGATAGCTTTTTCAACAAGACTGGTGAATTAGTTTAAATCCGATAGTGTTGTAAATTTTTTCCATGTTATCGAATGGAGGTTTCTTAATGTGAAATGGTGATGAATGTTAGAAGCATCGGCCCCGGGAAGCCGATCGATTGGTTCAATTAACAAGAGATGGCTAGTCTTTTAATATAAACTGTCTTAATGGAGCTTCATAAGCTTCTTTTAAGTTGTCCTTATTCTCTTGGCAGACTGGCACTCTATGTACATCAATTGTGGAGGACAAAATGTTAAAACAAATGGCAGCACATATGAAGGAGATGCAGCAGCTAGTAGCGGTGCTGCAATATTCTATCAGAGTGAGGATGAATGGGGAATTAGCAGCACCGGAGACTTTATGGATGATAACGATTTCCAAAACAGAGCTTATATTGAAAACATGCCATCATTAAATATTAATGAATTGTACCAAACAGCACGCGTTTCTCCAATTTCACTCACTTATTATCATCGTTGTTTGGAAAATGGGAATTACACTGTGAGTCTACACTTCGCTGAGATCAGATTCAAAAATGATAATACATATAACAGCCTTGGAAGACGATTATTTGATGTCTATATTCAGGTAATTAATTACATGATCTGTAGACCGTGAATAGGTTTGAACAACACAGTATCACAATTGAGAGTTGCAATATGTAGCTATTTGCATATTTGAGCTGATGCGTTGATTTTGTGTCATGTTGCTTCAAGAATTCATTTTAGAATGCTAATTGTCAAAAAGAAATAGCATTATTTAGATCTTTGTGTAGTGGATGACTTGTTACTCACAATATGATCATGGTTGTCTGTCTGTGTCCTGTCACCGCATAAGTTCAACAATTTCAAACTAGGTTGTTTCACTGAGTTACTTTCCTTTGGTCTGATGCTTAGATGCAAGATATTTATTTCTGTCCAAATTAATGCAAATAAATTGTTTGTCTAACTAATGCAAATGAGATGCTACTGCTTTTGTTTTTGTTTTGCAGAACAATCTAGTTGAGAAGGATTTCAATATAGAAGTTGAAGCTGTGGGGGTTGCCAAGCCAGTCACAAAAATACACAATGCTACTGTCACAAATAATATTTTGGATATCCACTTATATTGGGCTGGCAAAGGGACTACAAGAATTCCTGTTAGTGGAGTCTATGGCCCCCTCATATCAGCTATTTCTGTATATCCCAGTAAGAAGTTCTTGCCTTGGTATCTGCTGTTATGGCTAATGTTGTACATAGTTAGTAGTAGATGATCACATTCTCAAGAACCTTAGAAGTTCAGAAAAGAATTTCAAGAGTTGTGAGATGAATAGACTAGCTTTCTTTTCTGGTCAGTAAAAAATGTTCTCAAAGAGAAGCAATAACTTATGCTAGTCAGAATGCATGATGCGCTAGTGTGCCATTCTAATTAATCAACAGCTGAGATAAATTTAGAGTTTTGAAGAGCATTAGTTTCTCCTGATTTAATCATTTTCAGATACTTTCATGAAAAGATACAAACACTGATCTATTTTTACAAGGAGAATAAAGCTTTTACTCAGCACATTTTCATAATTAATCAACAGCTGAGATAAAATTAGAATATCTTAATCAGTAGGTAACATAAAACTAGAGTGTTTCTTTCTCTTTTGTAAGCTTTACAGTTTTGTTGTAGCCTGCTTACTTATTTGGTGTTCTTTTTGGCAGACTTCAAACCACGTTTTTTGGGAGGGGGGAAGACAAAAACTGTACCAATAATTCTTGGAGTTGTAGGCTTTTGTCTCGTATTCTCAGCATTGGCTATCTTTTGGTGGAAATGCTATTTCAGAGTACAGAAAAAAAGACAAAAAGGTTTGGGCTATTTCACACGGATATTTTTTGCTTTGCGTTGGATGATTGTTAGATGTTTATGTGCTGATTTGATTTAAAATTTGACATCATGGGGACTGGGGTCTTTGTTTTACGGCCAAAAACGTTTTCTACAAATCAGACTTCTATACCGCAGCCTGTTTGTGTTCATTTCAAGATTCTTAGCCACTGTTCGAACAGTGTTCAACTAGTTTGGACTTCCTGCATCAAAACCAAGTGAATAATTTCCATATCAATAAGTCTTGAGTGCTTAAAATTGAAAGAAGCAAAAGAGGAGAAAGATAAAGCCAAGGAGCACAAGAAAAGAAGCTGAATAGGAGAAGAAAGGAGCGGAAGCAGAGTGGAAAAAATTAGGGGAAGAAAATTCAAATTCTGCAATTTTTTCTCAATTCATTAAAATTATCTAACATTTGAGAAAAATTACATCATCTAAATAGTAAAACCCTAAAAAAAATCAAATGTAAGCTTAAAACCCTCTAAATAATAAAAGTTCAACAAAAAAACATAAATTAAAGTCCATTAATAAAATTAAATAAAATTCAATAACATGTTATGTGCCTAGTCTCCAATTAAAGAGTGATGGTTGAGCTATTCTTTGTCGTTTTCGTTCATATATATGTGTGTGTGTGTGTGTGTGTGTGTGTTTGTAGTCCATGACGCCCATGTGATGTCCCCACCAGCTCTCCTAGAGTTGGAGAAACTCGACCTTGTCGAGTATAGTTTAAGTCGGCTCCGATAATGCTCTCACAGATTAAGATCAAGTTGTTGTGATGTTTTTTTAGCAATCCAAGTATAGTCTGAATTTGATTGTTCTGTCTATGAACTAGAACTAGGATTCACTGAATCTAGCATTAATATGTTTTTTTTATGCCAATGATAAGAATAATAGGGTAAGAGTCTTAAAAGAATCATCAAGGGTAAAGGTCTTTTATATATAATGAGGTCATCCATATTAAAAATAGAGTTAATATCAAAGTTGTTGTAGATTAATGACATAATTTTTTGACTCGATCATTTGTAATACTTTGAATGGTCTAGCACTGCTCACTTGCAATTTGTAATTGACTTCTAAAAGACACTCTTGAGGTCTAATCTATACATGAAATAATCTTCAATTTAAGTACATTATGATACTTATGTAAATTAGCTTGAAATTTGCATTGTTTACTACTTACATGAATTTGATTTATCATTTCAACATGCAAATTATGAACTCTACATGCAAAAGACTCAACTGACTCAAATATCCTAACATCAGGAGACATGGAAAGAAGATATACAGGCTTTTTAGGTTTGTAACTATGAACACTATATAACTGAGGGTGTGGAGTGGAACAAACATTATTCAAAACTCGAATAGATATGGTTTGAACATAACCCAGTGAATTTTGATTACCTTCATCTTATCACGTGTAAGATGTAAGGGATCAAGGAGTTCAATATGTCGCTTAAAACGTATGAAGTGTTGAACGTCAAGCATAGGATTAAGGAATTAGGTAGTTTAAAAGTACTAATATCATAAGACTTTTATGAGACCACACTTACTTCTTTAAGCATTTTCACTAAAAAGTTTGTTGAAACTTTTTCTACAATTAAAGTGGACTCAATAGGCTCTTGCTTAATCTCTTTCCCAGACTCATTTGGCTTATTGTACTATGTTATTTTTCTTCCACATCATCTTCATCTATGTCACTAAAATTCTTAGGATTTGGGTCATACACTTGATTTCTATAATCTTTCTATTTATGTACGTTTGTATATTCTTGGATGACTAAGTATTTAATGGTACAATTGAGAGTGATATGATCAAAACTTTGACATTTAGCACATTGAACCTTTGAACTCGTTCTAGACATTTTCGTGATGGCTCGTTTGCTCTTATATTTGTTATAAAGTTGGACACTATTAGGATTAGATCTGTACGGCGAAACACCCAATAAAAAATATTTTTTTCCCAAATTGAGACCTAAAAGAGAGACTATGATGGTCCTGATGTTTTATTCATTGACCTTTTATGACCAACTCATAATCATGCATTAAGTATAAGCTTGGTCAAGAGTGAAAACACCTTGGAGCATGACCTATTTCCTAAAATTATCATTCAAACCTTTACAAAACCTACTCAAAGACATGGTTTCATCCTCCTTTATGTCGCATCTTATCCTATACTCATCGAACTTTGCTATGTACTTCATGACAAATCCGTTCCCTTGTCTAAGATTATTTCACTGGTTTAAAAGTTCAGTTTTATAAGATTGGGTAGGTACTCATCCTGTAATTTTTCTTTCGTCTCATTCCAATAAGTGATAAGAGGTATTTCTCTTAACTCTAGATAGCCCTCGACTCTTTTCCAATAAAGTTGGGCAGTATCAATGGGATTTATCTTAGCAAATCTAACTTTTTTATTTTCTGATCAATTTGACCAATCAATGAAGTGATCCATGTCATGAATTCAAATAGTAAAACTCTAAGGGTTATGATGACCATTAAAGAAGTGATCCATGTCACATTTTTTTTTAAGAGTATAAATTTTTCATTCTCAAAGATCAACTTAAAACTATTTTTGCTCAACAATGAACTAGACATTAAGTTCATCCTAATGTCATCAACATAAAGCACATTGTTGAAGGTCATAAGTTTTTCAGAAGTCATCTTCAATATAAACTTCCCAACACCTAGTACCTTGGAGGTTGATGAATTTCTTATATACAAGTGTTCACCATCCACTTCTTTGTAAGTGGAGAACATCCTTTACTCGGTGCATACATGTATTGTTGCAACAGTGTCAACCTATTGGTACTTAGATTTTTGATCCAGTTGACTTCGAAATCAACAACAAACATGTTCAATTCTAAAACTTCATCAGCAAGATGATCAACCTCGTTGATATTGGTTTTAGTAGTCATTCTCTTTCTTGGGTTACTTTGTTAAGCCCTGTTTTTGCAACAAGATTAATTTTGTTTCATTGGATGTTTAGTTATAGGAAAAACTAAAAGCCTTGCTCTGATACCAAAGCAAAGCTGTGGGAGGGAAAATTGAAAGAAGTTAGAGAGGAGAGAGATAAAGCCATCAAGAAAAAGAAAATGAGTTGAAGAAGAAAAAAGAGGAGCTGAAGAAGAAAGGAGAGAATTAGGGGAGGAAACCAAAAGTCTTATAACTTTTTTTCAATTCATAAAAATTGTTTAACATGTAGAAAAATTAAATATAAATAATAAAAATCTAAATAAAATCAAATTTGAGCTTAAAACCCACTGCATAATAAAAATCTAACAAAAAAACATAAATTAAAGTCTAATAATAAAACTAAATAAAATTCAGTAATATGAGCTTGGATGTGTCTTATTTCTCAACCAAAAAGTAACGGGTTAAGTTATCTTTTGTTATCTTTATCCATATAGATGTGGATTTGGTGTACCCGCCGTAAATGTTTACATTACATTTATGCTCTAGAATTGGTTCTTTGGCCAGGAGTGCGATATTTGCAGTTGTAAAATAAAATCTTGTTTCCATTCTTAAGGGCCATCAGAAAACTTATGGTTGTACTCTTTAGTCTTTACTGCTTTTTGACTTTGCATACTGCACAAGGAAAACAAAGTGGAAGATAAATCTCAATGCTACTTATTAGGCAATGTTCGGAAGCGCAGTTGAAATCGTGTTTTTTAAGATTTAAAATTTTATTTTTTGTTTAAAATTAATATTTGTTATATTTTCAGATTGTTTTGATATGTTGATGCTACAATGATTTTTAAAAAATAAAAAATATATTATTTTAATACATTTTCAAGCGAAAAGTACTTTGAACCACTGCCACACTCCTAAACACCAATTGATATGATTTTTTTCACCTACTATGTGTTAAGACTTGCTATGAGTATGATCTCTCAATCATCGCATATGATGCTTGTCTCGGATAGTTGTTCCTGGCACACGGCAAGCAAATCATGAGTTGATTGTTCAAGCTCATTTGACTTGTCAATAAGGAAAACAAAATAGGGCCGCCTTTAGCATTGTTATAAAACAAACTTAAGGTTTGGGTACGAATTCATGAAGTTGTTCAACCGATTTCTGTTTTTGACAGGTCTTGAAGGAATAGAAATCCAAACTGTTTCTTTTACCTTAAAGCAAATTAAAGCTGCCACAGGCAATTTTGATCCGGCAAACAAAATTGGAGAAGGTGGATTTGGACCAGTTTACAAGGTATTCTCTAGGGATTTTCTATCCTTTATTTGTCATTATGAAGCCATGAATGTATATATCTTCAAAGACTGTACTGAAGATAGTATTTCCATGACTGCGATATGCAGGGCTTGTTACCTGATGGTACTGTGATTGCTGTGAAGCAGCTCTCATCTAAGTCAAGTCAGGGAAATCGTGAGTTTTTGAACGAGATCGGCGTGATTTCATGCGTGCAGCACCCACATCTTGTAAAACTTCATGGGTGTTGTATTGAAGGAGATCAACTATTGTTAGTATATGAATACATGGAAAACAACAGCCTTTCTCGTGCTTTGTTTGGTAAGTACAAATAATAGTGTCATATAAAATAAAAGAAAATTATGGAAATCGCACACAGGCAAGTGATGTTTTAGTTTTCAGAAGCATTGTTTCCTTGGATGATTATGCACAGGTCCAGAAAATCAACTACATTTGGACTGGAAAACAAGGCAGAAGATATGCATCGGAATTGCCAAAGGCTTGTCTTTTTTACATGAAGAATCAAGGCTCAAGATTGTTCATAGAGACATCAAAGTCACCAATGTTCTCCTTGATAAGGATCTCAATCCTAAAATATCTGATTTTGGATTGGCTAAACTAGACGAACAAGAAAAAACCTTTATCAGCACCAGAGTTGCTGGAACTGTGTAAGTCACTTCTTTCTTGCATATTCTAATTTTGTTTGGCAAAAATGTGTTGTGATTTTCTAATTTTAACGAACAGTACTTCATAATTTTGATGTGCAGAGGATATATGGCACCAGAATATGCATTATGGGGTCGTTTGACATATAAAGCAGATGTTTACAGTTTTGGAATTGTGGCACTGGAGATTGTGAGTGGGAAGCATAACAAGAGTTGTGGGCCAGATGATCAATTCTCTTGTCTTCTAGACTGGGTAAATCACAGATATTAACATCTGCTTATTGTATTTCTTGAAGTTTCTTTTAGTGATCCACCTTAATTTTCTGGGGTAATCACAGATACTTATTGAACTCCTTTATGGTTTTTGTTTTTGTTAATCACTTTAAGTACTTTCATTCTCTTTAAATATTCCACTCATTTAGAGACATCACATCTGATGTGAAGACCATTGAACAGAAAAATTTATCTCTAGTTAGGTCAATCAAATTCCTGTAAGATAATTAAGGACTGTAATGGGGTGTTTTTACAAGTTGATAAAATTCATAATGTAAAGGTCGAAGCTTAAATTTGCTAGTTAAGTGCAACATCAAATGTGCACATCTTTGCTGCTATAAACTAACGTGGATTTATCTGCATTTCAGGCCTGCCATTTAGAGCAAAATGGAAACCTGATTGAGCTAGTGGATCAGAAGCTGGGATCTGAATTCAACAAGGTAGAAGCAGAAAGGTTGATAAAAGTAGCTCTCTTATGCGCTAATGCTTCACCATCACTAAGGCCAATCATGTCTGAAGTTGTTAGCATGATAGAAGGAACTAGGATCATACCTGATGTGATCCCTGAACCAAATAGTGAAGATTTGAGGTTTAAGGCCATAAGAGGACCTCACGAACGTATAAGAAGTAGTTTGAGAGGCAATCAGAACTCTAGTTCGATCTTAGATAGATCGGATAACAACAGTTCCCATGTGCACACAGATGATGATGATCCATATGAAACCGATGAAGAGTTGAATGCGAGGTTTGACACTAGGAGCAAACACTATAAACAGCCAGAAAGCCGGAGTGAGGTTTCAACTTTAGTATTGTCAGAAACAGCCGTTTCCTCAACTTCTGTTCATGATCCTTTTGATATCAATATAAGCTCCTGACAATGTCCTTGCCTATGTTTATAGACATTCCTTAATGTACAGAAAATAGAAGATCTTGAGCCTTTTAGGACCATCAAATTAATTTGTCTCCTGAATAAATAAGCAGTTATGAAGTGAAATAAAAATAATTTTCACTTCATAACTGCAGTGCAATCCCAAATGTGGCCTCGTTAATGTGTTTTTCCTTCTTCTTGGTGTCTGTTAATAATGAACCCCTTCTTTATTCATGCTCAGACAACCAATTGAGTAGATTCTTTCCTTTCATCTATTCCCTTTGCTTTGAAGTTGTTTTTATAATGTTAATAGGCTTATTTATCATCGATGAGCAAGTATGGATGCATGGCTCAAGATGCTTTTCCTTAAAAATATTTTCTACGCTCATTCTCCTGCCACTGCCAGCATGTGTTCTTGTAAGCCTGGAGAGATGGTCGATAATACGCAGGGTTATCGTAACCAGGTCATGCAATGATGCGAAGTGCACAACTTTCTGAATAATGGGATGCCATTTCTGGGCTGACTTCAATACGCGAGTGCTTCTTCATCCCTTTTGCTTCTGCTATGATTTAATGCTTAAAGTATGACAAAACACCTTCTATGTATCGTAGAAGGTAGGATTGTTGCTTCTTGCTACAAATGGTGAAACCCTAGTTTTCTTCATGTTGAAAAGAATTGAACAGAACTGACTTCGTTCATTGGCCCCTTGAAGTTTGTAAGTTGTCTCCAATTTCAATCTACTCCAACATCCTTGACTTTTATTCCAATCAGTTCCCCTCCTCTGTCCATTTCTGTCAGGATTAGTAAAGAGAAAAAAGTGTGTAAATTTCATTTTCATTTTTTCGAGTTTTTGAAATGCCTCAATATCACTCCAAAAGTAAAGAAAAAACTAAACCATTTGAAATTAATAAAAAAAAAATTCTTAGTAAAATAAATAGGATAAGACTTGAGAAGAATTAATTAACTATAAACTAAAAGAGGAGGGTTCCCTCCTCACTATTCATTGGAATAGTTTTTTTTGTTTTTTTTTTAATTAATTTTTTTGTTTAATTTAATTCTTTAATATTATTTTTTTATTTAGTTATCACACTCTTAAAACACGGATCCCAAATTTGACGAGTTAACCTGGTTTTACAAGTTAACTCAATTAACTCATATTTTTTTTCTTTTTTTTAATTAGTTTTTTTCTTCAAATTTCATTATTTAATATTAATTTGATTGAAATTAAATATCATGATTTGTTTTGTTTACTTTTCATTAGATTATTTCGATCTCATGACACGAGAATAATGCTTAACGGATTAACACGAGTAAACTCAGGTTGTTTTTTTATGTCTTTTATTTATTTAATTTTTTTTAATTTTATCATTCGAGATTGAATCGGTTAGGAATTGTGGTTCATGATATATTTTGATTTTCTTTTAATGAGAATATTTTGGTCTTAAGATCAAGGTCATGGGTTTTTGCATTTTAACCCTTATTAAATCGTGTCAAATTTTTTTTTCTAAGAGGTTATATTAGCTCATTATCTGGGTCACGAGTCCTTTAACATTGGACTTGCTTTTTATTAGGTTGCCCCTGTCTCATGACCCGGGTTAACCTAGTTAACTCATTTTCTCTCTTTTTTAATTGACCCCCCCCCCCAACAATTTTATCTATTAATATTGTGTTTAATTGAGAATTAGGCTTCATGATTTGTTTTGGTTTGTTTTTCATTAGGTTATCATAGTCTCATGACTTAGTAATAGTGCTTCACGGTTAACTCGGGTTACCTTGGCTTATTTTTTATGTCATTTTTTTAATTAAAATTTTTACAATTTACATCGTTTAATATTAGATCCGATATGGATGATTGAGAATCAGACTTTATAATTTGTTTTGACTTTCTCTCTATTGAGTTACCTTAGTCTCAAGATCAAAGTTACGGACTTAACATGTTAACTCGGGTTAAATCAAGTTATTTTTTTATTTTTTTCTAGAAGGTTATTTCAGTAAGATGACCTGGGTCATAAGTTTGGTGGATTGACTCATGTTGTTTTTTATGTTCTTTTTTTTTTAATTGATTTTTTTAATCACATCTTTCAATATTAGGTTGGTTAGAAATTAAAATTTTTAATTTGTTTTGTTTTGCTTTTCATGGAGTTATCTTTTTTTTTTAGTTTAACGTGGGTGTCTGGGCTAGCTTGCGCGCACCTCGACTAATCCCACGGACCCTGAAGTTAACGACCATGTAAGCCTCCAGTGGCCATCATATGAGCAACCACAGGGCTCGAACCTGAGACCACAGAGGGAGCAAACCTCTTGGTCCCAAGCTCTTACCACTGGGTCACCACCTAGATGGTTTCATGGAGTTATCTTGGTCTTATGACCAGGGTTGCAAGTTTGACATGTTAACCCGGGTCACTTTTTTGTTCTTTTTTAATTAATTTTTTTGTTCAGTTCCATCTTTTAATATTGGGTTGATTGAGAATTAGGCTTAATAATTTATTTTGATTTGCTTTCTATAGAGTTATCACAGTCTCATAACCCGGGTCATGAATTTAACACGTTAACCTGGGTTGTCCAAGGTCAATTAAATATGTTCTTACTTTAATATTAAAAAAAGATATCATCTTGAAATTTTATTTAGTTAAAATTTATTTTTACAGGTTATATGTGTTGTTTTTGGATTAACAAATTTAACCGGGTTACATCGAGTTAACCGTCACACGATTTAATTTTTTATTTTTTCTCCGCTAGGAAAAAAATTAATAATTTTTTTATATTTTAAAAAAATTTAACATGACTCGCAACGTCGGGTTAATCATGAATCTCTGAACTATGTTAATTTCTAGAGAAATCTCAAAATCCTATCACCTTTAATTCTTATTTAGCAACATTTTTTTCTATCATTTTTATAGTTAAATGAAGATTAGAACTTGTTTACGTGGTTTTAAAAACAAATAACTTTTTTTTTAAAGTAATTTAAAAAAAATATTTTTTCTTAAAATTATAATTGTCAAGTAGCACCTCCGGTATGATTAATGAAGTTGAACCTTTGCACCTTCGGTTGGGAATTCAGGAGGAGAACAATTAATTAATTCCACTTCTCAATTAGTTTTTGTTAATTTTTTTTTTGAAAATTTATGTTAGTATACTTGATTATATATCAATAAAAAATAAACATAATAATATTAATGATGATGATGTTAATAGATAAAAGCATAATTTATGGCAACATCTTTAAAACAGGAAAGGAAAAAAAGGTGGGAAATTAGTTTAATTTCTTTAACTTGAAACCATTATAGTTACAAACTTCAGTGCTGTTTGACATTGTGGTTGCAGGTGAGGTTGATTGTTAGCTACAAATATTAATGTTTGGTTAACTTAAAAAACAGAGTTTTGTTTTGGTGGAATACTTGCGGCTGTACCTCAGGTTTAACAAAAGTAAAAAATTGTTGCTTCTTGCCTGCATTCCACACCGTTTCTATGTACAATGAATTATAATTCACTCTTTAGCCGAACTATGCAAAGTGAATTTTTTAATTCACTTTGCACAGTTCGGTTGAATCCATTGTTAATGGCTGGACCCCTGAACCTAAATATATTGGTCGGGTCCGACCTAGTAAAAAAACTATTTTTTTAATTTTTAATTGTGTTTTATTTGAAAAACTAGTGTTTAACATTATTCAATGACACTGTATAAATTAAAAGGAGATCGCATGATGGCGTAATATTTACAGAATTTGACTGTAGTTCCAATTTTGTTCCTGATGATATTTTTCCTGATTTTGTTTCACACTCAAAAAATCATGGAAACTGTAGTCCTTCTCGGATGAATTTATATGAAGTATTATTTATTTCATGATGTAATAGTAGTAGTTAAATCTACAATATTTAAATTAAAAACCATCAATATTAATATATATATATTTTTAATTATTTTATAATCTCAATTTAAAAAAGCATTCTTGGTTAAACTCATTAAACTACTTTTTATTCGACCTCAATTTTAATTATAGTTTTTACCAAACATATATAAATATCAAACCAACCTCAACCAAAAATACTTTTTATAAAATAATTTTTTTAAATTATAATCATAAAAATTACCACACTACCAAATATACCGTTAACTCACCAAATTCCTTGCCTTTCAATGATGGGTAGCCTTTAGCACTTATACATTGTCTTATGACTTTACAGAGACCTATATTATTAGTAAATAATCGTTTCACCTAGGCACTACGATCCCCTTTGAGAGGAAGCATTCCTTTCAAAATCCAGGGGCTATTTTGAAAGGTTTTTCAGAGAGAGTTGTCTCGTGTTTCTAGATATTCTCTATGTACTCACCTTTATTAATTACAAAAATACCTTACTTGAGAAACTCAAATCAAATATAATTTAATTCAGAAAAAAAAATTAAAAAATAAAATTCACATGATGTTTTTAAATTCATTTATTTTTCTTGAAGGGTAAATTATTATTTGACATTTGTGTTTTTAACAAGATGATTAGTTAATATCTTTATTTAAAAAACCTAAAATTAAATCCTCATGTTTTCATGTTTGATGGTGACTTGGTCTTGTGTAGGTTTTTCATCATAATTAAATTACCTTTTTTTTCCACAATATTTTTCATTTGTAATCGGTTTTGCAATCTCACTTGTGACAAAATAAACAATCAACTTTAGTCAAGGAATTAGCTTATTCTTTTCAAAAATAGAAGGACTAATTTATAAAACAATAAAAAAAAACACAAGAATATTTAACAGAAAAATAGGGCTTGTCCGGTATTTAGTCATGAACTTGGGCTGGGCTGACGTTAAGCATTTAGGGCTCAATGCAATCTAACAACGAGAAGGAAACTAGGGTTTTAAACGCTCCCTCGTATGCTTTTCCGCAAAGCTTAAAAAGAGGGAAAGAAAGGAAGGAGGAAACATTATTGGTGGCCGGCGGCTTCTCTCCCAAGCACATAAAAAATGGTTACTTTCAGGGTATGTATGTGACCTTAATTTTCTTATTTTTTTTTAAATTATTCATTAATGATTAATGTATCTAAATAGAAAGATGTTTGATTGATTGTGGAGTGAAACAGTTTCACCAGTACCAAGTGGTCGGGAGAGCACTTCCAACAGAGAGTGATGAGCATCCTAAGATCTACCGGATGAAGCTTTGGGCCACTAATGAGGTCCGTGCGAAATCCAAGTTTTGGTATGTATCTATTTTCACATCTCACCTCTCTCTCTCTCTCTACTATATTTCTTTGCAAGTTTTTTATTATTTGCTAAGTCCGTTTGTTGATTATAGGTACTTCTTGAGGAAGCTTAAGAAAGTCAAGAAGAGCAATGGACAGGTTCTTGCAATCAATGAGGTATGAGAGCTGATTTGGGATTTTTTTTGGATTTTTCTTTGTTTTTTGTATTGTTTTATTGTTTAATTGCCCGATTTAAAATGATGGTACTGACAAATGAAGTGGTGGTGAGTGGTGACTGTTGCTTCTTTTGTAATGCATGTGGACTTGCGGTGTTGAGTTGCCCATCATTAGGCTTTCTTGAAACAAAGAATGATTTTGGCGAAAAGGGATGGCTGTTTTTGTTCATTGTTTGTAAATGATTCGTTTAATGATAAAAGAGGCTGTAGCCTCAGTCTACAATCATGGGCATGCAAAAGAGCATTATTATATACAAGATATCCTTATGAGTACATTGAAAAAATGACTGTTTTGAGATCACATGGCACAGTCTCATGGATTATACCACATTGTCATTCTAGTCAATGTTTTAGTAACCACCGGTAGGATGGTTACATGATTCCTTTAGTGATATAAATTAGGAGGTTGGCTGCGGAGGCTCATTTGATGATTGTTGGTTAAAAAAAGAGAGAATTTGTATGAGTGTTGATACCACTAGTATTCCACTTTGTAGACTTGGAATTAACAACCATGTGAATCTAGATTCTGCAATTTTATAGTGACCCTTGCATATCTTCTTTACGCGGTTATGGTCTCTGATTTTTTCAAATTTTTATGTAGGCATGCCTGTGGGCATGTTGGTTAGTTCAGTTTATTAGTTATGACAGTCAGATTTGTGGCTTCTAGGCCTTGCTATCTCTCTCTATGTTTTCTCATATTTGAAAATGGGGGTTTGATCTAAAGTTGGAATCTAAGTTAAAAAGTGTATGAAACAGCCCTGTACATGCTTAACACAGTTCAAGGCTAATATGATGGATGTCCAGGTTAACTCCTTAGAACTATGCCAAGGCTTTCAATGAAGAGTTTAGATGAAGTTGCACCAATGAAATTCTTTGAACTTGTAAGAAATTAGACTGAAGTTTAGTAACAATTTGCTTGGCTTAACTTGTAACTGCGCATTTTTTTCTGTCTATTGTCATGCTTTGTGGCTTGAAATACCTGCATTTTTCTTGTGTTGGTGTGGATCCCACCAACTTGCAAAAAAGTATTGATTGACCACATCAACTCAAAAGTGCATGTATGGAAATAAGCAATTTTTTTTGTTTCTTCAACTACTAATATTAGTGTGTTAGAACCGAAACGATAAACCTAAGTTTTACAAGTACCGTTGATGTGTAAAGCCTATGAAAGGATAACTTGGACAGATTATATTGTGTTTGTTATCTCCTACATAAGTGCATTTAGATAATCCAGATTTTGATGTTACATTGATGAATATTTTATAGCTCTTTTGCTTGATGCCTGTGTGGGCCAAATTTCCCTTTAATTAAGATAAGGATAATGTTGAACCGAAAAGAGAGTTAAGCTGGTAAAATCCTTTTAACAGGAAATGGGCTTCTGTGTTACCCATCCATTCCAATGATGTTAGCAGCTTGGAATTATAATTCCTCATCTCTGATTTAGACGCGTCCTTTTTAGCACCATTTGTGGTAATTGTAAATGAAATGCCTGGTGGAATGACAGATGCACTGGCTTTTCTGCAATTTTGTTGCACCTTAGTGTTGCAAGCATCTTCAAATAATTATTTTCTGATTGTAGATTTTTGAGAAGAATCCTACCAAGATCAAGAATTATGGAATATGGCTGCGATACCAGAGCCGAACTGGCTATCACAACATGTACAAGGAATACCGCGACACAACTCTTAATGGTGCTGTTGAACAAATGTACACTGAGATGGCATCTCGCCACAGGGTGAGGTTTCCATGCATCCAAATCATTAAGACAGCTACCATCCCAGCCAAGCTTTGCAAGAGAGAGAGTACCAAGCAGTTTCACAACTCCAAAATCAAATTTCCATTGGTGTTCAAGAAGGTTAGACCCCCATCCAGGAAGCTCAAGACAACATACAAGGCTTCCAGGCCCAACCTGTTTATGTGATGTGGTTCGTCATTTTGCTGGTTCCTCAATATGTCAACTTGTTAGATTGAATAGTTTGTTGAACTAGAGTGAATTGGACATGATCTCTTTTATGAACTCGTTACTTCTGGTGAGATAGATCTGCATTTGTTGTTCGCTCTTTCAAGTTTTGAATATCATGTGGTTTGTTAAGTTGCCTATGCGTTTTGAGGTTGCTTATTTGATGTCATGATGAAGCCTTTTGGGGGGCGTTATGTTGGCATTGCCGTGGAATTGCTAGATAATGGTGCTTTCCCAACTCAGGAAAAGTGCTTCTTGTAGCTCCTTAAATGAATCTGGACCACTTCCGAAGATAATTTTTATTTTCAAATATGGTGCAGGGGAAAGAAAAACCTAACTAAAGCATAAAACGTGAAAGCATAATTGGTGGTAGAAATGTGATGCTAGAGCCTAGAGGCATGGTAAACATTTCTCTGTAACATGGGAGGTGCTAAAAGTTTTGAGTTGTTCGGCAATGGCCAGGTTTAGACGGTTTTCTCTGACAAATTCTTGGGGGAGGAATGCATGTGTAGTGCCCGCCTGAACCGGAACCTCATCTCATGGCGTCATGACATGGATTTGATGAATTGATCTGTCCATTTATACGAAATATCATATATACAAGATTTCTCAATTATCACACACACACGAGTACTCTCTCACATTTATTTCTCTAGATTTCTCTGTAACTTGCGCTCTCATATTTGCAACAAAACAATTCGAGCAGCGATCAAATTGATTAGAAAAGTTCCCTAAATTGATTGATAATAATATATGAAATAAAGTTTAGAGATTAGACATGAATGGTGGCTAATGCCATAACAAATTAATTCGCCATCACAACATTAATAGCTAGAAACTAGATATTTCGCCTGCATTATTATGTTATAGGTATGTTCAATTTTTTAATAAAAAAATATATTTATTTAATGTATTTTTTATTTTAAAAAATAAACTTAAAATATGATGCATATTAAATGACAACTTTTTAAATATTGATAGGCTGAATGTTATTTTTTTTTATATAAAAAATAATTGAGATGATGATATATTAGATCGATTCAAGTTAACTTATCAAATCTGCGTCCCAAGTAATGAGACCATGATAACCTTATAAAAATAAAATCAAAATAAATTATGAATAGTAATTCCTAATCAACCCAATATTAAATGATGAAATTGAAAAAAAAAATTAAAAAGAAAAAAACAAACTACCCGAGTCAACCATTGTTAACTTGTTAAACTCTGCAAAGCAGTGTTTTAAGACCCGGCCCGGCCCGGCGGGTCGACCCGGGACCCGGCCGACCCGGGCCTGTGGCCGGGCCGGGTCTAAGCAAAAAACAGGTTGGGAATTGGCCCGGCCAGACCCGGTCGACCCGGAGGGTCAACCCGGGACCCGGTCGGCCCGGCCAAACCCGGCTAAGACCCGGGTTTGTTTTTTTTTATATTTTCATGCCCGAAACGACGTCGTTTTGGCCTTTTACAATTAAAAGGCCAAAACGACAAGAGCAGAGAGACGAATCACGAATGCATTACAGAGCAGAGAAGTGAGAAGAAGACCTAATTAATTTCAAGAATTTGTCAAACCCATTTCACTCTCAGTCGCGAAGAAGAGCAGATAAGCAGAAGAATCTTGAATCCTTGATCGCCGTTTCAATTCTGAGCATAAGGTTAGATGCGTTTTTAATTGTTTCTTTCTTCTTTCGCCTTTCGCCATCCTCTGTTTCATCTTCTTCCCTCTGTTGAAATTGCAGGAGAGTATAACAGTGGCATCAATTCTTCCCTCTGTTCAGTCTGTTGACCCATCGGTTCTTCCCTCTGTTCCCTCTGTTGACTCATCGGTTCTTCCCACCGATTGACCCATTGGTTCTTCCCACAGATATGTATCTTTGCTCTTTTATTTTTCTGTTCGATTGACCCATCGAGAATACATGTTCTTCCCACCGTATTATGATCCTTTGTTATTTGCTGGTTCTTTTAGTTCATTTTCGACAGTACTATCGTGGATTAAGACTGGCTTTTCTAGTTATTGAGGTGGGAGGAACTGATCTCTTATATAAGAATGTAAAGAAGGGAATCGATGATAAGAATCTAAAACAATGAAAAATTCTGAAGTAGAACTTCAAAAAAATTTCTAAAAAACCAGCAGCTCAATTGTAACTGATAGTAGGGGACTTCTATTCATGCTGGTAGACTGGAATCGATGTGTCAACTTCATTGATTGTTGATAGAACAGGTAGTGCAATGCCAGAGGGAAACTATGATTGTTATGTGTTTTTTTGTATAGGTTTTTTTGGGTTGACCCGGGTCAACCCGGGTTAACCCATGTGACCCGTGACCCGACCACTTAACCGGGTCAATGACCGGGTCGGGTTTCAAAACTATGCTGCAAAGTGCAACCTGAGTCATGAGATCAGGATAGCCACATAGAAAGCAAAAAATAAAATAAAATGAAACCCAATTTTCAACCAACTTAATATTAAAAGATGAAATTAAAAAAAATCTCACAAAAAAATAACCCACATCTTGTTAAACTCATGATCTGAGTCATGAGATCGAGATAACCACATAGAAAGCAAATAAAAAAAAATAAATCCAATTTTTAACCAACATAATATTAAAAGATAAAATTAAAAAAAAAACTCAAAAAAATAACCCATGTCTTTTTAAACCCACGATCTGAGTATTGAGATCAAGATAACTTCATAAAAAGCAAAAAAAAAGTTTTAAAGTTCCATTTCTAATCGAGACAATGTTGAAAGTTGAAATCAATAAAAAAAAAAAACTAAATCCATGAGTGCCAGGATATCTTTACAAAAAGCAAATTGAATAAAAAATTATGAAGTCCAATTCCCAAACATCCTAATATTGAGGATGAAATTGAATATATATATATATATATATATATATATATATATATAGGGGATGAAAATTGAAAAAGTAAATCAATTAAAAAAGGATAAAAAACTCAACCGAGACAACTTGAGTTAACCTGCCAAACCAACAATCAAGTCATGAGTTTAAGATAGCTTTATAAAAAACAAATAAAAAAAATATGAAACCCAATTAAAAAAGATAAAAAATAAGCAGAGTCAACTTGGATCAACATGTAAAACTTGCGATTCAGGTCATGAGATCGAGATAACCTTATAGAATGCAAATAAAAAATAATTACAAAGCCTAATTTCTAACCAACTAAAATTTGAAAAATATTTTTTTTTTTAAAATCAATTAGAAAAAAAAAGAAATGGTCAAAGTCAACCTGAATTAATATATTAAACACTAATCTTCAAATTGAGTTATGAGATCTAAATAAATCCATAGAAAGCAAATTGCAAAGAATTACAACGCTTTATTTACAACTACTCTAATGTTTAAGGTTGAAATCAAGAAAAAAATCAAATCTATGAGACCAATATATAATCTAACATAAAGAAAAGTGATTTTTTTTATATGAAACACAATTACTAAAACAACTTAATATTAAAAAATAAAAAATAAAAATAAAATTGAGTGGTTGAGAAATAAAATTAAAAAAATATTATTTTAATTAATAGTGTTTTATCTGTGCACATGGCTAGTTGGCTACCTTGATTTCACCTCCCCTCTAATGTTTTGTTAATAATAACAATAATGTTTGAAAAGAAATGTTTGTTTTGTTGAGATTTTAGTCGGTTCCAAAGTAAGGAGGAAATTGAGAATTGTAGGAAGAAAAGAAGATGGGATAGCTGTCTTCCATCCCAGAAATAACCAGGAAGGAACAACCCACCCCTCTAATCAAAGCTTTTGCTATCACTTCTGCAAACGTTTGACCTAAGCAAAAAGAAAAAAGAAAGAAAGAAAAGGGAGTTTACTTGCATTGAAAGCATGGCTGCATTCCACAATATTCTTCCTTGCCTAACTTTGGTCAGAGTAGTTAGCTAGCTGCTTGTTAGGAGAAAACAACGTGAATAATTAATGCTTTCTTAAAAGGAATTAATGGGCTATGAAATGATGTGGATGAATTACGGTAGATTTGCACTCTTCGTGCACTAGTAAAACACTGTGGACTTAGATTTGGATGATGTGTGTTTCTTGAAAAATAGTTTTTAGAAAATTACTTTTCAAATTTTTTTGTGTTTGTTTGTCATTAGAAAAGATGGTCAATGGAAAACACTTTCTGGTCAAAGAAAAATACTTTCCAGTCAAAGAAAAATTTGACTTTGTTTTCAGGAAAGTGTTTTTTCTTTTGGATGTGTTTGTTTTCCAGAAAGTGATTTTCAGGAAAATACTTTCCAAACTTTCATGTGTTTGTTTGCCATTAGAAAAGTTGGTCAACGGAAAACACTTTCCAGTCAAAGAAAAATTTAGCTTGGTTTTCAGGAAAGTGTTTTCCTGAAAAATTTGGGTGGAAAACACTTTCCGGAAGTTGTGAAAAATTTAGAAATGTAATTATTTGCTGATTATATCAAATATTTTTTTTTCAATTTCATTCCCATTCAACTTTTTAATTTGTAAGATTTGTTCCTTATTATTTTAATAAACTTGAAAAAAATAAAACATTAATAAGTTATTTTCCAGCTCATTTTCCATAACATAACCAAACACTGGAAAGTGTTTTCCAACTTATTTTCCATTACACTACCAAACATCAGAAAATACTTTTCTGGAATTCACTTTCCCCGGAATTCACTTTCCAAAAAAAAACTATTTTCCAGCAAACAAACGGGGCCTTGCACTCTTTATCCACTCATGAAACACTGCGAACTTATTGTTTATTTTCTAACAACTCATTTGGTTCTTAAGTTTTTTTAGGCGATTTATTCATAATTAAATTTCAATTGCTTTTGATTTTGTAGGCAATCACAAATTAGAATAAGAGAGATCGAAATAAAAAAGACACTAAACATGGATGATACGCCATAGATTTCATAAAAAATACACTTAAATTCTCAATATTTAATAATAACACAATTTATACAATTTAGGTTCCTTCAAATTTTCAAAATCTACTTTCAGTATAAAAATTCATTTGTATTATTTTTTAGTCATTGGTTAGAAAAAGAAGAGAGACAGATTAGTCACCAGATTTCAGAGATGAGAGTACAATTCTAAGCTGAAGAAGCCAAAACCACTGACCCTATTTTCAGTCCCTGATTTTGGATTTTTGTACTTTTTTTTTGGGTATTTTGGGTTGGTTTGTAGATGTTTTAAGGGTGTTGATAAGGTGTTTTTGAGTTGAAATGACTTAAAAATTATATATTTTTTAGGAAACAGAAACACTAACCCTATTTTCTAACCATTACAGTGGTGATCAGAATTTTATTTTGTGTATGACACATCATCTATCTTAGCGGATGATGTGTAGCTAACTTTTTTGTTTTTAAATCATTTTTTTTTAAATAAAACCAAGCCCAACCTTGAAGACATGGGCTTGAAATCCCACTTACACATCTAAGCTCTTCATTACAGTGGCCTAGACGTGTTAGGCCATAGGCTCGTAAGTCTAAGTCCATTTTTAGCTTTTTTTATAAAAAGAATCAAAATATAAATTTAAGAGAAAAAAAATATTGAACCTGGTTAAGTCAATGAACTGGATCACAAGTTTGACGAGTTAAGGCATAACACCTGAGCTATTATTTTTTTCTAATATTTATTTTTTTAATTGATATATTTTTTTAAATGTTTTTTTAAATAATTTTTAAATTTATATTTCAATTAATATCCTTCATCTGTGATTTGTTCCCCCACTTATTTAACCTTTTTTTGATATATATATATATATATATATATATATATATTTTGTTAATAGTGTTATGTGTATTTAATTTTTGAAAAGATTATCTGATTCATCTATATTTTTTTTTATCTTTCGTGTAGATGAAATTTATTTTTTAAAATAAAAAATATTTATTTTTAGATAATATTTCTAATATGTGCAGCCTTGAAAAATATTTTTTTCCTTTTATTTTATTCAATTAATTTAATATGTATATCTATAAGTATTATCGTTTGATTGAAAAAAAATAATTTCAATAAATAAATTCAACAAATACAATTGGATAAATTTCTCGTCTTGCAAGATTAAATATCTTGATTTATGTATATCTCTCGATTTTTTTAGTTTTATTTTTAGTTATCGCTAATACTAAAACATGCGGTCTTTTTATTGTAGACAAAGCTTTGTACACGCACTTATAGATTACTGTTCACTTACTTTATATTTTAATCTTTCCGTTTTGGTCCTCAAACATTTATTTTTGGCGATTTAACCCTAAATTGAACATTAATTGATTATGATTTATTGGGTGAAGGAAACATAGAGAGATGGAGGATCTAAATGACAAAGGCAGCCAAAATGGGTGATGTGTCCAATTTTTTTTAAAAAAGTACTCTTTGGTCCTTAAGCCTTACAAATAATATAATTTAGGTCCTTTTGAACGTCTAAGATTCAATTTTGGTCATAAACTTCATTTTCCTTATATTTTAGTCCGTAGCTAGAGAGAGGAAAGAGAAGAACTTGCTAAATTCCAACATTAGAGAGAGAAAATTGACATTTACAATGTTTTTAGTCATCAAAATTGTCTATCTTGGTATCAACGAGTTGCTTTCAGTGAGAAAGATTTTATTTAGGTGTTTTTAAGCCTTAGAATTGCCTAAAAAAACAATTCTAAACTTAGGAAGAGTTTTTTTTGGGTCTATTTCAGTTTTCTTCTTATGTTTTTTTTATATATGGATATTTATGGGTTTATTAAGGTATTTAGGGTCTTTTCTAGGTGTTTTGAGTTAAAAAAAACATGTTCAAAATTGGATTTCTAAGCAAACAAACCAAGAACCCTGTTTTTTCATCTACCAAAATTTTATGGCTATTATTTTCAAGTACATCACAAAAACAATTGATGTGAAAAGCTAACCTACTCTTTAAACTACCTAAGTACAATCTTTATTTTTTGTTTCTAAAACCCAACTGCAATATTTCAAGCATTAAGTTCTTGGTCTTGATTGGAAAATTAGTTTTTGAATGACATGGATTGATTCAAGCTAAAAACTCGAACCTATAACTTGAAATTTAGATCGAGTCACATGCAAATTTGAGAAAATGATGCCAGGTATATTAGTATGTCTAAATGGACTTCCTAACTATTCATAAAGTCCATATTTGGTTTTAAAGTCCAAATAGTATCCACTTTTAAAATTAATTTTTGTAAAAACACAAGAACCATGCTATTCATCTAACATATCATCAAGCCTAGAAATGGCTTTACCAACATTTTACCATAATATTGTTGATAGCACGACAATCAACACACATCCTCCAAGTTCCATCATTTTTAGACACAAGCAACACCTGAACAACATATAAACTTATGCTTTCTCTTGTGTATCCTTTTGACATTAGCTCCTCTACTTGCTTTTGAAGTCCCTTTATCTCATCAAGATTATTTTGATAAGTTGGTCAAATAAGAATAACAGCTCCAGGTACTAGATCATTTTGATGTTCAATTCTCCTTATCGATAGCAAACCACTAGAAATATCTTTGAGAGATACATCTTTAAATTTTTGTAATAAAAAAACAGACACACTAGGAAGTTAATGATCAAGTTTGTTAGTGTTAAAATAAGCTTTTTGTATAAAAGTACACTCATTGGCTTGTTAGAATAAAAAAAAACACTCATGATCTCACTCTTTTTTGTATAAAAACTTGTATGTTTCTTTATTTTTCTCTTATGACTCACTTTATTTTCTCTCCCTTAAAACTCACGGCCTCACCAACATTTTCACTCCCTTTTATCCTTTCCTTGATTTTCAGTCCCCTCAGCCTCACTTTCTTTTTCTTTTTTTAATTTCAATTGGTCTTTATAAACCTATTTTGAAGATAATTATACAAAAATGATAGATTTTTTTTTATCTTATACAAACGAATACCTATTTCTAAGAGCATCATTAACAACCACTTTTCTATCAAATTGCCATACCTTTCCATAATAAATGAATCATATTTATATGAATCACATCACACAAACCTCATCAAAATACTTCCCAATTGAAAATGACACCAAAACCTAATTTGTAACCTTTATTTCACAATATTCATTTAATCATTAAAGCCTATAAGGTTTATGATGTTTAATAGTATTCAAATTCAATCTTCTAACAATTATAGTACTAGCGACATTAGTAGAACTCTAACTATCAATAAGCATACTACATACATATTATTAATATGACATCTTGTATGAAAGATATTATCTCTATGCTACTTCAAATCATTTTTCTTAATCTTAATATTTAGTGCACGCTAAATAACAAACAATTCCCCATCAACCAGATACTCCATATCTCTTCACTAACATCCTTAAGTGACGACATCTCATCATCATTATTATCACTTTGAGATTCAATCTCACCGTGATCCTTTAAAATCATAACTCATTTGTTTAGACATTGATAAACTATATGTTCAACCCCTAAACACCTAAAACAATTAATATCATGATTGTAAGGAGGTTGAGTATTAGATTTACCTTTAAAATCAATATCAATCTCTTTCTTTGTCTTAGATGATCTGACCTTAGCACTCATAACTGGCTTAGCTTAAGCAACCACATCTCTTTTATAATTCAACCTCCATGATGAAAAATAACTTGAATTACCTATTTATCATAAACTTCCCTAACATTTTAGTTGCCTTTCCACCTTCGTAGCCATGTGAACCATATCCTTTAATTCAATATATTATTGTAATTTAATAATATTGGCAATATAACAATTCAATCTAGTAAAAACTTTCGTAATTATCGTTTCTCTATCTTCCACTACATTAGCCCTAATCGTGGCAATCTCCATCTTTTTACGATAATCTTCTACACTCTTAGAACCCTAAGTTAGACTTTGCAACCTCTAATATAACTCCTGGTAATAGTGTTTTGTAACAAAACTCTTCCTCGTAATTATTTTCATCCCCTCCCAACTATGGGTCTTTTATGGTTTCTCCTTCTATATAAAACAATTTGATCTCATCAAATTATAGCATAATCAATAAACTCAGTGATGAATTTTATCTTTTTCTCCCACTCTAAATAAGCTTCAGGATCGTTTCTATCTTGTAACACTGGAATTTTCATCTTAATACTCTCCAAGTTTCTATCTAAACAATCATGATACCTAAAATCTTGAATTTCACCCCTATGACTGAATTGATCACCTCGATAAAATCCATCAACTTTTCAGTTTCTAGGCCACTAAAATCTATCCCCTTGGCTGAATGAAGCATAGTCATAATCTTCGACTTTTTCCCATTCATTTTCATCAACAAACTCATATATAGATGGTGCAGCTCCCCTTTTTGGCCTTCTAACATCTTGACTTCTTTGAATTGACACCTCTTGTAAACTAGTAATTGCAACCTCTTATCACTCCATTTAGTTTTGCACTTCACCAAACATTACATTCATCCTTTCAAACTATTGTTGCATGGCTTATAACAAAAAATTAAAATTTAAAAAACAAGTTAGTAATAAGAAAAAAATGTCCCCACACACTCCCTCATTTGTTTATGCTCTAATAGATGTCAATTCTCTTGTGTTTCACTCAAATATGTATTTTTCATGATAATATGCTCATCTTTTCTCCTTTTACCTCTTGTTCTCACCCTTTCAGCTATTTAAGGAATTAATCTTATACAACTAAATAAAAACAACTTAGTAATAAAATCCTTAGTATTTTAGACTCAAAAGCAACAAAATAACTACAAACTACAAAGAAAATGAATTACAAACATGAAAACACTAAAGATTACAAATCAGATACGAATATGATACGAACATGTAAAAACAAAAGCATAAACATGAAAACTAATGTAATATGACTCATTTAACCCAAAACTATATTCAGAGTACTAATATGACCAAATATGACAGTAGCAAATAAAGAAAGAATGTGTTGAAGTAAATTGACCCAATATGATTTGTTTTGTAATTTTAGAATTATTCAAACCTAAGTATGTCCAAATAACCCTGAAATCAAGATTTGAAATCGAGAAACCAAAAACCTAAAGAATATCATATTATAAGTGTAAATCTCTTACTTTCGAATTCAATCTTTTATAATTTAAAATCTGCGATATAATTTTTTTTTATCTCACTTCTTTTTATATATATGCTAGTGGCTTTATTTGACAGTAATGAAATCCAAAGACTTTTTTTAAAACTATGTTGCAATTTTAGAATTGAAGAAAAAACATTAAAACACCGTGAAAACTTAAAGATAAAGAGATATAACATAATTTTAGAGTCTTGCTCTAATAAAATTGATACGAGCCCAAATGATAATAACCCTTGAACCCACATACAAGAAAGAAACAACTCAAAAAAGCTAAAATCAATTTAAGAGTAGTAAAAACTCAACACAATGATTATTTGAACTAAGGTACCAAAGTTATTAGAATGAAAACCCCAACCCAATGATTATAAAAAATCACGAACTATAAGTTAAGGAAGAACATCGCAAGATTGTTGATTTGTGATAAGTTTAAGACAATTCAATGAATAATCAATAAATATGAGCAATTCTCGTACAAGCACATAAAATATTATTATGAAATCAAAGTCTGAAAAAAAAAAAAACCTGAATACAAACTAAATAACCCTATTTATAATAGGTAAACAATCCTAAACAAAGCTTAAAAAACAATAAAAGAGCACTAATCTAAATAGAAAAAGAATCCTAATCATTTAGGAAAATAATGTAAATTCTGTACAATAGCTCTAATCGCTATAATACTTTAATTCTATACAAAAACAAAGCGTTTAGAAACTTTTGGAAAAATCTCATCTTAATACAATGAATAATAAACAAATATACTTGTTAGCGTTAAATTATGCATTATAAAAAATACCGTCCAAAACTGAGTTAAACTTGTCTACCTCTTGCTTAAATCACATTAATTAAAATATGATCATTCCTTGTTGAAGTCTAGAAGTTTGACTTGCCCACGTGTGTGTGTATATATATATTCTATCTTGCATTATTTCATGTGTACATGATTTTAAATATTATTTTATGATTTATGGAGTATTAATTTTACGAAATCACAGTGCAATTGTTAAATAGAAAGTAAAAGGATAAACGGACATAAGTTGGTTTGTTAAATGAGAAGTAAAAGGATTTAATTAAAAAAAAAGTAATTGAGTAAAAAAATATAATTAATAATTAAAAAAACGATCTGAATGAAAAAATAAAAAAGAAAGTTGAGGTGATATTAAATAGTGTTTTTACTTATATATAAACAGTTAATTATTAAAAGAATTATGGGAATTTAAGTTGTTTCGAAACCAAAACTCGAAAGCCAGTTGTTTTGCAATGCAAATTACTATATGGTCTTTAACATGAGCATCGTAATGGAAGATTTATCTCTATAATAAGAGATCCACAAAACATCATAATATTAATATATCAGAAGCTTCTTTTAATAAAATCCCAGACACCATCATGATATTTGTTCGGCATCGAGTTTATAGTAGAGTATGAATCATCATAAAATATAATATAATGCAGCAGTCAAAAGTCAATATATTTACCTGGTTTGATCTTAGACAAGATTGTAAGTTAAAGAAATTTAAGAGATAAACATGAATCTAATTGTTACATTAATAATAGTCAAAGCTCAAAAAAGAAAATAAAAAAAGAAGGCATCTGTTTTGAAGATTTGGGAGTTCCCACCAACAGGAAGGGGTGATCTGCTCTTAGCTGATTCTATGGATTTGCTTTTATTTCCGCTGTACCAGAAAATAAAAACAGTAGCTTTTAATAGTCAATACATAAGACTGGCAGACAGACACGGTCAGTCAGTGTCCATGTCATGCTTACCTTAAAGTAAATAATCTGCTCATGTCATGTTGTCCTCTCCTGTCACTGGCAAAATAGTCCACATCTTCTTTGCATTTCTCTTCCCTTGTTTTGATTTGTCTACAGAACGAGAATTTTCTTGGAAACCCCTACTGCAACACCGTTATTAGCTGCTTGGTACTAAAACCAAACTGAATTTCTTGCCTTCTTTTTGTATTTTCTTTAGAATTAGAAAGCCAAAATATCTCTCTTCTTGATCATGCTTGCTGGGACGTTCTTCATTTTCTTGATTGTTAGTCTTGCTAGCTGCTTTTGGTTGCCGACGTTTCCTGAGGCAAAGCTGGTCCAAGAAGAAGGTATGTCTAAATTTCTTTCATTATGTTTGTCGCAGATACTGTTTTTTTAGCTGAAATGGGACTTCCTGGATTCTGGTTTTTTGTTCTCTGGGATTTATTGATGGACCCACTTGCTTGGTATTCGGGTGAAAATGTGTGGAAATGGTAAAAAAAATAAAAAAAAAAAGAATCTTGAGCATTGGGTTATTTGTGATTTATAGGCTGCTTTCTGATGGAAAAATGAAGGAACTTGGAATTTCGATGTTCGGGTTTTGTCCTTATGTCATTTATAGTAAAGTTTTCTGTTTCTTTGTTTTTTAAACAGATTTTGTTTTTGCTCACATGAGCTTACATTCATGTATGTGCACATATCTTCAAGCAAAAACTGAGCCCAATTTCTATTAAAGTGAATAAATAAAAATGCTTTTGCATCATAGAGCTTTGCAAATGTAGGAATTTATATATACATAGCACTTACTTTTAGCTACCTTGTATCTTACAACATCGACTGCTGATATGATGCTTATCTGTCCATGGATGATATTTAGTTGATGCTCTTGAAGAAATTGCACGAACATTGGGTTCTAAATACTGGAAGTTCAATGCTGATACTTGCGAAATTGAAATGGCTGGAGTAACTCAAGTCCCACCAAAGAACGCTGAGCAAAGGATAGATTGTGAATGCAACAATGGGAACAATACTGATTGTCACGTCACAAGAATGTATAATTCCCTCGCTTGCTACTAAGAAACATTATTTTGAATGCTCCACTTGTCTTTTGATAGGAGGCCTGGTCTTATTCAATACATATTTTGTGCTGTTCTTGCTATGGGTAGAAGATGCATATATGCATTGTTGATTATATGTTGTTTGTCAAGTTCACACTTTCTTTATGGGAAGTGCTGCATCTGAGAAGTATTATTTATTACACGGTATTGTATATTTGAATGTATACTCATATTTCAGAGAGCTAAAACATTATAACCTTCCCGGAGTGCTTCCAACTCAACTTGTTAAGCTTCCTCGTCTCCAAGTAGTGTAAGGGCCTCTTAAAATCTTTCCCTATCCTCTTTAATGTTAATATTCATTCCCGCACAGTTTTATTTCAAGTAATTTTCCTTTCGAGCGCAGTGATTTTGCTTACAACTACCTCAATGGTACTCTGCCACGTGAATGGGCTTCAATGCAGTTAACTTCAATGTAAGCTCTTGTCGACTTGCACAATCTCTTTCCTTCATTATCAATTATATTCTCCTGCATAATCAACATATTTCATGCAGAAGTGTTCTCGTAAACCGTTTGTCAGGGGAGATTCCAAAGGAACTGGGAAATATCACCACTCTCACCACCTTGTAAGTTGCAAGCTTATGCTCATCTTTTTAGTTTTCTTTATCTGGACATTATTATGGGGATTTGATTTATATGCATTTCCATACAATCCAACAGCTTTGGTGTTTTCATATGTTGCTATAGAGATATGTAATACTGTATTTCTGTTGCATCGTCTTAGAAATCTCAAGAGCTTCTGTTTTGTTTGCCTTTTAATCTTTATTTTTCATCAGGTCCCTCGAAGCAAACCAATTTTTTGGCACAATCCCCCCTGACCTCGGAAAACTGATCAACTTGCAGGAATTGTACATCTCATTTCTTCCCTTGTTATTTTAGTTTTTTCTTCCTTTTTATTTACATTCTAAAACTTTGTTCAAAGATCGAAGAGCATGTATTCTGATGGTTTGTTTCTCTGATATTGTGCTTTCAGGATGCTGTCTTCCAATCAGTTGTCTGGAAACTTGCCAGTGTCTTTTGCTGGACTAATAAATCTAACAGATTTGTAAGCTTTTGTAATACTTTTCTCTTTAGTTTAGACCTAAATGTTCCTGTGTTATTTGTGCCATATTAACAGCTTTTGATTGTATAATGCAGTAGGATAAACGATAACAACTTCAGTGGAACCATTCCTATCTTCATACAGAATTGGAAAAAGCTTAAAAGATTGTAAGATCCCTAATTTATTATAAGCTCCAATTTTGAGTTTTCAAAAAGGAGAACCGTAAATACATGCTCATTTTCTAATTTCCATTCTTTTAAATTTGAATGATTGAAGAGAAATGCATGCAACTGGCCTGGAGGGACCCATTCCATCGAACATTTCTCTTTTGAATAATTTAGCTGAGTTGTAAGTATAAATTTTATTTGTTTTCATCTATTTGTCTTATGTGAATACTTTTCTGTTTATTGATTAGATTAACAGTTAGGCTCAATCTGGCACACGCTATTATGCAGGAGAATTAGTGATCTAAATGGACCAACTCAGGGTTTCCCTATGCTCAGCAACATGACAGGCATGATCAAATTGTATGTTGACTTGTCATATCATCATACAAATTGAAGGAGTGAATGCCTTTTTCATTGATGTTGGCCAATTTAACATGATTTCATTATGTATACCAGGACTCTGAGGAACTGTAACATTTCTGGGAAGCTCCCTGCATACCTTTGGACAATGAAGAGTTTGGAAGCATTGTAAGTAAGAAATGTGTAGCTTCTTAAACTTGCAGTATTTGCATCATCTTCTTCTATGCTGTCAACTATGTATGCGTGCAATGTTTCTCTGATTGTCCAGAATAGCTTCACTTTTTGTAATCTATCAATATGCTTGACAAAGAAAAACTGCCACCTATATTGTCCTTTTAATTCTCAAGTTTGAGCAGCATTGACTATTTCAACTGTTGTTTCATGAACTCTGAAACAGTCTGTAAATCTTTTCCATGTGTTTATCAATATAGGAACTTAATAATAAGAAAGAAGGGAGAATGATTGGAATTATAATGGGAAAATTGTTCTAAATGTTTTGGTGGAAGGAAGATAGACAGTGTAGAGTGGGGCTTGCAAACTTAATTATAAGATAAAACGAGCAAGTGGTGCCATAAGCTTTTAATATGATCACGAAAACGGTGCATACTAGCAGTCATGTATGTCCTATGTATCTGTTTGATGTAAAGTTATTCGCATTTTTAACTTTAAAACAACCGGTGGCTTACAGTTTGACATTCAGAACTTAGAATTATGAGGAGCTGAAGGTCTAAATTATTGTTCTTGTCAAGTGCAAAATTTGTTTCTAAGAACCTGGTATAATTCGGAAACCCATTGTATCACTGTGTGTGTTTTTTTTTCCATTAAATTCAGCAGGCCAGATAGCATGTCGCTGCTCTCCTGTTGTTTGTTTCTATTTGCATAAAGTCATGAATTGGTATAAGACATCGAACATGAAAATGCAGTAACATTTGCTTCTTTTTGTTGTTTGTTTAATATTTTACATGGTTGAAGAGTTGATGTTTGTTGTTAGGAGCAGGAAAACAGCTAACATAATGCTAAGAAATATACAGATAAAATCTTTGGTTTTGTTTTTGGATTACTTCTGGTTTATCTTTTTCATAATGAAAATCTATGACCTATTCATATTATGATCATTATAGGGATGTCAGTTTCAACAAGTTGGTTGGAAAAATTCCAGACACCATAACTGCAGATCGCCTGCGATTCGTGTAAGTCTGGTTCAAATTTTAGGTTACATTTACTGAAATTTTAAAGAAACTCATCCCAAACAAAATTAAAAATGATAGTTTTTGTTTCGTGAAACATGATATCCATAAATGAAAGAGTAATCCGAACTTGTCTCTTGAAGGACAAAGCTGAAGTACATACATACTCTTAAAATTACCCACACAAGTAAACATATTTATCAAAGTTTCATGATCGTATTTGCTCCCTGGTTCTGGAGTCTAGACCCCCCTTTTTTTTTTTAATTTAATAAAGGAGCCCCTTGCCTAACTATGTTTCAATGAACAAGGGCTCTTGTCAAGGGAGACTTGGAGTCTTTTCTTTCTTTTCAGGACTTTTCCCATGAAATAGATACTCGTGTCTGAAATCTCCACCCTTGTGGTTGCAAGCTCAAAAATGTTAGCATTACACAAAATAATAGTGTAATATATCATAAAAATCCAGAAAATGCAACAATTAGACTTTTATATTGGATCTTTTCTAATTACTTCAGATATAGCCTACTAATATTGGCTGTTACTTTTTTAGCTATTTAACTGGCAACTTGTTAAGTGGAGATGTACCAGATTCAATCTTGAAGGACGGGAGCAATGTGTATGTATCTTGTCTGATGCTTGTTACAGATTATTCTTTATTCTTTATCATTTGTTTACTTTTTCTTCAAGGTGCTTAGCATTTTATTGCTCTAATCTCAATTGACTTTCTTGTGTAATACTTGTGTGCAGTGATTTTTCATATAATAACTTTGAATTGCAAGGCCCTGAGCAACCTGCTTGTCAAGAAAACATGTGAGAATACTATTAAAAGTTTTCCTATATATTTCCTGTTTGATATATTCTGGGAATTGATTTTTATTTTACATGTTCTTTTGATCTTACTAGGAATTTAAACCTGAACTTGTTCCGTAGCTCTTCAATGGGAAACAGCTCGTAAGATGCTTTCTCGAAATGTTTTTGGTTTTGTTGTTTGTTTGTGAACCAATTGAAAAATGATGGAGAAATTATAGAAGCTAGCATAGATTTTTCTGAATCTACTGTGCATGTTATGCTAAATTATTTTCATCCCCGCTCTTTGATATAGTTTTATTCAGAATCCCCTAAGCATATGTTATGCTAAGTTATTTTTGTTCCTACACTTTAATAGAAGGAGAATTCTTCCATGCAAGGGGACTTTCAGCTGCCCTAAATGTAAGTACATGTTATTATGAAGTTTGCAAACCAGTGATGTCCATTGCTCTCAATTTCCTACTGAACTTTATGAACTACTTTTGTAATTTCTTTGTTAACTCATGCATGAAATTTTGAATCACCTTCCAGTGTTTCGTGCAAATCTCAGCTGATTCCAGAAAAACTGAATATAAATAATATAGATTGTAAACCAAATTTGCCCCTTTACTTCAGAGGAAGCATTTTGATTAGATTTCTGGTTTTTCACTTAGTTCAGAAGAATATGCTATTTACATATGTTTCTTTGGCCTGTCTCGTAGCAACCTGAGGCTGCCTCTTATTACTTCTTCTGTACAACTAGTTGAATGGCAAGTATTTAAATAAAAGGAATATATTCTGCAGTAGCATTGTACATAATGCACAAACACTTCTTGCCCTAGCACAGTCCAAAAGTAAAAGATCTACAAATTCAATGGCTTCTTGTTACATAAAATCTTTGTTTGATAGGATTTTTCTCTCCTCTGAAAATGTTCTACCATGAATATCCTTCTGCCATGCTGCTTTCCATGAAAGGAAGACACTTCGGATAAATCTATAATTGTCTAGACAGCCTTCCAAGGGAAGTCAGGTCTTCCATCAAAATTCGCATTCTGAGTAAGATTACCACTGCATGTCATCTTAGGCTCACATTATCTTTAAAACTAGAGAACAACAAGAAATGTTCAGAATCAATTGCCCAATCTTGTGCACTCCTGAACTATATGTAAACAGAGGTTTACCATTTACTTGGATAGAACTCATCAAAGCATCTCTCTCACTAGCACACTCAAAAAGTTTCAAGAATTGGGCTTTTACCACACCAGTATCACGTCTAATCAACGTAAAATCCTCCCTTTGTTCATAATCAAATTGATTTATAGATTCTATACCCTATTTAGCAACAATAACCAATCTCCATTTTAATTACTATCCATCATAGACATCAAAAACCACTTGCAATGACTGTTGTCAAGTGTTTACTGAAACCTACTATTTTGAAGGAAGCTTAAACCCCACCCCACCCTCTCCTTCAACTAGCTGTACATGGTATTATATTGCTCCTCGTAGTACCCCCTAAATCTCCTTCAAACCTTCTCAAGCCAGCTTTGGAGTAAAGGAAATAAGGTATTGGAAAAACAGTCATTAGGGAGATCTGCAAGGATACTGATCGGCTAGCATCCATAGCAAAATGTTTGTATCATTTCGCTGCAACACTAAATATTGTTGAGTTCGTGACACATTTTCTTGGAACTTGTATTTAAAAGGAACGGCCCTCCAATGGAAGCACAAAACATGAATGTTCATTGCAGGAAGGGCCATTATTAGCGTAGTGAAAGAGTTGAGGCCTGTAACCAAGAGCTTACTGGTTTGAGGCATGAAAGGCATATCTCATGCAGAAAAGCTGACAGTGACAGTTTTATCTATGTCCTAACCGCAACTGGAAAAATGGTCCCTTGTTTTAGGAAACAATCATCCAAAATCCTCGTGCATTAATAAATTGGGCTGTAATAATTATCATTTCAGCCTGCACAGGTGTAATAACACATGCGCTGTAATGAGTAAACAATGTACTTAAAATGCATTCAAGCATGTGTCATCAACTATATGACTGGAACATTGAAATAAATAAAATAATCATATGTCCTTTATCTTCTCTCATTCTATTTCTTTGTGGGCAGATTCAAATTGTTTACATGTTAACAGTGGTGGAAAGGATGTAATCATCAAGGAAAATAAAACAACCTTTTCATATGAAGGAGATGGACAAGAAGAAGGTGGCGCAGCTAAATATTTTGTAAATGAGAAAAGCTTCTGGGGGTTTAGTAGCTCTGGAGACTTCATGGATGATAATGATTACCAAAATACTCGCTATACTGTATCTATGCAACCATCAACCCTCCCTGTATTATACTCGACAGCTCGCATATCCCCAATTTCTCTTACCTATTTCCATTATTGCTTAGAAAATGGGAACTACACAGTAAACCTTCACTTTGCTGAGATACAATTTACTAATGACCTGACGTATAAGAGCTTAGGCAGGCGTATCTTTGACATTTATGTTCAGGTATGTAGTTACACTAATGTGAAACCATGCATTTTTTTGGCTGTTGTTGGAAGGAAGACTTAACTGGACTTCTTTATCTCAGGAAATATTGGTTTGGGAGAAATTCAATATTGAAGATCAGGTTGGCAGTGCTGAAAAGCCTTTAGTGAAACAAGTATTGAATGTCAGTGTGACTAATAATATGTTGGAGATCAGATTCTATTTTGCTGGGAAAGGGACGACAAGGATTCCTGATAGGGGAGTTTATGGTCCCATCATATCAGCCATCTCTGTGTTTTCTGGTATGTCATTTGCTTGAGATTTATTCTCGATCATATAATTTCCAACAGTCCTGTATATATGATTGCTTTAAAACCAGCACCACTGAACAAAAGCAGAAGATTTTAGAGCTGCATCACACATTTTTGACATGTCTCGGGAAGGAAATTTTATATTGTGATTTAAATCTCCGATCTCTGTGTGTGATTAATTTTTCTGTTTAATTGGCAGATTTGAAACCTTGTTCAAGTGGGAAAAAGAAGGGAACTGTTTATGCGGTTGCTGGAGCTGTTGTAGCATCATGTCTTATTGCCATTATACTAGGAATCCTTTGGTGGAAAGGCTACTTGCCAGGAAAATGGTGCCGGAAAAAAGGTAATGCCGACTCGGATTTGTGTTAATAGTTTTAATAAAATTCCATTTTGCATCCATGTTTGGCAGATGTTGGAAGAATTGTATGTGGGTATAACTTGCATAGCCGTCTAACAACCACAGCCTCAAATGGAGTCCTTGTTCTGGGATGAGAGTATGGACTAGCTACAAACAAATTTAGATTTCTTTACTATCATCATGCATGCACATTTAGGGAAAAGATTAGCCAAAAAGGCATCAAAGTTTCATGGGCTTATCGTTTTTTCTGATACGAGTGTCTTCAATAGTTCACCTCAAGATGATTATGCACAATTAATTGAGAAAAAAACTAGTTTCTGTGATAGTTTTACTGTGCATTGTATTGTGCAGCGTGAGTGAAATCATTGTGGATTTCAAAATTGTTTGTTTTTTTTTTTTTCCTCTTTCAACCTTGCTGTTTTTTGAGGTTTGGGTTTGATAGTTTGTTTCGATTTGATTTTTATGAGGTTATTGCATTGTCAAAAAAAAAAATACTATAATATTTGATTAATTAATGTTTGATTTTGCAATAAAAATGGATATTTTATTGCTTAAAAAATTTAAAACTACAAGGACTAAATTTGATTGAGGAAAGAATATAGGGTTTTTTTTTCTAACCATTGTTCATGAGACCCCTTTTTACACGTTTTAGTCTCCAAGGTTTTTCTTTTTTGATTCCTTTAGTTTAAAAATTTTGTTTTTGATCTAGAACTCCATTTTATTTATCTGTGTTTAAGAGAAGAGAGAGTCATTGAAAAATAACAAAGAACATAGAAAGTTATCGATTATCCATGTTTCGATAACTAAAAAAGTCAACTATGGTGTCAATACATTTCATTTAGCGAAAGGAGTTTCAATTAGATGTTTTTTTTATCTTGGAAAAGTAGATTGAGTCTCATAATTTTTTCTTCATTTAGTTTTTTTTACCAATTAAATGTTGATTTAAGATTAAAAATGAGTTTATTGAGGTATATGTGGTGTTATCTGGGTGTTTTTAGGTGAATAAATGGTTTAAAACGAGTTTTTAGGTCAAATTAGAGGTGTTTGTTTGTGCAGTTGGACTGTATTTTAAAAAAAAATTGAATTTTTTTAGCTTCAAATTAATAATTTTTTAATGTTTTTTGATCGTTTTGATGTGCTGATGTTAAAAAATAAAAAAAATATTTTAATATATTTTCGAGTAAAAACACTTTAAAAAACAATATATACTATACTTTCAAATAGACTTTTAGTCGAACCTAGATTTTTCAGCCACTTGATTTGCATAAATTGACAACATGTTATCTATTATTACAAGTGATGCGTTGTTTGTTTAATTTTTATTTTATTTTAAATAAGATTGATTATGTTATCAAACAAAAAAGTAAAAAAAATAAAAGGGCTAGATGCTCGTGACTAGCTGGCAGCCCATGCTCACATAACCTTATTTTTGTTGGCCTCATAACCTTATTTTTGTTGGCCTAGTAGTGCTAGCCTAAGGCCGAAACGACTGGAATAGCTCTACGTTGTTTTTTTTAATGTTTTTTATGTGTTGATGTTAAAAAATAAAAAAAAATATTTTGATATATTTTCGAGTAAAAACACTTTAAAAAACAATTTATACTATATTTTCAAATAGGTTTTTAGTCGAACCTAGACTTTTCAGCCACTTGATTTGCATAAATTGACGACATGTTATTATCTATTATTGCAAGTGATGCGTTGTTTGTGTAATTTTTTTTTTATTTTAAATAAGATTGATTATGTTATCAAACAAAAAAGTAAAAAAAATAAAAGGGCTAGATGCTCGTGACTAGCTGGCAGCCCATGCTCACATAACCTTATTTTTGTTGGCCTCATATTTTTGTTGGCCTCATAACCTTATTTTTGTTGGCCTAGTAGTGCTAGCCTAAGGCCGAAATGATTGGAATAGCTCTACGTTGTTTTTTTTTAAAAAATTGATTAAAATTAATTATAATAAAATAATCAAAATTATGTTTTTTTTATTTTATTCAATTAAATACCATACTATAGTATTTTATTATATAATATTAACAAATGTGTTTTTTGACAACCCTTTATGATTATTATGTTTTACTTGAATTTTAATCAAAATTTGTTGTGATTAAATTATTAAAATTATATTTAGGATTTTATTCTATTGGATACCATTTAACCTGCCATTTATTTTCATATAAGATTATAGTGATTTTTTATATTATTATATATTAACTTTCCATGTGGACTGTTTTTAAATATGTGGTTATTGATACTCAATGAAGATAAGTGTTTTGTTTTGTTATATTTTTATTTCCAATTTCTTTAATAGTTTTTTAGGGTGATCACTCTTCGATTTTCAATGTATTTTTCATATTATGCTAATTTTTTATTTGAAAAACAATATTTTTGATAAAAAATTATTTTCGTTGAAAGAATAAGAAACACAACTATCGATTTATTTTATTCAACACACGATATCAACTTTCCAATGCCAACCAATTCTTTTTTATTATTATTAAAAAATAACTTTTAATCCTACCCACACAACGTATACATCTTCAAGTTTGACTTGCATGATAGCTCATAAAGATGCTTTTCTGAGGGAAGAAAGGAAGCTTACTATAGACATGCTCATGTTGGAGGACGCGAGATGCCTTTTCAACAGGGTTTCATGGTCTTCTCAGTATTACATCAAAAGACTGACAATTCATTGTCACTTTACGCCCTGTCTCCTACTTGAACAGATGCTGAAGGACTTAATTTTCCAAATGGAACATTTTCTCTGAAACAAATTAGAGCTGCTACTGATGACTTTGATCCTTCTAACAAGATTGGAGAAGGTGGTTTTGGTCCTGTATACAAGGTACTAGGCAAAAGTTATCAGCTTTCCCGTTTGGAGTATATATCTTCTGCGTCTCCCTTTTTTATGTCACAACCATATGAAGTTTTTGATAGAGGCCAGCGTGCAGGGTCAATTACCTGATGGTACTGTAATAGCGGTGAAGCAACTTTCATCAAAATCAAGGCAAGGAAATCGCGAATTCTTAAATGAGATGGGCATCATTTCTTGCTTGCAGCATCCGAATCTTGTGAAGCTGCATGGATGTTGTATTGAAAGTGACCAGCTATTATTGGTTTACGAGTACATGGAAAATAATAGTCTTGCTCGTGCTCTATTCGGTGAGTGTTCATCATATGGAATGAGCAATTTCATGTAAACTATTATAATGCTGTAATCGAAAGGCTCATATGGATAACGTTTTCATTGAGCAAGCCTTGTTTTCTTCTCGGATGATTTGTAGGTCATGAAATCAATCAGCCTAACCTGGACTGGCCTTCAAGGCTTAAGATCTGCATTGGGATAGCCAGAGGCCTAGCTTTTCTCCATGAAGAATCAAGATTTAAGATTGTTCACAGAGACATTAAAGCTACAAATGTGCTACTTGATGGGGATCTGAATCCTAAAATATCCGATTTTGGATTGGCTAGGCTTGATGAAGAAGAGAAGAGCCACATCAGCACCCGAGTAGCTGGAACCATGTTAGTCACCGCTTGCTTTAATAAATGAAAACCTGAAATTTCTGGTATCTTGTTCCTTTTCAATGTTAAATTACAGGAGTTCTTTATCTTGATATGCAGAGGATATATGGCACCAGAATATGCACTGTGGGGTTACTTGACCTACAAGGCAGATGTTTACAGTTTTGGGGTTGTGGCCTTGGAAATTGTTAGTGGGAAGAACAACAATAACTATATGCCAAGCGACAACAATTGTGTTTGTCTCTTAGATTGGGTAATCTTCTTCCTGTGCTTAATACATTGCGCACTTATGTTGTAGCTTGCAAGACTCAATGTGGAAGTTTTAACTTACGCGTGTTGCAGGCCTGCCATTTGCAACAAAGTGGGAGTTTTATGGAGCTTGTTGATGAGACGTTAAAATCTGAAGCTAACATGAAAGAAGCAGAAATTATGGTTAAGGTAGCTCTCTTGTGTACAAATGCATCCCCAACACTTAGGCCTACAATGTCGGAGGCAGTGTGCATGCTTGAAGGACGAATGGCTGTTCCTGACACAGTTCCAGTACTTTCATATACCGATGATTTGAGGTTCAAAGCCATGAGAGAACTCCGTCAGCATGAGCAAAGACATAGTTTCAGTGGGAGCCAAACACAAAGGCCAAACACTGTTCAAATGTTTAGCTCTTCGTCTATATCTGAGAACACCAGTTACGAGATAAGCTCAGAACCAAAACTCTAATCATGTTCCAGAGCATTATTTGGGGTTCTTAACAGCTGGGATGTACAGGCTCTGTCGCTGTTGTGATGTTGAGTTTCAGCTATTTATTTGAAATTTAACTCGCTGACCGCTTCATCGTTCACCATAAAAATCTGGTGAGGAATTCATCGATATGACGTAAATTTTTGTGGTGTATATATATATATATATATACATATTTTTTTTTTCAGGTTGAAAAAGGGAGGACTGGTTTGAATTATTTTTTTATATTAAATTACAAATTCATTTTATTCAAATTTGTCACTCTGTACACACTTGGAAATTTTTTGAAGTTGTCTTCCTCGTACATTTCCATAATTTCTAATCGTTAATTTTGTTCTGTTTCGTTCAGAATAACTGATATCTCTTATTGCAGTTTAAAAAATAGAATAATTTATTACAGATTTTATCTTATTTAAAATCTCGGTCTATTCCAGAAACTCCATCCAAATTCTAGCTGGATTGTTCTGGTTCCATTCCAATCGTTCTGTTTTAGTCAAATAGTGTTTTTTTTTTTAAAAAAATATTATCTAGTTTTACGATATCAATTATATTTCTTAATCCGACTGTTGGATTGGGTTAAAGTTTTACGAGAAATCTCCTTATATATTGTTATATCTCATGTTAAAGTTTTAGGGTAATTGGAGTTTAGAAAGGCCTTACAAGATTGCCAATGTTATTTTTGTAATCTTGTTCAAAATCACAATTTTGTTCAGAAATTTTATTTTATTGTTTTTTTTTTAATTGAATTTTTCTTAATTTCATCATTAAACAATGAGATTATTGATAATTGAGTTTTATAATTTGTTTAGATTTGCTTTATTTGAGGTTATTATAGTCTCATGACTTGAGTCATGAATTTGAAAAGTTAATCCAGGTTGACTTGAGTCGATTTAATATGTTGTCGTCTCAATATTGTTTTTAAAACAAAAAAGATGTCTTGAATATTTTTTTAGTCAAACAATATTCTTATTACTCATTTAGATTGTCTTTAGACCTGTCGAGTTGATTAAATCATTTTAGTCCAACTTTTATTTTTTTACTTGTGTTTGAAATTTGAGTCACATAATTTCAAGTTAATTTATTTTTAGATTTAAATTGAAATATTTGTTGAATTAAATATATAAACAATATAACTCTAAAATAACACGTTAAAACCCTCCTAAACTAAAACATATTATTTCAATTGAAAAATTAAAACACATTGACAAGCTAATCTTGAAGTGTACATTAACACAATTTAATGGGAAAGCTTTGTAAAGATCATGATTTGTTCCATTTTACAAGATTTTAATGGGAAAAATGTTTGGTGTCTGCCTTGTGTTCAATTAGCAGGGGCAAAGAAATGACGGGACTTCAAAAATAAAACGGAGAATCAACTATCAAGATACCAGGCGAATTTGTTCACCGAAGTACTGGGCCTTTCATTGAATTGGCGTTTGTATATATTAATTATAAATAAGGTTTGCTAAAGAAATCTAGTCGATAAGCCTCTGTAGCACAGTGGTAGTGCATTTGCCTTTTAAGCAAGAAGTCGTGAGTTCGAACCTCACCAGGGGCATTCTTGTTTTTAATTTAATTTTTATTTTTTTACCAACCCCTAATTCTTCTTCATGTTTAAACTACTGTACTTAGTCAAAACAAAGCAAGTAAATTTAGCAGTTTCATCCTCATGTTGGATCCTATTTAATTAATTAATTAATTAATTAATCAAAGATTTAAAGTATGTAGCTGCTGGGCTGTGTAGAAAGAGAGAGAAAGCATTGTTTTATTAAACAATAATGGATGGATGACATTTCACCTACTATTGAATATTGACCCATCCATCCAGCTAAACGAGAGTGAAGTGCGGGGTAGGAAAAAGGAGTCATGTCTGCATCCGTCAACTTCAACGGATTGGTCACCAAACTGGCTATTCTGGGCTATTAGTATACAAGGTATCATAATTTGGAGAATTAACACTTCCGCATAAGGTTTTCTTGAAGTAGAGCACAGTTTTGGAATCTGTTGCAGTTCACAAACGCAATATTTAATTATATTTAATTGATATTATGATTATAAAACGTGATATCTATTGAATATTATTATGAGACATTAAATTATAATAGTCATTGCATCTAAATCTAACAATAAGGGTTGTTATGAGATTTATACAACTTTAATTTTAATGGTTATTTAATTTGTTAATCGTACATTTAATTTAGTTAATGTTTTTAGATAATATTATTTTGAAATTTTATTAAAATTTTAACAGAGTTTTTTCTATATAAAAACTCTATCTCAAATATTATTTTGCTTAAAAATACATGCAAATAACCACAATAACCAAACACAATAAATTCTTACATTTCATAATCGCAAATAGCCTCAGATTTACCAGTCAAAACACAAATCTCAATTATTTTCACCCACCACATTTATGAACTATATTTCTATATCAGAATATTTTCATAAGATGAATGTAAATAAATAAATATATTTATATACAAAAGGAATATGAAATACTTAAACAATGCAATATTTTACTAATTATTTCTCCAAAATATGTCTACATAATTATCTATCTATCTACGTCTATGTTGTTTACTAAATGATTTAGACTCATCAATAACGCGACTGCATCCTACTTTTGCTCTTACTTGAGTGGCTTTGTCCTCTGTCATGACATCATCAAGGGTTAACTTCTCTTCAAAGTTGTCAAGTGCATTGCATCAAACATTGAACCATCGGGACACATTAACCTAATATTGAATGATAAAATTAAAAAAAAAATTAACTAAAAAAAGGATAAAAAAAAACTCAAATCAATCTACCTAACTTACATAGGTTATAATATAGTGATAACCCCTTAGAGAAAAAAAAAACTTACGAGTTCAATTCCTAATCAACTCAATGTTGAAAGATTAAATTGAAAAAAAATCAAATAATAAAAGGATAAAAAATAACTCGAGTCAACTCAGGTTAACCTCCCAAACTCGGGTCAAGAGACCAAGATAACTCCATAGAAAGGAAATAAAAAAAAAATTATAATGTCCAATTCCCAATCAACCCAAATTTAAATGAAAAAAATTGATAAATAAAACATTCAATTAAAAAAGGATAAAAAACCTGAATCAACTTGGTTAACTCGCAACTTGAGTCATGAGACCATAATATGCTCATAGAAAAAAAATTTATTACAAAGCTCAATTCTCAATTAACTCAATGTTGAAGGATGAAATTGAGAAGAAAATTAATTAAAAAATAACAAAAAATTAACCTGAGTCTACACAGCTAAACTACAAAACTCATTACTCGGGTTATAAGACTAGGATAACTTAATAGAAAGAAAATTAAAACAAATTATAAAACTCAATACCTAGTAAATCTAATGTTGGTAGAGAAAATTGAAAAAAAAAATTGAAATTAATAAACAATCCTCAAATATTTTGAGGACCAAAGTAAAAAAAGCCTTGGCATTTCATTGTTCATTGCTACAATGAAATGCCAGGCCTTTATACTAGCTATTTGATAAATGCTTCACTGCGAGTCAAATATTTTTTCTCTCTTAAAAAAAGCATATTTGTAGATTTTTACAACATGTTTTTGTATATAAAATAAATCCCAAGCAGAATTCAAAACGTTCATGAATTATCTATTTAAATAAATCGAGAACTATTTATGCAACAAAAAATATTATCAAGCCTGATCCCTACCTAGCCATATTTAATTAACCAAATATGTGACTCAGGTCATGGACTTAATTATGTTCAACAATGTATTTTTTATATTCTTTTTTATCTAAAATAATCACTTATAAAATTAAGAACCAACAAAATATCAAAGTGATTGGAAAAAAAATCAAACCAAAACAAATTATGTTGCTCAATTAATAATCAACCAAATATTAAATAATGAAATAAAAATACAATTATAGTGAATAAAAATATAAATTAAAAAAGGCCCAGAGTTCTTGGGCCTTCAGAAAAAGGCCCAAGTGCGTAGGCTTGGAGTTGCCCCCGTGCTCGGGCCTTTTTTTAATTTTCTTAAAGGGAAGATGCTCCATAATGCTTTGAAAAAAGAAATAGTAGGCAACGTGTCGCTTGCATTACCTAGATTCTAACAACCTCCAATTGCTGTAAAATCAGGCTGGTCTATTTCAGATAAAAAAAAGCCCATTTCAACCATATTTTGACATGAAAAAAAAAAAAAAAACTCTTAACACCTTATAAAACATATTCATAGCTTATAACAGCCTAGAAATTGGCTTCAAAACTCACAATTAACCCGAAAATAAATTTTTTTTTTGGGTTCAGATCTAACATTCTAGCAAGTTTAAGAGGAAAAAAGCACACTGTATAAACTTTTTCGTGACCGAAATCGGTCTTAATCGAGATTCTCTCTCTCTCTCTCTCTTTCTATCATTAGAATATGACCACTTTTTCTCCCCTCTCTTAAACCAAGGACTAAAAAAATAATGAAAATAAACTTTGAAACCAAAATTGAATTTCATAAATTGTTAGAAACTGAAATTTTATAATTTGAAAACTTGGAGGACCAAAGTGTACACTTAACCTCAAGTTTAGAAAAACCATCTTTTTTATCGCTTTTTTCACCTTAGTCTTCTATATTAATTGACCATTAATTTAGACCTATAAAAGTGTAACAAAAATAAACTTAAAAAAAGGCAAATCACTATAGCAATTTAGAGTTATTTGTTCCTTGGTGAATGATAGCATGAGAACAATATTTTCACTACACCTTTTAGAATATTTCTTAATTAATCAATCTTTCCTATCGAACCAAGAATATATTGAAACCCATCATCTCCCTTGTCTCATTCATCATTCCTCCCGACAAATAAAATATAAACCAATTTTGATCCTTTGCGTCAATACCCCACATTTTTTAACAAACGATTATCGATAATAAAAATTACTACATATACATATGATATGATCTAATGAAAATGTTAAAAATTTAAAAACAAAAACCTAAAATTTTAAAAAATGATATAAATAAAACCCTTTTTAAAGTTGGAGACATGACAAGAAAACTAGTTTATACCGATGAAAATTAGTGATGGAACTTACTGAAGAATTAGCGATGAGAATTCATTTATTTTTAATTTTTTTCTTTAGAAAATTATGAAAAAAATTTAAATTTGTTTTTAAAAAATTGTGTTAGTAAATTAAATATCCCTCCATTCTTTTAAAAAATGGCTCTCCCCTAAAAATTCTCGTAACAAAAAAATGTTTACCTAGAGAATATTCTGTCAATAAATATGTTGTAATTCAAAGTTTGAAAAAAATTCGTTACCCTCATTTTTTGAAAATATTTTCCTTCCCCTTAAATATATATATATATATAAAATACCAACGAAATATTAAGCCAATAATTTGAGTTTTAGGCAAAATTTAGCTTCCTGCCCTTTTGAAAATATTTTCTCTCCCCCTCCAATTTGTATATCTCTTTCTTATTTCCAAGAGTTTTTTCCTTATCACATACTCTAACTCCCTCTTATGTTCTCTCTTCTATCCCCTTCCACTCATACTGTTTTATTCCCTCTCCATCTTCTTTCTTCTTTCTTTCTTTCTTTATTCTTTTAATTTCTCTCCTTGTTTTTGTTGGTTTTTTAAAAACACATACACGCAACGAAAATAATAAATTTAAAATTATTCGGGAGTTCTAAGAATCTCGTTAGACAAATATAGAGTTGTTTAAGGTTTATACGAAGATTACTTGAAGTTCAAATATTCTTTTGAGTTTTGAATATTTGCTTTAAGGCTGGGTTGTCGCAACTCACAAAGTGTCCAAGTGTCCGGTCTCTAACGATAGTCCAAATTAACCACTAGTGAGAAATATTGTAAGCCTTTTCAGGAGAGAGATTGTTATACCTTAGAATGCTAGCTCTTTTGTTTTGTATTTTAGGTGTTTACATACTATATTTTTCTCACTATATATATAACATTTTATTTATAGGAAAATTGAAAAAACCTTCTAAATGGTAAAATATCAATTTCTCCCTTAAATAATGTCATATATATTATTTTAGGATAACTTTAGAAATGTATTCAATTAAGTTCCTGCTTGATGTTTTCTATAGTTCTAGAATTGAAATACCCTGTATTAATTACATTCTAGTTCTCAATTTTTAAAATTTATTTACAATCAAGTCACATTTGATTAATCATCTTATTTTAACATCTGACCAATGGTTATTATGTGTGTGACCCAACAGGTTCCCTAATAAGTTGGCTCAAATATAAATCATAATCCTAAATAAAATAAGAAAAAAATAAATAAAACAATTTAATTTATTATAAATTCATTAATTGATTGATTTATATTTGAAGATCAAGTACAATATCTAGCAACCTGTCATAATCCTCTAAATATTATAAAAGTCATAAGTGGTTTAATTTAACCTTTCAATGACTAGTTTCTCTGTGTAATTATTATTCATTCATCAATAATGTCTTAATTTAAACATTATAGCATAAAATGTGTATGCTTTGTCGAATTATGTTAGTTCTCAACATTATAGTAATTGATTCTTTGAATATAATTTAAAACTATTTTAAAATCTTATTCCATATTGGCCAAAGATTTACAATCAAACTATTTAAGAACAGATAAAACATTTTTTCTAATTCACCTAGGATGATAAATCCTCTCTTAATTACTCATATACCTTCATATAGTTTATGCTATACTTAACATCTATCCTTTTGTAACTCTTGATTAAGACAACGTGTGGTTAGGATCAAAGTATAACACTCTCTATATAAGATAACTTAGTGACCTCAAGTCTAAGGATCACTTACATAAATATCACGATAGCTTTTCCATAGACATACTAGGTGATCTCTTCATAAAAAATTCTCTAACGGGTTAGTTTAGTGTACATGTCATCTAACAAATACTTACATATTAGTTTCAGGTATCTCATATACCTCAGCTTATGAGAACAACTGTTTTCTTTCATAAAAAAAGAATATAATATGCACCGATCTCAACAACTCTAATTAATGTCTAGTCTTGATAGAACATTGACTATAAATATTTAGGAACAATGTTTTGATGCAATAAGAATCTCATAATTATAACAACTTTATAACACCCCCTACAACTCTATGCCCATGAAATTAGATGTTTACACCCTAATTCTTCCACAAACATCTCAAACATCCTACATTTTGAGATTCTGGGCTGATCAAGTTGATATCTTTGAATGGTTGAATTTGAAGTTACAGACCTTCAAATTGAGTAAGGTTGGATCCAAATGAAAGATATGCACCTCCTCTACCAACTTCAAGGTGGTTTCCAATTACATTTACATCAGAGTTGCTTCGGCGAAACCTTGAAAGTGGTCAATCCAATCAGCCTTGACTATGACACCTATTTTAAAAACCACCTATTTTTTGTGTGTGTTCACATTTAAAGCTTCTCAAAGGGTTCTTATCAATAGCTTTAAAACCTTTATCTCAAGATCAAAGTTTAGAAATAACTTCTTGCCCTCCAAGTCAAGCAACACCACAAAAAATGTGAACACACACAAAAAATAAGATTCCCTCAAAGATAGAGCTTTTGTCTAGAACCCTCACATTTTGATTAAAGGGCTAAGATTTGATCAATCTTTAAGGGAATCCACCAAAAAACTTAGAAAAATCCTATAAATACCCCTGTAAATCAAAGAAGAAAAACAAGGAAAAAAAGACAGGAAATACATGGGGAAATGCTATATTAATATACTATATTATGAAGGTTCAAGAGTCTAACATTGAAGGTCTAATAAGCTTTGGAAAGAAAGAGAGTGAAAGGAAAAGAACGAAGGAAAAGAGAAGAAAAAACAATAACTTATAGTCAATAAGCTTAAAGAAGGTATAACCATGTAAAAACTCGAAGGTGGAGTCCATGTGGCCTGCCCATTCATGATTTCTTAATGTTTAAACCATTTTTTATGTTTTTTGTACTTGTTTTAGTTCTATGATGTTTTCTAGTCTTGTTTTTTATACTTAAAAATGTTGTGTTTATTGTTTAAATCTTGTTTGGAGTTGATGTTGATGTTACTGAGTGTTAAGACAATATATGTATGATAAATCTTGATGAAATAAAGTAGTTTTAGACTATGTCAAAAGGTGGTAGTAGATGTTTGATGCCTTTTTTGTTTTTATTAATGTATGTTCTTGGTTCCTGAGCATGGTTTGGGTTTCAAGTGTTCAAAAAGTCAGTTTTGAATCAAAATTTGATGTTTTTGCTGGCGGTCATTGGAGCTGCAGTTATGAAGTTGAAATTTAATACATATTTGTGATGATTTAATGTTTTTTGTTACTTCTTTGGGTTCAATTATGCTTGGTATCGGTAATGTGGTTTGTGAGAACAAAAAACAGTGAGTTTAGAGGCCTAAAAGGCCAAATCTGAGTTTTGGCAGTAGTTATTTAATTTCTAGAATTTTTTCAGATTCTGGGTTCATGTCCTTCGCATGAAATTTTCCATAGCCTTTTATTTTTGGAGTTGTTTTGGGTTAATTCTTGGCATATACATGTTAGTTTGTCATCTTTAGCAAATCATTTAGGGTTAAAACACATTAATAACATGTATTCATGCATTTAGATTATAGGGTTCTTTCGACTACACAAACACATTTTTATTAAATCATAGCTTTTGAGTGTTAATTGAAGAAAATACATGCTAGATTCTTAATCTATGTATGATTATGAACAAAACCTTGCCCTCGATTGTATGAATACTTGTCTGATTTATGATTTATGTTTGTTGGGTTTCAGTTTGAATGTTCACCATGTTCTTGGTACTTGATCTGTTTTTGTTAGAAAATTTTATGTTTTTGTCTTTTTTTAGTTTTGATCTGTTTTTGATTTAATTGTTTGTTTTGCTTTAGTTTTGAGTCAAATCATGGTTTTCAGTTTGATTCAGGGTTGATTTAGTGTTTTTAAGTCAATATAATTGGTTTTATTTGGGGTCAGATATTAAGGCTTTGCTTGGTTGATAACTTTTTTTTGTTCAAAATGTTATAGTCTGAGGGGTTTTTTGGAAAATACACTCTTAAACCTATTTTGACAGTTTTGCTTTGAATAAAAAAATAATTTTTTTGCCAAATAGACCCCAAATAAATTCCCAAAAAAATCTAAAAAACTTTCAAGGATCAATTTAAAATTATTTGTGGGTTTTTTTTCCAATAATCTTATTTAATATCGGGGTTAGAGATTTATACTGTAAGATACTGACTTGATATTAAAATACATGTTTTTTGTTGAAATCTCAAAAATTTCTATGAAATGCTCTCATTTAAAAAAAATACAAAAAATATGTTTTATTTGGTGTGCATACAACCAATTCACTTAAGAAATAAAAATCATATTTTGGCTTAAAAATATAAAAAATTTATGGTATGATTTATCATTTTTTTATATACACAAAAATTAAAAAATATCTTTGCATGCATTTTTTGGATTTAATAATTAGTTTATTGAATCCATGAGAATTTGATCAATATTTTAAAAACTCTAAATGATTTGTTTATGGGAATTAATGCTCAACATTCTGATATAAATATTGGACCTACAAGTAGGTTGATATTTAAATACCATGAATTGACTAAAAGATTCTCATAATTATTTTAAATATTCTTCAATTTTAATTGGAAATATTTTTCACCATAATATATGAGTTGTGAAAAGCCATTTCACCTTTCTAGATATGTGAACCATGTTAGGGCGCAACATGAATTTTTTTCCCACAATAATTTATTTGGAGTATACAAGCCTGTAATAAATTTAAAATAATAGATTCATTCATGAGCATAAATCTTTGTTTTAAGTCATAGATGAACCATCGACTAGAAACCCATGCATCAATGCCTTTGAGCCACATCTAGACAATACAATACAACTTACCTCAGGTAAGGTGTGATATGAGTGTTAATGTTAATACCTTCACTAGACACAATCAATCTCTTATCCTAAAATTTCATGTAAAACCTGTTCACTCGGGTCTTCTAATGACCTTGAACCAAACAATTAGATAGTAACTTTCTAATCTCAACATCCGTAACGCCGCGTGCGACAATATTCACTAATAATTTTTTCATTCTTCATTCTCTTAATCTACCATATTTACTTTTAATTTTTAATTTTCATTACTTTCATAATTTCAATTTTAATTATTTTTTCTAATTTCCTCTAAAATCTAATTTTTTGAAAACAAATTATCAACCAAAGATTACGAAACGGGTGCACTTGACTACATGAATCATTTAAAAAATAAGCTTATTAATTTTGTAGAAAATGTGGTTAGAAAAAAACTATATGTGAAGCAATTAGACATGAATGGACTACGACCCATCAAAATTTGATAACTTCAACTCCATTATGAACCACTCATTAAACTTATTTGGATTTCACTCTTTATCTCAAGTTTTGGATTGTTCATGGAAAACAATCAAGAGTTATTTGGACCTCGAGGATTGACAGGGCGAATTTACAAAACATTTAATGAGTAAATTTTTTTTTTTGTTTTTTAGATTAAAAGGAAAAAGTATCAAAGCAAGTGGCAGAAGGTCATTTTCACCAATTTAAGAATTTGTTTTTAACAATTCCCCATGTCCACCTATAAGTCAAGTTCCTCGTAAATGAAACCTTGTTCGAGCTTCTTTCTTTTTGTTTTTTCCCCCTATTTCTGCATCCAAGTTTTGCAGGATGCTTGAACCTCGCTGTAGACTTCTTCAGCTTCGCCGAGTCATGGTGGTCACGGTCAGCTTTCTCAGCTCTACAGTTACTTTGCTGGCATCAAATGAGTCACGTCCAGGAGAAGGTAAGAACAACCTCACCACCACACTGCAAGTAAACTTTGTCTTAGCAGTAATGGGATGCTGTAAATCTGAGGAAGTACGTACTTGAAACCAACCAAATTTCTAAGCTTCTATCTGTGTGCTAATTAACATAGAAATTTGAGCTCATTACTTTTCCGTCTGCAATTCTTCACTTGGTTGCTTTATTGGAAAAAAAACATTAATTTCTTCACTCTGCACACACAAGAAGAGCTGCTTATTTTTCACTCTCGAGAAAAAAAGAAAAAAACAGAGTTAAATTTCGTAATTTTACTCTCGGCGCACGCCCAGCAACTTATGTGAGAGACGTTGAAAGCTGCTTTAGATATTTTAAGTGCATTCGTCGTACCTGAATTTAATCATAATGATGTTGTTCCTAGTCAACAAGTGCGCGCGCCACTGTGTATAAGGGTTAGAAACGCTCGGTAGTGATTGAGTGGATGATGTTTTTAAAGTATTTTTTATTAAAAAATATATTAAAAAAATATATTTTTATTTTTTAAAATTATATTTTTATATCATTACATCAAAATAATTTAAAAATATTAAAAATTTTATTTTTTCAAAATTTGTGTTAGTTACCTAAATTTTGATTTTTTTTTATGTTTTTAGATTTTTTTAATGTATTAATACAAAAATAATTTTTTAAAAAATAAAAAATATTTTAATGTATTTTTAAATAAAAAACATTTTGAAAAATAATTGTTATCACACTCTCAAACATATCATTAAAATAAGTGAGAAAATTAATCTAATTATCCCGAAATATTCATAAAAAAGGGGCATAAAATTTATTGAATTGAACATTTTTCTGAAATTAGTGAATATATAATTTTGGATAAGAATTTAAAAATATTTCTGTTTTAATTTTAAATTCTAGGAGCCGAGAAAATTAATCCAAACTAATCAATTTAACATATTGGGCCCATTCAATAAATCAAAGCTTGTAAAAAAAAAACTCAATGATTCAAAAATTGGACTTTCTAATTTTGTTTGTGTGACTTCAATTAATTTCAGAATCTGGAACGGGAAGCAAGATACCTGTTATGCCCGTAGTTGTCACTTCAGCCATAGTCCTTTTTTTCTTGGTAATGGGTATCATTTGTTGGAAATTCTATTTTCAAGACAAGTACAAGAGAGAACGAGGTACATTGAAATCAACAATTTGGGCTCTCATTCAAGGACACCACAACGCCTTGACGGTGGCTAGTGGGGGAGGAGCGGGCGCTCCAAAACCAGAACTACAAGATGGTAGTAGCAGATTGCTAACTAGCACTACGTATATGTATATATGTATTTTCTAAAAATGATAGTACATGACGAATATCTTACATGGAATTCCCTCAACACATGTATATGCGCAGATCTCAAGGGGCTTGATCTGAAAAATGGTTCGTTCACTCTGAGGAATCTAAGAGCTGCCACAAACAATTTTGATTCTGCAAACAAGATTGGAGAGGGTGGTTTTGGGTCCGTGTACAAGGTTTGTCCTCTGATGAAATCCCATGCATGGAATCCCCAATGCATTGATTGTCGGACCTTTTCTTTGAATCACTTATCTGCAGAAGGGAATATATATGAGCGTTGGATGCATGATTATTTTATGCAGGGTGAGTTATCAGACGGGACTGTTATTGCTGTTAAGCAGCTATCTCCTAAATCCAGGCAAGGAAACCGTGAATTTGTGAATGAAATAGGCATGATATCTGGTTTAAAGCATCCCAATCTTGTAAAGCTTTATGGATGCTGCATTGAAGGAGACCAGTTGCTGCTTGTATACGAGTACATGGAAAACAATTCCCTTGCTCGCGCACTGTTTGGTAATCACCTTTAGCTCGTGCACTCTTTGGTAATCGTAATAGTTTTTGCCATTTCTTACTGGGTTTTAGCAACAGGCCGTGCAGAAACAAGTGCTCTTATGTTGGATTGGCCAACAAGATTTAAGATATGTGTTGGGATAGCCAGAGGCTTGGCGTTTCTCCATGAAGGATCAGCAATCAGGATTGTTCACCGAGACATCAAAGGTACAAATGTGTTGCTGGACAAGGATCTAAACGCCAAGATATCAGACTTTGGACTAGCTAAGCTCAGTGAAGCGGAGAACACTCACATTAGCACTCGAGTTGCTGGAACTATGTAAGCACCTTATCGTTAGTTTTCTAATGATTTAGTTATCGATCGGAAAAGACCTTGCACACGCTAAAGTAACTCACCTGGCATGCCTTTTGATTTCAGAGGATACATGGCTCCAGAATATGCACTGTGGGGTTATTTAACAGACAAGGCAGATGTTTACAGTTTTGGGGTTGTTGCTTTAGAAATTGTCAGTGGAAGAAGCAATTCAAGTTACAATCCAACAAACGAAAGCGTTTGTCTTCTTGACTGGGTAAGTTACGAGTCTGCTTGTGTTGCTACATTGAATTCATGATGCATTAGGCATTACGAGCTAGCTAGCTCTTACAGTACACTAAACTAACTTGTCTGTCACAGGCATTTGTGTTGCAAAAAAGAGGGAATTTAATGGCGCTGGTGGACCCAAAGCTGCGGTCTGAATTCAACAAGGAAGAGGCTGAAAAGATGATCAAGGTGGCTCTCTTATGCGCCAATGCATCTCCATCTCTAAGGCCTTCAATGCCAGCAGTGGTGAGTATGCTTGAAGGACAGACCAGCATCCAGGAAGTGATCTCAGATCCTAGCATATACGGTGCTGGTTCTCAATTTAAACACCTCAAATATGACCACTTTCAACAGGTTTTAGACCAGAGCTGCAGCACCCAAGACCACGTTTTTTCATCTGATAAAACGTGGAATGTATCCACCTCCACGTCTGCCCATGATCTTTACCCACCCAGCCCTCAGTCGATGTAACTGTTGCTGTAGTTTGTAAATAAGTAGAGAAAGAAAAGATTATATTCTTTGTAGTGCTATTATATGAATATTATATAAGTGTAGATTTTTCACTACTAGAAATTCGCTAAATACCAACGGATTTACCGACGGAATATTTCTGTCGGAATTTTGAGGTCGAAATTACCGACGGAAACTTTCCGTCTGTAATTCAGTCTGTAATTACCGACGGAAAGTTTTCCATCCGTAATTCAATCGGTAAATACCGACGGAATATTTCCGTCGGTAGTTACCGACTGAATTACGGACGGAAAACTTTCCGAATTTAAAAAAAAGACGGGTCGGTGACGTGGAGGTTTTGGCTGGTTATTTTTTTCCGACGGAATCACCGACGGATTCAAAACAACAGCCCGTACAATGTCCGTACAGTGATGCGACCGGTTCGCCGTTTAAATTGCCGACGGACTCACCGAGGGATTTGAAATGGAAGATCCGTACGGTGACGTGTCTATGTTTCCGTCAGAATCACCAACGTAATCACCGACGGATGTTCCGTCGGGGAAACCGTCGGCAAAATTTAATATATGATAGCTCTGCCGACCCTCTCATCCCCTATTTCTGCTTCTTCTTCCTTATCCCAACTCTCCTCATCTGCAAACAACCACCCCCCCCCCCCCAAAAAAAAAATCTTCCTCATATCAGCACAACAAGTTATATTTCTTGAAGTTTTGTGGTCACAGCATCCGTGTTCTGATTTACCGACGGATTTTATCAATTTTTGTAAGTAATTATATCTTTTTAAATTTTAAGATTTAATTAAATGTCAATTTTATTGTTTTTTTAGTATATGTATTTTGTTAGTAGATGTACATGTTTTATTGTTATTTCTCAAACAAACTTGTAGTATATGAATGTATAATTTTGTACCTGTTATGGTTTGTTTTAGATTTTGTAAGATTGTATTTGTTTGTAAATTGTTATTTCTTTATGGAAGTACCGAATTACATGTGCTATTTTGAAATAATTAATAGCTTGCTTAATGGGTCCGTTTAAAGTTTTATCAATGGTATTGCGGAGTGGTAATTTCTATAAATTTATATATTTTAATTCGTATGGACGTTGATAAATGATAATGAATATTTAATATTTATGAGAAGTTGTGATTGGTTTGTTGGATAATCTCGAGGTAAAGTAATATTTTTACAAGTTTATTTACCTAACTTAGTTAATTAATACATCATGTCATCCTAATTTTATAGAGGTTCGATATAAGTCATGGATGATCGTTCATGGATGTATCAAGATTCACCCCAAGGATTGCGGAGGATGGATTATTGTAATGAGGTTCAGGGTTTTATTAATTTCACAACATCTATTCCCAGAAATTTTACTGGAGGCGGTATTAGGTGTCCATGCAGGAAGTGTGAAAATAAAAAGTATCTGCATCCAGATGTTGTAATGATGCATCTTCTACACAAAAGGTTTATGGAGAATTACCAGTGTTGGTATGCACATGAAGAAGTATTTGTTAGCGAGAGTGAGAGGAGAATGGAAGAAACGGTGGTTGGGTCTACTTCTAGTGCTAGCAACGTGCATGAAATGGCAAATGACAACACTAATCCTTACAGAAATATGGTTATGGATGCAATGAGAATGAATCAAGGTAATGGCAGTCAATGTCCAATCGTAGAAGAAGAACCTAATATAGATGCAGCTAGGTTTTTTGATTTGTTGAAAGATTCTGACGAACCATTATGGGATGGCTGCACCAACCACAGTAAATTATCGGCCGTAGCACAGGTGTTCACCATCAAGTCAGATCACGGGTTGAGTGAGGCCGGGTATGACAAGATTATTGAATGGGCAAGAAGCATTTTACCTGAAGGGAACAGGCTGAAAGAGAACTTCTATGTTGTGAAGTCCATGATGAAACCCCTCGGTTTAGGATACCAGAAAATTGACATGTGCCTTAACTTCTGCATGTTATACTACCTTGAAAATGCTGAGATGAACGAGTGCATGACATGCGGGCATTCCCGTTACAAACCTAGAACTGGCAGGGGAAAGACTCTAGTGGCATATAAAAAACTTAGATACTTCCCGATCACACCTAGACTGCAGAGGTTATTCATGTCACCAAGGACTGCTGAGCACATGACATGGCACCAAGCACACCATGCGGTTGATGGAGTGATGGTTCATCCTTCTGACGGCGAAGCGTGGAAACGCTTTAACAGTGTTCATCCTCACTTTTCAGCTGAATCAAGGAATGTGCATCTTGGGTTGTGTATAGACTGATTCAACCCATTTGGGTCATTTGCTGCTCCTTATTCTTGTTGGCCGGTCATACTCACAGTTTATAACTTGCCACCGGGAATGTGTATGAGGCCGGAGTTCATGTTTTTATCTACTGTCATACCCGGTCTAAGAAGCCCGGGGTGAAATATAGATGTTTGTCTTCGACCGTTGATTGATGAGTTGGCGCAGTTGTGGTCTTCTGGAGCTCTGACTTATGATATATCGAGGAAACAAAATTTCATTATGAGGGCGGCATTGATGTGGACGGCATTGATGTGGACTATCAATGATTTTCCAGCTTATGGAATGCTTTCTGGTTGGAGCACGCATGGGAAACTCGCATGTCCATACTGCATGGAAAACAACAAGGCATTCACGCTAGCAAATGGAGGCAAAGCTTCTTTTTTTGACTGTCACCGTCGCTTCTTGCCACTTCATCACAGGTACAGAAAGAACAGAAAAGATTTTTTTATTGGCAGAGTTGAAAAAGATGTTGCATCCCCGCGTCTTTCTGGTGAAGAATTGCATGATGTTGTCTCAGAGTACGGTGACATTGTGTTTGGCCTTCAATCAGGTAAGCAAAAGTTTCCTGGTTTTGGTTTGACCCATAATTGGGTAAAGCGAAGTATCTTTTTTGAGCTTCCTTATTGGAAGACCAATATGCTCCGCCATAACCTTGACGTCATGCACATCGAAAAGAACATGTTTGAGAATATTTTCAACACCGTCATGGATGTGAAGGGGAAGACAAAGGACAACATCAAGGCTAGATTGGATATAGCTTTATACTGTAACCGTAAAAATATGGAGTTGGTTTATGATGAGTCACGGGTCGCAAAACCAAGAGCAAGCTTCGTGTTAGAGAAAAACGCACAACTACTAGTCTACAAATGGCTTAAGAGTCTGCGTTTTCCGGATGGACATGCATCGAACATATCAAGGCTGGTTAATATAGAGGACTGCAGATTGTATGGAATGAAGAGTCATGACTGCCACGTGTTTATGCAAACACTCATCCCATTAGCTTTTCGTGATTTGTTGCCAAAAAGGAATATGGGATGCACTCACGGAGATAAGTCATTTCTTCAGAGATATATGCTCCAGCAAGTTGAATGTTGATCACATTGAGAGGCTTCAAACGAATATCGTCGAGACACTATGCAAACTTGAGATGATATTCCCTCCATCATTTTTTGACTCAATGGAGCATCTCCCTATACATCTACCGTTCGAGGCAAAAGCTGGAGGACCAGTCCAATATAGATGGATGTACCCATTCGAACGGTTAGATATTACAGTTGCACAGTAATTCATATATAAAAGTATTTTCTATGTTTTTCTTAATTGAAAATACTTAATTAATTCAATACAGGTACTTGTTTAATCTCAAGAAAAAGGTTAAGAACAAGGCGCATGTTGAGGCTCCGATATGTGAGGCCTATATTGTTGAGGAGATCTCAACATTTATCTCGTACTATTTCGAACCTCATTTGAGAACGAGAATCAATCGCGTTCCACGACATGATGATGGCAGTGAAGTGCCTTCCAGTGGGAACTTGTCAATATTCTCCAATAATGGACGACCCACACCTAAAAATGCCGTAAGAGGAAGATATTTGTCGGAAATAGAGTTCAAACAAGCACACAACTATGTTCTATTTAACTGTGATGAGCTGAGACCTTTTATTCAGTAAGTTTATACTAATTACACTTTGTTAGTAATATACTGTTAATTATATATTGTAATATCATACACTCATTATCACTTGCAGGCAACATCGTCAATATTTGCTCTCCAATAACTCACAGCTGACCGAATCCCAGATCTTTCAATTACAAGATGAGCAGTTTGCCACGTGGTTCAGAACACATGTAAGCACTATCACAAACTCATTCTAGCTTGCAAAATTACTGTACGTATGCATGTCATTACGAGATTCTTGTTCATTTACTGTTTATTGATATACATTACATACAAGGTTTATCAAATGGGAAGGAGTGCACCTAAGTCATTGTCTTCACTAAGCCTGGGGCCTGAAAGAAAATGTAAGTGCTACAACGGGTATTTTGTCAATGGATATGTTTTCCATACTGAAGAATACGGGCAAGGAAGAAAGACATACAACAGCGGTGTTTGTGTTAAGGGATCCACTAGTAGTGGGTTAGAAGTTGACTACTATGGTAGATTAGAAGAGGTCGTCGAACTGCAATATCATAACGAGCAGAATATAGTGTTTTTATTCAAATGCTATTGGTATGACACGACTGACAGAGGAATCAGAGTTGGATCTGCACTATGGTCTGGTCGAAATCAACTCAAAAGCTAGACTCCGCAACATAAACGATGTCTTTGTTTTCGCAAAGCAATGTCAACAAGTTTATTACACATACACCCCTTCATTTAGAAAGGATCGATCAAGAGTGGATTGGTTGTCCGTTTTAAAAACGAAACCCCGGGGTCGTGTCGAGGTTGTTCAGGATGAGAACGAAGACACAAGTGTGCGAGATGAAGTCTTTCAAGTTAGTGAGGTGGTTGAACCATATCGAGTTGCTCCTTCGATTGAATTGGAAGAAAATTCAAATTTTCATGTTTTCGATGATAATCTTGTTGATGTTGACGCAGAGGAGTTAAATTTTGTTTTGAGCTCTAGCGGACAACCAAATATCGATGAAGAAGATGATATTCATATTGAAGATTGCGATGAAGGTGATGACAATTCAATGGATGACGAACAAGAAGAAAATTCTGACTAACTACCAAAATGAAGCCCTATGTAAAACCTTTTTTTCATGTAATTTAGATTATGAATGATATATATATTTTGAAACACAAAATATCTATTACTTGAAATAATTAGTTCAAATGCCACAATTATGAGATAATTACTTGAAATAATTATTGATCATGGATGATATATTTTGTGACATGAAATAATTACTTGAAATGCCACTCAATCACCAACGGCCACACCGACGGACTTAATTCCGTCGGCATTTCACAGAGAGTTCGAAAATAATTACTTTAAATGCCACCCAATCCCCGACGGACTAAATTCCGTCGGCATTTCACAGAGAGTTCGAAAATAATTACTTGGCATGGCACCCAATCACCGACGGCCACACCGACAGACTTAATTCCGTCGGCATTTCACAGAGAGTTCGAAAATAATTACTTGAAATGCCACCCAATCACCGACGGACTTAATTTCGTCGGCATTTCACAGAGAGTTCGAAAATAATTACTTGGCATGCCACCCAATCACCGACGGCCACACCGACGGACTTAGTTCCGTCGGTAAGTTGTCGGTGGGTCAATTTTACCGACAAAATTACCGACGGACCACGCAAATTTCAAAGGGTTGCGCATTAAATGCGCCTCTGACCGCCTAATATTGTCGACGAATTACCGACGGACCACGAAAAATATGGAGGGTCATTAAATAGTTTGGTGCGAAATTCAAAAGTTACCGACGGATTTTTAACACATCACCGACGGAATAAATTAAAATAATAATTAATTTTATATCCGTCGGTGAATCCGTCGGTAAAACTACCATATAAGTTCAAGTGACCGCCCGTTCAGTTCATTTTTTCTTCTCCTTCGTTTCTCTCCTTCGGTGAATCCTCTCCATTCTTCAAAGCTTTGGCCTCCAATCTCTAGCAAGTTTTCTTCATCATCTTCATCAGTTTAAAGGGTTAGTGTTTCCTCTATTTTATTTTACTTTACTTTAATAGTTTTTTTTTGCTATTTTTTTGGTTATTGTTTTTGATTTGGTGTATTTTTTGTAATGTAGATAAAGTCTATAGTTTTTTTTGCATAATTTATTGCTAAAGTCTATAGTTTTTTTTTTTGAATTTATTGAATATTTTTTATTGTTGTATTGGCATAATTATTATTAGTTAATTTGTTGAATTTTTCTTGTTAATGTTGAATTTACCATAGAATTAGTAATTGAATATGTTGAAATAATTATTAGTTTTACTTTATTATTGCATGATTTGTGTTTAATTTTTTCCATTTATTTTGATTGTTATTCTAGAGTTTTTTTTTTATTTATTGTTTTGTTGTATTGGCATAATTATTGAATAATTACTTGAATTGTAATTGTTAATGTTGAATTTACCGTAGAATTAGTAATTGAATATGTTGGAATAATTATTAGTTTTACTCTATTATTGCATGCTTTGTGTTTAATTTTTTCCATTTATTTTGATTGTTATTCTAGAGTTTTTTTTTATTTATTGTTTTGTTGTATTGGCATAATTATTGAATAATTACTTGAATTGTAATTTTTAATGTTGAATTTACCTTAGGATTAGTAATTGAATATGTTGGAATAATTAGTATAGATTGGGTAAATTGGTTGTGGCTATTGTTAATATGTGCAGGTTTGTGGATTTGGGTAGTATCTGGTATAGGGGAGGTGCTGTCGAATTTTTTTTTTACATTTGAATTTAATTATATAATTATTTGTATCAAATTGTGTAGATGCGTAGAACGAAAACCAAAGCTGGTCGCTCAAGTGAGGTCGCAGCTAGTTCGTCTAGCAGCGAGGATGATATTTCCTTAGGTGCCGCTCAAGAAGAGGCACCTACACCACCTGCGTCGTCAACCGATGCTGCCTCTTCCAGCGGTACTTCACAGCGCAAAGGCGGCATGCCTTCGCAGCGGAATCAATTTAGCCGCAAGTACGAGGCACAGTGGAAGGACGACCTTTCAATGTAAGTTTGTTAAGGTTTTAGTTTTTTTTTTTAAATTACAACATAATTTATGAAGTAATCACTATTGAATTTATTTCATTTATTTTCAGGTTCACAAACATTGAAGCCGCCCGAGCAATATCATCGGCGTTTAAATCGTCGATGGAGATTCCATTGTTTCAATGGAGTCAGATATCCAAGCATCCTGAATGGATGCCTCAAATCAATGCATGGTTTGGCAGATTTCAGGTTGGTGTTAATTTATAATTTTAAGCTTATTTCTAATAAATTATTAATATAATTGTAAATAAATTATTATTTTTATTTAAACTTGTTTATTTATACAAAGCACAAATGCTGCTGGGACATTGAGCATAACACTGTTGTGAGGAGGGTGTGGGAAAATCATGCGGCAACTAGGTAAGATCGAAAACAATACATGATTTTTTTTAGGCAAAAATTTATGTTTCGAAATGGAATTTTTGGTTGCATGAAGCAGGTTGCGTGATTTTTGGTATGAAGCACAGAAAAAGGCAAAAAAAACCGCGAGGGATAGGGGTTTCCAAGGTTGGAACGATGTTGCGGTTTGGAGGGATTTCAAACCGATATACATCCCGGAAGATATATGGCCGCACTATCTTGAGCACGTGACGTCTGAGCGGTTCACACGACGCTCACAGTCCGGTGCTGGCAACCAGAATCGGCCAATTCATGGCGGGGTGACAACTCACACTGGCGGCTCCGTTCCGTTTGCTGCACATGCGAAACGGATGGTAAGATTAATTTAAATGAAATATATCGTTAAATTCAGTTGTTGTTAATATATCTTTTTTCATTATAGGCTGCGTCTCTTGGACGTGAGCCGAGCCCGATGGAGCTGTTTGTGGAGACGCACGTGCGGAGTCAAGACCGCCAGAAGGGGGCGCAACAGTTCGTTGATAACCGTGCTCAGCATTTCGTGGTATGTTTGTTCAACCATTTTATTTTGTAAGTTATTATGTAAGTTATTATGTTTATTGTATTGAATATGATGATTACCTTTTGTTTTTATTTTCAGGAGACCTATAATAATCGGTTGAGGGAGAGATACGGGGACGATACTTTGACCCATCCGGAATTCGATCCGGATTTGTGGATGGAGGTTGGCTTGTTAGGTGGACTCGATAAAAATCGGGTTTACGGGCTCTCCAACACTACGGCCGACAACTTGCGGTCGACCCGTAGTGTTTCAACCGTTGGGAGCTCCCAATCAATATCGAGCTCCCAATCTAAAGAGTTTGTGGCTTTGCAGCAACTCACCGAGAAATACGATAACCTACAAGCGGAGTACGCACAACTCAAAGTGTCTCATGCACAACAAAGAGCGGAGTCTGAGCAATTCAAAACGTCTCAAGCACAACAAAAAGCGGAGTATGAAGCGGCTCAAGAACAGCAAAAAGCGGCTTATAACCAGCTTTACGAAATGATTATGAAATTGTCAAATAGCGGAACATGTGCGCCTAATCCTTTTTGGCCGTATAACCACCAGCCTCCGCCAGGATCTCCTCCTTCTCCTCAAGCTCCATCATCTTTATATTAATTTGTAATCAATATTATTTACCTTTAAAACTTCATTTATTATTTTTCTTGAAACATATTTAGTTTGTAATGAATATTATTTAACTTTGTTTTTTTTTTTTATGTTTAATATAAATTTTATTTGCATAATTGGTTTGTATTACAATTAATTTATATAGTTTTATATTATATATCCTATATAATTTTTTAAACACAAATTAAGAAAAAAACTATTACCAAGGATTTTACCGACGGATTAATTCGATCGGTATTTTAAACACTTTCATTTATTCCCTTTGCTGCTTCTCTTACATTGAAATTTTCTTGCACCTTCTTGTCCTATCAGAATTTTATACTTCATTAGAGCAGTTTCAGAGAATAGCACCCTGAATATATGAATTGATTACTCACCTGAATTCCCACATCAAATAGGCGTTAACTACTAGTAAAGAAAGCAAGAAAGCTGACAGAGGAAGTTTGAAGAATAGCAAAGCAGTCTTGTTATTCTATGTAATTTCTACAGTGCATATACATAGTTTATATAGAAAAGATTTTGTCTAAATAAGTAAATTCACAGACTAGCAACTAATATTTAGGACTTAATTACAGAAATTACAATCAAACTAAATCTCTAAGATATGATTTACAAATCAAGTTTTAATTGTTTTGATTCTGAATTTTAACACGCTCCCTCAAGCTGGAGCATGGATGTCCAAGGTTCCCAGCTTGCGCAGCAGATTATGAAATAACAGGCTACCAAGAGGCTTTGTGAATATATCTGTTATCTGCTATGTTGAAGATACATAGGTGGTCTTTATCAATCCTGATTGTATTTTCTCACGCACAACATGACAATCAATCTCAATATATTTTGTGCGTTTATGAAATACAGGGTTGGTTGCGATGTGTAATGCAGCTTGGTTGTGACAGTATAGGAGGGTTGGCTGCGAGTGTGGCACCGCAAATCACATAGGAGCTGTTTAAGCCAAACCAACAAATAGGTAAGCGATGCCATTGATGTATATTCTGATTCTGCTGAAGAACGTGATACGACCGACTGTTTCTTGCTCTTCCAAGATATAGGAGCTCCTCCAAGGAAAATGCAGAACCTAGTAACAGATCGCTTGGTTGTTGGACAAGCCCAATCAGCATCACAATACCCTTTCAACTGTAACTTTCCATGTGATGGAAACAAAATGCCTTGTCCTGGTGCCAGCTTCAAATATCGTAGGACACGGTGAGCTGCATCCAGGTGAAGTTTCCTTGGTTGTTACATGAATTGACTGAGAAGGTAATGTCTGGCCTTGTGATGGTGAGATATAGAAGACGACCGACAAGGTGTCGATATGGTGATGGATCTTAGAGCAGTTCACCTTCTGAAGGGGTGAGTCGTTGGTTTTGGTCCATTGGAATTTTAGTTAGTCTTGACAAAATAATACCTACATCTTTAAGTATATTAAAAGTGTATTTACGTTGGGAGATGGCAATACCTTGTTTGGAGTAGGCAACTTCAATTCCAAGGAAGTACTCGAGATTGCCCAAATCCTTAATCCGAAAATGGTTGTGAAGAAACTTTTTAAGTTTTCCAACTGTGGCAGTGTCATTTCCTGTGATGACCATAACATCAACGTAGAGTAGTATTGCTGTAAAGGAAGCACCTTGTACCTTAGTAAATAGAGAGTAGTCTGCTTTGGATTGTTGAAATCCAAAGCTTTTGGTGGCTGTGGAAAATTTTGAGAACCAGTTACGTGATGCCTGCTTTAAACCGTAAATGGACTTCTGAAGCCGACACACAATATTCGCCCCCTAACAAGGAAGGCTAGGAGGAGGCTGCATGTAAACCTCTTCATTCAAATCACCGTGAAGGAAGGCATTTTGAACGTTGAGTTGGTGTACAGGCCAATGACGGACATCAATAACAACAAGGAAGCATTTAAGAGCAACTAACTTGGCAACAGAGGAGAAGGTGTCTGTGTAGTCAAGACCTTCCAATTATGTGTAACCCTTGGCAACTAGGCGAGCTTTGAACCAGTCGATGGTGCCATTAGAGTGGTATTTAAGCTTATATACCGATCTGCTCCCAATGGCACGTTTACCTGCTGGTAAGGGGCATAATGTCCAGGTATTGTTCAATTCAAGAGCTGTTAATTCAGTTTGCATGGCATCCTGCCACTGGGGATCAGAGGCAGCTTGTGCAAATGATGTAGGCTCACTGTGGGCAGAAAGGCTTGTAATAAAAGCACGGTGAGAGGGAGATAAATGAGTATAAGAAACAAATTTAGATAAAGGATGGTAAGTACCTGAACAAGAACATGACGAGCCAGGGGGAAGCAAGGTGGCATGAAAGCAGTGATAATCTTGGAGGTGAGAAGGGCGGGTGTGGGTTCTAGTACTTCGACGTGGGAATGCAGGCGGCGTGGAAACATGTGGTGATAAGGGTGGCTCAACAAGGCTAGGGATGTTGGTAGGAGATGATGGCAAAACATGGTTTGAGGGAGGAGAAGGCATAGGAGAGGAAAGTGTGTTATCGTTGGAGGAGGATAGTAAAGGTAAGGTGGATGGTTCGCCTAAAAGAGAGGAAGGAATGGATAGTGTTTGAGGAGGAATAGGAGCTGATAATGGTAAGCTAGAGGTGTAGGTGTTTGGATGATCGGACTGTGTGTTTTGTAGTTGAGTAGAGAAGGGGAATATTGATTCATGAAAAGCGACATCGTGGCTAGAGAAAAACGTGTGAGTTAAGAGATCATAAAGGTGATATGCCTTTTAACCCAAAGGATAACCCACAAAAATACATTTGCGTGCTCTAGAATCAAATTTGTTTTAGGGTGTAGTAGTGGTGGCATAACAAGGACAATAAAAAACCTTCATGTGATGGTATGTAGGTATGGTATTGTGCAGCTTCTCATAGGGTGAGGCTTTGGAAAGAATGGGTGTAGGCAATTGATTGATTATATAGGCTGTAGTAAGTATGCTTTCCCCCCAAAATTGAAGTGGCAAACAAGCTTGGAAGCGTAGAGCGCAAGCAACGTTTAAAAGATGACGATGTTTGCGCTCTACGACACCATTTTGTTGTGGTGTGGCTGGACATGAGTGTTGAAAGAGAATTCCTAAACCATTGAAAAAGGGTCGCATGGAAGTAAACTCACTCCCATTGTCTGCTCTTACACATTTAACATTACATTAGAATTGTGTTTTGACAAACGCAATAAAGGACTTGAGTAAGGTTTGCGTTTCAGATTTAAGCTTCATAAGATGGATCCAAGTGTAACGTGAGCAATGGATAAGATGCATGTGAGGAAATAAAACTCATATTGAAAGGTAGTCTGGTTTGTTTTGCCATAGGACAGATGTCACAATGGATAAGATGATGAATAGAAAAATTAGAAATCATCTTAGACAAAAATTATAATGGTGCAGCAGAGGGGTGTCCTAAGTGACAGTGCCATAAATCTGGGATGGTGGAATGGTGTTGGCTTGAATTTTTTATGGTGGTTTGATAGCTGTGTGCTCAGATAGATAGTACAAGCCGTTATGCTCCTTCCCAGGCCAATCATCTTCATCGTGTTCAGGTCCTGCAAGATTCAGAAGTTAGGATGGAAAGTGATGATACAATTTAAGTCATGGGTGTGTTTACTGACTGAGAGAAGATTAACTTGAAAGGATGGTATGTGGAGGACATTCTTGATGCACAAGTGTTGGTTAACTTGTGCATTACCAATTGATAAGGTTTTTATATGTGAGCCATCAGGTAAATGAACAATATCATGACATGATGTTTGAGATAGTAAATGAGAAAAAGATGATATATGATCACTAGTACAACTATCAATGATCCATTCTTTATGACATTTAAAATTGTGTTTACCTGTCACATTTCTATAGAACTGATTTTTACCAAGTAATGTCCTTATTTGATTGTATTCCTCTTTTGTGAACTGAGAAAAGGTCTGAAGTCTGCTTGTTGCTGTGTTGGGTTTGATTGTGTTGCTGGTGTTATGATTGTAAGTCGTTTGTGTCGATTTGGTGGTTTGATTTCTCTACCATGAAATTTATGTCTTGGTGGAAATCCAATGATGTAATAGCAACGGTCAACCGTATGTGTATCTCCCTTACAGTGTGAGCAAAATAAAGATTTGCCGTTGTTGTTTTGTAGCCGTGTGGATTGTCTGTTCTTTGTGATCCTTGTGTTCCTTTTCACATTCATGGCATGAATGGGGCTGTCATTGGCTTCAGTGTAAGATCCTTGTGTTCCAAAATCTGATATCATTGCATTGAGATCCTTGTCAAGTAGCACATTTTTGGGCTTAATATCTCTATGTATTGGATTCTTTGTGGAGAAATGCCAGACCTCTAGCTATGCCAAGGCAAATTTTAAACCTGGATGGCCAGTTGAGTCTTAATTTCAGTTCTTCAGGTCCTGCACCTAACCATATACTTGCATTATTTAGGATTGTACTGTTATAAAAACAGTATGATATTTTGATGCTCCATATTCAAAAATTGTTGAGTTCCTTGCTTTGATTTCGAAGACAGTTGTTTGACAGCTATTGCTGCTCCATTTGGAAGAACTCCCCCTGCAATCACTTCACTTATTAGGCAAACTGTAGAATCTCGAGGACTTTCTAAACAAATATGTAGTGGCATAGACCTTAAAAACAGCAGGTCCAAGAGCCTAATATAGAAGGTCTAACAAGCTTTGAAAAGAAAGAAAAAAAAGAGGAAAGAACGAAGGAAAAGAGAAGAATAGTCAATGAGCTTAAAGAAGGTATAACCATGTAAAAACTCGAGGGTGGAGTCCGTGTGACCTATTCATTCATGATTTCTTAATGTTTAAACTATTTTTTATGTTTTTTGTACTTGTTTTAGTTTTATGATGTTTTCTAGTTTTGTTTTGATACTTAAAAATATTGTTTTTATTGTTTAAATCTTGTTTGGAGTTGTTGCTAATGTTACTGAGTGTCAAGACAATATATGTATAACAAATTTTGATGAAATAAAGTAGTTTTGGATTCTGTCAAAAGGTGGTAGTATATGTATTATGCCTTTTCTATTTTTATTAATGTGTATTCTTGGTTCCTGAGCATGGTTTGGGTTCCAAGTGTTCAAATAGTCAGTTTTGAATCAAAATTTGATGTTTTTGCTGGCTGTCATTGGGGCTGCAATTATCAAGTTGGAATTTAATGCATATTTGTGATGATTTAATGTTTTTTGTTAGTTCTTTGGGTTCAACTATGCTTGTATCGGTAATATGGTTTGTTATAACAAAAAACAGTGAGTTTAGAGGCCTAAAAGGCCAAATCTGAGTTTTGGCAGTAGTTATTCAATTTCTAGAATTTTTTCAGATTCTGGGTTCATGTTCTTTGCATGACTTTGCCTTAGCCTCTTGTTTTTGGAGTTGTTTTTGGTTAATTTTTGGCATATACATGTTAGCTTGTCATCTTTAGCAAATCATTTAAGGTTAAAACACATTAGTAACATGTATTCATGCATTTAGATTATAAGGTTCTTTCGACTACACAAACACATTTTGATCAAATCATGACTTTTTGAGTGTTAATTGAAGAAAATAAATGCTTGATTCTTGATCTATGTAAGATTATGAACAAAACCTTGCCCTCGATTGCATGAATACTTGTCTGATTTGTGATTTATGTTTGCTGGGTTTCAATTTGAATGTTCACCATGTTCTTTGTATTTGATCTGTTTTTGTTAGAAAATTTTATGTTTTTGTGTTTTTTTAGTTTTGATTTGTTTGTGGTTTAATTGTTTGTTTTGCTTTAATTTTGGGTCAAATCATGGTTTTCAGTTTGCTCAGGGTTGATTCTGTGTTTTTTAGTCAATCTGATTGATTTTGTTTGGGGTTAGGTATTAAGGCTTTGCTTGGTTGATAACTTTTTTTGTTGAAAAAGTTTTAGTCTGAGGGGTTATTTGGAAAACACCTTTTTAAATCTATTTTGACAGTTTTGCTTTGAATAAAAAATAATTTTTTTGCCAAATAGACCCCAAAATAAATTCCCAAAAAAATCTAAAAAATTTTCAAGGATCAATTTAAAATTATTTGTGGGTTTTTTTTCCAGCAATCTTATTTAACATCGGGGTTAGAGATTTATACTGTAAGAGCAATCTTATTTAACATCGGGGTTAGAGATTTATAATGTAAGATACTGACCTGATATTAAAATACATGTTTTTTTGTTGAAATCTCAAAAATTTCTATGAAAAGATCTCATTTAAAAAAATTAAAAAAAAATATTTTATTTGGTGTGCATACAACCAATTCACTTAAGAAATAAAAATCATATTTTGGCTTAAAAAATATAAAAAATACATGGTATGATTTATCATTTTTTTATACACATAAAAATTAAAAATATCTTTGTTTGCATTTTTTGGATTTAATAATTAGTTTATTGAATTCATGAGAACTTGATCAATATTTTAAAAACTCTAAATTGTTTTTTCTGGGAATTAATGGTCAACATTCTGATATAAATACTGGACTTACAAGTAGGCTGATATTTAAATACTAGGAATTGACTAAAAGATTGTCATAATTATTTCGGATATTCTCTAATTTTAATTGAAAATATTTTTCACCATAATATACAAGTTGTGAAAAGCCCTTTCACCTTCCAAGATAGGTAAACCATGTTAAGGCATTTACTTGGATTTTTTTCCCATAATAGTTTAGAGTATACGAGTACGTAATAAATTTAAAATAATAGATTTATTATTGAGCATAAATCTTTGTTTTAAGCCATAGATGAATCATCGACTAGAAACTCATCAATGCCTTGGAGCTAAATTTAGACAATACAATACAACTTACCTAAGGTAAGGTGTGATATGAGTGTTAATACCTTCACTAGATAGAATCAATCTCTTATCCTAGAATTTCATATAAAACCTATCAACTCAGGTCTTCTAATAACTTTGAACCAAATAATTAGATAATAACTTCCTAATTATTCCCAACATCCGTCACGCCATGTGCTCATGTGTGATAATATTCACTAACAATTTTTTCATTATTCATTCTCTTAATCTACCCATCAACAATATTATGTAAGAAAAACAACTTATTCTCTCTTGTTTCTTACTTTCTGTCTATATAAACTTTTTGATAGATATTATGGTTGACTATTTCATTTTATTTTTTAATTTTTAATTTTCATTACTTACATAATTTTAATTTTTTTAATTTCAGTTATTTTTTTTCTAATTTCCTCAAATCATTAATTTAAAAAAAACAAATTATCAATAAATATTAAATTTTATATTGGCACTAATTTATTGACTTATAAAACTTAGTTGGATTGCACTCTCTATACCTCAAGTTTTGGATTTGGATTGAACTAATTTATTGGCAGAAATAATTCATAGAAAATAATCAAGAGTTATAACAATAATATTGTTAAATTTTTATTATAGATTATTAGTTTATATTGATGATATAAATTTGTGTAAATAATGTTAATTTTTTTTATTTGTTGAAGTAATTAACTTAATTGTAAGAAATAAAAATTCAATTATAACAGTAATGAGAAATTAAAAAAATTAATTTGATTTATTTTAATTTTTAATTTTTAATTTTCATCACTTAAATAATTTCAATTTTAATTATTTTTTTCTAATTTCCTCTAAAATCTAATTTTTTGAAAACAAATTATCAACCAAAGATTACGAACGGGTGCACTTGACTACATGAATCATTTAAAAAATAAGCTTATTAATCTGTAGCGGATCCTACAAGTTCAATTCGGATTGATTTAGAAAATGTGGTCAGAAAAAAAAACTATATGTGAAGCAGTTAGGCATGAATCGACGACTAAGACCCATCAAAATTTGATGACTTCAACCTCCATTATGAACCACTCATTAAACTTACTTGGATTTCACTCTTTCTCTCAAGTTTTGGATTGTTCATGGAAAACAATCAAGAGTTATTGGGACCTCGAGGATTGACAGGGCGAATTTACAAAACATTTAATGAGTAAATTTGTTTTTTGTTTTTTTGTTTTTGAGATTAAAAGGAAAAAGTATCAAAGCAAGTGGCAGAAGGTCATTTTCACCAATTTAAGAATTTGTTTTTAACAATTCCCCATGTCCACCTATTATAAGTCAAGTTCCTCATAAATGAAACCGTGTTCGAGCTTCTTTCTTTTTGTTATTTCCCCCTATTTCTGCATCCAAGTTTTGCAGGAAGCTTGAACCTCGCTGTAGACTTCTTCAGCTTCGCCGAGTCATGGCGGTCACGGTCAGCTTTCTCAGCTCTACAGTTACTTTGCTGGCATTAAATGAGTCACGTCCAGAAGAAGGTAAGAGCAACCTCACCACCACACAACAAGTAAACTTTGTCTTAGCAGTAATGGGATGCTGTAAATCTGAGGGAGTACGTCTTTGAAACCAACCAATTTTCTAAGCTTCTATTTGTGTGCCAATTAACACAGAAATTTGAGCTCATTACTTTTCCGTCCGCAATTCTTCACTTGGTTGCTTTGTTGGAAAAAAACATTAATTGCTTATTTTTCACTCTCGAGAGAGAAGAAAAGGAAAAGAGAGTTAAATTTCGTAATTTTACTCTCGGCGCACACCCAGCAACTCATGTGAGAGACGTTGAAAGCTGCTTTAGATATTTTATGTGCATGGTCTTGTTTTGTTTCCTTAATTTACATCATTTAATGTAGTTCCTAGGTGCGCGCGCCACTGTGTATATGGGTTAGATAGGTTTGGTTGTATGAGTTATGATTTTTTAAAAAAATGTTTTTTTATTTAAAAATATATCAAAATAATTTTTTTATTTTTTAAAAATTATTAAAAAATTAAAAATTAATTTTAAGTGATTTGTTTTTCAAAATTTACCGAACTCCCGGTTAAAATGCAATGCCAAATAGGGGAGTAGTGTTAGGTCCCTAAATTTTGATTTTTTTTTAAAAAAAATTATTTATATTTTCAATTTTTTTTGATGCATTGATAAAAAATAATTTTTTTTAAAATTAAAAAAATATTATTTTAATATATTTTTAAATTAAAGGTATTTTGAAAAGTAATTACTATACATACTTTCACATTTAAGAGATGATCACGAAATTAATCTATTTTTCCCGGAATATTCATAAAAAGGGGCATAAAATTTATTGAATTGAACATTTTTCTGAAATTAGTGAATAATTTTGGTTAAGAATTTAAAAACATTTTCTTTTTGGTTTTGATTTTAAATTTTAGAAGCTGAGAAAATTAATCCAAACTAATCAATTTAACATATTGGGCCCATTCAACAAATCAAAGCTTGTAAAAAAAAAAAAGCTCATTGATTCAAAAATTGGACTGCTAAGCTTACTAATTTTGTTTGTGTGACTTCAATTAATTTCAGAATCTGAAAGGGGAAGCAAGAAACCTGTTATGCCCGTAGTTGTCTCTTCAGCCATAGTCCTTTTTTTCTTGGTAATGGGTATCATTTGTTGGAAATTCTTTTTTCAAGACAAGTACAAGAGAGAACGAGGTACATTTAAATCAACAATTTGGGCTCTGATTAATGGACACCGCAACGCCTTGACGGTGGCTAGTGGAGGAGGAGTGGGCGCTTCAAAACCAGAACTACAAGATGGTAGTAGCAGACTGCTAACTAGCACTATGTATATGTATATATGTATTGTCTAAAAGTGATAGTACATGACGAATATCTTACAAGAAATTCCCTCAACACTTGTATATGCGCAGATCTCATGGGGCTTGATCTGAAAACTGGTTCGTTCACTCTGAGGCAGCTAGGAGCTGCCACAAACAATTTTGATTCTGCAAACAAGATTGGAGAGGGTGGTTTTGGGTCCGTGTACAAGGTTTGTCCTCTAATGAAATCCCATGCATGGAATCCCCAATGCATTGATTGTCGGACCTTTTCTTTGAATCACTTATCTGCAGAAGGGAATATGAGCATTGGAAGCATGGTTATTTTATGCAGGGTGAGTTATCAGACGGGACTGTTATCGCTGTTAAGCAGCTATCTCCTAAATCCAGGCAAGGAAACCGTGAATTTGTGAATGAAATAGGCATGATATCTGGTTTAAAGCATCCCAATCTTGTAAAGCTTTATGGATGCTGCATTGAAGGAGACCAGTTGCTGCTTGTATACGAGTACATGGAAAACAATTCCCTTGGTCGTGCACTGTTTGGTAATCACCTTTAGCTTGTGCACTCTTCGGTAATCGTAATAGTTTTTGCCATTTCTTACTGGGTTTTAGCAACAGGTGCAGAAACAAGTGCTCTTATGTTGGATTGGCCAGCAAGATTTAAGATATGTGTTGGGATAGCCAGAGGCTTGGCGTTTCTCCATGAAGGATCAGCAATCAGGATTGTTCACCGAGACATCAAAGGTACAAATGTGTTGCTGGACAAGGATCTAAACGCCAAGATATCAGACTTTGGACTAGCTAAGCTCAATGAAGCGGAGAACACTCACATTAGCACTCGAGTTGCTGGAACTATGTAAGCACCTTATCGTTAGTTTTCTAATGATTTAGTTATCGATCGAAAAAGACCTTAATTACACACACTGAAGTAACTCACCTGGCATGCCTTTTGATTTCAGAGGATACATGGCTCCAGAATATGCACTGTGGGGTTATTTATCAGACAAGGCAGATGTTTACAGTTTTGGGGTTGTTGCTTTAGAGATTGTCAGTGGAAGAAGCAATTCAAGTTACAATCCAACAAACGAAAGCGTTTGTCTTCTTGACTGGGTAAGTTACGAGACTGCTTGTGTTGCTACATGTTAGGATACTGACATGCAAACCCGATAAAATAAAAGATAAGGGACAAGATAAAATGAGAAATGATATACAAGAATTTACGTAGTTCACCCAATTAGGCTATATTCACAGGCAAGTATAGAAAGATTTTACTAAGTAATGTGGAAAATACAACCTCTCTCTATTAATAAGAGAACAATTTAAATCTCTCTATTAATAGGAGAAAATATCTCATCTACTCTCTCATAAATATCTTATAATTTTATGAAATTACTTTCCCTCTCTCACTCTTTTCTTCTTCTCTTGTGATGTATAAAATAAGCTTGGATACATTGCCTATTTAAAGGCAAGCATCCAAGCAAAAGACATGGGGTATCAATTGGTGTTGTTGACTTTGCCAACAATGCTTGGCTGGCTTCACACTACATTGAATTCATGATGCATTAGGCATTACTAGCTAGCTAGCTCTTACACAGTCTAAATGAACTTATCTGTCACAGGCATTTGTATTGCAAAAAAGAGGGAATTTAATAGCGCTGGTGGACCTAAAGCTGCGGTCTGAATTCAACAAGGAAGAGGCTGAAAAAGATGATCAAGGTGGCTCTCTTATGCGCCAATGCATCTCCATCTCTAAGGCCTACAATGCCAGCAGTGGTGAGTATGCTTGAAGGACAGACCAGCATCCAGGAAGTGATCTCAGATCCTACCATATATGGTGGTGATTTTCAATTTAAACAAGTCAATTATGACCACTTTCAACAGGTTTTAGACCAGAGCTGCAGCACCCAAGACCATGTTTTTTCATCTGATAAAACGTGGAATGTATCCACCTCCATGTCTGCCCATGATCTTTACCCACCCAGCCCCGAGTCCACGCATTGTAACATTGGTGAATCTTCTTCATCCTTTGTTTAACAAAGCCGAGATATGCATGTATATTTGGAACTGCTTTTACACTTATAATATAGAAGAAACACATTTCATTCCCGCTGACCTCACGGTTGAAGTGGGGCCTATGGGGGCTGAGGGGGCCAGGCAATCACCCCCCTGCCCTAGAAAAAAAACATTATTCTTTCTAGGGTATATATGGTAATAATTTGCAACTTCGTAAACAAATTATATCGAATGGATATATATACAGCACGGGCAGAGCCAAAAGATAAAATTAGGGGGGAAGATTTCAGTTATATTATTATTTTAGCTAAAATTATATAAATTATTAAGGGAAGGCTGAAAAAACAATTTTCTTGCAGGGGCCCAGCCCCTGTCTCCACTTGCCACCCCCTGTCTCCACCTCTGTCTGACAGCAGTTTAAATGGTTAAATGTCAACAATTTCAGAAGTGGTGGTGGTGGTGGTAAAAAAAAATTCTGTTATCATTGTAATTGGATCGTGAGTCTCACAAAGAGGAGGGAGAAAAAGAAAAGAAAAAGATTTCAAATATATATTAAAATTTTAATAACAACATCAACAGCATTATTATAAAATTTTTGACAAATTAAATCTAATAACATAAAAAAAAATTATTAATAATAATTTAAGTGAGCCACATAAATATTCTAAAAATAATATATGATTTATTTATTTTTGAACTTACTTTAGTTATTATTGATGATTTTTTTTAATATTATTAATTTATGTAAGGCCATTTAACAATAGCAGACACTTGTGATTGTGTTATTTTCTAAATAGTTTTTGGATTGTGATATTTTTTTATTTTGCTAATGTAAAAACAAAAAAAAATCCCAAGTTTGAATACAATTTTTTTCCTATCCGGTGAAAAATTCTTTATTATTATTATTATTATCCGAGGTATTAACTATTGAAGGAAAGAATCCCAAATAATTATGATTCCAGATATGCACGAGATATATTAGGAGATGAGGAGATATGCGTGAGCTGTTGATTGAATATTTCTCTGCAATATTGTAGCCGAGAATCTCTCCTGATATAGTGGATCGTCTTGTATATAATCTGTGTAAACATTGTTCTTTATTTAATATATAATACAAACAGAGAATCAATTACACTTTCATTCTCTTTATGGTATCAGAGCAGTGGTTCTAAGAACCCAGAAATTCCTCATGGCAGGTGACGAAGATCAAAGGCTCCTTGAACAAAACAGGGGCTCAACAACTTCCAAGACCTCAGAAACATGGGAGAAATCCAATCATCCGCTTTTCCTCCATCATGCAGATCAACCAGGGGCTGTCCTTGTTTCACAAATATTGATGGAAGACAATTACACAACATGGGTGCAGTCGATGAGCATGGCACTCACTATCAAAAACAAAAGGGGTTTCATAGATGGAACTCTCAAGAGACCAACGAGTGACTCCCATGAGCAGGATCAATGGGACCGATGTGATATCCTTGTGAAAACATGGTTGCTTGGATCCATGTCAAAAGAGATCTCGGGCAGTGTTATTCATTGCAAAGACGCAAGAAGTATATGGCTAGAATTGAAGGAGAGATTTTCCCAGACTAACACAGTCTCTCTATTTCATATAGAAAATGCCATTCATGACTGTGAACAGGGCACCAATTCAGTCACGACGTTTTTCACAAAACTCAAATGTTTGTGGATGAGAAGGATGCACTTAATTCCTTCCCGCTTTGCACCTGTGAAGCAGCCACCACAATGAAGACTTTTCTGGAGACACAAAAGACCATGAAATTCCTAATGGGTCTCAATGAAAGTTATGCCCAAACCAGAAGCAACATCATAAACATGGATCCTCTTCCAAATCTAAACAAAGCCTATGCCATGGTTTTGCGCCATGAGAAGCAAGCAGAGACTTCCACTGGGAAATTGGCAACACCAGCAGAGGCATCTGCTTTCTCAATCAAGAAGGTGACTCGTGACTTTACACCAGTAAATGGAGAGGGTAAGTATTGTGACAAATGCAACATGAACAATCACAATACGAAAAATTACAGAGCACACCTGAAATGCACCTATTGCAACGGAAAAGGTCATACTTATGAGTATTGCCGAAGGAGAAGGAACACTGCTGAAGGTAGTCAAGGAAGATCGAAGGTCAACCATGTGGCTCCACAAAGTCACGACAGGGGGGCTTTGCCAGAATTTCCTTTCTCACGAGAAGAATGCCAACGACTTCTCAGCCAACTCTTAACAAGGTCTGCATCAGCCAACCTAGTTGGTAACATCCCAAACTATGAGGAACTCTCAGGTAAATCATTCCAATTTTCCCAAAGAAATATGGAAATCTGTTGGATATTGGACAGTGGTGCAAGTGACCATATTGTTTGTAGTTCAACTCTCCTTACCTCACTTACACCAGTTAAAAATCGTTGGGTCAAACTTCCCAATGGAAATTGCACACCAGTCACCCATATTGGCACAGTAGTATTCTCTTCCCATTTTGTACTTCATAATGTGCTTTGCGTCCCAATTTTCTACCTCAATCTAATATCTGTGAGCAAGCTGGCATACGATTCATTCTATATCACTATCTTTCTCAGACAAGTTTGCTTCATACAGGACCTACGATCGGGGAAGACGATTGGGACGGGCACTGAGAAGGAGGGCCTTTATTGCCTCAACCTGTCACGGAAAGCAACATGCAATGCAGTTTCCACCATCACAGACAATTTGTGGCATCAAAGACTTGGTCATCCCTCAACTAAAACGTCTTCATTATTTCCATTTTTCTTCAATAAATCATGTATTCCCAGTTCTTGTTCTATTTGCCCTTTAGCCAAACTGACTAGGCAACCCTTTCCATTGAGCACTACACGTAGTGCAGCTTGTTTTGATTTACTCCACATTGACATTTGGGGTGGATATCATGTCCCATCTTCCTCTGGAGCCAAATATTTTTTAACTCTTGTTGATGACCATTCACGAAGCACATGGATATATTTGTTGAAACATAAATCTGAGGCACAAACTTTTCTTATCCATTTCATTCACTTGGTTGCAAATCAATTTAGCAAAAATGTTAAAATCATCAGGAGTGATAATGGCCCAGAATTCAAAATTTCAGACTTCTATTCGTCTAAAGGCATTATTCACCAAACCAGTTGCGTCAATACACCTCAACAAAACGGTGTAGCTGAGCGTAAACATAGACATTTGTTAAACGTTGCTAGAGCCTTACTTTTTCAAGCCAATCTTCCGAAACATTTTTGGGGGGACGCCATACTCACTGCAGCCTACTTGATAAATAGAACTCCAACTCCAGTACTTAAGGGAAAAACACCTTTCGAATGTCTATTCAACGCTAAGCCTAACTTTTCTCATCTCAAGGTTTTTGGATGTCAATGTTTCATGTCCACACACCCCACTCGTCCAAGCAAATTTGATCCTAGAGCTCATGAATGTGTTTTCATTGGCTACCCTCATGGCCAAAAAGGTTATAAGGTTTACAATCTAACAACCCAACACACTACTGTCTCTAGAGATGTAACATTTTTTGAACATGTGTTTCCGTTCAAAACAAGTCAGACTCCTTTGCCTTCTTCATTGCTTCCCATTCCAGTCATTTCTCCTTCACCCCCCACACATACCTATATTCCTACACTACAAAATCCCACCTCCCACTCTTCCACTGTTCCTTCTACGACTTCACCCTCAGATTTCCCTACACCATCCCCACTTCCAAATCCCATTCCATCCACGGACATAACTCCTCCCGATCATACCACACTTGAAACATCCCCTGCTACTTCATCAGCCTTACCACCACCTACACCCCCTCCACGCAGATCTTCTCGCGCCACGAGACTGCCCACTGCATTGCAAGGCTTTCACATTGATGCAACCCTCCCCTCACGCCCCGATCAATCTAATTCCTCGGAAGTGGTCATTTCTCCAGGTCAGGCTCACAGTATTTCCAATGTTCTCTCTTATGATAACCTTTCCTCTCCTTACAGAACATTTACTGCCAATATGACTCTTTCTCGAGAACCTCTCTCATTTTCTCAGGCAGTCCAGGATCCCCAATGGCGGGAAGCCATGCAGCAAGAAATCCAAGCTCTCCATGCCAATAAGACTTGGAGTTTGGTCCCCCTTCCAGCTCACAAACGCCCCATTGGCTATAAATGGGTTTATAAAACTAAGTATCATCCCGACAGCACAATTGATCGTTACAAAGCCAGGTTGGTGGCCAAAGGCTTCAGTCAGATTGAAGGGATTGATTATCGGGAAACCTTTGCACCGGTTGCTAAGCTCACCACTGTTCATGTCCTACTGAGCCTTGCAGCCATGCAAAATTGGCATCTTCACCAATTGGATGTCAATAATGCATTCCTTAATGGTGATTTATATGAAGATGTTTACATGCGGCTCCCTCCTGGGTTCGGACGAAAGGGGGAGACTCGGGTTTGCAAACTACACAAATCCTTATATGGCTTGAAACAAGCTTCACGACAATGGTTCCTTAAACTCTCCACAGCACTCAAATCAGTTGGTTTCAAGCAATCATGGTCTGACTACTCCTTATTCGTCCGAAACCATCAAGGGATCTTCACGGCCTTGTTAATATATGTTGATGATGTTATTCTGGCAGGGAACAACTTAGACGACATCACCAAGACTAAAAGCTTTCTGTCCAGCCAGTTTAAGCTAAAAGATATGGGACAATTGAAATATTTTCTTGGGATAGAGGTAGCAAGATCCAAGCATGGGATTTCTTTGTGTCAAAGAAAATACGCATTGGAAATCTTGGAAGATACGGGTTTCCTTGGTGCTAAGCCTTCACGTTTTCCAGCTGAACAAAATGTGACGCTTACACAAGGAGATGGAGAATTATTAGAAGATCCCTCTCAATATCGAAGACTGGTTGGACGTCTTATATACCTAACCATCACACGGCCAGACCTTGCATACGCAGTCCATATACTTAGCCAGTTCATGGATAAACCTAGGCAACCCCACTTAGAAGCAGCACACAAGGTATTGAGGTACATCAAGCACGCACCGGGTCAGGGGATCCTCTTACCATCCAAAGGGCCATTGGAATTAAAGGCATATTGTGATGCAGACTGGGCTCGCTGTAAGGACACTAGAAGATCCACGACTGGTTACTGCATTTTCCTTGGAAATGCGCCCATCTCATGGAAGACGAAAAAGCAGACCACCGTATCACGTTCAAGTGCTGAAGCTGAGTATCGCTCCATGGCCACTACGTGCTGTGAAATAACGTGGCTACAATACATCTTGAAAGATCTGAATGTTACACATGAGCGACCTGTCAAATTGTTCTGCGACAACAAAGCCGCAATCCATATAGCTTCAAATCCTGTATTTCATGAAAGAACGAAGCATATAGAAATAGATTGCCACGTGGTGCGAGACAAAGTGCAAAGAGGATTAGTTCAGCCAGAACACATAGGGACCAAGGATCAACTAGCAGACATCTTCACAAAGCCACTGAGTTCAAACCAGTTTTCCATGTTGCTCGGCAAGTTAGGAGTGATCAACATACACTCCAACTTGAGGGGGAGTATTGAAGGAAAGAATCCCAGATAATTATGATTCCAGATATGCACGAGATATATTAGGAGATGAGGAGATATGCGTGAGCTGTTGAATGAATATTTCTCTGCAATATTGTAGCCGAGAATCTCTCCTGATATAGTGGATCGTCTTGTATATAATCTGTGTAAACATTGTTCTTTATTTAATATATAATACAAACAGAGAATCAATTACACTTTCATTCTCTTTATTAACAAATTAATAAAATTAAATTATATTACTAAGATAACTAAATTTGATGAACAATCTTCGAAAATGCCATAGGCATCTTCATCTCGACTCAAAACATCATAAGAAACAGCATTTGATGACCTTCCTGTAGACTTGTTGCCAGAATGAACACGGGGAATGAGGCAAGCGACAGCCTTGGCCTTTGCAAAATCGTCAGCTGAGTAAGGTACATTAAATGAAGGAGCCTTCATCTTACTTTTCCCTTCAAGAATCTTTACTACTTCAGACATAGCTGGCCTCAGAGTAGGGGATGGATTGGTGCATAGCATTGCCAAGTCTAAGATTATCATTTCTTGTTTCACTGAATAATCATATCCCAAGACTGGATCGACTAGCGATATTAACTCTCCTTTCTCTTGCAAAACATAAGCCTGAAATACAACAAATAGAATATGAAACTTCTTAATCAATGGAGAAATGCCTTCCCTTTGCTCTGTATGTCTATAAACTCTTACCAGATAAGTAACCTATCATCTTACATATGATGCAGAGACAACTGACTACAGTAGCAACCACTTAGCATGATCAACTCCTTTATACAAAATGCCACAAGATCATGACAGCACATGAAAATAATGGTAAGCTAGCTTTAATTACCAAATCAAGCAAGCAGGCACTCTCATCATTTGGCCTGTAACTGGTGCCATTTTTACCACTGACAATTTCCAAGGCAACCACCCCAAAGCTGTAAACATCTGCCTTGCTTGTTAAATAACCTTGCGTGGCATATTCTGGGGCCATATATCCTCTGCAGAAATACCATAAGTTATGAAGATGTAATTCCTTAGGACAATTCAAAATGTTTCAGAAAAAAAAAAATCTCCGTAAATTTACTAAGATAATGTTTTTCCTGCAAAATAACAATCTTTAGAGGTATGGAAGGCTTTACGTGGTTCCAGCAATTCTAGTGATAACAAGTGTATGTTCTGCTTCATAGAGTTTAGCCAGTCCAAAATCTGATATCATTGCATTGAGATCCTTGTCAAGTAGCACATTTGTGGGCTTAATATCTCTATGTATTGGATTCTTCGTGGAGAAATGCCAGACCTCTAGCTATGCCAAGGTAAATTTTAAACCTGGTTGGCCAGTTGAGTCTTAATTTCAGTTCTTCAGGTCCTGCACCTAACCATATACTTGCATTATTTAGGATTGTACTATTATAAAAACAGTATGATATTTTGATGCTCCATATTCAAAAACTCTCGAGTTCCTTGCTTTGATTTCGAAGACAGTTGTTTGACAGCTATTGCTGCTCCATCTGGAAGAACTCCCTGCAATCACTTCACTTATTAGGCAAACCTGTAGAATCTCGAGGACTTTCTAAACAAATATGTAGTGGCATAGACCTTAAAAACAGGTCCAAATCCTCCTTCACCAATCTTGTTTGAAGGACTAAAATTTTGAGTGGCAGCTTTTACTTCCCGGAAGTTAAAAGAACCTGCTGGTATGAGTTCGACACAATTTAATTCTACACCACAACATCAGCCATCAAACACGAACTCACAAGGAAAAAGATCTTGTAAACAGGAGGAGTTACAAACTTTGGCAAGTCTAAAGTCAAAACAGACTCCAAACAATGTACATTCTCACCTTCACTGTGAGATTTTCCTTTGCCACCTAGCCAGCCCATTTTGCAAATGGAAACTGCAACCAGTAGTGGCAAAAGTAAAGCAGAGCCTGTAAGTGCAGCAATACTCATTGCTGATGGTTTTCTGCCAGATTTTCTGGGAACTATAGGTGAGAACTTAACAGGATGTTAGAGAAAAGAAACTAAATGTGACAGCATAAATAAATTTTTTGAGACAGCTAGTAACTAGGAGAAACCGAAATGGCAGATATAAGAGGACCATAATATTCCATTGGAGAACTAATCGAACCCTTTCCAGACCAGTATAAGTGGATATCCAGTCGGTTGTTCTTCACAATAGCAATAAAGTCCAAAGTTACACTTCCATTTATTCCCTTTGCTGCTTCTCTTACATTGAAATTTTCTTGCACCTTCTTGTCCTATCAGAATTTTATACTTCATTAGAGCAGTTTCAGAGAATAGCACCCTGAATATATGAATTGATTACTCACCTGAATTCCCACATCAAATAGGCGTTTACTGCTAGTAAAGAAAGCAAGAAAGCTGGCAGAGGAAGTTTGAAGAACAGCAAAGTAGTCTTGTTATTTTGTGTAATTTCTATAGTGCATATACATAGTTTATATAGAAAAGATCTTGTCTAAATAAGTAAACTGACAGACTAGCAACTAATATTTAGGACTTAATTACAGAAATTACAATCAAACTAAATCTCTAAGATATGATTTACAAATCAAGCTTTAATTGTTTTGATTCCGAATTGTAACACGCCCCCTCAAGGTGGAGCATGGATGTCCAAGGTTCCCAGCTTGCGCAACAGATTATGAAATAACAGGCTACCAAGAGGCTTTGTGAATATATCTGCTATCTGCTGTGTTGAAGATACATAAGTGGTATTTATCAATCCTGCTTGTATTTTCTCATGCACAGTATGACAATCAATCTCGATATATTTTGTGCGTTCATGAAATACAGGGTTGGCTGCGATGTGTAATGCAGCTTGGTTGTCACAATATAGGAGGGTTGGCTGCGAGTATGGCACCTGCAAATCATGTAGGAGCTGTTTAAGCCAAACCAACTCATAGGTAAGTGATGCCATTGATGTATATTCTGATTCTGTTGAAGAACGTGATACGACCGGCTGTTTCTTGCTCTTCCAAGATATGGGAGCTCCTCCAAGGAAAACGCAGAACCTAGTAACAGATCGCCTGGTTGTTGGACAATTTGCCCAATCAGCATCACAATACCCTTTCAACTGTAACTTTCCATGTGATGGAAACAAAATGTCTTGTCCTGGTGCCAGCTTCAAATATCGTAAGACACGGTGAGCTGCATCCAGGTGAGGTTTCCTTGGTTGTTGCATGAATTGACTGAGAAGGTAATGTCTGGCCTTGTGATGGTGAGATATAGAAAACGACCGACAAGGTGTCGATATGGTGATGGATCTTTGAGCAGTTCACTTTCTGAAGGGGTGAGTCGTTGGTTTTGTTCCATTGAAATTTTAGTTGGTCTTGACCCAATCATACCTGCATCTTTAAGTATATCAAGAGTTTATTTATGTTGGGAGATGGCAATACCTTGTTTGGAGTAGGCAACTTCAATTCCAAGGAAGTACTGGAGATTGCCCAAATCCTTAATCCGAAAATGGTTGTGAAGAAACCTTTTAAGTTTTCCAACTATGGCAGTGTCATTTCCTGTGATGATCATATCATCAACGTAGAGTAGTATTGCTGTAAAGGAAGCACCTTGTACCTTAGTAAACGGAGAGTAGTCTGCTTTTGGATTGTTGAAATCCAAAGCTTTTAGTGGCTGTGGAAAATTTTGAGAACCAGTTACGTGATGCCTGCTTTAAACCATAAATGGACTTCTGAAGCCGACACACAATATTCGCCCCCTAACGAGGAAGGCTAGGAGGAGGCTGCATGTAAACCTCTTCATTCAAATCACTGTGAAGGAAGGCATTTTGAACGTTGAGTTGGTGTACAGGCCAGTGACGGACAGCAGCAACAACAAGCAAGCATTTAAGAGTAATTAACTTGGCAACAGGGGAGAAGGTGTCTGTGTAGTCAAGACCTTCCAATTATGTGTAACCCTTGGCAACTAGGCGAGCTTTGAACCAGTTGATGGTGCCATCAGAGTGGTATTTAAGCTTATATACCCATCTGCTCCCAATGGCACGTTTACCTGCCGGTAAGGGGCATAATGTCCAGGTATTGTTCAGTTCAAGAGCTGTTAATTCAGTTTGCATGGCATCCTGCCACCGGGGATCAGAGGCAGCCTGTGCAAATGATGTAGGCTCACTGTGGGCAGAAAGGCTTGTAATAAAAGCATGGTGAGAGAGAGATAAATGAGTATAAGAAACAAATTTAGATAAAGGATGGTGAGTACTTGAACGAGAACATGACGAGCCAAGGGGAAGCAAGGTGGCATAAAAGCAGTGATAATCTTGGAGGTGGGAGGGGCGGGTGTGGGTTCTAGTACTTCGACGTGGGAATGCAGGCGGTGTGGAAACATATGGTGATAAGGGTGGCTCAACAAGGCTAGGGATGTTGGTAGGAGATGATGGCAAAACATGGTTTGAGGGAGGAGAAGGCATAGGAGAGGAAAGTGTGTTATCGTTGGAGGAGGATAGTAAAGGTAAGGTGGATGGTACGCCTAAAAGAGAGGAAGGAATGGATAGTGTTTGAGGAGGAATAGGAGCTGATAAGGGTAAGCTGGAGGTGTAGGTGTTTGGATGATCGGACTGTGTGTTTTGTAGTTGAGTAGAGTAGGGGAATATAGATTCATGGAAAGTGATATCGCGGCTAGAGAAAAACGTGTGAGTTGAGAGATCATAAAGGTGATATGCCTTTTGACCCACAAAAATACATTTGCGTGCTCTAGAATCAAATTTGTGTGAGGGTGTAATAGTGGTGGCATAACAAAGACAATAAAAAACCTTCATGTGATGGTATGTAGGTATGGTATTGTGCAGCTTCTCATAGGGTGAGGCTTTGGGAAGAATGGGTGTAGGCAAGCGATTGATTATATAGGTTGTAGTGAGTATACTTTCCCCCCAAAATTAAAGTGGCAAACAAGCTTGGAAGCGTAGAGCGCGAGCAACGTTTAAAAGATGATGATGTTTGCGCTCTACGACACCATTTTGTTGTGGTGTGGCTGGACATGAGTGTTGAAAGAGAATTCCTAAACCATTGAAAAAGGGTCGCATGGAAGTAAACTCACTCCCATTGTCTGCTCTTATACATTTAACATTACATTAGAATTGTGTTTTGACAAACGCAATAAAGGACTTGAGTAAGGTTTGCGTTTCAGATTTAAGCTTCATAAGATGGATCCAAGTGTAACGTGAGCAATCCTCTACAATGGTTAAAAAATAGCAAGCACTTGAGTGTGTATGTGTGCGATGAGGACCTCATATATCACAATGTATAAGATCAAAAGATGCATGTGAGGAAATAGAACTCATATTGAAAGGTAGTCTGGTTTGTTTTGCCATAGGACAAATGTCACAATGCATAAGATGATGAATAGAAAAATTAGGAATTGTTTTAGACAAAAATTATAATGGTGCAGCAGAGGGGTGTCCTAAGTGACAGTGCCATAAATCTGGGATGGTGGAAATGGTGTTGGCTTGAATTTTTTATGGTGGTTTGATAGCTGTGTGCTTAGATAGATAGTACAAGCTGTTATGCTCCTTCCCCAGGCCAATCATCTTCATCCTGTTCAGGTCCTGTAAGATACAGAAGTTAGGATGGAAAGTGATGATACAATTTAAGTCATGGGTATGTTTACTGACTGAGAGAAGATTAACTTGAAAGGATGGTATGTGGAGGACATTCTTGATGCACAAGTGTTGGTTAACTTGTGCATTACCAACTGATAAGGTTTTTATATGTGAGCTATCAGGTAAATGAACAATATCATGACGTGCTGTTTGAGATAGTAAATGAGAAGAAGATGATATATGATGACTAGTACCACTGTCAATGATCCATGCTTTATGACATTTAGAATTGTGTTTACCTGTCACATTTCCATAGAACTGATTTTTACCAAGTAATGTCCTTATTTGATTGTATTCCTCTTTTATGAACTGAGAAAAGGTCTGAAGTCTACTTGTTGCCGTGTTGGGTTTGATTGTGTTGCTGGTGTTATTGACTATAAGTCGTTTGTGTCTATTTGGTGGGTTGATTTCTCTGCCATGAAATTTATGTCTTGGTGGAAATCCAATGATGTAATAGCAACGGTCAACCGTATGTGTATCTCCCTCACAGTGTGAGCAAAATAAAGATTTGCCCTTGTTGTTTTATAGCCGTGTGGATTGTCTGTTCTTTGTGATCCTTGTGTTCCTTTTCGCATTCATGGCATGAATGGGGCTGTCATTGGCTTCAGTGAGTTGCTGTTGTTTTTCCTCTTGAAGCAGGAGTGGATATATTTTCCCGATGCTAGGGAGTGGCTGCTTCAACAGGATCTGTCCACGGATAACAGAATATGTATCATTCAGCCCTATGAGGAATTGGAAAATTCGTTCATGTTCTTCTCTTTCAGCAATCTGTTTTAGTCCTGCACAGTTACATAAAGTTGGATCATTATATGATCCTAATTCATCCCAAAAGGACTTGAGTGCTGAATAATAAGCTGCTATGGTCTGTTGTTATTGACAATGTTCAACAATCCCTCGTTTAAGCTCAAATATACGTGACAGATTTCCTTGAGAGAAACGCTCACTAAGATCTGCCCAGACATCAGCAGCAGTATCAGAGAAGATTACAGTATTTGTTAAGGATGGACTGATGGAGTTGAGAATCCATGACTTTATAATCTGATTGCATCGTCTCCAAGCTCTATATTTAGGATCTGTCTCTGAAGGTGCTTTTATTATTCCATCAATGAAACCAAGCTTATTCTTGGCCTCTAGAGACATCATCATGGCGCGGCTCCATGTTGCATGATTGTCACCTTCCAAAAGTTGGGTGACAATGGTGTGATTGATGTGATCTGAGGGATGAATGTAGTAAGGATCATAAAAATCCATTGTTTCTGACAAGTATTTTTCTGATGGTGTTTCTGTCATGGTGATGTTAGCGGAAGCAAAATAATGAGCAGTATTAGGTGCTAAACCACTGCTCTGATACCATAAAGAAAGCAAGAAAGCTGACAGAGGAAGTTTGAAGAACAACAAAACAGTCTTGTTATTCTGTGTAATTTCTAATTCATTTAGGGTGATGAATCTTCTCTTGATTACTCAAATACCTTCATATAGTTCATGTTATATCCAAAATCTTCCCTTTTGTTGCTTTTGATTAAGAGAACATGTAGTTAAGATTCAAGTATAATATTCATTATATAAGATAACTTAATGATATCAATTTTAAGGATCACTTATACAACTGGCACATGAGCATTAATAGAGCATCAACCATTAATATTTATGGACAATGCTTTGATGCAATATAAATCTCATAATTATAACAACTTTATAATTTTATTTTCAAAATATTTTTGTTCTAATGACTTTATCTTTACTCTAAATTAATTAATTAAACATAGATGAATATCAAAGATAAAAAAATCTTTATTAATAATAAATATGCTCTTACATGAACAAAGTTGTTGTCACATATAACCAATCAATTGACTACAAGGTATATACATTGATAAAAAAATGGTGCACATAAATTAAAAAAAAAACCCAGCCATTTAAACTAGCCATAAGATGTAGTGATTTTTCATCATAGTTGTTTAGGCTAGGTCCAAGCAGCAAGGGGATTTTCCTCTAAATTGCTTGGGTTGGAGCTAAGTGATAGGGTTTTTCATCTTAGCTGCTTAGGCCAGACACAAGAAATAAGGAGGTTTTTTCCTAGTCGTTTAGGCTAGGCCTAAATAAAATGAGATTTCTCCTACCACCCACCTAGAACAAGCCCAAACGGTTAACTTCCTTTTGTGAATCCCAAAACTATATAAATTTTCATGCTAGGGCACAAAACTAAATTATATTATGAGTTGTAAGAAGTGGTGCCCTACATTACAATAGCACACGCTTCCGCACCTTCACGCACAAAAATTATGCATGGTATTGCCAATTTAACTAATGCAAACACCAACCTCTCTATCAATAATATAACTCAACTCCACACACTACAAGGTATTTGTAACTTCACATATCACAAGGTATCTGGAACACTATTTTTAATGCTCCATGAGGTTAGATGATATAACCGAGATTTATATATAACTTGGTCACCATGTAGAAAAAGCCAAGTAAAAGCAAGTCAAGTCAGGCAAATTCAAGCCATTCAACACATTCGTTCATAACACGATCTCGTCTCCTCTCTTTATGGGTTTTTTTTCCATCTTCTCACATTATTTCTTTTCCTAAATATTATTTTTCTTTTTAGATTTGCTAACTTTAATATTATTTAATAAAAATGAATGACTTATTATTATTATTATTATCAAAAATGAATTATATAAAATATACAATGTAGAAATTTTTAAAGATAATCTAAACTTCTATTGATTTAAAATAATTGAAATAGCAAGTTAGGGAGTAAAAAAACTAGAGTACTTGGGAGTACCTTTACAAAGAAAAAGAAAAAGAAAAAGAAAAAGAAAAAGAAACTGCACGCAAGTCAAAAGAAGATAGGTAGCTGTCTAAAAGAGAATTTTGAAGAGGTGAGCGCAAAGGGAGACGAGCCGAGGATCTAATAGGGCCGGTCAACTCACAACATCCTCTCTTGCCCGAACACAAACACCCACAAACACAACGCGTTTTTAGCCCATTATTACAGTCAAACAACAAAAACAAATCAAAATTCAAGAAATGCAAATCTAATCCTTAAATAAATACTAATCCAACAACTACAAAGATTTCTCATTTATGCCAAAAAAATAATTTTTATTAGTTGATAAAGATGAGCTTGAGTTCTGATGCTTTGACGACTACTCTCTGCAACTCCATTCAAGCTTTGGGTCGTGGCTTTGATGTTACATCTGATATAAGGCTTTTGTATTGCAAAGGAGCTACTGGGTCTAGGTTGGTTCATATTGATGATGAACATACACGAGATCTTGATATCTCTCATGGGGTTGTGCTGCCTAATGTTTCTTTTGATATTGATTGCTCTAAAGAGAATAGAAGCATTGAGAGAATTCCTGTATGCTCCTTTCATGAGGTGATTTTTCTTCCTCTTCTTTTCAATCGTTATCTGGTCATTTTTCCTTATGTTAGGCTGAGCTTTTTGTGATTTGGTTAGTCCTAAAACTTATGTTCATCGCATGCCACCTTGTTCTTGTTGGGATTATCATGTCTGGGTTATTTGATTCTATGCCTTGTTGCTCTTGAAGTCCAATGTTGAAAGATTATAGCTTTTCTTGTGTTAAATGTTCTTGAACTCAGAAATATGTTGTTCTAATGTTGTTGGCAGGCGCAATTCATATATGCCTAGCTAATCTGGAAAAGTGAGTTAGAATGGACACCCCCCCCCAGCCCTCTAGCCCATTACTGCATTAATGATTTAATTTCGGATGAGGTTACTGAAAATGCAAATTTAGGAAGTCAGTTAGAGAAAAGTTTTCATTTTTTAGTTTTGTCATAGCAGGCTTGATAAATTAAATTAAATTAGTGTGATGCCTAAAGAATAACATAATTTTGTTCATCTTCGGGAGCCAATCAACTTGAGGTTTTAGATCATTTCTCCGTAATACTTATTTTTTCAACTTCTGGTGGTGTGCATGCAGCGAATTTATTTGGCTAATAACAAAATATTTTCACATTGCTGTGATGTGAAACCAAAAATAAGGATTATTGATGTAACTGCTAAATTCTTAGAGATTGTGGCGTAACTTTTATGCCCAGTATCTTGCCCACCTTTTAACCAAGGGGCATTTACGATTACGTTTTTTCTTAGTTTATGGAGACCTTTTCATTTTTACATTTCTGTAATTTCTGCGATGTTGTGATTTCGAGAAGAAATTCTATCATGCTCATGAAAAGTCCCAGGTCATGTATGAATGTTCTGTTGCAACTGTTTTGATTTATGAAGGTGGTTGTATTCATGGATTTTGATAAACACTTTGTGTTCAAAGCTTGGGCTCAACAAAAGGCATCCTCTGCATACATTTCTTTCCTGGTGAAGGGGCCAAATGGCCCAAGAACTAAACAACTAAGCTATACTTTACGAGCACAAAGATGATGAACTCTTTGATTTGGAATATTGATGGTAGATAAATGCATATGAATATATTGGTGAAGAAGAATAGATTGAAATGCTAATATTTTTTCTGGTGTGTTGAAGGTGCTTAAATTCTCTCTATCATTACCATTACCATTACTGATTTCCAGTCTGGATCCAGATTTTATCTTGTTTTTTCAAGCTTTCTGGTCTTTAATCATCTTTGGTGTTAATGGTGAATCATTTCTGCAGAAATTTATATTTATTGATCAGTGGTTCTCAGATTCTTTACTCTATATTTATTTATTCCATTGATGGACCTTAATGATTTCACTCTTAAGTTGACTATAAATAAAACGTCATAATTTATGGACTGGATCAAATAGCATGTCTTTTTTTTTTTTTATAGTTTTCATCAATATTATGGCTTTTATTGCTGTCCGTGTCCGTGTCCGTGTCCGTGTTCATGGTGAATCATTTCTGCAGAAATGTATATTTATTGATCAGTATGCCCTTTTTAATAGGTTTTTTTTTTTTTGTGTCATTATTATTGTAGTGAAGTTTCTATTTATTGTTGAATTACTAATGTAGTGAAATGTGGAGTTCAAAATAAACATTTTGCTTGAATTTTCAGATGGCAGGACAATTCAATGAAAAATCAGGTATATCAGGACGAATTCCTCTCGGAAGCTTTAATGGCATGTTCAATTTCACTGGCTCTTGGCAAGTTGATGCAGCTGGAACAAAATCCCTTGCAATGGTTGGGCATTTCATTCCCTTGTATAAAGTTCAGATAGCCAAAGTTAACTTAGTTTTGCTTGAGGAAGTCAAGCGTGCTGTTCCTTCCTCCTGGGATCCTGCATCCTTGGCAAGGTATTTTGTTGTGGCTCTCATTGCTTATAGAAAAGAACTTAACAAAAATTTATAATATAATACATGAGTTTGCTGGTGTGGAAACCTGTCATTCTTTACTTACCTATAATGCCATTAAAGAGCATCATAACTACAAGAAATTCATCTGTTAAAATCCCTTGATCATATCAAATAGTTTGGAAACATCAGCTTTATGATTGGTACCTGTGGTTTTATTTACTTTTCCAGCTTCATTGAAAGCTATGGTACCCATATAGTCACATCTGCAACAATTGGTGGACGGGATGTTGTTTATATCAGGCAGCACCAAGCTTCTCCTTTGTCAGTATCCGATATTGAGAACTATGTGAAAGACATTGCAGATCAAAGGTTTCAAGACTCAACAAGCACATCAATTGCTGCCCCCTTGAAATATAAGGACAAGGTTAGTGTTATGGAATTGCTCCCTTATTTATTTAACTAAACCATGCCATCAATTGATGGCTTTCATCAGTTCACCCAATCTTTTCTTGACACAGCCTCTTCTTATTACATTGCACATTCTTGTCTCTTACACTTGCTGTTTCTTTTCCTAAATTACTTTTCTTCTCTGAAGTTACTGAAATATTTACAAGTTAAATTCCTTGCTGTAGGACGTAACAGTGATTTTCAGAAGGAGAGGAGGTGATGATCTTGAACAGAGTCATGCCAAATGGGCAGAGACCGTGCAATTGGCACCAGATGTGATTAACATGACATTTACACCTATCGTGTCTCTCCTTGAAAGAGTGCCTGGAATAAAGCATTTGGCCCGGGCAGTTGACTTGTATTTGGAGTGTAAGTTCTAATCCCATACCTGTGTTCTCTTTTGTGGTTTGAAATTCAAATTTGATTTTAATTTATAATATATTTGTTTTGGTCAAGGATTTTTAAACGAAATCTTTGTCGTGATGATTAATTATTATTTTTTTCTTTTCTAAAGCATTTTGCCAATCTTGAGCAAGAAGTTTTTCAATAGCCTGTATGATAAGGAGTTTATTTTGTTGCACTTGCAACAAGGGTGAAATGTAGTAAAAGGTTATTAACCTTTTCTTAAAGCTCAATCTTCTGACCAACAAAGTCTTAGAGATGATTTGGGTATGATCTAAGTGAAAATTGGTTGTTGAATTTTGCATATTCCTTGCGTAGATACTCTGAACTATTATCTAACATAAAAGTTACTGATTTGAATAATTTAAAATTTTAGACATTCGTAGTTGTGATCACACCAGCAGTAATGCAATGGATCCCATGATAGCTTTGAAGTGTACAAATGTGCTTAGGCGAGTGTAGAACTAGGATGAGTAATCTTCTAGGAATACTTGTGTTGCATGCCACCTTTTAAAAAAATCTCGACATTTCTAGTTGAAATATTTTTTCTTGTGTTTTTCCCTTTATCAGACAAGCCACCTATAGAGGATTTGCAGTATTTCTTGGATTTTCAAATTGCTAAAGGCTGGGCTCCAGAGCAGAATAACCTTCAAAGAAAGGAGCCTGTTTGTCAATCTCTTCAGTTCAGCTTGATGGGTCCCAAGCTGTATATAAGCCCAGATCAGGTATGTTTTCGAAGTATATCTTCTTCACATGGTAATGGAAATTAATGTTGAATTGATAGCATGTGATATTAAGAAAGTCAAGGATAGTAGCTTCCTAAATAGTTTGTAATATGTGTTCTTTTGTCATTTTTGTTTCTCATGCATCCTTCATTCAAAACCGCCGTTTTAAAATTACTCGAATTCTTAATCCTGTGATGACCTCTCATATCTTAAAAAAGAAGGAAAAGTTCCAGCAGCAAACAAATTGTAAATTGTCATCCATAATTAGCTGAACTATAAAAATTACAATTTCCCCTAATTTGTTTGTGGTGATGGATGTTGGATTGAGGTTTTGAGAACTTAAGCACAACTTAAAGAACAATACTTTTCATAATAGTAAGCCTTGAAGAGAAAGCTTTACCAATAAGAGTGCTACTATTTACACTAGCACCTGACAAGCAAGTGTCGTTGGTGGACTTGCATCTTTCTGAGGTGTATCAAGATCGGATAAAATGAAATGAGTGTAAGTTGTAAATACGTAGAATTCCATTGCGTTTTTCTTCATCTGGGGGAAAATTTCTCTCACTTGATGAAAAATGACTTTCTTCAATAAGATCATCAGGATTGCAACACCACCATCTTGTTTAGTTGTGCCACTTTTAAACAAGATCCAAGGAACAAAAAATAAATTTCTACAAGTACTAATACTAAACTTTAGATTAGGAGGAGACTTATGAAGGAATACAACTTAAAAACGAAGGATTAGATGAGAAATTAGGTAAAAAAGAGTTGAAATTATGCTGAACATGCATAGAAAAAACCAATCCCAAAACACTCCTTTTCAATCCCTTTTATAAATGATTTTGGAACCAAAATTGATATAGAATTAATTCTGGCAATTATCTAATTAATTTTTTTTCTATTATCAGCTTTGATTACTCACCATAAAACCAGAATTAAATATGAACTATTTGGCTTTAAATCATATATTTTTTAGATGAAAAAACTGTTCAGATTTGCAAAAAAAACCTTATAGAAGAAAACTGATCAAATCTTTTTAATGATGGGCAGACGAAACAAAGAGCTGATAAAAATTAATTCTTTAATGGCCAAAGAATTATAAATCCAAACCCAAGTCTAAAATAGATTGACAAAAAATAATCTTTTGTAACCTAAAAATTTATTTTAAAATAAACCCATTTCTAGGGCCAAGCACGAGCTGAGTCATGCATGTGGGTTTAAGTCCAAAATCCACTTTGTTTATGTCCTTTAACTCTCTAAAAGCTTGGGTGCTATCTTGATCCAATTTTAACTTTTCCCATTCCTACGATGTGTGTTTAGTATTGTGGTGCATGATGCTTTTTAAAAATATTTTTTCAATTGAAAATATATCAAAATGATGTTTTTTTCAGATTTTTATTTTTTATTTTTGATATCAGCACATTATAACCATCCCATAACACCTAGAAAAGCATCAATTTGATGTTTTTTCAAGTAAAAAACAATTTGAAAAATACTTTGAAAAACAAGTTGTAATGCAAAAACAAACACTTACTAAATAAACCACTAAGAAAGTTTGTTTTTTTCCTAAATATGATAAAAGCTTTTAGAAGGTTTTGGATTTCCTCAAAACATGCCAATTAAAAGTTTTTTTAGATTAATTTCTCATTCACCTACAATAATTTAAATCATGTTAATTTTTCATATTAAAGAATTTATATTGGAAATTAAATTCAAACTAAGTTTTAACCCAAAAAATAATAAGTGGATCTCACTTTTAATTTAGATTCAAATTTAATTTGGTTTCAAATATGCCCATTAACCATGATGTCAAACAAAATTTCAACATGCACTCTTTTTGACAAACCTTACCAGCGCGAGCATCCATACATGTTTTCTTTTCTACTGAAGTCTAAACATTTATGATTCTGCAGGTAACAGTTGGCCGTAAGCCAGTTACTGGTCTAAGACTTGGCCTAGAGGGCATCAAACAGAACAGACTTTCCATCCATTTGCAGCATCTTGTATCTCTTCCAAAAGTTCTTCAACCCCATTGGGATGCATATGTGGCCATAGGAGCCCCCAAGTGGCAAGGACCTGAGGAGCAAGACAGCCGCTGGTTTGAGCCTATCAAGTGGAAGAACTTCTCCCATGTAAGCACTGCACCGATAGAGTATGCTGACACTTCCATTGGAGACCTCTCTGGTGTTCACATTGTGACCGGGGCTCAGCTTGGTGTTTGGGATTTTGGTGCCAAAAATGTGTTACACCTTAAACTCCTATTTTCAAAAGTTCCAGGTTGTACAATAAGGCGTTCTGTATGGGATCATAGCCCCTCCAACCCTTCTGCGCAGAGAACCAATGGTGCATCCTCATCTGTTCCAAACGGGAAACCCTCCAACGATAAGAAAGAAGATGGCCATGTTGGCAAATTGGCAAAAATTGTCGACATGAGTGAAATGTCAAAGGGGCCACAAGACGTTCCAGGTCATTGGCTGGTAACAGGAGCTAAGCTTGGGGTGGATAAAGGAAAGATTGTTTTGCGTGTCAAGTACTCATTATTGAATTATTGATTGATTGTTTTATATTTTAGGATTGCCCTTTATCACATGTAAGCATAGTTGAATATTCTTTGCACAGGCATCCCAGTTCATTTGTTCTTCTGTACATTGTGTTCTTTTTTCTTTGTTGTTTTAGCTCCCTTAGTTGATAGTAACCTGATTTAGTGTGAGAGGGGTTCCTTTCTTCTAAATCTTGTTCCCATTTTTGTTTGGTAAAACACGTCTGTTCAGACCTATAATAATAAACTTGTTTTTAGCTGATATGAAGTTGTTCGTCCATTTTAAGGTCTTCAATACAGCTTTTGAGCGTTCTTAATTTGCTTTGTTATGTTTTTCGACTGTCGCTTCGTTTTGATAAATCTCCATCTTATACCCCTCGCGTAGTCTCAGGTTGTCTTTTCCTTTGTTTGAAGACGCTGAACAGGTACGATAAATTTGAAAGCAACGGCAAGTTTTATTTTTCGGACGCTACCTGAAAATCCTTCACCGCCAAAACAAGGCCAGGAGACAGAGAGAATGAAACAGCAGCCACGTCAACATGACGAATTCCATATTATTTTCCCCATTTTTTTTTATCTATTGAAGTGAAAGATTAGTTGCCGGTTCGTACACTAAAAACATTAACAGTTCTTTGCAAGGAAGCATTTATTTATCTGGAAATTGCAATAGAAAATGTGGCATTCCGGCCTAGTGTGAGCTACCAATTGACCTGGTATGAAAGGAATCGTGAAGAAAAAACAGCTTCAACAGTAGCCAAAATGCTTTAGCCGGCAATGAAAGCAATATTTGACAACGAGTGGTTTTGCCTTCACACCTTGACTAAATCTATAGTTTAACTGTCAAAATGCAGGATGATAGAATCAAGGTTTTGTTTGAATTCCGTTTCCGTTATTCTAACATTTCTAGTTTCTCTAGCACGGAGAGTTTCCATCATCGCATGAACTTCTGCCTTGCAGCAATTAAGTATCGTATAAACACTAGCTACTCAAATTTCGTCACTGACAGGAGACAGACATACATGTGTCCAAAAACTAGAATCTCAAAGAGAATATGAAGTAGTTTATATGCTGGCACCTTTTTGAACGACGCCCGAATTCTTTATGCTTGTAGTTGTCGTAATTGCTTCTCCTGAATGTCTGGACTCAACGGAAAAGCTCAACTTATTCTTATTTTATTTGTTCTATATATAAATGTCTCTTGTTTATCACTGTATCTTCATTTTTCTTGTGCTGCAGTTTGTAATCGGCAATATTAATTAGAAGAAAAGGCGGCCACAACTAAACAAACAAGAGTGGGGCACTGCAGCCCCAATAAGAAGTGGTCAAAACTACTTACATTATAAGAAGAGGAATTCTAAAGCTTATAGTATATGCATTTATAGCTCTATCGTAGCTTTATACCAAGCTGGTCTCTATATTTAGCTACTTGTATGCACCAGGCAGCAGCAAATTAAACACCCCTGTGAAGCTAGAAAAATATGGTACCTTGTTCTTTGAGTCTATCTATTCGTGTCATCTCCAGTTCATTTAACAGTCTTAACACTTCACTGCTTACTATTTTTTGCTCTAATGCAGGAGAAACTTGAGTTTGTTGAAGGAAAGGTGGATTGGAAGGGAAGACAGGCTCTAAAGAATAAACATGGAGGATTATGGACCTCTTTACTTATACTAGGCATGTATCCAATATGGATGTTAGAGAATAATATAAACTATATTTTAGAATCTTATCTAATAGTTTAAGTTTTTGGATTGAGGTAATTTTTTAAGAAGATGAAATCAACGTACAACAATGAAAATGAAAAAGCCTTGATCCCAAACATCACCTAATAAATATAGATGAAAAAACTCGTTAAATTTAATACTGAAGTCATCACTTAGGTTGTATTATGATATGTGGCTTCTATCATGATAGTTTTAGTTTCACTTGCAGTTATGTTTGCTTTGGAAAGCATGGCAACTATTTCTCTGGCAGTGAACTTCGTGACATACTTCAATGGAGTGATGCACTTCCAAATAGCAGATGCAGCTAATATGGTAACCAACTACATGGGTGTGAGCTACATCCTCAGTATTGTGGCTGCTGTCCTTGCTGACACACTCTTTGGCAGGCACAGAACTGCTGTGATTTCTGGATGTCTCGAGTTGATGGTAAACATTGGTAAACAACCAGTGGATGAAGTTGTTTCTATATAAACATCTGTTTTGACATAAATGATATATATTCATTCAGGGACTATCACTGCTTGCTTTTCAAGCTCACTATGCCAAGCTCAAGCCACCTCCATGCAACATCTTAGATCCAACTGCTCACTGCGAGAAAGTAGGAGGCGGCAATGCAGTGCTTCTCTTTGTTGCACTATTCGTGCTTGCTGCTGGCTCTTCAGGCATCAAAGCTTCCGTGCCATCACATGGTGCTGATCAGTTCGACGAGAAAGACCCGAAAGAGTTGATTCAGATGTCCAGCTACTTCAACTTTGTCTTGCTAGCAGTCTGCTTCGGTGCTGCAGTTAGCTTAACAGTTTTTGTGTGGATACAAGACAACAAAGGATGGGACTGGGGGTTTGGAGTTGGTGCTATTTCCATGTTGTTGGCTGTGATCTTTTTTATTGCTGGATTGCCTATGCACCGGATACATGTTGTTCAAGGATCTAGCACGGTGGTTGAAATTTTGCAGGTTTGCCCATATTGCTCACGAAAATGGAGTACAATAGAAACTATAGTACACTCTTCCGTGGCCTGAACTGTTTCTATATTATATATTTAAATGATGAAGTTATTTTATATTTCTGCTATTTGTTCTCTTGCAGGTGTATGTTGCCGCATTTCGTAACCGAAAGCTTCAACTTCCAGAAGATCCTTTAGACCTCTATGAGATTAACAAGGACAAGGAAGCTGCTATCGAAGCAGAATTTCTACCCCACAGAGATACTTTGAGGTAAAATCTCTGATTCGATAAACAAATATTGAACAAAATATAATTTGTTACTGCTGAACTGAATCCATATATGTATCTTAGACATGAAAATTTGTTTGTTCAGATTCCTAGATAAAGCTGCAATCCAAGCATCTTCAGAGAACTTTTCAGGAGCTCCAAATCCGTGGAAACTATGCAGGGTCACACAAGTAGAAAATGCAAAAATTTTACTTGGCATATTGCCGGTCTTTAGTTGCACCATTATCATGACCCTTTGCCTAGCTCAACTCCAAACTTTCTCAATTCAACAAGGACTCACCATGGACACCAGCATCACCAAATCTTTCAACATCCCCCCGGCTTCTTTACCAATCATTCCAGTCATATTCCTGATTATCTTAGTCCCAATATATGATCGCTTAGTCGTGCCATTTGCGCGTAAGTTCACAGGCCTCCCTACAGGTATAACGCACCTTCAACGTATAGGGGTTGGTCTAATTCTCTCGTCTATATCCATGGCCTCGGCTGCATTAATGGAAGTGAAGCGTAAGGACGTTGCGAGAGACCATAACATGCTAGATGCTATCCCTGTGTTACAGCCATTGCCCATCAGTACTTTCTGGATATCAATTCAGTTCTTCATATTCGGCATTGCAGACATGTTCACATATGTGGGACTTCTTGAGTTTTTCTACTCAGAGGCACCAAAAGGGCTCAAGTCCATCTCTACTTGCTTTCTTTGGAGCTCTATGGCACTTGGATATTTTCTCAGCACCATAGTGGTTAATATAGTAAATGGTGCCACAAAGGGAAGTACTAAAAGTGGAGGGTGGTTAGCAGGCAATAATATTAACAGGAATAATTTGAACCTCTTCTACTGGTTGCTTTCTATATTAAGCTTCATCAATTTCTGTGTCTATTTGTTTGTTGCTAGAAGATACAAGTACAGGCCTCAGAACGCTAGTCTGCCTTCAAATGAGAACAGAGAGGCTCCTGCCAACCAAGAAGATGGAAGAGAGAATTAATCCCCCCCCCCCCCCCCCCCCCCCCCCCAAAGAAAAAAATATATAAATATAAAAATGACAGTAATTAATTCTCTTGAAGATTATGGGTTCTCATTTCTTTTCTATCTCAGTTTATGATCGCATGGAATGATACTGCAAGAGCATGAACCAGCTCTGTTGTCGTCGTCGTCTTCTCCGAACAATGAAGAGAGGCTTGAACTCATGGGTTGTATTTATGATCATGAAAACTCTGAAATTGTCGCAGAATTCAATATTTGTGTTGTAGTCAAACAAATTTATGGTTTTATTTTTCATTATCTTTTTTTTTTGTTGCCTCATAGCAGATTTATGGTTTTATTTTTCGTTCTTATCTTATTTTTGTTGCCTCATAGCCAATGTCATAGCACTACCAGGTTGTGATGAATTTGAAGTAAAAAAAAAAAAAAACGTTTGGAGTGTTGAACTCGAAAAGAAATTTATTTCAATTCTGGCAGAGAAAACTTTTACATGACGACGGAACTGGCAAATAATTTTATGAATTAATGGGGTGGGGCGTGAAGTGACACGACAAGCAGGCAGCAGGAGATTTTATTTTATTTTAAATCAACATCCTAAAATTTATTTGAAAAAATAACACAATTGAAGAAATAATTGAGAAAATAAATCTCCTTTTGTTACGGCATTCTCACTGCAAGAAAAGATTTCACTTGTTGTGCCGCAACAAAGAATGCAGCAGTGTATCTGCTAATAATTTTTTTTGTTGCGGTAGTGTAACTAGTTGCTGCCAAATTGTCTGTTGAAGAAAACATGACTCTCTCTAGAGAATCTACGGAATCTTCTCCGAGGAAGCAGATCTCCTGTCACGCTAGTTCAGATTCAGGAAAACAGCCTACTGCGGAGGGAACTAGTTCAGCTCGGTTAAAGGAAGCAAAAGTAGCAACCAGAGGTTTTAGTAATAAGGAATCCCTTGTTGGAGCCTCTTATCTGAATCAAAGGATGGCTGAAGATTGTCTAAGGGATGATTATATTTCAGAAGATGATGATGAGGATTTTGGAGATGAAGATTGTCCTGTAATTAAATTCTGTTGAAGAAAAACGAAGAATCAAAGAACCGTGGCGTCAAACATTAATTATCAAAGTTATGGGGAGGAAGACTTATTTGATGAGAAGACTCCACACGCTATGGAAAATCCAAGGCGATCTAGGACTGGTGGAAACAATTTCTTCCCGGATAAGTTTTCAATCCCGATGACCTGGGCTTTGCTCTCTTTAGGGTCTATGGATGGTGGCAGATCATTATCTTACCGTGAGACAATGGCATCCAGTTTTTATCCAATTGAAAAGGTCGCTGTGGGTCTGACTTCCAGGTTTGGCAATGGAGTATTATGATAAAGGGGTTTTGTGGAGTATTGGGGATCTTATTGGCAAGGCTCTGAAGGTGGACATGACGACGTCAATTGGCACTCATGGAAACTATACCAGGATTTGTGTGGAAATAGATCTTACGAAGCCATTATTATTGAAGTTCAAGGTGAGAAGGAGATCAGTACGCCGAATAGTATGTGAGGGTCCCCATCAAAATTGTTTCCAAATGTGGCCAGTATGGCATAAGAAGGAGATATGTCCTCCTGTACAGCATCTCACTAAGAACGGGAAGGAGAAACAACAGGCAGAAGGTACAACGGGAGTGGAGATGATGCAATAAAATCAGGGCTGACATGAAGATATATTGAAGTCTTCTCGTCACCATGTTCATGTAACAGTGAATGATGGAGGAGGATCATCATGGTTATGCACTGTGGTTTATGTCAATCCAAAAGACCAGCTAAAGAAGAGAGTGTTTTGAGCATAATATTAGACTTCTAGCTCAAATCCATATCTTCTCCTTCAATGGTATTAGGTGATTTCAACGAGATTCTGTCGATTTCAGAGAAAATACGTATGTGTGCTAGCAAATGCAAGAATGTGTTATGATTGACTTAGGTAGCTTGGGGCCGAAATCTACACGGAGAGGACTGGAATGCGGAGGTTATGAAATAATTTATGATAGGTTGAATATATAGAGGCTTCGGCAATCGTTCATGAAGATTGAAATTTCTTGAGATGTGTGGTGTCAACTCTTAAAAACCTTTTATTTTTGTGTTTTTTTAAAAATATTTTTATTTTTATTTTTATTTTTTTTTACTTTAAATTATTTTTTCATATTTCAGATCGTTTGATAAATCTATGTTAAAAATAAATTTAAAAAAATAATAAAAAATATTATTTTAATATATTTTATAATAAAAAAATATTTTAAAAGTTATCACACTTCTAAAAAATAATAATAATTCACAAAGATCGCCCCGTCCATAGATTTGAAGCAGCCTAGACCACTAATGAAAACTTTTTTTTACTCTATATTTTCTTACTTCCAAAAATATATATAATTAAACAAAACTTTTTTCAACATTGTATTTTATTAAGTTAAAAAAAGTAATTACCTTTTAAAAATTTCATAAACAATAAAAAACTACTATTGTTACGGAATATGTTTGAGACATAATTTTATTTTAAATTATACATATTGGGTTGATATATAATTATTCATGATATAATTAAAAATCATGTATAAAAAAGCCCTAATCTTATTTGAAATATTATTATACTCATTTGAGTCCATGAGAAATTAATTTTTAAAAATTAAAAACTAAAATAGATAATACATAGTAAAAGTAATTGTTTTTTTTAAGCCTGCCAAAAATATTAATCATTCATAATGATTAAAAAAAACTTGGATAGGTCTATAAGTTGTCAATTCAATAATAAGAACGTTAAAAATATATATGTTTTATTTTCTATAATAATATTCATTAGCTATTATTCATTAACAATATTATATAAGTTTAATATTGTAAATCTTAATTATGAGCAAACTAATAGAAATATGTGATCATACTAGGGAGGCTATGCTAATTCTTTCCAAGATAAATTATACCATAACACTAGCGAGATGTTGATAATTTTCAAGATAAATTGTGCAGTCGCATTAGAAAGACCGAATCCATCCCATTCTTGAAAGGTTATGGAGTTATTGCCCTAGGAGGACCACATCCATCCCTATTTATGTCTATCTCATCCTTGAGAAAATGTGCAATTATACTTGAGAGACCATGTTAATCCATTCCAAGGTAAATTATGCCATATCACTTGGGAGACGTTGATCCGTTCCAAGGTAAATTGTGCAATCGTACTAGAGAGACTGATTCCATCCCCATCCTTGGAAGGTCATGGGATTATTGGCCTAAAGGACCCATATCTATCCTCATTGTTGAGACAATGTCTATCATATCCTTGGAGAAATATGCGATCACACTAGGGAGACCATATCAATCCCTTCTAAGGTAAATTATATCATAGCATTAGGGAGGCGTTGATCCCTTTTAAGGTAAATCACGCTATTACACTAGGAAAACTGAGTCCATCCCATCTCTGGAAGGTCATGAGGATGTTAGGCATCATTTGGTGAAGAAATAAAAAATGTTATTTTGAATAAGTCATTCATATATAAGAAACTTACATTTTTATTTTCATTGGCTCATTGGCTATGGTAAATTTTCATTTGACTAGAATGCTTGATGTGAAAAAGACTATTCCTTTTCCTTTGGATAGTTGCTAAAAATATTTCACATGTTCAATGGTTTGAACCAATATCCCACTTGTACTTGGTGGAAGCTTTTCAAAACCTCGAGACTTAAACTGTATTTTGTAAAGTTGACAAACACATAGTCTACATTTGCTCGTCTCACTAAGTCTATGAGCAAGTAGAAGAAATCATGCTCTGACTTAGGATGATTAAATTACCATGTAGCATTTTCTACTCCGTATTAAAGAGTGTTGAAGCTTTGATGGAGCAGATATGCTAGTGACTATAGGGAGGTCCATGATGTGTCATATTCTAGGTGTTTCTTGATTATCTACCTTTGATAATGATTAGGGATGTCAATAACTAGTTATGGAAGAACAATTGATGACTTTTTGAACAGGTTCCCACAAACAACGCTAGTGATGATGTCCTAAAAAATCCAAAAAGTTTGGGGGCAAGGCTTATATCTTGGATAATCGGTTAATCTCTTAGTTTTAGCAATCTGATCTATTTTTCCTAGCCAAAGTGGCTGATAGCTGGTGCTTGATACCTGCAAAAGGTTTTTTTTAATGAATTTAGGGATTTTTCGATGTTTAACTAAGTAACATTTTGAGAGAAAAGGCAATCATATTTTTGAAAGACTCTAAAATAAATATGCATTAGAGAATGAAGATTTTGACTCTCTTGTTTGAAAGATTCATGGTGTATTTATAGCTCATGAGTTTTGTCTTTTAAAGGAGAAGAAGGGTTAAAATGTAATTTTGCAATAATAATTTCAAATATCTCTAACTTTATCAGAAGAAAAATATTTATAACTTGATCAGAGGGAAAAGCAATGCTAGGTTGAGTCAAAGGATACCAGGTGTGATAGTTTTGCTAGACCCATATATGCTTGGGCTCAGCGCTTAGATGAGCTCAAGGATACTAGGTCTAATAGCCTTGCTAGAAAGAGAGAGAGAGATTGAAAAAAAAAACAGAGAGAAAAAAACCCTTTCTATCATGACCCATATATAGCTTAAACTTATACCTTTTCCTATTAGGAGAAAAGAGAGTGATTGAAAAAGAGAAGAGAAAAAACCTAAAAATTCATGGATTCACATTGCAGTTTCTTCTTGGATTGATTGCATAGGTAAGCCTCACACAAGTACGCAACTATCATTTATTTAACTTTAGCCAAATAAAACATCCAATCTGTTTCTTCACACGATGTATTACATCTCATGATAGAAATTATAGAGATGCCTATAGGGAAATATTAGGTTATTCAAATCTAGTCAAGTTCAATTAGAAGTCATATAAAAACTTCAAAGGGTTTCGCTAAACTTTTTCACAGCTGACGATGGATTTGGCTGTTCTTGTTAGATCGTAACCTACAAAACAAAGTTTCTATATGTTGAGGGGACTCTTTGGTGCCTATATCAGTTTAGAGAAATAGTTTAATGGTATAGAAACAACAAGAAAAATCCAGGGATCTTTTGGGTAAATAGAGAGTTAGTTCCCTTTACTTATATTGTTGGGTATTTAGACACCTAATTTAGTAACTTACATGGGAAGACGAAGAAGTGTAGCTCATCATTGTAGGATGGCATCCGTTATATAGCTCGCCTTCATGAAAATCTTATTCTTTATTGGCGGTAGGAAAAATGTTTAACCAATAAAAAAGGGTGGTATGAGAATATTTTATGGATGATTGGATGCCATATATGCATTATATTATGTGCCAAACCAATGTTGATGAGAGAAAATGGTTGTGCTAGGTTTTTGGGTAAGTTGAGTTTAAGACAAAGCTAGTATAACATAAATAACCTTAAAATCTCAAACTAATTGGTAAATAGAAAAATATAAAGACAAGCACAATCAATCACAAGAACATACTCAAAATTTATATGGTTTCTGAATTTAAGCCTACTCTAAGAGTGATTTAATCTAATATGACGTTTCCTCCCCTCCAAAAGCCTCTCTAGGAGGTTCTAGTTGTGTATGGTTTTGTTTTCCTCAATTTTTCTGTATCCATGTGGTTCAGATCTTGAACATTCAAACTCTCTCTCTTGAAGGGTGTGGTTAGCCTCTATCTTTGGCTGTATTGTTTCTTCATTCTATGCTCCTGTATGGATATCAGAGTAAATAAGTTCTAGAAGAATTCTTGAAGGCTCGTAAAGGTGATGTGATTTTATTGAATTGATATCCACCTCTAATTATTTAGGTGGTTCCATGGTTACTTGTGCTATGAGATCTTTTCTTGTTTGTGTTAGTTTGTATTATTGAGTTTGCTTTGATGCAAAGTGTTATGTGCCATAGCCTTCCTGGCTCTGATTTGGTGGTATGGCTGCTGCTTCGCATGAAGTTTTGTCACTGCATGCCATCAAGTCATTGTTCCCTCTTTAGGCATTGCCTTTGCTACCTCTGATTGCTTTTCTAATTTGTGCTTTGAGGTTTGCCTTCAAGCTTCTCTTGGCTGCTTCTTGTTTAGGTTCTTGAAGCTATCCTACATCTTCCCTTTATCTTGGTTTAGGATATGTGGTTGTCTCTGTTTTCTAAGGTTATTTATGATCTCCAGTCACGATTCTGCCATATTACATCTTCCCATTATTTTGGTTTAGGATCTACGGTTTTATTATTATTATTATTATTGGTAATAATCTGTGGTTTTTTGAGTCTTCAGTTTAGGCAGCTTATTATTATTATTATTATTATTTTATTTTGTTTGCTTGCTCTGTAATTTTTACAGCTCCTTCTTATTTTGTTTCTTATTTCTTTTTGCTGTTGGCTTTTATTGAATTCCTACCTTTAAAAAAAAAGAAAAAAAGAAAAGAGAAAGTTCATTTGTACTCTAAACACCTCTCGGAAATTATAAAACTTCAACCCATGGAATTAGAGGGTAAACTTTTATTTCCGCAAGACATAGGCCAGACTAATTGGAAAAGTACAGATATGAACGGTAATAATTAAAATAATTTAGTAAAAATGATTATATCGCATCAAATTAAATGTTATCTAAAAATAAATAAAACCCTTCTATCTGATATGTGCATTAAAAAAAATAGATTCCAACATTAATATGTGCCCAAAAGTAGAAAACTATCGCAAAAGCATTCTATTGTACTAGTTCAGGTGATTCTTTATTAAATTAATTTGTTTCGTGTCCATGCCATCTCTCCTATAACTCTTAAACTTATGTTTGTGAGTATGGTTGTGATTGTTTTTCAAAGTGTTTTTTTATTCCGAAATGCATCAAAATTATACTTTTTTCATTTTAAAAAAATTATTTTTAAGATCAGCGCATCAAAACGATAAAAAACATAAAAAAATAATTAAATTTAAGCAAAAAACTTTTTTTTGAATTTTTTAGAAACGCGGGTTGGCTTGCGTTTCCAAACGCTCGCTTAAAAGGAATCTTTAGCCATTTCAACTTTTCAAATTTATAATCCATGTCATTAAATTGAAAGCACAATAAATAAAAAAACCACAAAATCTAATCTTTAACAAATCAAACGTCAAACAATGAAACCTAAGAAAAAAAAATATAACACAAAAAATTATAATTAAAATAATAATAAGGGCATCAAAAATCTAAGAATCAAAATAAAAAATAAATTTGAGGGCATCAAAAAAATTAACATTAGAGTGTTAAATTGAAAAGAATAAAAAATTTTAACAAAGGGAAAAAGAAATCAAAATAATGAGGGCTAAATTGAAAAAAAAATAACATAAATTCTGATTAAATGATGAAATTGAAAACAAAACTTTTAAAAAAGAGTCAAGGAAAAAATAAGAAATTAAAATAATAAAGACCGAATCGGAAACAATAATCCATGACAAATTGTAATTCAAGAATGAAATTAAAAACATAAAAAACTTTTCTAAAAGGGTCAAGGACTAAAATAAGCAATAAAAAACCTAAGGACTAAAATTAGAAACGAAAAGAAAATAGGATAGGTGTGCACTTTTGCTACGATAGAGAAAAAATTAGGAAGGAAAAAAAGAGAAACGACTACCAGCAAAAAGACATCCATCAACCACCACCATGCGCCACACCATGTAGAAGAGGGCGAGATGCGCTTCTAATGATACAACGGAACAACATATTTGGTCACGAGGATACATCGTACATGCTACCATAAGGTCGCAAATGCATTTTACACGCTAATTATTCCTTGATTTAAAAATTAATGAATCAGAGCGAAAAGTCCAGAACACCCCTCAAGATTCCGACATTAGTAAAAAAACCAAAGTGAAAAGACAAAATTATCTTTAGACACTTTGCAAAAAATGTAAAGGCATAAGCACCCTTGCTTAGCAATTCATTTTTTTTAGCTTGTGGGCAAATAATTGTTTTCAGAAAATTGAAAAGACAAGAGTAACCCCTATCAATCCTTTAATGACCAATTGATGTTTTGAAAAAATAAAATTACCTAAAAAACCAAGGCAACCAAAATTCTTTTCAAAAGACAAAATTGTCACTGCACTGCCATAATTCATAGTGTAATGTCTCTACATCTAAAGTGATTGATACAGTAAAAGAGCAATACCCTTTATATGTTTGTTAAATATATGATGATACAAGAAAAAAGAAAAAAAATATTTCCAGCCGTTTAGATCCAGCTCGAAACTCTAGCCTAGATTCATGAGTTGCACATACAAACTTTTCATGCACATAATTTTCTATGCACACACAAGCTTTTTCATACAAAGAAAACATTATTTTTTACATCAATGGCACTACCCATCACCAACATTTCCCCTAATAATGTGCATGACACAACAACCATAGCAGACACATAAACCAACGAGCAACCATGACTAGCCATTAGTTTTTCATTTACTAAAAGCATAGATAACACTAACAAAGCACCATTTTTTCCTCCATTGGATGATCACCTTTATAACCAAGGTTAAGCAACAATTTCCCTACAATTGATATACTTTCCTTTTTATTGAAGAAATTTCAAGGCCTTAGTGTATAAATACACCTAATCACCAAGGCAAGTAAACCAGAAAAATTCCAACAAAGCCAGTCCAATATACAACCACACAAAGCCAGTCATGTCATTCTAGGCCATAAAAAATAACCAAAAACAATAAAAGCTAGCTAAAGGTCATAAAAGCCATCCAAGACCAAGACCATATACTCTTTCTCTTCATATATGAATTTTTATTCCATTCATTTCTTTCATACTACACTCCTCTTACATATGTTAACTTAAGCATCCAAGGGTTCCTGGGACTTGTTTTGTGAAAAAACTCAAGAACTCGCATTCAAGCCTAGTCACACCACTATGCATAAACCCAGCCATGAAAAACTTAATTTTTTTTGAGTAAAGTTTTAATGACTTTATGGATTTTATTTAATTACAAGAAAAATCATTCTAATAAAGAGCACACACAATTTCTTGATATAGGTGAACATTTTGGATTTGAAATTTTCATCCTTTCCTTTCTGACTGTTAGTGGCTTAGAAATACTCTAAGGTGTAAATTATGCATCCAGTTCAGCTGGAATTCGATATGAAACTGGGAAGAAACCAATAATTTGATGACATTTGTGCACATCTATATTTTTTATAACTTGTTAACGAAAAGAAATTGATCTATTTGTAGGGTATCAATATCGAATTAAACAAGCAGCTGCAAAATCACAAAGTTGTCATCTCATAGATAATAAATATATAAGGAAATAAATTATCTACTAATTATCTGAATAAGTGTTTGTATTCCTTTATCATTGGAGTAATGACTACTTGAACAACTATTCTCTCATCAGAATATTATCCTGCTTCTTCTGGCATAGTATGCCAAATTCATAAAATATTCTATGTTGAATTTGTTAGAGCAGTAGCAAAGAAGGTTTTGAGGCGTGAAGATCACACTATCTTTAAGGTATTAATTGCCTCTACTATGTTTGTAGCAAGGTTAAATCAATATACATTCAAGATACAACAAAGCCTTGAAACTTATAGACAACAACTTCTATAAGTTTCTTAAGAATTTTTGTTTTGTTTCTGATGAACATAAACAAAGAGTTTGTAGATAAAAAATAAAGAGAGAAGAAGATTCTTTTCTAATTATTTTTTATCAATATCAAACTGATATTTATAAGGAAAATAATACCCTTTTAAACCAATGTATCTGTAGAAATTTAAAGACACATCTCTATAGAGTGTGTAGAATTTAAAAGGCACACTTTTACAGAACAATATGTCTATAGAATTCAAAATGCAACTTTTTGTCAAATTTAAAGAATAAATTGGTAGGAGGTATTATGCATAATTAATTAATTAATTTAAAAAATTAATTAATTAAATTAAATTAATTCTGAAAATAAAATTGATTATTTTTCATAATGACAAGTGCCCAAATGCCATCATATATATAAAATTTGGCTTTCTCTCCATCCAACATTCAAACTATTGATTTAGTGTCTCTCATTTTATAAAGTACAACAAAACCCCTTTCCTTTCTAATATAGGATAGAGTTCTCTTTGTTTTTTTTATCTAATATTCAAGCTATTATAACAATTCCCCACTTAGCTTGTAATATTAAATTATACCATGTTGCATGCATAAATAAAAGTATCTTTAGATTTAAACCTCTTCTTAATCTTAATGTAGGCATTCCAAACTCTAAAGAAATTATGATGGAAAAAAAGCTTAAATTAGAATTTCATTTTATAGAATTGCATATGTTACACGATTATAATGGAAGAGGCACTCAAATTTGGGGATCTTATTAATTTAATCAGGGGTGTAATTGAACACAATAATTAAGATTTGGAGTCAATTTGAAAACAAATTAAAGGACCAACGATTAAAATGGAATACACGCTAGAATTTAAGGACCCAATTGATTTAATTAGGTGTTTAATTAAAGAAACAAATTGAGATTTAGGGTTAATGTGGCAAAAATTACACAAATTAGAAATCCAAAGATTGAAGTATAAAAGATGCCAACATTGAAGGACACTTTTGAATATCATCAGGGGTTAATTGAAAAAGATCTAGGAAAATCAATCCAATTTGATCGAATATAAAGGAATTAGAAGTATAAGGATTAAATTGATAACAAAAAAAGAATAAAAAATAAAATAATATTTACAAAAGAAAGAAAAACGAAAATTGCCCCGTTTTTTAACGGTGTGTAGCACCGTTTCTAAAGGAAAAAATATGTTAATTAAAGGAACCAAATAATGTCGTTTTAAAAGCATTGTGAGGGGCAGTCGTATCCCTCACGCATACATGCTTTTATTTATCCATTTTTTCTCCTTTTTATAGGTGTTTTTAGAGCTACTATGGACCACCATTTCTTTCTCTCACTTTGACATTAATGACCAAAAAACATGTCATTCTCTTTCCTTACACTTGTACTTTATTTTTAGCCAAAGATCCACTTTATTGCCTCTTTATGGTGGTGAAAAATACGTGTCAGAGGAGGTAATCCGAGTATGTTATACAAAGTGTACAACAATGGTTGATGGACAAGATTGACCCAAGTAGATCAATGAATGGACTTGTTCTTCCTAGAAAGGTTCCAGAACCTTCCTCCCTACATATGAATAAAGGGGCATGATGAGAAAGAAATGGAAGAAGCCTAGAGAGAGAAGGACTTAAATTTAAGAGATATAATGGAGAAGAAGGTTTAAGTTTAAAATGACTTGTCTAGAGGGTATATAGGAGTGAGGGGAGAAAAAAGAAGAGAAGAAGTAGAGAGAAAACAAACCTAAATTAAACAAAATTGAATTGTGAAGAAGAAAGAAAGCTTGTTTTTTTGGTCACTAAACTGAATCATTTCAAACCAGAGAGTTCCATAAAGGATAAAGAAGCAAGAGAGGAGGAAAGAATGAAAGAAGTAGAGAAAAAAAGGCATAACCAAAGAGATATAAGAAATCTTAGCCTAAAAAGAGAAAACCACTCAAAATACCTCTGCACCACAAGCCAACCACTGTGACAGCCACCAAGGACATCCATAAAACCTCTCCACTCTACTAAATCCCTCTTTTTTTTCTTTTATGATTTTTGTGCAAAATGTGCAAAATAATATATATTTTTTATTTTAAGATGCATGAACACAAGTAAATAATGGTATTTATAGACTTAGTTAGGTTTGATTTGGATATGGTGTGTTTTGATCATAAAAAAATTAAAAAAACTAAATGGATAAATATGTGTTTGGTTTCACATAGAAAAATACATGGATGGAAATCTAAAGTTTGGATTTTTAGAGTTAATTTGTGTTTTAATTTAGGTGTTGCATGCCTTTTATTTTTTAATTTTTTTTAAAAAGAGAATAAATGTTATAAGTTTGGTTTAAAAAAATGCATTAAAGGAAAACCAAAACTTGTGTTTTTAGGTTCATTTGTAACATTGACTTCGAATTATAAAAGTTAGGGTTTTGAGATTTTTTGTTTTTTAATATTGCATACTTCCTTGATTATGAATGAAAAAAATCATGACACTTGGTTTTGCTTGCTTGGACGAAGCATGAATTAATAATATTACTTTGAAATCTTTTATTCTTAGGATTAAATAGTTATCTTGTTTTCATGATCATGCAAAAAATGTATTTCAAATTCCATGTATTTTGGCCCCACACACACTCATTGTCTATAAAAGTTTTGTAATTAACATGTTATTTCCATGATCTCATTTTACATTTGCATGTCTTTATTTCTAAAAAAAGGAAGAAAAACAAAAAAAATATTTATCACATTGCATGTTTTTATATTGGGTTTATAACTTATTTATAAAACCAATTACAATTTGAGCCAAATAAAAAAAGTTTTTATGGGCTAGCATTCCAAAACAACTTTTAAAAACTTTTCATTAAAAAAATACATATCAAAAAATAAATATTTTATTATTCACTCACTCATAATATTTGAGATAAATAGACTTATAATGAGCTATTATTTTAACTATGATTGAGGAGAAATGCCCCGGTCTCTTTTATTTTCAAAACATGTCTTCCTTTCAAAATTTCAAGCCTTCAAGTCTATTATCCATCAAGGACATCTAAGTGACAATCAAGTGTATTAATTTTTCTTAGTAGGTCTAAAACATTTGTGCCACTAAATCCTATCACCAAGTAGATCAATTCATAACTGTTACTGTTTGAATATTTTAGGATAGGATGCAAAATTCTCATTCAACAAAAAATAAGAGTGAACCTTAGTATTATAAGATAAATGAACATGAACAAGGCATTATTTATGGGCTCATGTTCCATAAATAAAGTGTTTAGCAACAAATCATCTTAGGATCTTAGTTTGGTTCAATGAGCTTAATATAAATCTACTCAATTATTCATTAACATGCCTTAATAAACTATTAATAGTCAAGGATCAAGAGTAAATTGTTATAGATATGTCAACTTACTAAGTAATCGAGAGTTACAAAAATGACATAGACTTTATAATAGATAGTTTTAAATCCTCTCGTTCACCTAGAGTTTAACTCATTATAGTAGACTTATTGTCACACATGTAGATAGACTACCAATATTAGACATAACAGACTATTATGAATTGAAAAGAAGTAGCAATACAACTTATCATAGGTCGGATACTTTAGGGTGATAGTATTTTTTTTTTAATATAAACAATCCTTTACCTTAAAACTTTGAAGACTAATTAGGATTTTCTAGTAACCATAATATTAGATGGTTACTCGTTTTCAACGTAAAACCTTTTTCCCTATCTAAACACAAAAAGTCTTTCCCTCTCTATGAAAGAGGGCGGGTTGCGCGCAATATTGGACTAACAAAGATAAAAATTATAGGTTAATTTTGAATTTTTTTAAAAAAGAACATGCCTAACCTTTAACTTTATTTTTTTGAAAAAGAAATTGAAACATACTGTTTTGATCATAAAAAAGAGACGAATTTTTTCCTCTAACTTGACTCGAAACAGAGTCCCAATTAGCAACATATACAATAATCATGGATATATATATATATATATATATATATATATATATATATATATATATATATATATATATATATCAATCAGATAAAACGCAAGTATTTCGTGCCCCTAATTCCTTGACATTTTTTTGGGTGTAAGTGAGGAGGATGACTCTAAAACATAAATAATGAAAAAAAGAAATAAAATTTTGTTTTGGAAATGACTTGTACTCAAACTGTCGTCCACAAACAAAACTGCCAAAAACATATGATTCTTGTTTTTGTATTGTTTTCTGCAAACACCAAGGAGGTTACCGTTGGTGCTTGACATCCATTCTTGAATTTTTTTTTTTCTTTCTTTTAACTTGTAGCCTAATATAATTGCTCTGTACTTGAAATGCAAGAAGTTTACTTAGAAGTTGAAAACAGAAAAATGGATTAAAGATATACCTAACCCAAGTCCCTAATGCCATTCCATGGAACATTTAATTAGTTTATCATGATTTCATCTTCTCTCTGCCTCATTAGGCAATGGATGTATATGCTACAGCCATTAGAGTTTTTGAATCTAATTAAATTGAGATTTGCATGCATGATCCTTTATAAAATTGTATGTCTTCTCTCATCTAGAACGTCGGCATTCCATAACTAATAGCTAACAAAATGTGGACATTTTGAAGCTTCTGCATGGCTTTGGTACGTAAAAATTCTAAATGAGAGATCCACCCACAATAAAAACGAAGAACTCCATTGTTATTATAATCACGTTTGGGCAGGAGTAGGCAAAACCAGCACCAATCTCGCAAGTTTGCGGGCTTGCCAAACGACCTTCTTGACAATCCTTAAGTTTCGAGTTTGGAAAGATACATCCGCAATTGAAATGAAAATAATAATAAATACTTTATATGCTCGAAAATTATACTTTACACCCTCAGTCACAGTACTATTCCTATTCCTGATAATGAACATAACACCATCTTGGTCGTCTTATTTTCTGCTAGATTAATGAAACAGTGACTAAATAATTTCTTCCTCTTCTCTATCGCACAAAATCACATTTGCAAGGTGTAAATTGCATCTAGCTAGCACCAAAAATCAATAGGCCTTTAAAATATGAGAAGAAGATGAAAATGTGCTCTAGTGCATTGTCCTGGTGAGAGGTATGCTAATCCACTAGTCCTGATTTTTGGGTTTAAGCAGAGATTGAATGAAACAGCAATACTAGCCAGCTAGTAATTCCGAACCATCATTTTTTAAAGGCATAGCAGTACTACGGAGAGCTACTAGTCACCAACAAGTCACCATTAACATGGTGAATGGTCTAAGCTACACTTCAATCAGATTAACATGCAAGAAAATATCACAAGATGAAGCAGTAAGACATATATAATAAGTTAGTCACAACTGTAACAGCATCTTAATGCCTTCATGAAACATACAGAAAAGAAATCCTTCTCTGACATTTCTTATGTCTTAACTGGGACAGGATAGTTAATACATAGAGGAAGAGTACTAGGCCCTCCCACCCAGACAAATATGATTTACGCTACTTCAGGTTTTTTAGCATACATGTAGCTTTTGCGCTCAATGGAAACCCAGGTACTCTCCATGGAATATGGAAATGCGAGAAACTGCTGCACTTGGAGATTCTTAACTGCACCAACAACAGAGGAGATTATTATACATGTACTAATTGGAATAATGATGTCTTTAAACAATAATCAGCAATGGAATCACCAGAAAATGCGTCGAGGAGTTTGAAATTTATGAAATGGTAGCTTTTATGCCAGGTTTAATGATATCCTATCAAAGACCACTTAATCATATGCAAAGGGTTAAGAAGATATATATTAAGAGAGAATTATTTCATTTAGATTTTAGAACAAGATCAAGCCAAATGATGTCAGAGTTCATGGCAATATCAAGCAGTGTAGTAGAAGTTAAACCATAGTGAACTTCAGCACTCTTCTCTACATGAGACAGCAAAGTTACTTGGAACTCCTCAAGCATTAGTACACCATTGCATGAGTAATGAAACCTTTGAACATAAAAAAAAAGTTCATCTAGGAGAAAATTAATACAAAATTAGCAGAAAAGATGTTAGAAATACCAGCAAACGCCATAATTTTTTTTAGTAGTATTTTCAAGTAATCTGATTTCACCTATAGTGAAGAGAGTAATTTTAGGTTCAAGTTCTATAATGTAGTCACTTTAGTTCAGAAATCGATAAACAAAGTTTGAAAAATCAAGGTGCGTGAAACATAAAGTATGCTAAGAAACATATACTTCTCACTTGGGGAATCTGATAACACTTAACCTTCTTACAGCTAAACATTTCAGTAAACCTAGGTCGGTCATTCAATTGGTTCAGAGGTATATAATATTTCCTTTGGGGTGCTAAATAACAGCATGCAACAGCTCTTTACTCCTTGTCCAACTATTCAATGTCAAAATCTTATAATCTCAATGGGAAAATGGTCATAAAAATCTGCAAATAATCATGGGACTAAGTAATTATGAGAATGAAAAGACATAGCATCGGTTATATCCTTCCAAGAAATTAGAGCCCATGAACCATGCAGTTGCAACTTTTGGAACATCTCCAAATTAAAGTAATTAATTGTATTTTATGAATGCACAACACTAAATCTGGTTGTCCGGTTAATGAAAACCTATTTTTCGTTACAAGGGAGATACTTACACTAACTGAAGGGCCATCTGATCTTGATGTGAGTAATGACTTGCAGGCTGTAATCCATTCACTTGAGAATAGTTCCGAGAGTCATATGGTTGAGACTGCACTATCTCAAAGTCTGCTCCTCCTGGCATCAAATTCATGCTCTGTCGCTTTCTTTCATTCTCTGAAATCTGCACTATCAAGATAAGCCTCATATATATTTCTAAATTAAAAACAGCTCACTAACGATATAAGACATAGAGATCTTCATTCATGCACACGCACGCATCCTTGCCCTCACTCGAGATGGATAAATAGATAGATAGAAGAAAGACCTTTGCTCGGAGAAGCTGGTTATTGTTGTGCAAGTCAACCTCCTGTAATGTGCATTTTCATTCAAGGAATCAAAGGAAAATCTCAGAGTGAAAACAGGAAGGAATAAGTTGACCATAGAATCATTATGTTAATAAACACTAGATGACTTTTACCTCAGAATATATAACAATCATATAGAATATACTCCACCAGAAAACAGTAAATATTAAATAAATGGGGAATATGATAACATAAGAAGCATTACCCTCTTCTGCATATACTCAATTTCTGCAAACAACAGCTCATTCTGGCAAGGTTTGCGGGAGGAATTTTTTAGAAACATAGCAGGAAAGTATGAACACAAAACTTGTTAATGGCAATACATGGAAATGTGATATCCAAGTAAAACAAAAAAAATGTGATAGTATCAATTCGGTACTAGTATCAAAACCTTTTTGGAACGAATTCTGCTTATTCCTTTCTCAAGTCGTATTTCCAAACTCTTAAGTTCCTTCACACTCAATGAACTAAGCGCTTCACCCAGCATATGCCTGAAATATAATTTATACTTAAGCGGAGTTTGGAAGAAAAAAAGATATCATCTAACAAATAGATCAATATCAAACAGGCTCTGACCTGTTTGAATTCTGCAAATTACCAATTTGGGAACGTAGCTTGGCAGCTTCTTGCTGGTAGTACTGAGATGCAAGAACAAAAGGCAATAAAACATTATATATAACAAAATTAAGAACCTCAAGTTCAGATTAGAGTTGATAAAATACAGGTAGAAAATCTCAGTGATGTAGATTCCCCCGGCCCTTCTATTTTCTTGTAAACATGCATATAATACTGAATCAAACTGGAAATAAATTCAGTAGGAGCATAGCGAAAGGAGGAAACAAAATTGGTTACAATTATCAGAGTGTGTGTAGGGAGGACTGGAAAAAACATAGACAACATTTACAAAGAAATTAAAAGACTATTACTCAAATCTGATGAATCATTATTTATCAAACCATTTACACAGTAGGTTTATAACCACGGGCCTCCCAATGTACAACCCCTCTTGAAAACCCTGGATCTTCGAAGAAGCCAGACAACCCTCAACTCCGAGATGCTAATCCATGTGAACACTAGTGTCATGTCAGACACTAGTGAGAAAGGCAAGGCAAAAACTTAGAGGTATCTAATAGATTTTATACAAGCTGGGGTTATCAAGAGAGAGTGAATGAAGTGGTAGCATAGCACTATATTGGCAATAAATTATTGGGAGGAATATTATGCTTGAACTCCATCTAATAGATATTATGAGCACAAATTGTTAGTTAGAGCTGATATATGGTACCTGAGCATTGGCTTCAGAAACAGACCCAGTGTTTGAAGAATCTGCAGATGCCTTTTTGTACCTCTCAATTGTTGATTTGACACTGCAATCATGTCAACATTTCCATCAAGAAAAATAAAATAAAAAAAGTCATCAAAATGTGCATTCGAAAGCTGTGGAAGAATCTAATTAAGAAAATGCAAAGCACCAAAAACAAAGTTTAATGATAACTAAGTGCCTAATCGTGTGAATATTTCATAGTGGACTTACATTCACTCACAATTATCTGCAAGAGGGTTTCAAGAAGGTTAGTTCTTTTGCTTCAATGGATTGTAGAATTGATGCTCATATATACCATAGAAATGCACTACTCAGGCAGAAGGAGGCTTCATTATGTAAAATTCTCCATCCTAAATAACTTTACCTTATCAGAATATTTAATTGATGTCATGAAATTAATTTGCAAAACTAGAGATAATATTTCATTATTATAACTATATGTTTCACTAAGACTTTCAAGGTTAGGAATAAAAAGGGAGGGCCAGATCACAGAGCACGCGCCAACTATTTTTTTATTTATTTATAGAAAGATCATAACATTTTTTACCCCACATAATAATTGCAAAACATAAAGGTCAAAAAACCAAAAATACCCCTCTATCTTGGATAAAAAAAAGTTGGTCTCAAAGGCAGGATAATTTCACTATACAAAAAAATATGAAATTTCAAAAAAAACCCTAGACATTAGTTGTGTTTTTTCTTTTTTTAAGGACAGAGAAATAATTGCATTGTACAATAAAGATATGAAAATATAAAATTAACCCCTGAGTGTTTGTTTAATTATTTGGTTTTTTAAGGAATGCATCAATTATTTTATAGTGAATTGCACTGTGATCAATCCACAATAAAACACTGATGCCTTTTAATTTTATATATAATATTGATAAAAAAAAATAGAAAAAGAGAAACAAAAACATTAATCTCACCAATGAAATAGGGATGTTATTTGAAATGAAAGAGAAATGTAGTGTTCATAAATTTTAAAAATCTCCTCTAATCCTCAAACAATGAAGTATATTTAGCTACTATTTTATTATTAAAGCTTTCCATCTATAACCTCTAACCAAACACACGAAATACACATTATTCTATGCTTTTTGTAAAAAACAATAAATAAAAATGAGGACAGATAACTTTTTACCAAGCACATAATATTGACAAAGACATATTAACTTTAGTGTACACTTTTGTATTGCTTATATATGAACAACTTTAGTCTACTACATGTAATTTGCTCAACTAAGAAGAAGAAGAATTACCATGTTCAGACACTTTTGTATTGCTTATATATTGGAAAAACTTTTTTTTTTTGGTTAAAAAAAAGGTTTTGTCTCAACAATAAGAAGTAGAATTATTTCAAAACAAGAACAAACAACCAGAGATAATATTATTCGTATTAACTCTTTTTTTTTGGACAAATTACCATGAAAAAGCAAGTCCAACTCCTTATGATCCATGAAAAGAGAAAGTAGATTGAAATACAATTTTTATATAAAATTTGGTTTTTATACATTGTTTCATGTGAGGTTACTGATGCTTTATCGTTTACATATATCCCTTTATCTTTCTAGGAAAACCATAGTAAATTTAAGATGTAAAAGTAAAGATTAAGAATATGTTTGTTATTGTGTTAAAAATATTGTTTAAAAAATTAAATTAAATTTGTTTTTACTTTAAATTATTTTTTATTTTTTAAAATCCTTTTGATATATTATTTTAAAAATTAAAAAATTATTATTTTAATATATTTATATAAAAAAAAACCTTTTAAAAAATCGTTATTATAACAAAGATTGATGGGAACGCAATTAAACAGTCAAATCAACGAATAACTCCATTAAGTTACTCGTAGAAAACCCTAAAAAGAAGATGAATGACAAAACCACAGCTCTCCGAGTCAGTCTGATTATCCAGTCTTTCCTCGACACAATGCGAAGGAAATCCTAAAATTTTGCCATAAGAATATCAGTAAAATGTGAACACATCTTGTCAATTCAGACAAGAACCGCTTTTCTAGATTTCCTTATACCTTAACTTCGTCGAGACATTGATTGGCTGTCTCTGCCAAGCTGTCACTGAATCCTACAATATGATTGGCCAAGCTAGATCAGCGGTCAAATATTATCCACGTGTCAATAAACCACTACATAGTGGATAATCTCCTTAAACTCGCTCTATTACCCACCTCGATATTCTATTTCATTGTAATAAAATATTGTTCTAATCGGACATTTTATTAGTCTCAGACTGAAACTCTGAGAGAATCAGAGCCGTACAATACCAGCTAGAGTTGTAGGCTTTCTGTCACATAGAAGAAACCAAAATTGACAGAACTCTTCCACTGGTTAAGAGTTGTCGTTCATTCTCTCTTCACGACTCTCTTTCTCTCAATATTGTCATCAACGGTTAATTTTTTATTTAAAATATATTAATATAATATTTTTATATTTTTAATATCAACACATAAAAATAATCTAAAAAATATAAAAAAATAATTTTTTTAAAAAATATCAAATTTTTATAAAAGTGTTTTCTCACCGTAAAAAAACAAATGGGGCTAAATCTCTCTTTAAATTAAAATAAATAAAAAACATATAAATATATCTATACAAGATCTTAAACAGTGCCATCATTATGGCCTTGGTTAACCCATTCTCATTGATCCATCTCTCTGCTTTCACCATGGAAACAATTTAACCGGGAGAGAGATAGAGAGAGATCTAAGGAGAAGAAATGGACAATTTTTGGAATTTCATATTTTTTCCAGGGGGATCGGAAGTTAAAAATCTTGGGTTCAGTTTAAGGAATCATGACATAAAGCCTTTTGTCAGTAGGCAAGAACTGAAAAATCGTGTGTGACGTTACCAAAGATTCTGTTCATAAACCCGAACAACAATCTGATCTATTTGACTGGCTACCAAACCCTAACCGGTTACTGTACCATACTTACCCAGGTTAAAAAAGGGGTAAAAATCTAGGTGAAATCTAACTGAGTTTTGATTGGTTGTGGAAGGGTCCACATGCTTGATTTAACAGTTTTCCTTGAATGTTAATGTACGATTTCGATGATTTCATGTGGTTACTTGAATATGAACCCTAACTATGAACCCTAACTGGGGTTATGCATTGACTAACAGAAAGGTTTTCACTATCCCCTCGTGGGTTCAAACTGAGATTTTGGGAAATTTCGTGTGATTAGGGGGAAAACCCTGGATTGGTTTGGAAAAATAAAATAAGATGAAAAACCCATCTGGGGATTTGGGATTTGAAACCCTAATAATATATGTTTGAGTGACATGACAAATTAAAAAAACCTTTCTTTCTTCTTCTTCTTTTTCACGGTTATTTGACATGGTACTTTTGCTTTCTTGATGTCTAATTGACGTGCTATTTAGCTAGGAAGTGAAAAGAGATGGAGGGTTTGGACTAATGAGAAGATGACAGCATTGGCTATAGGCAATCTCTTTAGCCTCGTAGATGACACAAACAAACAAGTATGTGCAAAAAAAAAAGCGAGAGATAGAGAGTGCAAGAGGAATAATGGAAGAGAAAGAAAAACGGAAACAACAAAATTAACAACAAGGGAGGAGATAAAGAGGCTGATCTTACAGACCTATACTTATTTCTGCTACCATACTACACTCATATAGTGCTTCTATGTCTGTTTATTATACCAGATCTATGTTTTTACCAAACCAAGAACTCAAAATAACGTGTGCATCAGCATCGTCTAAAGGGTAAGAGAAGAGAAAGAAAGAAAGAAAGACAAGTGAATCTCAGTTAGATAAGAAACTCAATCTAAACTGCAGCATAAGGAATGATTGTGTCTCTTTTGCTTTAAATCCTTTACCCAGAGATTAAACACAAAATAATACTAATAATAATAATAATAAATTTCCCACCTTAGAAATTGAAAACCATATTTTAATGATCATTCATGAAAGAAAGAAAATGAAAATGAAAGAAACCAATTAAAGCTAAAAATTAACACTAACATAAGCAAAATAGAGAGGAAAAAAAATTTCTTTGGGGCAGAAAGGAAGATAAAAAAAAAGTGACCACATGAAGATAGAGGGCTTGTAACATGGAGAATTTAAGATCCAGAGAAGCAAATATCAAAAATTAGATTTATTTACCTATCGTTAGAGTACTCATAAAGGCGACCGCGGCTAGAGAAGACGATGAGTGCAACCTCAGCATCGCAAAGAACAGATAATTCGTAGGCTTTCTTGAGCAAACCACTGCGCCTTTTGCAGAAAGTGACTTGGCGATTGGTGGTGTTCTCGATCCGCTTGATCTCCACCTTTCCCCTTCCCAGCTTCCTCAGGGGGGAGCTCTCAAGGGATTCATTTTGATATTCCATAGCTGCAGCCTAGCTAGCTGATCCAAAACACAAACTGAGTGACAACACAAAATGTAATCAAATGAAAAAAATACTAGTAATTCAAGAATAATATATGCATAACTCATAGCATATTTAGCAATACTTTTTTTGTCCAAATGAGTAGTCCAGGATGGAAGTAATATAAAATAAACATAAGAAAAAGGGGTCGATGAACGTCTGGAGCTTCTGAATTGCGATTGTTATGGTTATGGTCAAAATAATCAATCAACAAAACAAAAATAAATCACTGGTGCTTCAATCTGGAGATTGAAATGTGAAAGGGAGACAGAAATGTTTGAAAGTTGTATTTTTTGGGGTTTCTGAGTGATCAAAACAGAAAAAGAAGAGGTGGGTTTTGAAACGTGAAAAGATTGATTAATTAGCCCGAAACAAGTGATGAAGCACTGAAGAATACAACGAGATTTATGTCTCCATGTTTTAGTAACTAACCTTGGGAGGAAATAAAACAAAGTAGCTAGGGGCTGTAGATAGCAGTTAATGTGTAGAGAAAGTGAGGATCTTTTCCTTTGGGATTTCTCCTACAAATCTAACTAGTAGAGAGATGAAGAAAATGGAAGCAAGTTTGGGCTAAGAGGTGGGTATTTATAAAGTGAAAAACAACCTCTCATCCAATCTTTATATATAACAATACTTCTACCAAGTCTAACTACTGTCTTTGTAATTTCTCTTCTTCAATAATTTTTCCATTTTTTTTTTCTTTTTCTTATCTTGGTATTGATGAGTGGTGAGCATTGAAGAGGAATTAAAAAGAAGAGGCTAAAGGTGGGAATCTGTCGTCAGATTCAGACCTCAATAACTCTCCACTATATTCGTTTATATTTTTATTTTTGGCTTTCAAGTAAATGATTTAGGTCATTAGAGAGAAACGCAAGGGACTTTCTGAAAATGAATTATAATGGGTTGAGTGAGACGTTTTAGGGCTAAGTTACACTCTCAGTGCTTAACGACAAAATCATGGTTCAAATGGGAAGGTGCTTAACAAGATAACCTCAGACCTCATCTCTACCCTTATTTCATTAAATTCCATTGTTCAGTCACCTAAACTAAAAACGTTTTATTGCCTGCCTACTTGAAACGAAAAGAAAGATAGTTGTATGAATGTTCCCCAGCAGATTGTTTAACTTAGAATCAATTAAATTGTATTACAAGATTTAATTCAATCAATTCACATATTAATATATAAAAAATGACCTCTTAAAATCTACTAATAGCATCAAATTATGATGTAATAAAAAATTTTAGTTAGTTTTTTTTAGTTTTACTTTTCTTTTTACGGTCTCTCTGTTTTTGTTGCAGCATACCAACACTAGTTTGTTTATCTTTTTTCCTTATTCTCTTCTTTTGTTTCTCTACATCTGTTTTTATTATTTTTTTTATCTTGTCTCTATGTATTGCTTTGGCTATTGGCTTTATAGCTTTTTCAATATATTTTCGATGATTATAAAAAAAATCACATATTTTATATTTCTCTTCTAATACTAATTGAAACAATAGATTTTTCTGTAGAATTTCATATTTCTCTTTGTGATGATATTTTCTATCAATTTTAATTAAGGAAAAGGTGGTAAGGAGTAGGAAAATTATATAGTTCTCCGTATGAATGCTTTTGCTTTTATTAATAAGTGATAAAAAATATACATGTTTTTAAATAAAAAAGAATTAAGCTTCTAATGTACTAATCAGATTAACAATTTCCTATATATTTTTTTTTATCTTTGATGAGGAAGAAAATGACAATGAAGAAGAGGAAACCAATATCGTTGAAGAAAAAAACCGGCACGATAATAAATGAAGAAAAAGAATTCGGCGACCAGGTGGACACAGGAAGAAGAAGATCAACCTATCCGTTAATCTTCAAAAACCAACTCAGAAGCAGCCACAAAGTCAACTCAACCACCATGACCTTCTCCTTCTATTTTAATCTTGTTAAACCCTAAAGCTGGACTGAATCTCCAACAGCACAAGAAGGAAAAGTCTCCAATTAAAAAAATATATATCAATAAAGGAACCAAAATTGCGGAGTTTCCACGTCCATAGTGACGATGGAGGAAGACTACATTACTATTTTAAGTGGCATGATTAAGTACAAATCTATTTTGATTTTTTAGTTTTATGATTGAGTGATTTGTGATGAACTACTCGGTGGCATGACTAGTTGCAAATGTCAAGTGAACAAAAAAACAAAGGGTTAGACTATCCATCTGCCTTTTTGTATTTGGTGTAATTCTCTTGTATATCATTTTAAATTTTTTAACTTTTATATGTTCTTGTATTTTTATATTTTATCTCATGTAGCTTTTTATTATTTTCCGGAAAAAAATTGCACCTTAGACCATCAAAAGAAAATTAATTTTGTGAAAATTATTGACCCTCCCATAATTTATTTGCGATCACACTTTACCTCCATAATTTTAAAAATTACAGTTTACATCTTGAGTCAAAATAATTTTTAAATTTTAACAAAAGTATGAATCTAGCCTCAATTATAATATAACACAAATGAAATAAATGATAAATTAGTTAAAAAAATTTCTCTTGAGATAGACACAATTTCTCTTTCTTCATGTGATGAACACAATTTTATACCCAAATCAAAACCTAATCTAGTATTTTTAATCGATTTGTTTAATTAATTGAACCTAAATCTTCTCTTATCGATGAGACTTTGTTGAGGTTGCTGCTACAATCTTTTCCTTCTCTCATTTGGAACCAAGAAGAAATGGGTAATTAACAATTATTTTTTTAATTGAGTTTTTGAAATTTGATGCTAGTGTTAATTCATTAGAATATATGTTGGTTGTACTCGATTTAATAAAAAAATAGATATGTGACCCAATTTCGTTATAGTTAGATTGTAATTCTTGAAGACAGAAAACACTAAAAAAATTATTTTTTTGCTCAATAGACAAAATCCAAAATCCCCAACACTTTTTGCAAGTGGGAAAGAAATTAGTCATGGTTTTTTTTTTTAGAAAAAAAACCCCTCCAAATAGAAGTTTGCGGGTTACAATTCACAAAACCCTAATTTTTAAATCTTTATTTAAAATTTGTTTAATCCTTATTTAACCCTTGTATGACCTTTATTTAACCCTTGTTTTTTTTTTTTGTCTAGTGGTTGTGTTAATGTTGGCAGTTCTAGTGCTAATGTTGGTAATGGTGGTGTTATTGTTGGTAATAATGGTATACATGTAGGAAGTGCTAGGGTTGATATTGGCAGATCTGGTGTAAATATTGAAATAATAAAAAATATTATTATTGTAAAGTTTGGTTTGACTTACCTAGCTACGAGATTAGGTCAAACATGTTAAGATTGCGAAGCTAAACTTGCACTTGTTATCTACCATATTTTTTTGAAATATTGTCCTATAACAATGACTGATTCTTATCTTATTTTTTAATAATACTTCTTGAAACTGAAGGAAAAACACAAATTGCACATTTTGAAAGCTCAATCTGCATCTTTGAAGTCTTGACTTTAGCAGCATTAATAATCGGTCACTAGTTTACTTGAATTGTTTCAATACCTTCAATACTTACTACGGGTTTGTCTTCCCATGTTCTCCACTTTTGATAATTGGATGGATATGGTTCATCCATCATTTTAGCTCGAATTGGCTTTGCTTATCATCATCTTTAAGTGTTGTCTTTGGTATATTTCAGTATTGCTCACTTTTCATTACCATCATGAAGAAGTTGTTTCCTCAATCGCTTATAGCTTGTGATTAAATTTTTCATGCCATCATTTGGCTATTGTTACTACAAAGGGTTTCTTTAAACTGAATTTTTCATAGTTGATCTACTTGTGTTCATCTTTCTAATGTCCATCAAAAGGGATGCATACATCATCATCCTCATTTTGGTCATGAATTTTGTAAACTTAGTTAATGAGAATTTTTTTTTTCTTTCAAGAAATCATCTTTCATGTTTTGAGACCAATTAAAGATTTTTTTTTAATAATTGTTATTATAGAATGTATAGCATGTATATCTCTGAATATGAAATTAATGTATGATTATTCCAATGTTGTAATCCCTACGGTTACTGCTGTATAATGCCCTACATATATAAATAGGAAAGGTTGGCTAAGGCCAACCCAAGTCATTCTGTTATTCTCAACTTGGTATCAGAGCCCTAAATAAACTAAAACACCTCTTCTCCTCTCTGCAATGGATCCCTCTCAGCCGACAGCCATCTCCTCCTCTGCAGCAGCACCGGTTGTGCCTTCTTGCACTCCTGCCGCATGACCACTCTCTTTTTCAACTTCAGTTCTGCAGTGGCCACAACATACAGATGTTGGTCATGCTCTTCTCAACCCCAATAATGCTCCTCTGCTGCCGTCCTCTTCTGCTGAAGCTACTGCAGCTTCTGTCGTGGCAATTGTGTCCCTCTCCCACACTCATCAGGTCATCTCTTTAAAATTGACAAACATCAATTATTTGTATTGGCAAATGCAGATGAAACCATATCTCTTAGGCCAAGGAGTTTTCGACTTTGTTGATGGTTCAAACTCCTGCCCCTCTTCATATATTCTTGCTGCCGATGGTGTCTCTCTTCAGGTATCTCAACTCTTTCTTCATTGGAAACAACAAGGACCAACTCATTCTAAGTGCCTTGCTCTCTTCGCTATCCATGGAAGTTCTTCATCTTGTTGTTGATTGTCCAACCTCATGTTCTGTCTGGCACACACTTGAGCAAGCTCTAGCTTCTACATCGAATTCCCGTATTATGCAACTTCATGGCTCCCTCCAAGACCTTCAACAAGGTGATGATTCGGTAACTCAATTTCTGCAAAAAGCTAAGACTTTATTTGATGAGCTAGCAGCTGCTGGCCGGCCTATTTCGCTAATCGATTTCCATCTATATGTGTTTCGTGGCCTTCGCGGAGAATTTAAGGACTTAGTGACAAGTCTTGTTACAAAGGCAGATCCTCTACCATAAGCAGATTTGCTTAGTCATCTACTAACTCATGAATTTATTCATAAATCCTCTCATTTGTTTATAGGATCTGCTGTTATTCATGCACCATTACTGCCCACGCCAAACATCCCACCTTCAACACTCCTCTCTTACCGTCAGCCTTCTGCTCAATTTGGACGCAATAGGGGTCGTTCTTATGGCAGCTGGCATCCTCAACAAAACCTTCACAGAGGGTCTCGAAATTCTGGCTCCAGGCCTGATTTTCATAGCTTCCATAGCACTCCCAGCAACGACAACAGACACAACAGCTGGCAGGGAAATTGGCAGCGCAACAGGGGATCCAATTCCTGCTGCTAGTTATGTCAAACCTTCGGACACACTGCTTCTCAGTGCTCCCAACTTCAGCAACATGGCTATGGACAGCAACATAGTGCCAATCTGGCACTACATAATTCTGCAAGTACTACTGACTGGTTTCCGGACACCGGTGCAAATCAACACGTCACACCTGACCTTGCAACTTTGACTGTTTCAGAACCATACAATGGTAATGATAATTTGCATGTTGGTGATGGTAAGGGACTTTCCATATCTCATATTGGCCATACAAAAACATATAACCCACATCGTTTGTTCACTTTATCTAATGTCCTATATGTTCCTGCAATCACGAAACCTCTGCTTTCTGTTCAAAAATTGTCTCGATAATAATGTTTATTTTGAGTTTCACCCTTTTCTGTTTTATGTCAAGGATCTCAACACCAATGAAGTACTCCTCTCAGGACAGAGTAAAGATGGTCTCTATACTTTGTCAGATTCAGGTCTTCCGTCTCGTCAATTCCTCAAGCCTATTGATCTCCTTACATCTCTGCTTCTGCTGATTTGTGGCATCGTCGCCTAAGCCATCCTACCTCTCGTATTTTTTAATTTTTAGTCTCAAAAAATAAGATTATTTGTAACAACAAACGTCTTAATTTTCAATGTCAAAGTTGTCCCTTAGGAAAATCATCGCGTTTGTCTTTAAGACCTACTGATCACAAAACTTCTGCTCCGATTGAATTAATTTTTAATGATGTGTGGGGTCCTGCTCCCCTTTTTTCTTTAGATGGTTATCGTTATTTTGTTATATTTGTTGATGCACACACAAAATATATATGGTATTATCCACTTGTTGCAAAATCTGATGTTTATTCTGTCTTCCATCAATTTCAAACTCTTGTCGAACGTCAGTTTTCTTTAAAAATAAAATCTGTTCAAACTGATTGGAGAAGTGAATATCGCAAACTCTCCACTTTCTTTCAGACTATTGGTATTCATCACCGTCTGATTTGTCCTCATACTCACGAGCAAAATGGAACAGTAGAAAGACGTCATAGGTATATTGTGGAAACCAGCCTTACTCTTCTAGGTCAATGTAAAGCTCCATTTTGTTTTTGGAATTATGCGTTTGACACTTCAGTTTATCTCATTAATCATATGTCTACTCTTGTTCTTTATAATCGATCCCCTTTTGATTGTTGGTTTCAACAGTCTTCTAATTATTATTTTTTACGTACCTTTGGATGTCTATGTTTTCCTTTTTTACGTCCTTACAATAATCATAAATTGGATTTTCGGTCTTCTCCTTGTGTGTTTTTTGGCTACAGTTCCTCTCACCTTGGTTATCGATGTTTTGACATTGAATCTCATCGCATGTATATCTCCCGTCATGTCCGTTTTCATGAACATGTTTTTCCGTTTGATAAATTTGAACAGATTGCACAGGTCTCCACTCAAACCCACACACCATCTCCTATTACCATCCTCTCATATCTAACCCACTCCCCACTATTCACCACTTAAAACACACCCCATCCTGCCTCTACCTTTGCCCTGCCCTGCTCTCACCGCCGACTCAAACACTACAGCCTCCATCTTTCCCTTGCCGCTCACCACATGTATCTTTATCTCACCATACTGTTGCAGGTACAGGTTGCAGCTCAGTGTTTCCTGCTCTCCAGCACGAAGTCCTTAATAGTAGTGGGACATCCTCTGGTTCCTCCCCTGCTTCTCTTTATTCTGCTAGTAACCCGGTTTCTGCAGACTCTACCTCTACTGCCAGCTCTCCACTTGCGGCAGCTTCTTCCCCAGCTTCTTCCCCTAGTTTGAATCTGGTGGTTGATCTCTTAGCTTATCCACTACATCAGGACACCTCTGTGATGCCTCCTTCTCCTGCATCACCACCATTGCTCAGCCGGCACCCTATGGTCCTTAGATCACGGCAGCCTAAAACTGCAAATATGGTCTCCTCTGCTGCAGCTAATACAGCTGCCACCCGGGTATTGCTCTCTCCTTCCTCTAAACCTGTTGCCTTTTCTGATGCAGATAAATATATTGCTTGGCATGATGCTATGTGTGATGAGATCCAGGCTTTACGATCCAATCACACTTGGTCCCTAGTGCCCTTTCATCCTTCGATGAATGTTGTGGGTAGCCAATGGGTATATCGCATCAAACATCATGTTGATGGCACATTGACCGTTATAAAGCCCGTCTAGTTGCTCGAGGCTTTACTCAACAGGAAGGCATTGATTATTCTGAAACATTCAGCCTAGTTATTAAATAGGCCACCGTCAGATTAGTCTTTTCAATTGCAATTTCCCGAAATTGGAAGATTCATCAGCTTGATATTCATAATGCTTTTCTCAATGGTGTTCTTACTGAAGAGGTCTACATGAAACAACCTCCAGGTTTTGTTGACCCTACTCTTCCATCTCATGTGTGCAGATTGCACAAGTCACTATATGGTTTAAAATAGGCACCAAGGGCATGGTACACTCGTCTGAGTAATTTTTTACTCTCTATTGGTTTTCTTGCCTCCAAGGTTGACACCTCCCTGTTTATCTTATCTGATGGCACTAATATCTTTTATCTCTTCGTCTATGTTGATGATATTCTGCTTACAGGCAGCAACTCTACCATGCTTCATCACCTAGTCCAGTTACTAAGTTCTGAATTCAAGCTTCGTGACTTAGGTGATGTTCACTACTTTCTCGATATTGAAGTTCAGTCTACAGGTATGGGTCTGATGTTGTGCCAACATAAATATATTCTTGACATCCTCACTCGGTCTAGTATGACTTCTTACAAAATCGTTGATACTCTAGTTTCTCCTTCTAAACTTGCTATACAGCTGGATCATCCATTTTTTGATCCCACACGATTTCATCAAATTATGGGTGCTCTTCAGTATCTTACATTCACTCGTCCAGATATCTGCTTTGCTGTTTACAGAGTCTGTCAGTACATGTATGCTTCTACAGATTCCCATTGGGTTGATGTTAAACTCATACTCTGCTACCTCAAAGGAACGACATCCTATGGTTTTCATATCACTCGAGGTACCTCTTTTGCTCTTCATGGTTTTACAGATGCCGATTGGGCTGGGAGTATTGATGATCGCAAGTCTATGGGTGGCTATCTTGTTTTCTTTGGTCTGACACCGATTTCATGGAAATCCGGCAAGCAACGTACAGTTGCCCGCTCCTCCACTGAGGCTAAGTATAAAGCCTTAGCAGATGGTACTGCTAAGGTCATCTGGCTTCAATATTTGTTAACAGATCTACATGTTCCCTCCGTCTCTGCTCCTACTATTTGGTGTGATAATCTTGGTGCGACTTATCTCTCGGCGAATCCTATCTTTCATGCTCGTAATAAGCATGTTGAGGTAAATTATCATTTTTTCCGTGATTGGGTTGCGAAGAAGGAAATTCAGATTCACTTTATCCCCTCTCGGGATCAACTTGCTAATGTCTTCACCAAACCACTTTCCGCTGCGTCCTTTACTGCTTTCAGGTTCAAGCTTCGGGTCAATCCTCCACTTTCAACTTGAGGGGGTATATTATAGAATGTATAGCATGTATATCTCTGAATATAAAATTAATGTAGGATTATTCCAATGTTGTAATCCCTACGGTTATTGTCGTATAATGCCCTACATATATAAATAGGAAAGGTTGGCTAAGGCCAACCCAAGTCATTCTGTTATTCTCAACTATTGTGTTCATGAATATCCCATGGTTGAAATAAAGTCACTGGAATGTGAATTTAAAAGTATTTTCATCAAATGAACATTTAGACTTTTTTGGTTGAAAGCCCACAACATGTCCTTCAAATGTTATGAAGCAATTTTGGATTTTATATTGGGCATACAATGAAATGGGTGTTATTTGAAAAACAATGATAAGGATGTTCATGGATATAGTTGGGTCAAGTTTGTGCCTATAATTGCATCTAATCCAACTTCTAATATTTTACAAATTTTAAACTAAACCTATTCAATATTTTTTAGACCCACACGGGTTGGCTTTATTAAGCTGGGCTAAATTTTTTATGAATATTATAAATATCCATGGGTTTAATTTTGTACATAATAAAATACAAAAGGCAAGGTGCTTAACTTGCTTAAAATCACATGTAGCGGAGAATATGCCTTTAGAAAAACAAGATAAACAAAAATGTAAAAGAAATGCATAATTTTATAAAGAGTTAAGCAAGATATCAATAGTAATAATTTGTGTAAAAACTTTCATTGAGCAAATAATACATTTGATATATCTCAAACAATGTGGATAATCTTGTTCTCTTAAAATGAAAACTTCCCCATTTAATTTGAAGATATCATGACACAAAAACCAACATTCCTTCTTAACAAAAGTCTCATAGAACCAAATGCACAGTTCATCTGAATCTTCATACATTGAGTGAAAATAATAACAAGCTATAATTTATTAAAAAATTCATAATTAGTAATCCATATCTCACTTTATCCCATATATCATAGCTAGATAAGCACCAACATATAAATGAAAGTGTTTATTAGAAAGGAAATCTACAAACTTTATGTAATCTTTAATAAATATCCTTACTTTATATAATCTTTAATGAACATCCTTGAAGTAAAGGTGATAATAATATAAGGTAAATAATGTTAGCCCATTAACATGGTATATGACAAAGACACTTGACAAGATTTTTCCCTTTAATGTTATTGTTATAATGACAAATAATTTCCAAAACGAAAGACATTTCTTCAATAAAATAAAGATCCCAACAAGGGTGGTCATGTTTAAATTCAAGTCCTTCTAGTTGTATTGGAATTTCTTAATTGAAATGATATACCATGTCAAAGGAACTCCTATTTAACAATTTTGCCAAGCCCTCAGTGAAATCATATTACAATATAAAACAAAGAAATGCATCCAGGAATTCTAAAACAATATTATTCTTGCACACAAAAATTGGATATACCCATCAAAAACTTACTTTGTATGCATTAGCATACAATTAACAATAAAATACATAACTCAATGTCAACATTATAATAATAGCTTGATGCAAATCATTAGGTTTCGAGATGTATTCATCCAACATACCTTTTTCATTTAGCAAAAATCTTTGTTTAATAAAAGAGTTCACTCTAGTAGTCTAAACAAATAAAACAAGTAAAGGGAAAACAATGTTTTCACCTGGATCGAAATTAAACAGTATTTGTTCTTGATTGAATTGTAAAGGGCCAAATAAGCTCTTAGAATTATAATTTTTTTTACCATTATTACTACACCATTAAACAGTTTTACTAACGGACTAATTTCATCGGTGACAGGAATGAACTTCGTCGGTGAAATCATTACCGACGGCCTCACCGACGGAACAAGCCCGTTGGTATACTAGTCGTCGGTAACTCCCATTTCCATCGCTAAGTCTGTCGCAAATAAAAAAAACCCACCGACGGTCTTACAGACGGATACGCGCGCGCCAAAAAAAAGTTTCCAGCGGGAACATTACCGACAAAATAAATCCGTTTGCAATTTCAACGGTAATTACTGACGGATATTTCATCGGTAATTATGGCATCGCTAGTAATTGTTTGCCAACCCTCTGTGAAATACCGACGGATATTATCTGTCGGTATATCCGTCTGTATTTAATCACCGACGGAATATATCTGTCGGTAATTATGGCATGGCTGGTAATTGTTTGGCAACTCTCTGTGAAATACCGACGGATATTATCCGTCGGTATGTATTTTGAAATATATATATAAAAAATTATTAATAGTAAAAAACCTTAATAAACAAATAAAAATGGATTAAACATTAAAAATATAAAAGTAATGTTAAATAATATTCATTACAAATTTAATGTGTTTAAAAAACAAAATTAAATTAGAATAGCGGCGGAGCTGGAGGAGAAGGAGGAGGAGGAGGAGGAGGCTGGTTGTTCCCGGGACCATATAGCCAAAAAGAAGCTGCACAAGTATCGTCACCCATCTTTGATCTCATCTCCATGACTATTTAACGGAGCTCATCATAATTCATCGAGAGTTGTTGATATTATTGTTTCAATGCAATGAACTCCTCAGACTGGGTGTTCGATACTGATGGAGAGCTTCCAACGGTTGAGACACTACGAGCCGAACACAAGTTTTTAGCCGTAGTGTTGGAGACCCGTAGACCCGATTTTTCTCGGGTCCACCAGACGATCCCGCCTCCATCCACACATCTGAATCGAAATCTGGATGGGTCGATGGATTGTCCCCATATCTCTCCCTCAACCGGCTATTATAGGTCTCCTGAAAATTCTGTCGGTAAAAAAATCATCAAATGCAATTCAAGAAAATAATAACTTACAAAATAAAATGAATGAACGAACATACCATGAAGTGCTGAGCACGATTGTCCACGAACTGCTGCACCCCCTTTTGGCAGTCTTGACTCCGCACATACGTCTCTACAAACAGCTCCATTGGACTCGGCTCACGTCCAAAAGACGCAGCCAGTAAGGAAAAAATAGGTTGAAACTTAAATATATTATAAGGAACAACAAATTAATTAATGATATATTTCATTAAAATTAATCTTACCATCCGCTTTGCATGTGCGCTGAATAGGACGGATATGCCAGTGTGCGTGGTCACCGAACCATGAATTTACCGGCTCCGGTTATCGGCGCCGGACTATGAGTGCCGTGAGAACTGCTCTGAGGTCACGTGCTCAATATATGTCGTCCATATTTCCCCCGAGATGAATGGCGGTTTGAATTCCTGCCAAACCACCACCTCATTTCATCCTTAAAGACCGTTATCCCTCGCATGTCTTTTTGATATTTTTTTGGTGTCATACCAAAAATCACGCAACCTACTTCCATAGAAACAAATTAGAATTTAAAACATAAAATTATAAAACAAAAATAAATATTATTTTTGATGTTACCTAGTTGCCGCATGATTCTCCCATACCCTCCTGACAACATTGTTGTCCGCCCTATCCCACTCATATTTGTTCTGTGTATATAAATAATTCATATAAAATAAAAATAGTACAAGATATAAATTATAAAAATCATTTATTAAAAATAAGCTGGAAATTAAAAATTAACACCGACCTGAAATCGCTTAAACCATGCATCAATATTAGGTTTCCACTCAGGATGTCTGGAAACCTGGCTCCATTGAAACAATGGAATCTCCATCGATGATTTAAACGCCAATGTTATAGTCCTTGCAGCCTCAATGTTTGTGAACCTGAAATTAAATAAAAGTAGTAATTTTAATTAGTTGTTCATAAATTATGTTATAAGTATATAAAAAAAAAACTAAAACCTAAACAAACTTACATTGAGAGGTCATCCTTCCATTGTGCCTGGTACTTGCGGGTGAATTGACCCCGCTGTGAAGGCACACCGCTTCTGCGCTGTGAAACCACGCTAGAAGAGGCAGCATCACAAGTTGGCGTAGATTCCTTGCCGTGATCAGCACCTAAGAATACGTCCTCCTCGCTGCTACAAGAACTAGCTGCAACCGTCTTCTGACGACGTGCTGTAGATTTCATTTTACGCATCTACACAAATTTATACGAATAATTACATAATTAACTTCGATTATTTTAAAAAAAAATCGACAGAGTCTCCCCTATATTGGGGGGTCCCAAGTTATCGACAAAATCATATTACACTTCCAATTTTATTTCACATCCCGATCCAATCATCCTGGATCTCAACCCAACTCATCATCATCAACACAACATTTTATTCAATAACATCATATAATGATATTCAAGTAAAAGAATCAATTTCAACTATGAACATTCATTGTTAAATTGGTACTTAGAGTTACAAACATTAGATTAAAGTCATACATTCAAATTTACGGATTAATATTACATTTCAAGTTTTAGGAGACAAGACTCTTAATTTATAAATAATTACATGGTCAAAAGCAAGAGGTAACTAAATCAATATAATTCCTAACACGATCGACCCTAATGGACCTCAAAATAGAAATTAACGTGTACACATAAATATAAAAATGTAATAACAAGCAATAACAATGACATGTAAACAATAATATCCTAAATTAAGATAAACTAATTAAATGTAATTCTATATATATAAATTAACATTTTTAACATAAATTCAACAATAACAATTATAGCATTACAAACAATAATATCCTAAATTAAGATAAACTAATTAAATGTAATTCTATATATATAAATTAACATTTTTAACATAAATTCAACAATAACAATTATAGCAATACAAACAATAATATCATAAAATTAATAAATAAAATGAAAAAACTAAAAAACACTACACAAAACAACATAAACACAAAACAAACAATACACAAAACTAAAAAACACTATATGAATTCAAAATAAATTTGGGAATAAAAAATGCTTACCATAATAGTGTGTTGAATTTAAGATTTTATCTACAAACAATACACAAAATAAAGAACACCAAAAAAAATAATCATAATTAAAATAAAAAAATACAAAGATAAAGAAAAAAGAATACATACCTTTTAAAACTACCACCAAATAGAGGTAAATCTCTTCAAAAAGCCAAATGCAACCGAAGAGGAGAAGAGAAATGGAGAAGAAGAGAAACTGAGCCGAGAGAAAAAAATGAACCAAATGGGGGGAAGGGGGTGTTTTATATGGTAATTTTTCTGACGGAATTACCAACGGACATTAATTGTTGTCGGTGGCATTAAATTCCATCGGTAATACTGTCAAAAATTAATTGAAATGCGCACCAAAAAAGTGGACGGACACATGTCAGACATGCGTGCGCTTCGGGATGTGCGTAAATCCGTCGGGGAATCCGTCGGTGAAAGTGGCACAATCCTGTAAATATTTTTCAACTCTCTGTGAAATACCGACGGGTATAAGTCCGTCGGTGAATCCGTCGGTGAAAGTGGCACAATCCTGTAAATATTTTTCAACTCTCTGTGAAATACCGACGGGTATAAGTCCGTCGGTGAATCCGTCGGTGAAAGTGGCACAATCCCGTAAATATTTTTCAACTCTCTGTGAAATACCGACGGGTATATGTCCGTCGGTGAAAGTGGCACAATCCTGTAAATATTTTTCAACTCTGTGAAATACCGACGGGTTAAGTCCGTCGGTATACCCGTCGGTGAAACCGTAAATTTTTTCTTATTTTTTTTTTTGTAACCCTGTCACAAAATCTTGAATTGCAATCTTACAGCACACACACCACAATAACAAGGGCTGACCATTAAAGAAGAATAAATATTTCATGTTTCAAATTATTACATTATAAAATAAGGCTTTATAACATGTTTAGGTAGTCGGAATTTTCATCTTCGTCCTCTATTGAATTGTTATCATCAGCTTCATCGTACTCTTCAATTTCGTTATCATCTTCTTCAACAACATTCTTTTTTCCACTAGTAGAGCTCAGAACAAGATTCAACTCCTCTGCATCAACATCAACAAGACAATCGTTGAAAACACGAAAATTTGAATTTTCTTCTAAGTCAATCGACGGAGCAACTCGGTATGGTTCAACCAACTCACTAGCTTGAAAGACTTCTTCTATCACACTTGTGTCTTCGTCCTCATCCTGAACAACCTCGACACGACCCTTGGGTTTTGTTTTTAAAACGGATAACCAATCAACTCTTGATCGATTCTTTCTAAAGGAAGGGGTGTATGTGTAATAAACTTGTTGGCATTGCTTTGCGAAAACAAAGACGTCGTTTAAGTTGTGGTGTCTAGCTTTTGAGTTGATTTCAACGAGACCATAGTGAGGATCAACTCTGATTCCTCTGTCAGTTGTGTCATACCAATAGCATTTGAATAAAAACACTTTATTTTGCTCGCTATGATATTGCAATTCGATGACCTCTTCCAATCTACCGTAGTAGTCAACTTCAAACTCACTAGAAGCCGATCCCTTAATACAAACACCGTTGTTGTATGTCTTTCTTCCATGCCCGTAATCTTTAATATGAAAGACATATCCATTGATAAAATACCCGTTATAGCACTTGACTTTTCTTTCAGGGCCCAGACATAGTAAAGACAGTGAAATAGCAGCACTACCTCCCATTTGATAAACCTAGCTTGTAAATTAAATACAACAATAATCAATAAACGGATATTATGTAACATTGACTACAATTAATTACATTGCAAGAGATAATGAGTTTGTGATGGACTTACATGTGTTCTAAACCATGTGGCAAATTGTTCATCTTGTAATTGAAAGATCTGGGATTCGGTCAACTATGAGTTATTGGACAGTAAGTATCGTTGTTGTTGCCTGCAAGGTTGTTCCAAATTATATGAGTGTATGGTATCACAAAACATAAATAGTACACTCTTGACAAAGTTTAAGTCGAACATCTACTTACTTAATAAAAGGTCTCAGCTCATCACAGTTAAATAGGACATAATTGTGTGCTTGTCTGAACTCTATTTCAGACAAATATCTTCCCCTCACGGCATTTTTAGGTGTGGGTCGTCCAGGATTGGAGAATATTGACAAGTTCCCACTTGAAGGCACTTCACCACCATTATCATGCCGTGGAACACGGTTTATCCTCGTTCTCAAATGAGGTTCGAAATAATATGAGATAAATGTTGAGATCTCCTCAACAATATAGGCCTCACATATTGACGCCTCAACATGCGCCTTATTCTTAACCTTTTTTTTAAGATTGAACAAGTATGTGAGGCCTATATTGTTGGGAAGATCTCAACATTTATCTCATATATATATATATATATATATATATATATATATATATATATATATATATATGAGATAAATGTTGAGATCTTCCCAACAATATAGGCCTCACATATTGACGCCTCAACATGCGCCTTGTTCTTAACCTTTTTTTTTAAGATTGAACAAGTACTCACACACACACACACACACACACACACACACACACATATATATATATATATATATATATATATATTAATAAAAAATTATCAATTAAAAACATTAAAATAAAAATAAAAACATTTAATTATAAATTACATAGCTCATGTAATATCTAACCTCTCGAATGGATACATCCATCTGTACTGGACCGGTCATCCAACTTTTACTTCAAACGGTAAATGTACGGGTAGATGCTCCATTGAGTCAAAAAATGATGGAGGGAATATCATCTCAAGTTTGCATACTGTCTTGACGATATTCTTTTCAAGCCTTTCAATGTGATCAACATTCAACTTGCTGAAGCATATATCTCTGAAGAAATGACTGATCTCCGTTAGTGCATCTCATATCCCCTTTGGCAACAAATCACGAAAAGCTAATGGGATGAGTGTTTGCATAAACACATGGCAGTCATGACTCTTCATTCCATATAATCTGCATTCCTCCGTATTAACCAGCCTTTATATGTTCGAGGCATGTCCATCGAGGAAACGCAGACTCTTAAGCCATTTGTAGACTAGTAGTTGTGCATTTTTCTCTAGCACGAAGCTTGCTCTTGGTTTTGCGACCTGTGACCTATCACAAACCAACTCCATATTTTTACGGTTACAGAATAGCTCTACATCCAATCTAGCCTTGAAGTTGTCCTTTGTCTTCCCCTTCACATCCATGACGGTGTTGAAAATGTTCTCAAACATGTTCTTTTCAATGTGCATTACGTCAAGGTTATGGCGGAGAAGATTGGTCTTCCAATAAGGAAGCTCCTAAAAGATACTCCGCTTCACCCAATTATGGGTCAAACCAAAACCAGCAAAACTTCTGCTTACCTGATTGGAGACCAAACACAATTTCACCGTACTCTGACACAACATCAAACAATTCTTCACCGAAAAGACGCGGGGGTGCAACATCATTTTCAACTCTGCCAACAAAGAAATCCTTTCTGTTCTTTCTGTACCTGTGGTTATGTGGCAAGAAACGACGGTGACAATCAAAAAAAGAAGCTTTACCCCTGTTTTTTTAGCGTGAATGCCTTGTTGTTCTCCATACAGTATGGACATGCTAGCTTTCCATGCGTGCTCCAACCAGAAACCATTCCATAAGCTGGGAAATCATTGATAATTCACATCAAAGCCGCTCTCATAACAAAATTCTGCTTCCTCGAGATGTCGTAAGTCAGAGCTCCGGAGGACCACAACTGCGTCAATTCATCAATCAACGGACGAAGACCAACATCTATATTCCGCCCCGGACTGCTCGGACCTGGTATGACCTTAGATAAAAACATGAACTCCGACCTCATACACATCCCCGGTGGCAAGTTATAAACCGTCAGTATGACCGGCCAACAAGAATAAGGAGCAGGAAATGACCTGAATGGGTTGAATCCGTCTGTACACAACCCAAGACGCACGTTCCTTGATTCAGCTAAAAAGTGAGGATGCATACTGTTAAAGTGTTTCCAGGCTTCACCGTCAGAAGGATGAACCATCACTCTATCAACCGCATGGTGTGATTGGTGTCATATCATGTGCTCAGCAGTCCTTGGTGACATGAATAACCTCTGCAATCTAGGTGTGATTGGGAAGTATCTAAGTTTTTTATATGCCACGAGAGTCTTCCCTCTACCAGTTCTGGGTTTGTAACGGGAATGCCCGCATGTCATGCACTCGATCATCTCAGTATTTTCAAGGTAGTATAACATGCAGAAGTTAGGACATGTATCAATTTTCTGGTATCCTAAACCGAGGGGTTTCATCATGGACTTGGAAGCATAGAAGTTCTCTTTCAGCCTATTCCCTTCAGGTAAAATGCTTCTCGCCCATTCAATAATCTTGTCATAACCGGCCTCACTCAACCCGTGATCTGACTTGATGGTGAACACTTGTGCTATGGCTGATAATTTACTGTGGTTCGTGCAGCCATCCCATAATGGTTCGTCAGAATCTCTCAACAGATCAAAAAACCTTGCTGCATCTGCATTAGATTCTTTTTCTATGATTGGACATTCCCTAACATTACCTTCACTCATTCTCATTGCATCCATAACCATATTCCAGTAAGGATTACTGTTCTTATTTCCAACTTCATGCATGTTGCTAGCACTAGAAGTTGACCCAACCACCTGTTCTTCCATGCTCTCATCAGGAACAAATAGTTCTCCGTGAGCATACCAACACAGGTAATCCTCCATGAACCCTTTGGTTAGAAGATGCATCGTTACAACATCTTGATGCAGAAACTTTAAATTTTTACACTTCCTGCATGGACATCTAATACCGCCATCAGTAAAATTTCTCGGAATAGATGTTGTGAAATTAATAAAACCTTGGACACCGTTATAATAATCCATCCTCCACAATCCTTAGGGTGAGTCCCGATACATCCATGAACGATCATCCATGACTTCTATTGAACCTCTATAAAACAATAACAAAAATATTGGTTTTCCCCAACATTATCCAACAAACTAAAACAACACTTATGTTAAATATTCATTACCAACTATCAACTATCAACGTTCATACATACAAATTGATACATATATAAATTTATAGAAATCACAACTTCGAAATAGAATTGATAACAATTAAACAAGACTCATTAAACAAGCTATTAATTATTTATTTCATCACAACGACACATTTAATTCGGTGTAATTCAAACAAAATTTCAACAATTTACAAACAAATATAATTTGATAAAATCTAAAACAAACTATAACAACTACAAAATTATACATTCATACTACAAGTTTCTTTGACAAATAACAATTAAACAAGTACAAACGTTAACAAAATACATATACTACAACAATAAAATTCACAATTAAATATTAAAACTAAAAGGATAGATTTACTTACAAAAAAATGATAACATCTACAAGAAACGGATATTGTGACCACGTACAAGATATAAGAAATTAACTTGAGTACTCGTGTTGAGAATAGTGGAGAGTTGGGATGGGTGGTTGGCTGCAGTTTGGGAGGGGAGAGGTGGGATGGGAAAGAAGAAGAAGGAGAAACAGAGGAAGAGAGTGTCGGCTGATGGGTGGGTATATAATGGTTTTTTTCCGATGGAATCACCGACGGAATGCATCCGTCGGTGATTCCGCCGATGACAGTGCCACGTCACTGTACGGCTATCTCAGTTTGAATCCCTCGGTCATTCCGTCGGTAAAATCGTCTGACGTCACCACGCCGTTGCATATTTCCAGACAAACTGTATACCCCATCGGCAAAACGGTCGGTAGATACCGATGGAAATTTCTGTCGGTATCTACCGACTGTTTCGCCGATGGATATATGCCGTCGGTATATACCGACAGATTTTGAGACGGAATTATTTCCGTCGGTAATTATTACCGATAGAAAAAGTCCGTCGATAATTCCGTTGGTTTTCTCCGATTTTTTGGTAGTGTATTATATATTGCTTGATTAATAACTGAAAGCATTATTGTGAAACAAAGATACTATTTCTAAAAAAAACAAAAAAGAAAAAGAGATTAGAGATGCATTTATGTTCAGAATCGGCATAACAATTTAGAAATATGTTTAATAAAAGTGTTTTTCAATTAAAAAATTAAATTAATATTTTTTGTGGATTTTTTAAATACATAATTTTGACATTTTCATATCACCATCATCCAATAAAACATTTTTCAAAGTCATTTTAGAAAACATTTTCAATCACAATATAATTGTACTATCAAATAAACACTTGTAATGAGAGGAACTTGCCCTCCCAAATTTGTTTTAAGAAAGTAGCAAGGGTGCTATAATCCTCCTAAATTTTTGAAAATTTTAATTTTACTCTCTATTTTTTTTTTTTTGGATAATGATTGAGGATTTAATTAAACGGTAAAAATAGTACAAATTAAAGAAAAAAAAAAGTAAAAGTACAATAAAGAAGAGTGAAGCTCCTCTTACTCATATAACAAACATGGAAACAACATCAACAAAGCCTTGAGAAGCAACATATAACATGAGATCCACACAAATTTAAACCATGGATGACCTATAAACAGACAATTCTAAAAAGTTACCACCTTCATAGTCAAGTAATAAGAAATTAATGAATTAGAAGCTACGGAGCCCTCCCCCTTCCATTGTTAGTCCAAAGTACAATACCCTCAGCATTATGAACCAAGTCAAGTCTCGTGCAAGAAAATTAATTCTTCGTTCTATGACCGCAACTACAAATCAATCAACACAAAATGAAATAAAATAATCATGTCCCATATAGAATTTTACTGTCCACTGTATATGTCCTACCTCAAATGTGTTTTCTATAGTACTTTGAAATATTTTCAATCTCCCTCTTCTCTTCAATTGGGTATACACTAGAACCCTTCTCAAACGTCTTCTATTCATTGCTTTAAATTCAATTAAGATAAAGCTTGCTTCCAAAAGAAGACCATTAATTATCTTTATTCTCACAGGTCGAACTATTTTATGATTTCACATCAAAAGAATATTCTCCATATCCTTAGCCCCGAGGACCCCATTGAGAGCAACTAGCTAGCCAGTGCCTTATCCTCCTGCTTCAGTACCGTATAATGTAAGAAGTCGAAATACATTACGATATATACATATATATATACCACACACACACACCTTGAGACCCCACAACCCTTAATGGAAAGCGGTCACATGGAGGATGCAAGGAATCGTCCATTCAAGTTAGACAAATGGGGAAAATATGGTTGTTTTTCGCGAGAAAAGTAACTCAACAGGTTGAAATTCGAAACAGCAGCGTCACGATGTCTATCTAGAAGAGGGAAGTGTAGTTCCTTTCCCTCATCTCTTTCTTGGTCATATCTCTACTAATTAGTCTCATGTTCGTCCCTTCTTTTTCCCTCAAGTGAAGTGTATTAAGAAAGTAAAACAAGGCTTTTCGTAAGAGAATGTTAGCCAGTTCATGGAGCTCGAAAAAAATTAGGGCAATGCTGTACGTGCGGCAAGGCCCTATATTTATGTTAACCTAACCAATATTCTCTTGAAGGGGACCACTAAAATAAAGCAAAATGATTTTCTTACGAAATCATCAGATGGTGCTGCAAGGTACAAGACTTGAATGCAAGACCCAATCCAATAAATGCATTATAGAGGGTCACGCCTACCAATAGCTCAAAAAAAAAAAACATCACCTTCTACCTAACATCTCCTCTTTCAAAACCACCTCACCCCATATTAAGAAGACTTTTGAATAAACCATCTAATAGGTGGCTCAGTGGTAAGAGCTTAGGATTAAGGAGTTTACTCCCCATGTGATTTCAGGTTCGAGCCCTGTGGTTGCTAATATAATAGCCACTGGAGGCTTACATGATCGTTAACTTCAGAGCCTATGGGATTAGTCAAGATGCACACAAACTGGCCCGGACACTCACGTTAATAAAAAAAAAAAACTCTCGAAATAACCGCAAAAGGAGACCAAAGAACGTCAGTCGGCCATGATTTTTCTATCAAGGAATTGACATTTTCAATTTAGATTTATCCCAATGGATCAAGGGTCTTAATCAAACCAAAGAGACCCTTCCCTCTCTATAAATACATGAAGAAAAGGGGGAAAAATCATATATCAACTGAGAAACTAATACAAATCCTGCATAATAACTTTTGGATGTTTGTTAAAAGGTCTTTGCAATGTTCAATTTACTTGAAATTTTAATACAATATATACAAGACCAATAGAATTTTTTAATAATTATTTCAGAGATTAAAGAGTTTGACTCAATAGCCTAAAAGTATGGAGGATTACCACAAGAAGATGGAGATTGTCATTATTAGAGCTAATATTTTGATTATTCACCTTTTAAAATTGTTTGACTTTAGGCCTCGTTTGTTTGACGGAAAGTGGTTTCCTAGAAACCACTTTCCAAACTTTCATGTGTTTGTTTGTCATTAGAAAAGGTGGTTAACGGAAAACACTTTTCAGTCAAAGGAAAATTTGGTTTGGTTTCCAAGAAAGTGTTTTCCTTTTATTTTGGGCGTAAAACACTTTCCAGAAGTTGTGAAAAATTTAGAAATGTCATATTATTTGCTTATTATATCAATTTTGATCCTCAAACTTTTGATTGTATATATATTTTGTTTTGAATATTTTTTTCAATTTCATCCTTTAGAATTTGATTTTATATTAACTTTGGTTTTTATTTTTATGATTTTTATTTGCTTTTCTTTTATCATTTTTTAATTGAAATTTTTTATCTATCAAATTTGTTCCTTATTCTTTTGATTGCTACTTATTTTATTTGAAATAATTTATGAAATTATAATTATTATTATTTTAATTTTATCATCTTTTCATTTTTTTTATCTGTTAGATTTGATCTTTATTATTTTGATTATTATTTATTTTATTTGAGATAATTTATGAAATTATATTTTTTTTAATTTTATTCTCATTCAACTTTTTAATTTTTCAGATTTGTTCCTTATTATTTTAATAAACTTGAAAAAAAAATAAAACATTAATAAGTTATTTTCTAGCTCATTTTCCATGACATAACCAAATACCGAAAAGTGTTTTCCAACTTATTTTTCATAACACTACCAAACATAAAAAAATAATTTATTTTCCCGGAATTCACTTTCCAAGAAAATCACTTTCCAAAAAGAAACTACTTTCCAGCAAACAAACGGGGCGTTAATCTTTTAACATCTTTAAATTTGATTCCTTTACTTGTTAGTGAAGGGGTTAGTTTTGATAGCAATAGCAAAGCACATGTAATGAAGGTTATTTAGGAGAGTGTACAGCGGTAAATATAGAAAAAGAAGGAGCAATATGCATTCAAAACTAATAAAGGTCAAAAAAGGTTATCTTTGAACCAGGTGATGGGGTTTGGGAGCATATGTGTAAAGAGAAGTTTCTTAAATGTAGGAGATTTAAGTTGATGCCGAGAGGAGATGGTGCATTCCAAATCCTTGAAAGAATTAATAACAAAGCCTACAAAGTGGATCTACTAGGTGAGTATGGTGTTAATGCTACTTTTAATTATTTTTTTTTTATCTCTCTTTGTTTTTCGTAAGTGATGACTTAAGGTCAAATTATTTTAAGGAGAGAGGGGATGATGTAATTCAAACTATACCAAAAGATCCATTAAAAGTTCTAGCTAGGTCAATTACATGATTAAGGGCAAAGAAGCTCAAAGATGCATTTAGTGGTCTTATTTAGAGTATTTAGATCAATGTGAATTTTAAGAAGGCTACACATTCAACAAGAAATGATTAGACATTAGTTAATTTAATCTATGTACAAGAGGAGTCTGATCCATCCACTTCATAGGTTTATTTTTCCTAATTTATAGTTGCACGTTTATAAGCATAATTTCTTATCTGGCTATTGGGTCGAAACTTTTATTGGAAGTGTGAATAATAGCAACAAAATGTGAATATAATCACTCCATGCTTGGATAGTGTATTGTAACATGTTTTGCAACTTTATACTTTAAATCCAAGAAACCTATGGGAAGAATAAGGCAAAAAGGGAAAGAAATATGGCTCACCTGGAGGGTTGATTCCTAACGAGGGAGTGATGCAAACCCCATGGATATAGATATTAAAAAACCCATAGTCAAATCGTTCATTTTCAAGAAAGCTAAATTCAAGCTTGTGATTAAGCTTGACACAATGATAATTTATATCGAGGCACTAAAACTAAAGAAACCAAACTCCTACCCATCACCTATAAAGAAATATAAATGACAAGTATAAAAGATGCAATAAAACTTGGTTAATTCTTTAATAAGTCAGAATAGAAGAATCGGAAGAAAAGAATTTCTTCTCTCACACACAATGGATTATTCTAATATCAAAGTCCATAAAAAATAAAAAACCTAAATACAAGCTAAATAACCCTATTTATAATAGGTAAAAACAACTACCTAAACAACCTTGGAAAAACAATAAAAGGGTTCTAAATAAAATAGGAATAAGAATCCTAAATTAACTTGAAAACTAATACAAATCTCTCATGATAGCTTTTAGATCTTATCACAAGGCCTTTCCAATCTCTGATTAATCTAAAATTTTAACCCAATATAAGTAATACCTATGAAAACTTCTAAAAAAATGTTGGAGTGATTATATTCACATTTCATCGTTATTATTCACACTTCTAATAAATGTCTAGCTTAACCCAGTGATGAGATAAGAAATAATCCAAGCATGGAGTGAATAATTACACATTTTCTATTCCAATAATTTTCATAGATCTCTAATCCATCATTCATTCCATCAGTAATATAATCACCGATGGATTTATTGATGAAAGTATTGCGTCGAACAAAAAGCTTTTATCGGCAATAATTTCATCGATAAATCCATTGGTGTTTATGGAATATTACCGACATAATTAATCCATCAAAGAATTACATTTATATGTATGTTACCGACAGAATAAACCGATGGTAAATCTATAGGTGATTATATGCATATTACCGATAGAATTAATCTGTTGGAGAACTACATCTAACAGGGGCAAGTCTAATAATTTTTTTCCAAGTCTCTAGAACTCTCCGAGGGACTTAGCTCATCATTAATTTTGTTGGTATTTCACATTTCATCACTATTATTTGTAATTATTTAAAAAATAAATAAAACAAACAATACAATTAAAAAATAAAAAAGAATTAAATTAAAATAAAAAAGAAAATTTTTATTATTAATTTAAAAAGTATTATTAAATACAATTTATCTATCTAATTAACAGAAGCTAGAGGAGGAGGAGAAAATGTATCTTCACCTGAACTAGGAAGGTGACGAGGTGGAGCACAAGTATCATTAAAAGTGTTGTCAATAGTTGCTCTCGAAAACATTCACTTTATCCTTTAATTCGGCCTTTTCATTGGGACGACCAAAAATTATTGGCTCGATCTAAATTGCATGGTGATGTGATTATATGGAGCCTTAATCAAGAAAGGATTCACCGTCAACTCCTTTCCATAAATAAATAATTTTGCCACTAGTTTTTGTGTTGCCTTATCCCTTTGTTTCTCTTTTAAAAGCTATTTTTTTTTTTTAAAGCTTGCTTCTTTTCATGCTCTTGCTCTCTATGTATCGAGAGAAAAAGATAAGGGAGGTTTGTAGTGGGTGTTGCTAAGGGCTGAATTAAAGGCCTGTTTAGGATTGTGACAGTAATTGCAGTTCAAAGTACTTTTTGCTTAGAAATACATCAAGATGATTTTTTTTTTATTTTTAAAAATTATTTTTGATATCAACGTATCAAAACGATCCAAAACACTAAAAAATTATTAATTTTATGCAAAAAAAATTAATTTTTTTTTAAATACGGGTTGGACCGCATTTCCAAACGGGGTCTAAGAGAGGTCATGGCTTCTTCACTGAAAAAAAAAAGTGATGAAAATGAAAGAGAGGAGAAAATGAAGATAAGGATAGAGAAATGGGAAAAAACATGGCTACAATTTAGCCACATTTCATTTTTTATTTAATAATTTATGTTACTAATAGATAAAAATGTCCCATTTAATTACTATCCATTAAAGAAATGATCATAAAGCCCTTGAATGAAAGTTTTTTTTTTTTTTTTTGCCTAAAAGGTTATTTTAGTAATTTAATTCTTCAAATAAAATGCAAAAGGACTTTTTTATCCACATATATTTCTATTAAAAAATCATATTACCTCTAGCTGCTAGCTATTTTTTATATAGAAAAGAATAAAATTGAAAAAACATTGTAGATTTATTGTGGACATCCATAGTATTTTTTCCACACGGATTAGAGTTTTTTTATAATAATTCAAATTTAAAACTCCAACAATGAAAAGTAGTAAAATTCACATAAATCTTTAGTATGTCTTTTGACTTAACCAAAGAAATGAGCTTGATTTCATGCGCAAAAGCTGGCCTATCCAAAGAAATGGATTTAATCTAGTACTAAATAAAAAAAATAAAAAATGTGTACTTTCTCGCATTACCGACAAGTTTGCGTGGCCTTTTTGTTCACTTTAATTATCAATTTCGTTTCCATGAATCTTGCAATTTGACTTGGTAAGTAGAATTCAAAAAGAATAATATAATTATTTATATTCCCTTAAGAACATAAAAGAATCCAAATCCAAGTTCATTAAATTCAAACCAATTATGTGAATCCAAATCCAATTGACCTATTGCTCATCCCTTGAGAATAGGCTAGTGTTAAATCGCTGACTGCCTACGTGACCGGTTCAAGAGTGCGGTTGCTTCGCCCAAGCCAGCTTCTCGACTGATTAGGATAACATCCTTACAAGCATGAAACATGCCTAGTAATTAGCTTAAATCAACTCAATTCACCTCTAGTTATTTCTTTGCATTTGGAAGCTTGACAGAACAACCACAAGGCACAATCAACCACCTAATTACTAGGTGCTGATCATGCCATAATCAACCACCTAATCTGCAGTTCATCTCTCCTGGAAATCTAAATCTTAGAATCATCCACATCAAAAGATTAGCAAAATAAAGTTAATCAGGATAGGGAAATTTACAGCACTTATGATGTACATATTTGAGAAGCCAGAGTGTTTTGAACTACAACAGTGAATGATATATGGAGTTTGTTTCTCAACCCACAATTTCAATGGGCGAGTTGACAAACATCAAATAACGAAAATCCGATTGCAAATGGAATTACACAGGCAGGAAAGCTGCGCTCTAAACTAGTAAAATAATTCTTTGATCACACCAATGCTTGATAAAAATCTCTGCACATATATAAGCTAAGTGGGTAACAAACTCTTGCTTATTCATATACTGCTGTAAGAACGTGAACTGCGGTGGCTTAGACTACGATCTTTCTTTAACAATGCCTCCAGATTCTGAAAGCATTTCAGTGGTCTCACCTGTGCATTTTACCCAAAAAAAAAAAAGGAAAAAAAAACTGTTAGTTCTACAAAAACAGTAGTGTCAAAGGGATAAAATGCTCTCCTAAAGAACCAGAACTTGAAAAGTGTAGCTCCCAAGAGAAGGTTCAATTCATAAATTTAATAGTATCATTTTTCAATATTTATTATCAAAACTAGTACTCATAGCACCAAAGAATAACATAACGGAAGACTCTAATGTACTAATCCCACCAGGGGCACTCAGAATAAAGCATTTATAGCAATTCAACACCGAGAAATGATTAGTTATTCGCAGGAACTGCTTCAGAGACAGTCAGATAAAGTGTAATGTCAAAATTGTGGTTACTCATCAGGTAAAGTACAGTATCCCCAGACACAAATTCAGAGGAGAAACCTTCCAACGCCTCTTATGACCAATACTGTTTTGAATGGCATCCAGTCTTGTTAGTATCTGCCTGAAAGTTGGTCGCTTAGCTGGATTCTCATGCCAGCACTCCTGAATTAACCTGTGAAAAGAAGACAGCGTCATGATTTCTCTATCCCATAACTGATCTCAATGAAAGATCAGTTGACATTGAACAATCTTGACAGTAGACGTGGAAGGTATCAAGCAATTCAATTTTGTGAGAAAACTATTTATAATACAATACACAATTTGTGATAATGAAGATATTTTATAAACCTGTCTATGGATGTTTCTACAGTGACCAGCATTTGATGAATTAGGAAGTGATTTGTTCAGGATCATAGATTGCTCAGGGTTCAATTTTAACTCAAGTAGCTATTTATCTAGAATCATTCCAAAAGGAAAGTTGACTCAAAAATCTTGTGTATAAACAAAAAGAAACACAATTTCATGTTAGGTTTGAATGTTTCAAATTCAATGGAATTCAAACTAGTGATATGATATGAATTCAAATTCAATTCACTCCATTCTCGAATTGATTCCAAAATGGAAAGTAGATTAAAAAGATCTTAAGAAATAAGAGTTAACAATTCTTAAGAATACCATGACACCATCTTTTCTGTCTTGGTGAGTCAAGGCATTGTCAGACAGTCATTGTTTACATGCAGAAATGTTTGGGTTTGGCCATGGTTCCAGGACTTCTTAGCAATGCAATTCACAGATTCTGGTAGTAGACTTTTTTAAAGAACCTTTAAGTGCAGCATGCTTCAGGTTCTGCCTCATGAAGCCTCTAGACTGAGTTTCAACTCATGAGAAGTTATTACATCACTTGTGCTAGTCAATGTCGAATTAATTGAAGATCCATCCTAGACGAGCACCACCTTTTGCTTAAAATTTCTTTTGTTTTAATGTTTGCTTATGTTTACTAGTGGTTCTTATTAATGATGTGCGTACATGTATAATGTTTTCATACCAAATCCAATTATAGAAAAATACGATGTCAGATTCCACAGTTAGTTTAAGAACAATTGCAATAAACTCAACGCTTTAAAAAAGAACAAATCTCATGTAAAAAGAACCCCTAAGACAGAATGGCATACTCTTTAAGTCCATGTGCATAGGACTTTGTTGGAGCTCTAAAAGGCGGACGCTCTTTTGCCGCATAAGCTGAAGGAACCTCATGTTCTTGTTTAGCAGAAAATGGCGGGCAGCCTTCAATCATCTAATGTATATTAGATAACAAATGTCCATAGTCAAAGACTTAAAATAGATCATAAAATCTATCAAAGATCAAGAATAAATGAGGTTGCATGTATATGCTTTGTTGAATTGTTGAGGCGCTAAGCATGAGCTCTGGGTGCACAGTGAGAAAATGCTCTAACATATACAAAGGCCCATTATTACAAGAAGACCTGTAATGATACGACTGAGAAGTCTTTACCTCCTGTAGGATTAAAGCAAAGGAAAAAATATCTACTTTAGTATCATATTCTTCATTTTTGAAAACCTCTGGAGCCACATACCGCCCTGTCAATGACAAAACAAACATTTCCATAACAATATTCATCTAACAAGTCAACTACAGGAATATGGATCAATGAATACATACAAGAAAATAGCTGGCATGAAGGAAAGGCATTTGGTTTAGCAACTTCCAAAATAAATGAGATTCATAAAGATGAAAAGGCCACACTTACAGGAATTGTCGAGACTAATTAGAGGTTTTTCTTCTTTAACTGTAAGCAACTTGCTAATTCCAAAGTCTGCGACTTTCAGATGCCCAGAATCATCCCGCAATATATTTCTGTTATCTTGCTCATAAGCAACATAAAAAGGTGCTGACAATGTCAGAAAAATTGAGGAATCCAATGAATTTTAACTGAAAGTTCCACTATAGTCATAGATATGTGTGCATGTCAAATAAAAAAACCAGCCTAAGTTGAACAAGAAAACTTACGAAGGCTCAAGATCACGGTGAATTATTGGTACCGGCTTATTCTCATGCAAGTAATTCATTCCCCTGCAACATTTGCAGAAATAGAAGAGTTCTTTCAAGACTGTCATCAGAGAGTAAGTGACAGGCAAACAACTAACATTTTCATCTCCATCTCCATCAACCAAAGCATGTCACACATCTTGAAGGTTTTGTTTTACAGTAGAATCTAACACTATATATCATCCATACAAGAACTTAAAATCTTAGTGATGGGGGATGAAGGGAAACAACGGGAATTAATTTTTATTTATTTAAGAATTTAATATTTTATTATTATTTTAGATTTTATTATTTAGGAAAATTAATATTCATTAGTTATTAGTTAAATTAGGATTTTAGTTTCCTTCTTGAATTAAGACTTATTAGGTTTTCCTACTTTTTTTGGTTTGGTGCATGTAAATAAGCACCTCAACATTAGTTATTTAAGAATGTATCATTAATGATTGAAACAAAGACTCTGAATGTTCTTCAAGATTAAATGCGTCTCTCTTGTGCTGATTCCCTAGGATCAAATGCGTCTTAGTTTTGTTCCCTTTATGACCAAGAATGTTGACTCTCTTATTGGTGAATTTTGGTTACTGTTCTAAATTAGCCTCCTTGTTGGTGATCTTGTTTTTTTTATTCTACATCAATTTGGCTAGTCCTACATCACATAGGCATCACTGTCCAATTTTTTACCCATTTACATAAAATAAACGAGACTCCACAACTTTAGTATTTCTCAAATGATTGTTAAATTAGTGGAAAAACTATATGCTATACATTGAACAATCAAAGTTTTGAGAAAAAAAAACTTTAGGCAATAAATCATGTATTTATCCCAGGCTTGGAGACCAGTTTTATATCCTAATATGTTTGACAGCAGAACTGTAAGAACCTTCGAAAGTACAAGCCAATCATGAGATTTTTAGTCTTGAATCACAACTCTTGAATATATGATACTCTCCTAGCTATTCATTTGATTGACATTTTCTTCAAGCAGACAAAATAATATAGCTAAAAAATATTACTTATAGTTCTTAGTGGGTCAGTCACTGATGTAAAAGCATCAAATCAAAAAATGATTGCTATTTGAAACAAATTAGATATTCAGAATAATAATAAACTCCAAGAAAAAGTAAGGAGGCCTTTTATCAGGGGTGGGAGTGTAAACACCAAAGATTTACAAGCCCACTGTACATTCTTTATTTTAGACTTGAAATTTGTGTTTACACTGCATTAATGGGAAAAATAAAAATAATAAATAATAACAGACCTTGCAATATCAAGTGCAAGTCTCACAGCTGCTATTGGTTTTAATGCTCCTTTTCTTTTCAAGAACGCACAAAAATCTCCCTGTAATATTAATGGAAAACAAAAAAACTACAAATGTTAATTTTATGATATAAGATTTCATGATTTGAACATCTAAAAGCATTTTTATCTCTTAATTTCTTCTGGAAAAATAAAGATAGATAGATAGATGTCACCACAGAGAAAATGCAGATCCACCACTCTGCTGATGTGAAAGAGCAGAATTGACCTATTTACTAAGTAGAAGTAAATATTTACAAAGATCTAGTCTCTAATTTCAATACAAGTGAATTTCAGGTTAGAAGGAAGGATGCTAAGAAGAGAAATGGAGGATGGTCTTCCCATCCTTACTTACAAATCAAATCCAAAGGACAAATCCATCACACATGAAGCAGAAATTTTCACAAGGATCTACCATTAGTGCTATTAAGTTTGTTTAAGAAATCATATCCACATGGGTGCATGTATATACCAGAAACAAGTTGACTTCAAAGGAGGGCTCATCAGGGGAACAAATTTATCATCATCAAATTCAATAAAGCATTAAGAAATAATGATAAAATAAGAAAGAAGCAGACAGGAAAAATAAATCCACAATAACTGGCATTGAAAATGATACATAACAACCAGCAAAAAGAATTATACACAAATAATAGAGTTGTGGCAATAACAAACATCCAGCAGAAAACAATAAGAATGACTAAGATTGGAAAAATGCCACTCCCATGATGAACGACAGAATTGAAGAACAAACCTTGGGTAAAAATTCAGTCACAATCATCATTGGACTACTTTGAGTAACAGCACCCAGAAACTGGACCACATTTGGATGCCGTATTTTCTGAAGCAATGCAAGTTCATCTCTGAATGCTCTCCTGTGCAAAACTAACTGTCAAGATAACCTAAGCATACAAAACTAAGATACTATTAAGAAAAAAGGTTCAGGGTATAGATAACCCACACTTTATCCTCGTCCGAAAGCACCTCCTCACCAAGCTTTTTAACAGCAACCTGAATTCCTCGCCATAATGCTACGCAAAAGGTTCCCTGTGGCATATTTCACGCAATCAACTTGAAAATGAGATGTGTTTCAAACAGGTCAAATACAGCCTGACCATAGAATTAGCCAAAACACCTCAGATATCTTATCTAAAATATATATGTTCATTACCTAATATGCTCATTACCTTAGTAACTCATCATTGTATTCTTACTCAACTCGAATGCTTACAGTAGAGGGATATAAGCCACTTATATATATATATAAGAGTTTCACTTAGAAAATCATCTACAAAGTTTAAATTCAAGTTGTAACATTTGACAATAAGTATCAACACAAGAAGAAACGGACATTGATCTTCACAACATTAACATTAGAAGCAATAAAATACTAGCTCGAAGAGGTCTGTAAGCAATGTTATCAGAAGACAAACATAAGCTCATAAGTTCCAGAAGGTGAAAAAAGATATGGGGAACAAGTGACCTTAGTTAAGTCCACACTGTTAGTAAAATCCAGTTCGTCAGGATTGATTTCATATTCCGGGACCTCACGTGCATGCTTAACGTGCATAGGAGCCATCTACATAAACAGAACCGATCCAAGACAATAAGAAAAACAGGTCAAAAGTAAACTGACGCATCATGTAAACAACAAAACTGATAACATACCAGAGGTTTTGCACCACGTTTCTCCAAGAGTTTGATCACATCATGGTTTTTGTAAAATATAGCATCTGCAAGAGGCTGTTTAAGCAACATCAGTGTACTGAGAAAAAGAAAAGAAAAAACACTCTTGACTATCAGTTTAAACAACAAACCAAACGATACATTTTAGTATTTAAAAAACCCCAGGAATGCTCGGGTTTGTAATGCTCTCCGTGCAACTGGAGAATTTGAAAGCACCCCATATCTTACTACCTAGCATCAGCAAAAGAACCCACTCCAAACAGGCAATATGAAACCCTTTGGCTCAAAACAAAATGCTTGAGCAAATTGCCTGGGCTAACTCAAATGGCATACAACGCATGCCTCCTCCAAATTAACAACAAAATTATTTAACACAAAGCAAAATTCCTAACTTCATAATCCACAAAGTCTATCTACCCATAGGCTTGCTAGGAATCAAACTCAAATCTCGGGCCGAACAACATCATCAACCCCATAAAAAAATATTAAAAAAAAAAAGTTAAGCCAACCAGCAATCTAATCTCTCAAAACAACTATTTCAACAATCTGAAGAAACCCAAATCAGAAAAACAAAATCATTATCCAAATACATACAGTGCTCCCCCAACGATCCTTGGGGTCAATTTCGGCCCCATGATCGAGCAAAAGATCGACAACTTGAGTGAGGCCTTGACAAGAAGCAATATGAAGGGCAGTACGGCCATCAATATCACGAAAATTAACATCAACATCAGAATTCACCAAATCTTTGATCCCTTCTAGATTTCCTTCATTAGCTAAGTACATTAGCCTCACTCCTGGATCAACTCCATCCATATCAACATCAGATTCTTCTCGGTCTCTCTCCGGTGCTAGTGACGATTGCTTTCCTAACGTAAACCTCAATGGATTCTTCCCTTCCATTATTTTGAAAGAAGAAGATTTCGTGGGGCTGATTAGGAAGGAACGATGGAAGGGCAATTTGATACTCTTTCCTCTTCTGTCGCTGACTGCTTAAAACCCTAAAATGGAGAAGGAAGCAATGTTGGCTTTAGCTATACGCGTGAATCATTCAAATTCGGAATCTTTTTCCTATCTTTTTTTTCCCCAAAGAAAGAAATGTGAATTTAAATTGGAATGTGTGATTCACGCGATTACGTGCGCCTGTGATGACAATTGTGATGCAAGCGTGAAAGGAAGGAGGCGGTTGCCTGCGGAGAGCCTCAAACGACGCCGGTTTCCATTTCAAGAGGGAGTCCACTTGTTGATAAAGAAAGACGGAGAGGTCATACATACATGTCATGTGATGGGGTAAATATAATATGTTATAGGTTTTATTTTATTTTTTTTAACTTTAGCGAATCAATAACAAATAAAAAAATATAAAGAAAATAATAATTTAAACGGCGGAAATGTTGGCAATGTCAATTGTCAACTTAAGATGGATAAGATCACGTGGAAAAACTTAAGATCCAAGTAAGCAGCTGATATCAAGCTCATCTTTGCTGGGAAATGCTGGCCATCCTCGCAGTCAACATAAGACCTAGTAGTAAATGGCGTTATCTTCTTCCTGCACAAGTCAGAGGCCCTTATTAGGGTTTCTTTCATTCGCTTAGACCAGCACCCCATTCTAGAGATGCTGTCCTTTGTATTCACATTCGTGATCGGCTTCATCTTCGTGGAAGGAAGACGACCCATGGAAAACTATGCCGATTTGCTTACCAATTTTTTTTTCCATAAGAAAAGTAATTAAGGAACATTTCAAACAAGAATGCGTTGAAAATATATTTTTTAAAAATTTGATTTTTTTAGAAGGATAACAATAAAAAAAAATAATTAAAAATTACAAAAGGAGCATACAAATGGTTGAAATACATTGAAAACATGTTTTTTTTATATTTATTTTGTTTTTTTTTGGATTTCTAGCAAAATATTTTGAAAAAATAGATAAAAAATTCGATTATAACAATTGTCCTTCTCTTTACAACGTTTATGGTACAAAGTCTTGTAAAAGATTTTGTATAGTAAATTTGTAGAGAAAAAGATGATGTTTTATCTTTTAAGATGGGTACAATTGTTTAGGTGACCAACTTGTATGTGAAAAATATGAATATTTCTTAAAATGATATCATTGTTCTAGCTAGGTGACCTACCTGTTTATGAAATTTTAAAAAAAAATAAAAATTGTCTTGTTGTACCGGATGACCTGCTCGCTTGTGAGAAAATTGAATTTTTTTTTAAGATAATCCCATTGTACATCAAGATAGTCTTATTGCACCGGATGATATATATAGTGTCATTATGCTTCAAGATGGTCTTATTATATTAGGTGACCTACTCTCTTGTGAAAAATTTAAAACCTTTTCAAGATGGTTTCATTGTATTAAACGACTAACCCATCAGTGAAAAAATTGAAGATTTTTCAAGATGGTTTGAAATACCCACATGGAAACGACTGGTTGTTCGTTAATGCTAGACATAAATGATATGTCGTTCAAGATATCAGTTTTGACATTAAACAACTTGACCTATCACCTAGCCACTATTTATTTTCTTCCTCCTTTAAAACTATAAAGAAAAACCTAGTCAAGTTCATGGCCTTCAACCCATGGTTCAACCTCATCTTCCCACAAAAACACACTAGTCTTGCACCCAATCAATGAATGATCACGACCTACAATTCTAATCACTCAGATCTTCTTTTTTTACCCCCAAAACTCCTTATAGATGCAACAAAAGACCTTCCACACACTAACTAAAAAATATAAGCTCCCCATATCTGCTACAAAGTTGGGCATGCTTTAGTCCTCAACATCAATCAAAGGTCATCATCTCTTATTAAGTATCAAAGGTTAAGATATTGCCAACACACATCTCTAGATTCTCCCTCACTTGCCTATAAACCCCTTATAAAATCCTAAATCAAGCAGCGAGGGAGAGGAACAAGAATAAGACCTTTAAATAAAGGCATTGTAATTCTAGCTCTAGTCTTTACCTTTTTTCAATACTTCAAAATCCTTCTATCACCAAACTCCAACTATTTAACTAATAGAAGCCAAGTCAATTCATTCTCACCTCTAGCCATTTTACCTTAGTTTAAAAAGTTGTAACATTTAAGACATTAAAGCTTCGAGGAGATAAGGTCTAGTAAAATGAAGGACTTTTCCACTTATTTTTAGTGTTGTAACTGCGTAGTCCCTTAGTTTTTTTCTCTTTAGGAAATGAACATTAAAGCTTTCTAAGTATCAAGGTTCACGTCAGAGAAGTTTAGCATATAGGTATAATTTCTCTCTTTAACTTGTTTTTGTAAGGTGGTGGGTTAATAATACCACATTTTAGTTTAAAATGATCTGTCATTTCATGATTTATCTAGGCAAGGTCAAGAATTGTTATGAACTCTTTCTGACATACATATGTTTCTTATTATTGAAGTTATAAACTATAAAAGAGAGTGGTGGTGTGTCCATTTATATATTTTCTTTTCTTGACAATAATATAAGTTCCATTTAAGACAAAAGGTGTTTTACTTTACTATGAGTTCTATTTTCATAATTAAACATGTTCTGTCATAAGATGTTTGTTGTCTTTCCATGTCATTTTGGGTATAATGTGATATAGTTTCAAGAGAAGGGTCGTGAACTTAGAAAGAGATATGGATACACATTGGTTAAAATCTATATTTTATGGTTAGAGAGGTTATGCTTAAGTTGTTAAGGTTAACAATGTGAACCTCATAGAATTAAAGATCTAGAAATCCATAGTTAAATTGATTCTTCCTAAAAAAGCTAAATTTAGGTTTGTAATTGAACTTGATACAATAATAATCTATACCAAGACACCAAGAATATAGAAACAAAACATCCATCTAACACCTATGAAGAGATGCTAACAAAAAGTATAGAAAATGTCATGAAGCTTTATTAATTATTTGATAAGCAAGAGTAGTTTAATAAAAAACCAAATTAAGAGAATTCATCTTTCATATATAATAGATGGGATAGCGATGTATTGTCCAACTTCAAAAAATAATGTCTTATAAAATAATATTTATACTTAAAATAAAATAAACCCTAGATGACCTAATAGGTTAACATAAACTCAAATTAAAATAAGGCCTAAACTATCTTAAATAAGGCAACATGAATAATAATAATAATTTTTTAAAAAAAAAATGCTAAGTAGTCGCACAATATGGATAAGAAGAAATAATTCTTGAATGAAATCCTTACTTAAAACAGACCTTTAGCCGAATAGGTTATAATGTTGCCACCTAAAATCCAAAACAAACAAGAAAATAATTTTTCCAACCTTTTTATCTGGCTTACAAGCCATCCAAGTATCCAGCCTCTAATGTTAATCTACATGAACCACCAATAAGAAATCGCCTAAACCCTTTTAGAAAAGAAAGATTGTTATACATTTGAGTGTTAGCTTTTTTTTTTGTGTTTCAAGTATTTCTATAATTAATGTAGTTTTTCTCTATGTACAGAAAATAAAAGATATAAAATTTTATTTATAGAGAAACCTAAAAACATATAAATGATAATATTAATTTGTCTCTTAAATAATATCACATATGTTATTTCAGAATAATTCAAGAAATTTATCCAATCAAGTCCCTATTTGATTTTTTCTCTAGGTCTAAAATTATAATTCATGTATTAATTACATTCTAGTTCTTAATTTTTAAAACTTATTTACAATCAAGTCACACTTGATTAATCATCCCATTTTAATTTCTCACAAGTGGTTCTTATGTGTGTGACCCATTAGGTTCCCTAATAAGTTGGAACAAATATAAATCATAATCTTAAATAAAATAGGATTAAACAAATAGACAATCTAATTTATTATCAATTCAATAATTGATTAATTTATATTTGAAGATCAAATATAATGTCTACAACTTGTCATGATCTTTTAAATACTAAGAAAGTCATAAATGATTTGACTTATTATGTTAATGACTAGTTTCTCAGTATAATTATTATTTCTTCAAAAAATCATGTTCTAATTTAAATATTATAACATGAAGTATATCTACTTTGTTAAATTATTTTTGTTCTTAACATTATAGTTATTGATTCCTTAAATAAGTTGAAACTCTTTTCAAATCTTATTTCAATATAATTTTACTATCAATACTATCTGAGAATATATGAAATATTTTTTCTAATTCACCTAGGATAATAAATCCTCTTTTAATCACTCAATTATCTTCATATAGTCCATGTTATACCTAATATATACATGTTTGTTACCTTTAATTAGAACAATAAATAATCAAAATAAAAGCATAATATTACTCAATTCAATTTTCAATTTACATCTTATAGTAATTTAAGATATTTAATTCAAGTTAAATCTCATACTCATTACAAGTTTGCATGAATACACTAGAGTCAATGCATAGACAAGACTCTATCTTAACTTGTTTACACTTAACATTTCATATAACAATTGACAACAACAATAACAGCAACCAACATTCCACAGCAAAAAAAAAAAAATCTTGGGAACATCTTTAACTTGACATATCACCACAACTATTAGCTAGCTCCATCTTCAGGACTGAGCCAGCCGGCGAATATCGAACGGGTATGCATCCGATGCAGATTGTGCACTGTAAGATCTCCTTCCAATAATTACGTTTGCTGCCTCAGTCGGGTGAAATGCATCCCAAAACACATATTGGTTCCTATTTCGGCATGGATTTTGTAAAGGTAGACATGTAATTTGGCCATTATTCCTCCCAACACCGCAACATCCAGCATTTGTAACCGTAAAACCTGAAATTAACAAGAACAAAGCAAATTAAGCAGGTGGCCGGCAGGTCCCGGTGACCTGATGGTCAATCCAGTGACTCAACATCTCGGAGTCTGTCCCAGTCCGGATCACTGAAAAACACAGACTTCTAGAGTTTAATACGTTGAAAGCTAACGGGATATTTACCAAAAGCTGCAGGTCTGCTTATTATATCTTGAAAGATCCCATAAGCATTGATGTAGATAAATCTCGCATCAGGAGTATTGCCGTTGAACTGCGCAACAAGAGATCTGAGCTTATTATTGAAAATCTGGTTGGCAGAATTAATTTTCTGAACACAAGTTCTCCCATCAGGACTATTTTGGGCCAATTGACTGGGGCTGCATCCTATCTGACCCACACCAATCAACACAAATTTCCTGGCTCCATAGTTGTACAAAATCTGCACCAAATCAAGTAAACATTAGTGAGTCCCAGAAAAATTACCTCTTCGTTTCTTGAAATAACACATCGAATTTATTTAAAGAAAAAAAAACTGACCTTTAGTTGGTCAGTATATTGTTGGATAAGAACATTAGCATATTGCTCTGGAGTATATTGGCGGCTTGATGAGTAAATCTGAGGCATGAAATAATTGTTAAGGTAATCATTGCTGCCTAGTCCAATTGAGAAAATGCACCTGCTTAGATAATTTGCTGCTGTGTCCTCGTCCCCAAGTATGTTCACAATTTGTGAGACCGTATTCTGGTAGTTTCGTACTTGACCACTAAAACTAATTCGATCTCCCTGGAAAAACCAAAGACTGGTAATTATATACCTAACAATCAAGCTATAAAATGAGTATTAATGATACATAATAAGTAGTTGGTTAATAATTACGAGTTGTTGGCCGGTTTCTTCTCTAATTCCGGCAGCAGCAGATGCATAATTCACCCCTCCGAGAATAGCTCGGCCCCTTGCTGTAGCATAAGGTGGAATGTAGTTGCGGAAGCCCAGTTGCTCAGCTGTTTGAAATAGAGGGTATATGTTAGCTGCACTCGATCGTTCCTTTTGCTTTGACGACGACATACACACCATGGTATATACAAATAAAGAGTTGTAATTCAACCAAGTTTAATGTCAATTCTCTATATGTTTTGAGTTCAAACCTTTTTTCATATATATATAAAAATAAAAATAACATCTACTACTACTTTTATAATATTAATTTTAATATTTTAATGTGGTGTGATGTATTGCTTAGACAGAACACGGCTGAGATTATATTTTTTAAAAATTTTAAAATAATTTTTTAAAAATAAAAATATTATTTTAATATATTTATAAATAAAAAATACTTTAAATTTCTACTCGTGTTTTAAACACGTTTTATTGCCTAAAATGTGTATAATTGGCATTAGTTTATTTTGAATTTATTAGGGAGTCAATTGTATGGCTAGACGTAAGCGACCAATATCATTTATTCAATTACTTTTTCTAGCAAGCTTAGCTTAATGAGATTCTCTCTATCCATCCACAAGGAAAAAATGTTTCCGAGTTCAAATGCAAGGTCAAATATACATGGAGAGTTGAGAGTAGTACTAAGAGAGCCGGGAGAGAAGTAAGAGCTGCTACTTACCAATGACATCAACCGTTGTTCTGCCATTGGAAAACCTTCCGGTCGGTCGTGGAGGCCGGAAGTCAATCCCATAAGGCAAATAATCAGCTCTAGCCAAAGATGAAAGCTGATTATTATTGCCATTATCGACCAACGAATCCCCAAAAATAAAGTAGCCAGGAACTTGCTGCGCTCTAGCCCCATATGGTTCTGAAAGCAAAACTACTGCAAAAATCACACCCACCACCCAACATTTCTTTAGCACCCCCTCCATTAATTAATCAAAAAAGTTTGATATAAGGAATGATGATGAAGAAGAGGTAAGGGTATGAAGTACTAGAAGACTAGACTATGGAAGAGGTGTGTGTGATGAGTTTAAATGCAAGTACTATATATAGACGGGAGTGACATTAATTGGAGATCGCGTCAAGAGATTCAAAAAAAGAAAGAAAGATTGAAGCCATGGAACTAGTGGGTTATTGTTTTAGCTTTTACAGTTGAAGAAGGTGGTTAGCTGCATTAAATATCACGCGGCTATGCATGGGAAAGGACGGCAGATAGCCAGATATGACTCTGCACGCACTGTGTGGATGATATATTGCTTCGGTAACCCAACTTAGTGTTTGAAAAATTTCAGTGGAAGGATTGATTCATGTTTTTGGTTTTTGTTGTGTTATTTAGAGTATATTGCTTATCAAAAACAAGGTTATCTTAGAACTGCAACCTTTAAAATAGCTTTCCCTTAATTACATATCTCTCTTGAATTTGTTCAAGTTTCCATATAAGTTTTTTTTTATGGCTACTAGCATTGATTTAATTATAAGACCTAAAAGTATTATAAATTGGTCTAATAATATTAAATAAAAACTTTAAGTGTGGTGCATCAGCTTCTTCGATCCTGATATTTTTTTTTTGTGGTTATGTATTTATTTGCTTTTTTTTTATTTGTTTTTTATTTGTGTTTTTTTTTTATTTTTTATATGTTTTAATTTTAATAATCTTCTAGTTAGTCCTTTCGATGTATCAACATCTTCCAAGAAAAAAAAATCACTCTGCACACGCGGTATTTCTAGTGGCATGGATCCCAAGAAAAGGAAGGAAGAAGCAATATTAATTAGGATTTGGGTATGACAAAAGTGTTGGTTGAAAACAATTACTAGTGGCCAATAGTTAATATTTCTGTCGGTTGTGTACTTTGGTCATAATCATGCAATCATTACTAATCATTGTCATTAAAAACAAACAATTAATCTTCTGGTTCGGTCTTGTTTAGGGGCTTATCTATCTTGGTTGGCTCTCAGCTGCTGGGTTTTGTATGCACCCATTTTCGCCACCGAAATTCATACTTATAGATCAACGTGGATGTCTTGAAAATGTAAATAAATCATAAAATATGCTTATTAACAACCGAAATCACTTGGCGATGGGGATCATCGTGAATCAAGATTCACTAATGTTTCAGTAGTATAGTAGCATTAAGGGGATGGGAATTGAAATATCCTAGCTAGTTAAATAACGCAGCACGTAAAACCCCAAGAACCTTCAAAAAGTCAGTGGACATATACAAGAACATGGTCACTGCTTCATGAAAGAGAAATACGACTCCTTAATTGCTATATTTACTACGTACGTTGACTCGTGATCAGCAAGTTGCCACTGTTCTTGACAGAAAAATCAACCCTAAACTTCCATTTCGACTTGGTCCGAATTAAAAGAAGGATATGCACGATGGTAACACTTGCTAGGTCGATCGCATCTACCACCACCTTTTCCTATTCATTCACCATGCGTGCAATTGCAAACACTCTTCATTTCACATTTAGTGCACTAAATGAGCAAGGATGGAGGCAGAACAGGATCATATCTTTGATAGGGAAACTGTACATTATCGACATCCATTAATATTGACGGTTGACATCATCGACAATATCCACTAATCCAATGGTGCATGCAAGGCTCATGAAACGTACCCATTAAACCATTAATGCTAGTAGGTTGCTAAATTTAATGCTTGGGATTTCAAGTCATACCGAGTCACATGGGAGGAACAAGGCACAGTAAACGCCAGAAGTCTTTTTTGTCCTTGTATCCCCAACGTTGATCAGATGCGTTGTAGTTTGGCGTGTAAAGGCTGTCTTGACAAAAGACCACACACACACTAACATAAAAACAAAAACAAAAAGTTATTATAAAAATTTTAAAATCTAGTTCAGAAGTTGATATGTGATCATGCCTCCATCACGAATTAGGTTGATTATTGACCTGGGTTAATATAAAAATAAAAAATGTTATTATTATAATTTTAAAATTTGACTTGGAAGTCGAGCTGGGGTTATATCTAGGTTACGAATTGGATTGATCATTGACTCGGGTTAACATAAAAATAAAAATAGTTATTATTATAGTTTTAAAATTCAACTCAGAGGTTGACCTAGGGTCAAACTCGGGTCCTGGGTTAGGACCATTAACATAGGTTAGCATAAGAAAAAAAATTGTTATTATCCTAATTTTAAAACCTGATTCATGGGTCACCTTGAGGCCAGCCCATGTTACAAGTTGGGTTGACCATTTACTGAGATCAATGTAAGGATAAAAGTAGTTATTATCATGGTTTTAAAACCCGACTTGGGGGTTGATCTGGGGCTAGGCTCGGGTCACGGGTCGGGTTGACCATTGAATCGAGTTAACATAAGGATAAAAATAATTATTTTCTTGGTCTTTTCTTATTTTTAAAGCATAATAATATGATTAAATTCCCTTAAAAGAAAATTTTATTTAAGTTACGTCTAGAGGCTTTTTCAAATTTTCACTTTTTTAAAGCATAGTAAAATGAGTAAATTACCCTTATGAGCAAAATTTCTTTAAATGGCATCTAAGGGCTTTATTGTATTTTCATCCTGTTTTTTTTTTAGCTATAATCAAGTTGACTAAGAAAAAAATTAGTATTTTAATAAATATAAAATATTATTCAAAAAACAAAATTAGTTGACACATGTATTGCATGTAGCATTGCTTCCCCTGCTCTGCCATGTTCAGACAACACATAATGATGCGAACCTCGTGATCACATGGTCACGTAACCCACAATCAAGATTGAGATCTGATCCCGGAAAGCCAAAATAGGTCTAATAGGAGTGACACAATGGAAACCTGCCCCAAGGCACCAACACTATTGGATTGAGTAGAATGACGCCACGAAACCAGTTAATCTTCGATAAGTCAGATTCAGTTCGTTTAAGAATTGAAGAATGCAAGAATCACTCTCACACATTAAAACTGAAAAATTCAGAAGTAAATATCATCAAAGCTGCTGAAATTTTGGCTTACATGAGTTTAAATAATTCTTGAAAAATTCACCCTAATGGATCTACCCTTATAGGCTGAACTGACCCTCATACAAAACTGACTCAAAAACCCTAAACTGAAAAGCCCATAACCTGATTCAAACAAGCCTCGGATCTTAGCTCAAAACAAAGTTTTAATTAAGCCTAAACATGAAAAAAAAAACTAATGTGTCATTAAATACCACTAGCCCTTCTTTCCTTGTGTAGCTAGGATGAATAAGGAATCCTTATAAGAAAAGGATTCTGAAACATTAATGAATCCTTGCCACACTTGGAGATTATATTGCACCTCATTAAAGATCCTTGTGGAATTAGGAAATTCCCAAAACCAGCTGCCACATCCTTGTAGGAAAAGAATCCTAACCAAATAGGAAGTCCACAAGTCAAATAGAAGTAAATAATAAAATTCATACAACCTCTGTTGACCAGTATTGTGGTACCTTCCCGAACTCCGATTGACCTGCAATTGTAACCCATAACAGGACAACATGTTTAGAGAGTTCACATAAAATGTTAGCCCGATCCAGCGGTCAGATTGAGAATTATGATTGTTACCGTAAACCTGGACTGTTGCGCTTTTTACGCCAAAATCCGAATCTTACCTTACTTGGGTCGCATCACAAAGCTGAACCATATCACATAAGGTGGGTTCTGTTGGCCAAAGATGGCCTCCTTTTAACACTGTTGAAATCATCTTGGTGACCCCTACCTACCGAGGTAGCACAATATTTAGCTTCCTGACCTATGGTTTGACACCGACAATCTTTTATGTTTCCTCTTTTTTTCTCTCTCAACCTTGATTTTCATATCTAACCCTCCAAATTTTTAAAGCAACCATTTAATTTATTTTCCCTTCAGATTTGGTCCCTATCATTTTGATTACTATTTATTTTATTTGAAATAATTTACAAAATTAAATTTCTTTTTATCAATTTCATCTTTTATTTTTTTAATTTACCATATTTGATCCCCATGCTTTTGATTTCTATTTGCTTTATTTGAGATAATTTTTTAAATTGATTTTTTTTTATGATTTCATCTTCATTTTTTTTCTATTAGATTTGATCATTATTCTATTGATTGCTATTTTTTTTACCTTGATTTTTTTTTTTATAAATTTCATCGTTCAAAATTAAATTGGTTGGCAATTGAGCTTTTTAATTAAGCCCATGTTTTTTTGGTTTTATCATTCATCTTTTATTTGGAGATTGAACTCTGTTATTTTTTTATTTACTTCTTACAAGATTTTTCACTAATTTTGAAAATGATTTGGGTTATCACAGGTCTTTTTATTTGTCGTTTTTTGTTAAATTGATTTTTTTAAAAAATAAATTTTATTTTAAAATTAAATTAGATTAGTTAATGAAATATAAGCATGAGATGCTTATTTTATGATATTTTGTTTGGTCTGTTTTCTAGGTCATTGCTCTGATAGCACATGTGACCTCTTTTGATGTCATTGTGCAGTCTTCATAGTAGTGTTAGAACCATCTTAGTGATCTCTTTCTGGTTATAGGGTGATGTTCATGTTTTTAATCATGCCTTCTTTAGAATTGTTGGGGTTGCCTAAACATCTTTTTTATGCTATAGGAAGAATTTAACCGACTTACGGCATATTTAGTAATTAATAATTAATATAGGATTCTTCAAAATCTTAATTATTTTCACCTTCCTTTAGATTTGAACAACATCAGTGAAGAAGGTATCTCCAAAATCTTTAAGATTTTGTGGACTATTCTTTCTCATCAAAAGTTGCGCAAAGTTAATTAACAAGATAAAATCAAACAGTTCAAGTACAAATTATGATTCAAGTAGAACCTACGGCATAAATGCTCTGATTACATCACTTGCGAGACCCGAGGGGAGGGGCTCAAACACCATAATAAATTGGGAGTAGAGACGACTACTCTATATATTGTTTTCAGGGCATATCAAGCACACAAATAGTTTAGATAAACCTTTTCTTCTACTTATCTGTTAAGGCTAACAAACCAGTATTCATAAATAAATAAATAAATAAATTTAAATGGACTCATAATTTTTATTTTCTAACAAATGGGACCAAACCCCGTGAAAAGAAAACACATCTTCTTCTTTCTTTCTTTCTTTTTTTTTATCGAAATTTAACTATATGTAAAACGGAGCATAGATTGGGGAGAGAATATCATACTAAATCATAGAATCTATTGTTCTAAATACATTTTTACAAATGTCTTAACATTTTATTTTCAATTTATTAATCCTTATTACTTGATTTTTAATTTTTTCTTTATTATTTTGTAAAAATTATTATTCTTTATACTTTCACCTTTCAATCAAAATATTGTTTTTAGTTTTTAAGTCAATTTTGATCCTCATTCTTTCTATTTTTTTAATTAGTCTTTTTACTAAATTGATTTTTCCTGTTGATTTCACTCTTCAATTTTGAGTTGATTTAATATTTCAAAACATTGATTTCATTCTTCAGTTTTTAGTTTTTAAGTCAATTTTGATTTTCAATCTTTTAATTGTTATTTTTTTAATATACTTTTATATAATTAAAATTATTTTTTTAATTTTATCATTTAATATTTGATTGATTGAAATTAGACTTCATGATTTGTCTAAATTGATTGTTTTGGGTGTAATGACTCAAATTATAAGTTTGAAAAACTAACACGATTTGTTTTATATATATAAAAAATAGCTTTATAACTCTCTTGATTACTTTATTGTGTTATTTTAATTTCATAATCTGAATTTCGGGTTTGATAAAATATCACATTTTAAAAAGCATGAACTAGCTAGAGATTCTATTATCTTATTTTATCTTACAACTTTAACTTTACAAAATTGTGCAGTATTTTAATCAAACCCAATCGAAAGATGATATAGCCGAATGGGGACGCCATGCAATATAGTCTTGTAAACTCTGTAGACTAAGCCCATGAAGCTGATTAGTGGACTTAAATCTTCAAAAGAACTTTTAATTTTAATTTTCTTTTTTTTTTTAGCTTTTTAAATTACTAAAACTTAAACTTGCTATAAGAGCACAACTCATTGTGAGCACACTAGAGAGAAGCCACATAATAAATCGGACTTGTGCAATTTGTTTCCCTAAACATTTTGCCAGCTGGAAAGGTAAAGTGGGCCATGATGGACCTGCAAGACAATGTCCACTATGCCCAAGTTTGAAAATGGGCAGAGTCCAACTAGCCCACTTCTCTTTTGTATCGTGCCCTGTCATTTGCCAAAAACTAAATAAAATACTAAATTATTATATATTATTGAAAACTCATGGGAAGAAATAAACTTCCATCAATTATATAAAAAAATATAAGTTATAGGATTTATATTATCTTTGATGAAGATGGAAACACATATAGAGATTAAAAATTTTATATAAAAAAGAATTAATGATGCATTTTTTATTTTCATAGATCTTCATCATTATTATTAACAATTCATAGATAAGATGTTTGTTTATAATGAACAAACCCGCAAATCATGCAAATCTTATAAAAAGATAAAATAAAAAGAAATAAATTATGAAGTCAAATTCTCAACCATTCCAATATTAAAAGATAAAATCAACAAAAACAAATTTGAAAAAAAATCATAACAAAAATTCAAAAAGAAAAAGAAAAAAGGAAAGAAAATAAAAAATTGTGGATTACTATTGTCATTTATAGTGCAATGTGTGTTGGTCAATAATGGTTTTCTCACACTTTTTAATTTTTTTATTACTTTAGAAAGTTTAATAAAATGACTTTTTTGGTTTAATGCTCGATTTCACAATCATCTATTTTTATTATCATATAGTTAAATAAAAAATAATTTTAAAAATAAAAAAAAACAAATTTTAAACCCAGTGGAGTCCATAACTCAGTTCACAAATTTAGTGTACGAGCCTGGCTTACCTGATTCATAGGTTTGATAAGTTTACCCACTGATATGATATGCTTTTTTTGCCTTTGATCTTTTAATTGTTGTTAATTTTTTTTAAATTTTATGATTTAATATTGTATTGGTTGGGAAATGAACTGCATTATTGATTTTTATTTTCTTTCAAGGGAAAATTGTCTCAAATAAATGTCTATTATTAGGTTGGTTCTCAATTTTGTAAATATCTATTTTTATCATATAATTAAATACAATTTTTTTTTATAAAAAAGTTGTTAAACCCAATAGAGTCCATGACTTGGGTCATTAGGGGGTCAAGGTTGATCCAATGTGTTTTTGTCTTAATATTTTTTTAAAAAATTATCATCTTGAAGTTTGTTTAAAAGTTAAGTCATGTTTTTATTGATCATCAAGGTTGTATTTGGACCTATGAAATCAATTAGTTTAAATCGAGTTAGCTATCACACGGTTTAATTAAAAACTTGAGTTATATAAAGAGTTGAGTCAAGATGTTTCAAAATTAACCTATTTGATCGGGTTTAATATTGTTAAAAAAATTCTTCGTGCTCTTAATATTTTTATACATTTTAAAAAAATTGGTCTAATCCGTGGTGGAGCGTGAAACAATATACTAGTGTGTGTATGAAGACAAAATCATAAATAAATTTCAGGATGGATCCTACATTTATATCTATATTTATATGAAAGGAAAGGTAAAATTCGTATTAGACTTGATAACTTCTCACAAGGAATTTATAAAGCACTTAAGGATAAACATTGACTTAATTTGTGTCTATGAGAACTAAATATAGGAGCTCCCAAATAGGAAAGCACAAGTATTACTTTGACTGAAAATCCGTTGGAGTAATAAAATCTTAAACCCTTGATCACTCTCTCAGTATTTGCACGCAAATATTAAGATAATCTTCTCCAAACTTATCCATCAATCTCTATTTATTTTACCCTTTTAAAAAGAGAAAGAAAATCCATAATTTCTTACCATAATAATAAGAATTAAGAAAAGAAGAAGATATATTACATATTGTCGCGGGACGATGTTGTTGGGCTGGCATGTTTTGTGTGCCTCCTAAGAGATATTGTTAGGAAAGAAAAGATTTTGGATTTAATCATAAAATTATGATTAAGGTTCAAGAAATGCTACTTGGTATTATGGTTACTATGAACGCTATGGTCTGCGAGAGTCCAGGTAAGGGACTGGTTGTGCATGAGGAAGACGCTTCACCCCTAATGCACCTTACCTGAGGTAAGCTGCGTTGTTGTTTGATTGTTTTTCTAAGTCAAGTTTCTATTTATTGGTTTTTTTCTAAGGTCCAAGGCAGATCTCCCTTCGTGAGGAAGTCTCTACCTTACTAGGTTCAATCCGAACCTTTCTAAAGTCTGGATTTTAGAATCACATTATTTTATAATTTTTATCTTTAATACTTGATGGTATACTCTACCGTGTAGTTTTACATCCCTTCAAATATTAAAAGTCTATATCTAAACTCTAATATAAAATGAACAAAATAATTGGTAAAGAGTTTTTGACATTTTGACAAAATCCTAATGAATAATCATAAACCGGTTACGATATCCATTTTGCATTTTAAAACATGAGAAATATGTAATATTTTTTTATGAAAATATTCTTGGAAAAATTTTAGAATTTGATCGTATGCATGAAAATAAAATATTTTTTTTGAAAGAGGAAATTAATTTTAATTTTTTGAGATTTTTCAATTTTAATTTTTTTTGAAACATTTCAGAGAAAACCGAGTATTTTAATATCAGATTTGTATCTTACAACCAGATTTATATCTTACAGTATAAATATATAGCCCAATATTATGCTAAATTGATAGAAAAACATGCAAGAAAATCATAAATTTTTTTAAGTTTTTAGATTTTTTTGGATTTTTTAATATTTAATATTATTTTTTAATATATTATTATTATATATAGGGCTGAGCCCGACCTATCCAATTAGGTCGGACCCAACCGGGTCGGTTTGGGTTGCTAGCAGCCCAATAGACCTGGCCTTCTCTATTTGTTTTTTGTTTTTTTAGGTGGACTGGACTCGGCCCATCCATTTAGGCTTGACTGGAAACGGGTACAACCACCAAATTTAGAGAGAAAGCGCCATTTGCATGCAAATCACTATGAGGTAAGTTTCGAAGGGGAAAAAGGAAGAGTAACCTTGTTTGGCTAAAGGTGAAGAGAGGCTGGTAGAGGAGGTGAAAATTTTTGCATGTGTTCATGGTGTTGTAGGGAAGATCGTGCACTGTAGTCGGAGGTGGTGGTGATGCTGGAGGTGGAGAAAAATAGGGGGAAAATGAGGTTGATAAAGGATATGAAAATAAACTGGGGCAGAGATGATTTTTTTTGCCAACTTTGCACACCGATTTCTTGATGTTAGGCCATAAAATCCACCTCTATTTATAGGGGATGAAAAAGAAATATTTTATCTTTAATGGTGCCAAATCTTGACCCTTGGTTCAGTTGGAAAGGATCCCATCGTTGGTTCAAATCATGGCCTGAAAAAGTTGGTTGTTAAAGGCTAGTCGGGTTGGTCACTTTAGGTCGACGGTATGGCTGCTATGGTGTCAATCGGCCTAAACGGACCATACCGTGGTGTAAAGAAATGTCAAGTGATCAGTTTTGGTGTTGATGTTGTCAAAATTGGGGAGATTAGAGGTATAAATGCACTTGCAAAGTAGCTTCCATAATCTGTCATTTCATAGAAAATTGAAGAATGAACAATAACCAAAATGACATCATTTTGGTAAAGTTCATTGTGGTATTTAATTTCTGATTTATTTCATCTACACCCTTGATTGGCTTCAAACTTTAAATGTTACGCAATTTAGTCCCTGGAAAACTTCAATTTTAGCCCTAGATTTCGGCGCATTTTTTATTTTGGTTTTAAGTCTTGAATTTCTTCAATTTAACCCCTAATTAACCATTAAATTTTAAATATTTTTTAATTTAACCCCTGATTTTAATCAAATAGGTCCTTATAGCTCAATATCTTTTACAGATTGGTCATTGGCTGTACTTTAATTTAATCTCTAATTGACCTAAAAACTTTGATTTTCTTGTGATTTCGCCGATGATTTCAATTAATTGACTTGACAAAAATAAAATTTGTTCTCCTAACATTCTAATATTCTCAATTAAGCCCAAATTGACCTCCCAAACTTATTTTTTTTTACCAATTGAGCCATTAATAAAATTAATTTGATCCATTTAAAGTATAATTATGTCATTGCACCTAATTAAATCCTTCAATTGGACCCAAATTAATTCTTAAACATAATTAAACTTTAATTTGGTCAATGATTAAATCAAATGACCTATTAAAAATTTAATTGTGTCATTGGACTTATATTTTATTCAGATTCGTCCAATAATTATTTAATTTGACCTTGAATCTGTATTTTTTCTTCAGTTTTGGATATAATAGGGGTACAATTAGGCTTAAAAATTCATTCAAAATTGCAACTTATTTTTTGTTTGAAATCTTCGGCATGCTTTCTCTAAGTTGTAAGTTTTTTATTTTATTTTTAATTTTTATTTTGAAAAAAAAAAGAATTTGGAGGATGACCTCAAAATATTTATTACACGTATTCTTAACATATCACACAATAATTTTTAATGATAGGCAGCGCAGAGTGATTATGAGCAAAGTTGTGATCACCATACAATACATGCAATTATAAAGCTGCTGTGATTCTATACAGTAATGTAGAATTTATCAGCCAACCAGTTACACTCTAATCTTTTGAATGGGGCGCCCCACAGCAGTTACAAGACCGAACCTGCCTGCATGGCCTTTCCTTTTGCATATAAAACCGGCTGTCTTTGTAATCCAATCTCTGGCAAACACATATCGTTGATTTGGATAATAAATCTTTTTTTTTAATTTCTCTTCTCTCTCACAAAGATCGACACCATCAGTTACCCAGAGATTCTTGTGTTTATTCTCTCAGTGCTGACCACAACCCTCTAAAATATCGCTTTGGCCAACTTGCTTATCTCGTCTCCATATAGCTCTTCTAAACGTTTCTTGTTTTACAAAACAACAGGACGTTGTACTATTTACTCTTATCAATATGGTTTTGAATGAGTGCTAAATCACCCGAAGAGATCTGCATTCTGTATAACAATCAGGTAAGTACAAGATAACATGTGGCTTTTCTTTTCTTTTTTCTTTTTTCAATTTCAAGATTCTTTTTTTATTCTTGTTCTTGTGTTTTTTGTTATTTTTTTGGTCATTGAGGATTCTTATTTGTGTTTATGAAAATGGGTTTTGAATATTTTGATGTTCTGTTTGCTTGTCGATATTGTTCTCTCTTGTCAGCCCTCATATAATGGGGTTTTGTTTCTTTCTTATTGTTTTTGATCAGTGCATTTCTGTTATGTTTGGCATTGTAAATGCATTTGTTGGTGAATGTTCTTTTATTGCAACCGATCGAATGCCGTGGTATTTTTCGTTGGATTGTTTTTTCGAAGTTCAAAGTGGGTGTTTTTGGACCCCACTTGTATGTTTTCTATTCTTTTGCTTCTGTTGTTTAGTTTTTTTTTTTTTTTTTTCCCAATCGATTTGCTAAGTTGGATATAATAGCAATTTTGCCATGTTTAAGTTTGCACATGACTAGGTCCTTAGTCTTCTCTGAACTATTGCAAGCAATGGATTACAAGTTGTGGTCAATAGTTTATGTTTTTTTCTTCGTTTCCTAATCTTTGCATGCCTAAACTCTTGGACAAGCCTGCATTTTACCAGTTTAGAATTACAGCAATCTTTCCTTTAAGTTTAATCAGAGTATAACTGGTTGGCTGATAAATTCCACATAAATGTTTTTGCATGGTTATATCAAAAGTCTGAAGGGGGAGAGTAATATAGTATATGATGATTGGCAAGGTCTGTACGAAGAGAGCGCACAATTTGAATGATCAGGGGCTCTTTTTTCATGCTTTGTAAAACAATGCAATCATTCAAATATGCTGTTAACACTTGAGAGGTTAATTATGAGTTTTTTCATGTCTTTGTACTCTTATATCTGTTTGGGCATGTTTGAGAAGGCACTTTTTGTTTATTTGTTTTCTAAATCAGTATCCCTTCTCTAAGTGGTTGTTGTAGAATAAGAGTTAGTTTACCTTGCCAAAGAGCACATTTAATGGGATGGCTTGACTTGCAGACTTTGTTGCAAAACAAGCCATATGCCAGGAAGCAAGTGTAATGTTGATCCTGCTACACCCAAAAGTAGAACAGAAAGGCTAATGAAGGAAAGAAATTTACGGAAATTAAACAGGGTGTTTAATCTGAATGAGAAAGCAGGAGATAGTTTGAGAGATGCAGATCTCTTTTCTAATGATTCGGCATTAACTGAAACTGAAAATTGTGCTTCACTTAATGAGGAAGAATTGTCTGAAGGGATCGATGGATGTGAAAGGCAAGATCAGAGGCTTCCTAAACAACGTTTATTGGTGGTTGCCAATAGGTTGCCCGTCTCTGCAGTTAGGCAGGGCAAGGATACATGGCAACTTGAGATAAGTGTAGGTGGGCTGGTCAGTGCACTTTTGGGTAAGTGATACTTAAATTTCCTTCTCTAATCATCCTTTCAATTCCTTTTGTATATCAATGTGTATTATCTTCCTTTACGATAATTTCCGTTTGATTTAACATAATCATGTTACCCTTTTCTTTTATGTCCATGTATTTAAACCATTGGCACTGAGTTTTAAGAGAATTTGAAGTGTTGTTATTTTCTTGAAGGTCTGAAGGAGTTTGATGCCAGGTGGATTGGTTGGGCTGGTGTAAATGTGCCTGATGAAATTGGACAAGAAGCACTAACTAAAGCTTTGGCTGAAAAGGTTCAAAAACCTTTTGTTGCATCTTGATGTTTCAATTCTTGTTCATCTATAATCTCAAACACCCTATAGATTATCGACTCTTCTTCTCTCTGTAGTCTGTGCTATGGTTCAGTTTCTCCTTAATTTTGGTCTATTTTGTGCAGAAATGCATCCCAGTTTTCCTGGACGAAGACACTGTTCATCAGTATTATAATGGTTATTGTAACAACATAATATGGCCTCTTTTCCATTATCTTGGGCTACCCCAAGAAGATCGCCTTTCAACCACCCGTAGTTTTCAATCTCAATTTGATGCTTATAAGAAGGCAAACCAAATGTTTGCTGATGTAGTGCACGAACATTATGAGGAGGGTGATGTTGTTTGGTGCCATGATTACCACCTAATGTTTCTTCCCAGATGTCTGAAAGAGAAAAACAGCAACATCAAAGTCGGTTGGTTTCTTCACACTCCTTTTCCCTCCTCTGAAATACACAGGATGCTGCCATCTCGTAGAGACCTGTTGGAATCTGTTCTTGCAGCCGATTTAGTTGGGTAAGTTGTGAGTAGTGTAGTACAGCATTTTGAACTACCTGTTTCCACCAACTTATCATGTGCTCCACCCTGCTTCGTAAATTCCAGCACTGTATGCTGTATGCTTAAATTCTTTCAAATTTATTGTCACTGCAAGTTTGCTTCAGAGCACACATGGTGTTTTAGGAGTTGTAAACCAGGCCTAGATTAAGTCCCCTAAAGAACTTAAATTCTTATTTTTGAGTGCCATCTTCTCTTTCTTCCTGTTTCTTACGGAACTTGTATGGAAACAGAAGATCAAACTCCATTTGTTTCATGACAAATGAAACCTTTGGAGTTGATGCTATTTCCTCTTGATCATTTTATGTGCTTCGTGATATGAACTGATACACTCCTGCTACGTCGAAGAGGTTGGGGAAACATTTGACAGCTAAAAATTGAATGTTCATTGTGTGAAATGGCACTCTGATTCATAATCTAATCAACCTGGTTGATTTCAACAGATATGTTATAGATATTTTTCTACTCAAGTTGAAAGAAATAAGTAAGAATAGTATAGAAATCAATTGCATACAAATCCCAGAAAGTCACGCAAGCAGAGCCAATGTTTTTCTGTAAGAAACATACTAAACAAAGTATTTTAGGCTGTTTCCCTTGAAATGAAAAATCCGAGACTTGCTTTGGAATTTTGTATTATCAGTGCTTGTTGCATAATGTTAACACGTATGATTGAAGAAGTAATAGTCAATCTTCTTACGCATCAGAAAATGTGGTCTGTGTCTCTGTTACATGCATATACTATAAGAAGTTGAATCCCTTTTAAATTGGAAAACTAAACAACACATGCAGATTTAGCATCTATAGGAAGTTTCTTCCAAATGTTTAAGAACTCCAGGAACCTAAATTCCTGTCTGAACTGAACAATAGCTGTTGCTTTCTGTTCATCTCAATTATCCTTGCTCCAATCCAACTCGTAGAAGGAGTAGATAATTTTACACGTGATTTGTGAACAAACTAGATATTCAATGTAGCATAATGATGCAGCCAGGTTTAAGGAACCAAATTATCTCTTTCGAAAATTTGTTTCTTTGGAAAATTTGTTTCCGTGGTAATTATTTTGGTTTTCTTTTGATAATCAAGTTTCTAATTGTTGGCTTTTATACTTTCAGTTTTCACACATATGATTATGCAAGACATTTTGTCAGTGCTTGCACTCGTATCCTTGGGCTTGAGGGTACACCTGAAGGAGTAGAGAATCAGGGAAAGCTGACTCGTGTAGCAGCGGTATATATTTTGCTGATAATTTTATTTCTCTTATCTGCAGACCTGCAAATATTTTGCTTATTAATTTAATACTATATGCTTCTTTAACTTTACTTATAAATCTGTTTCTCAACCCTTATTCTTCCTCATGATGGCACCATTTCGTTTTTGGGAGATTGAAACTGCAGTTTCCTATTGGGATAGATTCCGATCGATTCATTCGAGCTCTGGAGCTCCCTCAGGTCCAGGATCACATAAAAGAACTGAAAGAAAGATTTGCTGGCAGAAAGGTTGGAACTTGACTTTTGGTCAATTTTCAGGCAATTAGGAGATTGTTGGCTTTTGTTTTTCTTTTCCTCTTGATTAACCCTTTTAATGCTCTTATATATTCACATGATCTTAATGATTTTCTTTTCTTGATGTTTGAGTCAACATTTCATCACCGATTAATAGTATGAATAAATGCCTCTGTAAATTAAGTAATTTCTCCAACACTGGATTTATGCTTTCCTTAATATGTGCTTGCTAATGTTAGTTTGTTTATCTGGTTGCTTGTTTCGACTCATATGTGAGTAGGTAATGTTAGGCGTTGATCGTCTTGATATGATAAAAGGAATTCCCCAAAAGATATTGGCGTTTGAAGAGTTCCTTGAGGAAAATCCAGAGTGGCGTGATAAAGTAGTTTTGCTACAAATTGCTGTGCCAACAAGAACAGATGTTCCGGAATGTATGTGCTTTTTTAAAAAATAAGTTGTTACCGGTGCTCTTTTATTCAATATAACCAGCAAGCAAACTTTCTTCTATCCCAATTATACTGGCATAGAATTGACTAAGTGATGCATGGAACCCCAAGAGATTGTCAATTTCCAGTGGTTTAATAGGGATTTAGGGTTGTGGTTTGCTAGTGATCACTTAAAAAAAGACAAGAAATTCTGAAACGAATTGAGATTCTGCGGATTAATTTTAATCTTGGGCTTTCAGATCATTGCCAACTGTAAGAAATCTAGTTTTGTGGTGGTTTAATGAACCCAGAAATAGTGCCTCGTGGTTGTAGTATCAACTATTAAGGTTCTCAGTTTAAACATTGGCTTCCCAATGAGTTCTATACCATTTTGAGGTCTCTGTTACCAGCCTTACTCTTTCCTTTTTTGTCTTTGACAGATCAAAAGCTTTCTAGCCAGGTCCATGAGATTGTTGGGCGCATCAATGGGAGATTTGGGACTCTCACTGCGGTTCCAATACATCATCTGGTTTGCTTTTACCTTATGAACCATGATATTTGTCACTGGAATCAGTTTATGAATGGAATCAAAGGTTCCCATGTAATAAATGAAATTACATATACCTGACTGGTGGTAATAAAAGTAGTGGAAGAGTGGACTTCCAAATCCAGACAAGCTTCTTTGTTTGAGAAAAAAACTATGATTAAATCAAGTAGCCTGAATAAAAATTATTTAGTATCAGAATAACATACAAAGCTTAGTCCTGGACAGACTATGTGAAGAAAACGTGTAACCTAACCAAATCAATTTAAATTTGAGGATTGGTGGTGTATCAAAACTTCTTTCATCCACCAAACTACTCTTTTTTCCTTTATTATTTTCTTGTTCATGGAAGCTTGAATTATCACATGCTAATAGTTTAGTAATCATTTTTCTTATATGGTGGATTTTATTAATTTCATTGTGAATACTGGGATAAATGCTTCTATTGAGAAATATGTGGAAGTTCTATGAGTTAAAATGTTTCAATTGTTCTGCACCATGTCGATCTAGTGTAGAAAGTTGAAATTAGGTGAAAAATGCATCATGGTGATAATTATGGATTGATTAATCTCTCTTATGACTATTACTTGCTAAGTTTTTCCTAAATTTCTGCATTTTCTTCTCTTTTCCAGGACCGGTCTCTTGACTTTCATGCGTTATGTGCGCTATATGCTGTTACTGGTACCTATTTATAGGCATTTTATAGTTCTTTATTTTTTTTTTATGGAATGTTACACTGGATTAGATATGATCATTTTTGTGAACAGTGTTCTTGAGCCCTCTAAAGAGAATGGATGAACTGCTAAAATTGTTGAAATAAACGAGCAGGAAAACTTTTGCTGCCAGTAAAATGTGGAATGAGATATTCCATCTGGTTTATGCCTTCATTCTTATGGGGTATAATTTTATGTTGTTCTTTTCCTTCATTGATAACCCTCTCTCTTTTGGAGGAGATGGGGGAGGGCAATGTCATGTCCTATTATGCAGTCCTATGACTTTCTAAGTGTTCATCTATAATGACTTCTACAGTTTTGCAAGAACATGCAACCAACAAATTCTAGCATTATGAGTTACATAGCAAAGTAGGTGATCATCTTGTATGCTATTGTGTAAAATGTTTGAAGAAATATGAACTAACTGCATACCAGGTCCAGCATGCATAATTTTCCTCCACAGTCGATAACTGAACGTGGAATCATGTGAAAGTTTTACAAAAGCGACATTAATATTTGGAGCTGCATTTGTGGATATAAACATAATGTATCTGCAAGCATTTACATATTTAGTTTAATGACGATTTGTCTAGCTGGCCTTCAATAAGAAGCTCAATTGGTCATATTTAGATGGTTTTGGGAGGGTAAATTTAATTTCAGGCTTATCAATACATTAACATTATTTTTTTTTTATCCAGATGTAGCGCTTATTACGTCTTTAAGAGATGGAATGAATCTTGTAAGCTATGAGTTTGTTGCCTGCCAAGCTTCCAAGAAAGGGGTGCTCATTCTGAGTGAGGTAATTAAAACTCAGCAATGCCTTTGAGATCATGTTCATCCAAAAGGACTAAAAGCTTAAGAAATCCAACTATCCTGCTCTATTTTATTTTTCAGTTCTTGTGAAGTAATTTAACATAGAAATGCAGGCAGCCTTTTTTTATTTTTGCAGAGGGTTGAAATAACAGATTTTTCTCATTCATTACTGGAAGTTTGTCAGTGTCTAGGAGGAATCTAAGATTGGATAGTTATGTTTTTGCTCTGTCAAACATGACAAGAACCTAAAGTTAACATTGTATTTGGGGTTCTAGATGATCAATAACCACCAATGGTGGTTGAGACAAAATCTTTGGATCATCCAGAAAGTATTTGAATGAGTTGCTGAATTCCTATTGAAACAAGGTGAACATGAAGTCTAGCAGCTACAAGGTTCCCTTTGTGATGGCATACAATACCATCTTATGTGTATATTCCAGGGATAGTCTCTTGCTTCTGTTAGGATTTTGGATAAAGATAAATTTTAGAAATAAAGAAGAGAAACAGAAGAAGACATTGATTATGCTTTGAATATGCCAGTTTGCAGGTGCAGCTCAGTCTCTTGGCGCTGGAGCCCTCTTGGTGAATCCATGGAATATTGCAGAAGTTGCTGCTTCAATTAGTCAGGCTTTGAATATGCCAGCTGATGAAAGAGAAAAAATGCATCAGCATAACTTCATGCATGTGACAACACACACATCACAAGAGTGGGCTGCTACTTTTGTAAGGTATTCACCATATTGTGTTGCTGCAAATTTATGGAATCTAATGGAAGAAAGAGAAATTCAAGCCTATGCAATTTTCCATAATCTTATATCTGGTGATATTATTTAGCCTTGCAAGGTGGTCCTTGCTAATTCATTCAACTTCTTGTATGATATCGTTTCTCTAACCGCATTTCCACTTCTGAATGATCTATGAGTAGTATACTCATAATTGTTGGAGGTCTGATTAGTGTAAATTAGTAGTAATTTAATATTACTAATATCACCAGATATTAGATTCTGGAAAAGTGCACATGCTTGAATTTCACTTTCTTCCATTATTTTTCAATCTTTCTTGTGATGAGAAACTAGGATCTCTCATTTATCATGAAGATCTTAATTTCTAAAATCTTTCAGATTATAACTTTTTTTTTTTACAGGAGGTTATAACTCATGTAATATGGCATTTATCTAACATATAAGAAAAATTACTTTTGTAACTTCTAGATGCTTTAATGGATTAAAGGCCATTTTTAAACCTCCAAATTGGTTTATTTGGTTGGAGAAACTTTAAAATTGTTTTAAGACAAGAATTTTTGTACGCGGTCATGTTCCATCATCGTGTCAATGAGGATATCGATGAAGCGTAAGTGATAAATATTATCGCTCGACAACAGCATTTCTTAGTGGAGAGTACATGTTCTGTGTCGGGAAATAAAAGTTTAATATTTGGAAGCACATGTAGTGATTGGTTAATATTGTTTCGTTGGTGTAGTGGTTTAACATGACTTGATTTGTTTTAAAATGTTCCATGGGGAATATGATTTAGCACAATATATGGGAAATGGGGATTCATATGGCTGTATTGGTGACTTTTCTTTTAGTTTGTTCAATGAAACAAGTATTTATATATATATATTTTATAAAGTATATTGGAACATTTGGCCTCTTTTACTTTAATTTTGAAGTTCTCCTTTCTGTAGTGAACTAAATGATACCATTATTGAAGCCCAACTAAGGACAAGACAAGTTCCCTTACTTCCTGTCAAAGTTGCAGTTGAACGATATTTGCAATCCAATAATCGTTTGCTTATGCTGGTATGCTGTTTTACTTTCAACTATGAGGATGATTACCAGTAGCACTTCAATTATGGCACCTTTTCATATAAGTTTTGGAACTTCTTTCCTATCTCTTGTTCTCCTTGACATGAAGTTACGTATAGCTGATGTACCGAAAATGGGGAAGTTGTTTCAAAATGCTGTTTGTTTGTTTAAGTCGCACTGCTGTTAATAACATAACAGGAAAGGTTACAATTAAATGAATTCTAAGGCACAAGTATCTTACGTTTCTCCTTCCAATAAAATGCTTTAATATGAGGAATTCCATTAAGTTCATATGCGTTTAGTATGTCCTATTCACATGTGTGGATTTCTGGAAGTGTATACAAACAATCTGTTTTTAATTTCATGAAGTATAGTTGTTTTCGATTATTTTTATCTTTATTGCCGTACATCATTATTGCAGGGTTTCAATGCAACTTTAACTGAACCAGCAAACACTCAAGGAGTTAGAGGCGGTCATATTAGAGAGCTGCAATCTAGATTGCACCCGGAAATAAAAGAAACCTTGAAAAAACTTTGTGATGATCGTAGAACAAACATTGTTATTCTCAGTGGAAGTGATAGAGCTGTCCTGGATGATGTATTCTTATATCTCTAGTTACCCTTTTCTTGCCTCCATATTATGCCTTTGAACTAACAACTTCTTATACAGAATTTTCGAGAATACAATTTGTGGTTGGCAGCAGAAAATGGAATGTTTTTACGCCATAGTACAGGAGAATGGATGACAACAATGCCAGAAAATTTGAATATGGATTGGGTTGACAGTGTTAAGGTTAATATATCACACCTTAAAACTTAGTGCTTTCCATGACAGGTTCTCTAGACTCTAAATGCCAGATGCTTATTCATGATTTCAGCATGTTTTCGAGTATTTTACAGAAAGAACACCTGGATCTCATTTTGAGCTTCGTGAAACTTCACTTGTATGGAAATACAAGTATGCAGGTACTTAACAACTTTTTTTGTGTTCTTTCTTTTTCTAAACTTTCAAGTTTGAAGAGCATCTGTTGTACTGTGTATTATCTCTTACATGCACATATGCACAGACATTTAAGTTCTGAATATCATGGGATCACACTTTGTCATGATGATGTCCTAACAACAGCATTTCTTTTTCCTTTTATTTTCTTAAATATTTAAATCTTTTAGAGAGTCATTTTGGAAAGCTTCAATCAAAGGATATGCTACAGCATCTCTGGACTGGTCCTATTTCAAACGCAGCTGTTGATGTTGTCCAAGGTGATCGATCTGTTGAGGTTCGATCTGTTGGTGTGACAAAGGTATACACAACAGGATTAGCTGCTGTACACCACGTACCTGCTTTGTGACTTTCTCAGATTGACTTGTTTATCTTTCCCATGGATATTTCCATTTACATACAGGGAGCAGCAATTGATCGTATTTTAGGGGAAATAGTTCGTAACAAGGGCATGAAGTCACCGATTGATTATGTCCTTTGTGCTGGGCACTTTCTAAGTAAGGTCTGTTTTCCTACACATAATCTTTGAGCAGGTTTTACTTTGCCAAATGTATTAATATTTGAGAAATGATAAGCATCCAATTTAATTTTATATTCTATATTTTTTTTAACTAGTAACACTGATGTAAAACCACACAAACAAGTTCACTATAGATAGCTAATTCAGAACATAAATCAAAATCACCAACAAGGAGACACTTGATTTTGAAGAGATCAAACCATGAGAGACACTGGACCCTGGGAATTCAACACATGAAAGATACTCAATCCTGGAGAATATTCAAAACCTTTATTTCAACAATAATAGTATGCTTTGAAAAACTAATGTCTCGGTGTTTATTTATATGCATCAAACCAAACAAAATAGGAAAACGTAATAAATCTTAATTCAATAAGGAAACTAAAATTCTAATCTAACTAATAAATAATAAATACTAATATCCCTGAGTAATAAAATATAGAATAATGATACAGTATTAAAATTCCTAAATAAATATTAATTCTTATTGTTGTCCTTCATCCCCATCATTCTCTCTTGGATAAAAGTTGACATCGAGTAGCAAAAACTCTACAAACTTGCATGCACTCGATAGGTGGAAGAAATTCTTTTGCACTTGATACCTTCATTCTTCTTTAATGATGAGAATACTGTTGGCAATAAGATAGTCTTCTCAACTACAAGATGGAATTTAGGAGTTACAAAGACAATACGAACAACCTGAAGCCTAGCTCGTTTAGATCCTGCCATTCCTACCTATCTATCATTAGTCAATTCGGGAATCCGCTAGACCCTACTTTCTCTTTCAAATGAATTGATTCGCCAGTTTATGAGCTCACTCAACCGTACGCCAACGCTACCTATCTTGCTATGGCTCTTAGCTCATTCTTTTGATATCTTGTTATCGTCTTTAAACTCTTCAATGTGACACTTTGAAATTTTCTTGTACAAGATCCATTGCTTTAACTTCTTCATCCTCAAAGTCATGTCCATCTTGTGTCTGCACAATCACAATTTTTCTCAAACAAGTTTCTTACATGTCATCTTCAATGCATTCATCAGCTTTGACAACAACTTCTCGATTAATTCTCTAACTTGAGCTCTGCTTGGTCATGTTCAATCTCTTCACCTGTAGTCAGGTTGTCACTAGACTCCAAAGTTTTGGATTGTACATAGTTATCAATGAGAACTTTATTATAGTGATCAGTAGGAAAGCCTAATTGCACTGCTTTATATAAGGAGCAAGCTTGAAATGCAATTGATAAGAACACTCTCAGCTAGCTTAAGTGCATTTTATGAGACAACTTGGTTATCCAATCTCATATTTATCTAAAAGAAGAAAGACTAGGTCCATTGGAATTTCATCAAATTCCTTGAAAATCTCACACATCATAGGCTCCATGTGCAAGAACATACCTTTGGGATAGCTGTTTATAATGAAATTTGTCAAAAAAACACCTGAGCATATTCCCAATCAGAGTTACATTTGAGATCTAGCATCGAAAGATAAAGTTTAGCCCTAACAATAATTTCAAATATCCAAGTGTGCTTACGAACCAATCGACGTGAAGTATTAGAGGTATCTTTTAATACTCTGCTAAAATAAGCTGAAAAACCTCCATCATCTAGCCATCACTATAAGGAGCATCTAGCTAAGGCAGTTGTACTCAAAACCTTACACAAGCTAGTGGCAACAGAAACTTTAGCATGCATGCTCAAGTCAGTTAAAAGTTCCTTAGACACTAATGCCTCTATAGCGGGATTTGATGCCATTCTCATGGAACTAGATAGAAATTGGTCCTCTTTCACTAATCCTTTCGCAAATCGATCATGCCAATAAAGCACGTCCATAGAAGATGGAGACCAAAGAATTTCTTAGCCAGCCACATATTTATCTTCCTCTAACTCTTTATCCTTGAATACTTGTTTTTTAAACCATACACTAAACTGCCATTACCTCAAACCCAAAGCTTTGTGTTGAATCAGTGGTTAAAACAGTAGCTTTACTACTGAAATGTGATGTAGATTTTGATGGTTGGGCTGGCTTTGTTTTCTCTTGTAACAAATCTTGCAATAACGGGTCTTGTGATGCACACGATTGTCTTCTTCATGGCACCACAGGATGGTGCCGTTTACTCCAAATTAACCCACTAGAACAGCCCATCCAGCTCACATTAGATGTTGGATCTTTTAGAAAGCAAGTAGGTAAACAACCCTGTGCGGGGGACTTGACTCCCCAATCAATTGCCTCTACTGAAGAGAAAACACATGTACCTAGACCCCAGAATGTGTCTAATCAGAGTACCAATGACAAACATGTGAGGTTTCTCGCTGATAGTAATCTCACTCAAGCTGATGACCTTAACGACCCTGGGAAAGATAACTACAGGAACTCACCTTCTCCACATAGTACTCTGACGGGTTGCACTTCAAAAGTTGTTAGCTTGCTAACAAGGTCTTCTCACAAATCCTTTAAACCTTGGTCTTTCATGTACTTGGCAGACCTTTCCCTTTGTCCAATGTCCGACTTTTTTTTTAATGAAAGAACAAGAACCCTACATCGACGCTTAATTGATGTAGAGCCAAATGAAAAAGACCAGCAAAGGTAGCTAATTCAGAACAAAAATCAAAATCACTGACAAGAGACACATTTGTTCTTGAAAAGACCAAACCGAGAGAGACACAGTTGATGTTGGAAACTCAAGACAAGAGAGAGACTCAATCTTGAAGAATATTCAAAGTCTTTATTTCAATAATAATAATAATAATAATATGCTTTGAATAACTAATGTCTAGGAGATTATTTATACGCAACACACCAAACAAAATTGGAAAACCTAACAAGTCTTAATTCAATAAGGAAGCTAAAATCCTAATTTAACTAACTAATAAATAATAAATACTAATATTCCAAGTAATAAAACATAAAATAATGACACAATTATAAAATTCCTCAATAAATAAATATTAATTCCCATCGTTGTCCTTCATCCCTCATGCATCAAACACCTCGTGCAATCTGTTTTCGCATTGGACCCAGCATTTAGCTATGGACAAAATAAAACTTGCTCAGCAAAGGCTTTTTGGTTTTCAAAGTTCTTTTTGGCTAGACTCTGATTTGAGTGATAATAATCTATAGGAATTTGTTAATGAATAATTATAAAATAAAAAGTTTGAACAATAAAGCCACTGCCCTTGGCATAGTGGCAGTAGCATTTACAACTTCCATTAATGAAACATTGCCATTTTTTCTCTTGCCTCAGCTCGCAGTTCTTTTCCATGTTCAGTGATAGCACTGTGTACATAAATTGCTAGATACATTGTAAGTGGAGCTTGTATGCTCTTCTGTAATTAAACTTGTATACATCCTTTGAAAGTTTATAATCCAGTTCCACACACAGTGCTCCCTTTTCTTTTCTTTTCTTTTCAACCTTGAAGCATGTTCTACCAGCTGCCATTCAATATAATCAGGTCTCGGATATATCCAAGTCGCATTAACTATTTAGTGGAATTTCCTACTCTCAAGTCTATAACAAATCATTGCATTGTCTGTTCTATTCAGATGCATGGATGCATATGAACACGCTACTTCTACTGAAATACAAATATCAGAAATTAATGTTTTTTTTTTTTTTTTGGAATTCATTGCTTCAGGATGAAGATGTCTATACATTTTTTGAGCCAGAGCTTCCTTGTGAATCACTAGCCTTAGCACGAACCAGGTCACTAGATCCTGCGAGGACATCTATTTCAATGATCCCAGACAGTACAAACCAAGTCAAGGCTCATCAGTTAAGGAAACAACGCTCATTGTCAACTTTGGAAAGGAGCAATTATCGAAGTGCTGCTTGGCGGCCTATAGTTCATGATAGAATGTCATTGCCAGAGGGCTCATCTGTACTTGATCTCAAGGCTGAGAATTTCTTCTCTTGTACTGTTTCCCGGAAGCAATCGGAGGCTCGATATCTCCTTCAGTCATCAGATGATGTTGTCACACTCTTAAAAGAGCTGGCAGAGTCTAAATCACCAAATTGATTCAATTTTACTGGTTTTCTTGGGGCTGTTATTCAGAGGCTTGAGAAACTAGAGAGTATCCTGGCGATTATTGGTACTGGAGCTAGCAGAGGTTCCATGATCAAGTTGATTCAAGCTATCTTTTTTCCCTAGTTGGTTCAGTTGAGAAATTTGAGAACCTGACAGAGGATCTAGAGATCAAGGAATGATGATTTTTGGCATCTGCAAGATATGCTTTTATCTGCACATATTATTAGTCTCTCCCTTGTCCCAACTACCTTCTTGTAGGCACTCCCTTACCATACAATTGCTGCCTGAGTAGTCCCTGGACAGTAAGAGTAAAAAGCGGTATAAAGAAAAGGCAAGACATTCCTTTTTGTTAGTTGATTTGAAGAAATATGGGGTGTTTTTTCCTTTCTAACACACTTTGAAAAATATTTAAATGGTTAAAAATTTATTTGAAAAATAGCACGGTTTGGTAAAAAATACAGTTTTCACTGTAAGCTTTAAAATACTATAGTTCTCAGCTACAAGTTTTGAAAAAATTGAAGGTGAGAACTGCTATTTTTAGAAATCATAGGTGGGAAATGTAGTTTTTTAAAATCCTAACTTTAATCTTAAACTTTAACTTTAACTAAATCCTAAGACCCTAAACTACCTTAATCTCCTCAAATTCTAGCCCGAAACTTCAAATCTAAACACTAACCTTAACCTTAGCTAACATCAAATGCAAACCCTGAAAATTATCCTAATCTCAAATTAGACATGACAGTGTCACTATTATTCACTTGGAAAGGCCTAATTTGAAATTCTAACCAGCCTTTGTCTACATATAAGTAAGTACCTATAAAATTTGAAAATTCATAATATGCTCAACAATATTACAATATTCTCACATAATATAACCAAGTCAAATTGTGAAAATGTAAATTAAACATAATAAGATTAAAAGTCAAATTGTGTTGGTAATTAAGGAAGTACATGTAGTGTAAATATTCATATGTAAATCATAATTAACAACACTTCAACAGTTGTAAATAATTTCTTAGAAAAAAGGGTTATGGACACACTCATCACATTAGGGATGAGATTGTGTATAAAATTGATGGATGGTACATTAAATCACAAGTATGGAGATATATAAATTTGATGCAAAGTGAGACATTCAATATTGAAATGGATCGATGAATAAATTTTACTTAAAATATGAACATTGAATCGGGATAAATAAAAATAATAAAATAAAAGGGCTATAAAAATCTGAAACAAAAATGTGTTAAATGTATATTTCAAGTATACAGAATAAATAATAATTTTGTTTCAAAAGAAATGTAAAGGAAAAAAAGGAAAAACTAAAATAAAACATTACAAAAGAATAAAAATAAGAGAAAATAATGGTGGTAAAAAGGCAAAGTGTAGAAAAAGGGAAAAAAAAATCTAAGCAATTTTTATTTTTTAAAAGAAATAAAAACTACAAATTTGATATCAGCACTACAGTAAAAAAATTGAGAAAAAAATTATAATCATGTCATTTCTGTAACACCCTCATTTAAAACATGAAATTTTACAACAATTTTACACATTATCATTGAATATAAACTTTTATTATGGCTAATGTTTTTGACACTTACCTATACGTACATGAAGTCATACTTATTTATTTATTAACAATTTTACTGAAATTTTAGCAAAGTTTTCTTTATATGCAGACGTACCAAGTTATTCACTACTCCTTTCATATTACAAGTTATTATCACAAACATGGTCTAGTTTCTAATAACTCGAGTCGCGGATTTAGAAAGTTAATGCTCATTGATATTGTTTTTTTTATATAACTAATTTTTCTTTTTGATACCATCATTTGACATTGTTTATATATATATATATATATATATATATATATATATAGGCTTTGTAATTTTTTTTGTTTTCTTTTCTTTTGGGTTTTCATCATTTCATGACCTGGGTTGTGGGTTTGACAGGTTAACCCGGGTTAACTTGGTCTTTTTTATAGAGCCATTTTTTTTAAAGAAATTTTAATCTTTTTAGTTAAAAAATAGATTTCAAATTTTTTTTTGTGACAACACATGAAAAGTATGTTATTCATTTATATTTGCATAAAAAATATCAAAACTTTATTGTTTTATCAACACTTGGTTTTAGGGTTATGAAAAGTTCTTGTTTAAAAAATAATTATTCTGATAAAACAAATGTCGCAAAAAAGGGTTTGCATTAATTAATAAGATACAAGGGGTGTTAATTAAAGAGATGCCTTTTTATCCTTATTTCATTTCTTAAAAAAAAAAATTTAAGTCATTAATTTCCTCCATATCTCAAAATGCTATATTAAAAAAATGATGATAAGAAAAGGAGGAATTATACTAGAAAGTTATTTTGTTTGTTGAAATTTAAATTAGTGCTCTTCTTTTGAAAGAAAAAAAATATTTGACATTGTTTTTAAATAAAAAATTATTCCAGAGATGTAATAATGATTGTTCAGCCAGACTCAATATCCATGTTTATTGGAACAATGTAATAACAATTTTGCTCTTTCCATAAAAAATAATTGAACTAGCTATTAGTGGTTTTGAGCTCTTCTTATTAGAGCAGTGCCGGTAATAGTTGGTGCCGGTAATAATTGATCTATATTCTTTTAATAAACTTGAGAAAATAAATTAAAAATTTTAAAAGTTATTTTTCATGGCATAATTAAATATTAAAAAATATTTTTTAATTTATTTTATATAATATTGTTGAACTTGAAAAAAAATCAACTTTTTTAAAATTCATTTTTTATTCAAAATTATTATTATTTTTTAAAATTCACCCAGATAGATAGATAGATAACACTTCTCTACTCTCCTTTCACAATTCCTCCGTCCGAAGACTATTGCAGTCATTGCAACTTATACCCTCACAAAAAGAAAAAGAAAAAGAAAAGAGAACACCTAAATATCCCCTAATCGCTCTCCACTTGCCAATCTATCAATAGGAACTCAACACTCCTTTTCTTGCTTCTTTAAATTCCCTGGAGAAGCGACGCCAAGCAAATCCCAAAATGACTTCTCAACATATCGCAACCCACAGAGAAAAAGCAGAGATCCACACCGGCGAGTCTCTTTGCAAGCAAAAGTCCTTAGAACTCCTCGAAGAGATCCACCTCCCTATGGGTCTCCTCCCACTCGACGACATCGTTGAGGTGGGTTATAACCGCACTACTGGGTTCGTTTGGTTGAAGCAAAAGAAGAGAAAGGATCACAGATTCCTTAAGATCGGACGCCAAGTATCTTATGATACGGAGGTGACAGCTTTCGTCGAGAACCGTCGGATGCGGAGACTGACTGGGGTCAAGACCAAGGAGCTTTTGTTTTGGGTCTCCATCTCGGATATTTATGTTGACGAGAAGGATTTGGAGAAAATCACGTTTGGTAATCCGACAGGGATCTCTAGGACTTTTCCTGTTTCGGCTTTTGAGCTTGAGGAGGACAAGAAGTGAGGTTTCTTTCGTTACATTGGGTTTCAAGTGTTTTAGGATTTTCAGAAATCGGAGGATTTACTCACGTCTGTGTTTTTAAGATGTTTTTATTTTGGACTGAATAAAATTATTTAATATGCTTTGACAAGTGATGTTGTTGGTTTGGATTGGGTGAATTTGATGCTTGGCTTGAAGATAGATATGCAATTTTGTTTTTTTTGTTTTTTTCTCTTTTTAATGTCCACTGGATTTGGAAATCAAATTTGAGCGTGTCAATTTTGGATGGAAAATTACTTGGCTTGGGCTTACATTTTCTTAGTCCCTGAAAACATCTTAGTTTCATAGTTTGCTAAGCTTAGACCTGACCGACAGAGAATGATTTTCATTTGGTGATTTGTCTTTTGTCTAAAGGCTTTGCTCGGTTTGGTCAAAGGTAGATAATGCTATACAACCGACAAAAGGTTTACATATCAATTTGTTTAGAAATTAGCATGAATAGTTTATTTGCTAATTGCTTGATTTTTCACACAAACAGAAAAGAGAAAGTCCTGTCTCATTTTTACCTTGTAAGAAGAAGAAAATACACAATAGAAACTTAATTCCGAAAGGAGATTGCATTATATATTGAACTATATTATTATCTCTATGTTAATAATCACATGAATCCATACTAATTTACAAACAATGATTAATTTACTGTATTGAGAGTTTTCACACATAAATCTACTGAGAACTCCCACACTAAATATAACTAAACCTTCTTATCAATTATAAGAACTTATGTTTCTATGTTATCTTTATAAATTGTGGCTTGACCCACATTAAAAGGTCCATTGGGATGACATTTCTAAAATCTTAAAAAAACCTATCTTGGTTTTTTAAGAACCCATTTTAATTTTATTTTTTCTATTGACTTTTGATAATTTTAGGTAAATAGACTCAATACAAGTCATTGCACTAGATATTAAAAGGACTAACATATCCTTTTGATTTTTTAAAGAATAAAACTTTCAAGCTAATATTCACTAATAATAAAATCAGGAGTATTAAATTTTCAGTTTAATATTCACCAATAACAAAATTGAAAATATTAAAATTTTACTCTAATATTTATCTATAAAAAAAAGCAGGAGTAATAAATTTGTAGTCTAATATTCATTGATAAAAAATCAGGAATATTAAGGATTTTAGTCTAATATTCACTAATTACATCCAAGTATGAATCAGAAGTATTAAGTCTTCATTCAACAAATATTACGAGTGAAACCCCTCATCAAGGCACCTCCTAAAGAGCTTTTCTAGGATTTGAGTCGGGTTTAATGAGACAGCATAGACTCGTGGATCATTCACTAATATGACTTGATCGATAATTAGTCATAGGTTATGATCAAAAGTGACCAACCTTATAATTGTTAATTTAGTAAGTGTTATCCAAAAGTAAAACTAAGAGTGATAAAAATAAACATGACTTTAGAATGAATAGGGTTAAACTAACAATCAAGGTTTAACTCATTACAATAAATTCACTATCATCTTATAGATAGACCACTAATAGATTAGGCACAACAAACTGTTAGGAATAAAAGACAAGATTAGCACTGAAGCTTACCTCAAGTAATATGTTTTAAGATGATAATGTCTTCTTCCAGTATAACTAGTCCCTTATTATATATCTTTATTGACCAGTTAAAGTTTCTAGTGATCATAATACTAAGTAGAGACTCATTTTCAAGAAATTAAGACTTTCCCCCACTCACACACAAATAGGTTGTTTCTTTAAGAAAGAGGTCGGGTTGTCGTGATATCAGGTGCAAAATATTATTGAGTCATAATAACTTATTTAATCCCGAGTTTTAAAATCTTGGCCATTTCCTTCCAATTACAGGTTATTTGGCCTAGCAAAATATGTTGTGAATTGCCTCATGCATATTATGTTCTTACTTAGAAGTCAATATTATCTACTTTTATTAATAAAACTATACCTAAGTCATGGTTATTTAACCATCTGTTTGGCATTCTTAAATTAACCACAAATAGTTTATCATCCTCTTTAACTGTCTTGGTTGATCCATCTAGTAACCAAAATATCAAATCTTGATATAAGGATGATGACACATGTAAGTTAGTGTGTGTCTATTCTTGTCAAAGCAAGTTGTTATAACTTATCTTTGCTTCTACCATAAAGAAAGTTGCATTGAAGGTTTTGGACCATATAGTTAGATCCACATGTAATACCCTTATAATGTCTTTTATGTCTCTTATAAAATCTCATATAACCATTTTTTATAGGATCACGACTGCCTTGTTATGACTAACTTTAGTGATAAAAAACCAAGTCATAATGTTAAGTGAGGCTCCATTATCAACAAAAACTCTTTATGCCGGTACATTATTGAGATTTATCGTGATGTACAGAGGATTTAAATGGCGACTCATAGCCAATACTAGCTTAAGAAATGTATGCCCAAACTATTGATCAACCACTAGCTTTGACTAATCAATTTTAAAAATCTTTATCTTTTCTACTATATTGTCTTCATATTCATTATCTAAATAAGATAGTTGGCTAATATGGTGAGGTGGCTACCATGTTTATGGATGCAAACCTTTATGGTCACTCAGTTCTAATTAAGAAAGTATTTTCAAGTCTTCATCCTTTAGAGCATTCTATTGATCTAGTTATTGCATTAATACTGAGAAATTTGGTTGTTTTTCTTTCTGTTATTGTTTATTGATGCGATTCAAACTACACCAAAAAATCCATTACATGTGCCAGTTAGGCCTATTATAAGGTCAAGAGCTTAAAAGGTTAAAAAGACACTCAATGAGTTCATTCAAGATATTTGAGTCTTATTTCCTATAAGACTTATGGATTTAAGTTATTTTTTTTTTATAATGTACAGTTTTATATTAACAAGTATAATTCTCAATTCGACTATTGGATTGAGCTATAATTTTACCATAATTTTCAATATGACCATTGGATCGGGTCTTGTGACAAGGTACAAAAGCTACTATACAAGAATTATATTAGTTTTCTATTTTATTTAGAACTCTTTTATTATTTTTTAAAAATTGCTTAGGATGTTTTTACCTATTATAAACAAGGATATGTAGCTTGTATTTAGGTTTTATTTTTAGGACAAACTTTGATTTCTAAATGATTTATTGTGTGATTGTGAGATGATTCTTTTAATTTGGTTCTTCATGGAACTAACTTATCAAAGAATTAATCAAGCTTTATGGCATTTTTTATACCTCGTTCGTGTCTCTTTATAGGCATTGGGTGGGAGTTTGGTTACTTAAAGTCTTGGTACCTTGGTATAAGTTATCATTATATCAAGCTCAATCACAAGCCTAAACTTAACTTTCTTGGGAATGATCGATTTGATAATGGGTTTCTAGATCCTTATATCCATGGGGTTTACATAAGTTGATATCAGAGCAAGGATCTAAAATTAGATTTTATCTATCTATCTATCTATCTATCTAGTTTAGTTTATATCTTAAGTCTAGTTTTTTTTTTTTGTTAGGTCTTTAATTTCATTTTTACTATAGTTCTTGTGTCTTAAGTTTCAACTTGTTTTCTAGTTTAGCTTAATGTTATTTGTACTTTGAATTATATATATATATATATATATATATATATATATATATATATATATATAAAGAAGATCAAAATCACAAAATCAAATAAATATGTCTTTCAAATACGAGTTAACATCCAATGATGATTAAAGTTCTCAAAGGATTCATTACATGTGCCAATTAGGCCTATTACAAGTTCAAGAGTTAAGAAGGTTAAAGAGGCATTTAATGAATTGATTCAAGATATTTAAGCCTTATTTCTTATAAGACTTATAAATTCAACTTATTTTCCTACTTATACGCAAAGTGGGCTTATTTTTTCAAATGTATCGTTTTATGCTAACATGTATATTGATCTTTACCTCTTTGAAAATTGCAAAAGTTTTAGAATTGTGATTCACTTTCCTTTGATTAGTTATGGCATGAGAAAACAAAAGTATTGATAGGGAATCAGTCTTTTCTTTGCAATGTTCAGGTTCGACCTCTTCCTTACCCTTAAAGATTGATTCATTATTTTTTTTACAAGGTTTAAGAATAGGTTTTTCAATAGCCTTACCACTACAAAGAGTCATTACTGATTTGACTTGATCATGTGTTGGTTGCTTGAGCTGCCCACACTTTAGTGTATTGTCCTTTTATATTTTACTATGGTTGATAAGGAAATTTACTTTTCTCCTGACAACTAAAAGCAAATATGAATTTTTCAAGAGTTTTTTTTTTCAAATTTGCAATAGTTTGAGCATTTTGAGCATTGATTGACTCTCTTTTCAATGAATGAATGCAATGTTTCCTTAAGATTTCTTTTAGGAGGGAAAACATAAAGAGGTATATATCCTTAAGAACTTTTAAAATTATGATGTGTTTGAAAGGGTGGTTGTGAAGTTTATGCATTATTGTTATTACTCTTCCAGCTAAAATTTGGATGATTTCTCCGACTATGATTGTACGTTTATGAGTATGGATTAGGATTTTACCTTTGGAAACTATTTAAAGCATTGACTTATTCATGAAGACATTCCATGAAAGATGGAAAAATTAGACAATTATTGGTTGAGTGTTCATTAGTTTCACAGATTTGATACACAACTTCATGAACAAATTTTAATTGACCACTCTTTTGCAATTCTAATACCTCAACTTTTCTAGCTAAAGATGCAAATTTAGCTTGAAGGTCATGATATTCCCTAAGGTTGTAGATGCCTTCATTTGATATATAGGGCTACGTTTTACTCGTTTCCTCACAAGTGCCTTCATAACAGAGGTGCTGGTTTTCCATGTGGTAAGCTATGAGAGAATTAAGTATTTATTGTGCCAAAGATTGTACACTACGAATCAAGACTCACCTCTTAACAAGAAAGGTATTAAGATTGATTAAGATAGCAATTATAACACATGTTAATAGCAAACTTTCTTGAATTTAAACATTAAAGTCCATGTTGAATTTGTACTATATTTATTCTTACACCATTAGTGTAACCTTTTTACCTTGAAAAAAATAAACTTAACTAAATATAGTTAAGAAGAAAAACATAAATAAACAAGATAAGAACATAGTAATGATATAATTACTAAGCGTAATAAAACAAATTATAAGCATAAACAAGAGATTAATGAGAATATAACATGAATAAAATTCAAAGAAAAATGCAAATAAAGAAAGCAAGAGCATGGATCTTGATTTGAAAACCAAGTTGTCTTAATGTATGAAAAAGGCCTCCCTTTATAAGCTAAAATTTAAAACTATTGATATGGTGGCTAATAATTGATTTGATGGATGTACAAAATGTCAGTTGTAACATCATTATTTATACAAATGGTCTGCTTGAAAGCTATAGATATTTGTCTTAGTTTTCCACCAAAAAAAAAAAGAATAGGCTTATTGGGCTTCTAAGACTCTAGATATGGGCTGAACACCGAATAATGTCTAAGAAGCAAGACAAAAACTTATCTTTTGTCGCTAAGATTTGAACTTAAAAACGACAATATTGAGTCTTAGGCTCTTCATGAATGTTTTAGGCCCAAATCTTAGCTTTCCATGAAGCTAAACTACATCTAAATTCGAGGTTGGTAACTTTTAAAAAGTTAGTGGTATTCCAATTTGAATAGAACTAGCCCAACTATGATTTATTCTCAAAGTCTAGCCCTCTCTTTATCTCTTCACTTAAATTATAATTTCAATAATTAAACACAACAATCAGTTTCTAAATTGTGAGGTATTTCTATTTTACAAACCTGCATTTAAAACAGAACATTTACTATAAATTAAAGATATATTATATTATCAAACTTGTTATTATAAAATATGTTTAAGTTAGGGAATTTAATGATATTTTAAGTGTAATATGATTATATAAAACCTTAATAGAGATTCACTTTTAAGTACTTATCATTAAGCATGAAAGACCTTATAGATTTGAATGATTAAATGAATGTGGGGAAGGAAGAGTTACTTTGATTTCTTTTTTGGTAAAAAGTCTAAGGATTAGGTATTATGTGTTGTGGTTTTTATACATATATACTACTCATTTACTGTTGGGGTGTCCTTGAGAATTTGATAGGAAGGCTAAACATTATGGGTTTAAGGAAATATCCTCTTAAAAAAAAATGGAAATTTTTTTACACTTATACCATTGTCACTTAGACAGGTTTATATAGATCAAATAAGACTGAAGAAGGAAGTTGAAAGTTTAGAATAACCATGTAAGGAAAAATGAAAATCATGGGAGCCTTGAGAGAATAGTTTTGTCCAAGATGAAAAGAAAAGGGTTTCAACTGAGAGATGAGAGAAAAAAAGAGGATAGAAAAACAAAAGGGTAAAGAAAGAAGAGTGTGTGAAAAAAAATAAATAAAGAAACATGTTAGTGTTTATACAAAAGAAAGTGAGATTAAGACTGCTTATTTTTTTTTACATGTTTATAATTTTATTTGCATATAAGAAGACATATTTTAACACTAATAAACTTGATCCTTGTATTCCTATGTTTTTCTTATTGCATGCTTTTGAGGGTATTTGTTTTTATGAGGTTCTTATTGGGTTGCCATCTATTACGAGAATTAAGCATCAAATTGATCTCGTGCCAAGAGTAACAATACCTAATCAGCCAGCCTATATAAGTGATCTCAATGAAACGAAGGAACTTTAAAGGCAAATGGAGAAGCTAATGTCAAAGGGTTACATAAGAGAAAACATGAATCCATGTGTAGTTCCCGTGTTCTTAGTACCAAAAAGGATAGGACTTAGAGACCGTGTGTTGATTATCGTGCAATCAATAATATTATAGTAAAGTATAAACATCCAATTCCTAGACTTCATAATATGTTAGATGAATTGCATTGATCCTATGCATTTTCTAAAATTGATTTGAAAAATGGATATCATCAAATTAGAATGAAAGAGGGAGATGAATGAAAAATTACCTTTAAAACAAAGTATGTTTTGAATTGGTAGTGAGTTATTCCTTTTGAACCCATTAATGCACCTAATACTTTCATGAGATTAATAAAACATATTTTATGCAATTTTATAGGTAGATTTATTATGGTTTATATTGATGAAATATTGATTTATAGCAAGAATATGGATGAACATGTTAAACATTTAAGGAATATATTGGATTTTTTGTAGAAAAATGTCTATATGCTAATATGAAAAGTATAACTTTTGCATAGAGAAAATTATCTTTCTTGGATATATTGTTAGTGCAAAGGAATTGAAATGGATGAGAAAAAGGTAATATCCATCCAAGAATGTCCTACACCTAAGTCAATCATAGAAGTAAGAAGTTTTCATAGTTTGACTGGTTTTTATAGGAGATTTGTTAAAAAAATCAGCACTTTAGCCACACCTTTAACTGAGATTGTTAAAAACTTAATAAGATTTAAATGGGGTCAAGAGCAAAAGCAGGCATTTAACTTGTTCAAAGAGAAATTGATTTCAACTCTATTATTATAATTACCTGATTTTATAAAAAAAAAATTGAGATTAAATGTAATGCCTTGGGAATAGGTATTGGATCTGTTTTAATACAAGAAAATAACTCATAACTTATTTTAGCAAAAAGCTCAATGGTGAAACATTGAATTATCCTACTTCTAATAAAGAGCTTTACGCTTTGGTGAGGTATTAAAGATTTAACACTATTACTTGTGGCCTAAGGAATTCATGATCCATTCAGATCATGAATCATTAAAACAAATGAAGGGCTAAATGAAGTTAAATCATAAGTATGCTAAATGAGTTGAGTTCATATAAACATTCTCATATGTGATAAAATACAAGAAATGTAAGGAAAATATAGTAGTTGATATACTATCATGAAGATATAAACTTCTTTCAAGTTTAAATGCTAAATTAGTATGATTTGAGTATATGGAAGATTTATATATTGATGATGATTTTTTGGCCAAGTATATGAAGCTTGTGAGAATTCAAGATTTGATAAAATTTTTGGGTTGATGGGTATTCATTTAAGGAAAAAACATTGTGTGTACCTACTATTTTTATACATGAATTGATTGTTCATGATGCTCATGGGGGCAGATTAATGAGATATTTTGGGGTTCGTAGAAATGTTGTTAATCATGATGTTAAAATTTTTACCTACTTTTGGAAGGTTTTGTAAGGTAAGTTAGAAACAAAATTTTTATTTTCTACTACTTGTCATCCATAAATAAATGGTCAAACTAAAATTGTTAATAGAACTTTGACTACATTGTTAAGAACTACCATTCAAAAGAATTTGAAGAATTAGAAAGATTGTGTGCTGTTTTTTGAATTCATATATAATAAGAATGTGCATTTTACGACTGATTATTCATATTTTGAAATTATTTATAGCTTTCGTTTAACTCCTTTAGATTTGATTCATTTATTTATTGATGAAAGGGATAGTCTTGAATTAAATGGAAAAACACATGTAGTGAAGACTCTTCATGAGAATGTATAGTGGCAAATACAGAAAAAGAATGAGCAACATGCATTCAAAACTAATAAAGGCCGAAAAAGAGTTGTCATTGAACCAGGTGATTGGATTTGGGTGCATATGCATAATGAGAGGTTTCCTGAATATAAAAGATCTAAGTTGATGTCATGAGGAGATGGTCCATTCCAAATCCTTAAAAGAACTAATGATGATAACTATAAAGTAGGTCTACCAGGTGAGTATGGTGTTGCTGCTACTTTTTATATTTCTAATCTTTTTTTGTTTGATGTAGGTGATGACTCAAGGTTAGATCCTTTTGAGGAGAGAGGGGATGATGCAATTCAAACTACACTAAAAGATCCATTAAAAGTTTCACATGGGTTAATTACAAAGTCAAAGGCAAAAAAAGCTTCAAGAAGTATTCAATAGACTTATTTAAAGTATTTGGGCCAAGGTGAAATTGAAGGAGGCTACATCTTTAACAAGTGATGATTAGATCTTAGTCAATTTAATCTATATAAATGAGAGGCATGATCCATCTACTAAATGAGCTAGTTAATTTCGGTAGTTAGAGGCTTATTTTTCTTAATGCAGAATTTTATTCTAACAAGCATAATTCTTTATTCGACTATTGGATCAAGCTGAAAATTTATCTAAAGATTCTAGAGGCCTTGTTTTATATTGGGTTAAATTTCAGGCCAATTAGACATCGCGAAAGCCTTTCGATTAGGTCTAGAAGTTACTAAGCAAGAATTGTATTAGTTTCCTAATTAATTTAGGATTTTTTTTCTATTTTATTTAGAACTCTTTTATTGTTTTTTTTTTAGAATTATTTAGGATGATTTTACTTATTATAAATAGGGTTATTTAGTTTGTATTTAGGTTTCTTTGAACAAGCTTTGATTTCAAAATAATCTATTATGTGTGTGAGAGGAAATTCTCTTATTTTAGTTCTTCATTGAACTACTCTGATTATCAAAGAATTAACCAAGCTTAATTGTGTCTTTCATACTTCTCGTTCGCGTCTCTTTATAGGTGTTTGGTAGGGGTTTGATTTCTATAGTCTTGGTGTCTTAGTACAAGTTATCAAGCTCAATCACAAGCCCGCATTTAACTTTCCTGAAAAGGTCAATTTGACTGTAGGCTTCTGGATCTTTATATCCATGAAGTTTACATAATTTAGAATACCTAATTTACCCCCTTTTAAGTTCTTTGGGTTGACATTTTATTTTATACACTATTTTAAAAGTTGCCCATACTCATGTTTGTGTTAGTGTACATGCCTTGTAGTCAATTCGTTGGTTAAACGTATGATTGACTTTGTTCATGTAAATATATTTAATTTATTAATAAAGATTTATTTATCTTTAATATTTATCGAATATTTGATTAATGAATCAAGTATTTAATTAATGAATCTAGAGTAAAGATAAAGTTCATAGAATAAAAATGCTTTGCAAAAAAAATTATAAAATTATTATAATTATGATATTCCTATTGCATTAAAGCATTTGTCCTAAATGTTCCTGGTCAATGCTCAATTAAGACTAAATATTAATTAGAGTTATAAGACTAATACATATTATGTTCTTTCCTTTATAAAAAGGAAGAAAATGTTTTTATAAGCTGAGGTATGAGGGATACCTACAATTAATATATAAGTGCTTATTAGATCACATGTACAATGAATTGACCAGCATGATAATTCTATATAAAGATATCACTTGTGTCTATGGAAAGACTCACGTGACGGTTTTGTAACTGATCATTAGACTTAAGATCACTAAGTTATCTTATATAAGGAATTTTATATTTTGATTATGCTATATATTGTCCTAATCAAAGGTAACAAACAAACAAATATAAATAAAAAAATAAACTATATGAAGATATTTGTGTAATCAAAAGAGGATTCATCACCTAAATGAATTAGAAAAATATTTTATCTGTTGTCAAATTGTATTTGATTATAAATCCTTGCGCAAGATAGAATGAGATTTGAAAAGAATTTCAAATCTTATTTAAAGAATCAATAACTATGGTATTGAGAACAAACATGATTTGATAGAGTAGATACACTTCATGCTATAATGTCTAAATTAGAACATTGTTGATGAATGAATAATAATTACACTAAGAAATTAATGATCATTAAAAGGTTAAGTGAAACCATTTATGACTTTCCTAATATTTGGGAATCATGATAGACTGTTAGACATTGTAGTTGATCTTCAAATATAAATCAATCAATTATTGAATTGATAATAAATGAATTTGTTTAATTTATTTAATCATATTTTATTTAAGGTTGCTATTTATATTTGAGTCAACTTATTAGGGAACCTAATAAATCACACACGTAAGAACTATTGGTTAGAGATTAAAATGTGATGATTAATCAAGTGTGATTTGATTATAAATAAATTTTAGAAATTAAGGACTAAAGTGTAATTTATACAGAGAATTACAATTCTAGACTTAGAAAAATCCAGTAGGGACTTTATTGAATAAATTTTTAAAATTATGATATTATTCAGGTGGCAGATTGATATTTTACCTTTTATAGAGTTTTCAGGTTTCCTTATAAATAAAATGTTATACATTTTATTTTTGTATAACAAGTAGTATATGGTACAAAAACTATGTAAGTTATAGAACACCTGGAAAACATAAAAGAAAAGAGCTAGTACTCAAAGGTATAGCAATTCCTCTTTTCTAAAAGGGTTTAGGAGATTTCTGATAGGTGGTTCGTGTGGATTACTGTTAGAGGCCGGGTACTTGAATGACTTATGGTTTGCAACAACTCAACATTGAAGCAATTATTCGAAGCCAAAAAAAACATTTGATCTTCAAGTAATATTCGTATAAACTCTAAACAATTCTAGATCTTTCTAACGGAATCTTTGAAACTCCTAAAAAAATTTTAATTTATTATTTTCATTGCATAATTATGTTTTAGAAAACCCATCGGTTAATATCTTATATCTTATGCTATCTTTTTCTTATTTGAACTTAGAAAATTGAAGAGATGTCCTTCTAGGAATTCCTTACAAATGAAGTTGCATGAGAGGAAAGAACAAGCAATGAAGGATGTGAAGTTGAAAATCTCAAATGTCATTGAAACAATCCGATATCACCACACAATATGCCAAACAAACCTTAAAAAAGGGGGAAAAATAAAATAAAATGGAAGAATAACAAGAAGTTGAGCATATATAGGTAAGATGTACAATTTCTTTGGACTTCAGGGCTTAATTTGCTTCCCGTGGGCCTCCTTGATATCATTTCTAAGCAACTTGACTGCTTTCTCAAACTCATTGAAATTGGTAACGGCTTCGTTGAGCTGGCTTTGGTGTGAACTTGGAGACTGGAAGCGAATTCGAATTTCCATGAATTTTTCCCAATAATTCATGGCTTCTTTCCTGTGGTATTCTAACATTATATAAATGATGGCCTGCAAGAGCAGTGTTTTATAAACATTCACAATTACGGGTATTAATATACAATACTGCAAAATATAATCCAATAAGTTTCGATCATTTCTTGTCCCAGTGATCATTGAATACTTGAATTACATTAGTTGATAGTTTTTGTTTTTTTAAAAAAGAAAGCAGTCCACTATATATTAGTAGATAACATAACTTATTTGATACTATAAACTATTGGTAGTTGATACGCTATTTAAGTCTAAAAGAATTTTCGTTTTAATTAAAGGCATATATTATGATAGAGAATAATATAAAGTTATTTTCAGTCCTATTTGTTAATTTAAGCTTCGAAGATTTATGGACTAGTTGATTATTTAGATATAATTGTTCTTCCCCAAATTTATCTGCAATTCTCTTTTATAATGCATGTTTGTCATGAGGGTTGTGAAAAAGATGTCCTCACCTTATATAGAGGACGTCTTGCGTCAGAAATTTCTTCATGACTCAGGCATTCGCAGGCTAAAGCCTTCTCGAATTCTCCCTAGAGAGATGCGTAAATACATCAATACTACACTGATTAGTTTATGTAATATATATATATATATAATTAGCGAGTACGAGGAATGAATGAATTAAGCAGCACCTGGTAGATGTGCATTTCGACAAGCAACATTTCAATCTCATAAGCTACATGTGATTTCCCTTCCTTTCGAGCACTTTTCAGTTGTGTTTCCAGTATTCCCACCGCAACTGCTTCTTTTCCACTCATTTCCAGCCTTGCAACAGTGCTCTAGTCACATGTAATGGGGAAACCTTAAAGATACTGGTAAGCCGTGCCTTGAACAAAAATTGAAGACTCGGATAGCAAAAATATCATTAAATTAACGGAGAAGCCTAACCTGTAGCTTTACGAAATCAGGATGTTCTTCTATCAGTAAATCCTGTAACTCAATTTCAGCTGATTTAAGTGACGCTTCATCTGCTCGAGCACGATGATAATCAATCACTCTCTCCAAGGCCAGTTTCCCTCCATGGAGAACTCCTACAGACATCGATCTTGTAAACACAGCGTGAACCTTCTTTTTTTGCTTCTTACATGAACGTTTTGCATAAGCCCATCCGATGTAAACGCTGGCAAAAATTACAGTTGCCGTCGCCGCCATTGCTCCATATTTATTCCTTACAGTGATGCTGTTAAAGAAATTCTCTGAGTGTACGTATAGGTTTCTCTTCAGGGAAAAGTTGAAAACAGGCATTGTTATCAATTTATGGTTTTGCTACTGCCTGTGGGAAAGAAAATCTTTCCTAACGATGCATATGCTAGTGGAATTGCTTCCAATCCGGGAAGTGGTGATGCAAATGATATGAGATAATTCATAAAGGTGAATACTGAGAGGAAAAAAACAATAACAAAAGCTTGGTTGAGAAGAACAAATTATTCTTATTTCTTCCTTGTTAGGTGGGTAAAGAAAGTTGCACGCGTACACAAGTGCCATTGAGAACCAGGACAAAATGTATACCTCTCCTCCATATGAAGGAACAAATATTACCTATATCAATGTGAATGTTCTTGGCAAATTCTTATCTTTCAAGTTATGCCTCACCAGTTAAATATCTACCAGCCTGATAATTATGCTTCGTCAGCTAAATACTTGCAACGTCTGACAATTATGACTCAGAGATGCCTTCCTTGCACAACTTGAGTACTTTCATTATTCTCAGTTATTTCCTTTTAAAGCTCAACCAGCAAAGGATGTTTTCTGAAACTCTTAAAACGCAAACCATCATGGCATCAATGCTTTGCGTTGGCAATGGAAACCCACTTTCAATGCTTGTATGCATACCTTCCACTGTCAGCATTATTCCTCGGAGGACTAAACCTCATTTAAGCCTTGTCTCTAGTTCTCCTTCGCTTACAAGTTGCTATACACGCCACAAACTTGGGCATCTCTTCCGTCCTGTAATTTGCGCATCATCAGACAGGTCTCCAACACCTTCAAGAAATGAAAACAATTGCGACAACAAAATTGTGAAAGCCGCAGTGGGGGCATCTGTAGCTTTGGCTTGTGCTCTTGGTATAATTGGTGGTAACTTCAGAATGTATCCTAAAGCCATTGCAGGTCCTAGGGAATTATATCAGAAAGCTCCTCAAGTAGAAGAACATCCATCATCACTTGCGAAGCTGGCACTCGAATCATTCCTGGATGTGACATCGGACCTGGCTTCTACCGATGCAGTGAGCCCAATTGCAACTTTTGATCCGCCTCCAAATCCTTCAATAGAACAGGTTAAAGAGATCAAGGTTCTCTTCTCCAACACCCTTAAATGCTAATCTTCCATATTACATTAACTTTTTTATTTAAAAAATGAAACTTCTACTGATATCCATACCAAATAATTAGGTCAATATCGGTTCTTACTACACCTTCAATTTAATGAAAAATGATCAACCAAAATAGTTTATTTATGGTATTTTTCCTCCTCAATTGCACGCAAGTCCTATTCGATAGAAAGTAGTTTATTTTAATATAGTGAAACACAATTTTGCATGACTATTTTTCCTACTCAAAAAGTTCTTTTGCAACTAATTTTTTTCTATTATCTCGAACAAAGAGAGAGAGAAGATGTGAGCAATAGTTTTTACACCCGGTTCAAGGTCCGGGTTCCGGGTTCCGGGTTTTGACCAGGTCACTGGAGTCAATTCTTTTAAAAAAAAATCAAAATGACATTGTTTTAGTAAAAAACAAAAATCAACAGGTTACAACCGAGTTTTTGACCGGGTCTTGTCAAGTCAACCCGCCGGGTCAGTCGGGTTACACTGGGTTTTTCCTTCCCTTGTTTTTTTTCAACCCATCCCGGTTACAACCCCGGGTCGGACGGGTCCCGGGCCGACCCGCCGGGCCGGGCCGGGTGTTAAAACTATGGCAATGACAGAAGCCAAAACCGTAAACCGGCTGAAACTAAAAAAAAAGGCGCCGATTTGCTGAATGGAAGTACAAGAACATACTTTAGACCATGAATATCCAGCACAATAAATATATCAAATTCTAGCTAGGCTCAAAATCCGTTCTGTTCTCTGTTTTTTATATTCTATTTTTAAGAGGCACTGAATTTTCTTGGATAGGCTAAAAGGTTAAATTTGTTATCCACAAAATGTTTTGCAGAAGCATGCAGTGCGTCTTATGATATATGGGGAAGCTGAAGAAGCAGTGTGGTATCTGCAAGAAGCATTTGAGAAGTATAAGAACGATCCTGAGCCTGCATACAATGTGGAAATGGCATTAGTGGAAATTCTCATTTATCAGGTACAACTTCCAAAATGCATGCAAATGTTTGGGTGCTAACTTTCATCAAAATGAATGCAAAGGTCGACAATCTTGGCATATATGCTCATTTCTTCCTATCTAGTTAAAGAAATAAAATAACAAGGTAACCTACCACTGCTCATCACATATAGATTCAAATCTGTAGAATCAATAAACCTCAACTTCTCATAATTGGCTTTGTAAAATTAAGAAAAATATAGCTCTCAGAATCTTGAAAAGTAGTTTTTACTGGTTGCATAATCAAGTATTTATTTCTTCCTTCAATTTACTGCTGACCTCCTAGCTAGTGAGTAATCGATCTGTTAATCTATGTTATGTTATGCAGCACAAATACGAACGTGCTTTGAATTGCAACTGCCTCAACCATGATGATCAACTCGGCCCTTCAGATGCCCGGGTTTTCCTTTACAAGGTCGTTAAACCCCGAGTTCGAATTAACACAATCATCTATCAGAAATTCTATGATAATCAAGGCCTAATCATTTCCGAATGAATATTTCTGAATTTTCTTTCAAAAAGAATTCTTATACATTAGCTTACACGTACAGTTTTGAACTTGTAAAACACATACTTTTTTACGAACTTACTCTGCAGCCTTGATACTTCAGATTTTAGCATGATAACTAGATGCAATCTTTTTTCTCCTATTTGTACAGGCTATAATATATACCATGTTGGATTTCAACGAGGATGCAAGGATATGGTGGGAAAGATACATGTATGCTGTTGAATGAGGATTTCTGGCCTGCAAGATAAATTTTCCATGTAATCAAAGAGGGACAACCATTGGCATCATCATATCAATATGTGCGAAAATATATATTTTAATTAACTAGATCATTTGCTCACACGACCATGATTGCCCACATAACATTTCATCTCCTACCTAATGAGGAGCAGCCATGGGGATCGTGTAGCCATGTTCTTTTCGAGGCAAGAAAAAAACATTTTGGAACGATTTACCGCTTTGAGAAAATACTTGAATAATGGACCCATCCATTCTTTGTACGGAGAACAATTTTATGAAACTATGAGACTGAGAACAAAGACATCAATCTGACCTAAAATAACGGATACAACCGAAGATTCTATCATCAAACTAGGAACCATGATGTGACAAAGCACCCTCTGGAAATTGCTTTGTAGCATAATAAAGGTTAACCCACTTCTAAAATTTCATTCCCATTATCCCAGCAATTGGCTTCCTAGTTCAGAAAAAAAAATTTCTCAAGAAAAATAAAAACAACAAGAAACGAGAATTGCAATTTTATCCTTTAATGTCCTATATACACCTAAATCATTGTCAATATTATATTTTGACAGCTCCAGCCTAGTAGCAATTTTTTTTTCCTGATTTTAACCCTTGAACTGTAAAGCATTTTGAGTGACATTAATGTTATATTACATCTGATTTAGACATTAAATACCATATACCAGTTAGACGTTTTCTTAAAAAACCAAAACTATATATATAAAAAATAATTTTCCATGGGATAATTTTTTTTTTTATGATAGTTTTATCATATTGTAAATGATGTTCTATCATAATATTTGTCTGGAGGTTGATTGTAAAACTTTTTTGACCAATTTTTAATAATCATTTAATATTTTATTAGGGGCCATGTGTAAGTCATACGCAAAGATGGATGAAATGTTACAAAAACAGTGTCAACACTCTATAGTTCAAATGCTTTTACAAAATATAAGTCAAAGATATATATCAATTAAAATAACAACTAATAAGAAAGGTAAAACTAGCCAGTATTTATACCTAACCCAAATCTGAAGAAAACGTAATTTAAACTTCATTCTAGGCCGAGCCTAGAATGAACCATGGTTCAATATCAAAACACCATAACAATGGCTTTAAAGCTCTTGCATCTACAGTAGTCCTAGTTCTTTAATTTTTCTGCATTTTGTGTGCGGATGATTTCATTTTAATTTTCAAATGGTATGTATAATTAATTATATATCATTAAGCACTATAAAGTCTAAAGCTTTCTGTTAATGCTTAAAACTTTGTTAATGTACTGAACTAATTCTATATCAAATTCTTTTATAAGAATAATAATATCAATACAAAGAAATATACATCTCGATCGTAAAAAGTATAATCCAGTTTGTGATATTATGAATTGTATCTCACCACCCTCTGTAGTGAAATAATGTCTCTTTCTTTATAAAATTGTACAAAGGACGTATAAATTTGTAAGTAATATATCCATATAGAGGCATACCTTTCTTTTCTTCCCATCTATGCTTGTACATTTTATTTGTCTTTTGCTTCTTCATCTTCTTGTTTTTTTTTTTTTTTTTTGGTGCATTACACATCCCAAACTTTTTATATCCCATCCGCTTCTACATTTGTGGTTGTACAGAGTAAAGGTAAAAGAAGTTTGTTTTTAATGATAATGATGCCTATATATGCATATACACTAAGAGTTTTCCTCAACCAATAGAGGTGTGTTGACTATTAAAGGTAAAAGAACTAAGATTTAAGATAATAATTTGAAATTTAAATTTGATAAATAGGCTCAATCTCCACTTTTAAAATGTAACTGTTGGACCTAAAGGATAATGAGCAAGTGATAGGGATAAACATGTTCAAAATCATTTTAATTAAAATGAGTTTAAAGGTTACCACTCACATTTTATGAATATATGTTGAATTATATTGATCCAGCCTAAATCTGCTCGCATTATCAAAGAAATGTGTGCCAAAAAACAAGAACACAAGCATAAATTAACACACATTAATATAAATATATAAAATTTAAATTCAACAACAAACAAATATTTACAATTAAGATTAATGCTAAGGTTTTACAAAATATTTACATTTATAATTTTAAAAACAATATTATCACTATAACTGTTTTCATTTTCTGAAGGCGATTAATTGAATAGATGGAAGAGTAGCTTGGAAGAATGTTAAGGATACCCTCAAACTCGCAAGTTTAAATTCACAAGAAAAGGAAAACAAAATTTATTATTATTACTTTTTCTTTCTTTATACAAAATCACGAGAGAGAAGAAAATAGGATATCTTGAAAATATTTTTTTTTAACCCAATAATGTCATGTATTAAGTAATTTTATTATTTTAGAATTGCATCTTATGACACTACCTAGTGATATTATATTTGTCATAGGTAGGATGGACAAACAATGAAATTATTAATACATAATAAAATTACGAGGAGAAAACAAATTTTGAAAATATTTTAAATCTAATAATGTAATGTATATTTTATTATTTACTTACTATCCTTACCCTATAACATTGGCTAATGATGGTACATCTACCATGGGTAGAGGATCAATGAACAAAAAATTATTAATATAAAACAAAATTACAAGAACAAACAATAAAATTATTAATCTCTTGAAAATCTTGTAGCTAGGTATAATAATGTACCGTATTATGTGATTTTATTATTTATTAATCTTATTGTATAACATTGTGTAATGATGGTATATCAATCATAGAAAGAGGATTAATAAATAATAAAGTTATTAATGTGTGACAACATTGCAAGGAAAATTTTTTTAAAAAAATAAAATTCAATAATGTAATATATTAAGTAATTTTATTATTTTTTAATTTCATCCTATGACACTGCTTAATCATGATACATTTTTCATAGGTAAAGAATTAGTGAAAAATAAAATTATTAGTACATGGTATATTAAATCATTACCAAGCAACACAAGAAGTCAAAAACAACATCAACATAATGTAACAATTAAAAAGAACAAATCGAAAACTAAATACACTCACACATAACATAACAATTTCGAAACAATATCAACACACTAATAAAAATGTTAAATTATAATGAATAAAAATATAACAACTAAAAAATTACATCAACACATCAATTTAAAAATAACATGATGACAACTGAAGACTTATATGGTCGTTAACTTCAGGGCCCGTGAGATTAGTCGAGGAGTGCACAAGCTGACCTGAACACTCATGTTAATTAAAAAAAAATAACATCAACACACATTAAATTTATTATTCAGACCAAACAATTACATTTTGAATAAACCTAAATCAATTATGACCCTTCCAACCCTATCATATGGTGTTGATTTCTTTCCTTATTTCACCCTAAAATTAAATTTATCTGCAGCTTCACAAAAGGATGTTAACTCCAACGCTTCTAATTTTCACAATTATTCACAATAATACGCTATACAAAATAAATCATAAAAAATAACCAATATTTATCACAAAAATTCAACAATATGTTATAATTGATCTGCTCTGGAACTTGGATTGGTCGGACGGAGACATGACAACTACCCTAAGCCACCTTATGTGCTTCTTATCTGTTACGAATCTCTGGGGTTCTTGTCGGCTGATTCTACTCCACAAGGATCGGCCGACATGCAATTGGGCCATTACTTTTGTCGTCAAGACTTCACATTGTTATCTCTTTTGTGACCCCTAACGTAGCAGACAACTAGGGTGAAGCTTGGAACTGTTCAGATAAAGTGAATATATTTTCTAGTTTCGATTTTAAAATCATCTAGAAACTGATTTACTTTGTGTTTTACCTTCAATCAAATAGAAATTAATAGAAACTCCAGGATTTAGAGAAATTGTGAGCAAATTTTGATGATAATAGGCCAGCAAAGTAGAGCAAGAAATGCCGAAATGTTAAATAATAAACACGTTTATGAACAAGTTGGAGGGGCGTGGATGAAATTATGAAAACTTGATGGATCGGGATCAGCAATTTAGAGGGAAATAAGGACTAGATTGTGTATAGCAAAATGGAATGACATGGGCCACTCTCGGAAAAGCATGCAAGCTCGCATTAGGACATTGTCACCTGAAGGCCACGTGCAAGGAATTCCCTTGTCCGCTGCAGGCTGCAGCAGTGCATGCCGTCTAGTGGATGCATATGAGGTTAGCAATTAAAGGCATGTGGTTAATATGGCGAAGCAGGCAGGCACCCAATAGGCGAGCCACGACTGGGTCAAGAGCACGTGATGGGCTTAGCCCATTCCCTGCTTTTATTTATTTAGAGCCTAATAAATCTTAGTGCATGTGTCCCATATGATTTCATTTAACCTCGGTTTGGGGCTTCTTCTCTGCAGCAATATTTGGGTTCTACTGGAAATCTGGTAAATTTAATTTCCCAGTTTTTCAACATATCATTGCATTTCTTTTGATTTGATGTCACGTGAAGTACTGACATCGGTATGCGCTTTCCGATGTCTTTTTGTTTTCTGATTTGTTGCTTTTAAACTTAAATTTTTTTTTCAATAGCTTTCCTATGTTTTTATTATTGTTTTTATTTATTAAAATGATAGTAAAAAAACATAGAAAAGCAATTAAATAAAGAAATATTTTAATTGCACTACATAGAAAGAATGCATTTCATAATATAAGAAAAAGAACAAATAAAAAAAATAAAAAAAAAAACCAATAAAAAAATAACCATTCAAAAATAAGATTAAGAGAATATAAAAAAAATCCACGCATTGGGCCTGATCTAGGTGGCCCAGCTTGTATGAGCTTAAAAAATCTAGGTATATGGACCTTTTATCCTAGGTCCACATGCCTAAGTTGATTCTTTGTTTTATTATTTTTTATTAAGAGGTATCCAATTATCCTTGTTTTTTGAAAAAAAATAAATTGCTCTCAAGCGTCATTTAACGATAATGATAATTGTGAATGGTGCAAAAAAAATACATAAACTAAAATATAAGTATATTTTAGATTAAATATAAATTATGCTTGGTCTCATTCAACAATTTAAATCTTTAAATCAAAATTAATAGTTATTTAATATAATATTATAATTTTAATAATCAAATAATGTTTAAATTTTAAGTTTAAAGAACTTTTATATAAAAAGAAAAGGAGAAAGTAAATTCCACCCCTTTTCCTCTTTTATTTTAAATAATTTCATTAATATTAAATAATTTACAAATCAATAGTTATTTATATACTGCATCTGGGAAAATTATAAGTTGTTGTTTGGAAAATTAAGCTACAATACCAACACTATAAGATGGTCTTCCAAGTAACCATTATTCCTTTTCAATGATTCGGATGAAAATATTAAAAACAAATCTTTGAAATTCTCAAATTTGAGTTGCCTATGTCAGGAAATTTTTAGCGTATTTTCTAGTAGATAAAATTTTAATAATAAATTACAAGTTAAATGCATTTGCTCTTGGATTGTGGCCTGTGGAGTGCTACTAGCAGTGAAATAACACCACCTCTTTCTTTGCACTTCTAGTGATAAATCATGTCCTTGGCATGTGATATGTTGTAGGTTGAATTATTATTTTTTAAAATGTGAGAACAAATATCAAGACATTTTCAGTGTATTTTCTAGTAAATAAAATTTTAAGAATAAATTAACAAAAGAATAGGACACGTTTCCAGCTTTGTAGATGATGAAGTAAAGAGTTCAGTGTTTTATTTTCGAAACCGACATCCTAAAAGCTTTTGATTGAGTTGTTTAGGAGTTTATGATACAACTCATTGCGCATGTGGGTTCAGATTGAAATGGAAAAATTAGATTTATCAATGTAACTCCATTTCTAGAATTTCTATCTTAATTAATGGGTCTCCATCTTCAAAGTTTGTGTAGCTACTAAAGGTATTAGGCTAGGTGATTGTAAATGTCAAATGATTGGGTTTGATTAGTGAAAGATGATTTGCGCTGATGAAGTAGAATTTGTTTAGATTGTTAGTTTATCTAAATGATATAAAGAATTAGTCTAGTTTATCTTATAGGATATATCATCATTATTTATGTAATTATCTCGTTTATTTGGATAAATTATATAGAAAATTCATATAGATTTTATCAAAAGAGGATAAATATAAGTTATCTGAAAATAAATACAAGTTATCCAAAAATTATGAAGAAATGTTTATTAAAAGTTAGAAAAGTGTTGTTATTAAACACAACTAGCAGTCTGTTAAGGATATAACAGATTATAAAGCTTGAAGATAATGTTTATTAAAGATTCTTATCCTTATTACATGGATATATGTATACAAGGGAAAGCAGCACTTGCAGCAGAGGAAGCGTGCCCAATAAGATAAGGAGTTATATAGAGTTTCACATCATATACTCTTGACATACAAATGAAGTGTAAAGAAAATTCTCAAAGGGAATTATTTATTGAAGAGTTGGAGAGCCTACAAACTCATATGGGGAGGTTTTTTGTGTTAACTGTTAGCAACTGGATGTTCCAATTAACATGACAATAGTTTTGAAGATTGTTAGATATTTTGGCAAGCTACCGCGATAGAAGAAAAACACAATATTTGTCTTGACAAGTAAGGTAGTATAAATACAAAGGATTTGTAGGGAAAAAAAATACTCCTCTTGTTATCTTTTAAACCAGTGAAAGTTATCTATCATAGATTTGACTGCCCCAAAAAAGTATTTTATCTTTGAAAAGTTCTTCAAGAGGTTTTTCCTTCATAACCAAAAAAATTGTTCATTTAAGTTTTCCTCACTTATATTTATTTGGTTATTGATAAGTGATAATAGTTTCTTCTTAACATACAAGGAACAAAAACATGAATTTCTATATAAAAAAAAAATGTCCACATTTTAAATAAATATTTACAAGCACATACTAATGTGGAAAGAAGAAAATATAGTTTTATGAAATGAGATCGACACTAAAATGAAACCAATAAAAATAAAATAAAAAAATACATAGGTGAATAGTAACCTACTTCTATAAATATTGTTTTACATACATATCCACATAAAAAAAAGGTAAGAATGCATTTTTATAAAACAAATCTAATGTGAATGTTAAGTGAATAGAAATAAAATAAAACTAAAATAAAATAAAAATACAAGAATCAATTGTGTCCATATAAATAGTAACATAAAAGAATAAATTAAAAGGGAAAAGGGTGTTAAAACAGTACAAAATATTGTATATCATGACTCATGTGCATTGTGAGTTAGAGTAGTAAAATTGAGCTGACATCTAGGATAGTTATGGTTTTTGGATTTTAAATACATAATTAATTTACTTAACCCTTAATATAAAAAAAACCATTAACTTTAGTCTAGGGTTGTTTTTGTCTTTTCATCTTGATTGTTTTTTTCTTTTTATATATAGTTAAGTGGCATTAAATTATAACAAAAACTAAAAAAGGTTAATGTCTCTTGCCTAAACACATATTATTATGGATTGGAGCAGTGTAATGATAGAATTGTCCTTGCCATATAAATCTTCTAAGCATGCCTTTTTCATGGGATATATTTGGCATTGAAAAAATGATTGGGGACAAAATAGTTCGTTCAGGTTTTTTAGACTACAATATAAATATTGATTTACCCTTCAGGGCATAAAATTTTAACCTTTAGGTCGGGAGTTTCTTTTGTCTTTTCAAAAAAAAAAAACAGTTGAGATACAATCATGTCCTTGAGGGGGGGAATATGCGTGTTGAGGGGCTTCTCCATCTTTTCCTTTAATTGAAACAGTTCAAATATGAAATTACCTTTGGGGTTCAACAAAAACAAGGCTGCATGTAGGGGTGTTTTCGTCATTTTCATATGGTTTTATTGTAAATATTATGTGGGGTCAGGGGTAATTGGGTATTTGTATGTATATAAATTATTATTATTTATATTCAAAACGGTTGACGCTTGCTTATAACGTGCCAACGGGTGGGCATCACCCGCACCATACAGGTGGTGTTATGACCTTAAAATGGAACCGAACGCTGTCTTACGGGGTGACGTTCAAAGCGCCTCGCCAACCTAGGCACATTGGCAATGCGCGTGTGCTGAAGTGGCCAATGAAAGAGCTCTGACTAGGGGGTTTTCCCTCCCTCCCACTCTCCCCTCTCTCCTCCTAGAAAATCATGCTGCCTATTGCAAAAAAACAAGAAGGTTTGGCATGGTTTCCAGACCCAAGATCGCTTGGGTCTGATATGGTTACCTGACCCAAGGTGTTTGGGTCTATCATTTTGCTAGATCCAAGGCACCTGGACTTGGCGCTAACCAAGTCCATAGTGCTTAGACTTGGCAGGCTACAAAGTCTAAAGTAACGTGAATCTGACATATTTGTCAGACTCAAGTGTCTGGCTTCCTAGGCTCATAAGCGTCTGGCCTGGTTATTTTTTTTATATATTTTTTTAATTTTTTATTTTTTAAAAAATAATGCATTAGTTGTGTATATTTTTTCAAATAAATTTGTGGTTTATGTTTTAATTAGATTGTGCTTATTTTTAAATGATATTGAAGGTATTTAGTTTTTAGAGAAGAATGTATGATTCATTTGTGGTTTTTTTTCTTAATTATATATATATTAAGTTGTTTTTTTGAATATTGATTTTTTATAGGATTTTTAAAAAGTCCAGGCTGCATTGTTTTTTTTAATTATTATTCATGTGTATGTCAGCCATGCATTGCTTTTTTTAAAAAAATATTGTTCAATGAATTTTATATGGGTTTGGCATGGTTGTCAGCCCAAGATCACTTAAGTCTAGCATAGTGTTCACAAATCTAACTTTCAACTGTCATTACCATAATGATTTATATTGTTTTTTACTCTGCCCGCAACAACGCGTTGTTGCTGCGGGCCATCTATTTAGTATAAATGAAATTGAGGAAGGGGTTTTATTATACCTCTACTCACAAAACACTATTCATTTGAATAGTTCTTTGTCTTTTTTTTTTCTTTGATTTTTTTCAATGAATGTTTTTTTTTCTATTTTATCTTTTAATATTAGATTTGTTTTTTTTATTGAGTTATCATACTCTTATGACACATTACGAGTTTGACGGATTAAACCGGTTAACTCAAGATTTTTTTCTTAATTAACTTTTTTTTTCAATTTTATCATTTAATATTGAGTTGATTGAGAATTATGCTCCATGATTAGTTTTGTTTTTGTTTTCTATTATATTATTTTAGCCTCATTACTCAGGAACAATGATCAATGAGTTAATCCGAGTAGACTCGATTTGTTTTTGTGTCATTTTTTTAATTGATTTTTTTTTAATTTCATCATTCAACACTTGGTTGGTAAGGAAATGAGCTTCATAATTTTTTTTTCTTTCTATAAGGATATTTTAGTCTCATGATTAAAGTCATGGGTTTTGACATGTTAACCTCAATTAAATAGAGTTGTTTTTTTTTTTTTTGCTTTCTTTCTAAGAGGTTATCTTGGTCTCATGACCGTATTCATGAGTTCTTCAACATGTATTTTCCTTTTATTCGGTTGTCCGCGACTCAAGACCTGGGTCGTAAGTTTGGCAAGTTAACCTAATTGACTCAATTATTTGACTTTTTTTTAATTGATTTTTTTCTTCTAATTTCATCTTTCAATATTGTGTTTGATTGAAAATTAGGTTTCATGATTTTTTTCAGTTTACTTTTCATAAGGTTATCTCGGTCTCATAACCCGGTAATAATACTTAACAAATTAACTCGGAATAACTTGATTCATTTTTTATATCATTTCTTTAATTATAATTTTTTATATATAAATTTCATTGTTCAACATTGGGTTCGACAAGGGAGATTGAAAATTGAGCTTCATAATTTATTTTGATTTGCTATTGGGTTATTTTAGCCTCATGACCAAAGTCATGAATTTAACAGGTTAACTCTAGTTAAATCAAGTCATTTTTTATTTTCTTTCTATGAAGTTATCTTAGTCTGATGACCCAATTCATAAGTTTGGCGGATTGACTCGGGTCGTTTTTTATGTTATTTTTTAAATTAATTTTTTAATTACATCGTTCAACATTGAGCTAATTGAGAATTGAAATTCATAATTTGTTTCTATTTGCTTTCCATAGGGTTATCTCAGTCTTATAATCTGGGTCATAGATTTGATATGTTAACTCATGTCACTTTTTCAAGTCCTTTTTTAATTGTTTTTTTTTTCAATTTCATCATTCAACATTGGATCAATTGAAAATTAGACTTCATAATTTATTTTGATTTATTTTTTATAGGGTTATCGTAATGTTATAACTCGAGTCATATAAGTAACATGTTAACTCGGGTTGACTCAAGTCAATCTAATATGTTGTTATCTTAATATTAAAAAAATTGTTATTTTTTTATCAAACTATGTTTTTACAGGTTGTATAAATTGTTTTCGAATCCACAAAATCAACTAGGATATATCAAGTCACCTCTTATATAATTTAATTTTTTTTACATTAAAAAAAATTAATCTACTCCACAGCGGTTAAATCATCTAAGTATATTGCTATTTTAATTCAAAATCAGAGACCCATCAGTATAGTTGTTGCACGGAAGGTGGGGGAGCACATGATTATGCAAGGAATGTCCTACAAAGCTGTCATTGTATGCTTTATCGACTCTCGGATTGCAGGGAAACAACATCACGCATGCCAAAGTCTCCGATTAATGTGTGTAACCCGATCCAGGGTTGACCCGGCTAAGAAATTAGATCTTGGATTATATAAATTGACTCGGATCAACTTAAATCAACTTGAAAAGATTAAAAAAAAATATTTGAAATTAAAAAACAATTCATGTGAATATAAACTATACGTGTTATAAATAATGAAGTTTGAAAAATTATTTAAAAAGGTTTTTTATCCTATTTTAAAAAGATACTATATTAGTATATTATCCTTTTAAGTTGAAGTAATTAAACCAAAAAGGTTTTTTTATCCCACATTGAAAAAACATAACTTTTTTTTCTTGTGAATATAGAGTATATATATTATAGGACTCCAAATCTCACATTGAAAAAATAATTTTTTTTCTTGTGAACATAGAGTATATAGATTAAAGGGTTTCAAATTTCACATTGAAAAAATAAAACATTCTTCTATTATTTATATAATGAACTTTGAAAAGGGTTAATAATCAACTAAAATATATATATAAAAAAAATATCTGGCTAGGAGAAAAAACACATTTAAAAAGAAGAAGAAGAAAGGGTCTCAACTGGGTTTTGCCGGGTCACGGTTCAACTCAACGGATCAACCGGGTTTTTACTCATTCTAGTCTTTTGCTTTACCTGAACCTGTTCAACCACCGAGTCAATCGGATTCCAAGTTAACTTGTCAAACCGGTCCGGGTTTAATATCTATTACATTCTCACACCTCTAAATTAACAACAGACAGCCTCTTAATTTATCTTTTAATTATAAATTATTCTCTTTGTCCAAAAAAAGTCTTACTGCACTTTTTCACATTAGATTAAAAAAATACACTAAATATTATGTTTATTTGTACACTTTTTGTTGTATTTATTAAATTAAAACTAATTGAATAATTTTTTTTTAAAAGAGATAAAATAGTACATTTTGATTTAATTTATTAAAATTTAAATTAAAGCTATATATTTTGAGATATATAAATGAATACAAAAAGTCTTTTTTTTTTGTCAAATGCATAGTCAATTTGATTGGATAAGGATTTAATTAGTTGCATTGTTTTTTCCTTTCTTGAAAAAGGTTTTTCTTTCATGGGTTATCATGGTTTTTTTTTTTTTTTTTTATCTATTTGTTACTTTCTTTTTATAATCTATATAAAATTAAATCAACTTATTTGATCCAATTGGTGTATAACTTGAGTTACAAATTTTTCTCTCTCTTTTAGAACATGCTTATAACACTAGAGTATCATTTTTTAATGAAAAAAATATGATCCGGCTCCATGAAAGACCCAAATTATTTATAAAAAAAGAAGTGTTTGGGGGCACTTAGCAGTATTTCTTACTAAACAATTTTAGACCCACGACATAGCACGGGTTAACATCTAGTGTTAAATATTTTTGAATTTGAATAGTAAATTGCCAAAACCTACTATAAAAGAAGAAAAGAAAGAAAGATTTGTTTATCTTAGGAATGATTCAGAATGAGAGATGAGCTGTTATGGTGACAACTGATGGTGAGGAAGGCAACGATGTTGGTGGTGGTGTGGTTTTTAAGTAGTTTTTTTTTTTTAGTTTAACGTGGGTGTCCGGGCCAGCTTGCGGGCATCTCTACTAATCCCACGGGTCCTGAAGTTAACGACCATGTAAGCCTCCAATGATCGTCATATGAGCAACCACAGGGCTCGAACCTGAAACCACAGAGGGAATAAACATTTTGATCTCAAGTTCTTACCACTGAACCACCACCAAGTTTTTAAGTAGTTTTTTTTCTATAACTTCATGTTGCTTTCTCTCACTGATTTTCTATTAAATACTCGCAACAAGTAATATAGTGTATAAAAAAAGTTATTGGTTAGTTGCCTCATACTGCACACTGAACATTCCCAAATATAACAAGTGTCATCATTTCAACATATTAGGCCTGTCAACATACCCTCATGGGTTTGCAACTATTTTATGTATGCCAAAATCTCTCACACCATATAAAGAATACGAGCTTCGTGAAATTTTGACGGGTGTAGTTTGACTGGTCATGTTTTAAGTTTGTTTTTTAGAGATTACTAATTTGAGTCCTACAAACCTCAGGGTCATTAAAAGCTTACATAGTCGTTAATTTCAGGGCCCATAAAATTTATTAAGGTACACACAAACTACCTCAAATATCCACATTAATAATAAAAAAAAATTATGAGCTTCACGAATTAGTTTCACTTGGCAGATTTTAGGAGCTCCTAACCTTCCATCATTTAACTAGTGTTGCTGTAAACAAGAAAATCATCTAGAAAAATAAATACACATTTATCTAACACAGATAGTAAATATATCATTCATCAATCGGATAAAAATAGCAGTGCTTTAGTAATTTTAAAAGACATTATAACTATTTATACAACTCATATTTTATATTAATTTTTTTTTTAATGTGTCTTCTTCATTTATCCTTGATAGTAACGTGATTTCAAGTCTAATTTACTAAAATAGATAACATGCTCCAAGTAATCAAACAAATCATTAAAATATGAAGAGGTGCATATTCTTCGTGGTGATTTTATTCAAAAACATGATAATTAATACACAAGACAACACAAGAAAACTAGAGATGTGCCTAGCTAGTTGTACTAATCCTTGAGTTAGAAATCTTATACTTGTCACCTCTTCTCCTCAGATTTAAGAATTGATTGGCGATATCAAAGCACTGATAATTAACAAGTATATTTCATGGTGCCCTACTTTATTAGGAGGTATTCTCTAAATATTCAGAGATAAGTACTCTAAGAGGAAGCATTTCAAGTTTTGTTTCTATTTTGGTGTGCGTCTACTAGCGTTCATTACATCCTCAATTCTATGTGAACTTGTTTTGAATCCTAGGATGATATTGAGAGAGAGATAACACAGACTACCATCAATCAACTATATGCTTAGCATGCTAAAACTTTTTTGGATTTTGTATAGGAAAAACACGATAGCCAGCTCCATTCTTGACAAGACATCATATATTATCCCTCCTACGAAAAACTCCATCTCTATCATATAGGTAAGGACTCTTAAACATCATGTGACAAATATTTGACAGTACAATAAAACAACCTCATTCTTAAATTTTTCATTAATTGTATATTCTTCCTTAACACTATCATAGGTGTTTTCCACTCGAGTAGCAACCATTGAGATAGAGGTGGTAGCTAGCTAGCTAGCTACAAATTTTTCAGACCTCACCTTACATGCTTTACTAATCAGTACTCTCTCATCTGACATGCAATTTTCTTATCCTTGGATAGCATATGCATAATAGGAAATCGCTTATTTATCGTTAACAAGCCCAAATTCGATACAATGATCATAATATCTCACTTCTTTCCAAATTAATAGTTGATTTTTTTTTTCTATTTCCCTTCACCTTCTCTCATGCTTGTCATTTTCCCTTCACAACTACAGCGAATTGTGAAGGTTTTCAATCCCATTTTTCCATATCCATGCATGGTCTTAATTACCACTAGCATTATCCATATCTCATACATCGGAAAGTGTTAATTCAGTTAATTTGCAGTGGAAGAACTCAATTTAGCTTTGTAATTCATCAAGGTGTTACATATATATTGACACCTATAAAGCAATTTTCTTTTGAAACTCAATTGTAAACTACTAGAGACTTTGACTGTTTTTATGATGTAGATATATATTGCCACCTTTAATTCAAATAATCATGATAACCAAGTGGATAAAACTGATTCCATAATGAAGTAATTGTGAATTGTACCTATAATGACATTCTATCTTGTATGCACAACCAAGCTTTGATACCAAATACTTGATCTAGAAGCTATGAAACATTTTTTTTTTTTGGATTTCTAGTTAAAACTCTCTGTAACTCTTCGTAATTTAGAATATAATTTATTCATTTAAATTACATCATAACATAAAACTAAGAAATTATTATTAATATTATTATATTATTTTACATAATAACATGAGGACAACCTCAACTCTCCATCCAACTATTTCATCAATGAACAATGACACACAATTTATACTTATGTGAGATTACTATATTTTCTAAATTAATTACATATATAAATCGTTTACATAATATACATTAGATAATACAAGAACCTATGCATGCAACATAAAAAGGTAGGTAGCTCAACGACACTTTATAAACAATTGAGGTATTCAAGGGTAAATACACACATGCTTATAATCAATACCTGCATCATCATTAACATTTTTGTAAGCATATCAAATCTATATCAGTTCCCAACTTAATATATACATATTCATCAACCACTACCGCACACTCATAACAATTCTTTGGCTTACAATCTATTTCTTAGCAACACGATTCTAAGATGGAATTAAAGTAGAACTTGTAATATATAACTAGGTTGATTTCCTGTTGAGGGATGAAGCCATTTGTTTTTCATTGCAAAAAAGGTTGTGGATATTGTTAACTTTTTTTTTAATGAAAAGTTGATGCATGCATTGAATAAAATAAATTGAGAAGATTTATTTATATGTTTAATAAATAATAACAAAAAATGTTAGTTCCACCTAAAAATTAAGTCTAAAAGTTTAGATAAAGATGGATATTAAAATATTTAATTTTATATTGCAAAGAGCTCTTTATTTATTTTTTATTTAGCTATACAACTATAAAACAGTTTTTTTGTTAGAAAAGAAATAATTTAAACTCCATTAAAAAATTTCTAGTATAATTCCTCGTTTTTTTATTAATATATTTTTTCAACAAAAAATATTTTTTTGTCATGGGTTATAAAAAATAAAAATAATTAGAATAGATAAAGATATTTTATTCTCATTCAATATTAATGATTCAATATTAATGAGTAAATTATTATCAAAATTTGAATATTATGCTAACATATAATTATCCATAAAGCAATATATAATATCATCGTAAAAAGTTTTAATCTTCATAAGAACAACATTGTTTTTTACTAGGAGCACATTTTTCTAATTAAAGGAAATGATAATTAAAATAAAGGATTGTTAAAAAATTAAGCTATTTGAAAAAAAAAGTAGAAAACATAAATTTCTCAAATCTCATTTCTATTTATTTATTATGCATCTCTTTATTTTAGTAAAAATATATTTTTAAACTAGAATCACTATTTAAAAGAAACATTTCATAATTTTCAAAACAGGTTAAACAAATCTATATTAAACTAATGTGATTAAATTTTGCATGTGAGTGAAGGTTAAAAAAAGTAAAAAATGTCAAAAATCTATTTACAATTTTTTTTAAAAAAATTAATTTTGTGAATATTCATAAGCAATTTATTATTACTATTATTTTTTTGCATATTATGTGCATAATAATTGAAAAACAATTATTAACATCCTAATGAAAACATGTGACATTATTTAAGAATAATATTAAAATTGAAGGGTACTTCAATTATCATGTTAAATGATTTTTTAAAATTGTAAAAAAAAATTGAAAGGAAGGAAGGAAGTCCAACACTAGACCCAAATAGAATAGAAGCTATTTGTTTACGTGATTGCTTTTGTTTTTTTTAAGCAAACCACAAACACAATTTATTATTTACGAGGCCCAGTCCATTTCGCGATTAAATCGCAACTAAATTCAAAGCAGCTCCGAGCTGCTTTTCTTGTGCAGAGTAAATTTACTCTGCACTGTTTGGCTTAGAAATTACATGTGGCATAGCCTTCTGTCTTATCTTCTAAACACAAGATTTTCTTTATAAAAGTAATGGTGTTCATAACCACTAATATTATACTTTATACATTCATATTTTACTATTAATTACTGTCACATTAAAATGAAAAATATAAAATTGCTCCTAAACAATGCAGAGTGAATTAAATTTACTCGCATTGTTCACGTGAACTTTTTTTAAAAAAACCAGTGCAAAGTGAATTAAATCCACTCGTATTGTTCACGTGAGCAGTAATTTTTTTCTTTAAAAAATTAGTATTTAACATTATTCAATGACACTATATAAATTAGAAGGAGATCGCATGATAGCGTAGCATTTACAGAATTTGATCGTAATCTCAATTTTATTCCTGATGATATTTTACCTGATTTGTTGCACGCTCAAAAAACCATGAAAACTGTAGTCCTTGTCGAATGAATTTTGTATGTAATGGAATTGTAGATAGTTTAATGGAATAATAAAAAATATTTTATATAAAGGTATTATTTATTTTATGGTGTAATAACAGTAGTTAAATTTACAATATTTAAATTTAAAACCATCAAAATATATATAGTTATTTTATAACCTCAATTTAAAAAGCATTATTAACCAAACACATTAAACTATTTTTTGTTCAAACTTAATTTTAACCATAGTTTTAACTAAATATAAATATCAAACTAACTTCAACTAAAAATTTTTTTTATATAAATTTTTTTTTTCAAATCACAACCGCAAAAATTACATAAGACACCAGCAAATGCTTTTGTGCCCGGGGGTTATACCCACACACCTAGCCTTGTTTATATTGTTTTTATATTTTTAAAAGACACATCATCCTCTCTTTAAAAAATATAAACCGAACAATGCATAGCAAATGATGCATCTTCCAACTACCCAGTTTTTGGTTCCTTCAGGTTGCTAAAAAATACCACCATCGGAGTACTGTACTCCTCTCTTTAAAAGAAATTCATTGAACCATTGAACTTCTATCATTTAAAGGAACCTATTGCACTAAAGTCATCATTTTTTGGCATCAGAATCTTGGCCATCGACAAATTTTTCTTCTTCTCCTTTTTTTTTGACCACTTTCTCCATCTTCTCTTAACCTGGGAATGAAAAATGATCGAATGAACTTTTGGACGAAAATGAGAAATATTAACTATTTGGAAATGATCATTTTTTTTTTTGTGTTTTACATTTTTATCCTCCTGTTTTCACGTTTATATTTCCTCTACAATTTTCAATTTTAATTAATGGAATTGGGTCCAAAAAGGATTAAATAAAAAAAAATAACCAAAAGTATGAAGATAAAATTAAATAAGATAAAGATAAAATAAAACTAAAATGTTTCACAGTTTACATGAACAATACTGAAACACCTTAGAGAAATCTCAAATATTTTATTGTTTTGTTAACAAATAAATAATAATTTAAGGAACTAATCCCACACTAAATTGCTGAAACATTATGTTGGCTAAAGCTTAATGAAAGTATCTACAACTTGCTTATTTTTATTTACCTTAACAAAATCAATATTCTCTTCTCGCTGAACCTTCTCTGATCTATTTAAATGATCATGAATTTCAATCGGCATCTTCGAAATAATAGAATGAGCTGATTCATTACATTCCTTTGTCGGTGAAATGATTTTATTGATGTGATTGAGTTATAAACAAAGTTTCATATTAGTCCTTGTATTTTTTTGTGCCCAAATCGGTCCTTATTTGAAAGTTTATTACTCCATTATAAATTTTTTAAATTATAATCTAGTCCTTGTAATGATTTTTTTTATTGTAATTGGATCCTTGCATGATTATTTTTAATCAACTAATGGTTCATTATTTATATATATATATATATATATATATATATATATATATATATATATGCTTGTAATATAATGAGTTATTACAATTAGAATATAGGAATGTAATGAACCATTACATTATATAATTTATTACATCCAACCAAATATACCATGAGTGTTTTGTTTTAACATGAAACACGAGATTTGAAGCCAATCGAACATATAGGCAATAAGTCTTCTTAATCACCACATTCGCGTGCTTCAAAATGCTGTACTCTGTCCGTATTTGATAAGGAAATAGTTGCTTGCTTTTTGCAGTGCTTGCTTTTTGCAGCACCATGAATTGCAGTTGAACCTATGAAAATAGCTAGAAGTTGAACACCTTGACAATGGATCTACAGCCAAATCTACATACGTGAACCCTGACAAAATGAATTTCAGTCCTCTCTTGCAAACCATTCCACGTGTTAAAGTTCCTTACATATACTAAAGGATGCCTGGACTGTGTAGTATTGTAGTAACAGTAGTAATTTTTTTAATATATTAAAATAATTTTTTTATTTTTTATTTTTTTTATATGAACATATTAAAATGTTCTCAAAACACGTGAAAAAAATTAATTTTTTTAAAAAAAGTATATAAAAAGATTAAGTCAAAGGCTTCCATCTATCTCTCTTACTCTCTCTCTCTCTCTCTCTCTTAAGGTTTAAGGATGGCATGCATTGATGGTTTGGAAGGAGAACTTCGAAAATATTATGAAGAAGGAGAAGTTACTCCCTTTTAAATTGCCGGTTTCTATTTAAGAGAGGGGCCGGGTTGCTTTCATTTTTTTCATTACACTTTGGTCCCTCACCTTATAATGCTTTAAAGTTTATCCCTCCTTCCTCTCTTTATAAATTTCATCCTTAATCAATCTTTCGTTCTTTCACTTTCATCCTTTTATAAGTATTACCACTTATGTAAGTTACTTAATATATATTAACTAGTTCATTATTATATGTAATAGTGTTACCCCTTTTTTCTAGTAAAATTTAAACCAGGATTTACTTAAGTAAATGTTCATTTCTTTGGTTAGTTATTCTAAAAAACAGGTGAGCATGGGATTCATCTTTTTGGTTACAAAGGAAACAAATAGTATCAGTGGAGAGGAAGCTGAGGTAATCACGAGTTTTGAGCTTCCCAAGAACACTAAGCCAAATGATAAACATGTACCGAGGTAAAGACCACTGCTCCTAGACAATACTGTGCTTGTCAAAGAACCATCTCAACCCAATAGCTTAAGCTATTAGGTGAGGTCCTAGGATATGATTTATATTATTCTCTAACAGTGCCAGCTGACAGTAGAACCTTTAAGACAGAAGAACTCATGAGCATTAGCAATAAAAGAACCAACCCCTGATACCAATCATGAAGAGTAGCGATAGTCTCAGGAATACCCCCAAGTTGGACTACAAGCTGGTCTTTAAAAGAGCACAACTATTATTAATTTGCTTAGTGTGTGACACTCACCAATTATTTATTTATTTTCTCTAGATGGTTAGATGGTTTGGAGGAGGTTTAGAATGTTAAGTTGTACGTTGTTTCAAAATTTTATAGTTTATTTTTAGACTTTAGTATTTCAATAATTAAATCAATTTATGCTCATAGATTTGTAGTTCATTTGATTTTATTTGACTTTTAAGTTAGGTTATTTAATGTGAGATGATTTATATTAGTTTTAGTTAATTTATAATTCAAGGTATTTTTTTTTAAGGAAGTATTATTTTTATTATAATTTCATGTTACTGTTATTGATTTGCATGAATGAAGCTGTTGATTAATTATTCTCCACGCAGAGGTAAGCTCATTCCGTAGAGACATATGCTTCGATTGTTGGACAATAAAAGAGAATATGAGTCTTTGTTTATAAGGGTTAACATGCCTTCGATAAAATCATCGTGGTCTTGTTATAGGCAGTGTCACTTCCTTGAGAAAAATAATAATAAAGAGTCGATATAGCAATCCTCGACACCATATTATAAAAAAAAGAGGTATCTAGTGACGTGGAAGTTACCCCGTAGTCGTTGAAACGAACAGTGATAATCCAACCTAGCAGCTAGTAATTGAATTCACATTGTTACCAAAGGTATTTGAAGTGTCGGTGATATTATGTTGTATGGTTATTTTTAAAAATTTATTAAAATATTTTTTTTTTATTTTTAATACCTACGTATCAAAAACACTCTTGGAAAATATTAAAAAATTAATTTAATATTTTTTTAAATAAAATATACTCTTGAAACACGTACAAAGACAATGACCACTTCCCTCTCGCAGATCTCTTGAGATGCTTTTCACCATGGAATTGGAGGACGTCTTGAGTCGTTCAGCCACAAGCTCATTGGCAGTGGTTTAGCATCCCGCCTGTTGAATTGTTTTAGCATATTGTTCAAAAAGCTCTTACTTTATGATTGTTATTTCAACCCACAAGAATATTAGATTTACAAGCCACCGAGTTTGTTTTCTAGAGGAGCAAGTAAATTAAATGGCGTTTCAATGGGCGCGCAACTCATTGGTAGTATGGTTGTATGGCTAGTTTTGGAACAAGACTTGGAAAGCGACCAAAATTCAATGGTTTTTTGTTCAGATTATATCTGATATCGTAAATAGTAAATACATTTAGCTTGTTGATCCCTAGGAGTTTTCTCTCTATGACCAAGGAAATTTCATGTATCATGTGTTCTAAATTTTATGTTCATCTTGTAATAATGCTATTGGAGACAAAGCATATATAGATTGTCCACGAAGATATGCATCTAAAGAAAATGACTTTGGAAAATCCTATCTCTTGAAAGATCCTCTTTACCTGTATCTAAACAATCTTTTCCCACCTCACTAGAATTCATCTTGATGCTTTTCCTCTCCTTTTAGGAGTCTGGGGAAGTGGGGTGTTGAATTTTGGTGAAAAGTTGACACAAAAAGCATCTATTAATATGATCTATCATATCATAGCATGCTTAGTTATATTCCGTTCTTCCAACTGACACATACGCACACATATTCGTATACGTAGTATTAATTCTCGACACTGAGGATATTAATTTCCTTGTAGCGTCATGTCAAAAATTTAGATAGCCAAGAACAACATAGCTAGCTAATGCTCGAATAGGCAGGGCCGTTGATGGTGTTGGTCTAAATCTGCTATATATATTTGGTCTTCAAAGAAGAATTGCCCCAACTTAACCCTTTGTTTTAGCATGTAGGTTATGGTGAATTTGGTGCTAAAAAATTAAGGCATTTCTTAAGTGTTCATAGGCGAGTTGCGTAATTCAATTCCTAGTTAATATGGGATATTGCCCGGATCATTTTGGTCTTCCACTTTCGTGAAAGGACAAAAAAATTTGAATATTGAACAAAAACCAATATATCACGACTGTCGTTTTGTGTGTGTCAATTTCGGGATGCAATGGTTCCTTCATTTAAACAGACACAGACACCCAAATTGATGGATTTTATCTAAGTATTATCTACCAACGTAATTAATTTCCTTTAATATTCAATAGAACATAAGAAGATGAGGAATTTGCATTCCATGTCATTCTTCTCCAATGAAATTGCACTGAGGGAGCTGTGAAGATTACGTGATGAATGAATGATCTGGTCACCAATGGTAACACATTGTAATTTCCCCAACACACTCATTAAATAACTTGCATTTTCAGACTCTAAAAACTCTCAAAGATCATATCTCGATCGATCTTTCTGTGCTATACTTTCGGTTTGATATTCTCAACTTGCTAAGATCTTTGAAATCATCGATCCAAAGCTGCCACCGTTGTTCTTTGTATAAAACAACGAAGTTGCCAAAGCTAGATTCAGTTGCATGAGGAGAAGATCAATAATTACCAATTTAATTTTAGATTTTCTTTCTCTATTTTTCGGCAAACTTGTAAATTTTTACTGAAAGGAAACAAAAATATTTCCACCAGGGGTAGGCTATATTACATCTATAATCCAGAAAAATACATGAAAAGATAATTAATTAGTCTGTCTATAAAATTTATATAAAAAGATTTATAAAAGAAGAGGATATCATATGACGATTAGCATTTCTGAAAAACAAAGTTACAAATGTTGAATCGATTTTTTGTTAATCTATATCGATGCCTTCCAATCTATTTCATTCACGTTTCATCGAGAAAAATAAATATGCTGTGCTTGTTCCATTAATTTGGCACCCATCTAGGAAATACATGCTCCTACAGGATTTGGTTTTCAATTTCTTTATTTTTTAAATACATTGAACCAAAAAAAAAAAAATAGAAGAAGAAGAAGAAAAGAAAAGAAAAAACGGGGGGCTAGTTTTATCATACAAGTGGATAAGTGAAAATCTTTGTCTTTAGGATGCATGATTTTCATCTTGACAGTTTGTCGTTACTGATCTGACATTTCATCGACCATTATTTCAAAGTTTGTTTCTTAGAAAGGTCAGTCTTATTATGTTGGTGCCACTGACCATTACCTTAACTCTTATTAATGATATCATGGAGATTTGTCTTACTTGTTTCATAGGTCTTTCTGACATGGTTTCATATGTTTGAGTGTTTCAACTTAACAAGTCTCTTAAACTAATTTTGATGACTTGAAAATAAGCGTACACTGGATTTTTCGCAAGTCCCATAATTCAGTGGGAAGAAGGCCTTTTTTCCAGGGCCTCGGAATATGCTGGTGAATCTTGAAATGAGGTCAAAACAATCAATTTGAGGAGGAGTCTTACGAGTTGTGAGAGCGAAAACAAGGGGAAAAAAAAACTCTGTTCAATAATATTAGTAGGAGGTGATGGGCAAACACTAAATATGATCAAAAGTATTCAGTTCTTTTCTTCCTTTTTTTTCTTTTCATTTTTTTACTTTTCTTCCACTCAAACACTTGATTGCGATGGTTGAGAATGACTTGCATTGCTAAGAAGGATGGCATTTAGCTACAGGTTGTGCACATATATGCTTCTAAAAATGGGCACTCTTTCTTCTAACTTGGAAGATGACATCTGTGCTTCGATATTGTCTAATATATATGAATATCTAGCAGCCTAGCTAGATGCCTACCTAGTTAGGTCCGTAAAAATGGAAATAAGATCATTAAACTTTAGTTTTGTTGACCATCTGATCATGTCAAATTGTCAATGATGAAGCGAAAGCAACTGGAAAAAAAAAATGCCAACTTCAAAAAAAAAAAAAAAAAAGGACTGTAAAACTATACAAATTTGAGTTAGCCATTATTATCAGTTTGAAAGTTAATAGTAGTCTACCATCTAAAAATTAAGTGCCTGTATCCTTTCCTCATTTAAGTGTCTTTTCCCTGTAATTTTTGAAGTTCGTCTTTTGTTCTAGTTACATTTTCCCTATAAAAAAAAATTGAATACAATATATATAGTGAAGATAAAGAAAAAATGATCAATTCTCTTGACACTTGGGGGTATATATTTGTTTCTGCGATTCAATATGTTATTTAAATTTCAAATTATTTTTTACTTAAAAAATATTAAATTAATAATTTTTTAAAAGTTTTTTAATAGTTTTGATATACTTATATTAAAAATAAAAAATTATTATTTTAATATATTTCAATTAAAAAATACTTTTACGTACAAAATCACCCCACGTCAAATTACAAAACACACACTTAGTCCATTGCATAGTGATGCAGCGTACAGTAGGATAATAAAATTCATTAATTCTTTAAAATTCCGGTAACAACACTTAGCAAAGACGAAAGATGAGGAAAGAAATCTTCAGGTGTATAATTTTAATTCAAAGATAACCGATGGCCTCAAACTAACAAAATTGATTGAAGATCTAGTCCACTTTAGTTGACTAAAGATTAAATAGAAAAACCAAAAATAACATTAAAATTAAAATTAATAAAAACAAAGGTAGAAAATAAGAAAATAGATCAATGAGAAAGTTATAATCCTAAAACCAAAGAAATCTGGACATGGTATGCAAGTTGAATTACTAAAATGGCTTGAAGTGGGATAATTGGAGTGGATTTTGATCTCAAAAATGGTTTTTTTGGCAGTTTTGCATTTATGACACCGGAATATCCTCTAATGGTTCTATTAATATTGGGTTACTTGAATTTGGGTTGACAATACAAATAAATAAAGTTCTTGATGTTATTTACTGTCAACTTATGAGACAATTTTAAGTTTGAATTTATATTTTTTTATTGCATGAATTTATTCTATATGATCTTAAATTTTAGAATGTGATCTTTTAAAATTACCCAACCATGCATACATTGAAATTATGTGCATGAAGCACTTGAGGGTTTGGCCTAGTGGTCTTGGTGAGGAATTCCTTACCTTAGCACCCGGGTTCGATCCTCTATGTGCACGTCTGTCACCCTCGCGGTGCCTTACATGCCTACTGGGCTTGCAGGATGTTCAGTAAGTCCGGGGACTAGTCGTGGTGCGCTTAAGCTGGCCCGGTCGACACCCCGAGTTATCAAAAAAAAAATTATATATGTGCATGAAGTTTTGGTTGTTTTAGTTTTTACGCTTTTTATGTGCTTGTTTATATTCTTAACAAGTAAAAAATATGTGTTAGTTATTATTTTTTTAGATTTCTATCAAAATCATTTATTTTTTCCTCAATTTTTTCATTTTGGTTTTCTAGACTTAGCAGGTTGTTCCAAATATATAATGATCATTATACCATGTATTGAGAATCTTTGGTGAAATTTTGAATTGTGAAGTGTTAGTTATTAATTGTCAATATTTTTATCAAAGTCATTTATTTTATCCTCAATTCTATCATTTTAGTTCCTTAAACTTTTAGGGTTCTTCCAAATATATAATGATCATTAAACCATCTATTCAGAATCTTTGGTGAAAATTTGAATTGAGAAATATTTAACTTGTGCTTTTGGTACCATATTTAGTTTTGTATCTCTTTGTGAGTAATAAACTTTTATCCCTTAACTTTGTTTCTCTAAAGTGATGAGTAAATTTGTATCCTTAAAGTGGTGAGTTATTTATATTTGTATCTCTTTGATTTTATACCTTATAGTGGTGAGCATAAACTATCATTCATGCGAGTGAACTATTTCTACTATATATTTTTACCATCCCTGATATCAAGTTAGAACTAGAACTTAGGGTGAGAAGGACATCCATGTTTTTGAAATAGATGAAATGATAAGGCAAATCTAAAAGATCTATGAGTGTCTTGAACAATATGAGAATCGAGATGATGATGATGATGAGAATGACTCTGAAAGTGGTTCTTCTAGTAATAATCATGAGGATGTTAATCCATCAAAGACCAAACAATGATGCTAGTGATGGTTCTTCTTCTCAACATCAAAGAAAAAAGAATAGAAGGCCTCATTAAGATTCTGATGTAAAAGATGATATACTTGAATTCAACAGAAAAATGCAACATAACAAGTTCATTGATTGGCTCCAAACTATTACGAAGGCTTTTGATTTCAAAAAGTATCCTTATGAAAAAAAGTGAAGTTTATTGATCTTAAACTTAGAAAACATGCTTCCGGGCAACAATATGATCAACTCCTAGGAGAAGATGAGAATGGAGCTTAAAAAAAGGTTCTTTCCTTGACACTATCTATAAAAGACCTTTCTTATGTTTTAAAATCTGAAGCATTTTGGACTAACCGTAAAAGAGTATCATATGGAATTTGAATTGTTCATGCTAAGTTATGATATTTTTTTTTTAATTTGGTCTCACTTTTTTATTATTTTTTTGACCTTTTGTTAAATTGATTTTTATTTTTTATTTTACCTTTCAAATCAAAGATCAATTATATTTTGTATTTTAATTTTTATCCTCATTCTTTTAATTGTTATTCTTTATTTTGAATCCCTTTGTATAATTGAAATTCTTTTTTCAATTTCATACTTCAACATTTGATTGAATGAGAATTAGGTTTCATGGTTATTTCAAATATGATGCTTCCGATCTAATAACTTAGGTCATAAGTTTAAGAAGTTAATGTATGTTGGCATTGTTTTTTTTATATAAAAAATAGGCTTTGTGATTTTCATCATTTTATTTTCTATCGGGTTATGCTGATCTCATGACATGGATCGTGGGTTTGATATGATAAACCGGGTTGGTTTGTCCCTGATTACTAAGATTAAAAGTTTGTCATACTAACTCGGGTTGAATCAAACCAACTGTTTTAGGTCCTTTTTACCCAATTTAGTTATTTTGTATTTAATGGTCTAGAAATTAAGTTATATTATTTATCTCCTTTTAAAAAAAAATCTAAGTTATATAATTATCACTTTTTTTTTTAATTTGATCCATATGTTGTTTTTGTCTATTTCCTTATCGTCTAATTAAAATAAAATCAACTTATTTGATCAATTTACGTCTATGACCCACGTTATGGATTTGTCTTCCTTCTTTGAAATGTGTTTGCGGCTGCTACACATTATTTTTTATGCAAAAAAAAAAAGACCCACAACATAGCGTAGGTCTACGACTAGTGAATTACTATTTTGAAAGTTCAATCTTTATGTTTGGAAAATATCATGACAACAATAATGGTGAAAATTATTATTTTAAGTAACATACATAACTATTAAATTCAGCTTGGCATGATGATTCAACCTGGTAACCAATAATTAGAATTTTGAATAGGCTAGAAACAATAATAATGGTGAAAATTGGAATTTCAAGTAACAATAATAGCTATTAAATCCGACCTAGCATGATGATTTGACCTGGTAACTTATCGACTGAGAGCCCAGCCCAAGCAAGATATCATTTAGAATCAACTTGAAGGTTAACCCGATTAAACTTGGGTTGACCTGACTAAACTTGAGTTGGCCTAATTAAATATAAGTGATTTGGTTGACCTAACAAACTTGGATGTAACCTGACCAAGTCAATTTTAAGAATTTTTTTTTATCTCAAAATATTCTTATTTATTTTAAAAAATAAAATAAAATGATGTTCTTTAAAGTTGGAGTAGAAAAATTCCCAACCTCAGCCTTGAATTGGGTTTGATAATTATGATAACAACTTGTAATTTTATCGATATGAACAATAAACTAAACTTTTTAGCATACCCAAACTTAGGTTGTCCTTACAAAGACTTGTATCACCACATCCTTATAGAGTAATTTGAGGTACCATGAATTAATGTGGCAACATGCCACATAACTCCATTAATGGTGAAGAATCCATATACGCTGATTATTATCAATTTTTTCAACCACCTAGAAATAATAACTAAATATTTATTCTAGAATTTAAAAATTAAAAAAAAGGGACCAAACCTTAAAAAAGAAACAAATACAAACAGAACATCCATGAAAAATATAAATATAGGTACTAATATAGATCCATTCACAACCACACCACTAATTCAATCGATCTAAAACTAATGTAGATCGAATCGTTATTCAAACAAAGGAGAAAAAACAAGAAGACAGAAATGGGTGAAGAAGAAAAGATCACAAAAGAAAGCCAAAGGTATTGCCGCTAGTGAAATAACACCAGCGGGAGCAGAGAAATTAAATCTTTTCTGAAGGTTTTTGTTTCATTTTTCTTAAATATATTACGGGTGTTTTTAATTTAAAAATTTATTTTATTGCTATTTATTTTGGTATATTATTATTAGAATATAATTTGATGACATGATTACATGTATTTTTGGGTGCAAAATATAAGTAGCCACTTATTCAACCATTGGTAAACAAGTGAACCGATAATCCGAAGATTCAACAGCTTTATCAGGTAAGATTCTACAATTGGCCGGTCTCACATCTATATAGCTTTAATTGGCACCGACTCATTAGCCTGTTACGGGTCAAAATAATTTTTTTAATATAAAATAATATTCAAGTGTAGCTTTATAAACTTTTAAAATGTAATGCATATTAGATTATTATTTTTAATATTGATATCGTATTATATTGAATGACATGGATCGACTTGGGTTAAATTATCAAATCTAAAAACCTGATTATAAGACTATGATATCTTTATAAAAAGTAAATCAAAATAAATTATGAAGATCAATTTCTAATCAATTTAATAATGAACTATAAAATTAAAAATAAAAATATTAAATTAAAGTGTTTATTGTTTTTTCTTATATATAATTGTGGATGGTAATACATTGTACAATATTAAAAACCAAAAGATTAACTTTCCATATCTAATGAAGTGCCAAAACACTTGATAAGAGATATTTTATAAAATATTTAATTACCCGAGAATTACACACACACACACATGTTAGGACACACTGTTTAGGCGTGTAAAGTGTCGAAATTTTAAGGTAGAAAACAAGTTGGTTATTGTCTCAATCAGTTTGCCCTTTGCAATAACAGGAATTAATGTGGGGTTGATGCCCCTCTTGTAACTGAAAAGGAAAGCAAAGTTCTTTGACGGCTATATAGTCTAGAGGTTCCGGCGTCCCCCCCAATCAGCTTCCTTGTGAACAAATTACATCACAGATTTCAGCTCAATTGAAAACGATATTAAGGGCTACAATTTATTTGACCATTTGAGTTCATTTTCTTGGGAAATGCGTAATAATTACCCATCTAATTATCCCCGACAAATGCCATGCCTCCATATGTATTCATGCTATCCTTAGAAGGACAGCCTTAATCACTGCTGATTAGTTTTTTTATTTATTTAAAATTAATATTTTTGTGTTTTTAGATTATATTGATGTGTTAAAATAAAAATATTTTTTTAAATAAAAGAGAAAATTACTTGAATAGGCGACCCATTAACAATATAATCATTTTATTTATCATACAAGAATTTCTGAATCGTCAATATTTGGCGACAAGTAAAATAAATTCTTTGCTTGTTACGCGATGAACAGAATTTCAGCTTTTCTATTTTATGCTCGATACTTTGGGGACTCTGACTCGGATAAACATGAGACCCTACACGCATCAACCCTCTTCTTCTTTTTTCCTTTTTTTTTTTTTATGTTTTTTCCCCCCTACGAAACGAAGTTATCTATATTTTCATTCCCAGCTCTAAAATAGAAAAAAAAAATGGAAGCATTTTCTTTCCCTCGGTAGCCTAAATGCCAAGCAGACACACAAAGCCAGATGGCTGCTCATTATAGATAGTAACGTTTCTGTCCCTCCTTCCCCCCATCTCACACGCACCCCCCCTCTCTCTCTCTCTGTCATGCATTAGCTTCCTCGCCCATTCGCCCATTTATAGCCATCAGTCGCACCAGCCTCTCTAGTACCTCACCAAGCCAAATTCTTCTCTTCCTTCTGCAGTCTCTTATCTTGCTTGTCTTTTTAGTGTGGAGAAACTAATAACAAGCCATGGTAGTACTTTCCCAACTAGCTCTAGAACCTTTCTCAGTTATCAAAACATGCAAGCCTATAGGCTTGTTTTCCGAGATACCCGTTATAGACTTGACAGACCCTCATGCCAAGACTCTCATAATCAAGGCCTGTGAAGAGTTTGGATTCTTCAAGCTGGTAAATCATGGAGTTCCAATGGAAGTCATGACCAAATTGGAAGCTCTTGCTACCAACTTCTTTAACCTCCCCCAGCCTGAGAAAGACAAGGCTGGACCTCCTAACCCTTTTGGCTACGGAAACAAGAAAATTGGCCCTAATGGTGATGTTGGTTGGGTTGAATATCTCCTCCTTAACACCAACCCTCAAATCTCCTCCCAAAAAACGTCCATTTTTCAGGAAAACCCACAGATTTTCCGGTAAATATATTATACAAGACAGCACCACCCTGTTGCTTAATTTTCTTGCTTTCTTTTCGTGCCTCCTGTTAAACAGGATAAGCTTTTAAAGTAATACATAAAATCCTGAATTATGCTGTTTGTTAAGATTTTATTATATTTAGCATGATAAACAAATTACGGTACTATATATTCTTGTTACTGCTAGCTAGTAAATATTGAAGTTTGGTATTTTCATTTTTTATTTGTGGGAATGGTGTAGCTCTGCTGTTGAAGATTACATACTGGCAGTGAAGAGAATGGCTTTTGAAGTATTGGAATTGATGGCTGATGGGCTGGAGATTGAGTCGAGGAATGTGTTCAGTAGGCTGTTGAGGGATGATAAGAGTGATTCATGTTTCAGGCTAAACCACTACCCACCATGCTCAGAGCTGCAAGCATTGAGTGGTGGAAATTTGATTGGGTTTGGCGAGCACACAGACCCACAGATAATATCTGTTCTAAGATCTAACAACACAAGTGGCCTGCAAATTTGTCTGAAAGAGGGAACTTGGGTTTCAGTCCCCCCTGATCAGACCTCTTTTTTCATCAATGTTGGCGATGCCTTGCAGGTCTGTTTACTTTCTGTTTTTATTCTTTTCTCGTAAGTATGTTTTTTTACTTGTAATTATCACCGTGTCCGTGTTTTGTATTGATGGGATCTCCCTGGACACACCCTCTCTCTCTCTCTCTCTCCACGTCCAGCTACGGCCATTTGGTTTTCCTTTTTTTTTTTTTTTTTTCCTTAAATCGAATCTGGCAAATTACCAAGTAAGTTCAAAATATGCCTTTAAAACTCAATTCTATTCTTGTGGTCCCACCTAACTTACTAGCTTTTTTTTTTTTTTGAGAAAAAAAAAAGAAGAAAGAATTCAGCTGTGGACACAACTCTCACGTATTTTTCTGTCCTTAAACGTCATGCCATTTATACTCTCAAGCACATGTTCACTTCAAAAGTTCTTAATTTCTTTGTTGACTAGTTTTTTGGGCTTGGACGCAGGTGATGACAAATGGAAGGTTTAGGAGTGTCAAGCACAGGGTTTTGGCTGATCCCCTGAAACCAAGGATTTCCATGATTTTCTTCGGTGGTCCACCTTTAAGTGAAAAGATAGCACCTTTACCCTCCTTAATGGCAGAAAGAGAAGGAAGCTTATACAAGGAGTTCACATGGTTTGAATACAAAAGGTCCGCATACAAGTCAAGGCTAGCTGATTACAGACTTGGGCTCTTTGAGAAAACTGCAGGCCAATGATGTGGTCACTTCGTATTTTAGTAAAAATTAGGGTTTCGCGAAAACTCAAAATTAATAGGTGTGAAAACTTTACCCAACTAGCCACAGATGGAAAGCAAATAGGCTCTTCGTTACTCTTCTTCATGACTTCTTACCCCCCCCTTTTTTTTTTTTAACTTTCTCGTTTAAATGTATCGACAATCACTCTTCTATCATTAATGCATTTTATCATCATGTCATGATGTATAAAGTTATGCCAACTTTTCTCAGATTCCACTTCAGAACATTTCTTTTTATCCAAAACTATAAGATTTTACCAGCTGGGGGCTTCCCCACTTTTCTGGTCAGATTGCCCATTGTTATTACTTTCCACCATTATCTTAAAAAATATCCCCATCACATCAAACCATGAATAAGAAGAGTTTTGGGAAGTTTGGCGTTTGACACAGTGATGGTAATCATGCTGATGCAAAGCCACAATGGGCCACCTTGACTCATGAGAAGCATGGCTACAATTACTAGGCTATAAAACTTATGGTTCCCATTTCTATAATTCATTGTCTATCGTTCTCATTAGGAGAAGAAAAATAAAGCTAGGGCAACGTATCATCTATCCTGACAGTTACTTGGAGGGATGAAGAGAATGAAACGGAGGAAATCTTAGCTTTAATCCCTACCATTGCCTCTAGATAAACAAAATGTAAGAACAATCTACTGTAGACATAAATGCTCCCAATGTAAGCACGTGATTTCACTCTCAAAAACAATAATAAAGTGCAAGCAAATTAATACTAGGACGATAATTTCCGAAATGACACCATTATTTCTAATTCTGGCACTTCTGGCCAGGAGTATCATTGAAGTAAATCCATATCAAGCTCATGGTTTTCAGGGAAGCCCCCACACAAGTAAGAGGGTGCTTATTAAATTCTGAAAGGGAAAGGTCTTAAAAGAGTCAAGTCGCCCTTCCAAATGGTTTGTAGTGACCATCCGAGTGCAATTCGCTATATATCTCAGTCTCGAACCTTTTTCTGACTCGATATTTCGTCACCATTAGTTCACCATCAGGAGATGGCACTTTATCTCTCATTCATATACTGCTCAAAATCATCAAATCATACATACATACATAAATACCTGCCTACTTACATACATAAATGAAAGGACATTATGAAAGTAGCTTTCCAGTGCTGTATGTAAGACCTCTTCTGTTGTTCGGTCTCCTAACAGCAAATATCAACATAGATAATGAAGCACTTCGCTTTTGAAGTAAACAGAGGTCCATTTATGAGGTCCACGCACAACATTTAATGTCACGTTGCATCTTATGTGGTCACACAAGAATGCATTTCTAGAAGTGACAACGTTAATATTCAGTGAAATACATTCAAACTTTCAATCAAGCACTTAATTTGATGTGGATGAAAACGAGGAACTGCTTCCAGTAAATAACAGAACATCCATATCAACATTTTTTACAACATCTCTTACCTGTAAATATTCAGTGGTCATCGCCACAATCTCATCCCGTGAATAAGACATCTCTCTTGTTCTCCTCTTAAAAGAGAATGGATTGTGCAACCCAATATAGATGAGGAATGTCATACTAAACCACTGTCAAAACTAACACAACACTATAACACAATATCTCATTTATATCATAAATTAAATAATATCAAACACCTATGATATATATCTCTTAATAATATTAAAGAGGTATGCATGATCTCTCACCTTTTGCATATGTGCTCGTAGCTATGATATATCATGTTCATCGAAAAACCATTTCAACTCAAAACATTGAGTTATTGAGCAAGAACCTAATAAAGCGTTATGTTAACTCACTAATAATATATCTTATGTTAAAACCCTTATATTAAAATTTATATAGACCAACAAATATCTTGTGCTGGAAATTTTAATTAAAATAATTATGGTTAGTAGAATTTGAACTTGTTATCGTTCGATCATTAAATCTTTATTACCATGTCAAATAACTATTTTAATGTAAAAATTGAAGTTATTGGATGAGGACTTAATTGGCACAAGGGTAATTGAACAACCACTACTAGAATATTTAAATTTATTGATAAAATTTTCTTTCGGTATTTGTGGTCTGTCAGTAATAATTTTACAGATGAATTTATTGACAGAAAAAGCCTGCCAAAAAAAACTTTACCAACTACATTTTGTCAGTACTTCAATCACTAAATATAACATATCACCAAACAAAAAAATTGTATGTCATTTCATCAGTGTTTTGTTTTTGTCTGTCGGTATGTTCGTGAATGAATTTGATATATAACCGTCAAACAAACTGTCTGTTATTTTTTCGATAAGTAAACATTCAAACTTTCAATCAAGCACTTTGATGTGGATGAAAATGAGGAACTGCTTCCAGTAAATAACAGAACATCCATATCAACATTTTTTACAACATCTCTTACCTGTAGTTAAGATTAGAGAGATAGTCTTTTGTATAATTGTGATGATGATTGATAAACCAACCATCCCTTTGTATTTATACCTTTAGGGTTGTATACAATACAATGGTGGAATGTGCTACACATGATAACTATCCTATATATAATGTATTTACATATATGTGGACTCTTTCCTTAATACACCTCGTCAAGCTGAAGGTGGAGATTCCACCCGAAGCTTGGATCTAAAATAAACAAATGAGACTGGAGGGAGAGGCTTGGTAAGAACATCCGCAAGTTGATCCTTTGACGAGATGAACCGTACCTGAATTTCTCTCTTAGCAACACGATCACGGACAAAATGATAATAAACTTCAACATGTTTAGTACGAGCGTGGAACACCGGATTGGCAGATAAGAAAGTGGCCCCTAAGTTATCACACCATAACGTAGTCATGGACGAAGTGGAAATCCGAAGTTCTGCCAATAAAGAACGAATCCATAAAATTTCAGTAGTACCATCAGCTAAGGCTTTGTATTCTGCTTCTGTAGAGGATCTAGCAACAGTGCGTTGTTTCCCGGATTTCCATGAGATAGGTGTAGAACCAAGGTATACAAGATAACCACCTGTTGATTTTCGATCATCAATACTACCTGCCCAATCAGCATCTGTGAAACCATGAAGAGTCAAAAGAGAGTCTCGAGTAATGTGCAGACCATAGGTTGTTGTAGCCTGCAGGTAACAGAGGATGCGTTTAACAGCAGCCCAATGATGATCAGTAGGGGCATGCATAAATTGACATACTTTGTTGACTGCATAGCAGATATCAGGTCGAGTGAAAGTAAGATATTGCAGTGCTCCAACAATCTGTCGATACCATGTCGGATCAGAGTGAGGAGTACCAGGCACAATTCCTAGTTTAGAGGAGGTAGACAAAGGAGTATCAACCGGTTTGCAGGAAGCCATACCTGGTTGGATAATATCGAGTGCATACTTGTGTTGACTTAACAAGATAGTCATAGCTGTAGATTTAACTTCAATGCCCAAGAAGAAATTAACAGAACCCAAATCTCGAAGCTTAAATTCTGTTTATAGTACAGTAATCAGTCTATGAAGCAAGGCTGAGTTACTCCCGGTCAGTAAAATATCATCCACATACACAAGTAGATAAATCATGGCACCATTGAGAGAGAGAATAAACAGAGAAGTGTCAACCTTGGATGCCTGAAATCCAATGGAAATGAGGAACTCGCTCAACCGTTGTACCAAGCTCGAGGTGCTTGTTTCAAGCCATACAAAGATTTATGAAGATGACACACATGAGATGACATAACAGAATTAGCAAACCCTGGTGGTTGTGCCATATATACCTCCTCTTGAAGAATGCCATTCAAGAAAGCATTATGAACATCCAACTGGTGAATATTCCAACCATACGAGACAGCAATAGTGAGCACAAGACGTACCGTTGTAGGCTTAACCATTGGGCTAAACGTCTCCAAATAATCAATCCCCTCTTGCTGAGAAAAGCCGCGGGCAACCAACCGTGCTTTATATCGGTCAATCCGACCATCGACGTGGCGTTTAATCTTGTAAACCCACCTACTACCAATCACATTCATAGATGGATGAGACGGCACCAATGACCAAGTATGATTAGAGTAAAGTGCCTGGATTTCCTCCTGCATGGCATTATACCAAACCAAATACCTGTTGGCATCCTTAAAAGACAACGGCTCCTGTTGAGGTAACGTTGTAACCCGTGAGGGAGTTGCAACACTGAAGTTAACATCCTTTGGTGGACGTGGTCGAAGCACCATAAGATGGAGGCGGGCTGGCTGGGAGGAGTTGTTATCAACACTGGCCGGTATCTGCTTAAGCTGGAATTTCGACAAATCAACACATAGATTAATTCTATGAGAGGAATCAGAGGAAGAACCTGATGAGGAGCTCAATATATGTGCAGGCCGTGGGGTAGAACCAGTTGTAGAATCTGCTGGAGTCACCGCCATAACAGGGGAACCAGCAAGAGAAGAACCAGGGGAGCTGGCAGGAGCGATCTGAACCTGTACTGCATGCGAGGGTGGTGAATCTGAATCTGTACCTACAACATGATCATGATAATAACATGCAAATAATGGTAAGGGAGCCAAATAAGATGTAGGTGGTGAGGGGGGTAACGGTGGAAGGGCTGAAGATGGTGGCTTTGGATGATATAAAGTAACCGGTATAGTGGTGGCAGTAGGATTTGTAGGTGGCACTACAATCTGTTCAGATTTACCAAGAGGGAAAACATGTTCATGAAACCGGACATGACGAGCAAGATAAATACGTTTGGATGTCAAGTCAAGACATCGATAACCTAAATGAGAGTTACTATATCCTAGAAAAACACAAGCAAATGAATGAAAATCTAACTTATGAGTATTGTATGGACGAAGGAATGGAAAACAAAGACACCCAAACGTACGAAGAAAAGCATAATCAGGAGATGATTTTAAAAGACATTCGAAAGGACTCTTATAATTAAGAACCGGAGTTTGCATGCGATTAATCAAGTAAACAGAGCTTTCAAAGGCATAACTCCAATATTTATGGGGAGCGTGACATTGCCCAAGAAGGGTAAGTCCAGTTTTGACAATATGTCTATGACGACGTTCAACCATGCCATTTTGTTCATGGGTGTGCGGGCAGATCACACTGTGATGAATACCTGTTGTTTTAAAATACGTATTGAGTTTTCGGTATTCACCCCACCAATCTGTTTGAACAGATTTTATTTTTAAAGAAAATTGACGCTCAACGAGCGCTTGAAACTAATGAAAAATATTGAAAACATCAGACTTAGCAACCATCGGATAAACCAGATAAACTTTGTATGGGCATCCATAAAAATAACAAAATAGCGAAAACCGTCTGATGATAACATAGGAGAGGGACCCCAAACATCACTAAAAATTAAATCAAGAGGAGCTAGAGTTTGCTGACCCGTAGTTTTTAGAGTCAGACGACACGACTTGCCTAGAGGACACGCAGGACAATTAAAATTAAAACATTTTGTCGTACATGACACTTTTTTATTGTTCCCCAACAAATGCAAAATGCGTGGGCTTGGATGCCCAAGTCGACGATGCCAGATATCAGCGGAAGTAGAGAGACATGTAGATGAGAAAGCCTGAGGCAATGACATGGCAGATGACTCGGACAGAACATATAGACCATCTTTACTCTGACCGGAAAGAAGCACTTCCTTTGTCATTAGGTCCTTAATATAAAATAAACAGGAATGAAATTCAAAAAACATGTTATTCTCAAGGCAAAATTTTTGAACAGATAATAGAGGTTTTTAATGGCAGGAACATGTAAAATATTGGATAAAGTAAATGTGCGTTTTGGGGAATGAATTTTTGAGTGAGCAATATTGGAAATAACAAGGCCCTTACCATGACCAACATGCAGATAATCATTACCAAGGTAAGGTTTTGAACTCGTCATACTAGCAATGTCTGGCGTTACATGATGATTTGCACCCGTATCAAGAAACCATGTGACAGAAGATGTTGCAGGAGCAGTATTAAATGCGAGATTGGCATTGGCTTGGAGAGGATGATTAGCCAATTGAGAGCACTGTTGGGTAGTATGCCCATATTCATAACACAGCTGACATTTTACACTACGATTATACCCACCAAAGCGATTTCCTTGCTGCCCAAATTGTCCTGCTGGCCGAGAGGGAGATCCAGAAAACTGTCCTAAGGAGAATCGGTGTCCCTGTTGCCCAAATTGTTGACCTGAGATATAACTGTTGTTTCCACTATTTCCACAATAAGCATTGTTGCGATTATTATTATTTCTCCAGCCCCCAAGAAACCTGCCTCGTCTAGCATTATTGAAGCCCGAGTGATTCTGCACAAAGAAAGCAGTTGGTTGCTGCGATGGGGTTAGTAACAGAGGTGCTGTTACTGCTGGTTGGAGAGCAGCTTTGTGGAGAAATTCATGTGTAAGTAGACTGCTGTGGAGATCAGTGTAGGAGATGGGATCAGCCTTGGTAGACAAACTGGTGACAAGATCTTTAAATTCACTACGTAACCCCCGAAACACATATAAGTTGAATTTTGCCAAGGAGATTGGTCTGCCAGCCGCAGCAAGTTCATCAAACAATGCTTTTGCCTTCTGCAAGTAGGTGCTGGCAGAATCATCATGCTGGCGTAGCTCTTGGAAGGAATGTTGAAGTTGCATGATCCTGGAATTTGAAGGAGATGCAAGAGCTGTTTCCAACGTTCTCCAGATATCATGGGAGGTGTTGCAATCCACAACTAAATGCAGAACTTCCACCGAGAGAGAGGATAAGAGGGCACTCATGATTAAGTGATCTTGCTGCTTCCATGTCAAGTATGCAGGATTGATAGAGGATGAAGATACTGCAGCAGATTCCAGATGAGAAGGAGGACATGTTGATGTGCCATCAACAAAAGAGTATACGCCTTGGCCTAAGAGGAATGGCTTCATCTGCATCCTCCAGTACAGAAAGTTGGTATTGGAGAGTTTTAAAGACATTACCTGTTGCGTGTTAGGAAGGGATATGATGGCAATAGCAGGGGACACACCATAGGTAGCTGTCGGCGCCATAATGGAGAAAGAAGATTGAGGTGCAGATGCAACAGAATAATGAAGTTCTTGATTGTCCATAGGAGAAAGAAGTTTGGCAGAACACGTTTTCTGATTGGTGGGAAGGGAAGAAATTTGCAGATTACGTTCTTGATATTTGCTGGAAGAAGAGAACCGGATGTAAGGGAGAAGTCTAAAAGCAGGTGAAGAAGGCTGTTGGACGATGGAAGGTTGCTGGTTATTTGTTTTGCTCTGATACCAAGTTAAGATTAGAGAGATAGTCTTTTGTATAATTGTGATGATGATTGATAAACCAACCATCCCTTTGTATTTATACCTTTAGGGTTGTATACAATACAATGGTGGAATGTGCTACACATGATAACTATCCTATATATAATGTATTTACATATATATGGACTATTTCCTTAATACCTATAAATATCTGGTGGTCATCACCACAATCTCATCCCGTGAATAAAACATCTCTCTTGTTCTCCTCTTAAAAGAGAATGGATTGTGCAACGAAAGAACCTAATAATAGTTTTATGTTAACTCACTAATAATATATCTTAAGTGAAAACCTTTTATATTTAGAATTTTTATAGACCAACAAATACCTTGTGCTGGAAATTTAATTAAAATAATTGTGGTTAGTAGGATTTTAACTTGTTATTGTTCGATCAGTAAATCTTTGTTACCATGTCAAATAACTATCTTAATATAAAAGTTTAAGTTCTTGAATGAGGACTTAATTGGCACAAGGGTGTCGGTATGTCCGTCAGTGAATTTGACATATAACCGTCTATTATTTTTTTGGTAAGTAAACAGTGACAGTGGTATTTGTAGTAATTCATTTTCAACTCTCTGGAATAACCGTCGGTAACTCTGTCATTAATAATTTTAAAAAATATTTTTTAAAAAAATATTAAACATAAACAGAAGATAATTAAAAAAAAATAATCTAATATAAAATTCAAATATTTATTACAAATTTAAATATTTATAAGTTCAAATGCAATTAATCTAGAATAAAGGCGTTGGAGGAGGTGGAGGAGGAGGCGGGTCTTTGACTGGAGCATGGGGCGAATAAGAGGGAGCACATGTACCACTCATCTGTTATCTCATCTCCATTACCAATCGCCAAAGTTCGAACATCTCAACGTTGAGTTGTTCATAATCAGCAGCAATATGGGTTGTATCATCCTTAACTCGATAGTCTAAAATCATCTTGAACTCAAGAGTTTGTGTATCAGGAACCGATTGCGAGCATTCAATTGTTGAAACATTTTGGATTGTCCACAAGTCCCTGGTCATAGTGCTAGAGAGACCATATATACCCGATTTTTATTGGGTTCACCGAATGATTCTACCTCTAACCACAAATCCAGATTGAGATCCAAATGGGTTGAAGGATCGTCACCATATTTCTTCTTCAACCATGTGTTGTTTGTTAAAAAAAGATTTGAACAACAACATACCAAAAGGTGATGAACTCGAACATCCATGAGTTATTGCATCTTTTTTTGGCAGTCATTAATCCGCAAGTGCGTTTCCACAAAAAGATCCATTAGGCTTGGTTCGCATCCAAGAACTATAGCTTGTAAGAGAAAATTATTGTTTGTTATATATATATATATATAAACAAAAAATGGATGTAATTAAAAAAATATTACCATCTGCTTTCCATGCGAAACAAACAAAATGGAGTTGCTGGTGTGTGTGGTAACAAAACTGTGAACACACTGATTGCAGTTCATCACACCAAAGTGTGATCCTAGAAGCTCTCTTTCTTTTGCATATTTTTTGTTTTTCTTTTGCCTCATACCAAAAATCATGCAACTAATATGGTACAAATAAATTATCTATTAGTAAGTGAATAATAAAATTTTATTTTGATTTCAATCTTTCCTAATTGCAGCATGATTCTTCCAAACTCTCATTGCAATAGCGTTGTTAGCTCTATCACATTCAAATTTATCCTTGTAGTTCAAATTTTTACAAGAGAAATTTCATTAATATTAATAAATTAACCAATTAACATAGTTTTGACAACCTTAATATTTGTAAACCTAATATTTATGATATTGCTTCAAATTAATTCTTCAAAAATTATTAACATGTCGATGTGGAAGGAAAACAAACTTACATTGAAAGGTTGTTCTTCCACTAAGCCTAATACTTTCGGGTAAATGGATTCTGTTGTGAAGGGATCCCTCTCGACGTGGCAGCATCGCACGTGACAAGCCCATGTCGAGTGTGGTTCCCTGTGTCTTAGGTGCTTGTTATTGGTCGATGTCTAACAACTCATTAAGCGCTGCTAAAAGAACTAGCTGTGATCATGTCTGTGCGACGTGCTATTGATTTTTCTCTAGGCATCTTCAAAAATTAAAGGATTAAGGTACCGTAAATCATTCCTATTTTAAAAAAAAAATTGGCAGCACCTCTCTTATATGAAAGACTACCTAAATTTTTTAAACCTGCAAATACACAACAATTTAAATGGGATTGCCATAAATCAGTTGATTTTATTTCAATACATATCAATCAAATAATTTCAATTATGTTAATTTAACCAAATAATCTCCTATGAAATGTTTATAAGAGATTAATATATACACATTAAAGGATCTATAGTATCACTATTTCACATGAAAAACTATTCATTTATCCTAACTATTATCTTAGCTATTTTTTTTTTAATTTATGATGGCTACTATTTTGTTTATTATTTTTAAATAATTTTTATTTTTCATGAAATTAAAAACTATTTGTTAACACCAACAAATAAATTAGGTAACCACATCAATAACAAGAAATTTTTTTTAAAAAAATCCAACAATCTATATACAATCATTAAATATAGAAAATTAAAAAAAAATAATTAAAACAATTCCAATAATCTATATACAATCATTAATTAAAGAACATAAAAATTAAAAAAAATTCCAATAACATTTATACAATTATTAATAATAGAAAATTTTAAAAAATAAAAATTTTCCAATAACATTTATACAATTATTAATAACGAAAAAAATTAAAAAGAATTCTGAATAACATTTATACAATTATTAAAAAAATAAAATGCAAAAACAAAACACAAAAAAATGAAAAGGAAAAAGAAGAATTTTACCTTAATGTTGAGTTTTCCTGAGCTTGAGAAGTGAAAAAAAATCCAAATAAATCATTAAATAAACACAAAAGAAGAGAAAGAAAATAAAGTAGAAAACATACTTGCACGTGTAGGAGAAGAGAATAGAAGATAATGGGTTGAGGAGAGATCTAGAAGGAGATAGAAAAGAGAAAGAAAGATAAAGATTTGGAAGGAGGAGAGAGGAAGCTGCAGAGGAAGAGAGAAGAAGAGATGTGCCCGTCGTTCTGATTTTAGAGATTCTTATCTTTTAATTTGGAGCTTTCTTACTAACGGATTTACCGAAGGTAAATTACATATTAATATTTTTTATTTTTTCCATCGGTGTTTCCATTTGTCAAATCTAATTGAAATTTTCAATGTACGTCAAGTAATATTGACGTTTTTATTGTCAGAAAATTAAAAATTAATATTTTGATTGGTTTGTTGGCGTTTTCATCTATCAATGTTATCTTAAATTCTTGATTTAATAAATAAAATTCAAAAACCTGCCACATATCACTGATGTCGTTAGCGATGATAAATGAAAAATTAATTTTTTTAATTATTCTGTTGGCATTTATGTCTGTCATGTCTAATCCGAAATTTTCAATTTAATCCAAAATTTTCAGAAACCTGCCAACTATCACTAACTACTTTTTTGTCTATTGGTGATTTCATCTACAAAGAATAGTAATAAGCATTGCAGGTGAAAAGTGAACAGTAATTTAGGTCTTAGAATAATACTGATGTACATTACCATCAGTGATCCTGTACGTATTGAACATTAATAAATAGTGTAAGTGAGAAGTGAATTGTACCTTAACTCTCGAGAAAATACCGATAAACATTTGTCGTCGGTGAACCCATATGAATTGAATACAATGAACAATGCAATTGACAGGTGAAAAGCTCCAATGTTCTTTAGAATATACTAACGATCTTAATCCATCGATATATCTGTTTGTATTTTCTATGTCCGTCAATATTTTCATTGGTGAAAAACAGTTTATGTTATCAGATTGTATCTATATTCCTAATGTATCCATCTTGCAAATACTTAAAATCATAGTAGCACACACAATGCAATAATACTAGTTATGTGTATAATAATAAAATCACATAAAATAAATGTTTTATTGTGATTCAATAACAAATAAATATCATTATCATTACATTAAAGTTAATTTCATTCATAAATATTACATTATAGTTTATGATATTATATATTCGTGTTGTGCAAATTAATCAAAATTGTCTTCTTCTTTAATTTCATCATCATCATATTCATCGCAATCTTCTAAGTTCATTTCATCGCTATCATCATCTTTACCGACTTGTGTATGTTTGTTGGTTCTCAAAACATCATTTAACTCATCAACATAAACATCAATAAAAGTATTATCAGCGACATGAAAGCATGAATTTTCTTCTGAGTCATTAGACAGAGCAACTCAATATAGATCAACAAACTCATCAAGTTGAAAGACATCATCCCCCATGGTTAATTCATTATTGCCATCATGAACAACCTTAACATGACCTCTGGGTTTGGTTTTCACTATGAATAACCAATCAACTTTTGAATAATCCTTTCTAAAGGAATGAGTTTTGTGTAATAAAATTACTGAAATTGTTTAGTGAAAATAAAGACATAATCAGCGTTGTGTAGGTTAACTTTTGTATTAATTTCAATCAAACCATGATAGGGATCTACTCTAATTCCTCTGTAAGTGGTATCATACCAATAACATTTGAATAAAACACTCTATTCTGCTCACTATGATATTTTAATTTAATGACCTCTTATAATTTCTCATAGTAATCAACTTTAAACTCGTTAAAAGTCGATCCTTTAACATAAACTCCATTGTTATATGCCTTTTTACGCTGACCATACTCTTTAGAATGAAACATATGTCCATTGATGAAATACCTGTTATAGCATGTCACCGGTCTTTCAGGACCCAAACTTATTAAATTAAAAGTAACACTAGCATTCCCTCCCAATTGATAAACATGGTACATGAATTACATCTTCATCACAATTAAAGAGAAATATGTACTAAAATTAAGCACCCCAATAGCTAAGAATAATTAAACAGTCCTTACATGTGTTCTAAACATATTTATAAAACCTGGACCGGCTTGGCAGGTTCACCCGGTGGCTGGACCTGTCCAGGTTTGCTGAAAGACCGGTCGATGCAACGACCCGGCTAAACTCGATCGGCTCGGCAGGTCAACCCATGACCTGAGCGAGACCCAGTGTTTTTTTTTTCAAATGTGGTTTTTCTCCTATACCCTTCTTTTTTTTATTTTTGTTTAGTTGGTCATTAACACTTTTTAAAGCTCACCATATAAATATTAGAAAGGTGTTTTATTTTTTGAATGTGGGATTTGATACCCTTTAGTATATATACTCTATGTTTCCAAGAAAAAAGTTATGTTTTTTCAATGTGGGATTTGAAACCCTTTAGTATATATACTCTATATTCCCAAGAAAAAGGTTATGTTTTTTCAATGTGGGATTTGAAACCCTTTAGTATATATACTCCATGTTCCCAAGAAAAAAATTATTTTTTCAATGTGGGATTTGAAACTCTTTCGTACATATATTTTATGTTCATAAGAAAAAAGTTATAATTTTTCAATGTGGGATAAAAAACTTTTTGGTTTAAATACTTCAACTTAAAAGGATAACATAATATCTTTTTAATGTGGGATTTGAAGCCTTTTAGTAAATATGCTCTATCTTTACAAGAAAAAAGTTATGTTTTTTCAATGTAGGATTTGAAACCCATTAGAATATATACTCCTATGTTTCCAAGAAAAAGTTATTTTTTTAATGTGGAATTCGAAGCCATTTCATATATATACTCTATGTTCACAAGAAAAAATTATGTTTTTTCAATGTGGGATAAAAAACTTTTTAGTTTAAATACTTCAACTTAAAAGGATAATATAATATCTTTTCAACGTGGGATTTGAAGCCCCTTAGTATACTCTATGTTTACAAGAAAAAAGTTATGTTTTTTCTAAATTATTATGTTTTTAATTTGATCATTGAACTCTTGGAACATTGTTATTGAGTCCGATATTAGCCTTTTAAATTTTTAATTATCTCAATTTCACTCATGATTAAACCAATTAAGTCCTTATAACTTCAATGCCCATTCAGTTTAGTCCTTGGACCTTTCATCCTTGCAATTTTGACCTGAATTAACACCCAAATTTTGATATTTCTGTAACAAAGTCCCTAATTGCATTAATTATGCTAGTCCAAGTTCTTATCCCTTTCAATTTGGTCCTTAATCTTACAATTCTTGCAATTTCAACCCAATCTTTAATATTTCTCTTCAATTAGACCCTCAATTAATATAAAATTGGAGTCCTAAACTTTGCAACCTTCTCCATGTTGATCCTCAAACTTCTAACATGTGCAGTCGTATCCCATCTTAGTCTATTTTATTCAACAAGTCCCTAAATTATATGTTCTTATGGTGTTCTAACTAGATATGAATTAAATACATGTTTGTTTATAACTTTAGAAATATATACTTTTTTTATTTTTTAAATTTTTTAAAGAAAAATATTTTTTATGCGAACATAAAAAATTTTGAGTGTTACAAAATTGGACTATGACAATGAATATTGAAATAAAAAGGCACAAACTAAATCATATCAACTAAATATATACTTGGCTAGTGACGAATTATGCCACTGTCTATAGCATTCATTTCCAACAAGATTCATATCTACCAAAATAAGTAAATAAATTAGTTAATTAAATTTTTTAAAAAATCATATCATTCCCACGGTGATTGCTAGTATGGAAATCCTCAAAAAGAAACCCATTATGGTTTTTATCTCCATTGAGTCCTTGCAAAAGTTTCCATTTGAATTGAATCCGAAAGTATTAGAAAAACTATTTGGAAATTTAGGATTTGAGTAGAAATGAAATTATTTCAACACTATTTATCCAATTCTATAACTAATTAAAATTAGGTGTTTTTTTTTATATAAATTTTGTAAATTGCAACCCCCCGCAACCTGTTTTTCAGGGACGAGGACAAGTTGGGTACGTAAAAGTTGTGTTTTCACTATCTCAAATGAATTCCACAGTTTTAAAACCTATTAAAAAAATTCAATTAGCAAATAAAATCAGTTCTAACATAGAACTAGTTATAAACTAATTATTTGACTCATGCTATTGGATAAATTATTTTGGCAAAAATAATAAAAAAGCAAACTTTCCTAACGTGTTTTTTTATATAAAAAAATTATAATTATAAATCGAAAAGCTTATACGTTTATTTAATTAAATAAATTGAAAACTATATATGCTAATAAATATAAATAAAAGTGTTAATATATTTATTTGACTCACCTCGTTATAGGTCAAATAATTTTTATAATGCAAAAGAATAAAGATTTAGGTATTGTTAACATGTTTTTTGATATTGAGTAAAACATATAATTATGAATAAAAAAATTAATACTTACATATAATAAAATAAAGTAAAAATTATATATGTTAATAAAAACGTGTCAAATCTCATGTTAGTTTTTAAAATAATAGAAAAATGGGATAATATTACCATTGTTATAGTGAAACACCTTTTCCTTTTAGTCTTTGTACTAGATTCGGCCCTGCGCTTTTGTTGTGCATTTTGTTGTAGAAAAAAAATACATAAGGAGCAAGATGGAAATGAGGAAGGGGAGAAGAAGGTCAATGTCAGGTCATAAATTAAATATTATCAATGGACTTATCAATGAAATAAATTTATCGGTCATTCTATTAGTAAAAAGTGTCATGTCACCGTACGATTTGCCTTTTTAAATTCCATTATAATTCTGTCAGTAATTCTATCAGCATATACTGATAGATTATTTCAGTCGGTATATCCACGGATGAATTTTATTGTTGGGTTAATTCTGTTGGTAAAACCTTTGATAAAAGTTATATGTCATTGTACTTTTTTTGCTCTTTTTATTTCTTTTTTCCCACTACAATTTCCTCGGTAAACACCGATAGAATGTTTTCGTCGGTGTTTATAATGGGATATAGTTATGGAATGTTTTTATCGGTGTATAATGAGGGATATAACGACGAAAAAATCCGCAATCCACCAACAAAAAAAATTTCATTGATGTTTCTACTTGTATTTGTTAAATTTCTAGCAATGTTAACATCTTAAACAACTTCATAGCAATTTATACATTTCAATTCCTATATTGCATAAACTCTAACTACTCATGCATCACAATTCTCAATTTGAAATAGAACAAGATAACTCACCGCTTAACTATCACGAAATCAAATATGGGGGGTGTAAGAGCACAAGTTTTTCTCTTCTCTTCTACCTTCTCCTCTGACCCGTCAGTTCCAATGGAGGAATGAATCCCTTTATATATATATATATATATATATATATATATATATATATATATATAACTTAATCTAATCTTTAGTAATGGTGCATGTATGTTTTGTTGGGTTTTTCCTTTTGTTTACTCAATTTCTTCTCTCCTTTCTTACTGCAAGCATTCGGCCACGGAGTAAAATGGAGGCTTTTCCTCTTCCTCTTCCTCTTCTTCTTTTTTTTCTATTTATATATTTAAACTCTTCTTGTATTATATGAAGTCCCCCAAATTTCTTACACCTATTCTTTATCCCTTCCTCAACTTCCATCTCTTTCTTTACCTTTTCAATTACAATCTAGTCCCCCCCGTCACTTAGAAGGACCAATTCTCAATTTAATTTAAAATTTTCCACTATGTACATTTTCTTTTTCCTTTTAAACTATTTTTCAAGCATGCAGGTTAATTCATCTATCGCATATTTCTTTTTTAGAAGGACAAAAAGGTAATTAATGAATAAGAAAATGTAAGTGAAACTATATGGATTTTGCTTTTGATTTTAGTTGTTTTTGTTATAATAATTTTTCAAAAAAACAAGTGTATAGAAACAAAGAAGGAAAAATTTCATAAACAAATTATAAAAGAATAAAAATAAGAATAAAATGAATGATATAAATAGAAAAATTATAGAGTGATAAATATTCTAAATGTAAAAAATATAAAATAATAATTTTTTTTAAAAAAAGATAAAGTAGAAAAAGGAAAAAAAAATACAGAAAAACAAAGATTAAAAAAAAGTGATAAATAGACCAAATATAAAGTTATAAATATGTCAATTATAAAATAAAAAAGGAAAACAATCTAAGCAAACCTTTTTTATAATAAAATTACATATTTACCACCTCTACAATACTCATTACACTTAAAAGATTATAATTATAGAAAAGCACTATTTTTTTAGTTTATGTATAATAATTAGCTGTAAATTATATTTTTCATCATATTTCTCTATAAATTTTAACGGAAACCTTTGGATTCTTATAGATAAAGTTCGTTTATTTAAATAATTTAAAAAAAAAAGAGAGAAGAAAACATCTAGTTTTGCCTTGGTATTTGTCTCAATTTGGTAAACAAGGTCCTATGAAAAAAATAAAAAATAAAAAAGAAGCTTTGTCAAGTTTTTCCTATATTGGTCAAATTTTGTTTATTCAATTCAATTAAATTAAATTGTAAATAAAATGAGATGGATTTCTGTATAGGTAGAGGCTATATTTTCTTACAATTAAGTTCAATGGGATGAAATCGGAACGAGATGGGTTAATTTGGGAGATTTCCAAAAAAATAAAAAATATTAAATAAAAAAAATCTTGTAAATGTTACTACTACTGCATTGAAGTTAAACCGCAATAAGCAGAGGCTCAGAAAGGAGAGAAGATTTTTTTTTTTATTTTTTATTTCTGCTAGACAGATCTCTCTGTCTCTATATCTCCATATCTGGTGTTTCTCAATCAGTAAGTAATGGCCGATGAACCTTCTATCACTCGCTGGTCTTTTCAGGTGCCACTCCACTCCGCCTTCATCATCATCATCACTTAAGAATATAATCAGATCAATGTTAATCTCAAAGTTGTTAAGAATTTTAAGTTACTAATGTGTATGTGTTCAGGATTTTAAAACATTTTATGATGGTAAGTTTGGGAGAAAAAAGGCAGCGGCGGCGGCAGCAGCAGCAGAAGCAGAAGCAGCATCGGATTCGCAGCAAAACGGTCAAACAACAGTAGTAGCATCGAATGGAAATGGTCATGTCAATAATTCTTCAGATATGGCCATTTATGAGCAGTACAGAAACCAAGTATTGCCTTTTATTTTTAGATTTTTTTAAGCTATTTTTTGCAATATGTCAACAATGAATTTGTTGTAATGTGATTTCAGTATGGGAACTCAACAACACATTCGAACGGAGTTTTGTCTAATGGAGTTAATGAAAGACCGTAAGTGAAGTGATTGGGTTTTCAATTTTTTATTTATTTATTTATGGTGCTTGATGATTCTTGGGAAAGAATAACAGATCTTATGCCTTTGCATGTTAAAGATATGATATATTGGCAATGTGGCTGTGCAATTATTTTGCCGAAATGTTTCCATTTAACAGACTCTCATGTAGAACTAAATGAATTAGCAAAGAAGTTTTAATTTTCTTAAAGTTATCTTATTTGACCTTTGAGCTCTGCAATTAATGTTGGACAGGCTAAAATCATTGTTACTTTAATGTTTGCAAGAACTAGCTAACTGCCTTTTGCCTCGAGAATTCACTGATTTTTTGTTTTTCATTTCCAGGAAGAAGTCTTTGCTTCCTGCTTTTGATTCTGCTGAAACACGTGCATTGGCCGAGAATTTATGCAGGTAAATGATTCTGTTGCAAGTGTTGCATTAGATAGTTGGTACATCTTATGTTTGTATTGTCTGGGTGTCCATGATTTTACGTTTTGACTTCAATGCTCTGAATGTTTAGACCATGCATTTTGTTTTATTTTGTACAGGGACATCATTCGCGGGAGTCCAGATGTTAAGTGGGAAAGCATTAAGGGGCTGGAGAATGCAAAACGTTTACTGAAAGAAGCAGTAGTAATGCCGATAAAATATCCTAAGTAGGTCATGCTAATGAAAACTTTTGTTCACTTCATTAGAGTAACACACAAATTTATCTTAAGCCAGCCTTATTTTGTGATGAATTTGTCGATTCCCCATTATACGGTGGAAAGAAATTTCAAAATTCCACCATTCTTCTTATATGGCACATGCCTTGAGAATTTTCTTGTCTGTCTCTGTTTTCAAAGGGTGATATAGATAATTACCGATGTCTGAGCTATTGCTAAAGTTACTTCAAATTTAAGACTAGCTAGCTAATATTGTATGAAACTTAAACTCTTCTTTAGCATGCTATAGAAGTATGATTTTGATGCTCTTCAGATTTAAGGAATTTTGTGGGCAACCTCTAATAGTGCTTATGTATCTGATTTAATGTGTTTGCCTGTTTGGTAGACTTCCATCGCAGAAATGTTTATTTCTTAACATTCTATCAATGTGCTTTACCACTATCTGATTTAGGTCTTTGAAGTTTACATCTCACAGTTAACCTGCCTTCTCCTTTAACAGATACTTCACTGGTCTTCTGTCGCCATGGAAAGGCATTCTTCTTTTTGGCCCTCCAGGGACAGGAAAGGTTTGTGAACTTTGTATTTATTGTCTATAGTGCTATTTGATCTTGTATTTCATTTAAAAATATATTCCATTCCCTTTATAGAATTCTTGTCTTCTCTTTCTCTTGTTAAAATATTTTTAGAGATGCACATATAGTTTTCTTTCTGGTTTTTATTTGTGCGTGTGTTGGGGTATGGGGTTGAGTTTTTCATATGAGGATGTTGAACAGGTAGTTATATTGAAACTTGGATTACTTTTGTAGGTTTTTTCCTTCTTTTTTTCCATATTAAATGTATGGGTTGTAAACCATAATGATTTAGATGCAACAGAAAAACTTTTTCATTTATTTTCTGTTAGAAACAATGTGAAAAATTTGGAAAGACCGTGTCCTATGCTGTCATTTTCCTGAACGACATAGTATATTGAAATTTGGATGAAAGTTGGCATATGGTAAAGGAAATCTTTTTATGGCATATAAAGAATCTAGGAAAGGAATTTGGGGATCATTATTCATGTAAAAGGAATTATAAAGGCAATAGTATGTACATCTCCCATTGACTGGATGCAAAGTGCCCCATATGATGAGTCGAGGTCATTCATGAGAAGAACAGTTTGGATTTCCATTGCATGTACTCTTACATGACAATGCTGCAATGGTGCTCCTCGCCCCCCACCCTCAACCTCCATTCAGCCTCTCTTATGAACTCTTCTCTCTTGTGTGAGTTACATGATTAGGTGCTATCATGTGTTTATGGAAATTTGTTTGTCAAAACATGTCTTTGGAATTGAAATGTTGTATTTTGTCCAATGATATGTTTGAAGGGTCCATGATTCAAGAGAGAAAAATTCTAGGTTAATAAGAAAATGGTTTGTCATATCTTGCTGGTTCTTGAGCTTTATTTTTTTTTTTTTATGATATTTTTATTGCTATATAAGTTTTGATATTTATGTTTTAGACAATGCTTGCGAAGGCGGTTGCTACAGAGTGCAAAACCACATTTTTCAATATTTCAGCATCTTCAGTGGTTAGCAAGTGGCGGGGTATGTTTGGGAACTTTTTTATCATGTTGTTTAGAATCTGAAATATATCAAGTATTTTGTATGGAGAAATAAAGCATGATTAACTTTCTTTTGACGTGACTAGTGATTATATAAGTTCCTAGGCCTTTGAGGATAGGTATTATCAACATATTAATGGATGTTATTCTTGTCATGTATGCAATACCTGTGAAAATTACATTTGGTTGAGCAATCTGATTATGTATATGGGGTTTTATAAGTGATGAAAGGATGATCTTTTCTATCCATAGCTACATTACAATGAATTGATGGATTTGTTTGGGCTTCAGCTCTAGATGGAATCCAGTCTTACTGTTCAGCAGTTGCATTCCAGCTCTATTTCCCTGCAGGTGTCATCTATACGATAATTAGACATTGCCATGTTTTGGATTAGTTATCCTGATTTTATCTTTGGCATGAAAAAATGTATTGATTAGTAATCCTGATTTTATTGTTGTCATTAAAAATGGGAATGAGTGCCAGTTTCTGGTGAAGTACTGATAAGGCATCAAACTAAATGAAGTTGTAAGACTTGCAAAGGCACCAAGGATTGCTGTTCTTCACATCTTTAGGAATTATGAAATAGGTTCTGAACTGGTTTTGGGTGAATTTAATGAATCTCTGTCGTATAGGTTTTTCTCCCCTAACTCCTGTATGGTGTTGTTAGAACAAATGTTCAACAGAAACTAACTCACAGGAAAAAAGAAATTCCGGGTGATAGAATGAATCTGTCCTACATGGTCCCCCCCCACAACTCCAGTATGGTGGTTTTAGAACAAATGGTCATCAGAAACTAATTGACAGAAAAAGAAAATCCAGGTGATAGGCTTAAATCTTTCCGATTAAAAGAGGAAGTTGGTAAAGATTGCAGAAACTCATGGATGAAAGCCACACGATAGATATAAATTGAGAAAGTCACATAAGTTTTTCTAGGCTGGTGGTTGCATCTGTCTGCTTTCATGATATGATGGTGGTAGATAAGAAAGCCAAATTGTTGTCTTATTTGGATATTCTTTATTTTGTGACCTAGGTTTTCTCCAGGAAAAAATACCAAAATTTTTCTATTTGCATTTTATAGTTGTAATTTTACTTCGCATTGAAGTGAAGCCAACTGCTACCCAATTTTCAGTTCTTGTTGTTCTTCTTGTTATCAAGCAACTAATCTTTGAGGGAGAGAAAGGGAGTAGAGAAAATCTCAAATATTCAGTATAAGTTATTTTTTCCCCTGAATTGCAAACTATTCACTGTCACCATACTGAAAGTGAATCAGAAACGTAAATTTTGTACACATTGCAGGTGATTCAGAGAAGTTAATAAAGGTGTTATTTGAGCTTGCTAGGCACCATGCACCATCAACTATATTTCTTGATGAAATCGATGCTATTATAAGTCAACGTGGTGAAGCTCGCAGTGAGCATGAAGCAAGTAGGCGTTTGAAGACCGAACTGCTCATACAGGTGATGTTTGTTTCCTTAAAGCATACTGTTTTGTTCACGCATATGCACCTGCTTGTGAGTGCATAGACACCTCTATATTTGTGTTTGTGCATGAATGTTTCTAATCAATATGGCATTATTCTGTGTTGTGCCCTTTTGAGCTCCCATTCCAGGCACTGGCACTGGTGTTGTTGTTAATGTCATTTCATGGTGGTTCTGTCTTGCATCAGTTCCCTTACCAGTGTTCTGATTCCCTTAATTCTAAATCATATTTACCAGCATTATCCTGATGGATTTTGTCAGGTGCTGCATTTGAAAATTCAGCATTTCACTTCTTCCATTGCATGTTATGTCAAATTCTGCTCTCAATTTATATCTCAATTTGGAAATGAAATGATTTATGGTTTCTGCTGCTGTTCTGCATAAATTGATCAATTTGATTAGATTGCAGATGGATGGTTTGACTCGCACAAACGAGCTCGTTTTTGTTTTGGCAGCGACTAATCTCCCTTGGGAGTTGGATGCAGCTATGCTCCGGCGTCTTGAGAAGCGAGTATCCTTTGATATTTTCTGCTAAAGTGCTAAGCTTACTAAATAGTGAACAGAGTTAGGTCTACAACTATTTTTGGATGGCAAACTACACTAATTAAAGCCTGCCTTTAGACAGCATGTGCTCTTGTGAGTTGAGAGTTGCTCCTTATTACAATTTAAAGGTGTAGGTTTGCACCGCACCCCTGTTGTTGGTTTAAAAGATATAGGCAGTTCTACCTCACAAAACAGAGATATGTCGAAGCTTACAAGTTATTGGCACCACCTTTTGTAGTTTTTAGAATAAATTTTTATTTGATCTGTATGTTTTTGGTGAAATAATTTGCTAATTCCTTTGGTTTAAGAAACCCAATATTGAGTCCTTGTATTTTCATATTTGTTTGCAACTTGGTCCTTGTATTGGTTTTTTATGACAATTTAATTGTTTTTTTTCCTTAAATGTCCTTGGTTTCTAATCAAAATTTCCAATCTATCTAGTACATGCAAAATAAAAAATGCATTTAAAACGGACAATTTATAAATTTAAAAAATAATTAGTAGTCCAACTTTGGTCAAGGGACTAGCTTATGATTTGCACAACTAGGACTAACTTCAATATCACCAGAAACACAGGGACTAAATTACAATTCACTTTATTTTTTAGTGTTGGCTTGCTGTGGCTTGATATAAATCATGCCAGGATTGGTGGATATTTCATCTCTAACCTTTTCCCTCTTGTTCTCATTGTTATTTAGCTGTTGCACATCTTTAGTCGAAAACAAAGGAACAAAACATGTCACCAACGTTTGGTCTATCATTTAAATAGTTTTCTGTTGACCAATTAAAACTAAGATTCTTGTACCCCTTCCAGAACCAGAAGCTAGAGCAGCCATGTTTGAAGAACTCCTGCCATCACAGCCTGATGATGAGAAGCTTCCTTATGATTTGTTGGTGGAAAGAACAGAAGGTTTTTCTGGTTCAGATATTCGGCTATTATGCAAAGAGGCTGCCATGCAACCATTGAGACGCATAATGACTCTCCTTGAAGACACAGAGGAAGTAGTGCCTGAGGATGGTAAGTGATTTCTCGCATGCATTATCTTAAATGACATTCAGAAAATGCTTAAATGAATTCTAACAAATTGAAAGTAACTATGAGTTCTTGTATCCCATAGGGGGAATATATAAAAGGGCGGTGCCCTTCTTGAGCATGACTTTTCTTACCAAAACAGATCATTTTTCTCTGCTGTTTCCATCCCTGTCTGTATTGCCAACTAGCTAACTCGTGTCATTTCTTATGAGACACTGACCTTCCCTATTACCCATCATTGTGAAGCACGGCTGCTTTAAAGGTGTGAGATGGGAATAATTAATTTTTCTTTTCTTTGGCGAGTCTGTGTGGAGCCCTAGTGAAATTCCACTGAGATATATTTCTCCTCCATGAAAGGGAAAGTCCAACGTTTTGGAAAAAGAATGCTGTCAACTCCTCTTTTCTTTTCAATTTCCTTTTCATTTTCAGTTCTAGGTAACCTATGCAGTGTCATCCATACCATTTTCCAGGGATGAAAGAGAGTGCGATGAACAAAGAACTGACACCATGATTCTGTATATAAAGAAATGTTCAGCTTCTCCTTTTTGCTTTTCTTTCCTTAACACGTTTATATTACCATGGTTGATACGAACACCTGATATTGTTCATATCTGGTTCCATAGCGCTTAACATTTTCAACCACCTTTTTGAAGAGAACACATTCTGTATTGTTGAGTACTCTTTTTTCACTTGCGAAATCTGTATGCCCAATTAATTTATCATCATACATCAACTGAATAGTTGTGAGCCTGCAGAGTTGCCGAAAGTTGGGCCAATCAGACCTGAGGATATAGAGACGGCTTTGAAGAACACGAGGCCATCTGCTCATCTCCACGCCCATCGCTATGACAAATTCAATGCTGATTACGGCAGTCAGATACTCCAATGAAGGCATGCATTGTTAATCATTCTTCTAAATAGCTATCTGTAATGTTTCTGGATTTCTTGTTTTCTCTCATTAGTATCACCATTGTTAAACTTGATGTGGTCAGGGACGCAGGAGTTGTCAGCAGTTCTTATTTTTTGGATTAACATTTAATATTGATTTCAATTAGCTTCCAAATTGGTCAATAAACCATGTTGCGGGCGGCCTTTGGACTATCAAGGACAGATGCTTGTGTTATATAGTAGTTTCATGAGAGGTTTGGTTTTAGTTGGTTGGCGAATCTGACTGAGTTTCCAGCCAAAGATGGTGTTTTTTCACTTATCTGGTTAGAAAATAATATACAAATAAGATTTTAAAATATAATTTATATTATTCTCTAATCAACCTAATCTAATCATGCGTCGACATAGAGCCGAGTTCTAAGGATATTTATCCATGTTACAAAGCAGCCTAAGGTTGCAATGAGAAAGTTTAAACCAACGGAGAAGGACACCAAATGTCAAAATGCGGACTTAAAATCAAAGGTAATGGCTAAAATATTTTATTGCAATTAACAATTTTAGTTACGTCATAATTAAGAATTATTGTTGTGATATGTTCAAAGTTACTGTTTTTTTTTTTAGTTTAACGTGGGTATCCGGACCAGCTTGTGCACACCTCGACTAATCTCACGAGTCCTGAAATTAACGACCATGTAAGCTTCCAGTGGCCATCATATAAGCAACCACAGGGCTCGAACCTGAGACCACAGAGAAAGCAAACCTCTTGATTCCAAACTCTTACCACCATTAAGCCACCATCTCACTGGTTCAAAGTTACTGTTTTTGATGGTGAGGAACAATCATTTATCACTTTATTTGAGAAGACGAGATTTAACTACATGTGGAGTGTCGAAGTTCATAAAATCTACTCAATAAGTATGTTTGAAGTATAAAACGCTAAATATTGTCTACTCTTTCTTTGATCAGGATAGAAAAGAAAAACAATGAATTTATAGCGTAAGAAATGAAAGAGATGGAGAAGGACCCGGTTAATACAATTGATAGTGATGAACAATCTATAAAAGTGATGAATAGAATAAGATAAAGAAAGAGAATTAAAAAAAGAAAAAACATAATATTTTCTATTCCCATTGAATTAATTAAACTTATAGGTTTTAGTTTTTTAGTTCTCAACCTTTTATAGAAAATTAAATACCTTTAAAACATGGTTATTTTTTTAAAAAAATTATCACAATATAAAAAACAAGTTTCAATTAAAAAAAAATACCTTTAAAACTTACTTTATGTGACTCTATGAAAAAAAATTTGAAAAATCCTTTTAAATATAATTTTTTTAAAAGATGAAGGCCAGCATACTTGGACCTACAGTAAAATCAAGCCCATGTGCTCTATTTTTTTATTTTATTTTGTAAAATTGTTTGATTCTTTTAAAAAATAATCTAGGCATATAACATGTGGTACACTTTAACACATTTTGACAACTTTTTTGGTGATCAAGAAATCAAGGTTAACTAATTTAGACCCCAACTTGGATTTCAACTTCTTTTTTTTTCTCCTATAAAACCCATAAAAATCCTAGAAACCTTAATACCTCAATTTCCAACCCCTAAACACTCTCAAATTATTTCAAAAACTCAAAATTAAATAAAATTTAAACAAACTTCAAGAGCTCTAATTTACTTTTTTTTTTTTTTAATTTTGTTAAATGATCATACCATTTCCATCAAAATCTATTTTTTAAAGATGAACCCATTGGTATCAAGATTACCCCTTTTATTTTGATGGAATGTTATCAGCTGTAATTTTTTCTCTCCCTTTTCTTTTCAGAGATTTTTTTTTTTGTCAGCTTTAACACTTAACGCCCACTCACAAAATGCTCGTCTAGGCATCGCTTCAGGCTAATAAAGGCGTTGTGGCCTTGCCTTGCCTATTTTGGAGCTCCTCAATGCCTCTTAGCAACATTGACGGAATTAAATTCAATTCATGAGTAAATTTTGAATTGAATTGATATCCTACTATCATTTTTATATTTAAAATAAAGTATTGAATCATATAATTAAATTCAATTATACTGTTTAGAATGGATGTGGAAATGAATTGAATTAACAAACTTTATTATTTTGCTCTTAGTTTACGAATAGTTTTCGTTACAAAAGTCATTTTTTTTTTTGTTATAAGGACACTTAGATTTATTTAAAATGACATAATATAGACATTTTAAAGAAAATATAAATATACCTATCATATTAATTGTTTATTACATATTTGTTGAAAAACATTCAAAAATATATATTTAAAAAAAAACTTTTCAATTAAAATCTTTTCATTGGAATGTTGAGAAAAAAAATTCTAGAAATATTCCAATAAAAATTCTGAAGTATTTCTCAAATCAAATTTAAATAAAATAAATATCAAACCAATATAAATCACATTATTAAATATATAGAATTTGAAATTGTAATCAACATAATCATAAATTAATTTTGAAATCCGTCTTGGTGTCCCACTAGACCCTAGGGTTAAGGTGTCATTTCTTTTTAATGCATGGCAAGTATTAAATGAAAAAAATGATGCAGAATCTTGTTTGTTAGTTCATAGGAGCTGTGAAGTTCTTATTCTTTGTCAACCTCGTGAGAAGTTTCTGGCTACATCATGTCCTATTCCTCTCTCTTTGAATTGTTTCATAGACCTGAACAAAGCTGATCAGATGCTATCTAAAGATTTCCATTTTGTGGCGAACGGAACAGTTCATCAAGCCATTTCTCGCCGTTTTCAGGTTATTTAAGAGAACTCGTATAAATAAAGAGCACATTATGGTTACCTAATAGCTTATTATATATATATTTTTGTTTCTGGAGGCACAAGTTACATTTCACCATTGATCTATGTTGTCAAGAGATGCTGCCACAACACCTTTATTAAGGCGATGAATTTCAATGATGCACTGCCTTGTCAGTGCCTTGTGAGTGGGCTCTAGGCGTTAAAGCGAGCACATGATTGAAATATGTTTTTTTTATTGGATTTTTCTTTTTTTTTTAAAAAAAAAAACCTTATTTATGTTTACCACAAGAAAATCTTAGGAGTGTTTTTTTTTAGGATAAAAAAGAATAAAAAATCATTAAAATAGTAGATATACAATCAAAAAAGGACACCTGAAGTGAAACACCAATTAGTCAATCAAACTTTGTGTTGAATAAAGTCAAAAAACAATAACACAAGTATACAAGAGAAAAGTATGGATAAAGATGTTTTTAAAGATTAATAAATGATGATGATGATGATGTTATTTAAGTTTATTTTTTAATCTATTTAGCTATTTACTAATTTAAATTATCTTATTTTGTTGTAAGGATGAAAAAAATAAGAATGATGGATGAAGATGTATTGTGATCTTCTTTGTAGATTTTTTGTTTTTTAGTTTGTAAAATTTCTTATTTTAATTTGATTCAAGTAGGGGGTGTTCACGATCTGGTTCGGTCCGGTTTTAACCTAAAAATTCAACCGAACCGGAAAATAGTATTTCTTATTAATATAACCCGAACCGAACCGAGAACCGGTTCAAACCGAACCGATTTTGTTCTGTTCGGGTCGTTTTTTAGCATAAAAACCAGAAAAACCGAACTCATCTTCATCACTGAACTAAATCAAAGGAAAAATCTGACATCAAATATTAATCTAAGCTATTAATCACAGCAACCACTTGAAAATTCAAGAAAAGCAACAGGAAAAAGCAACCAACAATTAAAGTTTTCCACATAGGGGCTGAGAAGGGGAAGAGATGGGCTGGGAAGGGGAAGGGAGGTCCCGAGAGAGCTGATTGACCATAAATCTCAAAGCTTGCATTCTCCCAGCACAAGGATGGAACTAGTATAAGTTATATTGTATCACCATCAAAGGCAAGATTTCTTGAATAATGGTTCCCTCGCATCTGGATTGTTAAACTGGAAGGGGAAGGAGGAAATGGAAGGGAAGGCTTGAGGCGGGGTGGTGGCTGGAAAGGGGGAAAATGATTTAGGGTTCTGGGAAGAGGAAGGGAAAGGGGAAAAGGGGAAAAGGGAAAGGCTGGAGAGGGAGGGGGGTTGGCGGCTAGAAAGGGAGAAAGTGATTTAGGGTTATGGGAAGGGGAAAGGAAAGAGGAAGGGGAAAAGGGAAAGGCTGGAGGGGGAGGGGGGGTTGACGGCTGTTAAGGGGGGAAGTGATTTAGGGTTAGGAATTGTTCTTTTTATACTTTTTTTTAAACCGGTTCGGTTTGGTCCGGTTCAATCGGTTTAAGCTTTTTAAAACCGGAACCGAACCGGACCGGCTGATTTTTTTAATTTATTAATCGGTTTATTCGGTTTTTTCTATCGGTTCAGTTTTTTCGGTTTAATCGGTTGGTCGGTTTTTTTGAACACCCCTAGATTCAAGTTGTTTCATGTTTAATGAAGTGTTTATATGCATAATTAATAATAATTGAATGGTCTCTTTCTTAGTTTCAAATCAAGGATGATGGTAATTGAGGTAAATTTCTTGATGTATGAATGAATCTTAATGTTTTATCATTTCGCTTTCTTCATGAATAATTGATTATTGTAAAGAAATTTTAGAAATTATTTAGATAATGTTATAATCTTGAGTTTCTATGCACAAACTTTAGTTTTGATACAAAGATTGCTTGATTCAATGTTTTATTTAATATAAAACTACTTTTCCACTTCTAAGTGAGAATCCATCTTCATCTCTTTGATCTCTTTGAATTTCATTGTAATTTCTGCGGATCTAATATCATTACAATAAAGTTCAAAGAGATATATAAAGATGGATTCTTGTAATTTTGGAAATGGACAAACTTCAAGAGGAATAAAATTGGTCTATAATGAAACCAAAACCAAAGTGTAAGCCAAGAAATGAGGAGCAAGATACTTCAAAATATTATCACTACTCTTCAGGTAAAGAAATGCATCAAATGAGAGGAGCTATCAAACATATACATCATGCTCCTTGTCATTGCCAACAAGCTCTGGCAAAGCCAAGGAGGGTTATCTCATTCCTATTAGATGATGAAGTTAATGCCGCGTCCTTGATGTTTTGTTCTCAAAGATGCTGTGTCCCAGATGAAAAGACTAAGAAACTTAATGATTAAAAATAAAAATAAAAAGCCAGGAAATTGTTATAGCTTGACAGCAAGACAACACTGCTCGGTTATTCAGTTCTTCTCAAAGGACTGAGCTGCATTCAAGCAAAATCCCGATCTGAGAAAATAAAAGACACGGAAAGCAGTGTTCAGTCATGGATATTAATGTATCCAATGTTATTACACAAGTTCAACTGCTTCAACTACTAATGAATTAACCATTTCACTCTCAGGCTTGAGCTTTTCACTTCTCCATTTCAATGTGCTGCTAGGTGCGAACCACCTTATAACTTTGGCACAACTCGGGGAGGGTCCCAGTCTGCCACAATGTGGTTGCGACTAATCTCCTTTAGCGAGCGGCAACCATTTAAAGCCATCGTCAGCTCAAACTCATCACGAAGCATCTGAAGTACCTTCCTAACTCCAGCTTCACCGTCAGCGGCCAATGAGAATACAACTGGCCTTCCAATCTGAAGTTGAACAAAAAAACAGGAGATTGTTTTCAAGGCTCCACGACTTGCATACAAACTTATTACGAAGCTAGGAGAATCATGGTAGACTTCAATATAAAGTTGAGTGCTTGAATTTGATATTTTCTCCGATATTTAAGTCTGTAATGGATTAAAGATCAACCAATTCTTATAGAATAGGCTAGTGCTGAAAATGTTTCACAAGAAAGATCATTAGTTATCTAGGAGAAGTTTCGTTTATTCATTTTTTCTTCAGATTGTTATGTAGGAGAAGTTAAACAGAGCTAATTCAACACATTAATTTTATTCAAGTGTTATGTTCAATTAATCTATTGTTTATTTCCTGTTTTCTCACAACTATGACAAACACTTTCTTGTTTTTGCGTACTGGCCATTGCAATATCAATGCACTTACAAATATTCCAGATGCTCCAAGGGCCATTGCCTTGAAAACATCTGTTCCACGCCGAACTCCACCATCAAGAAAAACAGGAACACGGCCTTGTACAGCTTTGACAACCTGAATATCACATCAATGAAGTTATTAAAGCAGATTACTATCACTTAAATTTTTTACAAAATATACATTCCAATAGATGTTTATGTAATGTATAGGTATACATGATGGCAAAAGGTATACAGAGTAACTTTGACTTCAATCCTGGACTAAATCAACAAGATGCACATGGCAAAAGTTTCTTGAACTTGAAGAAAAGGAAAATTTACAGGTTGACAACTTAAAAAGCCAGCGAACTTTCTTGAGATTGCCAAAATGCACCAGAAATATATCATGATCATTAAAAGCACATTTACCTCTTCCAAGGCTATAATAGAGGAAGGAACGTAATCAAGCTGGCGTGCTCCATGATTGGAGACAATGATTCCTGCAGCCCCATTCTGTACGGCTAGCCTTGCTGCAATGAAAAATAAAATAAAATGGGAGAGAGAAGATGGAAGAAGTTTTGGAGGCCAATAAATAGGGTTAGAGGCAAGATGAATATTTTCATTAAATCGTTCATTAAAGTTTAGTATTGGTGGGTGGGGAAAGGATGGTCTAGTTTGCTTACCATCCTCAGCAGTGAGTACACCCTTCAATAGAATCGGCAATGATGTGATTGTCTGAAGCCACTTCACATCCTGTCGAAATGGTCAATAATATTTTATTGAAGTATATCATCTCTGCAATATTACAGCCCAAGTCTGAAATCTGTAAAAATCCATACATGAACTTACCTTCCAGCTAAGTGACCGATCAATTTGTTCAGCAACATACGATGCTAGTCCAGAGTCATCAGTCTGCATGGTCAGCTCAACGATCACATTAATGAACAAATTATTAAAACAAATGGAAGTAATTAGTAGACTGAAATTAGCCAGTATTACATGTAACAAACCTTATCCATCTTGCCAAGGTCTAAGCCCTCAAAGTTCTTCAAAGTCAAATATGGTGGCATTGTAAATCTGCAAGGGTTAACATTAAAGAAAATTACATACATTCTACAAAACAGTAAACTGAATTTATTTTCTCCTTTCATTGTCATGCTTTTCATTAACCAGGAAAAAAAGTCATAAAAAAGAAAGTTTCTTTCTATTTTCTATTACGCTTAAATTGAGTTAACCTGTTTTTGATATCAGCTTCCCTACGGCCAAGTCTTGGAGTATCCACAGTGAGGGCAATTGCCTTGAAACCAGCCCTCTCAGCTCTTCTTACGAGCTGGGCAACCACATTCCTGTCTTTATGCACCTGAACAGGCAATAAATGGGTTGCTGATTTGTCATAGGTATACATAGGAAAACTCATATGAAAAACAAGTAGCTTATGGAAAAAGTAGACAAATTTTGGTTGATATCATTCTGTGAAGTTACTGCATAATATTGATATCAGAGAACATCATAATATTCATTTTAATTGAGGATTTCTTGGCAACATTATTGAACTGTGAATAATTATGAGTTACTGCATAAAATATGGTTGAATAAAATTTCGAGTGAGCTAAAGCGCTGTTGGAACAAATGGGTAAATGATACGACAATGCTAGGAAGATTAACAAAGAAACTAAAAGTTGGGGGCGGGGAACCATCTCAAACTCACATAGAGTTGGAAAAATCGGACGCCTGGCCCAGTTGAAGCAACCTCCTCAACACTAGAAGTAGCCCATGAGGATAGTGTCTGAAACAGTAAAATCATGCATAAACTAATATAGACAGTGACAGAAAAATAAATACTGATTGCCGGAATGTTTACAAAATCAAAGAAAAGTAGGCTTTTTATTGGTTTTCTAATGAAAGCCAGTACGATCAGAAAAGGCAAATTTGCAAAAGATAAAGCATCAAACCATGATTGTGTCCGCTGCTGAAGCTGCTCTAGCTGTTGCATACTCTCCTGCATAAGAATATATACTTTTGCAATCAGAAACTATTTCTTCTTTTCTATTCATGTTGAAAAACCAGTGAAAGAAGAAAGGACAGGGGATGAGAAGAGACGAAGAAGTAATTTGTTTTGAAGGAATCACAACATGACATCCAATTGTTTATTGATCAGTTGAATACTAAGAGCACAGGAAATGTTGCACTATTCTCTTGAATAGCAGGGGTAAGAGCTGAGAAAATGACATTAACAAAGCTATTCTAGAGGCTAAAAGGTAAGACTATTCATGTGAATGGATCAAAGTGTGGCCTCTCATTTGTATTAGTTTTATGATTTTTCCCAAATCCACTAGAAGGCAGAAGAGCTACTGAATAGTGAAATCGACTTCCATCGAGAGAATTATCTACAGTAGCAAAAACGTCTTCCAACACCATGTAAAGAGGACATATACCTTCTGGGTGAGCCATTTTCTGCATTGCTGTTGGCGCAATCATGATAGGCATTGAAATCTTGAAGCCCAAGACAGTTGTTGACATGTCAATCTTGCTAACATCAATAAGAATGCGTGGCCGAAATCTATTTTCAGAGGAAAAAGTGGAGAAATGAGAGAAGAACAAACAATAAACCTCAAGTCTAGATATATATATATATATAGAGAGAGAGAGAGAGAGAGAGAACAAAATGCGAGAGAGATCCTGACAGATTGATTTGTAATTGTGAAGACATGGCTTACAAAATGCGAGAGAAGGCGTTCCGGTTCTCCTTAAGTGTCCACTGGTCCTCTGCACCTGATGCATAATAGTCATAAACCATCTTGGGCAGTTTCTGCCTTGCAATTTCCTGATACTCCATAACATTTGTTATCTGATCCATCTCTTCTAACTGATTGCTTGCGCTTTCTCCGAATAATCTGATCAAATTTCACACTTTACTATGAGAATCAATGTGATTTCAAAGTGTCTTCTCATATTCAGAGAATCAAAACAAATTAACACATATCACCTTGTCAAGCCACAACGAACATTATTTGTAAATACTAAAATCATGTAAATCCACCCCGAAATGAACATCAGAGAACAAAAGTGGCATACATGAAGAAAGTTAACAAGGAAACGGGAAAAATTACAATTCTACAACAGCAGAAAGAATCTCTAGGAGACCATATGATCTATTCAATTAATTGCAGTAACACAGAAACAAAAGACCACAAATTCTCAGAACTAAAAGTCACTGTCAACCATGAACAGGTTCTTCCTTGACTGCCTTTCCAGTTATGATGCATACAAAATTGATGAATCCTCCAAGAATTCAAAAGAACATGATTCTGCAACTTCTCATAACCTTATTATAGGTTAAATACAATTAAAGGGAGTCCTTCAGAAAGTTCATATGGCTTCACAGAATCCAAGGCAACATGCGATTATTATCATATTATGGAGGTTACAAACAACAGTGTTTTTTGATCAAGTTTGTAACCTGCATGCACATAACAGAACATCGAAATGCATATCCAGCGGCAATTAGAAAAGAAAAAAAAAGATTCTCGTAACTTCCCATATCGAAAAAAACACAGAGATAACATGGCGAAGGTCATAGACAGAATTATGATCAGATAGAGATGATCATGATATTCATATCAATAAAACTAAACTAAACATTAATACAAGAAATTATCTTGACATTGGAAAGTGAAAATCAAAAAAACAAAAACAAGAAAGAGAAATGATAGAGATGTTAACTGGTAGTTGAAAGAACAAACCTGGCCTGCCTTTTCCCAACAGGAAATGGAAAGATTGCAGCTAATGTTAAGAGAGGGTGTTTCTCAAGCAGCAACCAAATAATACTTCGGTAAGATTAAATCCTTGGTTTAAAACCTAGCCCGGTGGATTGGTTCTCAATCCAATTGACTCAAGTTTGAATCAATTTTGATTAAAAAAAAATACCCAGTCAAAACTCGACCATTAACTAGTTAAGATTTTTTTTAATTTTTTCTTAGAGCAAATTCAGGTTAGGTTTTAAAACTAAAACCTTAACTAGTTTCAAATCTATAAATTATATCAATAATTCCCAAATATTTTCAACATTTCTTAACCATGTCTTTTTGTCAATTTTTTTATAATTTAGATCTAATTTGAATGTTTTATACACTAAATGGAGTCGAATTTAAAAAACATTTGGATAAAAAGTCAATGAACGTCAACGTTTTCAGTCTAATATGCATGTCCATTCATTAAAATGTCATCAATTTGAAGAAATTTCGAAAAAATTCGATGATCATTGACAAAAAAATATCTATTGAGAATAATTTGAAATACATTTGGGATCTAATTGAAAAAATTATAGGCTTAAGACTCAATTGAAAATGAGTGTTAAGTATAGGACTAAATTAAGGTTCTCCCAGATTAAAAAAAGAAAGAAAAAACAATAACAAATACTAATGGGCTGGGTATTGAAAGAAAGAAATAAATATTAAAGAATGGTAAGAGAATAAATGTATAAAGACAAACAACGTTGGACAAATTGAGTCACGGATGTCTACAATGTGGAATTGTGGGTTGCTTTTTCAAGATATACATTTCATTTCTGCATAAAAACATCAGTTTCATGGAAGTAAGAGAGTTGTGCGTGGACTGTCAAGTGGAGAGCATCATTTTGTATAATACTATTATGGCTGTCAGGCTATCTGTTGGATATTACAACATGTTCTATGTAGTAGTATAAATACATAATTGGTTTGTGATATGTTTTATGTCGGATCAAATTTTATTTAAATATAAAATAAAATTAGATGTTGCTAAAGTGTTTTTTTAGTAGAAAAAAATTTAAAATTTTATGGGGGTGACTTGATGTAATTTGATCAACTTAGCTGATCCAAAGATTATACATGTAAAAATAAGGTTTGACTCAAAAAATTTCAAGATATCATTTTAAAAAAATGGCATGGGTTAGAATAACCTCGTATAAAGAAAATAAAAAAGTAGTCATTTAAGAGGTATCCTACCTTATCAATAAAAAATTTAAAGATTTTCAAAAACGGTCTACTTAATTGTTCTAGGCGACTTACATGTTGGTGTGAAAAACTCAAATATTTAAAAAAATAGTCTAATTGTTCTAGATGACCTACTTGTTTATGAAATACATGAAAGTGATTTTAACAATGATCTTATTTTTCAGGTGACCTACCAGTTTGTAAAATACTTGAAAGTGATTTCAACCTTGGTCTCAATTCTCAGGTGATCTACTCGTTTGTGAAATACATTGTAATAAGTGACATATCCAATTGTAAAAAATACAAAGACTTTCCAAGTTGGTCTAATTCTCATGGGTGATCTTCCCAGGTGAAAAATACAAAGATTTCTTAAAAGTGAAAAAAAATTAGAAATATTTTCAAATTTAGCCATATCGAGGTGGTATGCCTTTTGATAGACCCTATCAAAGATTTCTCTTATGAATTTTCAGCAAAAACACATTGTTCAATAATTTGAGTTAGATGGCATATATGCATCTTTACCTCGTTTGAAATATAAGTCCTCATTTCTTTTCAATCTCTTTGTTGCTTGATTTGTGAGGTCTGCTATTTCTAAGGATTTAGCTTCTAGCTCACTCGAATTGGTCTATATAAGTCTTTTCTAGAATATTTGCAATTTTACACAACTAAATCTTTATGGTGCCCATCACGACCCATCTACTTACCGAAAATTCTATGTCTCATTGATCATTTTGAGAGGATCATTCATTACTCTCTTGTCTCTCTACTAACAACATTCAGTGTTTCTAGTTATCTTGAAAGGATCAAACTATCTTTTGTAAAAAAAAAAAAAAATTTACTGTTACCCTGAAGATATCAAATCTCCTTCTAAATACAACATTGCCCCTTTGTATTGGTCATTACCTCTAAATGCGCTTTGTTAGTGACTCAGACAAGTAATGGATTTGAGTAACCCTTCTCTTTTTTAGTTGTGCTTAGTTTTAGTGAAGAAATCTTTATCCAAAATTAATTTTGAAATCTTGAACATCTTGCATTTTGAAAACAAAAATTGTTTCGATGTGAGTTTAAAACAAATCTTGCAACTCCCTGGAATTTTTGGGAAAAGGTATGATTTGTTCTTATATCAGAGAGATTGAAATTTTTGAAGGTACATGATGAGGTGACCTTCCACTTTTGTAGGTTTCAAAGCAAGAGGCTTTAAGTAAAAGCTTGAGGTTTTGTTTGAGAAAAATTTATCCATTTTCTAAGTACTCGTTTTATCAGCATGAATTATAACGAGTAGTTTGCTCGCAATATCACGACTCCTATGAAATAGTCTTTTGCATTTTTAGAACGCCATTTATTAGTCCAATTTGCTTGCATTTAAAGTCACGTAATATAAGCTATGGCTTATGGCTATGAAAGAAAAGGGATTTATAAAACTCAAAAAGTGTTTCAAGGTTTTAAAGACTTAGAATCATTATCATTTGCTTGAATCATTGTATCTTCCAATCTTTTAGAATCATTATCATTTGCTTGAATCATTGTATCTTCCAATCTTTTTTTTTCTTTTGCTGTTTTTCTTTGATTTACCCCTTTTGTTTTGGTGGGGCATCCTCATTTTGTTTAGACTATAACTTTTGCTTTTGATTTGGGCATGTCGTCTATCATTTGAGTTTATCGGGCTCTTTAACCTTTTGGCTTTCTCATAGCTATTTTCATCAATTATTGATCATTTAAATGTCACTTGCCCAAAATATAGGATGTGATCTTAGTCGGGATTCTTGGTACTTAAAAAGTATTTGTTTTCTGAAGGTTAATGGATGCGTGTAAAAACTTCAAAATTATCAGGTAGTTCCTTCTTCCTCCCCTCTCCCCATGTAACAGTGGCCTTCCTTTTCCATTTATAGGGCTAATCTAAAATCTTTCTCACAAAATTCATCAATTATCTCCTAGGATGGTGATCTCGTGGATGAAGATAACTACAACTCAAGTTTATTCCGTGTTTGGGTGGGAAGAAAACATCACCAATCTTGTCATTGTTGGACTATTGATGATGGATCTTCTTCACATCAGATGATAATCGTGGGGGCAAAGAAAACTGAACCAACTAGTAGGATTTGTGATAGACAATATGGTTTATAATTTGGATCAAATTTGATGCGATTAGGTGGGAAGATTGGGTCTAACCAAAGCCGTTTTGGTGGCTTCTCATGCAGCTTTCCATAGTTCTAAAGGAAAAAAATGAATAGTTATTAAACAATGAGTCATCCGGGTTCTTAGGTTAAATTAGCTATTTTTCAATTTGCCCCCTGAAATTCTGAAACCTTATAATCAATCCCAAAATTGTCCTTATCTTTGAGAAATTTTTTTAATTTCACCCTTGGAGTTATGCAATTGGACTATTGGATTTCTGCATTGGTTACAAATTGGTTATCGGTTTCAAATTAATTCATTTCAATCCTTAATTGACTCTTCAAACTTTTAATTCATTCAAATTTACCCTTGATAAAGTCAATTAAACCCTTTAGAGTCTCAATGCCTATTCATTTCAGTCCCTGGAATTTTTTTCCTTGCAATTTTGACCCAAATTGATTCCTGAACGTTGATACTTCTTCAATTAAGCCTCTGATTGCATTAATTAAACCAATTCAAAGTTCAATTAAATCTCTAGACTTATCAAGTCTTCCAATTTAGGCCAAATTGACTTCCAAACTTTACAATTTTGTCCCCGTTAGTCCTTAAACCTTCAACTTGTTGTCTTAACCACATTCTCAAATCATTTTCCAATGTTTCTTCAACAAGATTCTAAATTGTTCATCCACCCATCGTTCTAAATAATTGTGCATGCTTGATTAATATGGAGTATATATTATTATTTATTTTTAAATGAGAAATTTCAAAGAAACCTAAAATTAGGTTATAACAATGATCATAATATTCATATCAATAAAACTAAACTAAACATTAATACAAGAAATTATCTTGAGATTGGAAAGTGATAAAAAAAAAAGAAAATAAATGATAGAGAAGTTAACTGGTAGTTGAAAGAACAAACCTTGGCCAACATTTTTCCAAAAATGGAAAGATTGTAACTAATGTTAAGAGAGGGTGTCTTCTCATGTAGCCAACCAATCATACTTCGATAAGATTATGAGATTGTTTTAAAACCTAGCCCAACAGATCAGTTCTAGATCTAGTCAACTCAGGGTCCAAACCAATTTGGATTAAAAAAGAAAAGAAAAAACTACCCAGTCGAAACTCGAGAATTAACCTGTTGAGATTTTTTCTTAATTATTTTGGGATCAAATCCGGGTTGGGTTTTAAAACTAAAACCTTAATTAGTTTCAAATCCATAAATTATATCAATAATTCCCAAATATTTTCAACATTTCTTAACCATATCTTTTTGTCAACATTTTAATAATTTAGATCTAATTTGAATGTTTTATACACTAAAATGGAGCTGAATTAGAAAAACATTTTGATAAAAAGTCAATGAAAGTTAATGTTTTCAGTCTAATATGCATGTCCATTCATTAAAATGTCCTCAATTTGAAGAAACTTCCAAAAAATTCAATGATTATGGGCAAAAAAATCTATTGAGAATTTTGAAATACTTTTGGGATCTAATTGAAAAAAATATATATAGGTTTAAAACTCAATTGAAAATGAGTGTATAATTATAGGACTAAATTAAGGTTCTCCCATATTAAAAAAAGAAAAAAAAAATTAAATCGTGTGAAAGTTTATCCGATGTAACCCGGTTAACTCTACTAGTCCAAAAACAACTCATACAATCCGTGAAAACAATATTTGACTAAACAAAATTTTAAGATAATATCTTTTTTTATATTAAAATAACAATATATTGGATTCACCTGGGATAACTCAGGTTAACATGTCAAATTCGGGACCTGGGTTATGAGACTATAATAACTGTATGAAAGCAAATCAAAATAAATTATGAAGTCTAATATCTCAACCAACCCATTATTGAACGATAAAATTGAAAAAAAAAATCAATTAGAAAAAGACCTAAAAAAAATCTGAGTTAACATGTCAAACTTGCAATCCAGGTCATAAAACCGAGATAACCTTATAAAAAGCAAATTGAAACAAATTACGAATTCCAATACCCAACCAGCCTAATATTGAAAGATGATATTAAAAAAAAAGAAATAAATTAAAAAAAGAACTTAATAAACAACATGAGTCAATCTACCAAACTGTTAAATCAGATTAATTCATCAAACCTGAAATTCATGTTATGAGAGTGTGATAACTAAATAGAAAAAAAATATAATATTAAAAAATGAAATTAAATAAAATAAAAAACATTAATTGAAAAAAAATTAAAGATAAAAAAAAGGCAACGGAAAGCACTATTTTAATAAATAGTAATTTATAAGGTGGAATACAGTAAAAAATAAAAAAAAACCCTTCTCTTTTAATTTACATGTAATAAATATATAAAGACAAACAAGGTTGGACAAATTGAGTCACGGATGTATACAATGTGGAATTGTGGGTTGCTTTTTCAAGATATACATTTCATTTCTGCATAAAAACATCAGTTTCATGGAAGTAAGAGAGTTGTGTGTGGACTGTCAAGTGGAGAGCATCATTTTGTTTAATACTATAATGGCTGCCAGGCTATGTGTTGGATATTACATCATATGCTATAGTAGTATAAATAGATAATTGGAATGTGCAATGTTATATGTCGGATCAAATTTTACTTGAATATAAAAAAAAATTTAGATGTTGTTAAAAAAAAAATTTATTAGAAAAAAAAATTAAAATTCTATGAAGGTTAACTTTATATAATCTAATCAACTTAACTGATTTAAAGATTACTTAGATAATTTGTAAAAATAAAGTTTGACTAAAAAAATTTCAAGACGTCATTTACAAAAAATAACATTGGCTAGAATAACCTCGTAGAAAAAAAATAAAAAAATAAATCTCAATTCCTAATATCAACTCAATGTTGAAAAATAAATCTAAAAAAAATCAATTAAGAAAAAAATAAAAAAAGACCCAAGTTAACTGAATCAACTTGTGAAACCTGGGACTGTGACTCAGGTCATAAAACTAGAATAAACTTTTAGAAAGAAACTTAAAAAAAAATTATGAAGCTCAATTTTCAATATCAATCCAATATTGAAAGATAAAAATAAAAAAAATAAATTAATAAAAATAATAACATGGGTCAACCTTGTTTAACTTTCCAAACTCGATACTCGAGTCATAAAATTAGGATAATTTCATAGAAATCAAAACAAATCATGAAGATCAACTCCCTAATTTAACCGATAAAAAAGTATAAAAAATATAATCAAAGTATTGTTCTAGTTAATAGTGTTTTATACAAAGGTGAATCATTGTTCAGTGTTTTGTAAATAGGTGAATAGTGAATTCACCTTCTTTTTTAGTTTTTACAATGATTTACTCTCAATAGAAGCTAGCTAATAAATATTCTTTGTTGCTCTTTTTTTTTTTTACAAAAAAGAAGAAGAAGATTTTGATATAATTCAATAGAATGATCTCTATTTATTGCACATATAACTTAAAAACTTTTTAAGCATATTGGATGTAACTACTAATAGACAGTATCAACACCACTTAAAAAAAGAGACAAGATATACTAGCTTCCAAACCAATCAAAATTTAAAATACTTAGCTTGTATGCCTGTGTGTGATGGTGCATGATGATTTTTAAAATTATTTTTTATTTAATTTTAATGTGATTAAAATAAATATTTGTAGGATTTTGACAAATTTAAACTCTTGATGAAAAAAATGCATTCTTAAGTTAAATCGCTCATTCTCTATTTATGCATTTTTTTTCTTAATAAAAATATCTTTTTTTTTATTAACAACGTTGTTTCTTTTTATAAAAATCCAAGATAATTCAAATAAATATTCACAAGATTCTTTATAATTTATAGGGTAAAACACTTGTCGCACATGTGCGGCATCGCGACAAACATCCTCCTAGTATAATCTAAATGGTATATGATGTGGGAATGGATAGGACAAGGAATTCTTGTCCTTTATTAGTGGAAAGAGGGAATAGAAGTAGCCACCTAGTATTTGATCACTAGGAACCCTAACTGATCTCAAAGATTGGGCAAGGAGACTGGTTGCGTAGAGAGAAGGTATTAACACCTCTCTTATGCCTTACTTAAGGTAAGCTACATTCTTTAATTGTTTGATATAACTAAGGTATTGTTATGTTTTTCTAATTGTTGGTATGTCTAAGGTTTAAGAAAAGCATTTCTCAGTAAGGAGATCCTTATCTTATCGGAAAAAAAACCTAACCATTCTAATGTCAAAATAAAAAAGAATTATATTTATATTTAATATCAAGAATACAATTTACGTATAAGTTCGTAACCCTAGATACTAAAAGAAAATAAAATATTTTTTTTAGTATTTTTGAAATAAGATCCTAGTTTTCATAACTTTAATAAACTGGTTATTAAAGTTCAAAATGTATGCTAATATGTATTTTTTTATTATTTTTTTGTATGAAAATACGATATGATTATTAAATCTTTAAGAGACTTGTTCATATGCATGAAAACAAGATATTTTTTGTTGTTTTTCTATATATATTTTTTTGCAACATTCAGAGAAAACTGAGTATTTTATAACTGGATTTGTATCTTACAATATAATAATAATAATAATAATAATAATAATAATAATAATAATAATAATAATAAGATGGGTCTAGCCCAATTATATGGGCTGAGCCCATCCTGGCTAGGCCAAAATCAGCCCAGAAGAAATTGGGCTAAGGTCGGCCTAAAAGAATTGGGCCAACATCGGTCCAAAACAAGGGTTAGGCCAATGTCAGCCCAATAGATATTCTTTCTGTTTTTTTATGGGACTAGGCCAGAGTTGTCTAGCCTAGAAAATAGTGGAGAAAACTCTCCATTGTTCACTAGTAGAATAATAGAGAAGGAAGACAAGGAAGAAGAAGAAGAAGAAGAATGAGGAGGAAGAGGAGAGGGAAGGCTAATTTGGCAATGGTGTTAGTGGTAGAATGACGGTGGTTTCAAGCAATGCAAGGAGAAAAATGGTGGTGGTTCTTCCTCTTTTCTCTTTCCTGTTTTCTTTTCTGTTTCTTTGTTTTTTGTTTATGCTTTTCCTACTCTCTTGTTTCTTTTTTTTTTGTTCCCTGTTTTTCCCCTTTTTTTCATCTCTCCATCCCTCTCTGTTTTCTCTTATCTCGTTTCTATTTTTTTTCTTTTCTCTCGTTTCCTCTCTTATCTTCTCGTACCCCACTCCATCCCCTGGTGAGGGGGTATTTATAAAAGGCAGGGAGAGAAAGAGCTACCCTACCCATGTCCAGTCATGGCGAAGGGGTAGGGTGGCTGGGGTGGGCTCTGTGCAGCCGCCCCAAAGCCACCCACAAGGCTTGTCTACTTTGCTCTTCTCATCATGGTGGTAGGCCATGAGCGATGTGGGTTGTGTCGGAGTTTTTTGGCAAATGGGAGGGAGAGAGAGAGGAACAGGTGTTGCAAAAGAGGGGAAGAAAAACCTTTTTCCCTGTCTTTGCGCGACCATGAGAAGAAGATGGTGTACAATGCCGTCAAAACAACATCGTTTTGCTTCTTTTTTTCAAAGAACAGTGAGTGAAACGACATCATTTTGTACAAAATGCGTTGTTTCATTAAAAAAAAAAAGCATCAAAAAGTGCAATTTCCAAATCAGTCCTCAATTAAGATTTTGATTTTAAGAATCCATTCAATTGCATCCTTGTCAAATTCAAATGTCAGCCCTAAAGTTGGTCACTTTTTTTCACTTTGGTCCTTGGTTTTAAATTTGTGCATTTTGACCCTCAATTCATCAATAAACTTTCAATTTCTTCAATTTGACCTATGATTTGGTCAATTTCGGTCCCTATATTTACACGTCCTTTTCATTTTGGTCCTTGGTTTTGGATTTCTTCAATTAAGTTCCTAATTGTCCATCAAACTTCAATATTTATGCAATTAAGCCCCTGATTTGACTAAATTAACTCTTAAAAATTGTAATTTAACCCCTAAACTTTAATTTCTTCCAATTAAAACCTAAATTGACTTAAAAATCAATTTTTCTTGCAATCAAACCCTTCATAAACTCAATTAATCTGTCAACAAAATCTAATTGAGTCCTTAAACATCTGATTTTAGACTTTTCTTTCTGAAATTGATTTTTCTTTGTCAATAACGCCTTCATCAGTTAAAAATATACTATCAAATTTCAATCTTTGTATTTTTAAATTTCCTCAACTAATCTTTGGTCATTTTTTGGACGCCCCTGTGTCCTCTTCTCACTACTATATATTTTTTTGGTTTTCTTCCTATAATGTTTTTGATTTGTTTTCTTCTTCATTTTTTTTCTCTAAAAGTAGGTAACAACAACTCTCATTTCTGTATCAATTTGTTTTCATGAAAACATATTTGTTTCATTCATAGAATGTTTTATAAGAAAAAACTAATCATAATGTAAAATCCAAGTTTCAAACAAAAAAAAAAACAATGTCTTGATAATTTTTATGTGTTTATATGAAAAAAGAATAATTAACTCATGAAAACCATATAAAAATTAATAATTAAAAGACTGTTTAATTCCCATGGAATATTAATATGCAATTTCTTATAATTTATTGAATATTAAGCTCATATGTAATTGTTAAAAAAGTTATTACAAATATATGCATAAAATGTATAATCTTATTAAAAAAAATAAGTAAGAAACTATCAGATAATTTCTTAAATAGCATTGTAATTATTAATTTAAAGAAAGATTTATTTTAAATTAAAACAAAATTTATGAGCCTAGAAGGCCAGGCTCCACACTCCTGGCCTTAAAAAGGGAAAAGGCAAATGCGACTGAGCCTGGACTCGATGCATTTAGGTCTTGCCAAGAATTGTGTGTGTGTGTGTACCTTTAATATTTTTTGAACAATGTGTTGTTTTCTCAATGTAAAAAAAGTGATAATAGACAACTCATCATCCAAAATACATAAAACAATTTCAATAAATGACTTGTAGACTGCTTCAATATTTTTTCAACAAACTCCTGTTGCTTAAAATTCAGGCCATATTTTTTACTCTCAAAACACATTTTTAACCCATTTTAAGTGGAAAACACATTTCAAACACCTTAAAAACCTAAATTACCTCATTTCAAACCGCAAAACACTATAAAGTCACTTAAAAAACTAAAAATCAAATCAAATCTTAATAATTTTTATACGTCCCAATCTATTTTTGTAGGCATGGTTGATGAGAAAAACCAATATCATTGAACTCTCATCTCTAGGACAAACATATTGATACCATGTTTGGCCATTTTATGGCTAGAATGTAATATATAGTTCAAATATTTTCTCTCCCTTTCTATTTTTTTTAGTGACTTTCTCTCTTCCCTCACAAAATCCAAGGACTGAAAAGTGATGAAAACAAAGTTTAAGGACCAAAAAAGAAAATAAAAAAATTAATTTATCAAAATGTAAGTAAGCAGAAACATCATGGACCAATAGGCCACTTTGTCAAGTTATGGTAGCACTACTATGATGTGAATAGTGAATTTGTCTCTATTGTTGCAACGGGACACAATTCTGGTTTAGTATATTTTACTTGTAATATGCTTGTGTTGTTTGTGCTGCAAACATTTTGAAAAATAAAATGAAAAGGCATTTGATACAACTAAAATGATTTCATGACAAACTAATAAATGTTCATTATGAGTAAAAAGATCATTGTTTAGAAGAAAAAAAAACAGGTATGTTAATATATAAAAAATCATATGTCTTGCTTTTCTTTTTACTAACCAAAGAAAACTCAAAGAATTTGCTCTGTATGGAAAATTTTGGAAAATTAAAGCCGTCACCTAGTAATTAAAAAAAAAAACTAGGAGACCTAAAAATACACTGATTCCAGAGATTTAGGTAAAGGGTTAATTATGCCTAAGAAAAGATTAATATCATTCTTACCATATCCTTTCAAAAGAAATGATGCATTTACTATGAACTTTCTCCTACAACCATTAACCATCTAAGTATTTTTTTTTTAGCTTTATCTACCATTTAATTTATTAATTTTTTAATTATATGTAAAAACTCAACATCAATCCCTTGGAAAAAAAAATAAGACATTTTGAATTGGCCCTTTTTTTTATTAGAAAAAGGTCAGCATCTGTCCCTTGAAAAGGAGACTAGTCAATTAGGCTACTTCCTCCATCAAAATTGTGTATTGATGATACAAAAAAAAAAATCAATTTGGACTATAAAAACAACCCACACCAAGACTACACATGCAACCTCAATCTATGTTGTTGACAACTTAGATGTAGGTTGTATGCAACCTACACAAAGGTTGCACTTGCAACCCATACCAAGGCTACACAAGCTTGAATTGGGCTATCATGTGCAGCCTCAATAGATCGCGCTACCGTGTAGCTCGGTTAATTTTTGACTCAACCGAGCTATCCTGTAACTATTGGGCTGGTTTGTAGAGCCCAACAAGCTCACCATCCTTTCTCTCTTCTTCTTTTCTCTTTCTTTCCTTTCTTTCAATTTTTTTTCTATTTCAATTTTCTTTTTTTTAAGTTGCCATTATGTTGAGTTGTACAAGCTTGACTTTAGCTATGACTTCAGCTCAAGCTACCATAGTGAAAAATACCAAATTTCATGGTGAGCTACTCCAAATGTTTTTTCAATGTATGCTATATATTCTCAGGTTTGATGAGAGAGAGAAAATATATTTTTTTTCATTCCAATAACATAGAGAGAACATACAGAGCTTCTATATATATAACTAAACATTGTTTTTCATCGTCTTGATTTTTTACATACTTGTCATTTGATCACTCAAACTTAAATATTAACTTAAGCATTAGAGTGCCTTTAATTCCATGAGGGACTTGTTTTTACAAGAACGACTCAGGCCCATAACTCAACCTGGGAAAGTCTATTTTTATGTGAAGTTCTTCTATGATTTCATCAACCTGCTCATTCCCATTCAACATCTATAAAAAATTCCAATATATGGAAAAGTAATTGATCTTTCTACAGGGACTCCAATTCCTCTAGGTATCCAACAACTCTCTTAAAAAGTGCAAGTACTCATCAACTTTGTTCTATCCATATAGGAACATTTTTGCTCTCTTTAGTACAACCAACAATTAAAAGTCAACCCACAACACTAGGTGCACAAAGACAACTCCAATTTTAGGAAGAAACTAGATAAAACAACATTTCAAGAAGGCACAATACTCCAACTCTCCAAATGAGCCAACACTCCCCAACAAATCCAAGCCATAAACTTGGTTATCTCCACTAATTTTCTTCTGAATCTCTGTCTTCTCATTCTCATGCTCCTTATCATAAAATGCTAGGCACGAAGTGCATGATACTGTATCAACCCCAACTCTTGCACACCATTCCCACCAAATGGGAGAATCTTCACTTTGTCACAGATTGTTACACACTCACCTCACCAAGGATTGTGTCACTACTAAAGCCAACTTGTATAACTATCATGGCCTTACAGGCCCTAGGTAGTACATACAAAATATCATAAGCATTCTAAAGCTAGTGATAATAAAAGTGATGTCATGTGTAAGCTTTTCCTCATAACTTTCCATGGATCTGCTAAGGTGTGGTATCATAGTCTTAAACCTGGCTCCATCCTAGGTCTTCATGATCTTTATGTAAAGCTTATCTCTTGTTTTAGCACAAGCATTCTAGCAAAAAATAGCACCCCATAGATCTTTGACATCATACAATGAGATGATGAAAACACGAGCGCATATCTTTAGAGATTCAACAAGAAAATGCTAAATGTGGAGAATTTGTTTGAACCCATAACCATTAAAGCCTTGATCAATAAAATCTACAACTATTCCTTATGGGAACGGTTATACACATTCCTAATAAAAATATCCTTAGCGTCAAACATACAATGAAAAGTTACATTAGGGTGGAAAAAACTAGCATGACCAAACAAGGTCACCTACGCTTATACACACAAGAAGAGTCTCCACCACGCCAATAATCTCAAACGAGAGCATTGAAAATAAGCATCAAGGGGCACATCCATGATCGTTTGACATTTCCTGAGCTCATAACCATAACTCTTACAATGACACATGCTAAGGTGTTAGCTTCCATACAGGGAAAATACTTCCTACAATACCTACCTCCAATAAAAAGTGGTTCAAACACAAAGAACCTTATAAGGTCACTTATGCTTCCACACACAAGAAGAGTCTCCACCATGCCATTGATCTCCAACAAGACCATCCAAAAGAAGCACCAAAAAGCTCATCCATGATTGTCTGACATTCTTCAAGCTCATTACCATACCTCTCATAATGACACATGCTGAGGTGTTGGTTGTTGTAAAGGGAAAGGACTTCCTGCAATATCCACATTCAATAAAAAGTGGTTCAAACACAAGAAACCCTTACAAATTATCTCTTTCACTATGATAATAGACACGTATAAAAAGGTGTCATGCACTCATAAAAGAGATAAAAATATTAATCTCCAAATGGTAACTTCAAGAAGTTGTGAAGGAGGAGATACAATATAAACAAATAGGAAACAATCATTGTGATGTACTACCTTAAATAAGATAAATCCCATAAATTATATCTCTATCATCTTTTTAAATTTCAAAAAAGAAATAGTATATCTCCATGTCTCTATTCATGAAACATCTCCATGAAATTTCCATGGCAAAATCTCCATTGAATCTTCATTATATCTCTAGGTCCTTATGACCAACTATCTTCAGGTTTTTGTGACCACTTGTCTCCAAGCCCCCATGACAAACCATCTCTAGATCCTCGTGACAATTTGTCTCCGGGTACCATGATAAAGTGTCTCTAAAAGACAAAAATCTCTCATGAATTCAAAAAAATGGTAAAAATTCAAAGGCATGCCCATAAAAGCAATAATTTTGTGCATAGACAAAGGTAAAGTTTTTGTAAATAAGGTATACTTAGACAATGAATAAAAAATATGAATTTTTATTATTTAATGTGATTATGCCTAGTGATACAATTTCGTGGAACATGATAATATTGTTTCTTTCTACTACTATTTTCTTTCTCTTTTTTATATGGTCACTGATTATGGGCTAACCCAATAATTCATGAATTGATTTAGTGATTCAAATCTTCTTCTTTTTTTCGATTTGATATTTTAATCAAATTTAACATCCAATTTGATATATGTAATCGCAAAAATAATTATTTATCACGTTAATTGGTCCCTATATAATCCCCTAATATTTGGAGCTGCATCGACCACAAAATCATAAAGAAAAGGAAAGTCTTCGTTGTATAAACCATCCTACAATCTCTCACAACCCCCTCTCTACCTTCAAAAATGGAGAAACCACCACCAAATTTAGTTCTAGGTTCAATCAAGGCCTTCAAATCTAGAGACTACCCACAAAAAGCTAAGGTAGTGTCATTCTTTGCCTTCGTTCTCTCTATTTTTGTCTATATCTCTATTTTCAATCTTTTCAATCTCTTCCCTTGAAAGCTCTTTAACAGCACTAAATTTAGGTTTTTCATTTCCAACACTCTAATCCTCATCATTGCCCTGGATTATGGTTCATTCTATTCTTCGTCAAAAGGTATTAATAAACATGGTGTTTATGAAGAGTACGTAATAATGAGGAGGCGAAGAAGTGTTCCATCATTTCCCTCATGCTACCGGGAAATTATCAAGACAGGACGCTTGGATGAAGAAGAGGTTAAAAAAGATAGTCGAGAAAAGAGAAGAGCTGCTCACCAAGGAAAATTGCCAATTGTTCATGAAAGTGATGAACACGAAAATGCTCCTGCCGTTAATCCCCAAGTAAAGAAGCTAGAAACTAGAGCCCTAAAACTTGGTGAAGCTTATCGTCGCAAGAAGAAGGTTGTTGTAGCAAAAACTCTTCAACGTAGTAAGTCAGAGAGTTTTAAGCGGGTGATGTTCGATGAGAGCAAGAACATTATACGTAGGATAGAAACTGAAAAGTATGAACCACCAGACCCTATTGAAGAAAAAGATGGGTATGCAAATATGTCCAATGAAGAAATAAATACAAGAGTTGAGGAGTTTATTCAGAGGTTCAATAAACAAATTCGGCTTCAAGGTGAAGTTTATTCCAAAAAATAGATACGGAAAGATATTACAAGATCAAGTTGTATTGTCTTCTTGCTTGTGTCCTTGTCGTCCACTTTGCTATTTTGTTCACTGGTTCTTGTTAGTGTAAATGCTTTAGATAGTTTGTATGTAGTCTTGTCTTTGTAGGAACATGTTTTCTTATTTTCTTTGTGTGGTTATGCTCCTTTAACTCGAACTTGCTATTTGATCCATATTCTGCTGCGGATTGAATTTTTTTTTCCAACAAAAAAATTTGAAAAAGACAGCTTTTCCACCACCTTTTTTACATTAAAAAAATCTTAAGTGTAAATTGAATGTTTATGCATGTATTTAATTAAATAAATCAAAAATTATTTATGTCAATAAAAAATCATTAATGATAATTAAAGAGGTAACTGGAAAAATCAAGAGATAGAACATAATAAATATTAAATTAAAAATAAATGATCCTAGAAAAAAAACATGTGCCAACTCAAGCTAATCCGCTAAACCATGGTTTGAGTAGTGGGACAAGGATAAATGAACAAAAAGGAAATTGAAGAAAATCATGAAGCCCAATATCAAAAAACATCAACCTTGAAGGATGGAAATGAAAAAGAAAATCAATTCTCAATTAATATAATGTTAAATAATGAAATCAGAAAAAAAATATCAAATTAAAAAATTTACTAAAGTAAATTCAACAAAGAACGACAAATAAAAAGAACCGGGATAACTCATACCAATTTTTAAATCAATGAAAAATTATATAGAAAGTAAATAAATAAAAATAATAGAGATCTATATCCAATTGAATAAATGTTGAAGTCTGAAACTGAAAAAACATGAGCTTCAAACAAAACAAAAAAACCCAAGCGAACATGGGCGAACATCCTAAACCTAGGTTAATCTGTAAAACTCGTAACTTGTAAAATCCTAAACTTAGGCTTAACCAAGAAGCTCAATTCTTAGTCAATTTAATGTCCAATGATGAATTACAAAAAATTTAAAAATTACCAAAAGTAAAAAAAAATAGCAATCAAAAGAATGAGGATTGAATTCGATAGGGGAAAAACTTAAGGATGATGAAATTGCAAAAAACAATCAATTTAAAATTATATGAAATAAAAAAAATAGCAATAAAAAAATTTGGGACCAAATATGATAGAAAAAAAATTAAAAGGGGATGAAATTGAAAAGTAATTCAAATTTTATAAATTATTCTAAAACAAACAAATGGTAATTTGAAGAACATGGACCAAAACTAAAGGGGTAACAAATTGAAGATCTGCTTTGAAAATTTAAAGGGGTACGTATGGAAATTGAGGAGGAAAGAGAAAAGAAAAAATGGTTGTCAGCACCAACTCAGACGCCTGTTTGCCACACACATCACTGCATCATGAAGGGCACACCAAGATGATTCAAACACCGTCATGGAAGGTGGCATTAGATCACCAGATGATCTCGCACGTGCTGATTCATGAAATGCATGCATATCAACTCATTTAATAATATTTATATTTATAAAATCACAAAACCACCTCTCTATTACTTTAACAATTAAAAGAAAAAACCAATTGAAAAGACAAAAATAACTTTCTAAATAAGTTAAAGAAAATCTTTTTTAAGAGCATATATGTCATTTTACTATGTTAAAAAAATAAACAAACAAAAATATCCCTAGGCTTTAGTTTGATAAAATTTGAGTAATTTTACTATGCATAAAAATATATATAAAAAAACATATTTATCCCTTATTAATATGGTAATAACTAATGAACCCCTGTGAAAAAAAAACATATTATTTCCAATAGCCAGTTATTTTACTTGTTTTGAGAAGGGAAAAAATATAATTTAACTATAGACATGCGCAGTGTTTTTCCTATGCCTTTTAAATTTTGTTATAATAATTTAATTTATCTTTGTAATCTAGTCTTATCTCAATACTACAAATTAATATGGACTAGGAGCACTTTATTTCAAATTATACTCTTGATACTTTAAATGCAAACAATTTAGAGTTTAAGCTATCCTAATGAAATTTACTTACAAATTTTGTCCAAGGAAAACAAAACTAATTACAACCAAAGTAATTTTCATTATACAATTTGATGTACGAATTTGACAAAGAAAACCCTTGCTGGTCAAGTTAGGCCACCGGGTGGCGCCGTACGCCCCTCCCAAAAAGCGCAGATACCACCCCTTTGCTGGTATGTAATGAGCATGAGCCAACAGTTTTTCTAAATGAAAATTTAAAATTCATTGTAAAAATACTAAAAACATCCTTTTTTGTGTAAAATTACAAAAACAGTTGTATAAAAGGACAAAAACACCCCTAATCACATACTTTATTTTTTTGTCTTTCCTAAAAGCAAATGCATATTTTTATTATATTCTAATAAGGGAAAAACCAAAAAAAAACCATTGGTGAACAACTCTATATTTTTTTTTACCCTAGAGTTAAGAAATATTTTTATTGTTTTAAAGTCTTTAAAAAGATGAAAAAACCATAGGTCAACAACTCTAAGTTTTGTTGACCTTGGGGGTAAATATGTTATTTCATTGTTAGAAAACACAGAAAAAGACTAACATACTCCCGAGCAATCTTTTAATGACCAATAGACCTCTAAAAAGGACCAAATTACCCCCCACCACTAAGGCTTCTTTTTTCCCACTCAAGGGTAAAATGGTAATTTCACTATAGCAATCCACAATAAATTGTGTCTAGTGCTACAATGAAAATCGCATGCCCTATATATCTTAATTAATAACTACTAGTTATCTAGTCAGCATTTTTCCATGGATTAGATAAAAAAAAAAATAACACATAAAAAATGAATGGGTTGGATAAATTGAAAAGCAAATGCATGAATTTAATTAAATAAATTAAGAATCATTTGTACCAATAACTACAAAAAAAATATAGTTAATGATAATCAAACTAAACTAGAAAATTCAGAGATAGATGGTCATGATTTTCTAACATATTTGTTAGAAAACAAACCTCAAACCTACTCTGAGACAATGCCTATTTGGAAGTTTCCTATTGGAATGAGATAGCTAACAATGAAATTAGATTTATTATGAATAACTATAAATAATAAATTGTGGATCTTTCTCCTGAAAGTAAACTATTATGCTATAAATGGATTTTCAAAAGAAAGATGAAAGTCAATGGCCTTATTGACAAATATAAAGTTAAACTTGTTATTAAAAGTCTTAATTAATGAGAAAGTGTGGATTATTTTGATACATATTCACATATGTCAAGAATAACTTCCATACAAATGTTAATAGTCATTGTAGCAATTAAAAAGCTTAAAATACATCAAATAGATGTAAACACAACTTTCTTAAATAGTATCTTCATAAGGAGGTTTACATTGCCAAGGGATTTGCTGTCAATAGACAAGAAAAGAAAGTTTGTAAGCTTATCAAATTATTATATGCTTTGAAACAAACACCTAAACAATGGCATGAAAAACGTATCAAGGTTATGTTGTCAAATGAGTTCCAAATTAACAAAATTAATAAATGTGTCTATGTGAAATACATAGATACAATTTATGTCATTGTATGTCTTTATATGGACGATGTGATAATTTTGGGCAGCAATAATTACATAATCAAGTCTATGAAGAAAATTTTAACTAAAAAGTTTGAAAATGAAAGACTTGAGTGTTGCAAATATCACACAAGAAATAAAAAAATTTTAGGATATCTGATTGATTGGTATTGTCCAAATCTCATAGTGTTAAGAAAATTCTTGATAAAATTTTATAAACATGAAAATAGCATTGTCAAACATCAATTGACATAAGTGTATATATGTACAAGAATAGAGGTAAAAGAATAAACCAATTGGAATACTTTCAAATAATTAGAAACTTAATGAATGTTATGAACTGCACAAGACCTGATATTGTTTACTCGGTTAGCAAACTTAGTAGATTTATAACTAATTCAATATGCATCATTGAAAGGCAATTAAAAAAAAAGTGCTCAAGTATTTAAGGTATACTTTAGACTATAGGTTACACTAAACTGGTTACCCAATGAAATTAGAAAGGTATAGTGATGCTAATTGGATATCTGACACTAAAGACTCGAAATCCATAAATGGTTATATCTTTACACTTGATGGAGAAATTGTGTTATGAAAATCCTCTAAACAAATATGTATACTAAAATATATGATGGAGTAAGAGTTTGTAGCCCTTAATAAAGCTGGAGAGGAAATCGAATGACTACAGAACTTTTTAGAGGATAATATATTAGTCATAACCAGTGCTAGCTATTTGTGTCCATTGCGATAGTTAATCAATAATTGGAAGAGCACAAAGTAATATATATAATGGTAAATCTAGATGTATATTTCATAGACATAAAATTGTTAAACACCTTTATCTAGTCTGTCAAGATAGATCAGGGTCGAGAGAGATAATTTTTTACCAATTTGATTTTGTGTTTTCGGACAGTTTTTTGGTTTTGTGGGTTGATAAACTAGTATTTTTTATGCTTTAAGGGTGTTTATTAGGTTTGTTTATGTGAGAATGAGTTGGAAAAGGATTTTTAGACAAAAAAAAAACATCCCCTAATTTTCCAGCTACCATTGTGGTGGTTGAATTTTGGGAAAGTAAATTATGCATCGTCTACCTTTTTTTCTCAAAAACTAGAGGTAAATAACAATAGAAATAAAATAAAAATGAAAAGGCAGGTGCGCAGACCTAGCCTTGCAGGTTCAAGTGCATGGCCTTTTATATTAATGGGCAAAGTGTATTGGGCTATATTAGCCCAAGCTCTTGGCCCTTTTTAGCTTTTTATTTTTCTTTCCTTTTTATTTGAATGTAAATTAATTAAAATGTATCAATTAAGTGTATGTGTGGGATGCCTCATCTAGCAGGTATTCAATTTTAATTGTGATTATTTAAAAAAACAATTTATACAATATCATTTAAATTTTACTTATTTTGTTCAATCATTTTCTTGTACTTGTATTTGTTGCGATGTTGCAGTAAACAAGATAGTAGAGAGCAAGTAAGGGGTCGATCCCATGAAAAAAGTTTAGTTCAGATTTTTATGCTACATGATATGCAATTGGAGGGAGTTTTGAGGTTATCTAGGCTATAATAGAACAAAACAATCAAGCTAAATTAAATATATCAAAAAATTATCAAGAGAACAAACATTGGTTTCAAGTAGACGTCCACCTACGGAAATCAGAACCGATCATGAAAACAAAACGTTAATTTATATTATGAATATTTATCTTTTCTTAACATTAGTTAGTTAACCAATTCGCAGCATAACTAACCATAACCATTAAACAACTACAGTGTCTGCACTAGTAATTTAATTTAATGGCAGCCTTAAGAACTAGACAACATAACTATCTTCTATCTATGTTTGATTTAATTGAATGTTTTTCCTAAGATTAATAACATAGATCTGCCACTATTATTAAACTCAAATGCTTCACAGGTTCATATATCACAACTTCAGTTTTGATAGCAAACTTCGCAGTAGATTGGTTAGAATAATAAATTAGAGTCAGCTCTAACAATCAAACTAAACAATCATAGGGAAAAAAAACTTACTCATGCTCATCATAGAAACTGAAAAGAAAATGTAAAATAGATCTCACTATTCTTGAAATCCGAAAGTTTCTGTGTCCTTGCAACTAAGAAAAAGAACTTAGCCTTGCATGTCTATTGAAAAACTAATAAAAAAAAATGAATTCATGATTTTAGGTCTAGGAGGAAAGGGTGAGTTTTTCTTTTCTTTTTGGCTGCCCCTCTCTTCCTTTCTCTCTTTCTTTATATTTGATAGGAAACTCTAATCTCTCTTTCCTACAAAATAGTACTTTCCTAAGTAGACAATTTACATTTAAGTAATGCAATAACTATTTTCCTAAAAAAATAAGAAATAGCCTTGCATAAAATCTTCAAGCTTTGACTTTGGACTAAAATGAGCTAAATTGCCAACATAAAGACTTGGATGTCGGTTTGGATGCTTTGGGAAGTAAATTAGACTTGTTTCTTCACAAAACCTGTATGATGGTAGAATTTATGTGTCATCTTAAAAAACTCATATCTCTCTCATATGAGCTCTTTTTTACTGAAATTTGGTAGGACAATATGTCTTCTAGTCAGGAATCCCTCAAAATTGAGTTTGTACCAAATGGTCTTCTCTAACTCAAGATATTCAAGTAGGAATGTCTGAAGGTCAACATTGACAGAATACGAGATTTGTATTTGAAGGTTGCGATTTCCATGTTCTTTCTCTTTTTATTTTTCTTTCCATATATTTATAGAAAGGTATGTGTGTTAGCTTTCTATTTCCATTGAAATCACTTCATTTCGATCTCTAGAGCTCAAGCTCCACACAAAACATCGATCGGAGGTCAAATCTGGCAATTATCTCCAATTTACTTCTTTTTTAATCTTACATCCAAAAGTGCCTTCAAAACATAAAATAAAGAATAACAAGGTATTTTATATATAGAACATAGGCAAAATACTAGGTAACTATGGGTAAAACTATCGAATAATATGGTTGCATCAGTATTTTTTATTCTCATTTTATTAATATAAAAAATTAGTTCCAATAAACAAATTTATTAAATACAACTTAGTCCATAACCGTGTTTGAAGACTAGATATCTAGATTCATATTTATCTCTCAACTTTTTATTGTTGGTGATTATATGAGTTAACCTCAATTGTTCTTTCAAGTAAAAGATTTTCCCATGCTTCATTTCATAGAAACATATCTTAAAAGAAACTTCATTAGTTAGGTGATCAACCTCGGTGACATTAGCTTGAGCAATCTTTTTCTTAGGGTTTCCTTACTGATCCTTATTTTTACAATTTCTTGCTATGCCTAATCTTGCTGCAGATAAAGCATTTGCCATTGAACTTCTTTGTGATTCATTTCTTTTTCATAACAAGCTTCTTCTTTTAATTTTTGTTGTGGGACTTTACCACTTGTTCCACAACATTTGTTTTTTAGGCACTATAAGAGTTGGTCTTTTTTAGGATAACTTGTTGTCTTTTTCTATCATTAATCTTAAAATGCGGTCTTCAATTCTCATCTCCTTGCGCTTATGTTTAAGATAGTTCTTGAAGTATTTTCATGATGGTGATAATTTTTCAATGATTGCATCCATTTAGAATGACTCATTTATATATATACCTTTAACATGTATATCATGCAAGATGAGTTTGAACTCTTGAACTTGGCTCATCACGGTCATTGAATCAACCATCTTGAAATTTAGAAATTGTTTGATTAAGTATTTCTCCACACCTACATTTTCAACCCTACACTTTTTATATATAGCTTTCCATAGTACTTTTGCACTCTTGATTAAACTATACACATCATATAGTGTATTGTCTAATTCATTCAAAATCAATATGATTTCATGCATCCACAACCACCATAATAGTACGATCAGATTCATTTTCTGATGATTGTGGTATTATCTCAATCAAAAACTTTGTCAAGTTTAAAGTGGTCAAATGGAATAGCATATTTTATTGCCACCTCTTAAAGTTCAATCCATTGAACTTTTTCAGGTTTCTCGCCATGCATTATAGAAGGTGTTGGTGGAATCTTCATTACCAAAGTAGTACTTGCTAAAGCAACAATGGTTAGGACAACTAAATCTTGAGTATAATGTGTATAAGACATGATAAAATCTATAAAAATAAATAAATAATAGTCAATACTATTTATAAATATTTTGGCCAACATGCAATATATAAAATAAAAACTTGTAATAAAGCAACTTCAAAAACCAAAATATTTAAACTATGCAAGATAAAAAAAAAATATACACTTTTGTTTATTGTAGTTCAAAAGGATATAAATATTAACATGCATAAAAAAAAAAGGTTTAAGCAAGATAAACAAATAGCATGATCATACCAACAAGTTTGCAAAACATGTATAAACATATAAACACACACACAAAAAATCTTTCAAAAGATAACATGTATTAAAGCATGCAAAGAACTTTTTCAACAAAGTAAGATAAAAAAAAAATAGTTTTAGATCTTTTTAACATGCATCATGCTAATAAAGTTTTGTTTAAACAAAGAAGCATACCACTAAAATACACACATATTCACTAAACAAATAACATGCAACTAAAGTCTTAAGATTTTATATCTCAAAATAATTAACATAGATTATTTAGTTTATCATCATGAAGACATATTAAACAAGAGTTATCCAAGAAAATACTAGAGTTTATACATGTTTAAAACTATAAGCATGTAAAAGCATAACTCATAAAAAACATGTTATCAATTAAAAAAAATAAAGATTTGACCATGCATACTAAACATTTACCAAACTTGCGAATTATATCAAAATAAAGTCCTAGCATGCATACTAATAATATAAAATATCTAAGTTTCAAATAAAAGCAAATAAGTGTACTTATTTATTGAAGCACTTTAAAATAATAAAGCTTTTCTTATTGTTAATGATGAATCATTTCCTCTCTAAAGGGAAAAAAAAAATGTTTGTAATATGCCTCCCAAGATTCCAACATCACCACCTTAGTTTAGATGCCTTCTGAACAAGGTCTTTAAACTAAAGTAAAAGGCTTAATTATATCTCAACAAAGTGAACCTAAGCTCTAGATTTGGAAGGAAAACCATAACGTAAAAAGAGAAGAAAAACACTAAAAATAAGATGAGAAAGAGTGTGTAAGAATCTTGAAAAACTTGTAGGAAAGAATGTTTGTAATATGCCTATCAAGATTCCAACATCACCACCTTAGTGTAGATGCCTTCTAAACAAGGTCTTTAAACTAAAGTAAAGAATTTAATTATATCTCAATAAAGTGAACCTAAGCTCTAGATTTGGAAGGAAAATCATAACATAAAAAGAGAAGAAAAACACTAAAATGAGATGAGAAAGAATGTGTAAAAATCTTGAAAAACTTGTAGGAAATCCTTCACACCCCCCGCCCCCCCCTATAGTGGATTTTAAAAGGTAAAAGGTTAAAGAATTAATGATGATAATAATTAAATTAATTCCTACCATTATCAATGTTAGATTAGTCACTATAAATCAATAATTAAACCTAAATGTTTTGCTATAAATATGATTTTTGAGCTAAAAAAAGTATTCAAATTTGCAGAAAATGCTTATAGAAGAGAGTGTTCAAGTGTTAACATTCATGGGCTAGACTAGACAAAATAATAGGCATGAAGAAATAATTCTTCACGGACCAAGCCCAAGTTCAAAATTCAATTGACAAAAAATAATCTCTTGTAACCCAAAATATTATTTCACAATAAAATAAAACCCAAGCCCGAGCATGGGCCGGGCCGGGCCGGCAAACCCGTGCTTAAGCTCAAAACTCACTTTGCTTAGAACTTCTCCTTTTTTAAAAGATTGGGTGCTCTTTGGATTTAATTTTAACTTTTCACTTAACAAACACCAAGAATTTTTTGTTTTTTTGCTACGTGGGATAAAGTTCTCATTGAGGGTTTTGAGTTTCATCGAAACATGTCAATCAAGGGTTATTTGAGATCAATTTCTTATTCACTATAATTTATTTAAATCATGTTAATGTTTCATATTAAATGTTTATATTGGAGATTAAATTCTAATAAAATTTAACTCAAAAAATGAGTGGATTCTGTTTAATTTGACATCAAATGTGGCCCTTAACGATATTCTTAGACAAAATTTTCCAATATAATTCAAGGTCGAAACATCTTCTTGATATTTTAAGAGCCCTATAGGAAGCTATTCAATATAAATAATGAGCACAAAATTCCATTTAACCCGATTTGCAAGGATGGAAGAGAATACATAACGCTATTTTAGTCACCAGTACTTTATGTGAGGATGCAAAGTAAAATCACCAAATCCGTGAAGACTTTCTCAATAATAATAACAACAACAATAATTGAGTTGGGGAGGTTGAACCCACAAACGCGTGCAGAGAATATGAAATCTGTGTTCTTCAATCCTATTGATCCCCGCTGTATTTTTGACCGCTTTCTGTCAACTTGGGCCACAGCCGACCATTCAAGTTTTGCCGTTTTTTGCAACTTGCATTTTTAGAATGTTATCATCGCTATCCTACCAATACCATATATCGCAGGCATCTACTGTGAAATCCCTAAGTTAACCCTCGTCCAATCTCCATAATACCCTTATCTAAATTCTCAAAAAAAAAAAAAAAAAAGATTTCCACAAGGGAGGGAGAGGCCTGACAGCACCATCTGGGCAGAGAAAAATAATTCAAACATGAGACTTGTAGAGTTTACATGTAACTTGCAGAACTCACACCTTTTTCTTCCCCTGAAAAGACATCTAAATACATATCGTCAATGGGAGCATGTTTTATCGTTATGCATATTTGATCATTTTTGTGATACCTACCAATTAGTGCAAGAGTTTTTCTTACATAAATTAATTCGAGCTCTTTCATAGAATTAATATAATTTCAGTTTTAAAAAAAAGTTATTGTGTAATTCGTGACGCCTTTGGCTATTTGACTATTTCTCTAATGAGTTTAATATTTTTTCCAAAAATACAGATAAATAAATCTTTTTACAAACTAGTAGATAAGAATTTTCATTCTGACTATAATCATTTTTCTCAAATGGAGAATTTTCTTATTTCTATAAAACACATTTGCATGCTAAAATATTTTTTTATCAAATTTATTATTGAATATTGATTTGATTGGGAATTGGGTTTTAAAATTTTATTTTATTTTTTTTTCTATGGGTAATCTTGGTACCTTGACCCCGAGTCACAGATTTGGAAGATTAACTCGAGTTGTTTTTTTATTTTTTTATAATTAATATATTTTTCAATTTCATTCTTTAACATTGGATTGTTGAGGAATTGAACTTCATAATTGTTTCGATTCATTTTTTATAAAATTATCACAATTTCATGACCTAAATAATAAGTCAATAAGGTTGACCTTAATTGATCTAATATGTTGTTGTCTCAGTATTAAAAAAATAAAAGATATCATCTTGAAATCTTTTTAAGTAAAATTTTATTTTTATAGGTCATTTAGATTGCTTATAATATTATCAAAACAATCATATTAAATTAATTTTTATATAAATTAAAAAATATATATACTAAAAAATATTACTTTAGCAATGTTTGAATATTTTTTTATATTAAAAAATATTTTCATCCTAATGAGCAAGTGATCGATAAATTTCTAAACAAAATTAATGCGTGCAATGTTTTTGTTTTGACGTAGCGAGAATGATGGCATAATAGGGGGGCTGAACTGGATAGATTATAGACAGGGGGGGGGGGGGGGGGATAGGGTGGTACACGTTAAGCTTCAAAGTATCAAAATTTTCCTTGCATGCGAACATTCTACCAAGATATCGAGCGGAGATTTGGTTTCTTTAGGGAAGAATGAAGACTTGGTTTCCTATTGGTTATTACCTGTGGGGTCATAATTTTCCTTCTGTATATAACAGCTTCACTTGGCTCAAACCTTTCGTATCAGTTTCAAGTATTAATTTCTATAGCAATGGTGTCTCAAAATGTTTTCATTTTACACACTTTCATCTTTTGTTCTGTTCTGCTTACTGCTGCTCAATCTGCAGAACCAAGCTTGGAAGCTGAAGTTGAGGCCTTGAAGGCCTTCAAGAATGCCATCAAGCATGACCCTTCAGGAGCACTTGCAGACTGGAGTGAAGCAAGTCATCACTGCAACTGGACTGGTGTTGCCTGTGACCATTCCTTGAATCAAGTCATTGAGATTTCTCTTGGTGGGATGCAGCTCCAAGGCGAGATATCTCCGTTTATTGGCAACATTTCAGGCCTCCAGGTTCTTGATTTAACTTCAAATTCTTTCACAGGGCACATTCCACCTCAGCTGGGACTTTGCTCACAGTTGATTGAACTTGTTCTTTATGACAATTCCTTTTCGGGTCCTATTCCAGTAGAATTAGGAAACCTTAAGAATTTGCAGTCTCTAGATTTAGGTGGCAATTATTTGAATGGAAGCATTCCTGAGAGCCTTTGTGACTGCACCTCCCTGCTACAGTTTGGTGTGATTTTCAACAATCTGACTGGCACAATACCAGAAAAAATAGGAAACTTGGTTAACCTGCAACTCTTTTGTAGCTTATGGGAACAACTTGATTGGTTCAATACCTGTTTCCATCGGAAGGTTGCAAGCTTTGCAAGCTTTAGACCTAAGTCAAAACCACTTGTTTGGGATGATACCTCGAGAAATAGGGAACTTGTCAAACTTAGAATTTCTTGTCTTGTTTGAGAATTCCCTTGTTGGGAACATCCCTTCTGAACTAGGCCGTTGTGAGAAGGCTGGTTGAACTTGACTTGTACATCAATCAGTTGAGTGGAGTCATTCCCCCAGAGCTAGGAAATTTGATCTATTTGGAGAAATTGAGACTGCACAAAAATAGGCTAAATTCAACCATTCCACTGTCCTTGTTCCAGCTGAAATCGTTAACCAATTTAGGACTCTCAAATAATATGTTAACTGGAAGAATAGCTCCTGAAGTAGGATCTTTGAGGTCATTGCTGGTGCTGACTCTGCATTCAAACAATTTCACTGGGGAAATTCCTGCCTCCATAACAAACCTGACAAATTTAACATACTTGTCTTTAGGCTTCAATTTCCTCACAGGAGAGATTCCTTCGAATATCGGAATGCTTTATAATCTGAAGAACCTTAGCCTGCCCGCCAACCTCCTGGAGGGATCCATACCCACAACTATCACCAATTGCACCCAACTTTTGTATATAGATTTATCTCTTAACAGAATAGCAGGGAAACTTCCACAGGGTCTGGGACAGTTGTATAATCTAACAAAGCTATCCCTTGGGCCAAATCAAATGTCAGGGGAAATACCAGAAGACCTTTATAATTGCTCCAATCTTATAATCTTAAGTTTGGCAGAGAACAATTTTAGTGGAATGCTAAAACCAGGCATTGGCAAACTCTACAATCTCCAGGTTTTGAAATATGGCTTCAATTCACTTGTAGGGCCAATCCCACCAGAAATTGGAAATTTGACTCAACTTTTGTTTTTAGTACTTTCTGGAAATAGCTTTTCAGGCCATATTCCACCGGAGTTATCTAAGCTTACTCTACTCCAGGGGCTTGGCCTTAATAGCAATGCTTTAGAAGGTCCAATACCTGAGAACATTTTTGAACTGACACGTCTAACTGTTCTCCGGCTGGAGCTCAACAGGTTTACGGGTCCAATTTCTACTTCTATCTCAAAACTGGAAATGCTTTCGGCCTTGGATCTCCATGGAAACGTACTTAATGGGTCTATTCCAACGAGTATGGAACATCTCATTCGACTAATGTCTCTTGATCTCTCTCACAACCATCTTACAGGGTCAGTCCCTGGATCTGTGATGGCAAAGATGAAAAGCATGCAAATATTTCTAAATTTATCATACAATCTCTTAGATGGTAACATTCCACAAGAGCTTGGAATGTTGGAAGCAGTACAGGCCATTGATCTTTCAAACAACAATCTTTCAGGAATCATTCCTAAAACACTTGCAGGCTGCAGAAATTTGTTCTCTCTTGATCTTTCAGGAAACAAGCTCTCTGGCTCAATTCCAGCTGAAGCTTTGGTTCAAATGAGCATGCTTTCTCTCATGAACCTTTCCAGGAATGATTTGAATGGTCAGATTCCCGAAAAGTTGGCAGAACTGAAGCATCTAAGCGCCCTGGACCTTTCTAGAAATCAGTTGGAGGGCATAATTCCTTATAGCTTTGGAAATCTTTCGAGCTTGAAGCATCTTAACCTGTCTTTCAATCATCTTGAAGGCCGCGTTCCCGAGTCTGGTTTATTCAAAAACATCAGCTCATCTAGTTTGGTTGGAAATCCTGCTCTCTGTGGAACCAAATCTTTGAAGTCCTGCAGCAAGAAGAATTCACATACCTTTTCCAAGAAGACGGTATTGATCCTCCTTGCAATTGGAGTGGTGTCCATATTTTTAGTTCTTTTCGTGGTGATTCCATTATTCCTCCAACGTGCCAAAAAGCATAAAACAACAAGTACCGAGAATATGGAGCCAGAGTTCACTTCAGCACTGAAACTCATTAGGTATGACAGGAACGAAATAGAAAATGCTACAAGTTTCTTCAGTGAAGAAAACATAATCGGCGCCAGCAGTTTGAGCACTGTATACAAGGGTCAATTGGAAGATGGCAAGACTATAGCTGTTAAGCAACTGAATTTTCAGAAATTCTCTGCAGAATCTGATAAGTGCTTCTACAGAGAAATCAAAACGTTGAGCCAACTTAGGCATAGGAATCTGGTTAAGGTACTTGGCTATGCCTGGGAGAGTGCTAAACTGAAGGTTTTTAGTTTTGGAATACATGCAGAATGGGAGCTTGGAGAGCATCATACATAACCCTCAGGTTGATCAGTCATGGTGGACACTGTATGAGAGAATCAATGTTTGTGTTTCCATTGCAAGTGCTCTAGAGTACTTGCATTCGGGCTATGACTTTCCAATCGTACACTGTGACTTGAAGCCCTCTAACGTGCTGTTGGATGGTGATTGGGTGGCCCATGTGAGCGACTTTGGAACAGCTCGAATTCTGGGCGTTCACCTGCAGGATGGGAACAGTCTCTCCTCAGCATCAGCCTTTGAAGGCACCATTGGCTATATGGCACCAGGTAACCTTTCATTCTCCATTACCTTGTCTTTTCTTGGGCGTTCATAGAAGTTTCTGATAAATGTCAAGTTCATAAATGGTTGGAGGAATAAGTCCTACTATTTAAATCAATCATTGCCTTGCTCATCCCATTTCACAGATTATCTTAATAAACATGTTACTTTATCATTTATAATGAACTTCATTTTTCCATTTTCAGTTTCACGTTTTGCATATCTTCCATCTCAAATATTCTTTTCTTTTTATTCATTTTACTTTTTTATACGTTCCTGACTTCACTACAACTTGCTTGATGGTCTCACAGAGTTTGCGTACATGAGGAGAGTGACGACTAAAGTAGATGTCTTCAGCTTTGGGATTGTAGTAATGGAGGTCCTCATGAAACGGAGGCCAACAGGACTCACAGACAAGGATGGATTGCCAATCAGCTTGCGTCAACTAGTCGAAAGGGCCCTCGCCAATGGCATCGATGGACTTCTTCAAGTACTGGACCCAGTGATTACTATGAATCTCACCAACGAGGAAGAAGCATTGGAGCAGCTCTTTCAAATAGCCTTTTCTTGCACCAATCCAAATCCTGAGGATAGACCTAACATGAATGAGGTGTTGTCTTGCCTTCAGAAGATAAGTGCAAGGTAATCGAAATTGGTGGTGATCTCACTCAAGCATGCAGCATGATATAGAACCAGATTGTCTGCTGCATATTAAAGAAGAAAGGCAGACTGCAGACTCAATTTCACAGCAAATGCTTCCACTATGCCGAGAATGGATAGTATGTAATAGTGTTCTTAATAATATCGAAATGCTTTGTTCTGTTATAATGACACAAAAAATCAAGGTTTAGCAATTTCCAGTTGACAATTTCATCTAGGAACAAGTTCAGCCTAGCTTAGAAGCTCTCGTAGTATTATTTTCCACTGAAAAATATTATATATCGGTAAAATTTAATATATAGGTGATTGTTTTTTAAAATATTTTTTATTTAAAAATATATAAAAATAATTTTATTTTTATTTTTTAAAAATTATTTTCATAGATATCAAAATAATTTTAAAAAAATTAAATATAAAAAAAATTTCACAGTTCAGTATTTCAATTTTCAAAACATCAGTTATATATTATCAAATTCTGAAAGCAAAATAGAATACAAAAAACCAAAACACGTATAGCAAAGAAATACAAGATCAACGACAACCAGGAAAGATAAACATTCTCATAGAATTAATGACAAAAAATCCACCCTTACCATTAATGACAAACCTCGCCTAGGGGATACAGATAGCAAATACCACTCATATTTCGCTAATAAACTCAACTTACAAAAAAAGAAGAAGAAGAAGCTTCAATCTTTATTCTTCTGGTGGGTCAAGCTTCAAAAACTCTTTAATAGTTGAAGGGAAATCCAAGCCGCCACCATCAGCACCCTCTAGCTCATAAGCCGCCTTACCCAAAAGCAAAAAAGCCAGCATCAAAGGCTCCCTCCTCTCCTCTCCACCATCACCTAAAAAGTACCTAATCCACCCCTCCAATCTCTCCACTTCCTTCTCACACTTAGGCCCTTTAACTCCAACAATCTTTTCAAAAAACCCACCTTCACATCCACAACACTCGCCACCACCACCACCACCACCAACACAAACCCTCTCATTGACATCTTCTTCTTGGTGTCTTCGGTTTCTCTCTCTAATATCTGATAAACCCAAAAGCTGAATCAAGTGTTGAATATCATCAATGTCATTGGTTTTGGATTCTTTGATGATTTTGGGGTAAAAATGGGAGGTTTTTGGAGATGATTGTAAAGAAGGTGAGAGAAATGCTAGTGGGGGTTCACTGCTTTCTTCGTTAGAAGATGTCAAGCTGTTGTTGTTAATGGGTTCTTGGTCTGTGTGGAGATATAATGGTGTGCTCAGAGATTCTTCGTAGTTAGTTTCCACTGTTGTTGGGTTTTCAAGCTTCATTCTTTTCTCAACCTGCAAAAACGAAAAACATAGGATGACAACAAAGATTACTGCTTTATGCTGTTGTTAGATGTCAAATATGTAATGTTTTTCTGTAATTATAATATAATATTTTACCTGTCTCAGAGAGGAGAAGAAGTTGTTGTGCGCCATTTTCTTGGGATTCATATGCTCTTTTTAAATTTGAATTGATTCAGAGGGATAAAAAGGAAGGCTTGTCTTTTGATTTTCTTATTTATTTGACTCTCTTCTCCAATTTTTAGGGTTCTAGTCTGAGATCAAATTAAAGTGAACTGACTTCTTTTTTCTTTTCATTTTCTTCTTCTTCTAATTTTTATTTTGAGTTTTTCAAATTCACAATTATAACCCTACAAAAATTCTCCATGACCCCGCACTTTTTTTTTTCCAATATAAAATGCGCCTGACACATCATTATATTGAAAATAATGCTTTTTTTTGTATTTTTTTTAATAATTATTATTTTTTTATGTATTTAGTTTTTTAAAAACTTATTCTAATTTACCTATATTTTAGTTTTAAAAAAAATTATTCTAATTTATTTTTATTTTTATTTTTATTTTTCATATAATTTTATTTTATTTTTAAATATAAATATTTATTTTTAAATAATATTTCTAATAAATATAATTTTGCAAGATATTTTTTTCTCTTTAGTTTTATTCTATTAATTTTATATTTATATTTATTTCTAAAAATAATAATTTTAATAATTAAATTATTAAATATAATGGGATGAATAAATAACTATATTATGAGATTAAATATTTTAATTTATTTTCACATCTTAATGCTTTTAAATATGTATTTAGTTATTACTGATAATTTTTTTATTTATTAATAAATATATTTTTAATTTATTTAATTAGGTGTGTGTATAAATATTTTTATTTAAATTTATATATGGTTAAAAAATTTCTAGTCTAATTTAAAAAAAAAAACACCTTTTTTTTTACTTTAATACCAATTAGCAGTTCAAGAACACAGTTATCAAATGGAGAGCAAAGGCCTCTGACATGGCGGTGTTCGGTTCAGTTTTCTGCTGTTTCCCAACAACAAGATGAACTTCAGCAAGAAGAAGATAAAGTCACTCACCTCTTCCAGGTTTCTCTCTCTATCGCACACGCACGCCCATTTCAGCTTCGGACTTGAATCATCGAGTAGGAGATTAATTTTGTTTTAGATGCGCTAATTAAGGACCCACTTATCTTGTTGGATGATTAATAACAACTGGGTCACGTAGTTTTGGACAATTTAACAATTTCTTGTGTCATACATCTCTTTTCATATGTATTTATTTATATTGCAGAAGCAGAACCAATATTATATGATGTATAAAACACAAATGGCCATGCTTTACATGTGTTTGATGTGTTTTCTCTTAAAGGATTTCTTGATTGTAAATATACTGTTTTTTGCGTTTTAGTTGTATGGGAAATGCTTGCATTTGTGAGAAAAGAGAAAAAGAATACTTGCCTGAATGAATTAATTCATTGAATCAAAGAGAACGTAACTTTATACAAGAGTTGTTTCCTATAATTGTGCTAAGCTATTCTGGAAATCTATACTGCAATAGGAAATCTATACTGCAATGGGAAAAGAAATATTTTACAGCACATAATTACATATTTGTTTCCTTAACACTCCCCCTCAAGTTAGAGAGTGAATATCGAGAACTCCCACCTTCCGAATCATGGTAGAGAAATTTTCCTTGCCCAATGGTTTAGTGAATACATCCACAAGTTGATTCGCTGAAGTAACAAATTTGGTCACAATCGAACCATCCTGTATTTTGTCTCGAATAAAGTGACAATCCATTTCTATGTGCCTGGTTCTTTTATGGAAAACGGGATTGGATGCTATATGTAAGGCTGCTTTGTTATCACAATGTAGCAATGCTGGTTTCGAATGCAATATTCATAAATCTTTCAATAATGAACGTAACCAAGATAACTCACAGCATGTACTGGCCATGGCTCTATATTCGGCTTCTGCTGAGGAGAGTGACACTGTTTTCTGCCTTTTTGTTCGCCAAGAAATAAATGAAGATCCCAAAAAAACACAATAGCCCGTAGTGGATCTACGAGTCATTAGACAACCAGCCCAGTCTGAATCACAAAAAGCTCGCAAAGACAAATCATTTTGAGAAGGGAAAAACAAACCCTGTCTTAGAGCATTTTTCAAATAACGCAACACACGCAAGGCAGCTTCCATATGTGGTTTACGTGGTGCATGCATGAATCAACTTAATACATGTACAGAATACATGATATCCGGCCGAGTAATAGTTAAATAAATTAGGCGTCCCACAATTCGCCTATACTGGGATGGATCTCTGAGCAATTCGCCTACATCTGAGGGTTTTGTGTTTTGCTCCATGGGAAAGTTCACAGGTTTAGCACCTAAAATTCCACCATCCTTTAGAATTTTCAAAGTGTATTTCCACTGTGAGATAGAAATACATTTCTTTGACCGAGAGACCTCAATGCCCAGAAAATATTTCAAAGCACCAAATCTTTAATTCGGAAACGACTATGCAAAAATTGCTTCAGAGTTGATATAGCCTTGAGATCATTACCTGTAATAAGAATATCATCAACGTATATCAACAAAGCGGTAAAGGACTTGCCATTTCGACATGTGAACAACGAATAGTCTGCTTTGGACTGAACATATCCGGCATCTTGAATAACTGTAGAGAATTTGGCAAACCATTAACGGGAAGCTTGCTTTAAACCATACAGCGACTTGTTGAGGCGACATACCAAGTTCTCCCCCTGTCGCGGAAGACCAGGAGGCGGACACATATAAATCTCTTCATGGAGATCACCATGAAGGAAAGCGTTGTTTACATCGAGCTGGTGAAGGGACCAATCCTGAGCAGCTGCCAGAGCTAATAAACAACGGACAATAAGCATTTTAGTAGTGGGAGAAAAAGTGTCATGATAATCGATACCTTCCAACTGTGTATAACCCTTGGCCACCAAACAAGCTTTATAACGCTCTATGGTGCCATCCGAGTGACATTTGATTTTATAAACCCAGCGACATCCAATCGGTTGTTTTCCAGGAGGGAGAGGAGTGAGAGACCAAGTGTGGTTGGCTGCTAAAGCTGCCAATTCAGATTGCATCGCGGCTTGCCATTGTGAATAGGAAGCGGCTTCTATGTATGAGTGGGGCTCAACATCCTGACTGATGGTAGCAACAAAAGAATGATGTTGTGGTGAGTAATGATGGTAAGAGATAAAGTTACAAAGAGGATACCACGTACCTTTAGTGGAACCAGACGATGAAGGCGGCGATGGTTTGGGAGATGTCACATGGTTGCAGACATAATCACGTAAAGCACGAGGAGGACTATGATGTCGTTGAGAACGACGTAAGGGCTGCACTGGAGTGATGGAAGAAGGGGGTTGAACGAGGTTGTCAGGAACGGGTGGAGCAAAGGTGGAAGTGGCTGGAGGTAGAGACGCGGAAGGTGAATCTGGCAGGGTCAGGTCGAAAGGGGTGACGGAATGGACAGATTCTAATGGTGTGGTGGAGATGGTGGGGAAGGTGTCGGAAAGAGGAGGGTCGGAAATAAAATGAGGGAGGACAGGTACAGTGGGTGTAGGAATGGATAGAGGGGACTCAAAAGGAAAAATATGTTCATGAAAAACAATATCACGGCTAGTGAAAATTTTATGAGTGGTAAGGTCATAGAGTTTGTAAGCTTTTTGGCCGACCGGATAACCAAGGAAAACACAACGTGTGGCTCTAGGAACGAATTTATGAGAGACATGCACAACAGTAGCATATGCAAGACAACCAAAAACCTTAAGATGGGAATAAGAAGGAACCTTGCCATAAAGTCGTTGAAAAGGAGTTTGCTGGGAAAAGAAGTGTTGTAGGCAAACGATTACTCAAATGGACAGCAGTAAGAACACATTCTGCCCAAAAATGCAAAGGAAGATGGGCTTGAAAACAAAGGGCACAAGCTGACTCAAGGATATGACAATGTTTGCGTTCGACAACCCCATTTTGTTGGGGTGTATAAACGCAAGAGTGTTGATAAATGGTGCCATTTTGTCAGAAAAAATCACACATAGAAAAGAATTCCCCCCCATTATCGACTCGAATATTGGCGATGGAAGTATTAAATTGGGTTTTGACAAAAGAGAAAAAATTTGTAAGTAAATATTGTGTTTCATTTTTGTGTTGCATAAAGAATACCCGTGTGAATCGAGAATAATCATCCATAATTGTCAAAAAAATACTTTGCACCAGAAAGAGAAGGAATTTTGTAGGGCCCCCAAATATCACAATGTATTAACTTAAAAGATCTAACAGATGAAATTGAACTAGCAAAAAAAGAAAGTCAGCATTGCTTGGAAAGTACATAAACTTCACAAGCATTTTTGAATTTGAAAGGGAAATGGAGTAAATTTTTTGCCATAAAATCTAATCTAGAGGAAGATAGATGCCCTAATCGGCGATGCCATAAGTCGGTGGAGGAGACGACATGAGAACAAGATGGTCGACTAGCAATGGCAGTAGAGGATTTGATTGTAGGTCTCGGTGTGGTTAATGCCAATGCGGTTAAGTAATAAAGTCCACCTCGTTGTTTACCCAAACCAATCGTCGTCTTCATCGTTAAGTCCTGCAAAATACACCAATAAGGAAAAAAGGTTACGGAACAATTGAGACCTCTTGTAAGTTTACTCACAGACATCAAATCCACCTTAAAAGATGGCACACCAAGCACATTTTTAAGAGAAATAACAGAGTTCAAGGGTAAAGTTCCAATAGATGTGATTGGGGCCTGTTCTCCACTTGGCATAATAACTGGCGATAAAACAGTGTTCTGACGACTGTTAATAAGCAAATTCGGAGAAGAGGTAATATGATCAGTTGCACCACTATCGAGGACCAATCGATGGAGGCGCAATGATGTTTGTGACAAACCTGAAGAAGTACCAGCAGCATTGGCCTTAGAATTGGAGGATTGATTTGTCCCCTTATTGTTCATAATAGATAATATCTGCTGAAATTGTATATCAAAAAGTCCATTCATCACGGACTGCATTTCCTGTAGTGCTGGTCCTTCCTTAACATGATTGGTTGAAGACTGAGCGGAATTTTCAAACTGAGAACGACTGCCTCTGCGATTGAATCGAGTTGATTTATGTTTTGGATGACCTGGTGGATACCCATGCAACTTCCAACATGTGTCTCGTACATGATGATCATTATCACAATATGAGCAGTGCAATGGCTTGCGGTTAGAGGAATTGGAGCGGGAAAAACCGTGTCCTGGTCGAACAGCCAAGGCTGTGGGTTCATTTCTTTGAACTGCCATGGCTGCAGTTTCAACTGTCTCACGTATGTCGTATAAGTTGCGCTGCTTTTCTTCTTGAACGATGAAAGAGTAAGCCTGATGAACATCAGGTAACGGATTCATCAATAAGATTTGCCCTCTGATTGCTTTGTAGGATTCATTTAGACCCATGAGAAATTGCATCAACTGGCATCGTTTATGATCTGCCCCACAAGAGCAAACGGTTCCGTTATAGGAACCCAGTTCATCCCATAATCCTTTCAGCTTCGTATAGTAGGTTGCAACAGTCATCTGAGCTTGGGAGAGACAAGCGATATCCCTCTCAATCTGAAAAATACGAGGGGCATTACTCTGAGAAAAACAATCCCGAAGGTCTTCCCAAACCTCCTGGGCTGTAGTTGAATAGATCACACTATCTGCAAGATCCGGTGTGATTGAATTAAGGATCCATGATAGAATCATATCGTTGCACTTTCTCCATGAAGCGTGAGCATCTAGTTGGCTCTTGGCAGACGGCATTGCTATTGTACCATCTATAAAACCCAATTTAGATTTGGCATTTAAAGAGATGGTCATGGATCTGCACCAAGTTGAATAATTATCGCCGTTGAGAGGTTTGGAAACAAGCACCAATCCTGGATGGTCAGAATGGTAGAGGAAAAAGGGATCGAAGGCATTGTTCCTGCCTTCTTTTGAATATTGCTCACTCTCCATGATGATGAGTAGCGGCAAAGCAAAAGAGAATTGAGACGGCGAAAAAAAAAGAGAGAGCTAGGGTATGTCAACCTTGCTCTGATACCATGTGAGAAAAGAGAAAAAGAATATTTGCCTGAATGAATTAATTAATTGAATCAGAGAAAGTAACTTTATACAAGAGTTGTTTCCTATAATTGTGCTAAGCTATTCTGGAAATCTTTACTGCAATAGAAAATCTATACTGCAATAGAAAAAGAAATATTTTACAGCACATAATTACATATTTGTTTCCTTAACAGCATTGCATCGATTATGGACCTGAGAACTTTTCCTTCTGTCGTTTTGGTATCGTTATTTGTTTATGTTCGTACAAGTGACATTTTCTGTGACATATTATGTAGGAAACCTCACCATCAGTTGTTTTTAGCAAGGACCTTCAGTTAGCTGAAGTCCCCAACAGTCCTTTGGTCTAGTTACGCTTACAGAGGATGAGAATGCTAAAGTTGAAGTAACAGGTCCGGGCTTCATCTGGGATAAGTTTGGTCACGTTGTATGCTTTTATTCTCTTATGCTATTAAACCTTCAAACTTATCTCCGGCTATTACATGTGATCTCTTCCTGGTTTACAAGTTTGTTTGGTGAAAGAAGTGATTAATAAAGAAACTGCTTTGCTGATCAATGCATATTTCAAATTTAATTATCATCATGCCTTACAGTGTCTATCCATCTTCTTTCATCTTTTGACATATATAATCTTACGCATGCTTGGATTGTGCTGAAAATCACACTTCTATTCAAACCTGCTCAAATGCGTTGAACAATCTTCTTGGCTCAATGAAGTTTTTTCTGTTAGATCACAGGTACTAAACATGAGTTACTGTTGTTCCCGTCTGTTACAGGCAACAAATTACCATGTTGTAGCTAAATTGGCCACAGACAGAAGCAGATTTACAGCACTGTAAGGTCGTCTTCATTTTTAGTAACATGCATTCTCTTTATTATTGTAGCTTGCATCCCCCATCCCCCCCCCCCCCCCCCCCTCCCTCGATGATGTAGCTGAAATACTACTTCTGAGAGGTCAAGTGCAGTGGCCATCATCTGATTTAAATTGTTTTGCTGGTCTCTTATCCCACAGGTATTCTAGTTGATGCTGGAGGCAATAGCTTGTACAGGGAAGGCAAGATCATTGGTTTTGTTCCATCTTATTATCTGGCTGTCCTTAAGGTATCAGATCAAACTTATGGACAGCATATCTTGACTTGTTCTTGATATATGCAGAGTACATTTTGTTATACTTTAGCATGATGACATCATTGGAAAAAGTTGCAAACTTGCAATCAACCTAGCGATGTCAGGGCTAGTTGCATAAACTACCTTATCATCTAGGACCTGCTTGATGTCACTATGAGCATTAAGTATTTTGTGTCATTGAGAAAAAATCTGAATACCACATGCAGTTGCCAAAATGCACAGGACAACTTAAGTAAACTTGGGCATTCTGGTGACTGTAGAATGCCCAAGTTAATTAATTTTCTAACACATAGTCCTAATTCAACCAAGGAGATTATTCATATAAAACCAAGTGAAGAGAGTACTTATCTGTTAATTAATTTCTAACACATAGTCCTAATTCTAAATCTTAAAAGTTCATTTCTGCCAATGATCGGATACCAGTAGGAAAGACAGTAACTTCCTTAAAAAGGTGGAATTTATTGGACAGATGATGGAGCATTCTGTTCAGTTCAAAAACTATTGAAGATGAAACTGTTTGTTGAAAACGTCAACTTTGTTAATGGACTGATCTTTATACTAGTGCTTTACAGGATGAGATGAGTTATCACACGTCATGAGATTCTCTACTGAGTGGCTTCTGATATCATAGACTTTGTTTATTTTTCCTGCATACTCTGTTATAATGAAAACCCTAGCTCTCATGGAATCTTAACTTCATGGCGATTTAGGTGGATTAGGACAAGATAGAAGTTCAATAAAAAAATGATTCCACAAAGTCCCTAAGATGTACATGCTCTTATAAATTAGCTTAATTCGCCTTTGTGTATACTGAAAACTCGTTCCTCAGCGCTCCAAGTGGGGTTTAGCATGAGTTTCAAATGGATTCTTTGTGAAGGCCTTTGTGATCTTTGACTTTGACATGTCTATTACATTTTACTAATATGTTGATGTCTTCTCCAATTCCTCCTATTCATGCTCTGATTCTGTTCTTCAACAAAGCTGTTTTGCATAGCCCTTCTTTTTGGTCATCATAAAAAATTTGTATATTTAGTTATTTTTATTTCTTAGTTAATTTTCATAATCACAATGTGACTTGTAATGCAGCAAGGTTTGGAAATGCATACTGTACTGTCACCTGCAGGCTGATGTTGAAGGATATGAATTGAAGCCTGTTGCTCTTGGTACTTCTAGGGAATTACATGTGGATCAAAGCTGCTTTGCAATTGAGAATCCTTATGAATATTAAAACACTCTAACAATAGTGATAACTCCTTCAGTAACACATCTGTTACTTAGACTGTTTTCAGGACAATGGTCAGTATCTAGTTGTAAGTTCACGTGACTGTAAGCAAACATCAAATAGAAACACCCAAGCCTTTTTCTTTGCAGCTCAAATTTTTTATTTAGGCAATGATATTATTGACTATGTTAAGCATTATTTAAGAGCAATAGTTGTTCACTTGTTCTTCTCTTTGCCCTGACTTAGCTATAGCAATCTTCACTCAAAAAGGTAAAAAATGCTTTGCACGTCTTCTGTTTCTCTTCATTCGACCTTTTGAGCAAAACTTTCATAACAAAAGTTATTTTTCCTGTATCTTAAATATGTAAATCGATTGGCATTGATTTGGACTAACTGATTTAGAAAAGGTTGTCTTAAGAGACATCCAAAGTTGTAGGGTTCTTTGATATTATTAGCAAAATCATATCTTCCCAACCCAGAAAACCTTGCCAGCATCTTGTGTATAGTCTTAGCTTTTGTAAACTCAACTGTTGCTGCTTTGAGCGTGTTTGCCTTTCAAATCTGCAAATGCTATTTCTCAAGTGAGAAGTTATTCAAGTCAACTTAGTTCCTGAAAAATTCTATGTTATGAAGTGGTGAATCTTTTGATTCTTTTAGAATGGCATTGTCTTCAACAGTAAAAAAATCAAAAACGAAAAGTGTGGCGGTACCGCAAGGAGTGCATGATGGAAAAACTGGAGTCATCAACAGTTATAAAGATGGGTTTTGAGCATGCTTATCTTCTGTTCTTGAGAAATACTTGGGGTGTAAATACTGTGAGGTCATTGCAATGCAGTCAATTCCAAGCATGTGGTCGTGTGTATTTCTTACCTTTTTCATATGGCACATAGTAAGTACTAGTTTTTTCCTCGTTGTATGGTTGGATTTTTTGTACTTCAACGTCCACCATTTCTTGGGAAGTGTGCACTTCGAGGAACGAGATTGTGGAATTGCAGATCAACAGGGAATTCCGATTTTCGGTTTGAATAGTTGATCAAGCATTTCTGAAAAAGATATTGGTTGTTTTATGGAAAATAATTTTTATAAAAAATGAATTTTTAAAAAATAAATTATTTTTTATGTTTAGTATTTTCATAGAAATGAGTTGGAAATCTGTAATTTTTAAAAAATAAAAAATGAATTTAAAAAAAAAATTGAAGTTGATATAAAAAATCAAATTATATCATTTTATAACAGATAAAATTAAAAAAAATTAAAACAAAATATATAACAATCAGAATATTGAAGAAATATTAAGTTTAATATAATTAATAAATAACTAGATATTTTTGAATTTTATACTATTTTTAGAAAGTATATTCCTTTTAAAAAAACATTTTTTTATTAACAAAGCTAGATTTTTTTTTATTGATCAATTTTTTTAAAATAAATAAATTTAAAAAAGTTTAAAAAGTAATATTTAAAAAATTGGGACGTAAGGTTGTACAGATTTTTGGTCCAACCTTTCTTCCTAACTTCCATACTCCTTTCACCTATCGGCGAATGACTATAGTTATGCCATGAACAACTTTTATTGGCCAACCATGCTTTTCTGATTCAATTCACTTAGGTGCAGTGTTGTGTCATGCTTGATTTAGCAATTAAGTAACCATTTCAGTAATTTATATTTGTTCTTTAAGTCTTTAGTGAAATCTCAATCTTGATTACAAGGGTGATTTTAATATATTTTTTTTTTTTATTAACGTGAGTGTTCGGGCCAGCTTGCGCGCACCATAACTAATCTCACGGGTCCTGAAGTTAACGATCATGTAAACCTTCAGTAACCATCATATGAGCAACCAAGGACTCGAACCTGAAACCACAGAAAAAGCAAACCCCTTAAACTATTTTTAAGTGATAACTTTGTTAACAGTATTAATCCGCTACATGGAGAGAATTTATTTACAAAATAAAAAAACATATACTTTATTTTCTATTTTTTATTTTTATTTTTTTAGGGTTTAAAGATTTTAGTTGTATCTAAAATGTTATTTATAGATAAAACAAATAAATATTTTAAAAATAATATTTTCATTTCTCGAAACCAATTCTTTATTTGCTTTCGTATTAAACAACAGTTTATTTACAAGTTATTTTACCCGATTCCCATGGGAATCTCGTTGTCTTACCTCTGGAATCCCATCAATCAGAGGCTAGCTCATTCCTTATGTTCTTGGTTTAGCAAGCTTTTATTCTCTCTTTGGCTCTCGTTTCTTTTATTCGTCCAGTTCTGGAGCTTAACTTGTTATTATAAAAAATGGAAAAGGGCTTCTTCTTTTTTTGTTATTATTTTATTTAGAGGTTGATTACGGGGGGCGGAGCATCGAGGCTTCTCAGCCGCAAGAACTGGTAACCAATCCTCCAAAAAATGGAATGAGTTTTCTTTTACAAGTACCACATGACGGTTTACAGTACAAAAAAAAAACTCCAAGAAAGAGGTCGACTCGTCTCTTCGGGGGCATAGATGATTCTTTGGCTAATTGATGCGTTAATTTACCTCTTAAAATATCGCCGAACTCTATCCAAGATCCCAGCATCAAAATTCCATTTTTGTTAAATTTCAGGGCTTCTAGATATGGTATTTCGTTAGTGATCCTTTCAAGGGGCTGCATTTCCACAGAATCGAATTTATGCAATGTTATTTTATTAAACCTGTTCTGTGGGCTTTTCCTCTGCATTATAACGACGACTTCAATCGACAATCCTATGGGAAGCTTCTCGCTAGTATTGCGAGTGCTGAGAGCAAGCTTCGAGGTTTAGCTATGAACTGTAACTTCACTGGTATCACCTGCCGATAGTAAGCTTGATCAGGAAAATACAGAATCATCATAGGTAAGAAGCACATTGTTTCATATTTTCTCTTCCTGTCCCCTTTTTCCTGTGATCAGGCAAATACAGAATCATCATACCTGCGTGTTTCAATGAGAACTCCGAAAAAACCTAGCTCAACTAATTTATTTGATCACATTCCAGGCGAAGGTCATAATTTGCAGCGAAATTCTGTGGTCTTCATAAGAGGAGGTAGAGTATGAGACTCGCCAGGTGTGGAATCTCATTGTATTCAAGGAGTCGAGGATTTGCTGGGAATTCCGGATCGAAGAAGAGGAAGATCTAAATATGGTGCGGAAAAACCCAAATCGATATGAATGGAAAAGGAATAAGGTAAAATATCATCACCAACTATCACACCCAACTCAAACGAATTGGATTGAGGAGGGCTTTGTGCTTTGTTAGGTACCTGCAGATACCTGACTTATTTTCTTTTATAATAACTGTTAGAATTTATAGAAAATCACACCCTAAAATTTATTTAATAAATCTTGACTCATAACTCTGAATATTTTGAATCCCCCGCAACTAAATTTTTAAATTATTTTTATACGAAAACACTCGTAAAATATTTTTTAAAAATAATTTGTTATTATAGTATCTTCTACTTCTTACTTAATCGCACTAGAAAAAATTATTTGGTTAGTCAAATAATTTTTATTTTTTATGCTTGGATCTTGTATGTAATTGCATTTCAAATATTAATTTTATAAACGTTAGAATAACTTGTTTTTTATTTATGAAAACATGTTTTTTATTTATTTTGCATGTAAAAATATATCTCATAGTATTTTTAAATAAATACATTTTTTTAAATTTATTTTTTAAAAACCGCAACTAAAAGTATTTTTTTAAAACCTATCTTTTTTAAACCACAACTACATAAATTACCACATAAACAACCTCAAGAAACTAATTCATCAACCCAAAAACCCCTAAATCAATTAAAAGACATAAAATCAAACCAAGAACACCTCTCGTAATGTTGATCAACTTTTTCAAGCTATATCAAAGCCCAAAAAATTTCAATGGCACTTCTCTCATTAAGAGGAACAAGTTAACATCAAATTTCAGTTTTTTTCTCTCAAATAGTTTTTTTCTCATTAAAAGAAACAAGTCCAAATCCGATCAACGAGCCTTTTTCTCTCTCATCCATTATTTTTTAGCAATTTTTTTTCTTTTCTTTTAAACTCAAAGATCAAAATACGAACATAATAAAGTTTTGGATGGACCAAAAAGGAAATCTCAAAAAATCACTAGGAAAAATAAAGCCAAAGAGAAAGGACAACATTTTCTCTTTTTTAAAAAAAAAAAAAAACAGAAAGACTCCTGTCGATTTTATAACAATAAAATTAGATTTTTTTTTGTGAAATCCAGCACCAACTTAATATCAAGCTTTTTTTAAATCAAGACAACTATATAAAAAGTAAACGTAAATATATTATCAACCTTAAATTTAAATTAACATAATATTAAATTATAAAATTATAAAAAATGATTATAAAAGGAAAAAAAAAAGACCATAGTTGACACCATGGTTTTTTTAAAAACAAAAGGGCCCTCGTTTATTATTTGTTTTAATTTTGATTTTTTTATTTTAAATATCTTGCAAATAAAAAAAAATAGAAATCAAATACAACTCGATGCTAAGAATCCTTTTTTAACCTAAACAACTATAAAAAAAACTAGATTGAAATAAATCATCAACCTCAAATATTAATAAATACATTATTAAAAATAATAAAATTAAAAACATATATATATATATAACCAAAAAAAAAATACCAAAGCTGATAAACACTGAACAAAGTTCTTCCCCACGGCCTTCCAAGTGTTTTTTTCGTGACACCAGACCGTCAATGAATTGTGGGGAATCACAACCATTTATCTAATATAAAAAGTACATGCCTGGATAACGAATAAAGTAATTGAGGTTCTCGTCCTGCTCACTAATCAATATGAACAGTGGACGCTGCAGGGAAGTGGGTACATGTTGACTGTGCATCATTGATATTATTTATATGTGGATCATGACTTTATTTTATATATATATATATATATATATATATATATATATATATATATATATATATATATGTGTGTGTACACGACTAGTGTTTATGTTTGATTTGGGTTTTTTTTCTTAATTTGTGGCGCATCTGGAATAGTTTATACGTAACTCGATTAATTTTTTAAAATTTTAAAATTAATAATCAGGTAAGTCTGTATTGATCCTAAAATTTATAACATTCAAACTAGTGATCTAGAAAATAAATATAGAATCTATTAAGCTACACCTATCATAGTTATGTTTATATTTAAATTGTTATTTAAAAATGAGGTAGTTGTTCTAATTTAAATGTTTATTACATAAAAATATATTAAAATAATATTTTTGATATTTTAAAAAATTTAAATTTTTAAAAAATATAATTTCAATGAGATACTTGAACATCTTCTAATTGGTGGTAAGCGTGAAGGGAGACTTATTCAACTATCTCAATTATGGGAAATATAGCAATGAGGTGTTGGTCCCGCGGAACTGGCTCCACTAGACCCCATCACGTGAGGACACAAGTTTGCTTCTCGGAGATTAGTTCCACGCTCCAGCGAGTGTGGGAATACATGTGTAAGCACCAAGCGAAATGTGAAGTCAAATATTGCAGGAGTAAAATCTGACCCCCAATTTTTTTATCCCCTAGTAGAGAATATGATTAATATTTTTATTTGTTTTTTTTTTCCACATGAAACAATAAAAATATTTTTTTATCATAGAATCTATTCTCAAATTAAATATTTACTACATATGTCCAAAAAAGTAAATTATTGAAGTTTATGATAAAAATATGTCAGAATAAAAATGAGTTTTTAACTTATAGATAAGAAAAAATTTAAAAATAATTTTTTTGTTAGTTTTTGAATTTTTTTTCTCCAACCATGCTAATTTTCAAATAAATCTAGGAATCAATCTAGGTTTTTTCTTCAAAAAAAATCAATAAAGAAAATATACTCACGAGGTTATCAATGAAGGTTCCTCATAGCTACAACTTTATAATATTACTCGGAGAATATAATGGAGCTTTAATATTTACATGAACAATAAAGTCCTTTTTCTTTTTTTTTGTTTTATTAGTTCTTTTTTTTTCATTTCTCTCGTCTTTTTTTTTAATATTTTTTTAATTTTATTCTGAAATATTTTTTAACAATCATCTGGGTTGTCTTTAGATCAGCCAAGTCAACTGATTTACTTTAGAGTAACTCTCATATGGTTTAATTTTAAATTCAAGTTAGGTAAGAATCTAGTCGAAAGGTTTTTTCTGTCAATTTCATCTTTCTTTTCTCAATTTCATCTACATACTTTTTTTTACTAGTTAGTCAAATTATTTTTGGACCGGCCAAGTTGTTGGTTTATATCGAAAAAACTCTCATATGATTTAATTTTAAACTCATGATCGGGAGATTTTTTCTATTAATTTCATTTTTTTCCTCCAATTTATTCCTCATATTTTTTTTTATTGATCAACCAGGACCTTCTAAGTAATTGAATTATATCAAGTTAACTTTCACATAGTTTAATTTTAAACTTGAATTAAATAAAAAATCAAATAATATTAATATATTTCATCAAATTTAATAATAAGATCGAATAATTTTCTCATAACAGAATAATCTTCATTACGTTGAAAAAGATTGATCCTAACATGCAAACAACGGTGGGCTAGAAACAAGTAACATCTACATTAGCGGTGCCGGTATATCTCAATCATGTTCTTGATGGGACAACATGGCGCCTGCTTTTTTGACAGAAAAACCATATGATTTAATGATTTATAGATTGTAAGAATCAAATTATCCAACATTTCTCAAAATGGAAATATCTTTCGGAATTCGAATTCGGCCCTACGCCTGTAGAGGAAGAAGAAGAGTCGTTGCATTTGTACAAAGATAATTATGATAATGAATGAGTCGTCTAACCACCTTATTGTTAGATGTTTCATAATGTGCAAGATTCGTCCACTAAATGTCCAGAAAACTTTTTTTTTTTTTTTGATTTACGTGGAGTGTCTGGATCAGCTTGCGCGCACCACGACTATTCCCCACGGCCCACTGGACATCCTGCAAGCCCAGGAGCAGGTAAGGCACCGCGGGGGTGACAGGCGTGCACATAGAGGGTCGAACCCGGAACAGGGACGGAACAAGTCACACGGTTGACCATAGCAGCTAGACCCGTCAAGTGCATCCAGAAAACATTCTTGATGTCTCATGATAGAGACTAGGGAGGTCGGTCCCTCTACAGAGCAATGGCGACCATCTGGACTCTGGAGCTTTAGGAGGTCCCTCTACACATGCCATGCCACCACAACTCGTCGAGGCAGGCGGGGGGAAAGCGCAAGCATAATAGTAGGGAGACTAGTTCCCTGCGCCAGTCTAAGCTGGAGATCAGATAAAAATAAATAAACATTAGGCCTCGAGAAGTATTTAATGTTATTATTAAACTTAATTCAATTAACTAATTTTAAATTTTTTTAATCTAATCTGTTACTTAGTTGTAGTTTAGAATTAAATCATATAAGAATTATTATAACATAAAACAATCAATTTGATAGATTTAAAGATAACCTGGATAACTATTAAAAAATATAGTTTGATTTAAAAAAAATCAAGATGATTTTTTTTTCATATTAAAATGACGATATATTAGATTGATTTGGACTTCATGGCTTAACCCGTCAAACCTGCAACCTAAATCATGGACTCCATTATGTTTAATAAATTTATTTTTTAAAACTATTTTTTACTTAATGATATAATAATAAAAATAGATATTCATAAAATTAAGAGTCAATCAAAGATTAGAATGTTTGCTTGAGACTACTATAGCCTTATAGAAAACAAATTAAAATAAATTATGGAGATCAATTCACAAGCAACCAATTGTTTAATGATAAACTAAAAAAAGACAAAAAATACTCAATTGAAAGAGAAAAAAATTGAAAGATGGAATTAAGATAAAAGGAACAATTTGGTATTGTTATAAACCCGACCTAGCGGGTCGAACTTAAAATCTCACAACCCGACTATTTGCCTAACTTGATTTTTAAATTAATCGTTATGGAAGTTGTCCTGATGTGATCTAGTCGACTTGATAGGTCTAAGAACAACCTATATGACCGATAAAAATATGGTTTGGTTTTAAAAGAAATTTCAAGATGACTTTTTTTAAAAAAATATTGAATTGACTACATATTGAATCAATTCAAACTTTGCGGCTTAACTTGTCAAACCCACAACCCGTTAAAAACTTTTTTTTTTACTATTTAATGATATAATAACAAAAATAAACACTTATAAAATTAAATATTAACTAAATATTAGGATATTTATTTAAAATTATGATAATTTTATTGAAAATAAATTATGATAAATAATTTAATTTCAATAAAAAGAAGAAGAAAGAAAAGTAAAAAAGCATTTAATGAAAAGAAGAAAAAACACTTAACACTTCTGAATTATCGGTCAAATCAGTATTCTCTAGACTAAGAATTATGCGCCAACAGTCCCTATACTATTTATTTGATTTAACTTAATTAGCCATTAGTGAAAAATAGGTTTTTTTTTATCCAATTGCTAACAAAATTGGCATGTGAAAGTCACGTGACCTCATTAAAAAAATACCCTATTATATAGTTTTGAAATTGTTCGAATAAAATGAAAAAAGAAAAAAAAAAAACAGAGAGTTACAAGCACATTAGTATTGGACGGAAACCTAATTTCCATTAATAGTGGACTCAATAAGATCAAACAATTAGAATAAGGACCGTTGACGTAGAGTTTTTAGTTGCTTTGACCAATAATTAAGGAGGATCTTGTACAATTTAGCATTTATTAAACATAGTTTTATGAATAGATAATTCGAGGTGTCTGGCTCAAGAATTTATGGGTTTTTTAATTAGTAATAAACTCTGAATTCGTTTCGTTGCATCAATAAAAATACTATAATATTATATTTTAAATTTTATGATTATAAAATAAATATTTGTAAAGTAGAACGTTATTATTTTGTTGATTTACAAATATTTACTGTTATGTTTAGAGGTGAGAAAAAAAAATTAAAAAACTGATTAAACAAAAAAAAAATAACTAAAAAAATTGAATTATGAAAAAAACTGATTATAATATTTTAAAAAATATTTGGTTCGGTTTAGTTTTGGTTTTATAAGCCTAAAACTGAAAAACCAAATCGAACCGGAAAAAACAAATCAAACCAAAAAAAACCAAACAAACCGAAACCAAACCTATTAGAAAGTCCAAAAAAAACCCCAAAAAACAATATGTTTTTTTTAAAAAATATAAAATAACCAAATCAAACCGAAACTGAACCGAACCGCACCAAAACCGAACTGAACAGAACCAAAATCAGTTGGTTGGGTTTCAATTTTTAATATAAAATAACTAAATCGAAACTGTTCGGTTTAAACTGGTTTTGATTTTATTTTTTATATTACATAAAATTTTAATTTGGTTATTTTTATAAGTAAAAATCAAACCAAATCAAAAATCACCTCTCTGATTAAGGTGAACACATAACTTATGCCTTTTTTTTGTATTTATTTAAACTTCTTCGTATCTGAACACATTGGTCGCCCATGTAATCATGTAATATTTTTTTTTCTTTTGATCTTATAATCATTTAATATTATAATTGCATAAATATATGCATATGTATATATCACGAATTTTACCTTTAAATAAAATATAAATAAAATATAATTGTTGGATAAAATTTGTTACGATATTAAATTAACACCACATATAAATACAAAAAAATAATTATTATTATTTATTTTACTTGATAGGATGGTAAGAATGATATTAAGAAAAAATCAGTGATATAAAATTTTATTTTTTAAAATTAAGTAATAACATTTTAATGTAATGTATACAATAAGTGAGTTTAATTATATATATAAAAAAGTCAAAATGGGAAAATATCACGTTGCTGTATTTTGTTTTGTGAATTAACGAATACAAAGTTTTCAAGTCATCATTTTCCTGCTAATTGCCCAATTTATCCCAAAATCAATTTTCCAGGTTCTAGAACTCAATGTAGCAGCTTCAAGTTTTTCTTTTTCAAACTTTAGAGGATTCCATATGGGCCTATTTCAAAATATAAGTAAAACTAAATTTATTTAAATTGAAGTTTAAGTTAATAATTAAATATAAATATTAGGTCAAATAAAAAATAACAAACTACAAACAATAAAATAGACAAGCATACAAAGCAATAGAAAAAATAAACTATCATGGAAATAATAATAAAAAAATATATATATTAAAGACTAAAAAATATGAAAAAAATTAAATCATCCTTACTTGAAGCATAGACTAAACAATATATCATCAAGAGGTGATGGACGCAAGAGTTGTACCCTTTGTTCTTAACACAAAATTTGCCTGTCAATGAGTGCAAGTGGTTAATGCAAATTGCCTTCTAGGATTTAATAATCGAATCGAATTACATAGAGTTGATGCATTTCAACACTAAAGCTAAGCGAATTTTTAAAAAACAAAAAGCCAAAACAAATTTTCACTCTTTAAGAATCCTTCAATATCAATATTAATGGAATCCTTCAATATCAATATTAATGGAAACCTTTTGTGTAAGGGTGGATCTATTCTCACCTTGAACTCTCTAGCTTATATTGTTTTAGCACTCATTCCTCTTAGAAAAAAAATATTCTTTTAATTTTTAATTTTTATTTCTAAGATAATTAACTCTTCTTATTAAATAAAGATACTGGAGAGATTTCCTCTCCCTAACAAGATAAAATATCTCCTTATTGTGTCAGATTGTTTTGACAATTTTACTTTTCATTTTCTTTTCTTTTCCATCAAATTTGGGTTAGGCCTAACCATGGATGTCCAAACATAAAATAAACCCAAAAAGTCCAATATCTCTCACTCTCACGCGGTTGGGATGACCTTTCACAACTTACTCCTCACATTGCCTTATTTTCAATATTGTTCATACAGATAAATAAAAAATACAATCATTAAGTCTCGTATAATTTTGGGAGCTATACATTAGTAACCCATTAGAGCCAATGTAAAGATATCAACCTTCTTTTCTTAACATTGCTTTTTAAATATAGTGGAAATAAAGGCTTCATAAAAATAATGATCATTAAAGTACAAGCAACAAAAAATAAAGTATGATCACAAATATAAAGATTAAAGTCTATGCAATCTTGATTTCCTAACATGAGCCTTAAATACATCCCTAGGTATAAGCTTAGTGTTTGCCTCCATGTGACTCGTAAATATATGTTGCAAGGTCACTTTCTTTTGTGTCATTGTATTTGTAATGAAATTATATCTAATATCAATTTGTTTAGTTCTACCATGATACTTAAGGTCCTTTGTGTAGGCCCATGTTGTCATACTCTCACAATATGGCAATATTGAGTTAGTCACATCACCCACAACTCCAAGATCATGTAGAAACCTTGTCGGCCAAATTTCTTCTTGGATTGTAGCCATACATGCTACAAACTCACTTTCATAGTAGACCGAGCTACAAATGCTTGCTTTTTACTACTCCAAGATATGAAACCATAATTGAGTAGAAAAACATATCCAGATGTTGATTTGCACTCATTGATATCACCTTCCTAGTCAGTATCACTATTATCAATCAAGCGTAATTTTAATCCCTAGTAGTATAATACATAATCCATCATTCCTTTCAAGTAATGAAGAATTCTTTGAACTACTTTCCAATGCAGAAATCTTGGATTCGATTGATATCACTGACAAGTCCCAAAATATAACAAATATTAGGTTGTGTACGCATCCTTGTAGATTTCAAGCTACCAATTGCACTAGTATATGGTATGTAGTTCATTTTATGCTTTTCTCGGGTGTTTTAAAGAAATGTTTAAGACTTAAATTCTTGCCTTTATGATATAAGTGTTTATAGGTTTGCAGTTTTCCATGAAAAAACCATTCTATGACCTTTTTTTATATAGTCTATTGGGACAAACTCAAAAACCTTTTAGATTAGTCTTAATGATTTTGATGGCAAACACATAGCTTGCTTCACCCATGTCTTTCATTTCAAAGTTTATAGACATCCATAATTTTGTTATGGCAATCAACTCCTTGTTATTTCCAGTAATCAATATTTTATATACCTATAATGACAGAATGAAAAATTCCTTATAGGATTATTTAACATACAAAATAATCATTTTCAATCATTATAAATCCATCAATGATGATGGCTCAATGAAATCAAAGATACAATATATGGATGATTGTTTCAGTTCATAACTAAATCTATAGAGTCCATAAATTTTGAGCTCTTAACCCTTTACAATAAAACCCACTAGTTGATCCATATAGATGGAATTCTCCATTGAGAAATACAGTTTTAACATCCATTTAATGGAGTTTCAAATCTAAACTCACAATAATTACTAGAATTAGATGAATTGAGACAAACCTAACTACTAGGGAATCATAGTTTATACCTTGTTATCGGGTATTGCTTTTTGCCACTAAATGAGCCTTATATCTTTCTATATAATCATTCACTTGACGTTTCACCTCAAGAACTTATTTGTTCCTAATGACTTTTCAACCTCTTAAAAGGTCAAACTAAGTCCTAAACATGATTAGTCTTCATAGACTATATTTTTTCTTTCATTGTATTCATCCATTCATTATTTAAAGAAGAGAAAAGAGCCTTACAAACTTTTAGTCTTTTTTTATCATTTACAACTGTAATGAAAGCTTCCTCTTCAATCATAAAATAAAAACAATGAATGCTTATGCGGATGCTTCTTTTAAGCTCAAGTTTTTAAAAACTTTTATGTGATGAAATATCACCACCAACATGCAATATACCCCTACTAGTTCTAGAAGATTGAGGGATTACTTCCTCAATCTCAATTAATGTCATATGAGTGCCAAGTTCTGGACCATCTATTTCATAAAAAAAAAATATTTTTTCACCTTACTTTTATAAGGAAAATCCTCTTCAAGGAATTTTGCATCTTGTTATTCAATTTTAGTTATATTTCCATCTAGTAGCTCTCAAATAAACACATATCCCTTTGAATGATTAGGATATCTAGTAAAGATATATATTTTCTCTTATGGGGCCTAACTTTCCATACTTATAGGAAGTGTTGTGTGCATAAACAAATGAATCTTAAGCCCTTAAATGACTTAAGTTTGGAGTTCTTCTAATCCATAACTCATATGGTGTGGAAGGTATTGATTTAGTTGGTATACAATTTAGAACATATATAGTAGTCAATAATATATCTTTTTATTGGTAAATTAATTTGCATCATCATTGATCTAACCATGTCTAGCAAAGTACAGTTCTTCCTCTCTGCAATACCATTTTGTTATGGAGTTCCAAGAATCATTAGCTGACTAATAATTCCTTTTTCATCACATAATTCCTTGAATTATTTAGATAGATACTTGCTTTCTTAATCAATTTTAAGAACCTTGATCATTTTATCTAATTTTTTTAAACCTCGTTTATGTATCTCTTAAAGCAATCTAATGCTTCAGATTTTTAGGAAATAAAATAAATAAGATCAGAACACGTTTTATCATCTATAAATGTAATGAAATTATATTTATCATGTTTTATTCTTACATTTATTGGGCCACATATATTTGAATGAATCAATTTTAAATGTGTTTCAGTCCTAATTGCTTTTCCAAATGGTTTCCTAGTTTTTTCTCTGCCAAGCAATGTCACAAGTTGGTAGATTAACTTTTATGAGTGGGCCTAAAAGACATACTCTAACAAGTTTAGTTATTTTTTCTTGTTTAATATGGCCAAACCTAGCATACCATTTAATGGAGTTATTGTGAGCATTATCAACAAAAGTAAGTAAAGATGTACTTTCATTATTACTTGAATGTTCAACATCCAAAACCAGAAAATAATCCAGAAAGTAACCACAACTATAAAAGTTTATTCCAAGATATATCTCAATAGAATTACTTTTTAGAAAAAACTAAAAGCCTAACTTAAGCATGATAATAATAGAAAACAAGTTCTGCTGAATGTCAATAGCATAAAATACATCATAGAGATACAAAGTGTGTCCTCCTTGCATGACCAATTTATTGGTGTCAATGCCATGCACATAAACTAGACTTGTTTCCAATGTATACCTTATTTCTACCATTGAAACTAAAAATTCAGAGTGAGATGTTGAGTACCTTCTTCAACTTAGTGTACTCTTGAGCAAAGTATCCTTATTTCTTGCAATTGTAACAAATCATCTTAGATTTGTCTTTCTTGACATCTCATTTACGTCTTTTTTATGTCTTCTACCTTTTTAGGTATAAGTCCAACTTTTTCTTTAGAAGTTCCACTAGTCCACTTGAATTTGACCCTATTTGCTTTTCTAGTACTAGACTCAGCAACAAAATCCTTTGAGGATTTAGCAGCATCTAAACACCCATCCTCTAACTCTAAATTACATGCAATGTCCTTATATATTTGAACATTCAATTTGTGCACCATGTTAACTCCCATGTGTTCTCAAGAGTTAGAAAGGAAGTGAATTACAGCTTGAATTTGTTACTCATCAATCAAGTTATTCCCTACAGCTTTCAACTCTCAAATCATATTTGACATACCTTTAAGTGTTGGTTTATAGTATGATTAACACATTTTTTGTAGGAGTCAAAATGCAAACTCAAGCCATGCAACCTTGTTGCATAAATAACACCAAATTTTGCTTCTAAAGCTTCCCACATGGCATTAGTAGTTTGGTAATGAGAGATAATTCGACCATAATATCATTTTACATACTATTCAGCAATGTATTAAGAACAATTCGATCATTTTTCATCCATTCTATAAACCCACATCTAGTTTTTTATAGTACCGGACAATACTGCCCTTCTTGGGCCCGCCATCACTCTCATTTTCCATATATTTTTTACTAGTTTTTTATAATATATAGCTACACATGAAAAAATAAAATAAAAATTATTTAAAAAAAAAACACTTTCCAGCTAATATGAAGGGCCGGGGGGATGATGAGTGGTTGCTGATGATTCACCAACACCATGAACGTGCTGTGGTCCGGTCATCGAGAAATCGGCCAACTGCATTGATACATTACACACCCCTCATCTCTCTTAGACCATGACACGTGCCCCTGCCTCCTCTTCTTTTTAGCGTGTCCCGGGCTCTCCAATCCTCTCAGCAGCATTGAAATACTCAACAAAAGCCCACTTTTCCCATCCCTCTCCTCCTTTTTTCCCTCAGGATGCCCACCCTTGTGAGTCCATATTATAATATTATATATCGTACATGTAGTCGAGGTGGGTTATGCTTATATTGTATAGTTTTTCCATACATAATTTAGGGATGTAAAGGTGGTTTTCCCTTATTTTATGATAAATCTATTATTATTTTAAAATAGTGTTTGAGATTACGATAATGATTGTTTTTGTATTAAAATAATTTTTATTTTATTTTAAAAAATTTATTTTTGACATGAGCACGTTAAGACAATCCAAGATCATAAAAAATAAAATTAAAAAAAATTAAAAAAACTCTCAAAATCACTTTTTTAAACATAAAACAAACAATTCTGAGTAACCGTTCGAGAATGCAGTTGAAACTTGAAAATTTAATTTTTTTATTTAAAATATTATTTTAATAAATTTTTAAAAAATAAATTTTAAAAATAATAAAATAACAGAAACCTCCGAAAGAAACAAAGTTGTGGAGGGATGATATTTAATGGTAGCCTGGGATTGCGAGAACACGCCTTAGAGTTTGGTTCCTTTATTTTCATTAATACAGTACTGACAGATTGTTTTTAGTAATTAGTTTTCATCGGGAAACATAGCTATGATTAGGATAAGAATCATGGTACAACAAAGAACTCCTATTTATCCAACATCTCTTTATTATTAAATTTAATTAATTAGGCCTTTTTATTATGGATATAAATAATAAGGTCCTTTTATTATATATTATATTAACGCTCGAATCTCTTAATTTATGTGTCACATTGAAAATACGGTATTTCGATGTGCTAAAACTCCTCCCTTTTTTTTTAATTTCCAATAAATTCATGCTGGATTAGTTATTATAAATTTATGCTGCATTTGCTGTTATTGTTTGTAGATTATTCCTAGCATGTAGCATGTTATAGATTCACAGTGACTTGATGAACTCACCGAATCAAAGACGACAAGGAGGAGGCTCGGTCCTGCTATAGAGAAGGGCAAGGGGCTCGCTAGCTATGGCATTAGCAACCACGAAAAACCTGCTCATGGGCATGGATAGATACAGTCTGGGCATTTAATTAGCTTTCCAGAACTGATCTGAAGCGATGAAGCAGGGCTTTATTAGCTTTAGATTGAAGAAGGAAAGCCATGCTTACATGAGAGTTGGGAGATCATTAAACTGAGCTTGGAACTGAAAGAACTGAGTGAGAAAAAAAGGAAAAGCATGATCCGTAACGCTAGTGGTAGCAAGACCAGCGACAATGGCAGACAGCTCGAGAACCAAGTCGAAAAATGGCGACGCCTTTTCTCCATCCTTTACGTGGGTGCTGGGCTTCTTTTGTTGGGACTGTGGTAGGATTAGGAGCACCAGCAAAGCCTTTTCCTTTTGTGTCTGCCTTTGCTTCTTGTCCGAGTGAGAGAAAGCTTGTTACATCAAATGCCATGAAGAGATGTGATTTCAAGTCAATGAAAAGGTGTTCTAGGACATCAAACCTCTTTAACAAGGCATGAGATATGACTATTTTATATATTTATAGAGTAGATTGAGGATGAAGTAAGGATAGTTTAATAAAAAGGAAATTAACGAAAATCATAAAGTTTTTTCTTAAAAAAATTAATGTCAATCAACTATTTTAAAAAAATAAAAAAGATATCAACTCGTATTAACTTTTCATACCTTTGATCCGGATCATTAAACTAAAAGCACTATATATGAAAAAATCATGAAGCCTAGTTTCTAAAAATTAAAATGTTGAATGATGAAATATAAAAAAATAAACAAAAAAATCTAAAATAAAAAATAGCAGTTAAAAAAATAAAGGTTAAAATCAAAATAAAATAATAAATTCTCAATTTGAGAGTTAAATTGAAAAGAATCAAAACATTAACAAAATAAAAAAATGAAAAGAATGAGGGTCAAATTAAAAATAATAGTAATAAATAATACACTATAAATTTGGATTGAAGGGTGGAATAAAAAACAATAAAAATTTTATAAAAAAAATTTATAAAACTCTACTTCCAATAAATGTAATGTTAAATGTTAAATCAAGATAAAAAAAACTAAATTTATGAAACCAGTATATAATACAATTGAAAAAAAATAAAAAAATTAAAGCATAATTTTCAAATCACCTAAAAATAATTTAAAAGAAAAACACAAAATACTATAATAGTGTTATTGGTTGTGGCTGTATGGTGATTTAATATATTTTAAAATAAAAAATACTTTGAAAAACAATACTTACTACAATCTAAAAACACTAAATCATCAATATTTCTGATTAAGATTTATATATATATATATATATATAAAAACTTTTTTTTAATCAAATTGGTGGATTAGGAAAGGGGTGTTTAAAATTGTGGTACTGATTGTTTTTTAAAGTATTTTTTACTTTGAAATATATTAAAATAATATATTTTTTATTTTTTAAAATTTATTTTTGATTTCAGTACATCAAAACAATTTTAAAATATTTAAAAATTAATTTTTTAAAAAACACAAAAATAATCGGTCACTTATTCACGTAATTTAGTATTTTGTTAATTAATTAGTAGCAGTACTTTCCGTTCAATAACGAGGTTTCGCAGTAGAGATGAACGGCCACGATTAAGTGGGTGAAACATTACAAGGTGGAGATGTGAGATTGAAGAAGTCTTTCAGGAAGTTGATGTAACGCGGGAATGGTATTTTACAGTAGGACCAGTGACTTGTGTGGTCAAATCCTACTGTAGATGAAGACTTCTTATATATATATATATATATATTGTTTTTAGCAATCTCTGTACCTTCCGGTGTTAAAATCAGAAAAGAAAAAAAATAAGTTCCTTGTTGTACCATAATTCTTATCCTGATCATGGAAGAAGAAAAAAAATAGAAATAAAAACAAGTAACGATGAAATTCAAAACATTAGTAAATGATAAAAAAAAATAAACATGTAAAATTTATCAACATGGTTTTTTATATAAGCAAATTTCTAAATGTAAATCTAAAAAATTATGCGTGTATTTGATTAAATAAATAAATAAATATTATGTAAATAAATAAATAAAAGTCATTAATCATAAATTAAAATAAATTTGAAAAATTTAAGAAACAAAAATAGATCAAGATATTTAATATCGCAACACATGACATCTACCCAGTTGTGTTTAATGATTTTGTTTATTAAAATTAATTTGTAATACAAATCGACATAGACATATTGAATAAAATTAAAGAAAAACAAATACTATACAAGACTGCATATATTTTCAATATTATAAAAAAATAATTAATTTTTAAATAAACTTTATATATATATATATATATATATATATATATATATATATATTACAGATGAATCATACTAACCTCTTCAAAAACTAAGCACTTCCAATATATTAAAAAAAAATAATCGCTATTTAAAAAAGAATAAAAATAATAATCGCTATTTAAAAAGGGATATTTCAATATATTGAAAATTATTTAAAAAAAACATTTTAAAAAATAAAATAAAAAAATAAGATGAAGTGTTGCTAGGTTTGGTAAGTCAGGCTAAGTGCCCGACCCATAAAGAAAAGGCTCACGCTTGAGCCTTTGTTTTTTTTTTTTTAAGTTAATAGGGTGGACATGTACACCCTAATTTATGTTGGAAAAAAAAGACAATGTGTCGTCTATCTTAAAAGACAACATGTCCTCTCAAATTCTCTAGATTCTAGTTGCTATAAAAATGAGATTCTTGTTTTTTCTTCAAAAAAATTATTTCAATCTATTTTTTATTCAAAACACATTAGAAACCTTGTTAAACCAATCTATGACCTTCAAATATGCAAAAAACCGTCTCAAAATTTAAAATCAACCCGACCAAAAATATTTCAAAGCTCATAATTATTTTTTTAGGAACTTTCAAGATAAAAAAAAAAAACCCACCTAATTTGAACTTCCATCTTCATATGGAAGCATTTGCCACAATAATAGAATGTTTTGGTGGTTGGAATTATCGCAACGATGACTTTCTCTCTCTTTACACTAGTATTTGGCGAGCCCCTCACTCTCTCCCCGTGATAAAAGATTTGAAAAATAAAGTTTGGTATAAAAATTAAATTTTTTAAAATTAAAGGGACCAATCATCTAATAGCTAAAAAAATAAGGGATTAAAATGAACTTCTCAAATAAACTTTAAAGTTGCCACATATTTTACGTGTTTTTTTTCACTTTAATTTTTTATCTTTTAATTCAGCTTTTCCAAAAATAAACATGTAATTGAGTGTTAATTTGAGCTTAAACATGCTTAATTATGTAAAATAAAAGTTTGAGAACTAGATTTGAGAGTTTTGAAAAATATTTACTATTTCAATTCATAATAATATACACGAAAGAATAAACAGTAATTGATGTTATAGAAAAACCAAGAGCCATTTTAGTTTCTTTTGATAGGAAGTTAGGAATATGTACAACGTTAGCGAGGAGTGGTTAACGCTATCTAACAATATTTGTTTTTTCAACCATGTTTTTTTTTTAATTTTGATTTTTTTAAAAAAATTATTTAAAATTATTTTTTATGTTTTTTAATCATTTTGATTTAATAATGTCAAAAATAAATTTAAAAAAATAAAAAATATTATTTTGATATATTTCAATACAAAACAATAATTTAAAAAACAATTTCCATCCAACTTTAAAAATTAAATCATCAATATTTTTAAATAACTCAAATGATTTTCCAGGTACATATCAACTTCTTTTTCTTTTTTTTCTTTTTTTTCTTTTTTTATATCAAATTGGTGGACTAGGGTAATCTCAACTTGCCAGACCATCTGTGTGGCTCAAAACCGAATGCTTGTCCCCATGAAAAGAGAACAAAGAAAAAATCCCAGTTTCGTTGCAAAGCTGAAAGTTTTTCAGTGTCCGGGAAGCTTCACTCCTTTTGGCTTCGCCGGACGTCCACCTCAATTTGTTCATAATTTTATTTTGTTATATAGAAGGATAAAATATTGATTTGTTGATGAAAAATACCTGATTCAGCTTGTATATGTTTTTATAGACATGATTTTAAATTTTATTTTTCATGAAAGCTTTGATTTCATGTGTTCAAGATTTTATAATTTAACGTAAATTTTATTTTTTATATTTTTTTTGTCTTTAGAAAATAAAATAAAAACTCGGCTATAAATTAAAAAAAACTAAAAAAATCTAAGATAAATTAATTAAAAATTCCAATGTGATTAAAAAAACTTGAAAAATAATTTCTAGCATTAAATATTTGGGAAAAAATTAACAATTCTTTTATTTTCTTAATATTTTTTAATTGTTAATCAATTTTTTTTCTTTTTTTTTTATATGTGTCGCGCTCCCAACACGACATGTTGTCATTTTAACCGCTCTCTCAAATCAAGGGGCTCGGATATTAATATAATATATAGTGAAAGTCTCCATTAATCATATTAATAGTAGGGGTTAACTAATCAACATCAAATAATAGAGAAATGCCAAATATAATTATCTTGTAAGATGAATTGTTTTTACACACTTATGCTTTTGTTCAAATATTTTATATGAAATTGGTTTTATTTACTTGTCTTTAGTTTTTGTAAACTATTAATTTTAAAGAAAATTGGTTTAATATAAAATATTTTCTGTTTAACTTTTAAATTTTATTAATTTGTTAAAAAATATTTTCACCTCTTGATTTGTTGCAAGACATTTTATGACATTAATCTATTTATAATATTATTCAAATATTAAAATAATTATATTCACTACTATATATAATTTTAAAACCACCACCACCACCATTTATACTCCTGCCCTTTCATCACATTATTACAACCTTAATCATCATCACTAATTTATTATCTTATCTCCAAACACTTTTTCTATGTCATTATTATAATTACAATCACAATCATTACCACCATTACTATCATTTAATATTCAAATATATCATTAATATTCTATAGTATTATAGTGTTTTGTTTTTCATATCATTGTTCAACAAGCATTGTAAAAAGTTTTAAATGTATTTTTTTTCTATTCATAAAGTGTTTTATGAAAAATAAATATCCTCTAAATATGAAAACTTGTCGTGGCCAACTTATGAGTCTTTAAGTCATCTTTCTGCAAAGCCTTCCACAAAGATGTCCAAAGTCTTAAAAGCTTTTAAGCTTCTGCAAGTGCTCTGTCTTTCTTAACATGGCACACGTAATTAGATCATTTACTTAGGCTGCATTTGTTTCCTAATTTTTCTATATTCTTCACACACACACACACACGTCTTTCATCCATGTTTTGTTCCAATTTTTTTTTTTAACAAAGACTTGCAAAATTGGTTAAATCAAATAAGTTTTCTAATAAATAACGAGTTAATTACCTCCACCACCTATGTTTTGAGCATTATTACATTTTTCATCTTATGTTTTGAAAAAGTAAGGTTTATGATTAGTAGAATTGACCTTTTCATTTGAATTTTTTTTAAAAAAATAAAAAATTCACTTGTTTTTTAAAAAATAGAAAATATTAAACTCTCATCTTAGCAACTACACTGTTGAAAAATAATATAAATCATATCATGTGACCTTATCTAACATGTTAAATTATTGGGTTGAGATGGTTCTTTGACATGGTGTCAGAGCCTTGATGACCAAGCGGTCACGAGTTCAAATCTCATCATCCTCATTTATTTGATAAAAATTAAGCACAAGGTAATGTGAGCCTGTGCAAGTTTCAAGTCCAAAGAGCTTTCACTTGATGAGGTGTGTTAGAGAATAATATAAATCATATCATGCGATCTCACCTAACAGTTTAAGCTTTTGGGTTGAGATGGTTCTTTGATATACATTCTCTATGTTTTTTTTTTTAAAAAAAAACAAAGCTTTTGTTTTTGAAAATTGATGTCATTTATGCATCAACATATTTTTATAATGAATCATGAAAAAAATAAAGAATATGCTTACTTACAATGGAAGCATGACATTTTGCTTGATTTTTCATAATGATATAAAAATAAAATGGGATTGAGAGGAAAGAATGATTTTTTGGGTTGAATCTTTTTAATACTAAATAAACATTTCACTTGTCTAAACATTCATTATATTCTCAGGGATTACTTGGTCATTTTACATAATTTTGACCAAATTCAACTCAATTTATAATGATCAACTAACATGTTTTCAGGGGGGAAATCACAAGAAGGTGAAAAGGTGCAATCATAAGAAAATTAAAGGTGAAAAATGTAAGAGTTTCAAAGTATAAGGTACAAAATGTAATGACATCTAAAATAGAAGATGGTGAGAATAATTAACTCAATAAGAAAATAAGTATATTATCCAAAATATTTGGAAAATGGTATTTTCTATTGAGGACCCATAAACCTCTGTACGAAATTGTTTTCATTTTACACAGAAATAATTACAAGTACAATTCATAAATATTGAATTTTTTTAATTCTATAATTGAGACATAATTTAAAAATTAATCACCTTTTAATTTACATAAAACAAACATTAGAATCTTTCAAATTTATTATTAATCTCGTTTAACAGATAAGCTGGTTTGGATAATTAAATACAAGAACATTATATATGATCACAAAATTAAAAAAAAAACATGACAACTCAAATCACAGAATCACAAGAACATCGGTTGACCCGATGAGCTGAATTATGATAAATTAATCAGATTCATGATTAAAAAACATTTAAAATTGATAATGGAAAAGAATAATAATAATAATAATAAAATCCCTATCCGGTAACCTCCCATCCTGCCATTCCAACTATCTTCTTAATTAATCTAAGCATGAAATGAATCAAAAACTCAAATCCGGAAAGCTGTTGAATTTAAGTTGCATAGTGGTCTATATATATATATATGATCAGCAGTTTTTTTTTCTGTTTTTGTTTTTATTTAGAGGTAGGTTGGCTGATTTGGTATTAGTTCATACGATTTGACGCTTGTTTTTTTAAAATAAGGTTTTAAATTCGATTCTTGTAAACGAATATCTTATTATTAAAAAAGTTTTATCTTTTAATGGATTTATTCCATTGGATCATATTAGTCAGGGTCCAATACATTTCTAGATATCGAGATTTAGGTCAAAAAAATTGACCAGTTCGCTACAAGGAACTCCATTTATTGGAGAAAGGTAGCCCCAATGAACATAGTACCCCGATGGCTACTGCGTTTTCCAAGGAGAGGACCATTGTGAGCATTGGCTAGGGCAGCAATCAGCATCCATGCCGTCAAATGCCACACCATCCATCCCCCATAATACATAGTTTATATATTATTGAGAGAGACACATGATTGCTAGGACGGCGAAAGAGGTGTCATCTTGGTGAATACACAACTCGGGACTTTATTAGATAAAATATATAGCCCCAAAACAACTTTTTTCTATGCTTTTTTTATTAGCTGGGGAGAGAGCGAGTTCTCAACTTGACATTTGGGTGGTGCGAAAGATCCTTTTATTTTTTCCATCACTTCGCAGGTTCAGGGCTCGCCTTTTCTGAATCAATCCTTTATTTTGGTTGCAATTACGATGATACCATTATCCATCGATTATGGCTCTAACTACTTTTTTTACCCCTTTTTTTATTATTTTTTAAAAAATGTTAAGATGTTAGAAAATAAAAAAATATGAACCTGGGATATTTTTTTAAATACTTAAATAGTAATATATTGGATGACATTTTTTTATAGAAAAAATGAGACGACAACTCATTGGATTGACTCGGGTCAATCATGGTAACTTATGAAGATCACGATCTGGAGTATGAGATCGTGATAAAATCATGAAACCTGTATCGAAACAAACTAGGAAGCCCAATTATAATGAACTAAATGTTGAAGGCTGAAAGTGAAAAAAATAAATTAAAAAAAAACCAAAAAAATCGCTCTAGTAAACTGATATCGATGGTCGATGTAATACCATGGGCTAGGCCAAATTTTTGCCAGATGTAAGAAGAAAAAAGTTTATTGAGTTAAACATTTTTTATTGTGAAATTATATCATATAAAACCTTTTACAAATAGTTTGATGAGAAAAAATCCTATAGTTTTGGTAAAAAGGTTTAAATAATGCCACATATATAGTTTAGATTTTAAATTATGAATACAAAAATCATAATTATAGTAAAATATTTATCAAACTAGAAATTATAAATAAAGAGAAATTTTAACTATGAAGCTCGTAATAAATAAATACATTCTTTTTATTTTTTCTTTGATGAGTCAAACGATGTATATTTGTCAACATTAATTAGTATTATTAGATATATTGTTTTTTTTAATTAACGTGGGTGTCTGGGTCACCTTGCATGTACCTCGACTAATCCCACGAGCCCTAAAGTTAACGACCATGTAAGCCTCCAGTGGCCATTATATTAACAACCATATGGCTCGAATATGAGATCACAGGGGAAGCAAACCATTTATTCCCAAGCTCTTATACCTTTGTTTTCTTAGGCATTCGGTTTCTAGTTTAAGGTTTTAATCTTTTGTGGTCTTTTTAATTTAATATTTTTATAATTTTTAAATAATCTTTTTTCTTTCTTTTCAAATTAAACTATATTAAATTATCTTATGTTTTTAAATATAAATGATGTGCATGGTATTACTTGTACCTTTTAATTGGAATAAGATATCTGATATTGTCAATTAATTATTTTTATGAGAATTGTATTTGATCAAATTTTAAAAGTTTAGGGATTGAAAAAAGTTTTTTTTTTGTTAGTTTGGGTATCATGAAAGGGAAACCTTGATACATGATTGAAACTTCAAGGAGAATATTGAAACAATTAAAACCAGAGTTTTTAAACCTGACCTAGTAGTTAACTCGACCCAAGACTACGGTCACGAGTTTTAACCAGGTCAACTCAGATCAATCTCAATAATTCTTTTTTTATAAAAATCAAAATGACATCATTTTTGTTATAAAAAAAATAGCCAATGGATTACAATGAGTTTTTTTACCCAAATTCTAATACTTATAGATTATATTAAAAAAACAAAACCTAAATCCTATGGTGGTTTTACTACGACGCGGTGTAACGTGACTTCTTTCATAATTCATTGTGGTTTTAATAGTTATTTTTTTTATCACCAAACTTTTTTTTTTCTCATTGCATCCTTGTATGTGCTATTTATGGTATTTTGTGAGATAGAGTTCTTCTATTTTCATATTTTTAAGAATCTTTGGTTTTTTTTTTTTTTTTCATATTTCACAGTTTGGTTATAAGAAAATTTAATTAGATATACTTTGAATTTGTAGTATATGGACACAATTAAAATAAAATATAAAAAGGACCAAATTAACAACCATTACAACCTACGTGGGTAATCTCAAATTCATGTAAAAAATATGTTTTAGTGCATATATTCTTCATTGACTTATTTTCTAGTCCCTTTACTTTTATAATTTTAATTTTTAGTTTAAAAGTTTATTAGATTCATATTTCGGTCCCTTAAATTGAGAGAGAGAAGAAAAACTCGTCAAAAACAATGAATGAGAGAGAAAGTCATTAGTTAGGCTGGGCTCGCGAGCCTAACTTGTAGGCCCATATGTGTTTGTTCTTCTTTTCATTTTTAGGATTTTTTTTCCATTAAACACCATTCAATTTTAGCTTTTTTTTATTATTATTATTAAAAAAGGCTATAACATTTTTCTTATATAACATTATGAAGCACTTTTTTCTACGGCCTTTCATGATTATTATTATTTTCCCTTAAAGTTTAGTAAAAAATCATTATAATAAAATAATTAAAATTGTATTTAGGTTCATTCTTGCATTTATTTTTAGATAAGACTAGATGGTGGCTTACACTTCGCCTCGAAGTAGGCTGAGTTTTTTATAACATAAAAAAGTGATGCTCAAGTGCTTTTAATGTATTTTAAAGAAGGAAAAAAAATCCATGACTCAACATTATAGAAAAAAAATTAAAAAAAATAACGATTGTTAATCCTCAAGAATCCAAACATTAAATGATGAAATAAAAAAAAAAATCAAAGAACAAAAAAAAGTCTCAAAAAACAACATACCAGCAAACTTAGGGGTCGTCAAAACTTGCGAGTAAGATTACATGAACAAGATAACCAAATAGAAGGAAAAACAAGAAAAATATTAAGCTTAATTTTAAAAAGAACCAAAATTTGAAGGATGAAATCGAAAAAGATAAAAAAAAAAGGGACATAAAAAATACATGGGGTACCCTACCAAATTTGTTGCCTAGATCATAAGATGAGAATAACTTGATTGAAAGGAAATTAAAGAAAATAAAGAAATTTATTTTTCAAAACGAACAACTTTGAAGGATGTAATCGAGAAAAAAAAAATAATGTCAACCTGTGTTAACTTTTCAAAACCATGACACTAAGCACCTCATCTGCAAACTCAGGGGGTTGACCTGTAACCTGGGTGACTCGAGGTTTAGACCAGGCGGAGTTTCAAAAGAAATTGGTGGATAATTTATCTAGTATGAAATGGTCATAAACCCAGGTTACCCTATGACTCGATTAACCCGGTGGAAGCCCAATCAAAACCCATTGATTATTTTGATTTTTTTAAAAAGATGTTATTTTTACTTTTTTTATATAAAATAAAAGGACTTGGTTGACTTGAGTTAACTCGAGTCAACCTATCTGACTCGTGACCCGGTTCTTGTCCCGGATTGACTCTCGGGTCAGATATAAAAACTATAGAAAAACCAATTATACAAAAGAATTTAAAAAATAAAACAATTAAAAGAATAAGGACCTAATTTGAAAAAAAATAAAAATAAAAAGAGGACTACCTAAAATTTTGAATTGAAGGAAAAGTTTTTTGAAAAAAACTAAAATTAACAAAATAATCCAAAACAAAAAATAAAAATCAAGAGATTAACGATCAATTTTTTAAAAAAATAAAAAAAATCAAGATTATGGATCAAATGGTGAAATTAAAAACAAATTAAAATTTGATAAAAGGCTTGAGAATCAAAATTAGAGATCACGACTTTGAGGACCAAACCTGAAATATCATCAAATCTTAAATTGAATGGAAAAATAAAAAATAAAAATCAAATTTACAAAAGAATGCAAATGAGGATCAAATTTTTTTAAAAAAATTAAATAATATCTTGGATCTAAGGATGAAATTGAAAACAAATTCAGATTTAATAAAAGGACTAAAAATCAAAATTAGAAATCAAAACATTGAGGGCAAAACCTGAAATATCATAAAATAAGAGGACAAACCTAATTTTTTTAATGGTCAGCATGAAATTCAAAGGGGAGGTGAGAGAGAAAAAGAAAAGAAAAAAAAGGGGCGACCAACGACAAACCATCACCATAACCACCACACACGCAACCCTACGTGGAAGGTGTCTCATGGTGCTTCAAACACCGTTGTGGAAGTTAAAATTTCTCCACTAGAAGGCAGCTCACATGCCACTAGAAGAGCTTAGAGTCGCGCCACACATTGATGCATGGTTAGCAAGCGTAACAATTTTTTAAATAATATTTACAAATGGAAAAAAACTAGATTGTCTCTAACCCCACTTAATAATAACAAAAAAAAAACTCATAGAAAATGACATAAACACCCCTGGATGTAACACTTAAAGAATTTTATTTTAGGGGCAATTTATTCATTCTAATTTTTACAATAAAATAAAAAACCAAAAAGGCCCTTTAATGCTAATTTAACTATGCAATAAAGTATAAGCTGACCATTATGTCTTTATAAGTTTAGACCATTATGACCATAATGCTATGTTACTATGGATCTTAGATAACAATCACTCAAAATGAATGTGTAGTGTAACATGGATAGTTTACAGTATCTATCTACTAAGTTAGCAAAGTTAGAGGATTTAGATGAGATAAGACTCCACCCACTGAATCACTTATTAACATAAAAAGGAACGTCAAAAGAGCATATAATAAACATGTTTTGTCAAAGAATTTCTCAGTATGTGATCAAATTTGGAAGGCCATACTCCCAATTGATCATTAAAATCCAATATATTGCAAGTGTTCCTCTAATTACGAAGGTTTATATGTTGTTGACAAAGTTCTAAAAAAAATACATATCGGTTGGCAAATCAAAGTGGGGAAATGCATTATCAATCAATCAATGGTCGATGTTTGAACAAGTATTACCATTACATTAAAATAGTATTGGACGATGATACCTCTAAAGAAATTATAGGATCGATCTAGATATTAGAATCATGAAAATTGCTTTACGTTTATGTTGATTATGCTATGAGCTTAATTGGCTAGGATTTGTTTTATATTTTAGTTTAGATCTTGTGTATCTCTTGTTACAACATGGATATGTAAAGTACAACCAATTAATAAAAATGAACATAATTATTTAAAGAATTAAATAACAAGTATAAAACTGTATTTCAAGGTGAAGAAACTTCTAAAGTTAAAGTAGATAGTTGTAGAAAGAAGTCGTCTATGGTTCTCTCAAAGATTGGTTCACTTACTGAACTTTAGAGTACTAAGCGTCATAGGATTGTATCAATAGTAAAGAAGCTCAAAGATGCATTCAATATGATTATTAAGAGTATTTGGGTTAAGATGAATTTTAAGGAGGCTATATCTTCAACAAGTTATCTAGGGTTTGCTTTATTTCAAATAGTGTATGACAACTTACCATTATTCTTTTAGAATTATTGTTTTTATTCTTATTCATGTTTTGGGCTTTATTTAAGATATTTTGAGCCTTATTTTAATTTGGGTTGATGTTAGATCATCAAGTCATTTAGGGTTTGCTTTATTTCAAATATAAATATTATTTTGTAAGACATTATTTTTTTAAGTTGGACAATACATTATTGTCGCATCTTATTATGTAATTGTGAGAGGATTCTCATATTTTGGTTCTTTATTGAACTACCATGACTTATCAAAGAATTAACCAAGTTTCGTGACATCTTTTATACCATTTGTTCTCGTCTCTTCATAGGCGTTGGGTGGGTTTTATTTTCTCGATTTGATTGTGGGTTTCTAGATCTTTATATCCACAATGTTTGCATCAAAAGTGAAATATAATAATTTTTCATGAAAAGTAAAAGAAGATGTTGAAACTCAACATACTTGAATGAGTTCATATCTATAAAGATTATGCTAGATTTATAGGAACTATAAGATTATAAGATGAGACTTTTGGTTGATCTAGTAGCTTTTTAAAACCCACATCGTTTATGATACTATATGTATATTTTTTTCTCCTTCCTCGTCACAACACATCAATATGCTTAAGTTATGATGTCTTATGTTTAAACATAAGATCTCTTTAGATCTATTGAAGTCAAAAGAAAAAAAGGAAAATTGATAGAATATATTTTAACAACAATAAAAAGGAAAGAATTTTTATTATACAAAACACACTTTAACTATAAAAAAAATACAATAAAAAAAAAGAGGGTTGTTGTCGAAATGGTACTAGTTGTATCCTTAAGCAAAGAGATTGAAAGGATGCAAACCCATGAATGTTGTGGACATCATGAATATTCCTTGGATTCAGTTGACATGATCAGATAATTGATGTTTTCTCCCAAGTGAAGGAGTGTTAAAATAATAAATAACTCGTCAAGACCGGGATCAATCTACAAAAAGGTTAATGATATAAAACCAAAAATAATAAAAGAAATATAGTTAAAAAGATTTAAAAAATATGATATTAATGTAAAGAATTAACAAAGATAAAATAATTGTCAAAGTTAGAGGATCCACTATAAGTATTTCAAATAAGTATTGTAACACCCCGAGATTTTTTCATAAGAAATACAATTCCCATGAGCCTTGAACTCAGGAAAATGAGGATTTTTTTTCCGATATCTATAACGTTTTTCGTCCCTGAAATTTATACTCTTTTTTTTTTAGGCTTGACCCGTGCTTAATCTATTTCATACCTATCTAACCATGATTTTGTTTTTTTTTTTTTAACCCTACCAATTTTCATTTTCTCAAAAAATCAACAACCCCATTAATAATTTTCTCTCCTACTACCATTAATAGGTTAGTCCACAATTTATTTCATTCAAGTTTAAAACATCCATTATATAAATTAAGTTATATAAATGTTTTAAAATTTCAAAATACAAGGATATATTCCCTAGAACTACATAACAAAAGTGAACAAAAGCTAGGATCTACTCTTGTCGTGCACGCGATGGTCCTGAAACAAAATACATATTATTGAAACATGAATATCATAATAAGTATAGTAACACAAATATCCAACAATTTAAAAAGGCAAAAGTGTAATCATATTCTATTCACTTCTTCATTTTTGTTTTCCATAGAAACTCTTTCTCATTCAACTACTAAAACCATCTCACCTTCCATTTTCAACTTCCATTCAAGATTCCATAAGATCAACCATAACTATTTCTACCTAACTCATTGTCAATACCAATTTCACCGGTATTATCATCACCTCGTAGGCGTCGATGCTTAGCGATCCCCTTTACCCGGGATCCTAGCATACACTAAATGTATGCTAGTCCATGCCAATTTCATTATTATTGTAGAACTTTTAGCCATATACATAGAAATTCAAAGCAACCCATTCTCAACCTTTCAAATCAATCTCCACACCTATTCATCAAATTTCCACACTGGTTTTCAGCAAATCATTTTGGTTATCGATTCGTCTACTCTATATAATCATTGGTCAAGTCATTCTATCACTCCGTCAATCACTATATAACTTATCTCTCTCAAGTATTGTATTCACCTCATGCATATAATTTGCATTTAATTATTCCTTACTTAATTATTTTACATTTCAAAGATATATCAATAATGGTTCAACTATCACCATTCAAAATATCTTTATTCATTCTTTAACAACAGACACACAATCTATTTTAAATCGTTCTTCCTTAAATGATGCGTGTGTGAAAATCTCAAAACATAACAATGATCCCTCATATCATTAATAAATTTACAATGAAATTTACACATTAATTTCATCATCATTTCATATAATTTATATATTTTCCAATACATAACTTCAACTTAAAATGTAAACTATAACATCTCTCATTTCTGAATATTTAGTGTAGCTCACCATAAACCTTCTTAATTATCTTAACTCTCCATAATCATGCATTATTTTCAAGAATGGATGAGAGAATTGTAGAGAAATGTAAGAAAATCCCTAACTCCCCTTTCTCTCCATGTAGCTCGCTGGACACCCCAAGCAAATTGGGGTTTATGTAGTAAAATTTTCATTATTTGCATTATTTGCATGTAAGCCCTTGCTTTTCATGTTTAAATTTATTTAGTCCCCATGAGTCATTTTCTTTTCTTCTTTTCTTTTTCCTTTTGGTCGGTTTGAAACAACCCTTTAAAGGCTAACATTTCAACTAATTTATTCCATCTTTTTTTTTACTTATATCACCATGTGTTTTTGGTATATCTATGTTTTTTTACCCGGTTACTGGTACTTTTTCGTGCAAATTCTAAAAGTCACCAGACATAATATTCTAAAAATTCTGAAACTTTACCCCATGGTAAAATAATATATTAGAATGCTCCACAAAAAGTTTCAACTCAATTTGTCAATCATATCAAAAGTTATGCGCGATAGCGTAAAACTGATCAAATTGCAATTTTTTTTCTAAAAATCTCAATTTCTACAAAAATTTTGAAATTTTAACCCAAGCTAAGAAAATATATTATAAGTCTCCACGAAAAAGAGAAAAAGTATTTATATTTTTCTCATTTCTTAGTCATTATGTTTCTATTATATCAAATGCTAATTTATTTCCTTAACCATTTATTATTTATTATGGTACATTATGTGTGGAACTAAGACGTTATAGATATCGAAAAAAAATCCTCATTTTCCTGAGTTCAAGGCTCATGAGAATTGTATTTATTATGAAAAAATCTCGGGGTGTTACAAGTATAGTCCAAAATCTTTCTATTACTCAACTGGAAATCATACACAAAGAAAGTTTCAATCGGATGATTATTATTAATAGCTCATTTTAAGTTATTAACATAATCATATTAATTATCTTTAATTGCTTATTTGAGTAATACCAACACTTGTAAATGTTACCAAGTATTCATGATACTAACTTATATCAACAACAAATCAAGATCCTTTCATAGCACATGTGCTGGTGCTCCATACAATAGGCTATGTAAGAATTAAGTACTTGTTGTTTCAAGAATTGTAAACCACGAATCAAGACTTACCATTTAACAAAAAGGATATTAAGATTGATTAAGATAACAGTTATAACATATATTAATAGCAAACTTTATTGAATGTAAGCATTAAAGTCCATGTTAAGTTTGTATTATACTTATTCTTACATTATTAGTGTAACCTTTTTATCTTGGAAAAAATAAACTTAACTAAATATAATTAAGAAGAAAAACATTAATAAACAAGATAAAAACATAGCTATGATATAAATTAACCAAGTATAGTAAAGAAAAAGATAATCATAAACTAATGAGAATATAACATGAAATAAAACTTGAATATTACAAAAAACACAAATAAAGAAAGCAAGTGTATGGATTTTGATCTGAAAATCAAGATGTCTAAATGTATGGTAAATACCTCCTTTTATATGATAAAATTTAGAACTATTGATATGGTGACTAACTATTAAATTGGTTGCTAGACAAAACATAATTGATAACATCATAATCTGAATAAATAATCTTCATGAAAATTGTAAATATTTATCTCAACTTTTCAACCCAAAATGAATGGGCTTATTTGAGCTTCTAGAACTCTAGAAATGAGCTAAACATCAAATAGTGTTTGACTGCAGGACAAACTCATTTTTTTTTGGTTAAGATTTGAACTTAAAAACAGTAGTATCGAGTTGTGAGATCTTCATTAATATTTTAGGCCTATATCTTCATTTTATACATATTTTTTTTTATATTTGTTTCAAGCTTATTTTAAGTCAAAACCACAATCTAGTTTTTGTTCACTGTGAATTTAAATTTTAAAATCTATTTTAAAATTTAACTGATCTCGGGATCAACTTTGTTCATTTTGGATGGATTTTTTAAAATAATTTTTATCTCGATGCAAATCATTTCTCCATATGGAGTTTTCAAAAGTTTTTAAACTGGTATGATTTATTTCACTGTTCATGCATTTGAAGTTTTTAAATGTTCGTAGATCGATGCAGTTTATTCCATTTGATATGTGTGGATTTCTTTTCAAATGATTTTCAATCTAATTTTGATTTTTTCTTCATTTGTTATGTTTGGGTTTTTCTAATATTTTTAAACTGATGTGATTTATTTCAATCATTGCGTGTAGATTTCTTTTCAAAATTATTTTTAATCCAATGCGAATTGTTCCTCCATTATTGTGTTTGGACTTTTCAAATATTGTGGTTCACCACTTGATGTATGTGGATTTTTCAAAAATGAATTTTAATCTGATACGAATTATTACTCCATTTATTGCATTTGGATTATATATATATATATAAATTGATGTTGTTTATTCCACTTAGATATGTTTGAATTTATTTTCAATTCAATATGGATTATTCCTCTATTTATCGTGCTTTGAGTTTTAATAGTTTTAAGTTCATGTTTGTTTTTATATTTTAAAAAAATTTAAATTTTTTATTTTTTTCTTTACTTCAAATTAATGTTTTTTTGGTATTTTCAAATCATTTTAATGTGCTGATGTTAAAAATAATTTTTTTAAAATAAAAAAAAAATATTATTTTGATGTATTTATGAGTGAAAAACACTTTGAAAAGCAACCGAACCACACTCCCAAACAAGTAAAAAACGTGTGGATTTTTTTGGAAAATAATTTTTAATATGATGCAAAAATTTTCTCTATTCATTACATTTGGAGTTTTCAAATATTGTAAATCAATGTAATTTATTCCACTCGATGCATGTGTATTTCTTTTCAAATAAATTCTTATTCTCGTGTATTATCTATCCCTCACTCATTGCTTATGAGTTTTCAAATATTTTATTTTTCAAACCAATATGGTTTATCTCCCACTCCTTGCATACAGAGTTTTTAAGATAATCTTAACATGTTGCTGGTTTATTTTCCCAAAATCAATTTTCTCAAATTTATTTCCAAAACTAATCATATTGTTCCAAGGTGATTTCGAGATCCATTCTTGTCTATTGCTGACATGTTTCTATTTAATAGCTTTGTTATTTGTTTCAAATTATGTTGACTTTAAAAATTATTACTGTGTTTTGAACTGGTTGAAACCGTGTTCCTTAAAAATTTTATTTATTTTTTTTAAAAATTAATTTTTTTATATATTTACAGGTCGTTTTGATGTGCTGATTTAAAAAAAATAAAAAAAACATTATTTTGATACATTTCTAAGTGAAAAATACTTTGAACCACAATCGCTACCACAATTCCAAACAAGTCTATAGGGATATATTTTAATATCCCAAATTAATTATTTTAATATATTTTTTAATATATAGGTTTGATAACGTGATTAAAGTTATTATTATAAAAATATTTTTAAATTATAAATATATTAAAGTTATATTTGTTTAATAGCTTTGTGTTTGTTTTAAACTATATTGACTTTAAAGACTTAGATAATGTAGCGCAAGTTATTATTATAAAAATATTTTTTAATTATAAATATATTAAAGGGATATTTTTTAATATTTTAATATCATTATATAAAAAATATAAAAAAATATTTTTTTAATATTTTTTTTAAAAGAATAGAATAATAAGTGTTTTAAAGCGGTGGTTGATGATTGTTTTTTGAAATGTTTTTTGTTTGAAAATATATTAAAATAATAATTTTTTTATTTTTAAAAAATTATTTTTAATATCAGTATATTAAAATGATATAAAAATATTAATTTAAAATAAAAAAATTAAAAAAATTTAAAACCTTTTTAAAAATACTTTTTAAACAAAAGATCAAACTTACCATCCAAATTAAATATTACCGCAATAGTCGCAAATTTCATTTTGTTTCCCCCCTTGAAACTCTTGTTCTCTCACGACCAGTAAAAACAAAACAGAGTGTATTATTTGTTACTGTACAGCTAGAACAGGACGGTAGCTATTGGACAGATAATTAAATTTGTATTTATTTTATTGAGAGAGGGGTAGTGGAATAAACAAATGTGTATTTTCCATTTTTTGTGTGTACGTAGATGGTTGGCTGAAAAGATATTTGGAGAGAATGGCAAAGGAGAGTAAAAAAGGATGTGAGAGTGGGGCAAAAGGAGAAGAGAAAGATATATAATTATAATAATAATAATAATAATAATAATAATAAAGTGGTGAAGGAACGCTGCAGTGTCTGTCCTTTGCCGATAAGCTCCGTGGTTTGCTCGAAGTGGTATGAAACACGCACAAACTTCTCCGTCTCCGTCTCCTTCTCCATCGTCTTCCTTTTTTCTTCTTCTTGTACTTTCGGAACACCTTTTTAGCTAACTCTTCACTTTTTGCTAAATTTTCCTTCCTTTGGTATTTTCTTTCCAACCCTAAACACATTTTTTTTAATAAAAAAAGGATGAAAATTGCTTATATATATATATATTAATTATCATCTGAATTCAAGTTCTTGTTAGTTGCTCCACTTTGGTAAGAAATGGTGAGTCTTAGGTTATGCATTATATATATGAGCTACTCAATGACCGTTTTGCAACCTTCAATTTCTTGAGAACTAAAACTCTAACAAGTTTCTCTTTTCCTTGAAAAGAAAGCAATTTGATGATGCCAATGAGTTTCTGTCTTGCCTTACGAGCTGGGATTGCATTTCCCCCCTTTGTTCTTAATGAAAAAGCTAGCTAGCTTAAAGTAATTCGATACCGTGTCGTCTTCTTTTAAAGAAACTGATCTGGGCAAAGGTTTCAGCTCAGAAATTAGTACATTTCATTTATTTTAGAAGAATAGAATGAGCCGAATAATCTGCTTGATATGTAAGTTGTTTTGCAGTAAAAAGAGTAGATCTGTGAGTTATGGTTGCAAGTAAGTAGAGATCTGTGTCGAGTAGACAAATTGGTGAAAAATCTCCATATCTAGGTTTTAAGAGCTTGACACCTGTAAGAAGACCTAACATTATTGCTTTTATTTATTTAAACCAGTTATTCCTTGTTGGTAATTTTGAAACACTTTTGTCATTTATTGTTCTTGCAAGCTACAGTGAGTATTAGTGTCTGCTATTTTTAGGGTCAGCAAAAGCTAATAAACAAACCATAAGAAAAAAAAAACAAGATGGTGGTTTGGCGGAGATCGGCTACCTGTTCGCAATTACTGCTCCTCGTTCTAGCTTAATTTTCAAGCAATCCCATCAGGGTGTATTATATAAGCAGCTGTGTTCAAGCTAGCTAGCTAGGTTTTAATTATAAGCTAGCTCTTTGTGTGTGTGTGTGTGTAGTAAGCCAATAAATCATGGGTCAGATCTACATAATATAGGTTATATTGTTATTGTTACTGTTATTAATTTATGGTTTTTTTGGTTGTTGCAGAGCTGATGAGAGGGTTTGCTTTTGTGAAAAAAAGAGAGAGGACTGTGTGCAGAAGCAGAACTGCGAAAAAGAAAGCTTTAAGCGTACAGGAGAAGGTGTAGAGGAGGGTCTGTTCTGACTTGGACTGTGATGCATCAAGCTGTTTTTTTGAAAAAAAAAAGAAAAAAGAAAAGCCCTTTGTCACCGAACACAGCCAAAGTGCTCCATCACCCTCTCTCTCTTCCTCTCTGTGTTATTGTCATCAATGCATAGGACACACAACCCCACCTGCACTCCTCTCTTCAATTAGTCCTCTCTATCTCTTTCTTTCTATCTGCAAGAAGAACAGAAGATAAGGGAAAACTAAGAGGTGTAGAAGTCAAGCCAGTGGTAATAAACTAACAAAGGCAGGGAAAGGGAATAAAAGCGGAGCTCTTTTTCCTTTTTTTTTTTTAATTGGAGATAAGGCATGAAAGTAGTGCTATGGAGGCGGAGGAGATTCAGAGACAACCTTGTAAGTTCTCTAGAGTTGGCAATGGAAGAAATGACTCCAGCAGAATAGCTCAAAACGGGTATGGTGACCACCAATATCCTGATGACGAAGAAGATGGTGGGGTCAAGAGGTCTAATCCTAACAACGGTGGTGGTGCTGGTGGGACCATCAATCGTCTTCGTGAGTGGCACCATTCGTCACGCATAATTAGGGTTTCTAGAGCATCTGGTGGAAAAGATCGGCATAGCAAGGTATGGACCTCACAGGGGTTAAGGGACCGGAGAGTACGTTTATCGGTGACCACAGCCATTCAATTCTATGATCTCCAAGATCGGTTGGGTTATGATCAACCAAGTAAAGCTGTAGAATGGTTGATTAAAGCAGCTCAGGATGCAATCAATGAGCTCCCTCCACTCAATCATTCGTTTCCTGACACTCCAAAGCAGTTAAGCGATGAGAAAAGAACAAGTGATGGTACCGAGCAAGGATTTGATTCAGCTGATGTTGAGCTTAATGACCCAAATTTTAGCCAGAGCCAGAACCAGAACCAGAACCAGCATCTCTCTCTATCTAAATCTGCTTGCAGTAGCACTTCTGAGACGAGCAAAGGTTCAGGGTTATCACTCGCTCGATCTGGTATTCGTGATAGTCGTGTTAAGGCTCGTGAGAGAGCCAGAGAGAGAACAGCCAAGGAGAAAGAGAATGATTCTCGTATTGCACATCACCACAACATAAACCCCATCTCTCAAAACTCCACATTTACTGAGCTTTTAACTGGGGGGATTGGTAGTGTTAGCAACAACAACAACAGCAACAGCAGCAGCAGCAACAACAACAATGCTGCTAGTCCTTCTGAGGCAAATTTGTTCCAAAAAGCAGCTGCTGCAAGGCAGTGGCTTTCGACCCCCATGGATTACATCAGCACAGGGCTTTTAGGGCCCTCCTCGTCACGGACAACTCATCATTCATCGGGGTTTCCAGGGCAAATCCAGTTAGGGAACTCAATCCCACAACCAATGACAATGTCGGTCCCGCCATTCAATGTATCAGGAGAGAATCACCAAGAGCAGTTGCAACATTTTCCCTTCATTTCAGATCATTTGATGCCAGTGGCGGCCACAACACAAACAGTCGGGGATTATAATCTGAATTTTACAATATCTTCAAGCCTTGCTGCTGGTTTCAACAGGGGGACCCTTCAGTCCAATTCATCGTCACCTTCTCTTTTGTCTCACCTCCAGAGGTTTTCTACTTCTTCTCCCATAGACGGATCCACCACAAATGTACCTTTCCTTATTGGTGCACCACAACAAGCTATGGAGAATCACCACCACCATCAGTTCCCACATGGGTTGCAGCTCTGTTATGGCGATGGAACCAGGCATTCTGACCAGAAAGGCAAAGGGAAGAACTGATTAATGCCCGGAGGCACCTGTGTTTCTTGCGCCATCTCCTTTCAGGTAACATAAGAGCAGCCCAATCTTTCAAAACTAGTTCTCTCACAGTAATTTTACTTTTTCCCTTAACGCGTTAGATTTTAGTTATATTGGTTCTCTATTCTCTTACAGTAATTTGCCTCTTTCTATGTATGGTTTTCTTTCTTTTTGCTGATTCTTGGGTATATGCGGATTGCATAAAACCACTCCACTAAAGATGAGTATAGTTATAATAATATATAGCTTTCCTTCTTGGTAATCATAAATTAAGTTAGCCATTGGATGAATTCTTCTATGAGTGTTACTTTTAAGTATTTATTTATTGTCTTCATTTGATTCCTGCATGGATTGCTAAGAATAGGGTATCGGCTGGTTGTCTCCTTGTTTGTTCTCTTGCTGGGTTTCCTTCTTCCTAGCATCGTGTACCGGCAGGCCAGGTGTTAGAGTATCTGTTTCTAGAGCCAGGTGTTGGCATTTCCTGGAACAAGCGTCCACCTTTTCTCTTTAGGTTTGGAGGGTGAAACCTTAGCTTTAGAATCCCAGTTTTGTTTTTTTGCCTTCAAAACTTCATGCAATGGATCGGCGCTAAGGTTTTAGCTTCAGAGCAACTTGATGGCGTAACCTCCTTTAAAAGACAGAAAATAGGTGAGGAAAGAAATATATATTAGGGGAAAATACCATCTTTTAATTTACCCTGTAAGGAGGGTTTTCTTTTGGCTATTCAATACAAACATGTATAAACAGTACTGAAATACGTAGCTACACTCTTATAGTACTTTAATTAATTAATTAATTTATTAGAAACTGGGATATATAATTAATAGATAATGCTACTATAAACATGAATGTTACAGGATAAAAAATAAAAAATAAAAAATAAAAATTGCCCCTAATCTAGAGCTACAAATCTGTATTGCCATAAAAATATTCACAGTATTATTTGTAAAGGTAGACGATGCAAGATGTGCTTGATTACTTAAAAATTGCTTTGTTGAACTTGATTTATTTATACTTTAATCTATAAGTTACTGTTTCGCATTTAAGTTTCATGTGCTCTAAGCAAAAGTAGAAAATTTAACCTTTGATTACTGATATTGACTCCAGGTTCATTGAGCTTACAAAATCTGAAAGAAAGTAGTTTAGAACACGTTTACCTTAATTATTGTTCCCATTTTTTAATGTCTCAAGCAAAATTTTGAATATAATTAGAAAACATGCGTGGGTAATGTTGAATGTATGCACTTGTAATTATTATCAGCAGTGCAATATCTTCGGCATTCCTAATAAAGCAATTGCCATCATGGACAAGCCTTAGGTGGCTGGCTTCACAAAGAGCTCTTATTTCCATCACATTCTAAGACAGACTCTGCATTTGACTACTCATTTTTTAGAGTGCTGATGTCAAAAATAAATTTTTAAAAATAAAAAAATTATTTTGATGTATTTCCAAGCGAAAAACACTTTGAAAAACAATCACTACCACAATCCAAAAATTTGCATGTTGCCATATCCTTAAACAAAATGAAAATAATCATGTTGGAATGAGCACATTATATATATAAAAAAATATTATTGAAGTGAAACTAAATGTGTTAACGGCTATCTACTTTTGTTTAGTATTTTAATAAATTGTAAAATGTACATTAATAAAAAAATAACTTGGCCTAAAATTACTAACTTTGCTTGAATCCCCACTTAGCTCAAGGGGTAAGCAAGCTAGAACAACTTAGAGATCATAGGATGCTTACCCCTCGAGCTATTAACCTTTGAAGTCAGAAACTCAAGACATAAATAAATAGTGATTGAAAAATAATCTTTTACGTACCTAAGCCTGTACCTAGGCCTTATCAAAGCCATTTCAAGTTTCAAAAATAAGCTATTCTCAAAATAAGAATAAAAAATGTTTCATTACTTAACTCTCATTTTTGTGTATTTAGCATAATTAGAAAGGAAATCTTGAACAAGAAAAATTATTAAGTGAATTTAGTTCACCACGTGAGACTATTAACCAATCAACTATGAAAGAACATGATATGTATTTTTAATTCATTTTGAATTTGATGATGGGGTTGAATAAGATGACATCTCCTTTCACAATTGGTTGGTTCATGATGTAAAATGATGGGAGAGTTAAATGTAAAGAGTTAAGTTGTGCGCTTTTGATCAATGGAGGCTAGTAAATTTCCCCAGAAAATAATCTTTGGTATGTATGTGGATTTCTCAATTTACGTTCAAGATGCAGGACAACTTTGAATTTTCGTCTCTCAAAAGAATTTGTGGGGAGCTATAACTGGAAATTAAGGGTTTTAGGTAGGAATAAGGCTTTAGGCTTTGATGTGTATGGAATTAGAAATGATTAAGGATCCGTTTTAGGAGAATTGGGATTTGGGATTATTACAATATATAGTGATCCAAGACTACTAAATAGAAGAGAAGAATACTTAGAGGAAAGAGGAGAGGAAGAAAGGTCACCCAAGTCTTCAGCCTTTAAACGAATCTCATTATCCTAGACCTCCCATCTCATTGAACAGGTGATCCTTTTATATTGCACTAAAATTCCTACTAGTCCCAAATCAAGAATGAAATAGAAAATCAATAGGAAAAGGAACCCTCACACAACTAGATTAGGGTATTGGGCTTCCCAAAATCATGGGTTTTTACTGGTTACAAAACTAGATTTGTGACTGTTGTTCTAAATCTCACCTGTTTGAGTAAAACCTAGTCAAGTGCCTGTTTTCTCTTTTACTATCTACTATTAATTAATGGGCATGAGCTCCGTCTATATAAGAAACGAATACCTCGGCTTAAGAAGCTTCATGTTCTAGTGTTGCTTAATGAACGTGAAGAAGTGATATTAGTAAATCATGCTTTTGTTCGGCTTTGATTTAGTGATGTTTGGTTTGCAAATATGTATTCTTTCCAACTTTGGATGGCATATCTATAGCTCACTTGTATTCGTGTTTTGGCCATCTGCATACATATGAATGATTTATTAATCTGCGTCTTAACTTTGTTCAAATTCTCCCATAAGAGTGGAATGATCTTCTGATGTGAGGATGGTGTATGGATTTATGATCTTAAGTCCTGCACCATCTATGTTAAACTTCAGAAGGCAGACTATTTTGTGTTTATGGAGAGAATTTTGCTTTTCTGATGGCTTTTGCAATTGTTTTTCATCTTTTCCAATTTTTAGTGAATGGCATGCACATAAATTATCCGTGGTTCACTTTGGTACAGGAGAGTGAAGATGGGGAAATCGCAGCAAGTCATGAGCGACTCCGTTTCCTTCCTTGCATTGGATGATACCTTATTATTATGCTTCTGAAATTGTTGGTATTTCTGCTTTATCCATTTTGAAGTTTTTCAGCTTGCATTCACATGTGAGGATGCATTAATCTATGCGTGCAAAGCTTTTTGTGTTTTGAAGGAATATAACAAACGATTCAAATTGATGTTATTCTTTTTTCCATGTCTACATTTGTTCTGATATTGTCTATACCATTAGCTGAGCAAAATAGCCTTGTATTGGAATCTGCCTCTCGAAGCTGATTCACTCAAGTTTCTCGGAAACCAACTTTTTTGTTCTTCTTTTGGTTGCGAAATTGTTTGGGGATAGGAACAGTTCTGGTCTGTCTCATTTTGGTCACCCCGGCAAGTATCCATTGTGCACAGAACTGTTGCTGGTGATATTTCTTGATGACCAGTCCATCAGGGTAAATTTGATGCTGCTTTAGTTTAATGAGAAATCAAACATGATCTTGGATTGTTGGGATTTTTACCCTGCGGAAAGTAATGACCAAGAACATTGTGTTGCTTGAATGTTGTGCCTTGCCTCTGCTAAATGCTTAGCAATAGCACTTGAAGATGAAAAAGTACTTTGATTGGCAGGCACCAACTGGTTACAGGGCTTCATTGTTGCTACTTGGCAGTCCTTGGGCGTGCATTTTAAGTCTTTTTGGTGCCGCCGTCGCACTTTTGATGTTGAACATTTCAAATGCCACCCAAAGAATCAAACAGTTGGCCAAATGGGCAATAATGATAGAAACAGCTGTGGTTATTATTAATCGCGTGTCCTATCCGGCATGTATTTATATGCTTATTGCCGAACCTATAAGAAGTCGGAGATAGAATTCGTGCCAGAACTGCTTCTTTGGAGAAGCAATTTTTTCCGTCGAGTTTCTTGCTTTAGGAAAAGGCGACTGCTGATTGATGTGTCGCATGTTGGATTTCACAAGTTATGAAGTAGCCCAAGAATCCAACATTTATTCGCTTAATGCTAAAGCTTAGACAAGCATGGCTAACATGACAATATATATAGCTAACGTTTACCAGGTTTTGATGTGTTGCTTGAATGCTTGTGTTCACCGGAAAAATAACATAATTAAATTAAAAGTTTGACATATCATTTGTCACAATTTAGAAAATAATCGTGACCCCTAGCCTTTAAAGGTGTGACCTCTGGATTTTCATGCGTGCTAACCGATTTAGCTGCAATTTTGAAAGTATATATATTAAGATGTTTCATTATTCACATCACAAGAAACCCTTGTTTGTTCTAGTGTTGTAGACAATGCTCTTCATTTGTATGGACATATCATATCTAAGGTATGGGGTTAATGTTTGTGGGGGTGCCTATATTCTTGATTTTGTGTTATTTCCAATTCAAATTGTACTACACAAAATCAAGAGTACATACTCCAAAAGTGTGTATATATATGTATTCACACACACATGCCATGTAATGATAACTTTACGAAGCCTGTCTCTCAAGAACAAGAATGTTTATCTTTGTGTTTTAAAAGTGATTTTGATAAAAATTGAATTTTTTATTTTAACTTTGAATTAATAGTTTTTTGGTGTTTTCAGATCATTTTAATGTGCTAATATTAAAAAAATTTAAAAAAATAAAAAAATATTATTTTTATATATTTTCAAATAAAAAAATATTTTAAAAAACAATTCCAAAGCCACATTCTCGCGCAACAAAAGCATATTACAGGGAAGATGTCATGGGCAGTGACAGCTGTGTAACAGTGGTGAAATCCACCGGTAGCGTGCAATGGTTCATGCAAGTAAGGAGGGGGGATAGCGTGAATTTTAACTTGGGTGATGAAATTGTTCAAGGCACGTAGAAACATAATAATTATGGCAGCACAGGTGTTTGTAGAATGGCTTGATTGTTTGTGTGAGGCAAACCAAGAAAGTTGCAGTAGTTAGAAGCAGCCATTGACAATTATCGGTTTTTTGAAAAGCCTTAATTTGGATGTAATTCAAAGAATTGAAGGATGAAGGACTAAACTAGAGAAGAATAAAAAATTATGGCTTTGAATTAATTTAATCAAGGTTGAAATTGAAGAGAAAAAGTGAGAATTAGGTCAAAATTGTATAATTTTAGAAACCATGGACTAAATTGAAAAACGCAGCCACATTAGAGGATTCAATTAATTCACTTAGGGGTGAGATTGAAAGGAAGATAAAAAATTAAAACCCTAATTGAATAGAAATCGGAAATTCAAAAGACCAAGGAGTATATTGAAAAATCAGAGAAATTCAAGGATTTAATTGTAAATTTCCAAACGGTGCCGTTTTGCATCTTCTGAATGCCTCGTTGAAAAAATGTAGATTTTCAGCCTTGACATGCCATCTTTGGCATCAATATTTCGCTTTGCCCGATCCCCGATCAAGTCAAGATAACGCGATAATTGTCTTTCTAAATACCATCTATGATTTCAGTTAATTGAGCCTTGACTATTACAATTTATTTTTTTAATTTCACCTCGTATTTCAGTTAACTAAACCCTTATAATTTAGTATTTTTTACAAAATGATCATTGGATGCGAAATTTATTAATTTAACCCTTTATAGATCCTCAAACTTTAATTTTTTTTATAATTTTACCCTGATTTTAATCAATTAACTTGGTAAAAATTAAATTCGGTCTCTTAAAATTTCAATCTTCTCAATTAAGCCTAAATTGGGCTCCCAAACTTAATTTTCCACCAATTAAGCACATAATAAAATTAAGTTGACCCATTTAAAGTATAATTAAGTCCTTACACCTAATTAAATCCCGTGATTAAATCAAATTGACATATTAAAAATTTAATTATGTCATTGAACTTAATTTTTATGCAGATTCGTCTAGTAATCATTTAATTTGACATTGAATCTGCATAATTTCTTCAGTTTTGGGTATAATGGGGTACAATTAGGCTTCAAATTCCATCCAAAATTGCAGCTTGATTTTCCTGTATGTTTGAAATCCTCTTCGGCTTGCTTTCTCCACGTTACCAGCTTTTATTTTATTTTTTGATTTTTTTCTTTTGAAAAAAAAGTGAATTTAGGGAATAACTAAAAAATGGATTATGACAAGTTCTATCAACAGGAAATAACATTTAAAATACATTATAGATATTTATAAGTTATAGGCCATAAATTGTGATATAATAGAAGTATAAGCATTGAAACAAATGTTTATATACATACTAAGCATATTATTATACGGTAGTGAAATACATGTTGGATAACAAATAACAGACAAAACCTTAAGGTTTTGATAACAAACGAGGTTTGCACCCCCGATAACTGGAAGAGGATCAGTCGTCACAGGCTGATATCTCTGTTACCAGTTAGGTATACAGACTATTATGTGCACATAAACTAATTACTCTTTGTTAGCATGAAGTTTCTGACAAGTATCTCGATATCAAGACATAACAAATATTCACATAATTATCAAAGCAAATGAATGTCATATCGAATAGAATTTAATTCAACAGAATACGAGTGGAAATTTAAGAATGGATGAGAACTTGGAAAATAAAGCAACATATATAAATATTCAATAAATAACTAGTTGTACTCATCATATAATCAATATAATCATATTTATATTACATATATATTAAAAATTATCCCTTTCACTTGGAAAACAAAGTCAAAAGATAAACAAATATAGAATTAGAGATTATCGAGGATCGCGGGAAGAAATGTCAACATAACCTATAACAAATACAAAAATTACTTAAAAACAACTCGTAGCAGATAACTTAAAGATTACAATCCTAAGATTAGAGACCAAAATATAATTATAAAATTGATACAGATACACATTGATCCTGAATATTTTTTAAATTGATCGAACCTAAAAGAACAAAGCAGCCCTTACTACTTGATCAACCTAGTCGACCAAGATAATCAGGCAAACCGACATATCAAAATTAACCAACTAGTCAACCGAAACCATCAGTCAAACCGGTTGAGCGGTTGATTGGGATTCTAGAATCCCAATCTGCTAGTTTCTCTAATTGTAGATCTTAAAAATAATCCATCATACTCCTAAAAAACCTATAATTCTAGACCTCATATCAAACGATTTAAGCCAAAATAACACAATAAAACATCAATAAAACATCTTAAATAATCTAAACCTTAAAATAAAACTTAGCCAACATATTCAAGTATAAAAACATCGAGATCTTAGAACTCGTATCTCTAACTTTTTCTTATTTCCTTTCTTCTTCCTTATATCTGTGCTTTTTCATTTTTCTCCCCTTTCTCTCTTTCGGTTCTCTCTCTCAAAATAACTTATCTTCTTTTTTTTTTTAGACTTTCTATTTATATTTATCAAAAAAAACAATATGAAAAGACAAAAATATTCATCAATTATTTATACACTTAGTTACTCATTAAAGAGTATAAATATCTTTTCCAATCCATTATTTTCAGCATGTTACACCAAACTCCTCCTTTCTCACTTCAGCCACCACACCCCCGTTACTGTCACTTTCCCCACAGTCCGATCAAGTCAAGATCACGTGATAATTGTCCTTCTAAATACCAGCTATGATTATAACGTAAAAAATCGCATTTTAATGCCATGATTGACCCCCCCCAAATCGCAGCAAAGTATCATAGTCACTAACAAGTAAATGTCAGAATATTCTACGCTTTTGGGACCAGATTCGTGGAGATTTCAAGCCTGGTTTCTTGCCTAAATGTTAATGGACATTGTAGCTGACATTATCACCTATAAATGGAAGAGACACAACAGAGATATACAGTGGAAGAACACTGGAAAAAAAAAAAACTCACTGCCACAGCCTCCATCTCCTCTCAAAGCCTCCCAACGAAACCTGTTTTTCTCCCTACCAAAAGACATCTCCAACAGAACAAAAAAATAGCCTCCACACACAAAGAACATTGGGAGAAGAAACACACCAGTAACACCATTGTCCCCTTCAAGAACACAAAATTGGTCCAGGCCTTTCTCCTTTCTCCTAAAATTTCAATGGCAGCCACAATCCACCAAATATGGCAGCCACTCTAACTTTAAATAAAACATAATAACAATGGAGCATTGTAAGACATCAAATCAAGGCTAAAAGGAAAGTCTTGCGAAAACAAATAAGGCATACCACTAAAAAATAAAAAAGCAAGAACTCTCAACAAAGTCAACCTGCTAACAGAAGTTAAGAACCTGAAAATAATATTAATAAAAAGTGGTGAGTTATATCAACTCAGTAAAGAAATAACTTTTAATATATATTATAAATATTTATAAGTTATAGGCCATAAACTGTGATATAGTAGAAGAATAAGAACTAAAACAGATGTTTATATACATACTAATTATACTATTATATGATAGTGAAATACATGTCAGTTAACAAATAATAGACAAAATGTAAGGTTCTGATGACAAATGAGGTTTATGGCCCTAATAACTGTGAGAGGATCAATAGCCACAGGCTGGTGTCTTTTGCAAAATAGTCATTAGCTATGAAATTTATCAATTTAGCCCTTAATTAACTCAAAACTTTGATTTTCTTATAATTTTGCCTCTGATTTCAATCAATCGACTTGAAAATAAATAAATTTGATTTCTTAAAATTTCAATCTTCTCAATTAAACCCAAATTGGGCTCCCAAACTTCATTTTTCACCAATTTAGCCCCTAATAAAACTAATTTGACCCATTTAAAGTGTAATTAAGTCCTTGCACCTAATTAAATCCTTCAATTAGACCCAAATTAATTTTCAAACATAATCAAACTTTAATTTGACTCATGATTAAATCAAATTGGCCTATTAAAAATTTAATTATGTCCTTGGACTTAATTTTTATGCGGATTCTTCCAATAATCATTTAATTTAACCTTGAATCTGCAAAATTTCTTCAGTCTTGGATATAATGGGGTACAATTAGGCTTCGAATTCCATCCAAAATTGCAGCTTGATTTTTCTATATGTTTGAAATCCTTCTCAACTTGCTTTTTCCACGTTGCAAACTTTTATTTTATTTTTTAATTTTTTTCTTTTGAAAAAAAAAGTGAATTTGAGGAATAACCCAGAAATGGATTATGACAAATTCTATCAACTTAGTAAGGGAATAACATTTAATATACATTATAGATATTTATAAGTTATAGCCCATAAATTGTGATGTAATAGAAATGAAACAGATGTTTATATACATACTAAGCATATTATTATATGGTGGTGAAATGCATGTCAGATAACAAATAACAGACAAAACCTTAAGGTTCTGATAACAAACGAGGTTTGCGGCCCCGATAACAATGAGAGGATTAGTCGTCACAGGCTGGTGCCTCTCTTACTAGTTAGGTATACAGACTATTATGTGCACATAGACTAACTACTCTCTGCTAGCATTAAGTTTATGACAAGTATCCTGATATCAAGACATAACAAATATTCACATAATTATCAAAGCAAATGAATGTCAAATCGAATATAATTTAATTCAACAAAATACAAGTGAAAATTCAAGAATGAATGAGAACTTGGAAAATAAAGCAACATATATAAATATTCAAGAAATAACCAGTTATACTCATCATATAATCAATATAATCATATTTATATTACATATATACTAAAAATTATCTCACTCACTTGAAAACAAAGTCAAAAGACAAACAACTATAGAACTAGAGATTATCGAGGATTGCTAGAAGAAACGTCAACATAACCTATAATGAATACATAAATTACTTAAAAACAACTTGTAGCAGATAATTTAAAGATTACAACTATGAAATTAGAGACCAAAATATAATTATGAAACTGATACAAATACACAATCAATCTTGAATATTTTTCAAATTGATTGAACGTAAAAGAACCAAGCAGCCTTTACTGCTCGGTCAACCAGTCGACCGAGACCATCAGGCAAACCAGTAGACCAAAATTGACCAACTAGTCGACCAAAACATCAGGCAAACTGGTTGAGTGGTTAATTGAGATTCTAGAATCCCGATCTGTTAGTTTTCTAAATTGCAGATCCTAAAAATAATATATCCTACTCCTCAAAAACCGATAATTCTAGATGTCATATCAAACAATTTAAGACAAAATAACACCTTAAAACATCAATTAAACATCTTAAAAAATCTAAACCCTATTACAAAAAATGCTATTACATCTTATTTAAAAAACTTATTAAAAAAATTTGTGTAAAAAATTTATAGGTTAGATTCCTTTTTTTTTTAATTCTTATTAATGAATACAATTTTTTTCTTTATTTACATGTTGTGAGAGGGATCAATTTTATAATATATATTTTTAATACATGGCTATTTATGGATTTATATAGCTTTTTTTTTTTAATATAGCTATTAAACCTGATCAGAATCAACTCGGCACAATAGTCATGTTTGGAGTCGAGAAGGTTCACTTGGATCAACTCAAAAAAACTAAAACAAAAAAACTTATAACAATGCTTCCAACCTGAAAAAAAAGAGAAAGAAATAGTGACATTACCAACTCCAATGCTTCCTGGGTTAAAAAAAAATGAAAAAAAATAAAAAACCAGCTTGATTACCATAACCTATTACAAACAATAGCTCACCATCATAATTCTTTCCCAGAACAACAACACAATTCAATTACTTCACCATTGAAAAAAAATATGGTTTAGATCTTTCACTTTAAATTAACAACAATACAATTAAAATATATATAACTCTAAATCAAATTTTAATTTTAAACCAACCACATAAATTTAATCCAATATCCAAAATACAAACCAAACATAAATTCTAAAGAAACATTAAAACCTCCATATTTAAAACAAAGCATCAAAAAACATAAAATAAAAAACAACACCACCTTCATTTTGGTTGAATGAACACATCGAGTTCTTTGATGTGTATAGAAGCAAAATTTAAATCAAATGTCGATGGGATTAAGCTGACCTTGTCATCTCCTATCAAAGCATTATCATGCTTCTTTGTAACTTTATCATTATAGTCATCTTTAATCTCATTGATATCTATCAAATTTACAATTAAAACACAATTAATGAATAAATATTACATGTTAAACAATACTTAGCTTAAAAAATCAATAACTAAAGAATCAATCATTCATTATTATCATTTGAAGTATCTTGAATAGTCATTATTGATAGATCACAGTGAAAACTCTTTACTTTTTTAATTGTCAAAGTTGAGGAATCATCTTTTATTACTCAATTTTCAGTGTCACAAAATAACTCAAAATTAATTGGAATATAATTTTGACATTTTCAATAATTCATGCATAATTCATACATATTCAAAGTGAAGGTAAATACAATATAAGTATTATTGATTATACTTAATAAGATAAAATAATAGTGGACGTAAAAAAAGTTACCAAGTTTTTTATGCTCCAATTTATTTCTCTTCTTAGAGTGGATATGTTAAAAAATAATTCAGTTTTTCACAGGTTTGACTTAAAACTTGTATAGCCAACTTTTATAGATTTAAAGCACAACTTTCATATGTCATCCACCATTCATCTATATATAGAATTAACAAGTGTCAAAGATAATATTTTTAAATTAATTTAAATATGAAAATAATAATATACCTATAGGCAATATAGTGTGATAATTGATCGCGAACACTTGAACAAAATCATGTTAAGCATTTGTAAACAACTTCATATCACTTGTAAATTCGCTTTACAATATTAGATTTTCATTTGCATATTTCTCCATTTCCATATGCATATTTCGCCATAGCCTGCAATCGATTATTTAATGGTGATGGTGCTTTTACTCTTTCCCTTTTTAGCATCCTTCAGCGGTAACATCTGCTTTTTAAACTAGTAACTGCTTGATTTACAGGCACAACAAAACCAAATAATACATGTATAATTGGCTAGTGCACGGGTTAATTTGCATCTCCATCATATCGTTTTACTGATCCACCATGAATTTTTGTGGCATGAAAGTGAGCAACGACACTTGAAATGTTTCTAAAAAGACATGTGGGAGCGTGGGAGAGACATCATTAAAAAAGAAATCGGAAATATGCATGACATCATGTAGGTTTCCAACACTTCACACGGGCAGTGGTCTGGTTTCCTTGCTGAAAAGGTGCTTTAATTAAGAATTTCCACTACTTCACCTCCTCCAAATCACAGGCGCATAAAAAAACATGTGGGGCTTGTCTTTCCATATCATGTTTCTCGTATAATTCCCCTCCTTTCAAGTATCTGCTCTCAATAATAATAATTTGTCAAGCCAACTGTGACATCTCCAATCATGAAATGGATTGGTTTTCAGTCACAATTGGCTAGCATGGCTTTGCCGTATAGAAATGGCACATTTGCAGGCCAGTGAGGGAGAAATTATTGCACAAGTCAAAAGGGGTGCTACCACAAATCTTGTAGCTTAAAAATATGTGAAGTCCAGGTTTCTTTCACGTGGATTGCTAAGGCTAGGATCTATCATGTGATTGATACACAGATGGAAGGCAGAGGCAGAACCAGCTAATCATTTCATCAAAGGAAATTAAGTGGTGTCCGTTGTCAAACTTGCATACATGGTGGATAGGCGGTGCTGCAATTGTTATATATTATATATATTAAAAAAAAAAAAACCTAAGAGGAAGGAGTATTGTATTGTGAATCAAGATTCCTCGTAATGTGGATTGCTGTATTGTAATAATGTTTTTGCTCTGCACAGTACAAGTTAAGGAAGTGTAAATTGAGAGGCAAAATAGATTATTTTTTTTTTGCATTCCTTTTGGTCTTTTGACTTTTTTAAACAGTTAAATGACTAAATTACTTTCAAAAAAAAAAAAAAAAACACTAAACTTATTGTCACAAGATTTTTCATTTTTTCATTATGTTTTTTGTTTTGTTTTTGCCACGTGATTTGGTAATTTATTAAATAGAAATATTATTTAAAAAATAGCTAATGGATTTGTGTGGGTTGTACATGTGGGCTTCGGGCGTCCCGTGTGATGTCATCTAGTGGCCAAATGCTGGATTCTAGGGTGATGTTGGAATCTCCTTGACGTCTTCTACACGCTTAGATAATGTGTGTGGTCAACGGACATCTAATTTGACATTGACGACCTTTTCTTCTTTTTTCTCTCCTCAATTTCTGCGTCAAACCTCGTAATGTGGATTGCTGTATTGTAATAATGTTTTTCCTCTTCACAGTACAAGCCAAGGGAGTGTAAATTGAGGGGCAAAATACGTTTTTTTTTATGATCTTCATTTAGCATTATTAAATTTACCGGGGTTAAATCGATGTTTTTACTTTTTTTAGTATGGTAAAAAAGACTTAAAAACTGGTATCCAGGGTTTCTCGGTCTTTTGATTTTTTTAAAAAAAAATTAATGACTAAATTACCCAAAAAAACAAAAAAAACACTAAACTTATTATCACGAGATTTTTCATCTTCTCATTATGTTTTTTGTTTTTGTTTTTGCCACGTTGATTTAGAGGTGATTTGGTAATTTATTAAATATAAATATTATTAAAAAAATAGCTAATGGATTCGTGTGGGTTGTACCTGTGGCCTTCGGGCGTTCCATGCGACGTCACCTAGTGGCCAAATGTTGGATTCTAGGGTGATGTTGGAATCTCCTTGATATCTTCTACACGCCTAGACAACGTGTGTGGTCAACGGACATTTGGTTTGACGTTGATGACCTTTTCTCCCTTTTTCTCTCCTCAATTTTCGCGTTAAACCCTCCAATTTTTCATAGTAGCCCTTTAATGTTTTTCCTTCAAATTTATTTAATATTACTTTGATTACTATTTATTTTATTTAAAATCATTTATAAAATTAGAATTATATTTCAATTTCACCAACCTTCAATTTTTTCCATCTATCATATTTGGTTCTTATTTTTTTTATTACTATTTAATTTCATCCCTTATTCTTTTATTTCATTTAATATTTATACCAGATTCAGTCCTTATTTTTTTTATTGCTATATTTTTATATCCTTTTCTTGATTTATTTTATTTCTCAATTTCATCCCTCATTGTTTTCTTTCATTTAGTTTTTATACAAGATTTGTTCCTCATTCATTTGATTGCTATTTGTTTTATTATTAATTTTGGATGGTTGGCAGTTTTGCTTCGTGTTTTTTTATTGTTTGCCTTTTATAGGGTAATCTAGTCTCATGACCCAAGTCACGAGTTTTAAAAATTAGCTCAGTTGACTTTGGTGTTTTTAAATTATTATTTTTTTCAATTATATCCTTCATTATTATATTATTGGGCTTTTAGCTTTGTGACTTTTCTCGCTTTTCTTTTTATGGAGTTATTCCAATCTCATATCCAGAGTCGCGAGTTAGTCGAGTGAACTAAGGTTGACTCAGTTTTTTTTTCAATATTTTTTTTGATTGTTTTTTTCAATTTAGCCATTCATTATTCTGTTTGCTTGAAAGTTGACCTCCATTTTTTTATTCAATTTATTTTGTATGAGGTTATTCCACCCTTCACAAGTAGGTCGCAAGTTTGTCATGCTGACTAGAGTCAAGTTTTTTTTTTATTTCTTTTAAATTTTTTTTCAATTTGTCCTTCAACGTTTAATTTGCTAGTAATTAAACTTTGGATTTTTATAATTTTCTCTTAATTAGATTATCCCGTTTTTATTTAATTTTTACTTTGTTATCAAATAAGATCAATGAGATCTTTTAAGAATATTTACAGGGTATCTTTTCATAATATTGATAAGTGTTCATTTCTTTTATTAGTAATTGCCCTTTTTTTGTTTTTTTTATTGTCCCTGACTTTTTTATATATATATATAATTATATTATTAAATTAATTAAGCTTATTGAACCTATTAAAATCAATGATCTGAGACCTAGATTCTTCTTATTCTTTTAAAAATGCTATCATTACCTAAGTATTTTTTTTTACGATAGGAAAAAAGCAACCCAACCTGCGGCGTAACGCAATCCACCTATCTAATTAATAATAAACTAAAAATGCTCAATGTTTCACTGTGCAAATCCACAGTGAAACGCTGAGCAGTCTTCTTCTTTTTCATTTTTTTTTTCTTTTTTTTCATTTTTTTTTTATTTTTTCCCTTTTTTTTTCGTTTTCTATGCCTTTATGAGTTTTTTTTTCTTTTTTCTTTGTGTATTTTTCTTTTAATGAATTTTTTTTGTTAATTTTTTTTGTTAATTTTTTTAATTTAGTTATCAGATTTTCATAACACGGATCCCGGGTTTGACGGGTTAACCTAGTTTGACGAGTTAACCTAAATTTTTTTTCTTTTCTTTTTAATTAATAACATATACTAAAATTGTTCAGTGTTTCACTGTGCAATCTACAGTGAAACGCTAAGCTTTTTTTTATTTTTTATTTTTTTCTGTTTTATTTATTTTATTTTATTGCTTTTTATGCCCTTATGGGTTTTTTTTTTTTGCTTTTTTTTGTGTTTTTTTTTCTTTTAATGAAATTTTTTTGTTTAATTTAGTTTGTTAATGTTAATTTTTTTTTTAAGTTATCAGACTTTTATGACACGTATCCCGGGTTTGACGGGTTAACCTGGAATTTTTTTTTTTGCTTTTTTTAAAGTTTGACGAGTTAACCCGGAATTTGTTTTGTGCTTTTTTTCTTTTTAATTATCTTTTTTTTGTTTAGTTTAGTTTTTTTATGTTAAATTTCTTTCTATTAATTATCAGACTTTCATGACACGTATCCCGGGCTTGACGGGTTAACCCGTCAATTTTTTTTTTCTATTTAGTTATCAAACTTTCATGACGTGAATCCCAGGTTTGACGGGTTAACCTGGTTTGAAGTGTTAACCCAGTTAATTCAGATTTCTTTTCTTTTTCTTCATTAGTTTTTTTCTTCCTGTTGGTTTTTTTTTCTTTGTTTTTTTTAATTAATCTATTTAATTATCACACTTTTATGACACGACCTTGCAGCCAGACCCACATTCAAGACTCTTGGGTCCGGTGTTGTAGCCAGACTCACTTAAACTTGAGTCATGTAAGTTTAATATTATTATTAATATTATAAATATTACTCTTGGGTCAAGCGTTGCAGCTAAACAAAAGGCTCTTGGGCATATCTTTGCAGAAAGACCCAACACTCTTAGATCTTAGTCTTTTTTGATATTTTTTATGCAAGAAAAAAAATTTAACCTGTGGCGTGTGCCTTTGTTTTTTTTTTTTTTTTTCCTCTTTTCCTTTTTAAGCCTTTTACTGTTGATTGCACAATATAGTTCACAGTGAAAAAGCTGATACCTTTATTTTTTTTTGTTTTTTTTTAATTATTTTTTTTAATTTAGTTTCTTAATATTAAATTTTTTCTATTTAATTATCAGATTTCATGACATGGATCCCAGGTTTGACGGGTTAACCCAGTTTATTCAGATTTTTTTCTTTTTCTTAATTAGTTTTTTTCTTCCTGTAGGTTTTTTTTCTCTTTGCTTTTTCCTTTTTAATTTATCTTTTTTTAATTTATTTTATTAATAATAAATCATTTTTCTATTTAGTTATCACACTTTCATGACGCGAATTCCAGGTTTGACGGGTTAACCTGATTTGGCGGGTTAACTAGGTTGATTCAGATTTTTTTTCTTTTTCCTCATTAGTTTTATTCTTCCGATTTCATCTTTTAATATTGTATGCAGTCCACAGTGAAAAGGCTAAAGCCTTTAGTTTTTTTTTTTGCTTTTTTTTTTATGCCTATCACTGTGGACTGCACAGTACAGTTCACGGTAAAAAGGTTGATGCCTTCTTTTTTTTCTTTTTAATTAATTTTTTTATGTAGTTTGTTGATATTATTTTTTTTTTCTATTTAGTTATCAGACTTTCATGACACAGATTTCAGGTTTGACGGGTTAACCCAGTTAATTTAGATTTTTTTTCTTTTTCTTCATTAGTTTTTTTCTTCTTATAAGTTTTTTTCTTTTATTGTTTCTTTTTATTTAATTTAGTTCATCAATATTAAATTTTTTTCTATTTAGTTATCAACTGATGCCTTTAGTTTTTCTTTTTTTTTTCTTTTTGTTTTTTTGCTATTTTTATGCCTTTAACTGTGGACTGCACACTATAGTCCATAGTGAAAAGGCTGATGCCTTTTTTTTGTTTTTTTTATTTTTAATTAATTTCTTTCGTTTAATTTAGTTTGTTAATGTTCAATTTTTTTCTATTTAGTTATCAAATTTTCATGACACTGATCCCGGGTTTGACAGGTTAGCCCAGTTGATTTTGTGTAAACCTGTCAATTTTTTTTTTCTATTTAGTTATCAAACTTTCACAACATGAATCCAAGGTTTGACGGGTTAACCTGGTTTGAAGGGTTAACCCAGTTAATTCAGATTTTTTTCTTTTTCTTCATTAATTTTTTTCTTCCTTTTGGTTTTTTTTCTTTTTAATTAATCTATTTAATTATCACACTTTTATGACACGGCCTTACAGCCAGACCCACATCCAAGACTATTGGGTCTGATATTGCAGTCAGACCCACTTAAACTTGGGTCATGCAAGTTTAATATTATTATTAATATTATAAATATTACTCTTGGATCAGGCGTTGCAGCCACACTCAAGACTCTTGAGTATAGCTTTGCAAAAAGACCTAATACTTTTAGATCTTAACTTTTTTTAATATTTTTTATAAAAAAATCATTGACCCGCGGCATCGCGCGGGTCATGTAACTAGTATATAACTAAAAGAGCAGGGTATTTCACTGTAGCCCAACTCAGTATAACTCTCCTCATAATTTTATCATGGTTTGCACTGTTCATTTTGAACTGTGCAGCCTTTTTTTTTTTTTTTTCATTGCGGTCGTCAAGCTATTAATCTTTGCAATTTCAGTTACAATACCAAGTTTGTTTTTCCATTTCATTCCGTTTATATTTTCTAGCATATGCTAAGTCTTGAGTGATTTTCGAAGATGAATTGGATTCTAATTTTATGAAATTAGAATTTAATTGGATTCTATATATATATATAGTGTAAATGATGAAAAAATTAATTAGCTAGACATGCCTAAGCTTTTGAATGATATGTTAGGCACTTGGGCCTAATATCTCTCTTTCTATATTAATTTTTTTCTATTTAAATATTGATTAATATCCTCTCTTTTATGTTTAAAACTATTTGGTTTAATTTTGTAAAAAAATATTGGTCGATCTCTTTATGTGTTTTTTTCTAGTTTCATAATGCTTTAAAGAGAATAATATAATATATTTGTAATTTTTTTCTTTTATATTTTATATAAATTAGATGTATTTTTATAGCGTATTTATAAAAACAAAAATAATTTATTCTTAACAAAGATAATTAGCTTCAATGAAAAAATAAATAAAATACTAAAAAATAACTAATAATTAGCCAAAAATAGATCCAAAGTTTACAAGTCCACCAATTTAAAATTCTAAGAATAAAAACATAATTCAAATAAGTTCAAGTAATTCAGGGTATTTTTAGAAAAATACAAATGTTTTACATGTATATATTGCGAGTTAGGTTTGGATCAAATTTTAAATCGGGATTGACAATGTGCATATTCTTTTCAACGAGTAAGATAATTATCTAAAAACACTCATTTATTCATTCATGTAAATATCCACAGATTGAGATTAAAATGAGGCAGCTTTTTTTTTCCCCCACTTTAGCAACATCGATAAATGCACATGAAGAACAGGAAAGCCCTTAATTGTTTCTTTCTGATTGCGTCGGGCTTGTTTAAACACTATATTATGGAGCCACTTTGCTACGAGATCTGGATTTTGTATCATGCCAAGGAAAACTAGCCAGAAAATCATGAGCAAACAAGGCCTTCCATCCATGTTATAACCTATACGTAACATGTTTTATTTTAATCTCCAAGTTTCCCTGGTCGTTGCTCCCAACTCTTCCCGTCTATCCATCCACAAACAGCAACATAATTCCTCATCTACCAGGTCCATATTTTCATTAGAAAGTACTGTCGGTTCCATACGATTCTAAGGAAAACAGATTCTAGGCATGAAGACCACCACATGACTAGACATGGCGAGAGACAGAACAGCCGACTTGAAAGTTGAAACAAACCATGCTGATGCTGAAGCAAGGCTTCCTCTTTTAGGCAAACAGACTGTCTCACTCACGCATTTAACCTTAACCCAAAAGCAACCTTAACCATTTAACTATTATGCCCCACTGCATTAAGGCAGAATTAGCCCCAATGGGATTTTTAGAGACAACCTAGGTGATTTCAGGCATGTGCTTGCAAGACACAAAAAATCAAATGCGATTTAGTTGTGCGTAAAAGAACAAAACCCACAACAGATACATCACACTCTTTGTTTAGAACCCAAATAACAATATTGCAAGCACCGACATGAATCCATACAATCCAAATAATTTGCTCGATCGAGCTTCACAAAAGCTAGCTACAGGAAGCATTTTACACCGAAGACCTGCTCTTCATTCATTCTGTATATAAAAATCCATCTCTGAACAGTTTTAACAAAACAGATTTTTTTAAAACTACTTTTTTAAAACCGCAACAAAAGGTAATTTTTTTAAAACTATTTTTTTAATCAAAAACTACCACCACAATGACAAACACATTACTTGTAATACATCCAAGGGTTATCATAGTACTTGTGATGGAAGCCGCTACACGGATTGCTACACAGGTGCATGCCATAAGTTCAAGTCATTTTACAAGCAAAACAGCCACATAAACGCAACCATTTACTCGGCATGCATCCATACAAGCCAAAGAATTTGCTTGATCGAGCTTCACAAAAGCAACGATCAATGAACAAAGAATTAAAGAAAAACAACAACCAAAGCTAGCTAAATGGAGCATTTTACACCATCATTGCCTAAACCAACAGGACACACTATATCCCAACTTCACTACCCTTCTCTAGCAATCATCACCACTTAAGTCTTGCAATACATCCAAGGTTTATCATAGTACTCGCAATGGTGGAAGCTCCACGGATTACTACACAGGTGCATGCCATAAGTTCAAGTTATTTACAAGCAAAACAACTAAATAAACGCTAACATTTACTCAGCTGCAAAAGAGAACATTTTAAGGTTAACCCAAAGCACATTGCTTAATGTATGAAAAAAGTGTAGCATAAACGCAGCATATTCATACCTACAATATTCACATACATAGATTCTAAATTAAAGTAAATCACTACAAACTCAAAGCACTTGCTACATTCATCTAGTTGCATGTATGAACCTTACAAGCATATGCCTGAAATTAAAACAAGCAGCAGATGCATTTTAGCTGTCAGTTCATGCACAAAAGGTTAAAAAGACTGCAGGGCATCATCAACGGAGGATGGGATCCCGGTGGTGGTCCAAAGAAAGATTCAGCTTCATGAGACACTGCATCTGGCTATGGCCAAAGCATAAAGCAAAATTGTTTTCTGATTCTTCACTCGAAATATCATTTACATCCCCTTTCCCTTAAACCATTGCGCCTCCGCTGAAAGGGCATTAAAAATTGTTTAGACCAAAAGTAATAAAGTAATTTGCTAATTTCTGGAGTAAATTCTGAATAATAAATGACAAAATACACATGCAGGATCAGTTTATAAGCAGCTGTGGAAAGTGAAAAACATCCTGGTGAAAAGTAAAGACGTGTGTGTGCATTATGATGCGCAAGCTTTCACTAGACAAGCAATGAGAATCCTAACACGGCACCTTAATTTAATGGTCACAGTAGTGACAGGCTAGATCACTGACTTGCATTGAAAAACAAATCTCCCACTTTCCTACAAGAGGGCAACCGGCATGCATCACAAAGATGAGAGAAGAAGGCACGCACATGGTCATGGCTAAGAAATTATGTATGCAACTAAGATAACATTAATCTGCACCACAATAAGCAAATGTTTGTGAAAAATAAAAACTATCTGTGTTGTGGAACTAGGCATTAAAATAAATACACGGAAACTAATACAGCAGTGACAATGAATACGCAGGGATGCAAATATTCACCTCAGGCCCATTATTCTAATCAGAAAGAGTTCATCTCCAAGCAGTAAGTCCTTCTCTTCACCAGCATCTTAGCTGCTGTACCATAAGGCTCCTCAAACGTGGTAGAGACCCAGGAGACATCAGACACATCCTTCTTAGTAGCAGCCTGTTCACTAGGCCTAATAGCAACCAATGTTGCACCTTTCAACACAACCCCATCAGGCAATTCCAAGTGAGGAGCATACCAAAGGCGCATATTAAGTGCAGGCACAAGAGTCCTCTTGGAAGCAGAAGAAGCCGATAACGGCTTGACCCTCAACTCTTCCAATTGCTCCCTATTCATACACAACACTCCCTGCCCATCAGCATCAGCCAAGACCAAACTATCAAGAGTCTTATGCTCAGCAATAATTGGTTGAAGCAAATAATGCCTGGCCGATGCAGCAATTAAGGAGCTAATAGTCCACACAACTCTCAACTTCAATCCCCCATTGGTGTAAAATGACTCCGGTATGCTTCCATTATCATCATCATCGGCAACAGCAGCAGCAGCAGCAGCAGCATTTTCTTGTTGCATAGCAGAAGAAATCTTATTATTGGTAATGACAGAAGCAGCACCAAGAATAACACAATTATCAAGGGTAGATCCGAAATCAGCCCTCCATTTTAAAAGAACCCCATCATCAATTCCCAATTCCCCACTGGGTAACTCGATTCTTAGAAAGCGAATCTCATTAAAATTCTTAAGAACCTGAGTTGGAGAATGATGGGTGACACCAGCTTGATCCAGCTCCATATCATCATCGGTGGCGACAGAAAGGGAAGGCCCATTTCCATTTCGCGAATTGACCTTGGGTCCAAATATCTGACTCAGAGCTTGGAAGGGTTTGGAAATGCCACCGAAGACTAAACGAAAGATGGAGGAGAAGCCAGAAGAAGAAGAAGAAGAAGAAGAGTGTGACTTGATGGAGGAGGAAGAAGAGGAGGTGTCGTCATCGGAGATGACACAGTCTACACGGACAACAACGTTGTCGACCTGAGGGACGAGAGAGTGGAAGCGGCGAGAAACAACACAGCAACGACCAAGAGCTTTGACATCGCCGATTTTGTTGAAAACGAATAACAGAAGAGAGTCAGGAAGCAGGTCGAAATGGTCGATTTTTGAAGAAGAACAAAAACAACTAGTAGTTGCTTCTGCTTCTGCTTCTGCTTCTGGGTGAATTTTGGAGGTCGGCGGATCTGCTCGAAGAGAGCTCATTTCTCTTTCTGATCCGAGGAAGAAAGAGAAAAGTTTTCCAAATTTCTATAGATAGAGATTAGATCTATCTAACAACAAGATGAAGAAGATAAAAGCATGGATTTAATTATGAAGAGATGAATGATAACAGGTACACCAACAACCAAAAATAATGCAATATAGGGAGGAGATAGATCCACGGTTTTGTCTTTAGAAAGAAAAGGAGAAGGGGAGAGAGACAGAGAGAGAGAGAGAGAGAAGCGCGCGCACACACACACACACACACACACACATATATATATATATATATATATATATATATATATATATATATGTATATATAAACTAGCAAGTGGAATAAAAAAGAAAGAGGCACTTATTATTTCATTTCTCAATTACTCCACATTTAATAATAATAACGAGATTGGTGTTTCGCATCTGCAGGTTATATTAAATTTTTTTCAACTCAGAAAAAAATATTGCGAAGATGATTGTGTTTTTTTTATAAAAAAAAAATTAATAAACAAGTTAAACCTTAATTAATTTGATAATATATTAAAAATAAATTAGATAACAACAACAATTAAATTTAAAAAAAAATATTATCTCAGTTAAAACTAGATTAACATGTAAAACTCGTGACCTGACATATGAAATCATGATAAAAAATTTAAGTCAACTTGATCTAATTTTTCAAACTCATGATTCGAAAGGTTAACAAAAATCTAATCAATAAAATATTGAGGGATGAAATAAAAAAAATATAATTAAAAAATTAAAAACAAAATAAATAGCAATTATAAGAATAAAGACCAAATCTAATATAAAATTAAATGAACAAAAAATATTGGGAGATGAAATTGAAAATATAATTTAATCAAGAGAATAATTTTTAAAAATTAAAATAAAAAGAATGAGGATTAAATATGAAAGGTAAAAAAACTAAAGAATAATTAAATTGAAAGAAAATTGCAACTCTATGGATAATCTAAAATAAAACAAATAGCAATAAAAAAAGCAGAAACCAAATCTGAAAAAAAAATATCAAAAGGATGCTTTGAAAATGTGCAAGGGTTGCCTCTAGAACCGAAAAGGAGAGAGGAAACAAAGAAGGAAAAAAAGGCTAGGTGTAAAACCCGACATATTTTTGCCACACGCGCCACCTAGAAATAGAGGCAATATTGTTAGGATTAAAACGTCATCGTGAAAGCTGGAGTTTGGTCATCGTAAAAAGTTATATATGGTGTTCGCAGACCGTGGGAGAACCTACATGCATCCGTATAAGCCCCACGCGCAACAACCTTTCACATGATAAATAATAATTTATTTATGCAAAAATATTAAACTAATCCTATTCAAATTTGATAATTGTATTAAAAAAAATAGAAAGACAAAAGCATAACTTAATTAAAGGCAAAGACAATTCCAATTTAAAGGTAATGTGATAATTTTACTATGCAACTAAAACAAAAAAGTCAAAAGTATCCCTTATAACAATAAAAAGACTATTACAACCCCCTTCCAAGGTTAATTGTGTTGTGTTTACAAGGAAAAAATATTATTTCACAATTTTAATCCATAATGACAATTGAGTATGCATATTAATAAATGCATGGTAAAACCAAGAACTCTTTTAGTTTCTTTTAATACAGGTGTTTGAAAAAGCTAGCTCTTTGTATATTTATATTATCCAACCTGATCCAACCCATTAAAATTGAGTAATGTCGATATTACATATGATGGTGGGTCAAAAAACTAAATAAATGGATAATTTGGTGTTTTTTTTTAATGATAGATATCCACCAATACAATAAACCAATTTCTATTCTCCCTAATATATGCATTTTAGGTGTATGATCCAGTTCTCTGATGAAAGATTAAAAAAACAAATAGAAGAAGTTGTAAGAAAAGCTTTGATGGTGTCCTGGAGTTGGAAGTTTATAGGCAAAACAAAGACTCAAAGCATTGTTAATGTAGTTATGTGTCTAGTTCACATGTCTTTTGGAGTGAAACAAGAGTGCGCAATCTAGTTATGAGTGGAAATGGTAATGAAAAAAGTGATGTAAGTATACTGGCAATGCATGTAAATCAATGGTGGTGTGCCCTCCTGATTCAAAAGTATGATAGTGAGGGCATTAAACACATTTGTATGAGATTGCTTGATAACATTTATGATCATCATTCAATCATGATGATCAAACATATATATATATATTAACAATTTCATGAATATCCAGTAGCATAGATTTCTTCAAAGAACAAAACCACACAATTGATAGGCTTGGAAGACAACCTGTGTGCTTACTCGTTTTCATTCTAGGTTGATTATAATAGATTATTAATTAACATAAACTAAAATATGGAAGGAAAGTATTAACTTTCCTTACAAAATACTTTTCTTACAAAATACTATATATTGTTATAATATCTTTTTCATTGGTTTTTTTTTTTTTTGAACACATGATTTTTATTTTATTTTCCTATTTTTTGTTATGATTTTTTTCAAATACTTTTTTTTGTCAATTTTTGTTCTTTTTATTTTATCTTTTTATAAGATTGGCGTGATTTGCGGGTTTCTCAAAGTAACTTAGGTTGCCCCCAGTTTATGGGTTTAATGGGATTTTTTTTAATTGAACTTGTTTTTTTATAGTATATTTTTTTCTCATATAGTTAAAAAACTAGTTTTAGAGAAAAATTATTTTATTAAACTTTATAAAGCAACAAATATTAAAGGATGTGGGGAAATTACTGTTCACTCACTCCCATTGCATTGTGGATTACAATAGTAATCCACAATGTTTTGCTTTCTTTTTCTTTTTCTTTTTCTTTTGAATTTTTATTATGATTTCTTTCAAATATGTTTGGTGTATTAGTCTGGCTTATCCAATTCACAAGTTAACGAGTTTACCTACCGATAAGATGTGTTTTTTTTTGTCTTTTAATTATTATTTTTTAATTTCATCCTTTAATATTAGATTAGTAGGAAAATAGATTGCATTATGGATTTTTATTTGCTGGGATAATTGTGTCAAATAAGTGTCTATTTTTATGTTAGTGCTTAATTTTGTGAGTATCTATTTTTATCATATAACTAAATAAAAAAGTTTTTAAACTCAATAGAGTCCATAACCCAAGTCGCGGGGGGCCACGGTCGATCCAATCCTTTATTTTCTTAATATTTTTTTTTAAAATTGTCACTTTGAAGTTTTTTAAAAAGTTAAGTTTTGTTTTTATCGATCATCAAGGTTGTATTTGAACCGATGAAATCGATTGATTTAAATTGAGTTAGCTCCCACATGGTTTAATTAAAATCTTAAGTTGGGTAAAGAGCTAAGTCGGAAGGTTTCAAAATTAACCTACTTAATCAGATTTAATAACACAATTAAAAAATTCTCCATGCTTTTATTATTTTTTTACATTTAAAAAAATCAATCCAACTCGTAATGGACCAGGTGACAATATACTATTATAACTATTTGGAAATCACCATTCCTCAATCCTCCACCAAGTAACAAAGTATAAGTTTATATTGGTAAACATATACAATGAGTGCTTTTGCCACATTTGAATCCTCAAGTGGCCCAATTTAGCATTGCACCTAATGCAAAAGAATAAATCATGGAAGAAGGAAATTGAAGACTGGAGTAAGCAACAAAATACACACACACACACACACACACACACACACACATATATATATATATATATATATATATATATATATATATATATATAACTGGAAGAATTGGTCTCATGTAACATCCATTCGAGGAATTGAATTAAATGTTTTCTATCATTTTTTTTAAATGAATAGACAACGTAATAAGTTTAAAATTAATTACTCTTTTTTTAAAAAAAAAATGTAGATCAATTATTTTCTTAAGCAAATAGAAATTATACTTAAACTTATGGGGCTTAATTAACGTTCATAAACATTTTAGAAATGATCCATGTTTATAACTAAATGAGTTCATTTTGGATCTTTATTTTGTATATATGATTCTATGATTTTCACTTCATATTCGTGGTTCAATTATTCTATTCATGTGTTCATTTATGCTGAACAAATTCTTCTTTAATTTTCCAAAACCAAAAGGCACAATGCATAAGAAAATTTGGCCTGCCTTGAGTTGTTATAAAATATGTTCGTTCATGAAAAAAGAAATACATTAAACCCCGAATAAGTTGTTTAAAAGTTTTATTTATAAAAAGATTAAATTTGAATTGTTTTTGTTTAAAATTAATTTTTAGATGTTTTCAAATCGTTTTGATGTACTGATATTAAAAATAATTTAAAAAAATAATAAAAAAATATTATTTTGATATATTTTCGAGTAACAAATATTTTAAACCGTAATCGCTACCACATTTCCAAACATTCCCTAAAAATACATGGATATGATGATCTATCCATCACCATGTCATAAGATGTTTGTTAACATAATTATCAATATATTGGTATACATAATGATCACAATATATCACCATATATATATGTTAATCAAAAAAAAAAAAAAAAAGAGGTTTACAAGTTCTGAATCAATACTATAACATTGTAGACTCATCATCACATGGTTCTTCCTTGAGATATGGCACTTCATTCACTCATGTGATTTTTTCAACTTTCTAATTAATCTCATAAGGAAATTTTCTAATTCCTCGAAATAGGGGGGCTTCATTCTCAATCACTTAATTGTGGTTACTTTTTGGGAGAAAAATAAAATGGCATTAAATCTTGACCATCAACTTATCTTTCAAGGTAAATTTCTATATTAGTTGTTGAATATTTTGGATTAATTGACTTTTAAGGCTAATCATAGTGAATAAGATTGATTAAGATAAAGAGTGCTAGACATGATAAGCAATAACTTGAGATTTTGATTTGATGTTGGTGGGGTACGACTGTTTCTAGGCTATAGTCACATTGAGATACTAGTTTGGAAATCTATCAAAAAAAAATTAAGAAAAAAAAAAACAATTAGGGATGATAAATTGACAATGGATTCTTGTACAATTATAATAGTAGTCAAAACCACTAATTATAACATATTTGTGACCCATTAGGAAAGAAGCTTTAGATAATTGTATTTAAATGTTGTCTTAGTTAGGGGTGATCATTTTCGGTTCAGTTTTTATCAAAAAAAATAACCAAACCGATTTAAAAAAAACCGAAACCGGTTCAAACCGACCGGTTTCGGTTCAGTTTGGTTCGATTTTTTAGGATAAAAACTGGTTCTAACCGGTTTGGCTCGGTTTTCTTTCCGGTTTTTTTTGTTTCGGTTCAGTTTTTTCGATTTCATACTTATAAAACCGAACTGGTTGGTTTTTTCAAAATTATAATCGGTTTTTTTCACGGTTCGGTTTTTTCGGTTATTTTTTTTTGGTTTTCTCGGTTTAATCGGTTTTTCAGTTTTTCTGCTCACCCCTAGTCTTAGTGTATCTAATTGAATAATCAATATCTATTTATTTTATATATATTTTTTTAAGAAAAAATATGGTTTAATAAATAACTTCAATAATCTTTTGACAATTAATAATTTGAAAAAAAATGGTTAATCATTAGTGGATCAGAACAATATTAACACATAACCCATATCATTAACCATAATTAAATAAATTTTAATACATAAAAATACTTTTAAAAAATATCCATCTATAATATTATAATATAACAACCAAATAAAAATTATAACACAATTCTAGGAGAGGAAAAACAACATCAAGACTAATTTTTATTTTTTTTTAGAAAAGAAGAAGTTGTTATTCTAACATGAAAATAAAAGTCTGAATATCCTATAAAAAAAAACATATATTAGCACTTGAGATATTGGCCTAGCAGTGGTAGGTGTTTGTTCCCTTCCTCTACACCTGGGTTCGAACCTCACTATGCACGTCTGTCACTCCCGCGGTGCCTTACATGCTCACTGGGTTTGCAGGATGTTCAGTGAGTCATGAGATTAGTCGTAGTGCGCGTAAGCTGATCCGGACACCCACGTAAATTAAAAAAAACATCTATTAAAACCATAATTTAACATAAAGCCTTAATAATGGGTTCCACAATCGAATTGTTTTTTTTCCACCCCTCCATATAATCAATAATTAATTCATTCCATAACCAAACATTCTATATAAACAACCAATTAATGGTCAATGCACATACCATACCTGTAAATAATAACAGTAAGGAATTTATTTGTACATGTATTTTCTTAGTTTAATTAAGTTTCATACCTCCCTCCTCATTATCAATATCACCATTCATGTGTTAGCTTTACAAGATTTGTAAAAAAAGTTAGTGACTTTTTATATATAATGATAGAATTGTAGTTAACCAATGCCTAACACACAAAAATATACTATTTATATGTTTTGGATCGGTTAGTTTGGAATTTGGTTTGGATTTAACTAAAATCATGACCAAAAATATTATTTTGGATTTTACTCATGCTCAAATTAAAATTATTTTTCTTGAAAGACTACCTATCCAAATTGGTTTGAACAGTTACCTATTGAATATGATACTATTTTCACCCCTAAAGGCAATAGTGCCTCCGGCCATGCCCTAAAATAAAATTTTCTCATTGAGTTCCTTTTACTTTTTGGCTCGATTATGTATTCTTATATGTTGTGACGTGCACGACGTCGAATGACAAAGCTAATTCTTTGTTTTGTCTATTTTAGGTGTAAAAGGATCAAATTTTTAAGATATTAGTTTTTTAATTATGCATCTAATTCACCCCCTTTTTAAATGCTTTTAAGTCTTTCAATTGGTTATAGAGAAAGGATTTCTTGTTAAAAGTTCAGTCATCTAGGAGGAAAGATCATGATACCAGAGGGTTAATGCTTAACTATGACTCATTTATTTAAAGCTAAGAATTATGTTTATTAGAAAGTTAGGATGTAAACTTTTCTTGAGTCAATAAATATTGAATTATGGGATGTTGTTGAGAGTGGATATACTTTTCCTATTAAGATGAGTTTGAATGGAAAAGTTTGTACACACCCCATACATGAATGGGATGATAAACAAAAGAAAAGATATTATTATAAAGTTAAGGCTATGAATGCTTTCTTTTATTCCCTTAATCATTTGGAATTCACTTTGTAAAGATTGCAAAATAGCTTTTAAAATCTGGAAACTTTTGGAATTCACTCATAATGAAACAAGTCAAGTTAAGAATTCTAGATTGATTAGCCTCGTTATAGAATATGAATTTTCAAAATAGATTCGAATGAAAGTAAAATACACATTAGATTCATTATCTTTGTTAGTGAACTAGATAGTTTAGGTAAAAATATCATCAATGAGAAAATGATTAGTAAAATCTCGAAGTCTTTATCTAGAGCTTGAGAATCTAAAGTTGAGACAATAAAGAAGGCTAAAAATACACTTGATTTTGATGAGTTTGTTGGATCGTTAATCGCTTATAAAGGATTATAAAGGAAAGATCAAAGACCTTAGGGTTGAAGATAATGGAACAAAGAATATATCTTTAGTTTTAAAACCAGTAACTAATTATGATGAAATAAATAGATATAATTGTGAAGAATAAGATGACGACGACATAGCTTTGATTGCTAAAAGATTCACAAAGTTTTTAAGAATGAAAAAAGTATGGCAATGGAAGGAATTTTAGAAGAGAAAAAGGTGAGGGATAATCAAATAATAGAGATGATATCATATACTATGAATGTAAAAAACTGGGTCATGTGAAGTATGATTGCCCTAATGTTAAAAATAAAACAAAGTTTGACAAACAAAAAAAGGGCAATGAAGGCAATTACTTGGAATGACATGAATGATAACTCAACTTCTTTAATAGATTATGACTTCATCTTGGAAGAATTAGCCAATCTATGTTTGATGGCTAATTTTGGCATAACCAAAAAAAAAGTTTGCTTAATGGCCAATAGCTCTGTTAACATTGATGAGGTAAATGAACTTGATTCTCAAATGAATTTTGATGAGTTGCAAAATACTTTTAAAAAATTGTATCATGATTACAAGAAATTGTATAAGAAAAAAATTTGCTTCAAAATAAACTTGATATTATTTCAAAAGATCTTGATGTATTATAAAAAGGGAATGATGCCTTATTAACAATGGATATTAGTTTTAAAAGGCAACTAAATTCCTTAAAAGATGAATCTAATTCATCTATTTTCTATGAGAAATTAGTTTAAAAAAAATTGAGATCTTGAAAGCAAAAATTGTTAATTTAAATTCTGGTTTAACTAAATTCACGAAAGAAAATGAGAACCTAAATTGATTTCAAGTTAATCAAAAATGTGTATTTGAGAGAAGTAGTTTGGGATATAATCCATTGAAAAACCAAAACAACTTCACTTAAATTTATTTGTTAAAGCATCAACATCTTCAAGCTTATGTATTTTTTTATGGCTAAAATAGATTTCATGAAAAATATTGCATAGGATTGGAGAATAAACTTCTATTAACAACAAACTAAGGCATCAACTATGATGTATTTCTTGACTCGGAAGTCAAACTTGGTTTTTATTATTTTTTAATGAATTTTCATTTTGAAATTATCAACTTTATACATTGAGATTTAATTTCTTTCAAATTGGATCTTAAACAAGCTATGTGTACCTTAACTTAAAATCAAACTTAATTTTCACTTTTTTTTTTCTATATCTTAATTATAAGATAAGAGTAAAACATATTCAACATAGGGAAACATACTCATTTGTCAACAAGACTAGATCTTATTACTTGGTATCTACTATAATCAGATAATTCAACCATCTTTAAATTATGGAGCTTGCCTTGAATAGTTGCTGAAAATAATATTTACAGTAGTACAAAAAAATAATTCTCTGTTTAACTTCTCTTATTCTAAGAAATCCAGAACCATTAAGGGCGCAAATTACATTGAAAAAGTGTACCAACAAATTAGGGATAAATTGTGCAGTTAGCATATAAGAAAAGAAAAGGTGAATAGTAGCAAAACATTTTGGCAAAATAGCACAAGTTTCAAAATCAAGGTTTTGAACCATGATATTAATTAAATGTTCGAGTCGGACATAACTCATCACAAATTTAAAAACAAAATATACCTAATTTTCTCCACAAGTTTTATTGAATCAATATTTTTTCAATTTAACTTTAAAACCAACCGAGTCAGAATTCAAATGATAAATTTCCTTGATCAATTTATCAAGTCGATTAGGTTTAATACGTATTGTTTTTTTTTTTTGTAGAATAGCAATGGTTTGTTATAGCATCTATACTTAAACATCATCGGTCATGATTAAAAAGTATGAATTTGAAGTTTTTTAAAAAAAATAAAATTTTAAAAAACAAAAAATCATGTCTATAAAAATATAAAAAGTGCATCTAAGAAATATTTTCTCAAACTTTGCGGTCATACGTGTACGAGAGATATTGCTAAAAAAGCAACTACCACCTATGTAATATCGGGGCAACCCTGTTGAAAATAAATTGAATAAAATAATGAATCTTAATTATCAAACAACTCAATGTTGAAGGTGAAACTAATTAAAAAAAGCAACGTAAAAAAAGATCATAGTCAACTCAGGTTAATCGGTTAACCCTGTGACTATGGACATAGGATTAGGATAACCTCATAGAAAAAAAAAAAGACCAATTTCTAATAAATCAAACGTTAAAGGATGGATTGAAAAAAAATAGAACGAAGTCAACTTGCTTTTATATTCGAAACTTGGAACCCTAGTCATAAGCCTAAGACCAACACTATAGAAGGTAATCCCTAAAAAATAACAAAGTAAAAATCTTAATGACAAAATGTCAAGGAATTAAATTGGGAAAAAGGCAATCCAAAAAGGATCTAAAAAAACAATTAACAATAAAAAGAACAGGGGTCAAATTTGACATAATAATAAATCAAAATCAAATAATTAGAGATGAAATTGAAAATTAAATTCAATTGAGAAAAGAAAAAAATAAAATAAATAGAAATCAAAAAAATGAGGATCAAATTAGACAAAAAAAAATAAAAAGACACTTTTGTATTTTTCCAAGAAAATGAGAGAAAAAAGAGGAGGAAAAGATAGAAGTCCATTAGAGCAACACCGTCTGTCATCCGAGTACACGTGTTCATCCAATAGAAAGACCTTGGTGAACTGCTCTGAACACTGTCATAGAAGGTGGTGTTTAGGCATCAAAGTAGCCCATATGCGTTGCCCAAAGAGCGCAAGCTCCTCCCACTCTCTAGCGCCTACATAACACGCACCGACAATTTATTAGTTTTTTGCATTTATTGAAAGACCAAACTAACCTTTACTCCACTTAATAATAAAAAAAAAAAAGAGGAAAAGACTGAGAAGGCCCTTGAAAATAGTTATAGGATTTTTTAAGGGTAATTTAGTCATTTTATTATACTTTTAAAATTAAAAATTCAAAAATACCCCTACACAACATTTATGTAAATTTTTCTTTTCAGAGTATTTTAGTTATTATACCATGAAAATAAAATCTTAAAATACCAATTTGCCTACATTTAATCTTATAATAACAAATATACCCTGTGAAAAAACCACATTATCCCCAAAACCAAGTTATTCCGTTTTGTTTGCTAATGATAAAACTATCAATTCAATGTACATATCCACAGTCAACTCTGAGAAATACCTCAGTGATGTTTATTTATTTTTATTTTTTTTAATGTTAGGGAGGTAATATTGAAGCTAAATCAATGTTGAGGCTTGCAAACTCAACAGGGATTTATTGTTTTGAAGTTCGATAATAATATTAATAAAAAAAATCCTAAAAAAAACTAATTATTTATTTTTATGAACCATACTTAATTTAAAATTAATTTATTTTAAAAAAATTATTTTCAATCGCTCCATCTTATTTGCTTCTGTTTTTTTTTCCCTTTCCCTGTTACTTAAAAAAATATATATAAAATGTACTAAAAGGATTAATTAATTAGTTTGAGAAACAAAAATGAGTATTCAATTCGAAAACTAATTTATATTTTACAATTTACTCTCTTTAACATCTTGCCGACCCGACCCGACCCGACCCGGCTGAGCAGAGAAGCTCTTTCTTGAAGCCTAGGTCATATGAGACGGTATAAAAAAAACCAAACCCAACTGAACCAGACAGTTAGAATCTGCAATCAATCAAGCTTGAAACAATGTCGAACAATTCTTGCATGGATTTACCTGCGAAAGGTGGATTCAGTTTCGATCTTTGCAAACGAAATGCTATGTTATCGCAGAAGGGTCTTAAGCTTCCTCCATTTAGAAAAACTGGAACTACCATTGTGGGTTTAGTTTTTCAGGTACCACCCAATTGTTCTCTTACTTTTTTTGTGTGTATAAATTATTCTTTCTGGGTTATCGCCTCTCTCTCTTATTTTTTCAGTCAAATTGATTGATTGAGTTATAAAGTTTAGGAATTTTTCTCGAGTTAATTTGGAATGGACCCGTGTTTTGTTTTAAAGTAATTGTTTTAGGGGTGCTGATATTGTGTTTAGTTTCACTAATTGAGACTATCGATATCGTTAATAATTGATTTTGGAAAATAATTTTATCTAATTGTGGAGGCTGATTGATTATTTGATTTTTAACTTCGTTGTAGTGGCAGTGTGTTTTTTTTTTCCTCCAATAAATTCTTGGCTTTTATTAGAGTATAAAAGAAGATGCCCCTGGAATCTTCTTGTATAGAATACATGTACATTAGTGGATCTCTCACGGATTTTCAAAGAAGCCCTCTCTGGTTTATCAATGTTCGCGTTGCCAGCAGCGGCTACTTCTTAACTTGTTCAAAAACCTTTTAAAGTATGCTACTTTGCAACCCTTTCAAAAGGAGTTCTAGTATAATGAAACAGAAATAGAAGTATGGAGGATAGTTATGAAGTCTGTTGACCCTGTCACTGTTACTTGGATTTTGGGACTGCTGAGTTGGGTAATCCATGTTTTGGGAAAGACTCGACATCTTTGTGTGGATATTGAAACCTTAGCAGTATATATACATTCAAATTTCTTGCACAATATCTATTCTCGTAAAATTGATTTATGCATATAATCTTTTATTTTTGCTCTCACAATTTCTACCTAGGATGGTGTCATTCTTGGGGCAGATACAAGAGCAACAGAGGGACCCATAGTTTGTGATAAGAATTGTGAAAAAATTCACTACATGGCACCAAACATATATTGCTGCGGAGCAGGAACTGCTGCTGATACAGAAGCAGTAACAGGTACTTTTAGGATCATTTTTAGGTGTAGTGTACTGCTGGCTCTTTGTAGAACTTTGTATTTGAATGCTGGATGCATTATCAGTTACAGATTTTCTCCTTTTTTAACATTACTAAAGCTAATGCAAAGCTATGGTGTTTGCATTTGCTTAGACATGGTCAGCTCACAGCTGCAATTACATCGTTACCATACTGGCCGAGAATCAAGGGTTGTTACAGCGCTCACTCTTCTTAAGAAGCATCTTTTCAAGTTGAGTTTTTCTTGTTTCAAACATGTGTGATTTTCTATGTATCTCTTTATAGTGAGTGTATATTCCTGACTGCTTAATGTTTTGTCTAGCTACCAAGGTCATGTCTCAGCTGCTTTGGTGCTTGGTGGGGTTGATTGCACTGGGCCTCATTTACACACTGTGAGTTTTTTCTACTTAAGAGGCATTTGTATGGGAATTATTTTTTTGGCTTGTACAATTCTTTGATATCTTGCCAATAAAATGGCTTATTTTGCAGATATATCCCCATGGGTCAACTGACACTTTGCCATTTGCTACAATGGGTTCTGGTTCTCTCGCTGCAATGTCTGTTTTTGAATCAAAGTACAAAGAAGGCCTTAGTGTAAGATTTGCTATAGAGGGTTTAGAGGCGTGAAAAAATAACAATTTTAATACAGTTATACTCATTGTAACCATCCATAAATGCTATAGTTTGATGTATGAGTTCTGCTGCACAATATGTTTGTGATTGATAGCATGAGTTTGTTTAAGATTAAACATGCTGTAGAGAGGATAAAAAACAAGGAAGTAATCTATCCCCTATGTTCTGTTACATTCTTGCTTCCCATCGAGTCCTAAAAGTTATTATCCTTGCAGAGAGATGAAGGAATTAAGATTGTGAGTGAAGCTATATGCTCTGGCATATTCAATGACTTGGGAAGTGGAAGCAATGTTGATGTTTGTGTTATAACGAAGGTATGTTATTTGAACCAGTCCCCTCCTCTATTTGTCAAAAGATGTCTTGAGCTCATAGTGATGGAAGTTCTCCATTGAAATTTATGTTGGCCAGGGACACAAGGAATACCTAAGGAACCACATGTTACCGAATCCCCGTACCTATGTCAGTGAACGAGGGTATTCTTTTGCAAAGAAGACTGGTTAGTATTGTGCATCTTTTATAATACTACCCCATAATGCTTATAATAAAACCTGTGCTTATAGAGGAATAGCTGGTCTTTACCATTCTCTCTGGAAAGTTAAACTCAATTACCATAACTCATTTCCATTGTCTCTCAATCTTTTCTACTCTCAGAAAAGTTAAATTCAAGAGCCATAACTCATTTTCATTGTCTCACATTCTTATCTAGGCACAGTTTGTGTTCTTTTCTGGAGTTTATCAATTATGAATACCTTAATTTTTAGGTTTTGACTGCGTCTTTTACATTTTTGTGTTCTCTTTCTTCCTTTGGATGCTTCTCTTTTATGAAACTGGCATGCAAGGACTCACACACCATTTTTTGTTCTATATTTTTAATGAAATGTTATTGATCCCCAATGCCTGGAGGGAGGGAAGAATCCTATTACACAAGACTTGCTCAATGTTGTTGCTATTTCTTGCTTTCCAAAAGAGTTGAAGTAAAGTACCATAGTTTAGCATGTTTCTACGTATTAGTGGTTTGTTGTGCCTTCAGTACAGTGCATCAAAGCTGTGTGGCTGCTACCGAAGTAAATAAAATATCAACTATCTAATCCGTAGAATAGTGTTTTAGACTTGTCAATGTTGCCGTTTCAGCAAGAAGTGTAGTTGAGTCCTGTGATTACTCCTGTTTGTTTGTCTGCTCTAGCATGATAATGTTGATTTTTTCAACATTGACAATTTGTGGGTTAATTTTGCTATTTGTCTGGTTACAGAGGTTCTCATGACAAAGATTACTCCCTTGAAGGAGAAAGTGGAATTGACTGAAGGAGGTGATGCAATGGAAGAGTAAACAATCATAGCAACCAAAAGCACACATTGTTGGGATCTTTCTGACTCTTGTATGGTCTTTGTGATCATTGGGATGGATTTACTCCATAATATCCAATTCTGAAACTTCAATGACTTCAAATTGAAATGTTTTGGGCTTGGCTTGATGCTAGTCCCACTTCTTTTGTTTTCAATTGTTTAGATGACTAGTCTTGAGGATTTTCTGTTCTGTACTTGTGTTTTTAAGTAATGCACTTGTTTGGTAGTGTGGTTGCGGGTGCTTTTCAAATAACTTTTCGTGCTAAAATGCATGCCAATGATGTTTTTTTATTTTTTAAAAATTATTTTTGACATCAGCATATCAAAAAAAATCCAAAAGATATAAATTATATTAAATTTTAATAAAAATAAAAAAAATTCAAATTTTTTAAGAACACGGGTTGAACCGCGTTTCCAAACATGAGTGTGTATGGTAGCTTATGCGGTTGCTGTTTAAAAAAGTAGGTTTAAGAAAAACTGCAAGTGGTAGCTTTTTCATAACCGAGGTTTCAAAAATATTTCCAGTGGGATTCATGCAAATCCATGTGTGTTGATTAACTAGACATTTTAAAAATTATGAAGGATGCAAAACGTGGTTTCAATCACATTACCAGCAGATGTTTAGTAGAGGCAAAGGAGGGCAATACGACCTCCAACCTCCATGGAGGAAAAGGAGGGCAATACGACCTCCGACCTCCATGGAGCGGCATGTATTGACGCAATGCAATGACTAGCACATTTAATTGCTCTCCCTATTATATATTTTTAAAAACTTATTTAATTTAAAGTTTCTTAGACTTAATAATTTCTTGAATAGCAAACACATGCATCCATGCACATGGGTAACATGAAAGATTAAAAAATTATAAATCATAGAATATAAATAGAATATATTTGTTAAGATATTATTAATATGCTATTGTCCTGGTCAATCATTTAATATCTCAAAAACACTATAATAAGATTTAACCAAACATTATTTTTCTGCTTTAGATATTTGTAAAAATAATACAATAATCAATTACCAAACACTATTTTTAACATGACATCATATAATAAATACAATAATCAAAGTGCAATGTATTTATGCCATAGCTTCTATCCCTTTAGAATTTTATCTCTGTATATATATTTTAAAAAAAAATCCCCCCTCTAGTTTTTCTTTTTCCTTCATTTCTTTTGTGTTCATTGAAATTCTGTGGGTCACTTTATTTCATAATAAGCTGCATTTCAAGTATTTTTGCAATTACTTTTAGGTTAAGATTTACATATGATTTTTTACTTTTAGTATTTCAATTGATACTTATAATTAATTTCGATTTAGAAAAAAAAAAAAAAAAAAAAGAGTTAAATACTTGTATGTATGTGATTGACATGCTTAATATATGCATCTTCGGTATCTCTTATAAGCAAAATTATTCTCTTAAAGATTTTTTTCTTCTTCAGCATGTGATTGACATGCTTGAGACCTGATTATCATATAAAGAAAATGGAGAGGGCTAAAGACAAAGTAAATGGCAAAAAAACACCATACGACCCTCCTAAAATGTGAAAGAATTAGAATCTCTTTCTTGTCAGCCAATCAAAACCTTTCAACAACTCAACAACCAATCAAACGAGCACAAATCTAAATAACAAAAACTGCTTAATTTCTCCAAAATAACTGAACGTGTCACTGAGGTTAAATCAAGTTCAGATTAGTAGAGAATGGCAGCAGCCTCCTGTTAATCTCTCAAAATAACTCACAAAAGAAGTAGCCATGCCGGCGTAATCAGCATTAGCAAAATTATTGAACATACAAAACAATGCACAAATAGGGCCAACAGATCTAAGCCACCATGGTTGAATATTTGAAAGCTGCAACTGATATGGCCAGCAAGAAACTAAGAGTATGAACATCACATGATTCGCATTCTTTTATCCAGCTTCAATTTCTACTATGGGGTCAACCAAGAAAAGACCTAATCATCTTTTTGTTTGAAGTCATAGAGCTACCATTATAAATTCCACTATACTATATAAGATACTTCCTCCTGTCTTACAAACACAGACAAGACTGGTTCTTTAAGATAGCAACTGCTACCATAGTCTTCATACAATAGTGTGCAACAAATTATCAGTCCACTAAAATATATACAAAATTGTCTAAATGTTTGTCTTCAGGACAACTATATGAATGTACAAACTATTAACATATCCAAATTGCCTTACTCTGCTACCACATATGCATATCCATAATAGTGGTATCTACCACACACTCACCAGATTGATCACCCAAGACCATCTTTAAGGCTACCAATTTCAAAGCATGAAAAACAGAACAGGGCAAGCCAAAGAAATTTGAAAATGACTATCGACATGGACTTTCAAGAGAGAGAAGGCCGCCACTATCAACCATAAAAACACTGTCAAGTAAAAAAAAACAGTGCTTTTGAATTATACGTTCGACTTCAACAAGTCTTTGACAAGTACAAAAACCTAGAAGGGCAATATAGACATGGAAAATTGTACTCCCCCTAGAGATTTTCAATGTAAAAGAACTAGAGTGAGATCACTTGATCATCAGTAGTCCACGGCAACAGCCGACCAATTATATGGGAAGAAAAAGGATCGGACAAAGAGTGGATTATTCAGATTAAAGAGGATAGCATCTATATATTTATAACAATGTGTAAGAGAAACCATGATTTTGGATTACACTGCGAAAGGGTTAGTGCTGCTTTATGAAGTCAAGTGATGAAGTGCTCAAGCCTGAAGCCTGCAATTAGAGTGCCCAGGTTCAAGACCCCTCATTCTTAAAAAAAAAAAAAATGATGTATCGAACCCAAGATGGAAAGTCTACCACTCTGACAATTGAGCCCAACCTAGAATATTTTCAATTCAAAGAACTAGAATAAGAGCAGCTGATTGTGAACTTTCTGACATAACTGAAAATATAGAGAAAAAAGGAGAAGGAGAAGGTTGGATTGGTCAGATTTAACCAAGAGCATTTTATATTTTAAGATTGCGCAAACAGTTGCAATAAATATGGCTCATGTTTGCAGTGGAAATCTGTGGACATGAGTAGCAGCACACTACTTCCAAGTTCCAACAATCTTAGTAGAGTTGGTATAGCGACTAGAGGATGTTTTAGGACATGGGAGCTATTTCTATTGGTGAAACAAGCATCACCAACTTAGAGAAGCTTGCATATAGTGTCATACACAAGAAAAATAATGGACCGACCCACATTCCCAGTCAGAAGAATCACCATAAAAAGAAATCAGTGACTGCCTATAACCCAAGAAACTATCTCAATACAAGATACAGAAAAGTTTGCTGCTGAAGAAAGCACAAACCAAGTTGTTCCAGAATAAATAGCTGATTGGTGAATATGGACCCTCACTGTTCAAACACAACAGTTAAGCAAGTACATTCATGTGATTTGTACCCAAGGAAACCTAAAAGCTGGAAAATGATATTTGGAGTAAATTTTACAGGGATTTTTTTAAAACGAACCCTGAAAGATTTTGATATAATAAATTGCTAGAAATACAAGTTAAAACGGGAATAAAGCCCAGAAACTAAATGATATGCAGCAAGTTGACAATTTAATCTCTACAATGAGCTCTTCATTGACAGAAAGAGGACATGAGATTCTGAAATGAAGAAAAGAGGATGAAGAAAGACTGGGCTCCATAAGCAAGAGTGAATGCCTATTATGATGCCATACTATCAATTCAAAACAGAGGAAATCGAGTAGAGATTCATCACAAATGCAACAATTTGCATCGTCAGTAGAAAAGCTCCCTCCTAAAAGAAGTAGAGAATGAGATTGCACGGCCAGAAAACAACACACATACATTATGAGTTTGGCAATATGGTTTACTGAAAGTAATTCCTGGGGTGATCAGGAAATCAGAGTATAAAAACTGCTGGAAATAAGATGGACTTCCCACAGCTTAATGACAGGACCTGGTAAAACAAAACGAAAGGAAAGAACCTACAACGTTCTAAGATCTGCAGATGGAAGAATCAATCATGCAAACATCGACAGGAACCTATCACCAGGGATATTAAACCACTTGCATATCTTCCTGTTTGATCTTCATAGGCATGTTTATAAGAAACAGGAAGATTCCAGCTATCGAAGCCTAGAAAACGAAGTCAACTAAAGATGAAACCTGATGAGGCTAAGGAAACATTTGAGGAAGATGGGAAGAGAATTCCAAGATTTTTACTATTCACCTTCAAATATCTGGAAATATTGCCAAGGCTTAAGTGGCCATAATAAATGCCTGGATCAAGTTTTCAGCAGCCTGTTTTTGCTCCGGTTGCCAGATATATAAGCAATACGATCACCCCTTGCAGACTTGGCATCAGAGATTTCTATCATTGCTCCTGATATCTGAATGTCGTAAAACATAAAAAAGGAAAAAAAACGGATACCCATGAGAACTCCATCCAATCAAAGCAGATTGAGAGCAATGATAGGGGAAAAAAGCATTGATAAAAGCAGATTTCAAAATATTTTCTGAACATTATCAATGTACAAACAAATGAAAATTTTAGAGAAGATGCATTTATTAAGCCAATATTCACAACTTTTGTATCCCATGTTTGTTATTTTTTCAAATTAAATAGAAGTAATATGAAGATCAAATGCTTGTATTATGATAAGCATAATAACAAAGTATCATTGCACAACCTCTAGCTGACACGAAAATTTTTGGTCTATTAAATGTATTATGACCAGGTACTGCATCCCCGCTTTTCTCAAGAAGAAACTTTAACAATCCAAACAGTGACTCATTACTACATACTAATTAATCTGTTGTGCCCTGAAGCTACTGTGTGGCAACTTGAAAACAAATAAACACATGATACGGAGGAAGCAAGGTATGGTGGTGGACTGTTAATAGCCTTACATGAGGGACCAAACCAAGCAAAGGCATTAGTGATACTGCCAACAAGTATCTGGCGAGTTGGCAAACTGTTTTCACAATCCAAACACCATATCCAATAATTTAGAGTCATGAATGCTGGATTGCTAACTTCTTTCCTTTCTTTTGCGAGTGGAATATTTCAATAGATTTTTACATAACCAGCCTCAGTAAGATATACTTCTTCATGGCTGCAGATATCCACATAATTAAAAAAACAAATACCTAGCATGAATCTACCACACACTCACGCTATTTATTAATTTTTAATAAGCCAAGCAAAGCTATTACTGATAGCCAACAAGCATCTGGTGAGTTGGCAAACTGTATTCACAATCCAAACACCGTACCCCATAATTCACTGTCATGAATGCTGGATAGCTAACTTCCTTTCTTATGTGAGTGGAATAGTTCAATAGATTTTTACTTAACAAACCTTAGTAAGATATACTCGTTGTTGGTTGCAGATATCCACATTTTCCACTAGACTAAAAGGCCATAATTAAAAAACAAATCCCTGGCACAAATCTACCACACAATCATGTTATTTATTAATTTATAACAAGCCACAGAAATGTACCATCACTACAAATAGTTATTGCACCCTTCTCATAAAATACAAGAGTAATTCACTAAAATTCCCTAGGAAAGATCCAGGAAGAAAGATAAAGGGATGAACAAACCTTTCGGATGTTGGCTATATTTGCTCCTCCTTTACCAATCACTTTACCAACTGCATTAGCAGGCACCAGCATTTCAAGAGTTGAGGGTGGAGGCAATCTGCATAAGTGCAGGAAATCAGCTTGCATGAACAGTATAGAAGTCAAAGAAAACAAAATTCAGGGCTTTCAAGAGCACAATGTACTAACCCTTCATACAGCTTAGACAAAGAATACGAGGCCAGAGAACCATAGCTATTTTCTCCCATCTAATAAGGAAAAAAAACTGGGAAATATGAACGCCATATGAAGCAAGAAAAGAAATAATAAAAAAAACCCATTAAAAACTGCAGCAATCTCTAGTAAATGAATATCATTGGCGCAGTTTTAACAAAGCCTCATAAGGCCACACTCCTAAATGCTTCTGATGGAGAAATATTTATGTAGCATTTGATGCACGGGCTGGAAGATCATTTTAAACCAGCTTTTTTTCCCACCTTCCCCGTGCTACAACCTTATCCCTCTTATCCTGTGCAGTCCTGCTTAATCTTGTCTCGGTAAATGTTCCCTTAGGGAGTAATCTCTTACCACATTTTTTAGTAGTGTCAGATTTTTGGTAGTGTTCTTTGCTTTTTGAAATGAGTCATGGGTTGTGTGCAATTCAGAGTATCAGGTTTGTTTTATGATTTCTTGTGTGAGGTTCAGTAGATGGGAGGACAGTGAGATCTGGCGATTCTATGCTGTTTCTTCTGTTTTTTTTTGTATCCAGATAAAGAGAAATCCTAGGGTTTTCAAGTATATGCCTTTCCATCCAACAAAGAATTCAAATATTGTAGTGTCTTTTCCATATTCAGGGGCAGGGAAAGAGGGGGTGTTTTGCAGCAGATATCAGCAAGACTGAAGCAATCTTTTACATTAAGAATCTCTTCGCTGTTATTTTCCTGCTAGAGGATGATTGATGCAGTCAAGAAAATGAACTATTGAAGTTTTACTTATAATTTTATTCGTTCCAGGATTTTCTTTTTTTCCTGGGATTTAAGAATTTACTATTATTAGGACTCCTTTTGTATTTTATTTTAATAAAGATTTTTTTTCTTCATTAGTTTAGGACACTTTAGGATTTTGTTGTTGCTGTATGAGCACAATTATTATACATTTTGGAGTATTTTATGATAAAAAAAAAATAGAAATTCAGTTTCAACTTTTAGAGTTGGATTCCTCTTGTTTATATCTATCTTCCTATTGTCTTAAACCAATTGGCATCGAAGCAAGATAAACAAGTATCAAACCATGAGGCATCAACCTCAAAACACTAGAAGAAATCCACCTCTAAAAGTTGAAACTGAAATTCACGATTTATTACCATAAATGGCTTCTCCAAAATACAAAATATTTGTGCTTGCATAGTCACACCAAAACCTTACAGAATAATAAGTTAGAGAAGGAATCAAATTTCCTACTAAATTAAAATAGTAAAATGCCATAACAATAATAAATTCCAAGGAAAAATCAATATATCCTAAATAATAACAGAGCTCTAAGAAACTAAAACTAACGAATCAAAAGCAAAACTGCAATAGTCCATTTTCTTGACATCATCAATGACCTATTCTCCAGTTATCTTATAGAAATAATTATTTTCTCTTAAATTGATTTTACCAAAGAGATGGAACATTTAATGTAGATCAAAAAATAAAAGTGAAGGAGCATTTGAAATGATCAATTTATCATTCTCCTAACTCACAGTAATGGCCCTCCATCAACTGCATGGTCCGAAACTCCAAAATCAATGTACCATAAAACTTCATACTATTTTGAAAAGAATACTAAATAACAACTATCATGACCAAAGAAGTTGAATAGAAATTTCACCACCAGCTACATACCGGTAAGGATCCATATCCATAAAGGCTGCTTGATGAAAACAGGCCCAAACCACTGCCACTTTCAGCCCTCTGATCATAACCCATTGGAGCAACTGGAGGAACAGAAGGCAGGATAGATGGTATAGAAATACCAGCATGAACAGGGTAGACAGAATCAGTACCAACAGAAGAATTCAGACCACCATCCTTTTCTTTCAATACATCATCTCTGAGCCTTAGAACAATCTGGACAAGTGCATCTCTCACACTACCAACTTCTCCAGCCACCTATCAAGGAACAAGGTCAACCCCAAAAAGTATTTCCAATTGAAAAGGATAAGCAAGAAACGAGGTTAAGTTCAGAAATCAGACCTCAACAAGTTCATCATTACTATCAGCACACTTAAGTTTATCCGCTTTTGAGATGCAGACATCAGCATTAGTTCTCTTTCGAATTTCATTTACAATTGCACCGCTTTTTCCTATGATACACCCAATAACTTTAGATGGAACAAGGAATCGAATGCCAACAGTGTCATTGTCTTCATCATTAATCTTTCCTTGAAGCAATAAAATAGCTTCAACTGCCATGGATTTCGAATCATCGGGAGACTGCCAAATGGTAAACATGGATAAATTAAACCCAACATATATCATGAGATATATAAGCATATTGATAAGCCATATCCAAAGCCCACACAGCATTTGCCATATAGGTAAAATTGAACAAGTTTTGCAAACTTAAGCCACTTTTCACAGAATAAAAACGAATCCAAAATTGTGATGGAAATCATAAATTACTTGTTTTATTTGTTTAGCTCAGTGACAATGGACAAAAATCGATATCCACGCTGAACTCTAGAGACTGCAATATGACATATGCTGTTGTTCATTAAAAAAGTGCAGGTTGGCATTCCCATTTAAGTAATCTTCAAAGACAATTCAACTCTCTAAAGCTCTAGAAGAATTGTACATTTGATGCTCTCTTTAACAACATCTCTATACAAATCAATGCAGAAACATGCAGGGCTCTTGCATCAATTCGAAAGAAACAAATCATAAACAAAGGTAAACCATACCTCAGTTGCAATGACTGTAATAATACACTCATCTCGATCAGCCTTAGTGTCATCAACCTCAATACGAGCACCACTAACCTGCCTTATGCTTTTAATGGTACTCCCTCCCTTGCCAATGACACGCCCAATCTTGTCAAATGGGCATAATAGTCGTATAATTAACTCAGATCTAGAGGTGTTGCCAAAACTGGGAACTACAGGGACTGTGGATGAATAAATGGGCCAAGAACTCCTCATATCCCCATAACCCTGAAACTCCGGTATATGTGTAGCGCCTAAGATTGGTGGAACAGATCTAGAAGAAACAATTGGATCTGCATTTGGATAGAATCCACCCGGTTGATAAATAGGGACATCTGATGATATAATGATGCTTGGAGGAGCTTCTGGTACAGTTGTCTCAAGGGGAATTTCTTCTTTTGGACTGAACTTATACATGATTGCAGAAACTGCAAACAATGCTTTCTTCACTGCTTCTGATTCACCAGTTATCTGTTCATAAGACAAATAACTCTTGAACCCCTCAAACATCAACCTTTACAAATTGCTAAAGAGAAGCATGGAAAAGCATTACACATTCTTAAGGAAAAGAAACAAAAAATCACATGTGAATTAATTCATAGACGGAGACAAAACCCTTAATTTTCAAGATAAAGAAGCTGCACAGTTCAAAAAACACTATGATTCTCCAGCTATGTTAATGATACATGTAACAATATGAAAAGAACTCATATATAAAAAACTCACAAGAATACACATTTTTTATGAAGTTGTCCCACAAAAAGCATCAACAGGCACTTGGCTTGCAATTTGGATCCAAAATTCAACTTAACTAAAGTAACTGCATCCTTAGCCTTAGTGACACTGACATCAGTCTCAAGCTGAAGAATCTAGGTTTGAAACCTCTATCTGCCATCTTAAGCTTTAGTGCAGCATGAACACAGCCTAGAGATCATCTACAAAAGTTGTTCAGGAGTTTGGATTCCATCATGATCAATGGCAATTCACACAAACAGAACAGAATGAGAATTTCATGATGAAAGTGAAAGAGCACCTAGATTTTTTAAGCCCTCAATGAACCTTACAGTAAACAGCCTTTTAAATAACAGTTTGCATTTTTGTTGGGCTTTTCCTCAAGGAAAAACAATTTCAACTGTTAAAAGATACACACACATTTTGAGAGAAAAAAAACAATATAGAAGACAAATTAGAACCTAATAATTAGAATTTGATTAATTTTTAACAGATAAATTCAGCACGAATAACCTCAACAATAAATCAGAAGGAAATTAAAGTCCCATGTACTAACCAGAAGAAAGTTGTCAAAGTCCATAGCACATGAGTGAGTTGGATCAGAGGCATCTTTGGCAGTGATTTTAATGTTGGCTCTGGTCTTGCTTCTCAATTTCTTTATAGTTGCCCCAGCCTTACCAATAATATTTGCAGACTGGCTAGTTGGGACAAGAATTTGGCATTCCTTCTTATCTCTGCATCTCTTGTCAGAGTCCCCAAGAGCTGCAACAGCATTTGAAATTGCAGCATGAACTTTAAGAAGAGCATCTTGTGCAGGACACAAAGGGTCAGCCTGATGGAAATCATCGTCAACATCAGCATCTCCCTTCTCCTTGACATTGCAATAAATTGTTATGACCCTATACATGGCACCTGGAAACGGGTCCACCACCTTAACTCTCGCCCTCGACTCATTCCTTATGGAATTGATGACTTTTCCACTTTTACCAATGACACTTCCAATAACCTCATCAGGGCATAGTATTCTATACACAACCAGTTCATCATTATCAGTACCTTTATTATCTTTGTGCCTCTTCTGATTATTGGTATCCCCATCATAATCTCTTTGGGGACGCGATCGTTTGCCACTCTCCACCATTTATTACTATTACTATTACTATTACTATTATTATTGAAATACCTGAAACAATTAGATAGAAGCAATTTAATAAATAGTTCATCCATCACATACAATCATGGTTTTTATATTTGATTATCACAAAAAGAAAAAAATTACTTTGAAAATACTAATCAATCCCTTCACTGTCTTACATTATCTCAGCATGCATCAAATACATCAAAAATCATAGCAAAAAAGCAAAAAGAAACTAATCTGTAACAGTTCCAGTATACAAACAAAGCAAAAAAAACAAAAATTGCTTTTGGAATGGAAAATTACGAAAAGCAGAGCAGATAAATCCAACTGAAATTTAAAGCTAAGAAAAAACTTACCTGTTATAGTGAGTTGAATGAAGGGGAGGGAAATATATTTTATTACAAATAAACCCTAATGATGAGCGCGGAGAGGGGGGGGGGGGGGGCGGGCGGCAATGAAAAAGGAAAACAATAAGGGAAAGAGACGGGCAAGAGGTTGTTTTCTTTTTATCTTTGAAAATGTGTCTGCATGGCATTTTAAAAAATGTGTTTATGTGAAGAAAAAAAACAATAAATTATGATTTTTTTTGTAGTATTTATGTCCTTATATTAAAAAAAAATTAATTTATTTTAATATATTTACAATTAAAAAATTACATTTCAAAAGTATCATATACTATAGTTTCCCACACATATTAATAGGGTGTTTAAAATTGTGGTAAATATTACTTTTTAAAATGTTTTTTACTTGAAAATATATCAAAATAATATATTTTTTTACTTTAAAATTTATTTTTAATATCAACACATTAAAATGATTTAAAAATATTAAAAAATAAATTTTAACAAAAAGCATATTCAATCTCAATTTCAAACAGATTTTAAATATATGTTTGATATTATTATAGCTTTTAAGATTTTAGCCAGAAAAAATAGATTTTTCATAAGAATATTTTAAATGAAATTTTTGGTATAATGACGCTTTCTAATTTGTGACTAAAACAAAATTAATTTCAATTATATCTCATCACACTACTAACAAATCAAGTCGAAATCTCATTCAGATTCATCTACTTACTTTACTTATTAACCCAAAAATTAGTTTGTTTATTTTTTTATCTTATTCTTTAAGGTTGTTTTTTTTTATTAATGACATAAAATAGTTTTTTAAGTAAATTATAACGTAGTTGCTATTAAATGGCATGTGCTACACTATGAATCAAACCAAAATATTTTGAATATAAAAAAAATGTTTAGTTTACATGAAACTTTTTGACAATATTATTAAACCTGATCCAATAGAATAATTTTAAAATCTCTTTATTTAACTTCTTATCTAGCTTGAAATTCATATATAGCTTGACATTCAAATCAAATCATAAAAGAGTTACTCTAACATGACCAAATCAACTTGAAAGTTTCAAAAATAACTTGAAATATCACTAAAAACATAATTTGATTTTTCAAAAAAATATTTTAATATATTTGCAACCAAAAAATTACTTTTGAAAAGCATCATATACTACGGTATCACACACATACTAATAAGGTGTTTAAAAATGTAGTAAATATTACTTTTTAAAATGTTTTTTACTTGAAAATGCATCAAAATAATAATTTTTTAAAAAAAACTTAATTTTTAATATCAACACATCAAAACAATCCAAAAATATTAAAAAAATAATTTGAAGTGAAAAAAATAAATTTTGACAAAAAACATGTTCAATCTCAATTTCAAACAGACTTTAAATATGTATTTGACATTGTTATAACTTTTAAGATTTTAACTAGAAAAAATAGATGTTTTATAAGATATTTTAAATGAAAGTTTTTAGTACAAGTCATGTAATTTTTTGGTATAATGATTAAATAAACACTTTCTAATTTATGATTAGAAAAAAGTTAATTTCAATCATATCTTATCACACTGATAAAAAAAAACCAAGCAGAAACCTCTTTCAAACGCATCTAATATTTTTTAAGTAAAGTATGACATAGTTGCTACTAGATGGTGCATGCTACACTGTTAATTGAACCAAAATATTTTGAATGTTAAAAAAAAGGTTTAGTTCACAAGAAACTTTTTGACAGTATTATTAAACTGGACCCAACGAATCAACTTTAAAATCTCTTGACTTGACTTTCCTGTCTAGCCTGGAATTCAAATCAAATCGTAAAGGAGTTACCCCAACATAACTCAATCAATTTGAAGGCTTAAAAAATAACTTGGAATACCGCTTAAAACATAATTTGACTTTTTTAAAAAAAATCAACATGACATTTAAAAAAAAAACATTAAGATGATGATATATTGGATCAACTTAGATCAACTCGTCAAACTCACAACCCGTATCATGGACTCCACTAGGTTTAATAACTTTTTTTATAAACTATTTTTTATTTAATTACTAGATAAAAAAAAATAGATCACCGAAAAATTGAACATCAATCTAATATCAAGATATTTATTTAAGATCATGACAACTTTATATAAAGCAAACTGAAATAAATTATAAAAGCTAAATTATTAATAATTTTTTTTTAACTAGGAAACAAAAGGATGGTATTTATGCTTTACAAAATAAATTAAAAAATATATGCACTGATAAATAAAAAAGAATTGTTAAAACTAAGTAAATATTAGAGCGAGAAGGCGAATGCAAATTTTTTTAACAAATAATTTTTATTTTTATAAAAACATTATACAGATGTAGTTAATTAGTAGAAAATATAAGAGGTAAGAAGTTCAAGACAAATCAAAATAGTATTTTTGAAATATCATACAACTAAAAAATATAAATATATAAATATTTTAAAAAGAAAGCTAATTCAATAGAAATAATTAATGGAAAGGGATAAAAAAAATTAAGAAATAGTGAAAAAAAATAGGTGTTGATGGTCCAAGTCCACACATTTGTCCTTAATAAAAACCTAGACATGCCTAGTTTTTTTTTTTTAATTTTCCACTCCTATTTTTTTTTTTTAAGATGGAAGGCAGATGTCTATTATTAGATATTTTTATCACCTCCGATGATCTTAAATTAGAATTCAAGTTTTTGGATAAAAAAACCGAATTTTAAGTTATTTTTACCTAAAAACAATTAAAATCATAAAACCCTTTATAAACCACTTATCAATCCTAAAATCACTTTTAAAACAAAAAATCAATAGCATAAATAAATCTAAACAAAACCTAATTTATATTTATATGAGAAATCCTTCATTATCAAACTTTTATTATCGAATGAAACTCGTTAACACTAAAAACAATGAGTTTTGTTGTTATAATCATTCGTCAACTCTCTCTCTCTCTCCCCTCTCAGCCTTAAGAATAAAAATGAATCTTTGAACCAAAACTAAAATTATAAAAATTAAAGGGATAGTAAAGTAAGAAAAAAGAAAATAGATGGACTAAACAAAACTTTTTTTCTAGTGAATTTGAGATTGACCATGAGATCTCTTCTTATTTTAAACCTTTTCCTCTTTGTTAAACTTTTCTTTCCTAAACAAGTTTTAATAGATTGGTCATTAATTTGGACATAAAAGGCTACAATTGAAAGAAAAAAAAAGTTTGAGGATAAAAATGAAAAATATTTTGAGTTACTATGAATTTTTACCGTGTTTTATCTTGACATTTTAGTATATTTTGTAATCTTTTTTTAAAAAAAATTACTTAGTTGCTTCATTTTGTTTTATAAATTATTTAGGTGGTTAAAATTTGGGCTTTCAGACGACATGTTGTCAACCTTTTTTGCTCAAAAAAATTAGGAGCAGACAACAAGTTGTTTATCTCTTTTAAAAATAATAATAATAAAAAAAAACTAATCAAGGTGTGTGGGCTTGAGCTTGAAAGTTCACCCTATGCATTTGAGCTATTCCTTACTATGGCCCAGACATGTTGGGCTATAGGCTCACATGCCTCGACTCTTTTTAGTTTTTTTTTTAACTTTTAAATTTTACACTTAGGTTAAATACAAGTTCAAGAGAGAAAAAATATTGAATCTAATTGAGTTAATGACCCAGATCACGGGTTTGACAGGTTAAACCACAACGCTCAAGTTATTATTATTTTCTTCTATTTTTGCATTTTTTAATTGATACTTTTTTAAAATATTTTTTTTTTAATTTATGTTTCAATTAACCCCCCTCTTGTATGAAGTTTTTTTGTGTGCTTATTTAATTTTTTTAATAGAGTTTTTATAATTTCTGAAGAGATTATTCTAATTCATCTATATTTTTTTTTTATTTTTTATATAGATAATTTTTTTAAGTAAAAAAATATTTATTTTTATATAATATTTATAATATGTACAACCTTGTATAATATATTTTTCCCTTTTATTTTACTCAAAAAATTTCATCTAGGTGTCTATTTCATTGAATAGAAAACTGATTTTAATAAAAAAAATAATCAGCAAACATAATCAAGTAAATATATTATGTTACGAAATTAAATATCTTGTTATGTTTCTTTCTTGATTTTTCTACTTGTATTTTTAGTTATTGTTAATGGTTTTTTTTATTGATAATTTTCAATTTATTTAATTAGATAAATGCATAAAATTTTTGATTTAAAAAATATATAAAAAAGTCTACCTATCCATTTTTTAATTGAAAAAAAATTATCCAATCCGTAAAGTGTTAATAGGTATCTACTGTAGACTAAACCAAATAAACATACATACATTCATTCTTACATTATGTATGTAGGTATAGATGACTACGACGCCGCTCCTTGTTTCTTCCTTTCTTGGTTTCTCACGACCGCTGGCTCTGCTCCTCAAGTCGCCCATTTTCATTTTGACTTTCAACGGATCGGGTCGGATCACCTCAAATCAAATCAATCGTCTTCCACGTATCATTGTCTCTATCTCTTCGTTGTAGTTTTCCTATATACAGGGAGAGAATTTTGGGTGTATTTATCATTAACAATTGCTTCTTCCCTTCTTTCTTTTTTAATTCTCATTTCATATCAATTATTAATATTAGTATTTATATCTATAATATACAGTGATTGAGTGAGTGACAGTTTGAAGTAACTAGTTAACTAGAGTAGCAGCAGTCGTAATGGGATCTTGCTATTCCATCATGGGGGAGAAGAAGAAGTCACCGTCATCAACAACAACAAGTTGGAAGAAGAAATCATTCGTGTCATCAGCTACTAATGCTAATGCCGACCCAAGTGTGCTCCTTCATATTCCTGGCAGGTTCTCCACCAATGCTGCCACCAAAATCGGCTGCGTATATACCCAGCAGGGCAAGAAAGGCACCAATCAAGACGCCATGCTCCTCTGGGAGGTACCCAATACTCGATCATATTACCTTACCACCTCCCCCTTTTCTTCCTCCTCCATCCACATTAGTTATCACTACTAATAGCCTATTTCTTTTCTTCACATTGCAATGTATAATTCTTATTCAAAGACAAATGATTAATAATAATAATAAGAAGAAGAAGATACGGCATTGTTTCATAAAAAAATTGACACGGATTTTATTTTTGATTGCTCGCCTGGCTGTAGGTTTGATATAATGTTGACTGACTCTGACTGGGTTGGAAATTGGAATGTTTCTCTCTGCTGTAGAATTTCAGCTCAACCACTTCAAGCGATGCCGTTTTTTGTGGGGTATTTGATGGCCATGGTCCTTATGGTCATTTGGTCGCCAAGAAAGTTCGGGATTCCCTTCCGCTCATAATATCTACTCACTGGAATCCTGCTCAACAATGCTGCCTTTCTGACACTACAAATGCTCCTGCACCAACTACAAATCCTGAGGACGCTTCTTCCTTAAGTATGGATGATGAATCCTTTGATTCCTTAGGCGTTGAGGAAACTGAAACACCCCCAGATATGTTTCTTCCACTCAAAAAGTCTATATTGAAGGCTTTTAAATTAATGGATAAGGAGTTGAAGTTGCATCCAACAATCGATTGTTTTTGCAGTGGGACGACTGCTGTTACTCTGATCAAGCAGGTGCTTGTTCTTCCTACATTCTCAAACTTTTTTTTTTTTTAACATTGAGACCAAATTCAGTTTGTTCCGCATCTCTGTTTATTTTGAGTAAGCGCAAGTGATTATCATTTTATGTCTGTGTGCTCAGTTCATAGCGGCATCCCTCTCTCAAGTTTTAGTAGCTTGGAGTTACTTCATGGTCTAAATTAGTATACCTATCACCTTAGCTCCTTTTTTTCTATGGCAAAGTTTGACGTCGATTTTAAGCTGTTTGTTGATCTACATTCTACGGAGGAATTAAATGTTGTAAATAATGTTTGTTATCCTTGACATGTTATCTTGATCAACTCAATACCTTTTTGGTATATTGACTTAGGCAGAGATGTGTTTGGGCATTACCGCATTAGTTTAGCCTCTGCTTCTTTCAATTGAATTTGCTTGTTCTTTGAGTAGGGATGTCAATGGACTTGGATTGTTCCAGATTTGTGCAGCCTGAGCTCGACCATTTGTCATTGACCTAGAAAATTGTCAACCTTGTATTCTTAAGCCACATCTGGAAGTTGATGAAAAGATCCAAGATTCAGTGTTCTTTCAGTTGGAATGGACTAATCTTTTAATTTGATTTATTTTTCTTGAGGATTTCATGTTCACTTCTGAGTATTTGTGTTTGATTTATCGTATAGTAAAATCATCTTATTTTAACAACGAAAATATTAATTACCATTGATGTATAGTTTCTTTGCTTACCTGCCACCTATTGAGAAACATAACTTGTCTGTGTCTTGTTTAAATTTCCCAAAATGACCCTTTTTCCACATAATAGCTTAAACCCGGATCTAATAAGTCTACCATGTGAAAATATATCTTTTCAGGGCCAAGATCTTGTTATTGGAAATGTTGGTGACTCCAGGGCAGTTCTGGCAACCAGAGACAAAGATGACTCCTTGCTTGCTGTTCAATTGACTGTTGACTTGAAGCCTGATTTACCAAGTATCTCTCTCTCTCTCTAAACAGACACTCATGCACACTTTCATGTTTTGCCTTAGGTTCAGTTGTAAGCAAATAGAAAATAGAAATTAAGTCTTTCTGCAATATCATATATTAGAAAACTGCTTCGAAATTGATAGAACTGAGCAATCTTGTCTATTCTGCTTAGGGGAAGCTGCCAGGATCCAGCAATGTAAAGGAAGGGTCTTTGCATTGCAGGACGAGCCAGAGGTTTCACGTGTATGGTTGCCTAATAATAACTCACCTGGTCTGGCAATGGCTAGAGCTTTTGGGGACTTCTGCTTAAAAGATTTCGGTTTAATTTCTGTTCCGGATGTTTATTATCGCTGCCTTAACGATAGAGATGAATTCATTATTCTTGCCACAGATGGGGTATTATTCCTTTCCTTCATTTTAATCTATTTGAGAGAATCTTTTTCTTATTCTAGGACATTTGGCAAGTTAATGTCTGAGAAGCCTGCTATGTTTCCATGTTTTTGCCATGATCTTGATAGTTTTTGCTTTACCACTTTGCTGAGCTTTATTGTTATCGGATAATTAGAAAGCGGATGGATCTGCACTCTTGTTAAGTGCAATAGACAGAAACTGACCACCCACCATCATATGGATGAACTCCATCCCTACTTTTCTAATACTGATATCAGTATTGATATCCTATTAACACAGGTTTGGGATGTCCTCTCAAATAAGGAAGCTGTTGATATCGTGGCTTCAGCCCCTGGCCGTGCAACAGCAGCCAGGGCTCTTGTAGACTGTGCTGTCCGAGCATGGAGACTTAAATATCCAACATCCAAGACTGATGATTGTGCAGTTGTATGCCTCTTTCTTGAGCATCCATGTGCAGTAAATGGGGAGGTGGAAGAGCAGGATTTGAGAAAGATTCCTATGGAGCCAGGGGAGCATTTTGCGACTGATGAGAACACTGGTCAATTAGAAACAAAAGAGGATTCTCGTGATCCTATTTTTATGCATTCGGGCACCACACGGAACTCTGACGAGATTGTACCTGTCCCTGAGTTGACAGTGGAAAATCCTTCAGTAATGTGCCAGGGCCAGTCCAAGAGGAGCCTGGCAGAGTGCATTTCAACTTCAGAGGATGAAGAGTGGTCAGCCCTAGAAGGTATTGCAAGGGTTAATAGTTTGCTAAGCCTTCCTAGGCTCTTGTCTGGTGACAAAAGAGCAGCCAGTAGGCGAAAATGGGTTTGAGAAATCTGAAGCTTCTACACCCATACATATACTAGCAAATGCGGTTTCAATAACTTCTTTGCAATCAAACGTCAGTCTCGAAGAATCAATAGGGCATACGTATTAAGTATATAACTCTCAACTGTTCATCATTTCACATATTATTATGGATAACAATAGTGACTTTTTTTTTAATCTCACTTTGGTCCTTGAATTTTTTTATACACAATTGAGCCCCTTTAAACTCAAATTAGAGCCCAATTGCATGTTTCTTGGAGATGAGGGTTGAATTGAAAGATAGAGGACTGGAGTGAAAAAGTCAGGTAAAATAAGTGGCAGGTCTGCAATTGGTTTAAAAAGTTCATTTGAGTCCCTCATCTTCTTAAGCTATTTGTTAATTAGTCCTTATAATTTTAAAAAAAACACATCTTGGTATCAAAATTCATTTTTCTCTCTTTTTTTTTAGTTTTTTTTTTTAGGAGAGAGGGTGTTGTTGGATTCCGACTTAGAAAGTTGGCATGGAGGAAGATTTAGGCCACCAAAACGGTCGATTTTTATGTCAAATGGTTCCATATGATAAAGGGGGTTACGATTAGATATTCTTTTACTTTGAAAACACTTAAAAAATAGATCTAAACTCGGGAAGATTTTTGGTTTTGGGTTTTGAACTTTTTTTTTTTTGGAAGTTATGAATTAGTTTAACAAGGTTTTTAGGGTGTTTTCTAGGTGTTTCAGGTAAAACAATGGGTTAAAATGAGTATTTTTGGTCAGAAAACAAATTACCTTGTTTTTCTAGTTACACTAGTGGTCGGATTCTAGAATTTTCAGATAACACGTAATCTATCTTTTTCAAAGAAATTGGGGTGGACGATGCGTCATCTGTCCCATTAAACAAAAAAACAATTAAAGGCCCGCACGCGAGCCTTTTCTTGATTGGGTCAGGCACTAGGCCAAACCTCTTTCCTTTTTTTCTAATTTTTTTTTATAATAATAGCTTTTTTATGTGTTTTTTCAAATAACTTTAAAATTTTTTAAATTTTAATTAATATCCCATTTTTTAGACTGACTTTCTTGAATATCGATTATTTTTTAATTATGTTGTGCATGTAGTTTTTTCAAAGATTAGTATGATTCATCTATAATTTTATATATATATTTTATATAGATTAAATATTTTTTTTATAATATTTTTAATATTTGCAACCTTGCATAGTAATTTTTTTTTTTACTTTTATTTTGTTCAATAAATTTTATGTGTGTATCAATCTCTATTACAAATTGATTTTCATAAACAAATTCATTAGAAACAACTAGATAAATGACTCGTGTTGTGATATTAAATATTTTTATCTATATTAGTATCTTAATTTTTTCAATTATGTTTTTATTTATTATTGATCACTTTTTTTTTATTTACACAATAGTTAGTGGTTTATTTAATTGGATGCATGCATAAATTTTTCGATTTACATTTATGATTTGTTTTATGTAATAAACTGCGTTGAAAAATTCAACATGTTCAAGTTTATTTGATCATGTATTAATGTTTTCAATTTGATTCTTATTCTTTTGATTTTTTCCCTTGATTTTTTTTTTTATAAAAGTTTTATTCTTTTTAATTTTACCCTTCAATCCAAATTGATAATTATATCCTCACTTATTAGTCTTTTTTATATCTATGATTTTCTATTTTCTATCGATGCTTTTTTTTTTTTTTCTAATATGATTCAAACAAAATTAACTTATTTAATTGGTCAGAACTAAAACATATTTACGACACTGAAATATTTTATATGAAAAATAATATAAATTCACGGCATAACACGGCACCAATAACTAGTATTAAATTACAACTAAAACAATGTAAAATACTTACTTATTGAAAGTCTTAAACTATAAATTCTTATCAATGATCAATTCCTCCACACTTAATATATACGATCAATCACGTAGAATTCCAACAATATTTCCTTATCTAGATGAACTTCCATAGACTCAAGAAAATTATATTCCAATATCTTTAAACAAGGACTAAAGTTAAACTCTAGAATACGAGGAAAAAATAAAGAGAGAAGTCAAAATTCTGCAAATTTCTGTCCAGAAACAATCCTCTTTCAGGCCCCGATTCAGACGTCAACTCCTCCTCTGCTGACCTCCGCTTTTCCTACTTCTATCGATCGCTGATTACTTGTTTTTCATTTGATAAATAGAAGACTACTGATGCTATCTAACCCAGCCCACATGCAATTATTACAATTATGGATGTATCATCTGCGGCCACCAATAATTCCTTCTGCTCCCTTGCATAGTCATGGTTCAATTCAATAATCAGAGAGTTAAAATGATTCTCCGTTGGCAGACCAAGCAGTTAAAGAGGTATTATTATTACTTCTTGTGTTCAATTGCCATGGTTAGCCTAGCTATCTATCTGCTAGATTTTGTTGATTGATGATCTTGGTTGGGACTGGGATTTCTTGACAAATGGCTCGGCTGCTCATTGCTACAAGTTCATGTTCTTCTCTGTTGGCCCGATTCCACACCAAACTGGCTAAAAAACAATTTTGTAGAGATTATTCTTTGCTTTGCCTGTACTTTTCGTTTTCGATTTTGTACACGATGAGCGAGCAACTTAATCCAGCTTTTATGTTATGTTATGCCATGCTTTACATTAACTGTTGTTATTATAGGAATTATGTAACAAAGGTAGACGATTGGAATTCACTATTTGTTTTCTGCAGAATGTAAACTGATACATTTGAAGATCAAAACCAGTATTCAATACAAAAATGTCAGTCTGAAAAAAATCATTCTGATTATACTTGATCTTGTTGTTTGCTTAAAGTTGAGGCATATAGCACTAAATATATCTTCCCACCAGTCCTGCCATTCGTCAACCCCTGGCCTATTGCATGGTTAGCTTTAGTTGAACTGAGCTCCAAGCCTCAACAGTCAACATGGTAATTACGAGCATCGATCCCTTCCTAGCAGTGATCACACCATGGAAGACTTAATTAGCAACAGAATGGGAGTTAATTAGCAGAGCTTTCAAAACACTCTTTCTAGTCATTTTCTTGGTTTGTTCGATCAATCTCTTCTATCCTTCTCAATACTTCACTCATCTTAGGTCGTTTTTCTGGTTCCATATCTGTACACTGCAGAGCTATCTCTGTCAGCTTCAACATCTCATTATGCCCTGCACTTGAAGCCAATATCTCTACATCTAATATGTCTGTTGACCAATCATTATTCACTACCATTCTAACCCATTCAGAAAGATCATCCACTTTTTCTTCGTTTCCTTCTGGAGAAGTCTCTTCTGGAATCTTCCCAGTTATGACCTCTAAAAGGATGATTCCAAAGCAGTATACATCAGCTTTGTGTGTTAGCTTCTTCCCTTGACAGAATTCTGGTGACCTGCCAATAGCTAGTCTTTCAGATGATTTCCGAGAAGGCAGCAGAGGCAAGAAGCTATAGTTTGTGAGCTTAGAATGGTAACTTTGGCGATCTCTGTGGATTAACACATTAGATGATTTGAGGTTGGCATGAGGGACCTTGTGCGAAGGTAATGACTGGTGAAGGAAAGCCATACCCTTCGCTATGTCTTTGATTATTGACAGTCTTGCAGCCCAATTCAAAGGGACTCTACCAGCTTCTCTATTCTCTAGCACCCACAGGTATATATAACATGTCAGAAAACAAATTAGTTATGACAATGCACGTAGTTCTTTGCAATTTTGTCATATGTTAATTTGGAGGACCAGAAATTGACACAAATAATCACTAAGATGATGGAAAGCGAGAGAAGTTGAACTAACCATGCAACAGCTCAAATAAACTTCCATCTGGTACAAACTCATAGACAATCAGCTTTTCCTGCTTGGAATAGTAAAAGGAGATGATATGCACAAGGTTTTCGTGCCTCATCCTTCCCAGCAGCAGCATCTGCTGAATAAATTCCTTCTTGCTCAAGCTGTTCATGTACTTTACTCTCTTAACAGCAACAACAGCACCTGATTCCAGGTTCGCACTGTACGTAGTCCCAAGTTTCCCCTTTCCTAACACTTCCGCAGATGCTCTTAGTAAATCATCCAAGTCAAAAACAGGTATATTCTTGTCGAAAAATTGTAACTCTATTCTTCTTTCAGGATCCTCAGTGCTTTGAGAATGCGGCATTTTCTTGTCTGTCCACTCTGGTGAACTATCATCCCCTATTGGAAAATGGAAATTGAAACACAAAAAACAAAAATAAATAAATTAAAAGCCTATGATGTAAAAGAATTGAAACATGTAGCCAATCACGTGGCAAATTCAAGATAATCATTGTGTTATACCTGCCTGCCGTTCTTTTGGTGTTTCCACTTCTTGTGCCTTCTTATAACAACACAAGAAAACAAACATGACCATCAACGGAACAAGAGCTACTACAACCACAATCAACGCAATGATCCAAATTGGAAGCTTCCTTTTCTTGTTCTGTGGAGGACTTACAGGAGGAGATGGAGGCGGCACAAGTGGAGCAGGAGGCAGAACTGGGCATGGTTCCAATGGAATCCCGCAGAGATTTGAGTTATGATCATAGGAGCTCTCTGAGAACCTCCGAAGGACATTAGTGTCAGGAATGGAGCCTTGAAGATGATTGTAGGACACATTAAAAAGGGTCAGTGTTGGTTGGTTAAAAGGCGGTATCTCCCCATCTAAATAATTCTGTTGCAACTCCAATTGTTTCAAGTTTGGCAGTTCAATGTATTCAGATGGAATTGAACCAGTCAAACGATTGTATGAAAAGAAGACAGATTCCAAATGCACAAGATTGCTGAGATTAGGAAGCGGTCCATATATTGAATTGTTTCTGAAACTAAGATTAGCCAAGAAAGTAATGTTTTGTAAAAAGGCAGGTGGGAGAGAACCTGTGAGCTGGACTCCTTCAAGCACAAGACCAACCACATGCCAATTAGAACAAGTAATGCCTGACCATTGACTGGAATTTTTGTGACAAGGGGGTCCAGTCCAATTTCCATGCAAATCTAAAGTAGAACTGACCGAATCTCTTAACTGCATCAACGCTTCTCTTTCTTCAGGAAAGAACTCCTTGATTTGATATAATGAATGAACAGACATAGGAGTAATGTATAGGGCAAACAAAACAACATATGTTGTAACAGCAGCCAAATTCATGATCATGTCTTATGAAATTGAAGAAAGGAGAAAGACATGGGCTTAACTGCTGATTGAAAGTGGAATGATTGATGGTGATCAGAAGAATTAAAACTTGGGTTGCAAACATTAATTGATTGCATAAATAAAGTCATTGCTTTTCTTTACTTTTAGGACTAGCACTAGAGTTTGACGATGTGCACTAGGCAAGGTCGCAGCGATTCCAGAGTTTTTCCTTGCACAAATTAAGCGGAAACAACAAAGAAAATTATAAAATGTAGGATATAATAACAATGTGACAGCAGATGCTTCCTTAATTGGTATATAAATTGATTAGGGTTCTTTTTTCTCCATCATTGTTCTTAAGACTGGTGAGCTGTTCCTTGGTTAATGAATGAAAATGGATTTGAATATTATACATGTAATTAGAAAATATTGCTCTTGTTTTTATACGTGGAGGGAGGAATAAGGCAAAAGGAAAGTCAAAGGAGACAAAGTATGCATGGCAGGCAGGTTCACCACCTGGAAATTGTCCTATATAATGCGATACCACTCATTGTCAATCACAGCTCATCTTAGAATTATACTTTAATATATTAATGACGACGAAGGTATCTGGACCATACTATATATCTTGCATTAATCAATAAAGCATGGTTTTATGAGAACTTAGATTATTCCAATTTACGGGGAAAAGGACAATTATATATAATTCGCCAATATTCAAATTGAACTGTAGAATAAAGTTATAACAAAAGAAGCATTGTAATTATTCTATATATTATCCAAAAACAGATGTTACTGTTATATAAACATGGAGAATGTTTGAGTTGGAGCACTTTGTAACACGAGTAGAAGGAAGAAAGTTTATCCTGCAGTGAGTGAAAAGAACCACTCCTCCAAAATGTTTGTAATGATTGGATTTTTGATGATGTAATAAATGAGCGACTACATTGATGGATGGATCTTCTCTTGTAAACTATTTGATGGATCTTTATATATATGAATATTTATTATAATATTAAAAGATAGGCACTCTGAAACTAAAATTATAGTGAGATTAATTTTCCTAATTAATTTATTGATAAATGTGACTATTGAAATTAAACCAGCTGTGTAGTTTCATTGTGTTGTTAGAAGATAATTCCTTTTCTTTTATTCTTTCTAAAGAGAGAAATCAATCAAGAATTACCTGAAACGAAGGAAGAACAGTGGGAGGAGGAAACAAGACTTGCAACAATTTTGTGCCATTCAGTGAATCAGATACTCCAAATCGAAAACTGAAGGCATAATAGTCTGTTCGACAACAGAAACGGGCCCATTTTCTCCAGCAAATATGGCCTGTCGTAAGACCTCATCATTCAAAGGGGGTAGATAGAAACGTCTAGATAAGTTCAATGTTTTCCAGGAATCTCTATTCTTATCACGCAAACTTTGACACACGTTGATAGCTGGATTTTCTGGACAGAACGTTCCCTCTAGGGGAAGTTCATCCACAGCACTTGTATTCATGTGCTCTTGTACCAGATCAGAAGAATCAATCCCAAAATTGTGTGCACGTTTTAAATCGATCACCTTTCTCTGTAATATTGTATTAATCAAGAACTTGTGCAAGGATTCACCATCCTCGCTCCTTCCTTACTGATTATGGAAGACACCAAAGGAGTGACGCTCTTTGATTTGCTTTGCTCATCTTGTCAAAAGTATCTAGAAATGCGACCACGAAACACAAAATCTCCGGCAAGGTTAACCCTGCAAAGGTCTGTCAGCAAATGCTTAAACCCCTTATCAGTAGAGCCTCCAGGAACATTAATATCTGGATGTCTCCTTATTTCAGACATCATTGAGAATAACACAGGAACATGACGGACCAGCTGCCATGATTTTCCAGCAGAGACAATTGACTTAAGAAATTTCCTTGATAAACAGAGGACATGCTAGAAGTTCCTTTTGTTGAGTTGGAAAAAAGATTCGAATCTTTTTCACTCATTCCTGACTTGTTATTCGATAAAGGTAGAGAAGAATGTAGAGCACGATGCTCAACATCTAACTTCCTGCACAGTAATTGTCTTAACTCATAGCTCTTCTCACAGAACTCGGGCTTAATCAATTGGGATTGCTCTGTTTGCATAAAAGAACATCTGCTGAGAGAACTAGTTGCTTTTATAGGCTAAATTGAGAGAGGTATAATTATTCATTACAAGTAAATAACATTGATCCCAACAATTATTTTCCAAAAAAAAAAAAAAGATGATCAGCAAAGAGTTAAGGAGGCAAGCTTTCTTAGGATCTCCAGTAAAGAAATTTACATTTAAAAAAGCTCTTGCTCCATGGATTGCAAATAAAATGAGTATGATTTTTTCGCACAAGAAACTAATTCGATAAAACCATTATAGAATATAGAGTTTCGTGTATGACAAAAAGTTTGAACCTAAATCACCTCTTCATAAGGATCATCAAGAGTTCCTTCAAAATGTCAAGAATCAAGACATTGAATATACGGTAGCATACTCCCCAGACATATTGAGTAGCATGAGAACTCTTCTACCTGGAATTAACAGAAATTGTGCATTTGAAATGATAAGGTGTAAAGCAGAACCCTTGAGAAACGAAAAAAAATAAGATTGATAGAAAATAGTCCCAACCTCACCACCTTGCACAAGACACTTGATCCAGTTTCGTGTAAAGATAGTCCAGGACAAGAACAGTGATTTCAGCAGGTGGCACAGATGAATTAGGATCAAAACACAACTGGGGAAGGGCTCCATGAACAATTTGAAATAAATATTCGGCAGCTGAGCAGAGACTAATATCAACAAAATTCATCAGTGAATGAAAGAAGTTCATAGTGGCAAACAGCAATCATGGAAAAAATCATATGATTGGAATCACATAACAAATCCATATCCAATCACCAACCAGTCAGAAGAAAAAAGAAGGCAGCAATGCAGGACAGGAGAGGATAAGAACCTTGACAAAGAACTTGACAATCCCAATGAAGGAGTAAATCCATTTGCAAACTCTTCTTGTTCTTCTTTTCTTCCTTCGAAGCAACATCTCTCAAACTTCCCACTCGTATTAACATTACCATAGTGTAGTGTCTATAATTTAATGTTCAAATCAGCTGCAAAAATCAGAAGTTCACATTAGAATACTTATGTTTATAGGAAGTAGAACTTCTGTAACATTCAGTGTGCAGCACTATTGTGTAATCCATACCTTCTCTTTCCAATAATAAAAAACCACCTGGAAATTGCACATCCCGCATTCTCAGCTTGACCTTGCAGGGTCTACTATATAGAAAGGGACTAAATAAGCAAATGTCACAAGCCTAATGATATGCATCCATATCAATTATTAGACACCTAAAAGCATCAAGATGCAGAAACAACATGCATAAAAAATCAGGAACATGACTATTTCTTTGCCCTTCATATGAACTCCATAACAAGCACATCATGACATGCAAAATATACCAGAGTGGAAATCCCCTCATTTGCAAATGTCTAAAAACAAGATAATACAGACTATTTACTGCATCAGGACTATCAATCATTATGACCTCCATCTGCCCTGTCCAATAACAAATCATTCTCAAATAATTTGCTTCGGTTGTGTGCATAGATTAAGAAAATACTCTTTTTTTTTTATTAACATGCCCGTTATTTGTTGGAATAGACCTAACAAGCTCCAGCAGAGGTCAAGAAAATGCAAAAAAAGAAGGAAAAAGAAAGAAGAAAAAAACTGGAAAAAAGGGTATTGTACAAGGTGATCATCTATCCATGCAATATACATAGCAAAATTCATATGATAGCAACCATCTTCAAACAAACTCAGTTCAAAAAATAAAAATAAGAAAACAAACCAAACCTCAAAAGATTACACGATTAAAAACTCAAATAAGACCCAGGATTCACACCTCAATAGCCGTGATTTTTCAATTGATAGTCCATTAACAAGGAAAAATGTTTTTTTTCATTTCCAGAATGCTTCTATCTTAATTAGAAACCAGAAGAAAAAAGGGAAAAATGCAAAAATGCTGCCACCAGTACAGTTGAACTTCCTTGATAAGTCTGTGGGATGCAGGAGCTTAATGATTCTCACTCTTAAAATACTCATAATAAAGCACAGGTTGGATACAAAAACTAGCTTATAATGCATGAAGAAAAAAAATGAACATTTAAATCTGTTGCAGTAGAACTTCAGACATCACACAAAATATAGAATCAAAACCAATCCTATGAAATGAAGCACCATATAGAAGCAAAGTAACCAAAAAAAAAAAGAGGCAAAAAATCAATGCTTCTTATATGTAAAGTAATGCAGGGAACTAAGTATTTTTTAAACCAACTAATTTTAATTAATAAACATACTTTCAAGCAAAGTGATCTTCCTTTTCCATATGAAGTCATTGCAGATCACATCATATCTCTTTCAAAGCCATGTTCATTTCCATCCTCATTTTCAAGATCACACTTGATAAACTATCCCAGCTCAACTTAAGCTGCAATAATTGAGTACAGTGTGAAGCTTGAACAAGTTATATTCATGGAGATGTCAATTAATAATTTTGAAATTGACAGACCACTCATACCATGGAAGTAGGATCTGGGTTGAGTGAATGTTGGCTCAGTTCTGCAAACAGTAGTTGACTGTATTTCTGGCAAGGGATGTGGTCTACCTGAAAAGAGAGATTCAAAAGCACAATGATATGTTTACATTAGAGGTTGCATAGCTGGTAATGCAAACACAATTTCAAATCCGGTAAGAAAAAGGAAAAAATAATTAAGATAATGACATGCTCTACTTTTGAATAGTTTATTAGCCAGTTCAAAAATTTTAGGTTCATCCAGTTACTGGTATTCACTCATGCACTTACTTAAGAAACTGAAACTTTTCACAGTTTCATCCAGCCATTATTGAGTGTGGTCATCTGGTTACATCTCCTTGACAGATGTAAGATTAATAAGGTTCAGTTTTGTAAGTACCATATCAACATCTCCCCTGTTACGACAGCCAGACAGAAGAGCTGTGCATGTTGCTCTATCAGGTTCTACTCCTCTATACATCATTTCATCATAGAGGCCTATGGCATCCTCAAGTCTGTCTACCTTACAATGCCCATCAATCAAAGCTGTGTAACAAATAACATCTGGTCTGATTTCTGTATTCTGCATTTCTTTCCAAATATTGGAAGCAGCCAAATTTACTTCCTTTCTTTTCCTTGCAAATGCTTCAGAATGTACTCTCTTTAAATGTCCATCCAGCAGAACAGTAAAAGTAACTAGATCAGGCTTAATTCCTCTGTGCTTCATATCCTGGAAAAGATTGCGGGCTTCAGACAAGCGATTCTGTCTGCAACAAACATTTATCATTGTTGTGTAGGTAAAAATGTCAGGAGTTAATCCACTCTTACGTAAAATGTCGAAAACTGCCTCTGCATTTCTCATATCTCCAGCCCGATAACAAGCAGTAATGACTTTACCATACATGTCTTTGCTAGGTTCCATATTCAAATCCAACATTGTCTTAAGCAACCAAAGAGCTCTATCCTTTTCACCTTCCTCACAGAGTTTTTCAAGTAGCTTATAGATATAACCTCTATCCATTAGAAGACCCCGTTCTGAAAGTTCAAAGAAAAGTTCAGAGGCCTTTTCAGTATGTTTAGCCTCACAGTACCCAGTAATCATGGCACCATAATTATCTATAATCTTATCCTCCATGTTACAGAAAAAAGCTTCAGCTTCAGTCACTTTGCCTCCAATACATAAACCTTCAATCATCACATTGTGTGTAATAGCATTAGGTTTTAGATCCTGTGACTTCATATATTCATAGAGCTTAAGTGCCTCGTTTGCAAGGCCTCTCCTAGAAAAGGCAGCAAGAAGTATGTTGAAAGTGACAACATCTGGCTTCAAACCCTTTCCTTCCATTTCCTCAAATACCCTAAATGCATCAACCAGCTTTCCTACGTGACAATACCCATTTATTAGAGTTGTGTAGTGCATAATGTCCATATCCATTTGCTTACCCTTCATTTCATCCAGCAATGCTACAGCTTGATCCACTTTCTCTAGTTTGCATAAAGCATCAACCACAATGTTGTATGAAACCTCATCTAGAAAAATTCTTAAATCCTTAAATCTTTTAAATTCTTCCACCACTTGGGAATGCATTCCCTTCTCACAAAAGTATTGGAGAATTGTGCTGACAATGACACAATTTGTTTTGATACCTTTTGATTCCATGTCATTGTGGAGTGCCAAGGCTTTCGAAAGATCCCCAGCCTTGCAATATCCACGAATCAATTCACTATAGCAACGCGCATCAGAAATCAACTCTTGTTTTTCCATGTCTCCCAAGACAACCTCTGCTCGGTCCATTTTCATCTCATTACAAAATCCACGAATTACAGCCACATAAGCATACACATCAATAGGAATGTTGCCTTCTTTCCACGCTTGAAGCACCTGATATCCGAAGTCTGACCTCTGATTTGCACAGAGTCCTTCAATATAAGTTGTGTAAGCATAAGCATTAGGAATGACCCCACAAAGTTCCATCTCCTGAAAGACATTCGAGGCCTCCACTAAACTGCCCTTTCTGCAAAAGGCCTTTATGATGATGGAATAGGTGTAGTCATTGGGGTTCAAACCCAAACTCTTCAACTGCTTGTAAATGGCCAAAGCCGCATCCACTTTACCATTTGCAATCAATTTGTTCATGAGATAGTTAAAGGTGAAAATATGGGGCAGGAATCCGCGCCTTTTGATCTGAAACAAAGCATTGATAGCCTCATCAAGCATGCCTGCAGTGACATAGGACTTGACCAAGGCATCATAGACTTGGATCAAGAAAGAAGAGCAATGCTTCACAGTGTCCTCCTTTTCAAGATCAATGTCAATATGATGAGGGAGAGAGAGCGTGTCAAGCAAATGGGAAATATCAAAAGAAGTAAAGTCGTCGTTATTTTGGTGAAGATGAAGGAAAATGGAGTGGAGCATCTTGTGGAGACCCCAATGACAAAGGATTCGAATGATGGCAGCATAGGCGGGGATGTCGGGGTTTTTGAGGTGGGAAAAGATGGAGAAAGCAAGGTGAGGCTCATTCTTAAGGTTGTATAAGGTATCAACTATCTTGTGTGATTGTAATGGCTGTTGTTGGTCATCATCTTTTGCGGGGTCTGTGTGGTTATTAGCAGAGGGAGTGGTGCTAGTGCTGGTGCTGGTCAAGCCAGCAAATGATGCAGTGGAAAAGGATCTAGAATTAGAGGTGAAGTGGGTCAAGAGTTTACTACTCCTCATTACTCGTGTCCCGAAGTGTGCACACTGCCCACCCATCTCATTAAAGTTGTTATCTCTTGAAGCTCACCTATAACACATACATAAACACTTCCACCAGGTGATCCATCTCAAGCATGATACTTGAGATATTGCATTTGTGCCTAGAATTAACAAAATAGCTTGCAGAAATTTATATTTACCCTCCACCAGCAAAGTATGATGAAATAAACAATAAGACAAGCAAAAACACTAGCTCATACCTTTTCTGCTCAGCTGAGAATAGACCTGTTGTGTGCAATATGTCATAAGTTATGGGGTAAGTATTGAATCGCTAGAACCTGGGAAACAAGATTTTTAGAATCATTAGTTCACAATTACATTCAAGAGCTTGGTAAAAAGGAATCGATAACAAATAACAAATCTTCTTGCAATCAAACCATTCTAAAAGTACAATCGAGGTACGGCGACTTTGGGGTAAAGGTTGGAAGAAAAAATTTGAAGTTCTAGATGTAGAAAAGCGTATACAAACAAACTAACTACATATACAAAACACAACAGACAAAAAGAAACACGCATAAAGCAACCATGCAGACAACAAACTAACTTCAAAGGTGACGGCCAGACAAGAGGCGCCGCTAAGGAAGGATGGAGAAGAGATGCACTTTCTGTTCTTTAAAGAGAGTGAGGAAGGGAAATCACGGCTAGGAGAGGAACCCTAATTTTCTTCTTCTTCTTCTTCTTCTTCTATATATATAGCTTGGTATAAATTGTAATTTATTTCAAGGTTTAAGGTTACTAATGTATTTCGGATCAGGTTCAGGCAGGCAGTATCTATACCCGACCTTTAGCCACCAAACTTGATTGGTGAAAAAATTTCCTATCCATTCAAATTGGGTCGGTATCCATTGGGTTTGGATAAAATGGCCATCCTTGGAAGCATTTGTGATATCAAATGCTAAAAGGTTTGTGTCTGGCTTTGATATTCCTTCTCCATATGTGGTAATCAATTAATGGTTTGCATGTAATGTACCAACTTACCTTCTAATTGTTCTGTCTTTCAGATGCTATGGAGTTTGGCTGATAAAAAGGTGTGGTTCGCTCATGGAAAGTGGGTATGATCAAGGTATCGTTGTTTAATTTTCCTCGTTTAAACTGGTATAGCTAATCGTGTTGCTGCCATCTAAATTATGATTACCTTCCACAGAAAGTGAAGCCTCTCTGTACCCTTTCTTTTTGAGAAAATAGAGAGAAAAAAATCTTGCTCTCAAGGAGATAACTTTTAATCAACAAATTTTTCTAATCCTTTTTTTTATGAATTATCCTGACATCATTGTCACACAAAAAAAAAGAGCATTGCCTCATCAAACTCAGTCAGTAATCAGTAAATTCAGAGTGATGCATGTAATAATAGCAAGCAAATCGCATAAATAATCAATACATTTATGATGGGAAATGGAAAATCCCATATATATATATATATATATATATATATATATATATATATATATATATATATGAAAATCGAGTCCAACAAAACCAGGAAGGTAGCAATTAGCTATAGAAATCATAAATCCAAGAAAAATAATTAAAAGAGAAGAACACAATAAAATGCAATAATGGAGAGAATGAGGGGAGGGGAGGGACTGACCTGAGAGAGAGGTGGTTGCTGTGCTGGGCAAAAGAGAGGGAGGTGTGGTGGGCGAGAGAGAGAGAGAGGGAGGGAGGGAGGGAGGTGGTGCGTGCTGCTGTCAACTGTGCTGAGCGAGCGGGATGGAGGAGGGAGTGTTGTGGGGTGATGTTGTCAGCTCGGTAGAGAAGGGGGAGGGTAGTGGCGCGGTGAGTCGGGGAGAGAGAGGGAGAAGGAGGGAGAGAGGGAGGAGGATGGTCATGGGTGGCTGCTGCTGCTGCTGCTAGCTGTATAGTTTTATGTCAGTGTTTGAGATTTTACACTGTGGGTGAGCACGGTAGTTATTTTGTAGAGTATTTTTTTAAAAAATATATTAAAATAATAATTTTTTATTTTTTAAAAATTATTTTTTATATTAATATGTTAAAATAATCCAAAAAAATAAAAGATTAAAGTAATTTAAAATAAAAAATTAAATTTTAAAAAAATATTTTTAAAACATAAAAAAACCTAATTTTATAATAATAATATTTAGATAATCATGGTATGAAAGTTTTATTGGGTTTAAGGTTTATGTAAGGAGCCTTTCATTTAAATTTAAAGTTTAACAATCATTTTAAAAATTGATTTGTTATTGTATTTCAAAAGTATTTATTAAAAAATTAAAAAATTATATTTATTTTTTTTATTTTAAATTAATAATTTTTAGTATTTTCAGATAATTTTAATGTGCTGTTGTCAAAAATAATTTTTAAAAAATAAAAAATATTATTTAAATTTATTTCTAAATAAAAAACATTTTCAAAAATAATAGTTACCACACTTTTAAACACCTCTTGACTTATAGTTCGGCTCGTCCTTATGAAGATTTTCATGTGCTTTATTACCATTATCTTCATCTAAAAGATTTTCATACCAAATTAATGGAGTTAATATTTTGAGAAAATCTAGTTTGTTATAAAGATTATTTAAAACTATAATCATATAAGAGAATTCATAAAAAGTAAAGCATATTTGAAATATTTACAGATTAAATTATTCACTGAAAAAGTTTATTGTGCAATTTTAAATTAAGAGTAAAATAATCAATATTGCTAATTCAATTCAATTTTATTAGTATTCCATCTATATAATTGAATTTAATTATGAAATTTAGTATTTTATTTTAAATATAAAAATTATCATAATTTATCAATTAAATTAAATTATTTATAGAATTGAATTCAATTTCACTTATTATGAAACAATATTGAAAGTTTAGTTTAGGTTATTTGATATACATAAAAAAGTAAAAGGTGGTGTACTTGGATGGTGTTTATGGGTAATATATTTTTAAAATGTATTAATTTGAAAATATATTAAAATAATATTTTTTATTTTTAAAAAATTATTTTTAATATCCGTTTATTAAAACATGATTTAAAAATATAATTTAAAATAAAAAAATAATTTTTTAAAAAAGCACGGCGGAAACAAATAGGGTCTTACGAGGCAAAACATGTTTCAGCCAGGAGTGGCCATGCCGCCATTCATTCATGGATGGTGAACACAAACACCACATGGTTTCTTCTTCCCCTTGTTTCTGCAGGTTATAATTACTGTATTTTCTTCCCCAAATCAATCATCAGTGGCATCCAAGTCCTTGGCACCGGAGCCAACTAACACACAAATAGAATATGATCAGCAATGACCGTGGATCAGTTGTTGCCATCGACAAGGTTTAGTTTCAAGAGATCAATGGCCGTGGATTACAGAAATTAATAACATGCCATCCGTTGTATGATGCTAGCAATTAAGTGTAATTTGGATAGAACATCACATTTAATTAAATATAGAAAGCAAATCACTTCAATTTTTTTGCTATTTCCTTTGATCATTTATCTTGATGGATTGGACGTTAGCTTCAAGGCCATGGATGATCGACGCGTCGAGGTTCACATTGCAAACAACGAATGCTCCTCTTGCACACTGCCCTCTGAATTTTTCAGCTGTTTCCATTGCATTATCATGTAGGTTATGCATATCCTACAATTTCGGAACATTAATCTTTTTCAGGCAACCGATGTAATCATCCATGGCATGATGATTCACCACTGTTAAGGCACAGGGACCTAGCTCAGTAATGGCCATAATGGAAATGCAAGGGCAATAGGTCAGGAAGAAGGAGATGCAATCAGGCTGATCAGTGCATCATGGGCTTGGACAGACCACAACACACTCTATCCATGCCAGGATATTCTTCTTGATGCCACTCTTGGATCTACAAATGTTACTATTTCAGAGACCAGGTCAAGGTTATGCTTCTTGGGCACGATGATGAGTGTTTGATGGGCAAGAACATGAAGGCGACTCTTGCCCTCAATCATTTTGGACCTATTTGCAAGCAACGAATGCCAACGTGATTGCTAACTACATTAGCCTATGCTGAGTGAATTCCATACTGTCCAAAATGAACTGTTATAGTAAATGAATCAAATCTATAATGCAGGGTCACTTGGCAAGCAATCTCTAGGAAGGATGGGGAGAGTATGCAATTGGTGGAAGCATGCGAACCAGCATTCAGAGTGAAGGCAACAACTTCACTGAGTCAGGAAACAAAGAGGTAATATTTCTGCCATCGGCCTTCCAAGACCAGGGAGAGGTACATGGTCATGCCAAAGGATAGCCGAAGTAGAGAAAATAAACTACAGAGAAGCAGAAGAAAATCCTCCAGAATATCCTCAAACTGATGTCCTTGATTTCTCAGCAGGCAACACAGATGAATGGCTTTGATGAGAAAAGTAAGTCATGGAACTTCTATTGTGTGGAGGATTTATTTGAAATTGGAGCTTCTTTTAATCAAACAGGCAGGTAGGCAAAGCCTAACAACAGTATTCAAAAATGGCTCAAGGTTGCAAATGCCAAATATGTAAGGTCAATAACAACTTCATCGGGTGCTTTAAGGTACTCAAATTCGAGATGCTGATCCAAAACTAACAGAGAAAAAGATGAGCATTTTGCAACATGACCATGGAATAACTACATAAAACAAAAATTGTATAGTATAGCTTTGGAAAACATAGAATTCACTGCGAGATACTAGTGGTCAGATAACGAGCCTAATTTTGTACTTGTGAAAACATTACAACTATCAATAAAAGAACATTCAATGCACTGTAACAATGCATCAGCACATTATTATCGATTCTAGTCTTCTTCTTCATCAGAACTTGCATATGCTAAACCTAGCAAACTTTTAACAGGATTTTCCTCAGCCTCATTTTTAACATTTGTCTCGCCTTCTGGTTTGCTTGATGCTGGTATGTGCTCTTTCTTTTCCTGGTTAACCTTGATTTTAGTGTCTGAAGCACGATCACTTGAAATTGGGGAGGAATAGTTCCCATCAGACGAGTTTGAAACTTTAGGTCGTTTTGGTTTAACTTCAACCACCTTTTTCAGCAAGTCTTGCTGCCTATAATCAAGAAAATTTCAGAAGTCAAACCAGCACAGGAAGCTAAAAAGAATTAACCTTTTTAGCTGAAACATAAAAGATTAAGAGCATGCTGGGACAGAAATACCTAATTCCACTCTTTGGCTTGGGTTCAACACGAAATGACAAGGGAACTGATGCGGGTGAAGAATCTGCCAGACTTGCAGCTTTGTACTCATTGGTTAGGGAAGGCAAACAACAACAGAGAGAAGGGTTGCAATAAAGACAGCATTGCATTAGGATATCAGATAGACCTAGAATATAGGAATGCCAAAGTAATGATCCTTTAAAATCAACGGGGCATTCCAGATCAGCTAATGTAATGCTATGCTATTACAGTTGGATGTTCAGGTATAAGATGAGACAAAAATATTGTATGAGTTTTATTAATGGAAAAAATTAAAGAGCATTCCAGGAAAATACTGATAAGGCATGCTTACAGCATAAAAAAAAACAGTGTTCACCAATTTAACATCTGAGTATGATGTAACTCACTAAAAACCGCAATTGTACCTGATTTTTTAAGGGAAAAAAACTAGAATGGAAACATTAGTGATTAGTAGATGGATAAATTTGTGAAAAGTAAGGAGAACTATGAAATTGAAAAGGCAGAGCAGATGTAATTTCCAACAACCACAAAGACAAGAAGTTGTGAAAAACTACAAGATGAATGAGAACAGACTGACAGATGTTTTTCTCAGTTTTTTAGATTATGAGTTGTTAACCATCACAAAGTAAATAAATTTTGACCCTATAAACTACACATTAGAAGATACTTGGATCTGCGTCATGAAAGATGTGATTGGATGGATGGTAGCCATCAACCAAAGCACAAACAACCACATGCTAGGACTGGGAAAACAAGACTTCGTTTATTAGAAGACGATATGGAAACAAATTAGAAATAAAAGAGCACAAGAAGGATATTTTAAAAGCAGCAAATGCCCTTTTCTCAGTGCGGCGTAAGAGGCGTTCTGCATCCTCTTCAGCCTCCATTTGCTCTTTGAGATAAAGTAAATCATCGCTATCCAGTGCTGCATAAACAAAGCTCACGAAGGTATATGTAAAAGAAGAAGTAGGTATTCCAAAAAAAAAAACCCGGTGAAAGAATAGGTGTGTATATATATATATGGAGAAAGAGAGATGGGGAGAGGTAGATACCGCCTCGGCCATGAAGGTAGCCACCACGTTCTCCAGCAACCTCTTGCATCTGTTAGCAGCATTGAATCAAAGCCAGAATCCCTGCCAGGGCATGTTATCAGAAACTACCCTTTCCTATACTTTGCTAAATCAAGCAGCAGCAGCAGCGGTAAATAATGGGAATAGGAAAGACGAAAGAAAGGTCTAACCTTAGCAACCATGCGATGGAAAGTGATGTCTTCATCATCAATTACTTTGTCTCTCCCTCCTTTCCCCAACGATTTCTTATCTAAAATCAATTAAAATTCAGAATCAAAACATTAAATCAATCACATGCATAATCGAATTTGAATGAAAGAAGAAAGAAGAAGAAATTTGGGTACCTTTAGGGTCAGTGAGATTAGTGTATTCCCTTACTTCTCTTCCTGCCATTCTTATTATTACTATAATAATAATCAAACCCAACCCTCCACCACCACTCTCTTCCTTCCTTCCTTTTTGGCTGCTGCTGCTCCAAAATTTCTAATTTCTTCCACGATTCAAATTTCCTAAATAGCAACAAAACCCATTATTTGTTTATTTTTAATAAATCGAAAGAGTTTCTCAGTTTTTTTTTTAAATGAATGAATTTTTAGGTTTAGGGATCTGGGATGAGATTCACAGTTCACACTACATACAAAAAAGGTGGAAAATATTGTTCGTCACCGCCATGCCAAGATATTCTCCACTTCCCTCAGAGGCCCAGCCCAAACCAGCCTAGCCCACTCCTAAATATTCATAAGCCCAATATAACCCCACCTGCACCCTCTCTCTTCTGTTGTAAACTACGGAGTTCTGACACTGTTATGTACTGTATCAGTGATCATCTCCTCTCCTCTTCTTTTTGTTCTTTATTTATATACATATTTTCTTTTCCCCAACTAACTAACTAATTAATTATTTTTAAAAAAATAAGGATAATCTTATAAATATTTAAACATCTTGTTGACTTTTTTTTTAGAGAATGTAAAATGTTATTTAGATATAAATTATAGGATGTAAAGCAGAATTTTTCAAATTGTAAAAGCAAAATATTATTTAAATATTAAATTACAGGATGTAAAATATAGTTTTTAAAATTATATAGACAAAATCACAGAATGTTAAACATAATTTACCTTCTTTTTTTTTTCTCATTCAAAACAGAAGAAAATGAATGGCATGGAAAAATGATACTTCAGATTAATAGTGTGTACGACTTGTCTCCTTTTTGAACGAGTAATTTGGTGAATTCATAAATATAGCATGGTCATGAGTTATTAATTTTATAAAATCAATCAATTTTTTTTTTTGAGAGAAGATAAAATAAATTAAACAAAAAAAAAAGAAAATGGAATTAGATATGATTCAAACACCTTAGCGGATCCAAAAACAACTCGTATAATAGGTAAAAAAATATATTTTGACTCAAAATAAATATTACATTGAGATTTTTTTTCATAAACATTACTACGGCAATATATTAGATTAATTTGAGTCAACCCGGGTTAACTTGTCAATTTGAGATTATGATAACCCCATAAAAAGTTAATTAAAACAAATTATGAAACAAAATTTTTAATAAACTCAGTGTTGAAGGATGAAACTGAAAAAAACAAAAAAAACAAAAAAGTGGTCTGAATTAACCTGGGTTCTCCTATCAAACCCACGATCCAGGTCATAAGATCGAGATAATCCAATAAAAGATAAATTAAAGCAAATTATAAAACTCAATTCTCAATCAATCCAGTATTGAAAGATGAAATTGAAATAAAAAAATATCAATTAAAAAAAGAACATAAAAAAACTCGAGTCAAAGAGGGTTAACCTGTCAAACTCGTGACCTAACTCATGAGATGAGAATATCCTCATAAAAAGCAAACCAAAATAAATTATGAAGTCTAATTCTTAATCAACTCAATGTTGAATGATGAAATTAAGAAAAAAAAAATTATTTAGAAAAAGAGGAAAAAAAACTCGAGTAAGTCAAATTAATCTGTTAAACCTGGAGTATGGGTCATAAGTCTGAGATAATCTGATAAAAAATTAATTGAAAAATAAAATCATGAAACTCGATCCTCAATAAATCTATTGTTGAAAGATATAGTTAAAAAATAATAATAAGAAGAAGCATAAATTAGAAAGGGAAAAAAAAGGAAGGAAGGAAAGAAAACATTATTCTAGTGAATATTGTTATGTGAGGAGGGATACAACAAAAAAAATTATTATAGTGAATAGTGTTATATGAGAAGGGTACGATAAAAAATAGAAAAAAATATTATTCAGTAAATAATATTAAGTGAGATGAGGTACAATAAAACCCACCCTTTGTTAATTAAACCATGATCATTAAATTTTTAATTCAACTTTATTAAATCAACTTCTTAGAATACAAAATATTTACATATTATGAAGAATTTGAGAGAGGAAAGGAAAATGGGATATTACATGAAAACTATAAGTTGTTAGTGTTGACACTATAAACCATGAAGTAAATAATTGTGGATTACAATAGTGAAGTAATGATTTTGCCCTTCGCTATAAAACCATTAAGCCTTGTATGGGATATGATTGTCTTTCTAAATGGTCAAAAAGTCATTTAGGATTTGGATAGAGTTAAGAAGGTCTTTACACTTATCTTCAGTATAGTAAAATCATTTAATCAACCTTAAAAGCAAAGATTTTGAAGCTTGGCTCTAAGAGCTTTGTCATCCTTTTCTTTCTCTTTTTTAAATAAATAAATAACGCATTTCCCTTTAAACTAAAAAAATTTATAACTTAGATCTAAGGACCTTTGTTTCTTTTAATATTGTGTTTTTATGTGTGTAATAATCAGGTTCTTAGAGGGGCTCTTGGGTAATAAATTTAATATAGATGTTATTAAAAAAAACAATTGGTTGGCACATTCAGTAGACATGACAAAGTGTGAATTGTCTTTGCACTCTTTAGGTGGTGCGTGAGATGTCGTGTGGTGGACATACAGTGGCTTCCAAAGTAGTATTCGATATGTCTTAGCTTCCTCTTCATCCAGGGGTGTGTGTGTGTGTGTGTGTGTGTAGTAAGCTACTAACTTTGTATATATAAAAAAAATAATTATAAATTAACCAAAACATATATCATCTATGTTAAAGAAATGATAAATACATTGACAAACCGTAGCTTTAAACTGTGTAATAATCATCAACAAACCGTGTGAAGTCCAAGTGATTCTCGGCACAACATGTAAGAGCATGTGAATGATGGAATGTCTGTCATTTACCACATATATATGTTCTATCATTCAATTTGATTTCTCGCCTGACTTCTTTCACAACATCTGGTTTAATAGGAGTGTTGACCTGAAAAATTATTTCTCGAAGTCAAACAACATTACAGTATGATCTCTTAATCTATTCATGTTCATTATCAATTCAATTTGAATTGCTGGAAGCAATATTACTCCACTTTGAATGACATCACTAGCTTCACGTCTTTGTTTGACCTAATAACCATTACATCTGTAAAATGTTAATTGCACTAGAGTATAAATAAGCATTGCACGAGCATTTTTCAGAATATGATTAAATGACTTTGAAATATTAATTGTCATATTACCATACCGATGACCACCATCATAACATAAAACCTATTTTTCTTTTGGCTCTTTTTCAAGACATTATTTAAATGCTAGGTTCAGGTTACACATTCTTTTGATACCACAAATCAATTTTGCCCCTAAAAGGTTTATAACACATCCTCATTAAATCTTTTTTGATAGCCGGGTCTTATCCTGTATACTTGAAACCATCATTAAAAGATTATTAATTACAATGGTTGATATAGCATTAAAAATAAAATTTGGATTAAATTGATGGTGATCTTCTTGGACAAAGATCGAAACACATGTGTGTGGCTTTTTTAACTTTGTTATCTCAAATGAATATGTTACAAATATGTTATTAGATATTCTGTAAAAAAGAAATGAATTCTATTCAATTTAACATAATTTTAACTAAATTGCATTAACTTAACTTTAATTAACAAAATTCAAAGTAAATTCAATCAAATCCCAAAAGTTAAAGTTAAAGCAAACAATATTGTACAAGATGTAAATCATCTGTTGATAATAAATATCCTATTAGCATACAAAAATATCATTTAACAAATACTCTTGTAATTGGAGTCAATTGATAAATCTTCTATCTTTTTGGAAGCAAATTGAATATTACAAAAAAAAAAAAAACTAAAAAAGCTTAGTCATGTGCTGTAGATTGTGAGTGTTTTCATTGTGGATTGGAGCAATGTTTATCGGGGAGAAATTAGTTGGTTCTCGCGATAAGTTGTGAGTGGTTTGCTTTTTGCCATTTTTTTAATGGTGTGCGTAACGTGTTGTGGGTTACTGAGTTGTTTGTTGTCAGTGGGTGTTTGATGGGTTGTTATTTTCCTGATTTGTTCAGTGTGGAGGGGCTAGTAGTTAGATATAGGCCTTACTTGCGATGTATCGAATTGTGTGATTTTTATTGGGAGAGTGTTGGTCTGGTGTAATTGGATGAGATTTTAGTTGATTTTGCACGGGATGACAATAGTTTCTTTATTGTTTCTCTTTGTTCTATGCAGGTATAAGTACTATGTCACTGCGCTGGGTTGGTATAAGTACTTTGTGATTGCGCTGAGTTGTTTACTTTGATTATTTCTTTTGGAGTTTGTTGGATTCAAGAAACTACAAATGAATTTTGCATCTGAGATTGATTGGGGCAATCAATGCCCTTTTTTTATTATTTTAAACACGTTAATCTTAAAACACGCTAGGTTGCCAAACCTAAGTAATGTGGGTCTGACATATTTGATAGACTCAACCAACGTGGATTTGACAAGTTTGTCAGGCTCAAGAAACTTAAGCATGCACCCACGAGCCTTGGGTGTGGCAAGATTAACAGACCCACCTTGGTAAGGTCTGATAAGCATGCCAGACCCACTATGGTTAGACGTGGGTTTGACATGTTTGCTAGACCAAAAAAAACTTAGGTTTGCACCCACGGGGCTTGGCCCTTAGGTCTGGCATGCGAGACCCAACCAAGATGGGTCCGCCAACCTTGTCAGACCCAAGTTTGCTTGGGTCTGACATGTTGCCAAACCCAAGTAAACGTGAGCCAAACATGGTTACCAGATCGACGTAAACTTGGGTTAGACATATTTAATATTATTATCAATATTAATATTAATATTATTTTTATAATTATTAATAAATTTGGAAAAATATTATTACTATAAAAAAATCATAAATTTGATTTAAAGGTGAAATTAAAAATTATTATTATTATTATTATTGCTGTTGTTGTTATTATTATTTTCATTATTGTTAATATTATTTATAAATTTGAAAAAAAATATTATTATTATTGAAAAAGAATAGTAATAAGGCTTGACAACCATGCCAGATCCAAAGGTGTTTGGGTCTGGCATGATTGCCAAACTCAAGACGCTTGAGTCTGGTATGTTACTGGACCCAAAAAGCCTAGACTTGACGGATTGTCAAGTCGAAATTAACATGGGTCTGACATGTTTGCCAAACCTAAATTAAAATGAGTCAGACATGTTTGCCACACCCAAGTTCCTAGCTTACTAGGCTCGCAAGTGCCTGACATGATTATTATTTTTATGTTTTCTGTTTAATTTTTTTTAGTTTTTTAAAAAATAATACATTATTTGTATATATTTTTTCAAATAAATTTTTAGTTTATATTTTAATTAAATTGTGCTTATTTTTAAATAATATTGGGTGTGTTTAGTTTTTAGAAAGAAATATATGATTCATATATAGTTTTTTCTTAATTTTATATAGAAATCAATAGGATTTTTAAAAAGTATAGCTTTGCATTGTTTTTTTAATTATTGTTTAATAAATTTTATGTGAAACCATGTATATATATTTTATATATATAATTATTATTCTATAACTCTTATATAAATCTCGTATAATTGTCAGACCTAAATCATTTATGTCTAAATGATGTTTACAAATCTACCTTTCAACTACCATAACTATAACAATTTATATTATAGATGAATCAATCCACGGCAACACGCGGTCCATTTATCTAGTTACATAACAAAAGCAAAATATTCTCGGTTAATTTCGTCAAGGAAGAAGGCAGTGAGAAGGGCACGATTGATAACCGAATGAATTTTAAGGGGGTCGATTAGTAAACAAAAAAGTTTTGTGAAGAAATTACTGGACAAAGGGGGGAGAAAAATGAAAATGAAATCTTGGAATTAAGACATTGACTGACAACTCAATTATCAACAAGACAAGACAGAAACTAAGAAGAAGAAACTCTCGATTCCTCCAAAAAAATCATGGCACTCTCTGTTGTCTCTGGTTCTATTAACACTACATCCCCATGCGCCTTGGTAAGAACTTTTGCTCTCAACTGCTGCTACTTCTTTTTCTTTCAACTCTAATTGATTGTTTTGACTGGAATATTGAATGGAAACATCCGTATACTGTAGAAATCGCAGAAGTTAAGAAGAGAAACCCAGTTACCCTCATGGCTGAATCGAAGCACCAGCAGCAAACATAATAAGCAAGTTCTTAATGTTACTAGGGTGGTTAAAGCTTCTTGTCTATTCAACCCCACCAATGAACCCATCCTCAAAGATGCTCTCAAGGTACCTTGCTACTTTCTCTTCTAATTCATTTCCTCCGGCTTTCAATTGGCTGCTATCGCTTCTCTACTTATGTAGTTTTTTTTGTGGGATTGATATCTTGAGGTCTGCTTGAAGGGTTCTTGAATTTGGTCCCATCAGAAAATCCTTGAAGCATGAAAATGTTTAATAAGTTGCTGACATCTTGCGCTGAAGATGTTGAAGAAGCAATTAATCTTTTTGTTAAATAAAAAATAGAAGAAAAGGAGCCTACTTTTTGTCTGCAGATACGTTTTCTTTGATAGTGAATGCCCAGTAAGACATTTACAATCCTTTCATTGGTTTTAGAGTGTAATAATAGATAAGTAGGCACACAAAGGAGATAACAGAGTGATATTTGCTTCAGATCGTACGAGATGGGGTTATTGATGGTCAGCCTGTAGTGCATCCCCCAATTGGTTGGAAATCCTGAATGACTTCTTTGATTTGTTGTATACATAATTATGTAAATGGAAACTAGTTACAAGCTTGACTTCAGGACATGATCAAGCTTTTGCAGATTTTAATCATATCGGTGTTGCTCATTGGGAGGGGAATAACAAGGCCACTATAGAATGAGTACTAATATATGCCTGTTTTCAGCAACATTTTAAATTCCTTCTTGTATTTAGTAAGCATGCTTCTTCTGAAGCTTGACAACAAAGAGCACCTCTAGTTGCTGAATGCTACAATAGAGTGTACGGGCATCTTCTACAGTAGAGCATACACATTGCACTTTTTTGTACAATTAATTACTTGAAAAGCATGGTCTAATAAGTCTGATATCATTGTGACACTCTCTTGGCACTTCCTTTGATGTAGTCCATACGATATGAGGTTTAAGGAACAAAAAATAGATCTCCTTGCTGGTTTTGAGCAGAATAATAGCAGAAGAAGATATATAGTAGAACAAAACAAAGTCTTTTTTTTTTCTCTTCTCTCCTTCAAGTTTAATTTTCTTAAGGTTCTTCTCCTCTTTTTACTCAACCAAACCTAAACCTTGACAAGCTTACTATAGCCTTACGCCCGTACCCCTTTGATTGAGGCTATTGAAGTGCTGTAGAACACTTGACCAGGATTTGATCAACTACATTGGTCCATGGAGATTGGTTTTACAATTTTTGGGGGGAATGAGTGGGAGTGATTCTGTAGGAGATAAAGGATCACCCACAGGATCAAGTTGGATTTTTATGACATAACTTAGCTAATTGTTTCCCACCCTTTCAGCAATTACAGTACTTTTCTGTGGATCTTCGAGTTAGATACTGTGGTTTTTTTTACTTGAATATTTTCCTTAGAGCCCCAGGGATTGTTATAACCTGTATTTGTATTCAGTTGTTTAAATCATGTGAAATGGAGACCTGTCAATTCATTTTCTTTGCCTACTGTTTAGTAGGATTGAAGGAGTAATGCATGGTGTGTTTGCCATAGTGATATTAGTTCTTTGTCAAAAGCAAATCTACTTGAATCATTTCCCTGAGCAGTGAATGTATGATGTGTTTCAGAAACCTACATTCTACTTGATGTGGATTTGTCTTCGGTTATTTTACACTTTTCTTGTTTTTATTTTTGCTATCGTATACAGAACCTGATAAAAAGGTATTACTACTTTAATGTTATTGCTTCCTTTATAGGAACCAGTTGCATTCATGGGTGGGATGTTTGCGGGGCTCTTAAGGCTTGATTTAAACGAAGATCCACTCAAGGAATGGGTCACAAGGACTGTAGAAGCCTCTGGTATTACTGAAGAAGATATTGACGCTGAAGGTTCGCAACCAGAGGAACGAGTGCCGCTAGAGATAGAAATTGAATGAACTCATAGTTATCTATGTAAATGATACAAGGGTATCGCATATAATTGACAAACATTGAAAGACATGTGATCAAAAGAGCATATGGTTCTTTGACCTGAGGTCCTGAAGGTACATCGACCAGTACGAATATAAATCGTATGCCATATTTTAAATTCAACTGCCAGGATTCCGTGCATGTTCAAAACAATCTTCAGTATTCATACTTGAATTGAACATGGTGTAGTTAATTTATGACAAGAAAAGAAACGGTCACTTGTGGTTCTGTAGCATTTCAACATTACTAATTACTGTATCCCATGGGTAGCAGTGACTTCAGGTATTATTGGCTTTTAAAATTATGGTAACTCAATTGCATAGTATTAGTACAACAATCCCAAATTGAATTTATCTTTGGAATTGAAGTTTCAATTTTCGGTACTAAACCACAGGCTTGAGTTGAGGATCATTTAAGGGGAACCATTAGACATCCAAAAATTGGTTAATGTACATTAAATTTGGTATATGTCCATTGATGAATCTAATAAGGAAAAAGGAACACAGTAATGATGAAAAATGACAGCTAAAAGATGGAGGTGGTCGGTTTCTGGGAGTGAATGAATTGTGACTAAGAAGCAAGAGGTAAGAAATCTGGAACTCTTTAAGTATTTCTATCATCATCTTAAGATGAACATGAAGTGAATCTTCATTCATGTTCGATTATCTCATGGTTCTGTTCGTAAGATTATTACACAAAATAAATGATAACATATTGGTACAGGCGACAACTAGTTTAATTGATAAGTTTCTGGGAGTAAATAGAACTTCTAAGAGACTAAGGATTGGGCCTTTCACGCGAGAGTGTGCTTGCTCTGTTTCAATAGTACTGGAAAAGCACATTAACACAAAATCCTCATTGACTGCAAAACCTTTCACTGCTATCTGTTTCTACAGTTCATCCAGAGTAAATCTAAGCTGCTTATGAATATGAATACTGAGTTGCAAATTGCGATCATTTTGTAGTTGATTTTGGTCTCTTTGCTAGCAACATGTCATAAGGATTTTCTTTGTGGACTTCATTATGTATTTATTGAGGAATAGAAAACATTTTAGTAAACTTCTCCAGCATTCTTTTCTAGAATTGTCAAATCTTGCACTTGGATTAGTTGATAGTTGCAGCACACTGCTCATTTTCCTCACTTTCTTCCTATTTATTTGCAAATCTTCTAAAATATTGGAAAATCATGATTGAGTGGTTCTTGAAAATTCAGCATTTTAACTTCATTTATGTGCTCTGCTCTATAGTGAAGGTGCTGCGGTATATTTGTTGGACACATCAGTGCAACTCTGTGGATCCCAAACAACAATATTCTTGGCTGGAGAACTTCGGAAGGGTGAGGTATCAGTCTCCTGATGAGGACCAAGGTAGGCTGCTAAAAAATGCATACAATAGAGCTAGGGGGTTGTGGAATAAGCAAGGAAACAGCAGCAAAGTCACGGCAGAAATTCCAGCAGCAAGGTTGGTGGAAGAAGTTCTTACGGGAGGAGGATTTTCAGCAGCAGTAAGTCGGCAACCAGAGGCAGATTCGTTGCAGCAACAGGAGAGGGAGAAAGAGGAAGTATCCTAAAAGAAAAAAGGAGAAGGAAAATCCAGAATTAAGAGGACTTGTATGCGGCAGAGACAGCCTTGAAGGCAGCAACTCTACCCGGGCATAACTTAGTTTCTGACTTGAGTTCTGATTTCTGATTTATTACAACTATCTTAGATTAGGTGAGGATAATGCTTATTAGTTATTGTTCAGAAACTAGAATTCTTGTTAAGCTCCGTGAGGCCATAAATAGTCAAGATGTATTGAAGTTTCAACAAGCAATAGCCATAAGAAAAATATCAAATACCTTCATAAACTTTCTCTTGAGTTTTCATCATCTCCCTTGCGCATGCGTGCTTGCACACACAGCCACATGCTAGCGAAGAGGGAACACAACTGCTTTTAACTTCAAAGAAATTTAGATATGTATAGTTTGTAAAGGAAAATGCTTGATGGCTCCTTTGGCTTTGGCCTTTATGATTTTTCGAATTTTCAATATCGTTGGAAAAAGTTGTGGTTTGGAACTTATTGATTAGGGTATCACAGGCTAGCGTTCATTTTTCATTCTAATTAAGGAATTACTTATTTTCTTTAACCAAGTCTTGTATAGGCAATCCATGTTAGAACTAGTATATTAAATCCCAAGAAATTTTTTATTTTATTTTGAATAAAAATGATTATATTATATGGAAATAAGCAGCAAAAGTCATTTTTGGAGTCCACCATAGAATGGTTTTTGGTTGGAGCTTAAATCATTCACAATATCTCCTGGATCGGCACGCAGCTAGCTAGCTAGCTTCTGGTGTGCTTATGCATGGATGTGCTGATCTTGATATCTTGTAGAGCAGCATCATCAGCAGCAGCTTCAGCACTCAAAGGGGTGCTTGCCACAGCTAAAAAGTTGCACTTCAGGAAACAAAAAATGAGCCTCCATTTTTTACAAATCTCAACCTTTCTTTGTAAACTTTCGATCAATGTTGTTTTGTGTGAGCATAATCACTCCATTAACAAGGTCACCACATTATCGTACGCAGAATTAACCAGAATAATTCTTCATAAAACCAACAAAGATTGGTTGTAGTAATCTTGAAAAACTAATTTCACCATCATTTATAAAATGTGTCAAGTAATAACTCAAGCTTAGAACAATGGACATTTTCAAGAAACTAATGAAGCTCTGCAGGACCAATCAACACCATTCTGTCATTTTTTTTTAATTATTATCACAGGTAATTTTTGAATATATATATATATATATATATATATATATATATATATATATATATATATATATATTCACCAACTACCAAACTTGAAAAAAGAGTCCCCACTTCCCAGTACCTACCGACCTACCTACCCATCTTTGTTTCCTGCCATTTACTAAACACAGAGAAACGCAAACTCTCATTGACTCTACCATCTCGTTTGCGAAACCTTCAAGATTCTCTTCTCTGCCACCACATCCCTTTGAAAAAGCAATCAAAATGTCATCTTCGATCAAGCAACCCAATGTCATCACTTGCAAAGGTAACTTTCTTGTTTTCTTTTTTCTGACATGATGATGATGATGATGATGATGATTTGTTTATCTAAGTTTATAACATTGCATTGTTGTTTGTTTAATGATTTTGATAAAAAGCTGCGGTGGCATGGGGAGCTGGGGAGGCATTGGTGATGCAGGAAGTCGAAGTGAGTCCTCCACACCCTCAAGAGATCAGAATCAAAGTGGTCACTACCTCTCTCTGCCGCAGTGACCTCTCTGCTTTGGATTCTCATGTAATTTAACCCTACTTTCTACTTATTTTTACTTACTGTTTCATAATTTTTCGTCAATCCAAGCCAACCAATTCCAGTCTACTTTCTTATCGAACGGAGCTTAAACATTAAATAATGGCAACTTCTCAAACTCAATTGCTATATATATTGAACTGGATTCTAAGCTAATGCAATTGAAATTCGTGTATCTTGAAATTATTCTGGAAGAAAAAGTTTTCATTTAAGTTTTTGGGAGGTGGGTTATCTGGTTATCTTGAAATTAGTATGTCAGTCCACCCTTCCTCGTCCATCGAAACTAAGAAATATATGCTCATGTTTATGTTATAGTTAGAATTTTTTGTTTTAGTTGAGAGTTGTAAATCAATCAAGTCAACAGGCTGAATGTCTAATAGAACATGCTTGTTTGTTGCAGGCAATATTTCCTCGGATATTTGGCCATGAAGCATCAGGGTCTTTTCCGCACCTTTTACTTGTAATCTAATTATATAATGCTCTGCATGCCTGTGCATAATTATGAAATGATTTATTCAAAATTGAGGTTCCTATGATTACTGGATTTGTTTAATTGGTCTAGATCAAAGTTCAAACAAATGTGTATGTGCATGTGTTGGTCAGTTTAATATGAGAATCTAGACCATCTGTTGGCAGCTAAAATTTGTTTTAGATTTCCTACAAAAATGTTCTGTGATAGAGAATTTGCAAGATAATCGCATTTTATATCACTATGTTTTGCATGAGAAGCACTAATGCAAATTGTACATCTTACTACTACCGAATTGTAGTTCTTGAGATTTAAAGAATAAAGATTGTCTACTGTGCAGCGAGGTTGGCAATTTATGTTAAATTTCTAATAATAAATCTGCAGGGTTGTTGAGAGTATTGGGGAGGGAGTGACTGAATTTCAAGAGGGCGACCATGTGCTCACAGTGTTCACTGGAGAATGCAAGACATGTAGACAGTGCATGTCTGGAAAAAGCAACATGTGCCAAGTATTGGGGTTGGAAAGGCGAGGTGTAATGCATAGTGACCAAGGAACACGCTTCTCAATCAATGGGAAACCAGTTTATCATTATTGTGCAGTTTCAAGTTTCAGTGAATATACAGTGGTGCACACTGGATGTGCTGTTAAAGTTAGCTCCGCTGCACCTCTGGAGAAAATATGCCTTCTTAGTTGTGGTCTGGCTGCCGGTATGGTATTTAGAGTCGCGATATTATTATCAAGTTAATGTTAGGGTCTTCTGTCTATATCTTCTTATCACATTCAATCCCACAACCATCCTCAATTGTTTTGGTATACACCTGCAACCAACATGGTACAAGAAGAAACGGGGGTGTCTTTTAATTGAATAGGTGAGAGGTCCATGGAACATGGCTAAAAAACCAGGGATAGTCCCTCACCATGGGCTCCAGCCAATGGTGTTCGGGAATTTTTTGGTTGTCTGTGTTGTTCGAGAGGGAGGGCCAGAGGTGACAAATATAGATTCTCCATCCACCTTTCGGTATAAGATTGATAAGCAAGAAAGTAGATGATAACATGGCAATCACTCCAATAGCACGTGAGTGTCAATGTATTCATTGGTAGGATTGAGCATGATAACTATTGTTCAATTTCAGGTTTGGGAGCAGCTTGGAATGTTGCTGATATATCTAAAGGATCAACTGTAGTGATTTTTGGTCTTGGGACTGTAGGCCTTTCTGTAAGTATGCTTGTTAGTAACATCTATAGCATCAATATTTTCCAAATACCAGTAGAATGTACTTTCATGAGCATGATGTTGACAATTTTTTTTTCATTTTATGATTAGGTCGCGCAAGGTGCTAGAATTAGAGGGGCATCTCAAATAATTGGTGTTGACACTAACCCTGAAAAATGTGACAAGGGTATGATTAAGCATTGCACTTTAAAATTCTTGGTTGTGTTTATAAGCAATCCAATATCTCTGGATCTTAATGGAGATTCTCTTTCGGGGGTGCAGCAAAGGATTTTGGAATAACTGAGTTTATCAACCCAAATGACTGCAACGAACCTATTCAACAGGTATCATTCACCTAAACTGCAGGAATGAGGAATTTCTTTAATCTTTAACATAAAAAATGTATGTTAATTTTAAATTTTGATAAAAGGGACATTCACAAGGCAGATAGATGATTAGGCAGGGACGGAAAAAGGAGAGCAAAGATTTACAGATAGAGGGTTGGCTGCTTCTTGTACTTTTAAGAAATGGGAAAATGGAAATATCAGAAGCCACCTTGATTTTGTATTAGTTTTACCTTGTCTTTGTGATGTTTAATTTTTCAGGTTATCAAACGTATTACTGATGGAGGGGCAGATTACTCATTTGAATGCATCGGTGACACTGGAATGATTACAACTGCATTACAATCTTGCTGTGATGTACCTTTCTTTCCAATACTCCGTCTTCTTTATTTACTTGAATCTTTATTGATTTTTGAACTTTTTGTTTCTTATTGTGCACACCATAGGGATGGGGATTGACAGTTACTCTCGGTGTGCCAAAAGTTAAGCCTGAAGTATCTGCTCATTATGGCCTATTTCTTTCTGGAAGAACATTGAAGGGCTCTTTATTTGGAGGTTGGAAACCAAAATCAGATCTTCCTTCATTAGTTGACATGTATATGAATAAGGTAAGTAAAGCATTATAAATTCATGGAAGATCCTTCTTGATAATCACTACAATAACTTTCTGGAGTGCATTATTAGCAACTGAAGGTTGTTTTGACGAAAATGTTACCCCATCCCCTTCAAGTTTGATCGAAACACCTGCCTCTTTGTACCTTGTCCACTAGCTTGACAATTCTTACATGTCCTGATATGCCATTATCGAGTTTATACAAGAGCACATCCTGTGTTGTGAAATAACTGGCCAGTTTACTGGTTGGTTGATCTAGTCGGTGTCCATTCCTGTCACCAAACAAGCCCTCGATGTCAAATTCTACAGTCACCGGGATCGATTGTCTCCAAGTCCATAAACACTCGGTCATCTATAAACAAAAGTATCTTTCAAATATAATGTGCCAGATGTTTGTACTAACTTCACAGTTTTAATACAGGAAATCCAGATAGATGAGTTCATAACGCATAATCTGCCATTTGAGGAAATCAACCAAGCTTTCGAACTCATGAGAGAAGGGAAGTGTCTACGCTGTGTCATCCACATGCCAAAATAACTCGGCTTCTGGCTGAAAAAGTTTGTTAGAGGGGGTAAGTGGAGCAAAGATGAGTGTTTATTCAAGGTTATGCCTAGTTGCTGGTCAATGTGATCATATACATTGGGATGATTGTACCTGCGAAGATTTGTTTGAACTTGATGAAATGGTTCATGCGTTACAGAACGAGGCTGTGTTATTAGTGTACTTCTCATCTCCTTTCTTGTTCTTTGTTTCTGTTAGTTTTTGTGTAAGCTCATACAATTTCTCATTAATCCTTTGGGTTATTATTGGTCTGAAAACAAAGGTTATGCGAAAGTGGATGATGAGAAATCACATTATTTGGTTAGCATCAAATTTCCCTCAAACAAGTTTTCGAATCAATTTTGCCCCAAAACAATTTTTATTTTTCAATTGAGGCCTTCTATTAGGATTTCTCAACAAAAAAAAAAAATTAGCTCCTTACATCACGACGTTGTTTTTCTTTTCTTCTAGATGAATCTACTTGCAGCAGATTTTAATATTTAGGTCCGAGAGGAGGTACCTTGCCCTTTTTTTTTTAATTAATTTCTTGGGAGACATGCTGCATATAAAGATTCCTGGAATGTTGAAATTCCAAATTTCCAATAAATGCATCTTACTTAGCTGAACTACCTTGTATCAAGAGTCCCATGTGCTATTATTAGGTGCGGAAGGTAAGACCTTCCCTGTCAAAAAGTGCCTCGTTTCAAGCACAAAATCAGAGGTCATACATTACAAGGAACCTCCTCTAGTCAGCTAGCTCCCTCTACTATAATATAATTATGAAAGGGTTTTATATATTTTCAATGCTTTTGAGGTACAACTACTGGTTTAAGTAAAGAAGTGAGCAACGATGAAAACAAACTCCCAAGTCTGCAAATAAGTTCTGATATAGAAGGAAAAAAAAGGAGGAGAAGAAGAAAGAATTCAGGTGATGGGAGATAACCAGAGAATTCATCCAGCAGTAGATGTGGAAGCGCCACCACTAACAGCACCATTGGTGTTGCGAGGTTTGGTAGCATCTGGAAAGGGCAGTTCGAGTCTGAGTCAGCAGCAACCTCCACCGTCATTACCACCAGTTATGCAGGTGAGTAAGTTATCACAAACTACAAGCTGTTGCTGTTGCAAGTGCATATGTTGGACAGTAGGTCTCCTTGTCCTTCTACTAGGGATTGTCGGAGCCACCGCGGGCATTCTTTACCTTGTCTTCAAACCAAAAATCCCCAACTACTCCGTAGATAGCTTGAGAATAAGTGACCTGAGGCTCAACTTTGAAATGACCTTATATGCTAAATTCGATGTGAAGATCACAGCAAATAACCCCAACAAGAAGATTGGAATTTACTACGAGAAAGGTGGGCTGCTGAGTGTATGGTACACAGACACTAAGCTTTGTCAAGGTTCAATACCAAAATTCTACCAAGGTCACCAGAACATAACAAAATTGGATGTGAGCTTAACAGGGCAAACACAGTATGGAAGCACTTTAATGAGGACATTGCAAGAGCAACAACAAACAGGACGTATTCCATTGGATCTTAAGATTGATGCACCAGTTTCTATCAAATTTGGGAGGTTGAAGCTGAGGAAGGTGAGGATCTTAGGGAATTGCTTGTTGGTGGTGAATAGCTTATCTACCAACAATATGATTAGCATCAAGGCTAGTAATTGCAAGTTTAGATTAAAGCTTTGAATTTCAATGCATGTAGTGCATTAGAATTCTTTTTTCTTTCTATTTTTTTTCCCATTCGGGCTTTCGGTACTCATTTCTCAGTTGTGATGATGATTTTTTCTATATGTACTCTTTTTTTTTTTGTAATATCAGTGACCAAGGATATAATTATTTTAGGAAAGTAGAAAATTGTTAAATGGAATGCATGCCACCTGCATGCTTGCTGGCTGACATCAAACAACCATGCTAAAAACAACTTTTCTGACTAAGAAAGTGAGCTAAAACTTTACTTCTTACAGTGGTAAGCAGCGTGTTCTTGGAGGACTCAGACACAGATACAGAACTAGCATGAGTAAAAGAACCATGACTAGGTCACAAAATCCCTGCAGTCTAAGCAAAAAGCACGACCAGGATCCAACCCAATCTTCAAAAATGACACGCTCTAGACGGTAAGACTTGTTCAGAAAAGCACATTCCGGAGGAGACTAGACACACAGAATTACAATATTAGTGAAAGAACCATGATTCGGTCACAAAAATCCAGCAAGTCTTGAGAAAAGACCCCAATCGAAACCTACTGTTCTTCAGAATGTCACACCTCAAACTATAAGATATGTTGAGAATGGCGGAGGAGAGAAAAAAATCAGCTGTAATTAACCATATCAACAAATTTGGAACTTCCCAGAAGATGGTCAATATTATTTTCTTGTTTGCACCGGCTAAGACAGCGTTTAATTAAAAATTATATGCTGAGATTTTTCCAGTTAAATTCTTTCTCCAAATGGGCAGAGAGGTTTTCTAAGATTATTATTGGAGAGATTTCCACATTTAGGCAGTGAGATCCTGCTTATTCTGATGTAATCTTAACAGTGTTGAATTTAATGAACATTACAGTACTTTAATGACAGACTTCTTATTGTTGTTAGTTACATTTTAAGATTAGTGATTTCCAATCAATTCCTTTTTTTCTTTCTGCATCAATTTCATAGTAAGCCAATTTTTTTTTTCTGATGTACTACAGATGTACAGCTAGTAACTAATGAATAGCTAGATAAAGTTTTGATACCTGTGATTGCTAACCACAAATATTTTAATTGCTAATCAGTCACACATATGCATACAACTAATCACCAGTTAAGGCCCTTGGTCTATGCTCGATGGTGAACAGAGGCATCCCAGTCTGTGAAACCGCTCGCACAAATGCCATATTTGCTGTTAAAGTCGGAGCACGCCAATGGTCACCAGTCCCAAAAACGACCTTGTTCTTCAATGCCAACTTTCTTGTTGTTGGGACGCCCATCATGCGTTCTGAAGGACTATCTGGCACAACCCTATTCCAATTTCTTAGCATCAGTACAGCAAATCACACATAATATCCATATTCCATACATCAAAAAAGAAAAAACAAAACAAAACAAAAAAATAAGGAAAGAAAGACATGAAATCTGGAATTGAGCAAAATATTTGTGGAAATGTGATTCAGTTGGTTTCATGTGATTTATCCTAGGCCCAGAACTACACCAACAGAGTTTACTCAAATTCTGTTTTAGGGAGGGAAAAAAGGGAGCACATTTAGCACTGGAATCCTGGAACCAAACCAGGACACTCTCAACTAAGTTGCGGGATGAGAATCATTTATTATTTATAGTTGATTAAAACGGCTTTAGTGAAACAGAGTTTCATGGATACATATGTATGATTGGTTGCTATAAGGTTAAAATTGAAGCACAAAAATAGAGTTCAATGGCTGGTTTCAGATCTTGTTCATATTAAAGGCTACATATTATATGGACAGCTAAGAAAGAAAGAAGAAGCACGATAAGAAGAGTAATTAATAAGATGGAGGATAGACTGATTAGAAGAAGAAAACCTGAGAGAGAGAAAAAAATAAAAAAATAAAGCTCCAACAACACCAACAGTTGCATGATTATCAAAATCAATTCTCTTGAACCGTTTTAAACTAGATTCAATGGCTTAAGAAAAGAATAATCTGCCAAATAACTTACATAAGGCATTTCAGTATTTTATCAGCTCTAAGCTTCTCATTAGGCCCTCCACACATTGATACCAACTGTTTAAACTCTGAAAGAACACTTTCACATATTATGCCTCTCTTTCCTTGTATAACACCAGCCATCTCTGCAAGTATTGGATTCTGAATTTCAGATTTGACCTGGCGAGAGGTTGAGAAAGATTTAGACATTGACATTGGAGGACAACATGCACTACAGTCCATAATGGTCATAGGAGAAAATTTATAAATTAAAATAGCAACACTCTTAAAGAGAATTAATAACGTATCAAACCGTTTTAGCACACATCTTACTGCATGCCACTCAATACAAGGACATCTGAACAGCTATGATGTATGCTAACTTAACTGTCCATTTTCAGCTTTGCAATCCATGCAATATATAACAACAGCTACTTGAACTTCCAGTTGAAATACAAGCACGGAGATTACACCCTATGTGATATAGATGCTAAAGATTGTGCGGCAATGAAGCAGCCAAAAACAAAAAATCAAATCAAATCTTACCTGTACAATCACAAACTCATAATTTCCTTTAAATCGCTTCCTTAATTCATCCTCTGGTGTAGCCAAAAGTTTCTCAGTACAACCATTGCTAATTCCTGATACAATTGCAATTAAGGCTGTTGTATCAAGATTTATAAAATCATCACCATCATCATCTCCAATGAAATCCCCCGGCCCAACAACATCCACACTTTTAACTTTCATCAATGACAACTTCATCTCCGAAATAAGAGAATCAAAACCATCATCCAAGTTTTCTTTTGTAACCTCTTCCATCATCTCCAGCCCAGTAGGATTAAGACTCAATGACCTCTCAACCCCATATTTAGAACCCAAAACTGTATTTTCCTTTGTACCACCAACCTTGATTTCAAAAACACATGCCTCTTGAAATGACCTTGCATTTGCAACCACATTAATCAATTCACCACCTTCTAATTCCTCACATAAATCAAAATCAAACAAAGCAAACTCCAATCCAAGCTGACATGCCCCAAATTCTTCTCTAAGCTTCTCGTTAACAAAATCACTAATCCCGTGTGAGAAAAACAGAACAATAGAGCAAGGTTTCATTATCTGAGTAGATTGAGCAGCACCCAAAACTTGTTCAAGTCTAAATTTTAAGCCTTTACTACTTTTACCATCTCTAAACCAAGAAACATATCTTGGGTTCCTATCAGAAACAATAATCCAAACTGGGTTTTTATTAAGAGTACAGACAATATCAACATGAACCGCATTCTTTGTAGGAGATTCAATCTTTTTCCTATTTGGAAGTGACGAAGGAATTGGCTTGCAAACCCGTGAAACTCCAGTTATACAGGGTTGTTGTAGAATGTGAATCACAGCCTCTAAGTGCCCAATATTAACACTGCAAAACAAAAACACGAAACTTTAGAATAGATTGTAATATTGGATTTGTTTCAGTGATGAAAAAGTGGTGGTCTTTTTTTGTTGAAGAGAAAACCTGAGGGGCGTGTGGTAGGGGGTAGATGTGGAGCGAGAGGAGAGGAAATGGAGCTCAGATTGGGCTAATTTGAGGAGAGTGCGTTTGCATGATTCAGTGATGTTGGTTTGAGAAGGTAATTTGTGTATGGTGTCAATGACTCTTGAGCATCTCTTTCTTGCTGCTTCTACTTGCTCCATCACCAATCATCAAATACAGACAACAGCTAATCATCAATTATAAGTTAGCTCATCATATCACTCTCAAATCAAACTGGTTTCTTTGAAGAAGAAGAAGGAGGAAAAATGGGATGGGAGTAGTGTTTAACCTTTGCAACATGGCAGTATTTGTCTGTCTCTGTGTTAGGAAAGGCCCATTTACCATCGCGAGCTTTAAAACCCATTTTTAGAATCCTGTGGCCCAGTTAAATGAAAAAGGGTCGGTTGGATTAGACCCATATATTTATTTTTCGAAGCATCCTTTTAGAGCTTAGAGAGGAGGCATAGGAGAGAAAGAAAAGGGAAAGACAGGGATTACATCACTGGCTCAAGGTTAATTTGAAGCATCAATCGTGGAAGGAAGACTGTAAGTAGTAATGGGTTTAGAGGAAGAAGAGTCAATTGAACAAGCAGCAGCAGCCCGTCGTGAGAGGCTTAAGGCTCTCAAAGCTGCTCAAGAATTGCTAAATACTCCTGATGCTGATTCTGCCAAGACCGCCGACGATGATGACGATGAAGCGGCCGAAGAATCGTGAGTATAGCTTAATATATCACCCTCTTCCCCTTTTTTAACTTTGCTCATTAACCTAACCCCACAGGCCACAAGTTAGTTGATATGTTTTTGTTTGCATAAATAAAGATTTAGAAAATCGTTTGCTTTTTGTAGTTAGGTTAATGGTTACTGGTTGGCTAGTTACTTTGTTTATTGTTTATCACTGGATGGGTTGAAGACAACTGCTTAGATTGAAGTTATTGTTTCTTTGTCTTAGCTATTGGGATAATTGAGGGGGAAAATTGTACATGTTAGGGAAAAAAGAACAGCTAGGATCTATAATGGTTATTTCTATCCCAATATGTAGCTATTTAGGAAAATGCTCTGTTAATGCTTCCCAAAGATGAAATTATAGTCAGTCACCATCTAGGAATAGGATCCATCTAGTCCAGAAGATATTTGATTGGATATATGTTTTTTTGTTTCCAAGGAAACTTTCCAATGACTTGAAAAAAAGAAGAAGCAAGTAATTGTAATGCCATGGAACTTATCTAATATTAAGGCAAAGGGTTTTTTGAATCAAAGATCGTCAAGGATAAATGTTTCATTGTGTGAATTAGTTAGTGGTTTGCTTCCCCCTGCCCCCTTTCGTTGTGCAAAGATACAATGAAGATTGTCAATGAGATCTTAGAGATTATCAGACTTTCTACCTGACACCCCCTTGCTCAGAACAAAACAATGTTCAAATAGAAATCATTAGCATATAGTTAGCTGGTTTCATGAAAATGTGCTACAAATTTGATATGTTTATGGGTGTTTATGTCCAGTGTGCGTGTGTTAATAATATCATAGAGTATGTTTTAACGTGCACAACTGCCTTTTCTTCTTTTCAGTAATCCCAGCATGAAGTTCCGAAATTATGTTCCTCAAGACAAGGAGCTTCAGGAGGGTAAGCTTGCTCCACCAGTTCTACCAAAGTTTGAAGATCCTGTTGCAGCTGCACCTCCACCATCAGATAAGGAAGAGGTAGTTGTTACTTCAAATATCAAGTTTCCTTAGTAGTGGTCTATGTCTTTGTTCTTTCTCTCTTTTTTCTGCTTATATTTTTGTATTTTTAGGATCCGTTTCTCAACATTGCTCCAAAGAAGCCAAACTGGGACCTGCGAAGAGATGTGCAGAATAAGCTTGATAAGCTTGAAAGACGCACGCAAAAGGCAATATATAAACTAATGGGTAAGTGATTGTGCAGTTTGATTTTGCATGTGTGATGAAATGTGATTTCAATTGGTCCCCTCCATGATTGCATTTGACCATTTTAAATTATCAAAGAAATTGTCATTTTATTTGCCATTTGCGGTGATGTAACATCCATAACATTTGTCTAATCACTGTCATTTTTGCAGAGGAACAGGAAAAAGAAAAGCAATTGTCTGAGAATGGTGGCAATGGTGTTGTCGAAGATTAGCAGGGGAGTTTTACCAAGAACAGAGTTGTAGTTCATTTGGCCAGCCAAAGCTGCAGCTTCGTGAGAGAACTTTTTTACTTTTTCAGTAACGAATCAAACATTACAAAATTGGGAATATTAGTAACACAGGAACCGATATCCTTCATGTAATGTGCAATATGGCAACCTAGTTGTATGTTTCTAATGTCCGAGTAAACTTCCCATGCCACAGGCTGTCTGTGGATTAGTTTCTGCTAATTTTAGATTTTTCTACTGTCATTCTCTACCTCTATGTTTTTACAAGTGAAGTGATGATCTTTTTAGGATAAACTTGAAAAACGCCACTCAACTATACAGGCAGTTTTAATGTTACTACCCAACAATTTTTTTGTATCATTTTAACCATCACTTTCAGCCATTTCTACATTCAAATTGTATTGTTTTCCTTCTAAAGAGCAATGTCTTTTGGTAGCAAATATTTATTTTAAGTGATTTTATATATAAAAAAAGTTATTAATTGAGATATTAAAATAATTTAGTGGTAAAATTAGTATTAAAATAATTTTGGTACAAAGTTGTTACTACTGGTATTTTTTATTATTATTGCAAGCCAATTTATAAGAACTAAAATTATATTTGGTATTGCAGTTTAAATTATTATTTTTGATATTATTGAATTATTATTTTCAAGCAAAAAAAAATACTTCAGAACCAGGTTATTGTTACTTCACTGCTGTTCAGATGCCGAATGAACAATCAGCACTACGTGCAGGCAACAGGAGCTTGGGTTGGAAAGTGTTTTTTCAAGATGGCAATTTTATGGGGGCACCTGAAGCTGCTCTTTTGCTGTCAATCATTCATTTGATCTTAACGATGACATTCTACTGCTGAGATTTGAGAAATTGAAGAGAGCAACATCAATGCTAGTGTTGCTGGAAGAAGTAAAAGCAATGAGGCTACCAATAGAAAATAGCAGAAAAATGCTTGCGAAAAAATGCTTGTCCTTATTTCTTTCCCACGCCATTCATTCTGTGCACACAGATACACCAGCTGTAATCAATTTTACACGCCAGCTTTCTATCAAACTAGACAAATTTTGCTAGCTTCAAGTTCAATGAGGAGAATGGCATTCGGTTATTCTGGTGTTGGAAAAGAAAATCAATTTCAGGCAGTATCCAATTTACACACAACGGGAACTTGTACAGAGCTCTACTGCATGATAACTTACAGATCTTTGACAATGAGAGAAGATAAAGAAGGGGGGGAATAAAGAAGGCGGAAAGCAGGGTGTGCCGAAAGTATATTTGGCACCCAATGGACGAATGGTTCACTTGTTGACTCGCCCTTGTCTCTAACAATTTTTAGGCCACATGTGCCTTATCTTCTCTGGAAATGTAGCATGACTTATCTTCACTCGCTCCTCAGATGGTTGGAACTGGCTTGTCCAGCAACTACATTCTCCTCGTTCCAGGAAGAGTCAGCTGGAGGGAGCTGAAAGTCATCAGGTTTCAGCGCCAAAGCAAAATCAGGCAACGTTGGTGCTGTCTCCATGATTCTGCAGTCAAAATCACCAGAACCCCAAGTTACAGGATCATGTAATTTCACTTATTAACCAAGCAATTTGGAAATAACTTCAACCCAAAATTCACCTAATAAAAGCATCACTTACTTTTCATAGGAGTATAGATCACGGTTTATCCGCACTTTGCTAGAAGTATCTTTTGGAATTTTGTCAGAGAGGTACTTCATGGTTCCCCAAAGCGGCGGTTTTCTGCATCGAAATGAATTGAAACTTGAGAAGGAGATGCAAAAATTTCAATTAAGTGAAGGCCTATATTACTACAGAACATCTGAATGCATCTCCCACCTAGGATTCATAAAAATAAATCACATAATTTGGAAACCATGTCCTAACATGCAAAACCCATGGAAACAGCATGGCCAAACAGTACCAATGCCATGGATATACCAAAACGTTAAGTCATTAATAGCCAAGACCCTTAGCAATTGTTTAGCTTTTTGACTAGTAGCATGCAGTAAGATCAGGAAACAAATACGCTAATTTAGTGAAGATCAATACCACCGAAAAAATCACATTAAATTGATATTATGAAGAAAAAGCTATACCATAAAACAAAGATGAACCAGTATACAATGCATTGCCCATCACAGAGAGACACCTTATGAAGGTCCTAAGCAGGAGGGACTTTAATAGATTTATTACCTTGACAATGGAGAAGCTGCATTGAATGCCTCACATGCCCTCTTACTTTCTTTAAAATACTCATCTGCAGCTTGCAAGGCAGCTACAGCCATCCCATGAGACTTCTCTGTGTTCCCCTCATCAAGGATTAAGCCATGATAATAGTATGCTGCAGCCTGGTTTGGTGAAAGAATATTATTAAAAGAAAAGTTTGATTGAATGTCAGTGATATAAAATGCAAATTACAAGAAACCAAAACAGTTAGAAAGGATTTTTTTAATATGAGAAGTTGGAATATTATTACAAGAAAAGTTAGAAAGGATTTTTTAAATGAAAAGAAAACATGCTATCTAAAGAAAAATATGATTACAGTAGAGATTGAGCTAAAAAGAACAGGCCATCAAATCAGTGGCTAGAAAACCTAACCAATATCAGCCTACTGGTCCAAATTGAAATTAGTCTTGTGGCATGGGAAGGTCAAATGACATAAAGAAAATTCATTTTTGTTATCTGCTTGCTCTTGTGTGTGTGTGTGTGTGTGTTTGTGTGTGCACGTGTCAATGGAAGATTTTGAGTGGACAAAATGGCGAGGTGCTACAGATCCTGTTTGATCAAAACCATTTTTTAGAGCTCAAGAATCACGAGAAATTATGTCGGGCTCTCATGAGGTTAAAGTCAAGTGCAATTCGAGATTGGTGAAAGCAAGTACAGTTTCTTGAGTGCAAGTCAGCTTGATTTACCAATTAGTTGATCGTTGATGTGGAAGAAGGTGAAACTAGGAAGCAAAGAAGCAAGGTAAGGAAAAGAGAGGAAGTTAGTCAAGTTCATTGCAGTTATATTCCAATACCAATCAAATAGTTAGTTCAGTTTTCAGTAGTTCATCTTTTCCATGCAACATAGCATAAGGAGAATACATACTATCATTTTCATAAGTTAAGATCTAAAAGCAATAGTTATACCAAAGACAGGAAGGACAGTTTCTATTGTGAATGACAACAAAATACTGAGAGGAAACAAAGGAATGAAAGCAATTCTTGGATACCTTTGCTTCCACATATTTCCACTCTATTAAGAGTCGGTGCTTCTCCCCCCAACCATTTGCTAATGGAAGATTCATTATATTATCTTGAGCCTGTCAAGAAAGCAGTAAAGGAAAGCAAGTTATATTCCATAACTGCAAGATTGAACTTTCTAATTCAGTATATGAAGTAGGAACAGTGTAAAATTAGAAAAAACAAGAAACATGTTCTTACAGGATGTCATTTATTGTAGACCAAGAAGAGAAAGGAAGGAAAGGCTAGGATTTTAAAGTAAAAAAGGGGACAGTCAGTAAACGCAGAGCACTTATCTCTCTAGTTTAGAGACAAATGTATTTACACATTTGCTCAGAAAGTGGGATTAATGATGTAACCAAAGCGATGTTGAAAAAACAAGTATAACACCACCCCCCCCAAAAAAATAAAAAAAATAATAAATAAATAAATAAAATAAAAAGATGGGGTTGGTTATGATAAACTTCCGAATCTCTACTTTTCAGAAAATATTTAAGAAGAAAAACCTCCCAGACAAGTTGAAAAGGTTCATTCCCCTCCTTACCCTTGAAACCTTCAACTCCAAAATATAGTGCTAGGCTTTTGGTACCATTATTAGAGAATTTACCACTCAAATGGCTGCCTTAAGAGTGAAATTTGATGATTAAAATTAATAATATTTTTTCATGTTATTCTTCTATTGCCTCCCCCCTCCCTTCTCCTTTTTTTCCCTGTTTCTCTTTATTGCCTCCATTTACTACAACTAGAATGCATCCTATTGAACAAGTAGAGCAGTTGAACCGAAAACCCAAAACAAAATCCTGCTAAAGGTAGTTGCAAGTGAATGCTTTGAATTTTATTTCTGATGGTTGTAAATCCCTAAACCATATTATTTGTTGGAAGCTACTGAAAGGTAATTTAATAATCATCACAGACCAAAGAAAAAAAAAAGAGAGAGAGAAAAATGATGCTACAAAAGTAAAAAAAAAAAAGAAGGTTAGCGCCCTCATACCTGCTGCCAGTACTTTACCATCTCACAAGCAAGCCTTCGCTTCACTGCAAGAGTAGCTTTGGCACTATCGATTGCCATTCCTAGTTGGATGTCAACACTCTGCATCAGATGGAAAGAGTGGAAAGACTAAGACAGTGGTAAGAATATATGACCAAAACAGAGCACGACAAGAAAATCTGAAAACTGAATAAGAAAATTCTAATCAATAGGCAGTAGCATCTCAAAGAGACAGCTGCAAGCCAAAAGGGGAAAGGAGGAAATCTTAATCATTCCAATCATGTCAACTGCTAGAACGAATTGCTCTAATAAATATTATGGAATGAAAAGAAACAAAGAGGTTACATGCTCTTAGCTTGTCATGTATGTGCTAGAAGTCCAGAAAGAAGAGGTGTTGGAGTCAATATATCAAGTGTAAGAAAATGATTGATATCAGTCAGCGGGTACCCAACTTATGTATTGATAATAAAAAAAAAAATGTAAAGAGAGGAGTTTAATCTCAAATCTGCAAGAAAATCTCCATGTGCAGCTACTATTCATAGGTATCAAGGATAGCATGGGTAGAAATTATAAGTTCATCAAACAAATCCATACAGGAAACTAAGATAGTACCTGCCCTAATGCTTGAAGGCAAAGTGCTCTAAGAACACCTTCAGCAAGGTCCACTGGCAGTTCTTTCCTGGAAGCAAAAGTCAGTCAAATCAGAATAATTATGCAATAAAAATGATGGCAATGAAAAACAAGCAATTCAATTCTGGACAAGTCTTTCATCTTTGTAAACCTTAATGGATTAGGTAATTGTGGGAGCACATTCCGGACAGCACAATCCAGATATCCTGCAGCCTTTAAGAAAATATCAATTGATGCTCGCCTGTTCTCTGTGACCAGAACAGAATAGAGATCTAATGTGAAGCATAGTAAAAGGTAACAAATGAACATGTGTGCATGAATTCATCCACAACAATATTGCTTATAATTTACAAAACCTCCACATGCAAAGATTTCATCAAAGCTACATGATAGCATTATCTCTAATTTCTTCCTTCTAGGACCATGCATGAGTAAGACCGCTAGTAGGTAATGGCATTTGGTCTTTCAATCTCAGATAGCATATTCCATGGGGTCTCATTAATTTTTTACCCAATAGGTTGAATTTCACGCCCCTCTCTATAGATTATTCATATTAAGTTACTCTTTTCATAGCTAGTTGTTAATTAATTAAAGGTTAGATATTGAAATGCATATTTATGTACTAACATGTTGCCGATATTTATGTCACTAATTAGACTAACACCTCTGTCTGCCACACCTAACAATCTATTACAATATAACCAGGACCCAGCTAGAAAGTATCAGAAATACCATGAATAGCTTCCTGTGCCAGCAATTACTCTCCAACTGCTGGACAAGAGCATTACCTTATGCTTGCCAAAAGAGTTTCTAATTCTAGAAGAGAATTGTTTACAGCACAGATTTTGCAGCTTCACATTACAGGCGAGAAAGAAACTATTAGCCAAGCTTCATCAATCGATGCACAAATTTTTTATAGAAAACACCTACCTTCAGATACTTTTTGGCTGGTAACCATCAGAAGATGTTCTTGGAAGAAGCAACAAGTTGGCCTGTGATAATGATAGCATCGCCATCAAGTGCAAAACTGACAACACCTCATACCATGCATTAGAAATCGCTGTTTCCTGTAAAATTCTTCAGTAATATCAGATCAATGATTCTTCAGCACAGAAAAATGGAATTGCAAACCATAAAACAGAAGATTTCATCAACAGATAGTAAATGGATAAGCAAGACCACACTCCCCCACCCACCTCTGCTTCATCCTCTTGATTCATCCACACAAATTGTACATTGTGTTGTAGCTGGCTTCCATCTTTAACTAATCCCAACAGAACAGGCAAGTAATCTTCAAGAGCCTGATGAAGATCGGCCAATGTTGAACCTCCTGCAGACAGCAAATAAATTGAAATTCAAAAGACTTCACCTAATGCTGATCTATTATGATATCTGCACCAGGATTGTTACAACCTACCATGTTGTGTAGCACTTTTTCTTCTTGTTCTTGAGACTGTTGGTGCTTCTTGGCCAGCCATAACTACGATACGAGTTCTTAAAGCAGATAGGCTTTTCACTAAATTCTTCGGCAAATGATCACCAAGTGACAGAGAGAAATCAACAGGCTTAGGTATCCGAAAACCAGGTACATAAACAGACACATCCCCTATACTCCCAGGTCTCCTTCGATTTCCACCCGAATCCTGCGGAGTAGACACCAGGCATCCCATATCCTAATAGTTACTGTATACACCAGTCCATGGAACAGAAAGTCAGTTGCTGCAATAAAAAAAAAATCTTTGGCATATATGATCACTCTTGCAAGGAACATCAGTGATTCAAAGCACAACAAGGGTATCAATTCCCATGGCATGAACTTGGAGAAAGGATGGTAGCTGTAATTAAGTTCAAAGAATGCAGACAGCAATCACAAGGAAAAGCGGAGGATTAGCAGTAAGCAAGATACAAAAGAAGACATTAAATGTCCCAACCAACAAAGTACAAGTAGCAGGTCACTCACGAGCCGTATCCAAATAACTCTTTCTAGAACTCTCCAAAAGCTTTAGAAAAAGATGCTTTGTATTTGACAATTTCAAGCTATATGTATATAATATCCTTCTCCTAAAACACTTCATCACCAAACAAAAGTACTAGATAGATTAAATCACCTGATCCGCAATTAGAAGATTGACAAATGGGTCAAAACTTCTAGTAATTTCTGCAAAGAAAAGGGAGATAACAATTCAATAAAAGAGGGAACCGATAAAAGTAACCAAATGACACTGCATAATTTACTCTCATCCCCATTATGAGAAAAGGAAAAATGCAATAACTATAATTTAGAGAGGGAAAAAGTGATATGTGTTTTTTTCCCATCACACATGAAATAAAACTTCAGAAGAGAAATGTGAAGGTAAAACGCAATTGGGTACAAACAGAACTGAAATAGCTTTGAAGAGGCAGCAGCAGCAGCAGCAAAAAGGTAGGTATGTAGCAAGCACATCAAGAAAACTCACAGGATTGAATAATGAACATGACAGAGAAAAATGCAAATAAATTCCATTAAAGTAATAATTACAACAGTAGAAAATTGGACAAAGATTGTGAGTAAAGTATCTCCAAAACCAGTTTCAAAACAGAAACAAGCAACCTAAAACCCATGAAGCAAAGTAAAAGCCATCTCTATTTTTTTTTCATTTCCCACTGTACTTGAAATCGATAAGATTAAGGATCCAAACTTTATCAATACAGACAAATGCCCAGAACTCGATTGTGTCAATTCAACAGATTTTTGAAACTTATCTGAATTTCAAGACTCCAAAAAAACAAACTTTTTCCACATCTTAGTCTGTTATTATCTTCTTCACGTCTCTCTAAACAAACAAGCAGCCCAAAAGGGAAAGGTTATCTTTTCTTACAAACATACTCGGAAAAGAAAGAATAAAACCGTCTTACCATCAAAGGTTTTTGCTGTGGTGGTAACCGAAAGACACAATTGAACTGAAAGTGAAGCCAGTACAGACAGGGCAAAAGGGACTCAAAATCAAGAATCAAGAACTAAAACCTTTAACAAGAGAAAGCTAAAATTTTCTGAGATGAAAAGGAAGAGAGTTGTTTAGTTTAGAAGGTTCGACAGGAAATTTTGTTGGTTTTTTTATGACAAAGAGTCGAACTTTCTGTTTATATATACATAAAAAAAAGAGGATTTATTGCTAGTAACTTTAGTATTAGCAAAAAGTAAAAAGAGTGTAAGCTTCTTCTCTCTTTTTTTATGGTTGCAACTGTGTGTGTGTGTATGTAGCGTTTGATTGGCGCTTAACACAAGCACACACGCACCCTTTTAAAGCCTTACTTTTGACTTATCTTTTTGTCTCTGGGATGCTTTTAACTTCAACTCCACTTCTCTTCTTGTGTTTTGTTACAAACATTTCGAGATCCCACCAGAAAAAATAAAGAAATAAGAATGTCTTTCTCAGTCATTCTCAAGTTACTTAGGTTTCAACTGTTTAAACCAAAAAAAAAAAGAAGAAACATAAGATCATCTTATTATAGGTTATGATTAAAAGTATGTTTAGTATTGCGGTAATAGTTATTTAAAAAAAATTATTTAAAAATATATTAAAATAATATTTTTTATTTTTACTACCTCCAATTAAAAAATAAACCAGCTAAATGAGTTGAAAATGCTGTATTTTAGCTACAACGGATACCATACGCGCCTGATTTATTCTAATCTTCCACAAAGGATTTCATTGTTTTATTAATCTTCTTTAATTGTAGTAAATTATTTTTAATCTTTTAAAAAACAAAAAAAAAATAATTTATTTTATAAAATCAAGCACCAATTGGATATTTTTTTAACTCGGATAGAACCCTACAATGAATTCACTAAAATAAGTTATCAAGTTTAATCTTAAATAAAATACCTCATTCATGTAGATAATCTTTGGTATTATAATAGGGTTGTTTTTTAAGATAATTTTTGTTTAAAAATATATTAAAATAATATTTTTTATTTTTTAAAATTTATTTTTAATATTAACACAACAAAACGATCTAAGAATATAAAAATAATAATTTAAAAAAATCCAATTTTTTTGCCAAATAAATGTTTTGTTAACTAGAACAATCAATTATGGATAAATGGAATGGCAAATGAAGTTCACTATCTTATCATGAGAAAAAAATGGATGGGAATTAATTATTTAGAGTATGTTTTTTTTGGTAGTAAAAAAATATTTTTGAAATCTTTTTAAAAAATTGTTATAATTTAATATTTTTTATGATTTTATTGATATAAAAAATAAATTCTAAGAAATAGAAGAATATTATTATAAAATATTTGCAAACAAAAAAATATTTTAAAAAAAACCACAATAATTGTTTTTAATTTAAATTTCGAATTAAAGGTTTAGTAGCCTACACAGGACAAAAGGACTGAAAAGTTGATAAAATCATGATGACGAGATTGTACCAGGGGCTGGGGCTGGGGCTGGGCTCAGAAAAAATAAAAAAACGTTAATACTATGCTCTCATAAGAAAATAAAAAATTAAATGTTAAGGTCAAAACTAAATAATATTTAAGTTTTGGTCCCTTAAAAAAAGTTATGTGGCTCCGCCCCTAGATCGTAACATGACAATAATAATTGAGCTGTGACGGTAAGAATATATAAAAGTATATGACTTTAATATTTGTTCGACGTATACATTACATCATCATCGTCTTAATTAATTGATTAATTAACCCCTTTTTTTATAACAAAATAATCCCAAAGAATGTCTCCCCCAATGCACTAGGGTAACACATGCGTGGCAATTGTGTGCGGATTTCACTTATAACTATTAACTAATCTTTCTCCATTGGATATGGATTGACTAATCTTCCAATGAAAATACACTCATCTTTAAATATATTTTTTAAAATATATATATATTATTATTTTTTAAAATTTGTTTTTGATATTAATATATTAAAACGACTCAAAAAAAATACACTAAGAAAATTAATTTGAAACAAAAAATTTTTAAATGCGCGGTTGAACCGTAACGCCAAACATGATCCTAGAGCCTGTTTGATATTATGATAACAGTTGTTTTTCAAATTATTTTTCACTTGAAAAATACATAAAATAATATTTTTTATTTTAAAAACTTATTTATAATAAAGCACATCAAAACAATCTTAAAACATCAAAAAATAATAATTTTTTTCAAAACTACTTTTAAAATTAAAACATAAAAATAAATATCCTTGTGTAAACTGTAATTTCCGAGCAAAGCTAATAAAACCCACAATGATCAAACATGTTTTTTGATATTCCATGTTAGAGAAAGAATTGGATAATTATGAGGGGTGTAGCTTAACTGATCAGGTTTTAGATTTGCTTTGTAGAGGTCACCAGTTTGAATCTCACAAATCTCAGGACCACTGAAGACTTAAATAGTTGTTAACTTCAGGATTCATAGGATTAGTCGAGATGGACAAGCTGGCTTGGATATCCATGTTAATAATAAAAAATAAAAAAAAAATAAAAAAAGAGAATTGAATGCATGATTTTTGTACGCGTCCCCTGAAATCACCGTGATATGCGTGTAAACATGGTTTGCGGGAAAATACATTTGGGATTCCTTTACTTGGGCTAGCTGTTGGGCAGGGCAGGGTGGACCACACGTGGCAAGGAATAGTCCCATCAGGTTAGGCTAGCTAGCTAGCTCCTTGTTGAAAGGGAGACGTGATCAAATCTTACAAGCACGAACAAGCTCCTTGTCGAAGGGAAGACGTGATCAAATACAAGCACGAACAAGCTCCTTGTCGAAGGGAAGACGTGATCAAACCTTACAAGCACGAACAATAATCATAAACAAAGTGTCATACATATGCATGCCTCCACCTAGTCAGTAGAAGTTTTAAGGAAATCGAGAAACTGAACATTGATTGCTAGCCTGAGTGAGGTTCGAAGTTGAAGGGTGTATTTAGAAATGCGGTGGAACCATGTTTCTAAAAATCGAGAACTGAAAATAGCATGCTGTTGATTTTCAATAAGCTCGAAAAGAACATGGCCAAGTGCATGGATGCTGCTGTCTTTATTCACTGTGAATGTGCGAATGACAACTTTGAACTTTATTCCCACTTGTCCTCGTGAGTCCAGCAAGCTTCCTGCCCGTTTTACCATGTGGGAAGCTTGAAGACTTTTTGACAACCTCACAGGCACTTGGTCCATGTATTCTTCTCGTCCTTCCTACCAAAACAGTCATTGTTATGAATTCACATCCCAATCTCGTAGAATAATCTGTGGCCTAATCGTTCAATACTTCAGGAAAATATGAACTGACAGCCCAGCTGGAAACAAAACACAGAGAGTTTATGCAGCTATACAGCGTTCTGGGGCCTTAGGCATAGGCGAGTTTAGTTGATTAGGACAGAATTGGGGACATAATCTATGAAGAAAAAGACATAAAATAATGGGGTATTCAGCTGTCACTAACATTCAAAAGGAGTTGATGCATACTTCACGAGCACTACACACACCTCTAACAAGATTGTTTCTAGTAATTCTGAGAGGTGTAGCTTTACTAGTTAGATTTTAAGTTTTCTCTCTAAAAATCACTAGTTCGAGTCTCATAAATCGCAGGGCCACTTGAGGCCTCTATGATAATTAACTTTAGAATCCGTGAGATTAATCGAGGTACATACAAGCTGATCTGGACACACACATTAATTAAAAAAAACAGGTAGCTATTACAATCCAAACTCTGTATTACTGTTCCCTTTTTGCTATGCAATTCTTATATTTGCATGAACAAATCTATTCTGTTCAAGGAATAAATCTTAATTTGATTCTACTAGATCACATTGAATAAAATACTCTGTACTTTTATGTTAATCAATGGGCGAAAGATTTAGCAATATCAACGTAGATTGTTCATATCGGGATGGGAAGAACCACATATCTCTTTCACGCCTTGTTCAGCCAAAATAACAATACTTTTTATTGAAAATCTCGACAATTTGTCCAAAAACATCACTACTTCAATGTTTTTGCCATGGAATCTTTAGCCCAGAAAACTCAAAGAAAGAAAATCCAACAACAACTTTGGGTGCTGAGAAGCTGCCATGGAGATATGATGGTCAAACAAGTAAAGAATCCGGGATTTGAAATACTTTTCTGAGCACTATAAATATTTTTTCCGCAAATTAAACTTGGAAATGAAATCTAATTATCAATTTGCAAGATCAAACATATATCAACTCTTTCTATAGAATTCAAATTAATATCTATTCTTTTAACTCAACTAATGCACTCTAATGATTTGTAGATCTTGTAATCTGAACTAGTGGTTGGCATTGGATTTTGTAACCGATGGATCGATGTTGAACCGTCCATCTTCGTCATCATCTTAACTTAACCACTTGAACCATTCCACGATACTTAAGTATATCATATTTCTCATTAATGCCATTTGTGTTGTCATCATCACATATATTAATCGATCCACAGAGCTCTCTATCCTTAAACAATCTCAACATCTTTCCTAAGATACGACAAAAGCCACGTTATGATTGAAAAAAATATCCATGGAAAATGAAAATATTAACGAGGGATGATATTTTTTGTTTGGTTTGATTTTTATCTATATAAATAACTAAATTAAAATTTTATAAAATATATAAAAAAATCAAAATTGATTCCAACCGACTGGTTTTGGTTTGGTTATTTTAAATTAAAAACCAAAACCTAACCGACTGGTGATTCAGTTTGGTTATTTTATATTAAAAATTAAAAATTATATTGTTTTTTGAGGTTTTTTTAAACTTTCTAATGGGTTCTTTTATATTCAGTTTGTTTTGGTTTGGTTTGATTTGGTTTATTTCTTAACTAAAATGATTTGGTTCAATTTGGTTTTTTTATTTCAAACTTATGAAACAAAAACCAAACCGAATCGAATTTTTTTAAAAAAATATCCTAATAGGTCTTTTTTCATGGTTCGGTTTTTGTTGTTGTCTTGGTTTAATCGGTTTATCAGTTTTTTTGCTCACCTCTAATATTAATATGTTTTTTAAAGTACTTTTTATTTTAAAATACATTAAAATAATATATTTTTATTTTATTTTTAATATCAATAAATCAAAATAATTTAAAAATACAAAAAATTATTAAAAAAATTTAATTTTTTTCAAATATTTTTGAAACGTAAAAACAAACTAGTACTGCTTTCTTATTCAAAAATAAAAGTTTGGAAAGGAGCATTGAAATATACAACACAAATACATGAAAATCATTTCGTAAGATATGATAAGTAATATGTTATGGTATTAAAGCAGCGATTACTTTTTAAAATGTTTATTTTTGTTATGATATTTATTGAAATATTTTTTTTATTTTTTTAAATTTATTATTGATATTAGTATATTAAAATAAGTTAAAAACACTAAAAAAAATTAATTAAAAATAAATATAAATAGTAATTAAAAAAAACATTTTTACGACACAAAATTAAACATGTTATAATTATGACAGCGACGACAAAAAAGAAAGGACCGAAACTTTTGCCCTGAGTAAGAACAGCACAAGTCACCCTCTTAACCCACCGTCCATCATCTGTTAGCCTTCCACGTGGATCCACCTAAGCATGACGTCACCACATCTCATCTCATCAGTATCTAATCCCTGTCCCTCATTGGTCCATCCATGGAGTTCACGTCCCAGGCCGGTGATCCAAATATTAATTATTTAAATTTAATGGGATTGTCGCACGTGTAGATTGGACACGCGGCCACTGACGAGGCGTTTTGACCCTTGAAGAGCGCGTGATATTTGCCATTCTGGATCGGTAACTTTGTGCTGGCGCCACAACATTGTTAGATGGAGATTTTCCTGGAGCCGTTGTGAATCTGCCACGTTATGAGACAAAGCATCAAATCAACTATGCAACGGTTAGATGACGTTGAAGAGCCAGGAACAGGCAACACGTGTCTTCAATCATGTGTGTGGGTCCTTTGCATGATTGTTGTTTTGGGGTCATACTGGCCTGCTTTTTCTTTTTCTTTTGCACACCCCTAATCTAATTCAATTACTTTATTTATTTTTTTTATTTTACAATACAACTTATTATTGAATTTTAATGTACAATCATTGGATCATATCACAGGAGCTTTCTGATCTTTTGTGGTATCAATCATCCTTGTTATTGTCAAAGGAGAATATAATTGTGCTTATAATATATGTATGTAATTAATCTACAATCTTTTTTTCTCTCGATAAAATCTAAAATTTACTCCTTTTTAGATGATATAATTTGTGTGCCAAATGAAAAGTTTATTTACATTAATTTGTTTGACAACGTTTCTTAGGGGGGGTGGGGTGTAAGTGTTTATTTTTAAAGTAGCTCTCTCATTTACTAATTAGTTATTTATTTATTTATTTTACTTTTACATGGTTTTTAGCATTTCATCTACAAAAATTGTAAATATCTTACAATGGTAAAATTTAGCCAAAACATACAGGTAATGATAAATCTAAATTTAATAGGCATGAAAAAAACCTAAAAGATCTAAAAACTCATTATCTCAAGTAACATGCCAAACTCAATTTTAATGGGCTCAGTTTAAGAAAAAAAATCACCCTCATAGGCTCAACATTGAAGAAGAATTCAATGTTATGGGCTCAACTTAGAAAAAGAGTTCAGTCCTCACAAGCTTAGCTTTAAAAAAGAGCCTAATGTCTCTAAAAAAAAAGCCAAGCTCTCATGAGTTCAGTCTTGAGGAATAGTCCAATGTTATGGGCTCATCATAGAGGAAAAGTTCAGCTCTTATGAGCTCAACTTGGGAGAAAAACTCAACCCCTATGGATTCAATTATATTTTGAATCTTACTTTTCATACCATTTAGGTGTATAAAAGTCCTTTAAAGACCTATTATATTTTCATTGACATTAATGTTGTGTAAGAGATATAAAATCTTAAAAGTTTTTGTTTAAAATAAGTTTATATCTTCTTATATTTTTATATATAAAATCTTTAAAACACATTTAAAAATTTGTTGTTTTTTCTTAGAAAATATTTTATAAGAATTTTTATTACGTATCTTTTAAGATTTTTTGCCTGAACATTTTTAGGTTTCTTTTAAATTAAAAATTTATCATCGTTCAAATTTACTCTTGTTAATTGTTATAATTCGTAGAGAAGGCTTAGAACACCTTATTATGCTAATGGTCATTAAACTTTTTATTTTAAAAACAAGATTTATAAGCATGAAGAATTATATTTTGTACTTTTTAATACAATACTTTGACTTGGATATAATCATGATCTACAACATTGAAAAAAAAATATACATATAAAAGAGAATCTATTCCTGCATTTGTTGGAGTAGTCACAATTCATTTTTAAAGCTCCTTGTTTCGAAATAATTCAATAATTGAAATTATTTTTTTTAATAAATTCTAAATATTGTTTCTACAATTGTAATTAAAATCTTTTATCCAATTCCTTATATCAACATCTAAACTAAAAACTAGTGGAACACAATGTTAAATACAATTTAGTGTCTTTAAATTTATTTCAATCTTTCATGATATTACAGGAGTCACTTTATTGCATAAGTGAGGCATTCATGGCCAATAATGATCTTCAAAACTTCTTGAACTTAACTTTGAGAGGCACATCGCTAAGAGCCAGACGCTTGAATCCTTCCTTGTCAACATAAATGCCAATATCTTTGCACAGAACTTGGCAGTGATCGTTACACACAGTAGGGCAGAAAACTAGCTTGTAGTCATCATTCCCGTACTTCTCAATCTTAAACCAATTGTCTACTGCTTCAGGACCGGGATTTCCTTCAACCCCAGAAGTTGAGATGAACATTTGGCTTGTCAGTTCATCATATTTTTCAACCTTCCACACTGCTGTTGCGGCACAGCTTGCTGGGCCAGGGAATTTGATGTTGAGATCGGTAGAATGACGGATGACACCTTTCTTGCGGTTCGCAGGTATGAATTGCAGTGGGAGACCATCTGAATCCTCATAATCTTCTAGCATAACATCCACTGGGCAGCTTTTGTGTCCTGTGCAAGCGAATGTGATCCCACCTCCTCTCCCTCGCTCCACTGGGAGGATGTCGTAATAAGTGCCAGTTCTAAGCACCTTACCGGCGATGTCAAGCACTGGCTCAGGGGCAGCACCAGCTGCTACCCTAGGCAATGGCTTTGCAGCTAATGCAAATAGAAGGAAGGACAACACTAGAAATGCAGACCCCATCATCCTCATTGTTGTTGTGAGTTGTTTTCTGTGTGTGATGTGTTTATGCAAGAACGTATGGGAAGATCCTTGACTTTATAGAGCTAGCAATGCATGATGATTGTAGTTAATTAAGAACTTTTCACTGAGCGGAGAGGATCGAGGTCATTACTGGTGGCTCTGTACCTAAAATCAATAAAAAATAATAATAAATCATGATCTTCTCTTCTCGAGATCGTCTTACAATGTGATATGATTTATTAATTTATAAGTCATTGTTTGATGCAATTGGGATGGTACAAAACCACATCCTGCTTTTGGGAAATTAATAAGAGCTGCCTGGGTAATAAATTAACAACGAAAAATTCAATTTCAAATAGAATACAATATTTAAAAATACTATAAAAATAAATCAAAGATCACCCTTTTATTTACAATTCCATATAGAAGAAATTTACTATTAAAAATATATTTTTTTAAATAATTATTTAGAACTCATTTTTTAAAAACCTTTTAAAAAATAAAATAAATACAACTAGGGTAATATATATAGAAAGCAAAATGAATTGAATTTTATTTCTTCCAAACACATGAATTTAACTTATTTATCAATTGAATTTAAATCCAACACTATAATTAAATTCAATTAAAATAAAAAATTAATTACAAATAACCTGTAAAACGTTTTGTATATTAATTAATCCAGTATTAATTTTTAGGACCACACACCATGTCCTTCCTTTCCTTTATCAGTTTTATAATTCATGGAACCCATCTCATTAATCAAGATTCCATTTTAATGGTCTTAAAAAAAACTTAAAGGCGAAACTCTAGAATTAATATAAGAGCATAATATAAAAGATTAGACATTAAATATACATTTTCTCTTAATTATTTACTCTTGATATCCCTAATTAAAAATAAAACAAGTGTAGTTATTTCGGAGTTGGAGTCATTAAGGCCTAATGACTAGAAGGGCAATCATGTCTTTTTATTAAAATGGCCATATATTTCCCTCCTCCCCTTCACTCTCCACTCTCTACTCTCCAGTGTATTTTAAACTCGCCAATCTTTTCAATTTAGGGTTTTCAAATTCAACTCCAACGGTAACAATTAAGGTTTGCTTTCAAATTCTACCAGCATTCTTAGCTAAACCCATTTCTTAATCTCGCTTATCATTCATCTACTGCTGTCTAATTGAATGGTTTCGCAGGTTTTGCACTGTAAATTAGAGTGTTGAATAGCATGGAGCAGAGCGGATGTGAAGAAAGAGGGAGAAAAGTTTCTGATTTGAAGTGTGAAAAGATTATCCTTTCGGTTGATGAATCAACTCAAAAACCAGAAACTATTGAAACCCGGAAAAGTTTGGAAGCTAGCATGTTTGCATCTCAAACACCTGCCAAGACGAATGAGCCTTTGCATGCTAAATTCAGAGAAGGAGAACTTGAAATTTTAGAAAGGTGGGTTTTTTTAGGTGATGCATTTCTTTCAACTTGTAAGAGATCCTCTCTTTTTTCTTTTTTCAGTTTTGGGTTGTTGATACTAGGTATGGATTTTTTTTTTGTGTTTGTTTAGCCACAAGACAATTGTAGAACTCTTTGATAGTATGAATTGTTCATTGAGGTTGCTGGTTATGAGAAAAAAGTCACCTACTTTTCAAAATATATCTGCCCAAGTTGAAGTCTTGACTCAAAGGTATCAGCCACTTTGCCTAATTTTGTTTCAATTCTTGTTTTGATTTTTGTATGCAAATCTTTGACTCTTGGGGTTTATTGAATGTTATTTAAGTTCCACTGTTTCTTTCGTTCAGGAAGTTCTCTTACGGACATCTTGCACGGATAAAATATTTACTTCCTGAAGCTATACAGATGGATAAGGTTCTTGTGCATGACAAGAAATCCCTGTGCATGAAGCCAGATATGAAAATCGAAGTGCTGTTTGATGTTGTAGAAGGCCACGATGAGGAATCTGATTTTATTGCTCTGCGCCAAGTTTTCGCTTCTAGGCTTGTTGATTACTTTATAAAGCATCCTGAGGTATGTGTCTGTCCCTATATCAGTTTTCTTATTGCTGCCTGAGTTTTTGATTGGATTGATTACTGTGGAATTGTTAATTAGTTGACTCGAATAAGAATTCAACATTGCGATTTATCTGACTGATTGCACTGTTTGTGAGCTTTTAGCCACTGCTTTGATTCAACCTAGATAGATTATTGGAGTGCAAAGTATGGTACAGACTTGTTGCGTGATAAATTATGGTTACTGTATATAGAGCCAAAGATGAGAAAATACACTGGGGTACGTATAGAAATATTCTGGTCTTCAGCATGTATGAGATATTTAAACATTTTTAGAGGACATGCTTGTATACAGCTTCCTTCTGTGTAAAACTTTCCTGCAGGATGAGCATATAAAGGTCTCTGGTGTTTGTAAACTCAGGTTCCATTGATGACCTTAACATTCTGTTTCTTTTAGGTTTAGCTCTTTGGGTCTATATGCCAATATAAAACTTCATGACATTTCCTTTACCTTGGGTTACAAAGAGTGAAAAGAATTGAGGCAGTTCTTTGTTTTTCTGCTTGTCAGGCCTGTGATATCCCACAGGCTATATTACCAGGTCCATTTAACCAAAGTAAGGAGGCTGCTTTTGAGGACAAGGCTGGTGACCATTCAATGGCTGTCTTTTGTGAGCCCTTTAATGAAATAAGTGAGACCATTGCTCCAGAACCAATGATCACAGATCAATCAAGAGAATATCTGCCAGCTGCCATTGAAAGTCAGATGTTGTCTACTCCATCCCATCTACGCCCATCTTTCAATAGGCACTTCTCTCAGAAGACTTTTTCTGAAGAGGAGAAGGTGCAACTGTTAGCATCTCCCGTTCCTTCATCAGTTTCACCATCTGGCGATCTGCATAATGAGCATCTCAATGAAGCAAGAACTGGAGAATTTCCTGAGTTTTGTTCTAAATTTAATTTTAGGACTAACCTGGACATCAAAAGCGAACGAGCAAGACAATCGTGCATACCATATTCCAAATTTACTTCTTTCAATCCTCTGCCTAGCCAACCAATCAATCCTGAAGTCTCTGCTGATGTGTATACTTCTACCAGCCCCAAGTGTAAACCTGACTCATCTGTTGATAAATTACTGTTAGAAACACCTGCACAGTCAACTCCAAGGAGAGCAATGGATAGCTCTGATGACAAGCACAAGGACACTACTGGCCAAAAGCAGACATTATCTTGTAAGCCTGCAAAAAGGGTGTTAGATTTCTCATACATGGAAGCCGATAAAGGTGCATCAGAATACTATGAATTCTTACATGATAGTAGCACTCAACCTCTTGCTGGCTCTTCTTCACTACTTAAAAAGGTGTGCCATTTCCTGTTCAACCTAGTCATATTTGAAGCATCATTTTGGAAGTCAATAATTTTAATGGGTATGAACCTCTAAATGAAAATCTTTTTTACTGATTTCCTATGGTGCCATCATTAGCAAGACATTCCTTCTCTTGTTATTTTTTAATGAATAAATTATATGCATCTGAAAATAGTTCATCCAGCAGCTATTCAAAACCCTCGATAAGATGATAGTTTGTTCAGTCATTCTTATGAGGTAGAAAAATAAAGGATGACATTCACATTTTGCGTTTTGGTCTTTTATTTGGTATACTTGGGAATATTGTTTAGGATTAACTTTTGCGTGGCAGCATGTATGTCAGACCTGCAGACATACATGCTGAATTTTGCCTTTTTAATTCGTTACTTGCTGGCATGCTTTGATTGCATTTTGTCCTTGGAGCAATTCTATTGACTCAAAACTCTTTATACTTATTCACTTTGCAGGTGGAGGGAAGCCTTGGTCACTCATCTGTAGATCAGAAAACCTGTCAGTCTGATACAGTGCACCAGCAGATGTCTATTCAGTTGCCTGATCTAGTTTCTCTGGTTCACCACATATTCCAGTCAGTTAACTTCTCCCCAATTACGAAGGAGGAACTTGTGCACAAGATAATTCTAGATAGTTTAGATATTGTTGACAGAAGTAGGTCACGATGGGTCTCCCTTTATAGCAGCACCCTTCATATTGTTCTCATTGAATCATTGGTTAGTGAACTCACTCTGTCTACTTTTACAGGGGCGGTTGAAGAACAGATTGGGATTCTTGAAAAGCGAGTTCCAGATTGGATTTGCAGGTTACCAGCACCTAGTGGTGATGTCTTGTACAAGTGGGTGTATCACACATCTCTTTGATCTCTTATGCAACTATCTATCCATGAGGAGAACTGTAAAGAAAATATTGTGTGGGGCACCTAGACATTAGAAGATGGATATGCATGTTTCTCTGTATACGTGAATATTTTGCAAATGTGTATAACATGTCACAACTAAACATGTTAATCTGTTTATTTTGAGGTAATAAAGTAACACCTTAATTTCTTTCTAACAATATTGTTAGTTTCATTGGGGGGGCATCACATGTAGGTGAAAAAACATGCTAAAAATGTAAATTTTTTTTTTCTAAAACAGCAAGAGCTTTTGTGTGAAGGAGAAAGCTTCTGAAACTTCTTTTCTTCAGCAACATCAAATCCTATCAAGCTGTTTTATTTTGCTGTAGACATAGGCCCTTCGATGAAAGTAAACTTTGATGATGTGGATCAATATTTGTTATGTACATTGCTTATGAGATTGTTTTTTCTATTTTTGTTAAAGTAAAGTTTATTTTGTATTTATGAGTTGGCCCTATTGTCATTCCCTCATGCCTTTCTGGCCTCGTGCAGGATCAAGAAAATGTCAGACTTGGACTCAGTTCAGGCGATGGTACTCATAGCATAGGTCAATATCTAAAGGTATCTTGATTTAGTACAAGTTGTTCTGGCACTAGAAGGGAAATGTAATTTGATGCATGGACTCGGACCCTGAGTTCTCGCTAATCCCATCCTCCCCCAATAATTTGCTTTCTTGCTTAATTATATAGACACAGTAGATTTTTAGTCGCATAGGGAGGCGTCAACCAGATGGTGCAGAGCGAAACTTGTATTTGACTCGACTGATCGTTGAATGTTATGTTAGTAGGGTGATCTCTGCTTCCATTTTTATCCACAGGCTATTCATTTCTACCTCGTTTTTTTTTTTTTTTAATGTATAATTACGTTGAATTCAACTGCAACCTTGTTTAATTCGATGCACACTATGAATCTTGGAGACCAAACTGCTCCTCTTATTTAATTTTCATTCCTTCTGATGCCTTGGTTTTTCATTTGGAAACTCTTTGTGCTGGTTCTTCAGACGCAAGATTTGTATTTTCTTGGTTCTAATAGAAAAGCTCAGAGATTTGAGAATATTGTCTGCAAACAATTACTTGATGTGAATGGAAAAACATAAATTTATTTGATCATGAGTAAAAGATGGTAAATTTGTTCAGGGAAATGATGTTTTTACCATCCCTTCAAGTTTTTTTAGTTTTAATTTGGAAGCTCCACAATTATAAATTAATAATTAAGGAAATTCTGGATGTCTTTTTGATCGTTTTTTGCATTTTGTTGTTGAGAAAATTGTTTAGTTGACTAGTTATCTAACTTGTGCTCAGCTATTATTTTTTATAAAAAAATAATACATGCAGGTTTTTTCAATATATTTTTATAATTTAAGAAATTTAAGTTCAAATAAAAAAATTTATATGTGTGTATATATATATATATATATATATATATATATATATGTAATCAAATAAATTGAAAACTATATATGCGAATAAATAAATAAAAAGTCATTAATGATATCTAAAAATAATACTTGAAAAATTAAGAGATAGGTGTAGATTAAGATATTTAATCTCGAAAGATAGGATATTTATCCAGTTGTGTTTTCTAAATTTGTTTATTAAAATAATTTTTTTATTCAAGCAAATAATAATAGAAATAAATACACAAATTAAATTGATTGAATAAAATAAAAAGGGAAAAAGACACCATGCAAGGTTGCACATATTACAAATATTGTCTAATTTTTTTTTATCAAAAATAAAGTTCATCCATACAAAAGATAAAAAAATTATAGATAAATAAAAAAACTCTTCAAATTTAATTACATAACAAAAAAATTCATAATTTAAAATAAGCTTTCCAAACATAATGAAAGAGAGAAGGGGTACAAATATAAATATAAATTAAGAAATTTAGAAAAAAAATCATTAATTTTAAAAAAAGAATTAGAAAAAAAATAATTTAGAAAAAAAAAAAAAACAAAGGCCAGGCCAAACCATCTAGCCCATTTTGATAAGGGCAACGTGTAGGCCTATCCCGGTAGGCCTGAGCAACTGGACCCTTATTTTTTTTTGTTACAATTAGGGTGGATAACATATCGTAAAAAATCAGACAATGTATTGCCTAATGAGGCAGATGACACGTCGTCTGATTTTGCCTATGTTTTGGCTACGGTAGCGGCTAAAAAATCAAGACTTAAGTTTTTTCACTCAAAAACTTATTTTGAGGCAGGTGAAGCGTTGTCTGATCTTGCCTAGATTCTAACCACTAGGGTGCCTGGAAAATCAGAGTTTAAATTGTTTTGACCTCAAAACCCAATTTTCAATCTATTTTGACCCAAAACATCTATAAAACACCTTAGAAATCGTGATAAACCTATTCATGGCCTAAAAAAACCATCTCAAAAATCAAAATCAATAAGAAATAAAACAACAAGCTTAGATCTGTTTTTTCATGAACTTTAAAGGTAAGAAAAACACTTAATGTGAACTCTCATTATCAAATGAAACCATTTGACACAAATATTGACTGTTTTGATAGCATAAATCGGTGTCAACGATATTTTTCTTTCTTTATCGTTGGAATTTGGTGACCTCTCTCTCAACAAGGAACTTAAAATAATAAAAACAAACTTTTGTACCAAATTTGAATTTGAAAAATATTGAGGTACTGAAATTGTATAGTCTATGTTTTTTTTTTTAGTTTAAGGATCAAAGTGTATCTTTTGTAAAACTTATGGCATGCCACCCATTTTTGGTACATTTTTCATTTCAGTCCCTTATCTTTCTATCCCACCATTTCATAAAAAATCAAAATCATTTGGTCTTCAATTAGGACTAACTCGCTTAAAAAAAAATTTAAGGATCAAATTGAAAAAACAAAAAAACTTACATAGTCTATCTACAATAATATGTGAGAGGATGAACAATAAACTTCTACACAATAAAAAACTCATGCCTTTTTGTTCTATACTTAGTAGGCAGAGTTTTTTTTATTCAAATGTCGATGTCACTATAACTATCTCTTTTGTTTTTTACATTAGTGCTACTAGACGATTTATTTTAGAATTTTAGTAATTAGTACACTCTCTACGCCAGAATCCAGGGACTTACTCTCTCTTTTAAAAAAAAAAGACTGAAAAATAAAAAAAATACAATTCAGGACCAAATTTGATTTTTTAAAAATTAGAGATTTTTTTCCCGAATTCAGGACTTATTTTTTGAAAATAAGAAAAATAAAAAAGATTAGGGGATAGAAAAGAACTTTTAAAACAAATTTCAAATCTGCCATCTATTCAATCCGTTTTTTTTTACTTTAATCTTCTATCTTTTAATTCAACCCTTCCTTAATAAAATAAAATAAAATACAATTGGATGCTAATTTATACTCATAAGTCATAAGTGTTAAATCATGTAAAATAAAAATTAAATAACTAAATTAAAAAAATACTGTTTCAATCTAACTATAATGTTACGAGTAGATGTAAAAAGACATATTTTAGTATCCTTTAATAATAATATCATTAAGTACTATATCAAATGGATTTGTTAATTAGCATAAAAACAAGTGTACATCATAAACCTTTCTTAAAACCGATTTTGGTTCCTTGATATTGGTAATATACACATGATATCATAAAAAAAGCATGACAAGTGTAACTCCATGGTAGGATGTTCTGTCGATGAAGATCTCCTTGTTTTGTAACTCCATTCTTGAAAGATTTTGCTCACTACACGTGAAGGAGGTCGTCTAATTGATTCCCTTTCGGTTTTATGTCAAGCCATGCGGTGCAAGTATTCTGCTTCTTGTAATTGTGCTCCGATTTGTCAAAGGACGTCTAGAGCTATATATATTTTCTAGCTTTATATATCAATGGAGATGCCTTACTGTTCTACGAAAACTGAATCCATTTTTAATTTCTCCAAGACCACCTTAAGTTTAAATCATATCACAACGTTATATAAAAAAATATATATATAAGAAAGGGTCTCATTATTTTATTATTATTGTTGTTGTTATTTTGATACATCATCCATGGATCCTTTGAAACATAAGCTGGGTATATCACTATACCAGCGGAGCCAAGATCTAGCTGGCTCTGCTTGGAGTAAGAGACAACGAACCCATTGAGACCCCTAGAAAGAAAGAAAAAGCCAAGAAACATGACTAGAGACAATAGCAGCTAGCCTATTCCATCATTATTTAGCGCCAATATACTTTCAGCATTCATATGTATGAACTTAAAGGCCCAACCTTCTTAAACAAAACCAAGAAAGGTGACAGTTTATCACTAAGAGACAGAATTCTACGTCCATTATTCTCACGATAAATCCCAATATCCCTGCATAGAACTCCGCAGTGACAAATGTTTTCAGGACAGGAAACTAGCTTGTACCCTATGCCAGCCTTCTCAATCTTGAACCAGTTGGTTAATGTATCAATACCAGGATTTCCTTCTTCCCCACCCGTTGTCACAAACCATTGTACCTCCGAGTTGGAAGATTTCTGAATCTTCCAGACTGATGAGTGGTCACAGGCTTTCTTAATAGAAAACTTGATGTTAAGATCAGTAGAAACTCGGATGATATCATCTTCGGAGCTGGCAGGTGAGAAGGTAACTGGAAGGCCTTGTAACAGGTCCGAAGAGTATTGAATAACATCATCCGGGCAAGTTTTATTGGTAGCAGAAACATCCCCGCCTAGAGCTCCCCAGAAAATAGAAGTGATGATGTATTCCGTGCCTGCTTTAAGTTCTTCGCCCTGAATGTCAAGCACCGGCTCAGTATAAGCTTCTATTGATGGCACTGAGAGAACAAAGGCGAAGAGAAGAAAGCAGAACCACACCAACAATGTAGACTTCATTGTTATTTGATGTTATTGAGATTTTTCGTTCTTGGATATGAAAACAATCCCAAAAAGCTTGCATTTATAGAGCTAGAACCTGGAAGCTCAACAATTATTCAAATGTCGTTGTCACTATCTATCTTTTGTTTTTTTTTTTTACATTATGAAATAAGTTTATCAATTTAAACATCAACCACAAATTATTTCGCAAACATGTTTTGCATTCTTTCATAGTACGTAGACATCGTATCATTATCCACACATGTATGTCCAAACTATACGTGCTCGTGATAACGACTTATCCTGTAAATGATTGTCAAAATTATAATGGAAAAAAAAAGCCAAGTCAAAAAATAAATTAACTAGTATTTGTAATATACAAATAGCCTGTTAGGTTTGGCCATTTCTCTACCCAGATTTTGTTGAAATTAATTTTTATATGACTTGATCAACTTATTCATTCTACCTTGTAAGAACCTGATTTAACTTAAAAACAAATATTAAAAAATACAATAAACTAGTATACAAGATAAGTATTTGCAAAATCAAAAAATAATAACAGTAATTATTATTGGTGCCAAACACGGTTTTTGTTGAGTTGAATAAATTATAATAACAATAATTTATAACAAAAATGACCATATAGTATTGATTTGAGTTTACTTAACCATATTGATTTTGATGAGTTCTTCGCAAAACATTTGATATCTTAAAGAAATCCATGAAAATATTAATATCTTAATTAACCATATTGATTTGAGTTTTAATTAACCATTTTGATTTTGATGAGTTATTGCTTTTCACTTGAATTGAATCATGTAAATATTGATTGATCCTTGATCATAGAGAAGTGGAAGTGGGAGGAGATATCATAGAGTTGCATAAAATACTGTTTCGTAGTGACACTTGGGGGATGGTTTCTTGATAAAATATTATTTTTGAAGTATAATGTCAGAGCATCTTATCTGCCAGTACAGTACTATTTTTCTGTCGATACTTATCCTGTCTGCTACTCAATAATTATAGGAAGGGCACGTCATCCTTCGTGTTCATGGATCTCTTTCTACTTTTTTTTTTACATTATGATATCAATTTAAACATGTTTCGCATTCTTTCATAGTACGGAGACATCATATCAATTATTCACATATGGCCAAACTATACGTGCTCATGATACCGACTTATCCTGTAAATAATTGTCAAAATTATAATGGAAAAAAAAAACTAAGTAAAAATTAAATTAATTAGCATTGTTTAAAACCGATTTTTATTCCTTGATATTTGTAATATATGTCATACGTGTGCGGTGTCACGGCAATATTTCATTTCATCAATGTAACTATCTAATATGAAAAGACAAGAAATTCTTGTTTTTTATCGATGGAAAAATGGAATGGGAGTCGCCACCTAGTATTTTGATCACTAGGAACCCTAACTGGTCTTAGAGATCGGGTACGAAAACTGGTTGCGTAAAGAAAATGTATTAACACCCCAAATACACCTTAATTACCTAAGGTAAGCTGCATTGTTTGATTGTCTGATAAAAAGCTAAGGTGTTATTGTATTTTTAATTGTTGGTCCGTCTATGATTTAAGAAAAGTCTTTCTCAGTAAGGATGTCCTTATCTTATCGGGTAAAAAACCTAACCGTTCTAATGTATATATATAAAAAAACTACATTTTTAATATCAGGAATATGTTTTACGTATAAATTTATAATCCTAAATACTAAAAGAAAAAAAAATATTTTTTAGAATTTTTGAAATATTAGCCTAGTTCTCATGGCTCTAACAAACTTGTTATTAAAGCCAAAATGCATGCTAAAACATATTTTAGATTTTTTTTGTGTTTTATGTATATAAAAAAAACAATATGATTTTTTTTATTATGAAAATATGACGTGATGATTTTTCTTATCTTTAAGAGACTTGGTCGTATGCATGAAAAAAAATATTTTTTTTTGTTTTATATTTTTTTTTGCAATGTTTTTGATGAAAACCAGGTATTTTAATACCGGATTTGTATCTTTATGGTATAAAATTACAAACCAATATTATGCAAAATTGATAGAAAAATACACGAGAAAATTACAAATGTTTTTAGAAAGTTTTTTTGGAATTTTAATTTTTTTTAAAATGAGAAGTGGATTACTCTCTACTGTTCACGTGAACAATGGAGACCACCGAAGAAGAAGAAGAAGAAGAAGAAGAAGAAGAAGAAGCGGAAAGAGACTGACCTGTGGTGGAAGCTTGGCTGCGACGAGGAGGTTCTGCCGGCGGCTCAGTAGGCTTCGGTGGAGGGAATGGTGGCTGGTGGCAATTGCTGGTGATGGAAGAAGAAAATTTGCAGAGGAGAGAGGCTCGGCGGCACGCTTACTATATGAGGTGGTTGGGCAGTTGATTGTGATGGAGATGGAGGTGTTCAAGCCAGTGGTGACGATGCTGGTGGCTGAACGCTGCGGTGGAGAGAAAGGGAGAGGTTCTGCTGGTAGAAGAAACCGAGTTAGGGAGGCTGGTTTTTTGGTTGTCTTTGTACCCAAATTTCTCCACCAATGGAGCATGAAGATCAAATCTATTTATAATCGGTGGAAGAGGGACACTTGGTCTCTTTTGGTGCAAAATTTCAACCCTTGGTTCGATCCGAAAGCATCCCAACCATTGGCTCAAAGTAGCAATGATGAACTGTAAGTTTTGTGCAGGAAAAATAGCTGGTCGGGTTGGCCACTTTAGGGCGGTGCCACCGCCTTTACAGCCTCAATCAACCCGATGGTTTATACTAGCGTGTAGTCAAGTGTCAGGGGATCGTTTGCGCGTAGGTTTCATTTAATTTAGGGAAGAAACGAGGCGTAAAACGCCTTGGGAAGGTGGCCCCTCGAGCAGCCACTCTGAAGAAGAAGATGAATTGTAATTTTTTTGCCAATTATGCTTTAGTCCTTTAATTTGTGATTTATCTCTAATTACACCCCTGATTGGCCTCAAACTTTCAATTTTATTTAATTTCACCCTGACGAACTTCAATTCGATCCCCAGATTTCCGCGCCTTTTCTAGTTTGATCCTTGGTTTTGGATTTATTCAATTAAATCCCTAATTGGCCATCAAACTTCAATATTTTTACAATTAAGCACCTGATTTGACCAAATCAACTCTCAAAAATTCTAATATAACCCAGAACTTTAATTTCTTCCAATTAAAGCCCAAATTTACTTAAAAATCAATTTTTCTTCCAATCAAACCTTCTATAAATTCAATTAAACCTCCAATAAAATTTAATTGAGTCTATAAATATTTGTTTTTTGACTTTTCTTCTTCAATTTGAATTTTTCTTGTCAACGGGGCTCTTCATCTGTAAAAAATATATTGTCAGTTTTAATCTTTGAGTTTTTGAGCCTCGTCAACCAATTTCTAGCTATTTTCTGGCGCTCCGACATCCTCTTCTCACTGTTATTATTTTTTGGATTTTTTATTTTTAGTCCAAATATTTTTTATTTATTTTTAGAAGAGAAAAAATGAATTTTGGGAATAACCTAAAAATAGATTATGACAATATACAAATGACATGTTAGGGTGGCACTTTCCCTACCTCAATTTTAAACTACATTATATTAGAGTTAATCTCTATTGACAAAATAAGTCAAAAGATTATTTAATAGATCTAGTAAAAACCTAGTTTGATTTAAGATAAAAATATTAAGATAAGGGTTTTTAATATTATTTTTTAAATATTAATAGGATATTGTATTGGATCGACCTAAATAACTTTTCAAACATATGACCTGATTAGGTCTAATAACTTTATTTTTTGAAATTACCTTTTCATTTAACTACATTATAATAAAAATAATCATGTGTAAGAAAGCTTTCACATTGTCATAACCCATTTTTGGGTTCTTCCAAATTACATTCTCTTTTCTCTCTCTCTTTTTTTAAAAAACAGAACACTAAAATAGTGCTGTTTCAAACGACATTGTTCTCCTTCTTCCCTGCGCATGTAGAGGCAGGGAAGAAGAAGATTTTAAATCTCCTTTTCCCGCTCAACTTCTCCTTCTCTACCACCCCACTTGCCCAAGAAACCCGACACTACCCGTACCCACCATACCCTGCCTCCACGACAAAGGAAGAGGAAGGCCATGCCCTGCAGCGGCTGCATAGGAGCCATCCCACCCCACCATGCCCCGCACTTGGACAGGGTATGGTGAACCTCTCCCCCGACTGCCTATAAATACAGGAGAAGAAGAATTCAAAGGGGGGTAAAATTTTGGAGAAGGAATAGAGGAATGTGTGAGAGAGAAGGGAAAACCAAACAGAATCGAGATGGAAGAAGAAGAAAAAAATAGAGAAGGGAGGAACGATTTGAGAAAGAAGACAGGGGGGTTTACAGACGAATAGAAAACAGAGGGGGGGGGGGGAGAATTTGTTGTTGAGAGGAGAGAAGCTCGGGCAAAACAAAAGAAAAAGGAAGAGAAGGGGGAAAGAAGAGTGAGAAGAGCAGTGACAAAGAGGGAAGAAACGAAACCGAATAAAGAAGGAAAATAAAAAAGAAAAAAAACAACAAAAGAGAAGACATAGGGGCTGATATCTTTGCATAGAAGGAGGAACAGCACAACAACGCCACCTCCAGTTGCCACTGTCCTCCCAGTCGTCGATAACAGCACCTGCACTGTGAGAAACGGAAGAAGAAGAAAAAAACAGAGACAGACAGAGGGAGGAACACACAACAGAGAAGAAGAACCGCCGCAGAACCACCATCATAGCAGCTGTCACCTGGTTTCCCAGCCATCATCCACAGTCCCAGTCATTGCCACCGCCACCAATAGATAATAAAAGAAGAACAGAAAAACAGGGGGAAGCAAAGGTAGATGAAGAGGAGAAAAGAAAGGAAACGCAATAGCGTGAAAAGGAAGCACGCAGGAGAAGAGGAAGAACCACCATCCTCAACCGTGACCCGCAACCACCACCACCGGAGACAGCAACCACGCTCCCTCATTCCAGGTAACCTTCCTCCCCCTCTGCTGTCCATTTTTTAATTCGTCTTCATTTGCATTCAGAATGTGAGCAATTCACGTTCTGCACCAAATGAAATATAATTAGGTGGTTACTGTGTAGAGCACAGTAACCACCTAATTATAATTCACTGGTTACTTTGCTCAGCATAGTAACCAGCAGCCAACCTTCTGTTCTTTCGGGTTGGAACATCAGCCCAGCCCACGCGGCTGGGCTGAGTCCAGCCCTGTAGCTGATGGGCCCGAATTTCTTTTTTGGGTCGGGTTTGGCCCAACCCAAAATGAGTTGGCCCGGCCTAGTAAAAATATATTCAAAAAAATTTGTGATTTCCCCACGTATTTTGTTACAGAATTTTGCTTACTTTTGGTTTGTATTTTTATACCGTAAAGATACACATCTACTATTAAAATACCTGGTTTTCGTCAAAACTTAATTTTTTTTTTCATGCATATGGCCAAGTCTCTTAAAGAAAAAATCACATCATATTTTCATACAATAAAGAAAACTTCAAAAAACAAAAAAATGTTGTAGCATGCATTTTGGCTTTAATAACCAGTTTATTAAAGTCACGAGAACTTGGCCATTATTTCAAAAAAATCCAAAAAAAATTATTTTATTTTCTTTTTATATCCGAGATTATGAATTTACATGTAAAACGTATTTCTGATATTAAAACAATAGTTCTTTTATAGACATTAGAATGGTTAGGTTTTACCTCATAAGATAAAAATCTCCTTATTGAGGAGGACTTTTCTTGAACCATAGATGGACCAACATGATGAGACCTTAGATTTTTATTAGACAATAAAACAATGCAGCTTACCTTAGGTAGGACGTATTTGGGGTGCTAATACCTTCACTTTACGGAATCAGTCTCCGTACTCGATCTCTGAGACCAGTTAGGGTTCCTAGTGACCAGAATACTAGGTGGCGACTCTCATTCTATTTTTTCCACTGATAAAAAAACAAGAATTCCTTGTCTCCCTATATTTTCCAAATAGATACACAAACATTGAGTGAGGGTGGATGATCGCCACGACGCCGCATACCTGCGACACACATAATGTATTTTTAAAATAAAAAAACATTGTGAACGGTTATACAAAAGAGCACATGTGAATATAATAAAAAATCTATGATCTTAGTTAAAAAATTAAAAATTAAATGGTATCCAATAAAAAAATCTCAAATAAATTATTAATTAATCTATTTTAATGGACTTGTATCAAAATTCAAAGAAAAAAAATATATTAAAGAACAAATAGGTTAGACGCGTGAGTTTGGGTGGGCCAGCACGCTTGACTGACAAAGAAAGAGTTCAGGCACGCGTGCTAGGCTTCCTTTTTATGCTAAGGGATGGATGACGTGTTGTCACCCTGTTTTTTATTTTAAAAAATTGAGACGACGCGTCAACTATATTTTCATATTCCGACTATCGAAGAGGTGACCGAAAAATTAAGCAATGATTTTTTCAATCCAAAAAAATATTTTTAACCTAAAAACACCTAAGAAAAGGGTCTTAGAACATCAATGAACAAATATCTCAGCCAAAAACACCCCTAAATTGGTAAAAACAAATGCAAAATTAAGTCAAAATAAATTTTCCTTTTCAATCCTGACCTACTTTCCCAACAAGATATGGGATGAAAAAACATCTAAATGGAACCTTCTCATGAATTAGAACTCATTAACACTAAGAATAGTTTTTTTTTTTTTATTTTATCATTGTAACATGGCCAGCTAATGACTCTCTCTGTCCTCTCTTATTTTTCAATGACTCCCTCTTTCATTTTTCTAACTCAATGATTGAAATTACCTTTTCATTTAACTACTCGATATTAAAAATAGGCATGTGTAAGAAAGCAACTCAATGATTTTTTTTTTAAAGAAAAAATATTATGAATGGTTGTACAAAAAAGCACTCACAAAAATAATAAAAGTAAGTCAAAAATAATAAAAGTAAGCACTCACCTAAGAAAAGGGTCTTAGAACATCAATGAACAAATATCTCAGCCAAAAACACCCCTAAATTGGTAAAAACAAATGCAAAATTAAGTTAAAATAAATTTTCCTTTTCCATCTTGACCTACTTTCCCAACAAGATAAGGGATGAAAAAACATCTAAATGGAACCCTCTCATGAATTAGAACTCATTAACACCAAGAATAGTTTTTTTTTTTTTTTTAATCATCGTAACATGGCCAGCTAATGACTCTCTCTGTCCTCTCTTATTTTTCAATGACTCCCTCTTTCATTTTTCTAACTCAAGGATTGAAATTACCTTTTCATTTAACTACTCGATATTAAAAATAGGCATGTGTAAGAAAGCAACTCAATGATGTTTTTTTTTAAAGAAAAAATATTATGAACGGTTGTACAAAAAAGCACTCACAAAAATAATAAAAAAAGCTATCATCTTAGTAAAAAAACATAAGAATTTAATGGTATTAAATATAAAAATCTCAAATAAATTGTTAATTAATCTATTTTAATGGACTTAAATACAAGTTCAAAGAAAAAATTAAAGAACAAATAGGCCAAACATGTGGGTTTGGGCAGGCCAGCACACTTGGTTCACAAAGAAGGAGGTCAAGCACGCACACTATGTCTTCTTTTCTAAGCTAAAGGGCAGATGACGTGTTGGCATCTCATTTTTTGTTTAAAAAAATGCAGACGACTTGTCTACTGCATTTCTAGATTCTGACAATTAGGGTGGTGGCAGGAAAATCAAGCAATGGTTTTTTCAATCCAAAAAAATATTTTCAGGTTATAAACACCTAAGAAAAGGGTCTTAAAGCCTCAATGAACAATTTATCAGCCCAAAACATCACTAAATTGGTAAAAATAAGTGAAAAATTGAGTAGAAATAAATTTTCTTCTTCTTTTCCCATCTACTTTTTCCAGCAAGATAAGGGATAAAAAACACTTAATGGAACTCCTCTAAAAAATCAGTATCCATTAACACCAAGAATGATTTTCTTGATCGCTATAACACGACCAACTGATGATTCTCTCTCTGCTCCCTCATTTTTCAATGACTTCCTCTCTTATCTCTCTAACTCAATGATTGAAACATAAATAAAATGAAGTTTTGAAACAAAATGTAAAAACCTCAAAAACATGAATTAAAAAATATAAAAAATTTGGGGACCAAAAAAGTTATAATTGGGCCTTAGGTACATTAAAAAAAAAGATGAGATTTTGTTTCAACATCAAATATTTTCATCATGATATTTTTAATTATATTTAATCAAGAAAATTAAATTTGATCTTAGCAAATCAAGCATTAATTTAATATGAGAATCTTTTCTTAACATTGCTAGAAACCGTTATGAATTTAACAAAAATATTTTCTTTTACTTTTTTCTTAATTTTTCTTTTCAAATGGATACATCTATTTATATTGAACTAAACCTTCAATGTTTTCGACAAATAGTAAATGTATGGAATTTTTTTTTTTATTTTTAGTTTAACGTGGGTGTCCGGGCCAGCTTGCGCGCACCTCGACTAATCCCACGAGCCCTGAAGTTAACAACCATGTAAGCGTCTAGTGGCCATCATATGAGCAACCACAGGGCTCGAACCTGAGACCACAGAGGGAGCAAACCTTTTGATCCCAAGCTCTTCCCACTGGGCCACCACTTAGATGGTTGTAAATGTATGGATAATTATTCTATTGAGTTGAAGAATGATATAAGAAATATCATCTCAAGTTTGTAGATTGTCTAGGTGATCTTTATGTTGTGTCTGCAACTTGTTGGAATATGTATCTCTAAAAATATGACTAATTTTCATGAGTGCATCCCATATTTTCTTTGGTAATTAGTTTCGGTAAGCTTGTGGAATGAGTGTTTGCATAAACATGTGACAATCATGACTCTTAATTCTATATAATCTGCAATCCTTCAAATTCAGCAATCTAGATATATTTGAAGCATGTCCATAAAAAAAGAATACAGACTTTTAAGTCATTGGTAGACAAGTAATTGTGAATTCTTGTTTAATGCGAAGCTGACTTTGGACTTTACAACCCGTGGCCTATCATAAACCAACTCCATATTTTTTACAGTGAAAAAATAAATGTATATCCATTCTAGCTTTCATGTTGGACTTTATCTTTCCTTTCATGTTGATAACCGTGTTAAACATCTTTTCAAACATTTTTTTTTTCAATGTGCATGAAATTAAGGTTGTGGAGGAGGAAATTGGTCTTTCAATAAAAAAGCTCCTAAAAAATACTTCACTTTACCTAATTGTAGGTTAAACCTAAGTCACAAATTTGAAAAAAATTTCATCAATTTACAACAAATACAATTTTTAAAAATATCAAACAAACCATAGCATGTACAAATCATACATTCATAAAACAAATTTTTATGGGGAAAAGCTATAAAACATACAAACAAAATACATATACTACAACAATATGCAATAAAATTAACGTTTTAAAATGGAGTTCAAACAAAAGATAGGTAGTTTTTCTTATTTAATGAGGAGAATCCTCAATAAAATTTGAATCAGAATAAGGATGCTGACAGACTAAGTGTTAAGTTGATCGGATTTGCATTGGGAGGTTGATTTGTGAGGGGGTGGGGGGTGCTATTTGCTGCAGTGCTGGGAGGAAGAAGAAGAAAATGGGGGAGGGGATAGAGAGAGTCGCTCTCCAAGTCATAAATTAAATATTATCTATGAAATTATAGACGAATTTCACCGATGAGTTAATTCTGTTAGTAATTTCATAGGTATAAATGACATGTCTTTATACATTTTGACTTTTTTTAATACTTTCTTTTCCCAGTGTAATTTCCTCGATATATATCAAGAAAATATTTCCGTCGGTGTTTACCGATGGATACAACAAGGGATTATTTTTTCAGTAAAATTCACCGCAATTTATCGACGGAAAAATTCCATTGGTATTTCCGTTTGTATTTACCAATTTTCTAGTAATGCATATTGTATCGACTAGGGTTCGATCATGACCTTATCATAACCCAATTTTAGATCCCGTAAAATTAATTTTTGTAAAAAATTATATTTTTTTTAATATGAAATAATCCAAAGAATAAAAAAATCCATCGGATCTTTTGTGTTAAAATCCAATAGTCGAAATGGACACATTTATGATAATTCAAACCAATACTCTCCATCAAAGATGATCATCAATATTGCCTAATTATCAATCGACTCCCAAAACATAATATTTTATCAATTATGGACTTGAACAATGTTTAATAGTATGATATTGATGATTATATATGCGCATGCTTATAATTAATTATAAGGAATGCCATGTTCTCTCATAAATGTTTATCATTTATCATACAATATCCATGTGGGTTGAACTGCAAGTCAAAAGGTAAAAGGTAGCATCAAATTCCAATCAACACATAAATTAATAGAGATGCATGCATGGCGTGTACTTGGTAATTAATTAACTAGCACACAAGATAAGCATATGCAAAGTGAAAAGGAATGTACTGATGGCACCAATAATTTGGTGCCAAACACGTTTTCGGCAATAAACATCATTATATAATTGGTATTAATCAGTTTATTAAATTTGGTTGAATTTAACGTACGCATATAGTCATAAGAACATGACAATGAATGTCCAGATAAACTCTTCTACTATATATGTCATCTTTACTGCCAAATATTTTATCGATGGCTTTGGAGATTAATTCATCCAAATTAACCAAATACTCATGTCCACAAACATACCCTTTATACCATACTTATTCCTTACCATCAAGATAGTATGAAGCTAACTCTACCCATTGATGTGCAAGAACAAGGTTAAGCTTGAAATATTTCTTGCATCTCCTTATTCGACAAGAGCTTGGCAAATCAACCATTGACAGTGTTGGGTTATACTCCATCTTGTGTTACTCCTAACTTGCCACATTATCTCCACGATTTTGATTCCTTCATGAATTGAATTAGTTCCTACATCCCTTCCAGTGTTTGGAGTTATCCCCTACTTCTCTTCTTGCCATTTGACTAGCCAAAAAGGACTGGAACTATATATGATCATGATAATGACTTGTACCTAAATTTTGGCACTGCTAAGTCCTGAAATTAATTGTCAAATTTATGATGAAAAACAAACAAAAAACTAATGCTAAGTCAAAAAATAATTTAATTAGCATAGCATCGATCAACAAAAAGAAAATTCTATCATAAACCTGTGTACAAAAAAGGTATGGTTCGATATGAAAACAAACAACAAAAATTGAAATTCATCAACTTACTTTTAAATATATTTTATATTTTTGGTCAATAAGCAATAAATGAATTGAAGTTTTAATTAAAATGTCTATACAGCACTAAATCTAATAATCTAAGATTTTTCGAAGGTTTTTGATGATGGTATCTCTATAGAATTAGATTACTAAATATTTTTTGACAAAAATTTATATAAAATCCAACAATCAAATCGAAATCGAAAGTTATGAATATTTCAATCAAATAAGTTATTTGACATGACTAAATTTTTTTTTAAGTCTTGAAACGGTCTTTTTATAATAGATTCTCATTTGAATGATCAAAACCTCCAACATTAATACATAAAACAAATATATTCTTAGTCTTTGTTAGGATGTTCTCTCTATGAAGATCTCCTCGTTTTGTAACTCCATTCTTGAAAGATTTTGCTCACTACACGTGAAGGAGGTCTAATTGGTTCCCTTTCGGTTTTATGTCAAGCCAAGTGGTGCAAGTATTCTGCTTTTTTGTAATTGTGCTCCGATTTGTCAAAGGAGGTCTACAAATCTTCATGTTAATTTGGGACCCGATGTCTAGAGCTATATTTTCTAGCTTTATATATCGTTGGAGATGCCTGCATACCGAAGTAACTTCACCGCCTCCTACAAAACTGAATCCATTTCTAATTTCTCCAAGACCACCTTAAGTTTAAATCATATCACAACGTTATATAAACAAAATATCAAAAAGGGTCTCATTATTTTATTATTATTGTTTTTGTTATTTTGATACATCATACATGGATCCATTGAAACATATAGCTAGGTATATCACTATACCTGCAGAGCCATGATCTCGCTAGCTCTGCTTGGAGTAAGAGACATTAATGAACCCATTGAGACCGCTAGGAAGAAAGAAAAGCCAAGAAACATGACTAGAGACAATGGCAGCTAGCCTATTCCATCATTATTTAGCGCCAATATAATTTTAGCGTTCATATGGATGAACTTAGAGGCCCAACCTTCGTAAACACAACCAAGAAAGGTGATAGTTTATCACTAAGAGACAGAATTCTACGTCTATTATTCTCAAAATAAATCCCAATATCCCTGCATAGAACTCCGCATTGACAAATGTCTTCAGGACAGAAAACTAGCTTGTATCCTAAGCCAGCCTTCTCAATCTTGAACCAGTTGAATAATGTAGCAATGCCAGGATTTCCTTCTGCCCCACCCGTTGTCACAAACCATTGTACCTCCGAGTTGGAAGATTTCTGAATCTTCCAGACCGATGAATGGTCACAGGCTTTCTTAATAGAAAACTTGATGTTAAGATCAGTAGAAACTCGGATGACATCATCGTCGGAGCTGGCAGGTGAGAATGTAACTGGAAGACCTTGTAACAGGTCCGACGAGTATTGAAAGACATCATCCGGGCAAGTTTTATTGGTCGCCGAAACATCCCCGCCTCCAGCCCCCCAGAAAATAGAACTGATGATGTATTCCGTGCCTGCTTTAAGTTCTTCGCCCTGAATGTCAAGCACCGGCTCAGTATAAGCTTCTATTGATGGCACTGAGAGAACAAAGGCGAAGAGAAGAAAGGAGAACCACACCAACAATGTAGACTTCATTGTTATTTGATGTATTTGAGATTCTCTGTTCTTGGATATGAAAAACAATGCCAAGAAGCCTGCATTTATAGAGCTAGAACCTGGAAGCTCAACAATTATTCAAATGTCGTTGTCACTATCTATCTTGTTTTTTTTTTTTTTTTTTTACATTATGAAATAAGTTTATCAATTTAAACGTCAAACACAAATTATTTCGCAAACATGTTTCGCATTCTTACATAGTACGTAGACATCATATCATTATTCACAAATATACGGCCAAACTATACATGCTCATGATGATGACTTATCCTGGTGTAAATAATTGTCAAATTTATATAATGGAGGAAAAAAGCTAAGTCAAAAAATAAATTAACTAGCATTATTTAAAACCCATTTTGGTTCCTTGATATTTGTAATATACAAATGGCCGGTTAGGTTGGACACTTTTGGTTCTTTGAATTTAAGTTAAAAAATTAAAAATTAAATTGTATTCGATAAAAAAAAATCTCAAATAAATTATTAATTAATCTATTTTAACATACTTATACCAAAATTCAAAGAAAAAAATAAAATATTAGAGAATAAATAGACCGTGTGTGTGGGTTTGGATGGGCCAGCACGCTTGTCTTACAAAGAAAGTGGTCAGGAACGCACTCTAGGCTTTCTTTTTATGTTAAGTGGTGGATGATGTATTGCTACCTCATCTTTTGTTTAAAAAAAATGCAGACAACACGTCAACTGTGTTTCCATATTCTGACTATTGAAGAGGTAAAAAGAAAATCAAGTAATGGTTTTTTCAATTCATAAAATATTTTTAACTTAAAAAAACCTAAGAAAACAGTCTTAGAACATCAATGAACCAATTTCTGAGCCAAAAACACCCTTGAATTGAAAAAAATAAAATGCAAAACATGATAAGAGATAAATTAAAAAAAGCATCTAAAAGGAACTCCACTTATGAATTAGAATTCATTGACACTAAGAATGATTTTCTTAATCGTTGTAATGAGGCGACCTTATGACTCTCTCTCCTCTTTTATTTTTCAATGACTCCCTCTTTTATTTCTTTAGCTCAAGGATTGAAATATAAATAAAATAAAATTATGAAACAAAATGTTAAAACCTCAAAAACATGAATTAGGAAAAAACTTTAGGGGTCAAAAAAGTTTAAATCGCACCTTAGCTACATCCAAAAAAATAAAAAAAGGATGAGATTTTATTTTAGCGTCAATTTTCATTATTAGATTTTTAATTCTATTTAATCAAGAAAATTGAATTTGATTTTACCAAATCAAGCATCAATTTAATACGAGAACCTTTTCTTTCATTGCTTGAAACCTTTACGAAGTTAACCGAAAAAATTGTGAAGCACAATCCTAAATAAACTAAATATGGAAAGATCACATTGAAAAAAATTTAAGTAACCAAAAAAATAAGAAAAAAATTTGTATGAGTCCAAAATGCATTCCCTCATAGGTTGTAGTAAAAAACTTATGTTTTTTTTTAATGTTTTCTTTAAATATTCATGTTTATCATTTATCATAAAAACCATGTGGTTTGAACAACAAGTTATTAAAAGGGCAAAAAGCCAAAGCAAATACTAATTTAAAACATAAATAACTATAAATGAATACAATAAACTAGTATATATACAAGATAAGCATCTGCAAAATTGAGAAATAATAACAATAATTATTATTGGTGCCATACACGTTTTCTGATGAGTTCAATAAATTATAATAACAATAATTTATAACAAAATTAACCATATAGTATTGATTTGAGTTTTACTTAACCATATTAATTTTGATGAGTTCTTTGCAACATTTGATATCATAAATAAATCCATGAAAATATAAATATCTTAATTAACTGTATTGATTTGAGTTTTAATTAGCCATTTTGATTTTAATAGTTATTGCTCTTAATTAACTTGAATTGAGTCATGCAAATATTGATAGATCCTTGATCATAGAGAAGTGGGAGAAGATCATAAAGTTGCATAAAATATTGGATGGCCACACTGTTTTGTAGTGACAATGATCATTAATTTGGAGATGGTTTCTTGACAATAATCTTTCTATTATATTTATTTTTAAATATAAATCTTACCGATCTATGATCAGATAAATTTTCATTTTAAATTTCAAATATAAATACAATTTTTTAAAAACTCAACTAGAGTTCTGTGTAGTATTTAATATAAGTTAATAAATTCATAATATATATTAATATCTTAATAGAATCCTTATTACAAATTTAATAAATATGAAACATTAACTAAACATAATAAAATAATATTAATTACAATAAAAGAAATAAATTTTAATTTTTTTACAAAAACTACCTCCTAAAGGTTAATATCAATGCACTTTATCTGCCACTCCTAATATTATTTTTGAAGTATAATGTCAGAGCATCTTATCTGCCAGTACAGTACTATTTTTCTGTCGATACTTATCCTGTCTGCTACTCAATAATTATAGGAAGGGCACGTCATCCTTCGTGTTCATGGATCTCTTTCTACTTTTGTTTTTACATTATGATATCAATTTAAACATGTTTCGCATTCTTTCATAGTACGTAGACATCATATCAATTATTCACATATGGCCAAACTATACGTGCTCATGATAACGACTTATCCTGTAAATAATTGTCAAAATTATAATGGAAAAAAAAGCTAAGTAAAAATTAAATTAATTAGCATGGTTTAAAACCGATTTTTATTCCTTGATATTTGGAATATATGTCACACGTGTGTGTCGTCGCGGCGATATTCCACTTCATCAATGTAACTATCTAATATGGGGAGACAAGAAATTCTTGTCTTTTATTGGCGGAAAAATAGAATGAGAGTTGCTACCTAATATTTTGGTCACTAGGAACCCTAATTGGTCTCAGAGATCGGATACGGGGACTGGTTGCGTAAAGGGAAGGTATTATCACCCCAAATACGCCTTAATTACCTAAGGTAAGCTGCATTGTTTGATTGTCTGATAAAAAGCTAAGGTGTTATTGTATTTCTAATTGTTGGTCCGTCTATGGTTTAAGAAAAGTCTTCCTCAGTAAGGATGTCCTCATCTTATCGGGTAAAAAGAGATCGGGTACGGGGACTAGTTGCGTAAAGGGAAGGTATTAGCACCCCAAATACGCCTTACCTAATGTAATCTGCATTGTTTGATTATCTGATAAAAAGCAAGGTGTTATTGTATTTCTAATTATTGGTCCGTCAATGGTTTAAGAAAAGTCTTCCTCAGTAAGGATGTCCTTATTTTATGGGGTAAAAAACCTAACCGTTCTAACGTTTATATAAAAAAAAACTATATTTTTAATATCAGGAATACGTTTTACGTATAAATTTATAATCCTAGATACTAAAAGAAAACAAAATATTTTTTAGAATTTTTAAAATATTGACCTAGTTCTCATGGCTTTAACAAACTTGTTATTAAAGCCAAAATGCATGCTAAAACATATTTGTGAATTTTTGTGTTTTATGTATAAAAAAAACAATATGATTTTTTTTATTATGAAAATACGATGTGATGATTTTTCTTATCTTTAAGAGACTTGGTCGTGTGCATGAAAAAAAATATATTTTTTTTGTTTTATAATTTTTTTGATGAAAACCAGGTATTTTAATTCTGGATTTGTATCTTTATGGTATAAAAATACAAACCAATATTAAGCAAAATTGATAGAAAAATACACAAGAAAATTACAAACGTTTTTAGAAAGGTTTTTTGGAATTAATTTTTTTTTTAAAAAGGAGTAGTGGATTACTCTATTGTTCACGTGAACAGTGGAGAGTGAATTAATTCACTCTCCACTATTCACATGCAACGTTAACAGTGGAGACCGCTGAAGAAGAAGAAGAAGAAGAAGAAAGGGAAGCGGAAGGAGACTAACCTGCGGTGGAAGTTTGGCTGCGATGAGGAGGTTCCGCCGGTAACTCAGTAGGCTTCGGTGGAGGGAATGGTGGCCGGTGGCAGTTGCTGGTGATGGAAGAAGAAAATTTGCAGAGGAGAGAGGCTCGGCGGCACACTCACTATATGAGGTGGTCGGGCGGCTAATTGTGATGGAGATGGAGGTGTTCAAGCCGGTAGTGACGATGCTGGTGGCTGAACACCGCGGTAGAGAGAGAGAGAGAGGTTCTGCTGGTAGCAGAAACCGGGTTAGGGAGGCTGGTTTTTTGGCTGTCTTTGTACCCAAATTTCTCCACCAATGGAGCATGAAGATCAAATCTATTTATAGGCGGTGGAAGAGGGACACTTTATCTCTTCTGGTGCAAACTTTCAGCCCTTGGTTCGACCCGAAAGCATCCCAACCATTGGCTCAAAGTAGCAATGATGAACTGTCAGTTTTATGCAGGAAAAATGGCCGGTTGGGTTGGCCACTTTAGGACTGTGCCACCGCCTCTACAGCCTCGATTAGCTCGACGGTTTATACTAGCGTGTAGTCAGGTGTCAAGGGATCGTTTGCGTGCAGGTTTCATTTAATTTAGGGAAGAAACGAAGCGTAAAACGCCTTGGGAAGGTGGCCCCTCGGGCAGCCACTCTGAAGAAGAAGATGAATTGTAATTTTTCTGCCAATTACGCTTTAGTCCTTTAATTTGTGATTTATCTCTAATTACACCCTTGATTGGCCTCAAACTTTTAATTTTGTTTAATTTCACCCCTGACGAACTTCAATTCGAACTCCAGATTTCCGCGCCTTTTCTAGTTTGATCCGTGGTTTTGGATTTATTCAATTAAATTCCTAATTGGCTATCAAACTTTAATATTTTTGCAATTAAGCACCTGATTTGACCAATTCAACTCTCAAAAATTCTAATTTAACCCTAGAACTTTAATTTCTTCCAATTAAAGCCAAAACTTACTTAAAAATCAATTTTTCTTGCAATCAAACCTTCTATAAATTCAATTAAACCTCCAATAAAATTTAATTGAGTCTATAAATATTTGTTTTTGGACCTTTCTTCTTCAATTTGAATTTTTCTTGTCAACATGGCTCTTCATCTGTAAAAAATATAATGTCAATTTTAATCTTTGAGTTTTTGAGCCTCCTCAACCAATTTCTAGCCATTTTCTGGCGCTTCAACATCCTCTTCTCACTGTTATTATTGTTTGGATTTTTTGTTTTTTGTCCGAATATTATTTTTTTTATTTTTAGAAGAGAAAAAATGAATTTTGAAGAATAACCTAAATATGAGTTATGACAATATACAAATGACATGTTAGGGTGGCACTTTCCCTACCTCAGTTTTAAACTACATAATATTAGAGTTAATCTCGATTGACAAAATAAGTCAAAAGATTATTTAATAGATCTAGTAAAAACCTGGTTTGATTTAAGAAAATATTAAGATAATGGTTTTTAATATTATTTTTTAAATATTAATACGATAATGTCTTGGATTGACCCAGACAACTTATCAAACATATGACTTGATTAGGTCTAATAACTTTATTTTTTGAAATTACCTTTTCATTTAACTACATTATAATAAAAATAATCATGTGTAAGAAAGCTTTCACATTGTCATAACCCATTTTTGGGTTCTTCCAAATTACATTCTCTTTTCTCTCTCTCTTTTTTTAAAAAACAGAACACTAAAATAGTGCTGTTTCGAACGTCATTGTTCTCCTTCTTCCCTGCGCATGTAGAGGCAGGGAAGAAGAAGATTTTAAATCTCCTTTTCCCGCTCAACTTCTCCTTCTCTACCACCCCACTTGCCCAAGACACCCGACACTACCCATACCCACCATACCCTGCCTCCACGACGAAGGAAGAGGAAGGCCATGCCCTGCAACGGCTGCATAGGAGCCATCCCACCTCACCATGCCCCGCACTTGGACAGGGTATGGTGAACCTCTCCCCCGACTGCCTATAAATAAAGGAGAAGAAGAATTCAAAAGGGGGGTAAAATTTTGGAGAAGGAATAGAGGAATGTGTGAGAGAGAAGGGAAAACCAAACAGAATCGAGAGGGAAGAAGAAGAAAAAAATAGAGAAGGGAGGAACGATTTGAGAAAGAAGACAGGGGGGTTTACAGACGAACAGAAAACAGAGGGGGGGGGGAGAATTTGTTGTTGAGAGGAGAGAAGCTCGGGCAAAACAGGAGAAAAAGGAAGAGAAGGGGGAAAGAAGAGTGAGAAGAGCAGTGACAAAGAGGGAAGAAACGAAACCGAATAAAGAAGGAAAACAGAAAAGAAAAAAAACAACAAAAGAGAAGACATAGGGGCTGATATCTTTGCATAGAAGGAGGAACAGCACAGCAACGCCACCGCTAGTTGCCACTGTCCTCTTAGTCATCGATAATAGCACCTGCACTGTGAGAAACGGAAGAAGAAGAAAAAAACAAAGATAGACAGAGGGAGGAACACAGAACAGAGAAGAAGAACCGCCGCAGAACCACCATTATAGCAGCTGTCACCTGGTTTCCCAGCCATCATCCGCAGTCCCAGTCATTGCCACCGCCACCAACAGATAATAAAAGAAGAACAGAAAAAAAGGGGGAAGCAAAGGTAGACGAAGAGGAGAAAAGAAAGGAAACGCAACAGCGTGAAAATGAAGCACGCAGGAGAAGAGGAAGAACCACCATCCTCAACCGTGACCCGCAACCACCACCACCGGAGACAGCAACCACGCTCCCTCATTCCAGGTAACCTTCCTCCCCCTCTGCTGTCCATTTTTTAATTCGTCTTCATTTGCATTCAGAACGTGAGCAATTCACGTTCTGCACCAAATGAAATATAATTAGGTGGTTACTGTGTAGAGCACAGTAACCACCTAATTATAATTCACTGGTTACTTTGCTCAGCATAGTAACCAGCAGCCAACCTTCTGTTCTTTCGGGTTGGAACATCAGCCCAGCCCACGCGGCTGGGCTGAGTCCAGCCCTGTAGCTGATGGGCCTGAATTTCTTTTTTGGGTCGGGTCTGGCCCAACCCAAAATGAGTTGGCCCGGCCTAGTAAAAATATATTAAAAAAGATTTGTGATTTCCCCACGTATTTTGTTATAGAATTTTGCTTAATTTTGGTTTGTATTTTTATACCGTAAAGATACACATCTACTATTAAAATACCTGGTTTTCGTCAAAAATTAATTTTTTTTTCATGCATATGGCCATGTCTCTTAAAGAAAAAATCACATCATATTTTCATACAATAAAGAAAACTTCAAAAAACAAAAAAATGTTTTAGCATGCATTTTGGCTTTAATAACCAGTTTATTAAAGTCACGAGAACTTGACCAATATTTCAAAAAAATCCAAAAAAAATTATTTTATTTTCTTTTTATATCAGAGATTATGAATTTACATGTAAAACGTATTCCTGATATTAAAACAATAGTTCTTTTATAGACATTAGAATGGTTAGGTTTTACCTCATAAGATAAAAATCTCCTTATTGAGGAGGACTTTTCTTGAACCGTAGATGGACCAACATGATGAGACCTTAGATTTTTATTAGACAATAAAACAATGTAGCTTACCTTAGGTAGGACGTATTTGGGGTGCTAATACCTTCACTTTACGGAACCAGTCTCCGTACTCGATCTCTGAGACCAGTTAGGGTTCCTAGTGACCAGAATACGAGGTGGCGACTCTCATTCTATTTTTTCCACTGATAAAAAGATAAGAATTTCTTGTCTCCCTATATTTGCCAGATAGATACACAAACATTGAGTGAGGGTGGACGATCGCCACGACGCCGCATACCTGCGACACACATAATGTATTTTTAAAATAAAAAAACATTGTGAACAGTTATACAAAAAAGCACTTGTGAATATAATAAAAAATCTATGATCTTAGTTAAAAAATTAAAAATTAAATGGTATCCAATAAAAAAATCTCAAATAAATTATTAATTAATCTATTTTAATGGACTTGTATCAAAATTCAAAGAAAAAAAATATATTAAAGAACAAATAGGTCAGACGCGTGAGTTTGGGTGGGCCAGCACGCTTGACTCACAAAGAAAGAGTTCAGGCACGCGTGCTAGGCTTCCTTTTTATGCTAAGGGATGGATGACGTGTTGTCACCCTGTTTTTTATTTTAAAAAATTCAGACGACGCGTCAACTATATTTCCATATTCCGACTATCGAAGAGGTGACCGAAAAATTAAGCAATGATTTTTTCAATCCAAAAAAATATTTTTAACCTAAAAACACCTAAGAAAAGGGTCTTAGAACATCAATGAACAAATATCTCAGCCAAAAACACCCCTAAATTGGTAAAAACAAATGCAAAATTAAGTCAAAATAAATTTTCCTTTTCCATCCTGACCTACTTTCCCAACAAGATAAGGGATGAAAAAACATCTAAATGGAACCCTCTCATGAATTAGAACTCATTAACACTAAGAATAGTTTTTTTTTTTTTTTTTATCATCGTAACATGGCCAGCTAATGACTCTATCTGTCCTCTCTTATTTTTCAATCACTCCATCTTTCATTTTTCTAACTCAAGGATTGAAATTACTTTTCATTTAACTACTCGATATTAAAAATAGGCATGTGTAAGAAAGCAACTCAATGATTTTTTTTTAAAGAAAAAATATTATGAACGGTTGTACAAAAAAGCACTCACAAAAATAATAAAAGTAAGTCAAAAATAATAAAAGTAAGCACTCACCTAAGAAAAGGGTCTTAGAACATCAATGAACAAATATCTCAGCCAAAAACACCCCTAAATTGGTAAAAACAAATGCAAAATTAAGTTAAAATAAATTTTCCTTTTCCATCTTGACCTACTTTCCCAACAAGATAAGGGATGAAAAAACATCTAAATGGAACCCTCTCATGAATTAGAACTCATTAACACCAAGAATAGTTTTTTTTTTTTTTTATCATCGTAACATGGCCAGCTAATGACTCTCTCTGTCCTCTCTTATTTTTCAATGACTCCCTCTTTCATTTTTCTAACTCAAGGATTGAAATTACCTTTTCATTTAACTACTCGATATTAAAAATAGGCATGTGTAAGAAAGCAACTCAATGATGTTTTTTTTTAAAGAAAAAATATTATGAACGGTTGTACAAAAAAGCACTCACAAAAATAATAATAAAAAGCTATCATCTTAGTAAAAAAAATAAGAATTTAATGGTATTAAATATAAAAATCTCAAATAAATTGTTAATTAATCTATTTTAATGGACTTAAATACAAGTTCAAAGAAAAAATTAAAGAACAAATAGGCCAAACATGTGGGCTTGGGGAGGCCAGCACACTTGGTTCACAAAGAAGGAGGTCAAGCACGCACACTAGGTCTTCTTTTCTATGCTAAAGGGCAGATGACGTGTTGGCATCTCATTTTTTGTTTAAAAAAATGCAGACGACTTGTCTACTGCATTTCTAGATTCTGACAATTAGGGTGGTGGCAGGAAAATCAAGCAATGGTTTTTTCAATCCAAAAAAATATTTTCAGGTTATAAACACCTAAGAAAAGGGTCTTAAAGCCTCAATGAACAATTTATCAGCCCAAAACATCACTAAATTGGTAAAAATAAGTGAAAAATTGAGTAGAAATAAATTTTCTTCTTCTTTTCCCATCTACCTTTTCCAGCAAGATAAGGGATAAAAAACACTTAATGGAACTCCTCTAAAAAATCAGTATCCATTAACACCAAGAATGATTTTCTTGATCGCTATAACACGACCAACTGATGATTCTCTCTCTGCTCCCTCATTTTTCAATGACTTCCTCTCTTATCTCTCTAACTCAATGATTGAAACATAAATAAAATGAAGTTTTGAAACAAAATGTAAAAACCTCAAAAACATGAATTAAAAAATATAAAAAATTTGGGGACCAAAAAAGTTATAATTGGGCCTTAGGTACATTAAAAAAAAAGATGAGATTTTGTTTCAACATCAAATATTTTCATCATGATATTTTTAATTATATTTAATCAAGAAAATTAAATTTGATCTTACCAAATCAAGCATTAATTTAATATGAGAATCTTTTCTTAACATTGCTAGAAACCGTTATGAATTTAACAAAAATATTTTCTTTTACTTTTTCTTTATTTTTCTTTTAAAATGGATACATCTATTTATATTGAACTAAACCTTGAATTTTTTCGACAAATAGTAAATGTATGGATAATTTTTATTTATTTTGAGTTTAACGTGGGTGTCCGGGCCAGCTTGCGCGCACCTCGACTAATCCCACGGGCTCTGAAGTTAACGACCATGTAAGCGTCTAGTGGCCATCATATGAGCAACCACAGGGCTCGAACCTGAGACCATAGAGGGAGCAAACCTCTTGATCCCAAGCTCTTGCCACTGGGCCACCACTTAGATGGTTGTAAATGTATGGATAATTATTCTATTGAGTTGAAGAATGATATAAGAAATATCATCTCAAGTTTGTAGATTGTCTAGGTGATCTTTATGTTGTGTCTGCAACTTGTTGGAATATGTATCTCTAAAAATATGACTAATTTTCATGAGTGCATCCCATATTTTCTTTGGTAATTAGTCTCGGTAAGCTTGTGGAATGAGTGTTTGCATAAACATGTGACAATCATGACTCTTAATTCTATATAATCTGCAATCCTTCAAATTCAGCAATCTAGATATATTTGAAGCATGTCCATAAAAAAAGAATACAGACTTTTAAGTTATTGGTAGACAAGTAATTGTGAATTCTTGTTTAAAGCGAAGCTGACTTTGGACTTTACAACCCGTGGCCTATCATAAACCAACTCCATATTTTTTACAGTGAAAAAATAAATGTATATCCATTCTAGCTTTCATGTTGGACTTTATCTTTCCTTTCATGTTCATAACCGTGTTAAACATCTTTTCAAACATTTTTTTTTTCAATGTGCATGAAATTAAGGTTGTGGAGGAGGAAATTGGTCTTTCAATAAAAAAGCTCCTAAAAAATACTTCACTTTACCTAATTGTAGGTTAAACCTAAGTCACAAATTTGAAAAAAATTTCATCAATTTACAACAAATACAATTTTTTAAAAATATCAAACAAACCATAACATGTACAAATCATACATTCATAAAACAAATTTTTATGGGGAAAAGCTATAAAACATACAAACAAAATACATATACTACAAAAATATGCAATAAAATTAACATTTTAAAATGGAGTTCAAACAAAAGATAGGTAGTTTTTCTTATTTAATGAGGAGAATCCTCAATAAAATTTGAATCAAAATAAGGATGCTGACAGACTAAGTGTTAAGTTGATCGGATTTGCATTGGGAGGTTGATTTGTGAGGGGGTGGGGGATGCTATTTGCTGCAGTGCTGGGAGGAAGAAGAAGAAAATGGGGGAGGGGATAGAGAGAGTCGCTCTCCAAGTCATAAATTAAATATTATCTATGAAATTATAGACGAATTTCACCGATGAGTTAATTCTGTTAGTAATTCCATAGGTATAAATGACATGTCTTTATACATTTTGACTTTTTTTTAATACCTTCTTTTCCCAGTGTAATTTCCTCGATATATATCAAGAAAATATTTCCGTCGGTGTTTACCGATGGATACAACAAGGGATTATTTTTTCAGTAAAATTCACCGCAATTTATCGACGGAAAAATTCCATTGGTATTTCCGTTTGTATTTACCAATTTTCTAGTAATGCATATTGTATCGACTAGGGTTCGATCATGACCTTATCATAACCCAATTTTGGATCCCGTAAAATTAATTTTTGTAAAAAATTATTTTTTTTTTAATATGAAATAATCCAAAGAATAAAAAAATCCATCGGATCTTTTGTGTTAAAATCCAATAGTCGAAATGGACACATTTATGATAATTCAAACCAATACTAGCTCTCCGCCATCAAAGATGATCAATATTGCCTAATTATCAATCGACTCCCAAAACATAATATTTTATCAATTATGGACTTGAACAATGTTTAATAGTATGATATTGATGATTATATATGCGCATGCTTATAATTAATTATAAGGAATGCCATGTTCTCTCATAAATGTTTATCATTTATCATACAATATCCATGTGGGTTGAACTGCAAGTCAAAAGGTAAAAGGTAGCATCAAATTCCAATCAACACATAAATTAATAGAGATGCATGCATGGCGTGTACTTGGTAATTAATTAACTAGCACACAAGATAAGCATATGCAAAGTGAAAAGGAATGTACTGATGGCACCAATAATTTGGTGCCAAACACGTTTTCGGCAATAAACATCATTATATAATTGGTATTAATCAGTTTATTAAATTTGGTTGAATTTAACGTACGCATATAGTCATAAGAACATGACAATGAATGTCCAGATAAACTCTTCTACTATATATGTCATCTTTACTGCCAAATATTTTATCGATGGCTTTGGAGATTAATTCATCCAAATTAACCAAATACTCATGTCCACAAACATACCCTTTATACCATACTTATTCCTTACCATCAAGATAGTATGAAGCTAACTCTACCCATTGATGTGCAAGAACAAGGTTAAGCTTGAAATATTTCTTGCATCTCCTTATTCGACAAGAGCTTGGCAAATCAACCATTGACAGTGTTGGGTTATACTCCATCTTGTGTTACTCCTAACTTGCCACATTATCTCCACGATTTTGATTCCTTCATGAATTGAATTAGTTCCTACATCCCTTCCAGTGTTTGGAGTTATCCCCTACTTCTCTTCTTGCCATTTGACTAGCCAAAAAGGACTGGAACTATATATGATCATGATAATGACTTGTACCTAAATTTTGGCACTGCTAAGTCCTGAAATTAATTGTCAAATTTATGATGAAAAACAAACAAAAAACTAATGCTAAGTCAAAAAATAATTTAATTAGCATAGCATCGATCAACAAAAAGAAAATTCTATCATAAACCTGTGTACAAAAAAGGTATGGTTCGATATGAAAACAAACAACAAAAATTGAAATTCATCAACTTACTTTTAAATATATTTTATATTTTTGGTCAATAAGCAATAACTGAATTGAAGTTTCAATTAAAATGTATATACAACACTAAATCTAATAATCTAAGATTTTTCGAAGGTTTTTGATGATGGTATCTCTATAGAATTAGATTACTAAATATTTTTTGACAAAAATTTATATAAAATCCAACAATCAAATCGAAATCGAAAGTTATGAATATTTCAATCAAATAAGTTATTTGACATGACTAAATTTTTTTTTAAGTCTTGAAACGGTCTTTTTATAATAGATTCTCATTTGAATGATCAAAACCTCCAACATTAATACATAAAACAAATATATTCTTAGTCTTTGTTAGGATGTTCTCTCTATGAAGATCTCCTCGTTTTGTAACTCCATTCTTGAAAGATTTTGCTCACTACACGTGAAGGAGGTCTAATTGGTTCCCTTTCGGTTTTATGTCAAGCCAAGTGGTGCAAGTATTCTGCTTTTTGTAATTGTGCTCCGATTTGTCAAAGGAGGTCTACAAATCTTCATGTTAATTTGGGACCCGATGTCTAGAGCTATATTTTCTAGCTTTATATATCGTTGGAGATGCCTGCATACCGAAGTAACTTCACCGCCTCCTACAAAACTGAATCCATTTCTAATTTCTCCAAGACCACCTTAAGTTTAAATCATATCACAACGTTATATAAACAAAATATCAAAAAGGGTCTCATTATTTTATTATTATTGTTTTTGTTATTTTGATACATCATACATGGATCCATTGAAACATATAGCTAGGTATATCACTATACCTGCAGAGCCATGATCTAGCTAGCTCTGCTTGGAGTAAGAGACAATGAACCCATTGAGACCCCTAGAAAGAAAGAAAAGGCCAAGAAACATGACTAGAGGCAATTGCAGCTAGCCTATTCCATCATTATTTAGCGCCAACACCCTTTCAGGCTTTCAGCATTCATATGGATGAACTTAAAGGCCCAACCTTCTTAAACAAAACCACGAAAGGTGACAGTTTATCACTAAGAGACAGAATTCTACCTCTATTATTCTCAAAATAAATCCCAATATCCCTGCATAAAACTCCGCAGTGACAAATGTCTTCAGGACAGAAAACTAGCTTGTACCCTAATATGCCAGCCTTCTCAATCTTGAACCAGTTGGTTAATGTATGAACACCAGGATTTCCTTCTTCCCCACCCGTTGTCACAAACCATTGCACCTCCGAGTTGGAAGATTTCTGAATCTTCCAAACTGACGATTGGTCACAGGCTTTCTTGATAGAAAACTTGATGTTAAGATCAGTAGAAACTCGGATGACATCATCTTCGGAGCTGGCAGGTGAGAAGGTAACTGGAAGACCTTGTAACTGGTCCAACGAGTATTGAATAACATCATCCGGGCACGTTTTATTGGTCGCCGAAACATCCCCGCCTCCAGCCCCCCAGATAGCAGAAGTGATGATGTATTCCGTGCCTGCTTTAAGTTCTTCGCCCTGAATGTCAAGCACCGGCTCAGTATAAGCTTCTATTGACGGCACGGAGAGAACAAAGGCGAAGAGAAGAAAGGAGAACCACACCAACAATGTAGACTTCATTGTTATTTGATGTTTTTGATATTCTCTGTTCTTGGATACGAAAAACAATGCCAAGAAGCTTGCATTTATAGAGCTAGAACCTGGAAGCTCAACAATTATTCAAATGTCGTTGTCACTATCTATTTTATTTTTTTTGTTTACATTATGAAATAAGTTTATCAATTTAAACGTCAAACACAAATTATTTCGCAAACATGTTTCGCATTCTTACATAGTACGTAGACATCATATCATTATTCACACATATACGGCCAAACTATACGTGCTCATGATAATGACTTATCCTGGTATAAATAATTGTTAAATTTATATAATGGAGGAAAAAAGCTAAGTCAAAAAATAAATTAACTAGCATTATTTAAAACCCATTTTGGTTCCTTGATGTTTGTACTATATAAATTGCCCGGTTAGGTTGGACTCTTTTCTCATCAAGTTTTAAACTAAATCAGGTTGGAGTTAACATTTCTATGACTTAATTGACAAAACAAGTCAAAAAACTATTCATTCTACCTAGTAAAATCCTGATTTGACTTAAAAAAATTATCATGGAGGTGGCTTTTAATATTATTTTTTAAATATTAAGACGATGTTTTGAATCCATCCGGACAATACACCAAACACATGACCTAGTTAGATATAATAACTTTATTTTTTAAAAAATTATCTTTTCATTTAACTACATGATAATCAAAAGAGTCTTTCTTTTTATGTTAAGGGGGGATGGCCTGTTGTCGCGTGTATGAGTTGTATTTTCATATTCTGACTATTGAAGAGGTGACAATAAAATCAAGGAATGGTTTTTTCAATCCACAAAAATATTTTAAACCTAAGAACTCCTAAGAAAAGGGTTTTAGAACATTACTGAAACAATTTCTCAGCCAAAAACACCCCTAAATTGATAAAAGATGAAAAAAACATCTAAATAGAACTCCATTTATGAATTAGAATTCATTGACACCAAGAATGATTTTCTTGATCGTCGTAATGTGGCTACCTTATGACTCTGTTTCTCTTCTCTTATTTTTCAACAACTCTTTTTTTTTTATTTCTTTAGCTTAAGAATTGAAATATAAATAAAATGAAGTTCTGAAGCAAAATGTTAAAACCTTAAAAACATGAATAAAAAAAAATTAGGGACCAAAAAAGTTTAAATTGCACCTTAGCTACATAAAAAAGGATGAAATTTTATTTTAGCATCAGTTTTAATTTTTAGATTTTTAATTATGTTTAATCAAGAAAATTGAATTTGATTTTACTGAATGAAGCATCAATTTAATATGAGAACCTTTTTCTTAACATTGCTTGAAACCTTTATGAAGTTAACTGAAATAAATTATCAAGCACAATCCTAAATAAACTAAATATGTAAGGATGACATTGAAAAAAAAAATTACCCCAAAAAATAAGAAAAAAATTGTATGAGTCCAAAATGCATTCCCTCATAGGCTGGAGTAAAAAACTTATGTTTTTTTTTTTAATGTTTTCTTTAAATATTCATGTTTATCATTTATCATAAAAACCATGTGGTTTGAACAAGAAGTTATTAAAAGGGCAAAAAGGCCAAGCAAATACTAATTTAAAACATAAATCACTATAAATCCATGAATACAATAAACTAGTATATATACAAGATAAGATAAGCATATGCAAAATTGAGAAATAATAACAATAATTATTATTGGTGCCAAACACGTTTTTTGATGAGTTCAATAAATTATAATAACAAAAATTGACCATATAGTATTGATTTGAGTTTTACTTAACCATGTTGATTTTGATGAGTTCTTCACAACATTTAATATGGTAAATAAATTAATAATATATATATATATATATATATATATATATATATATTAATATCTTAATTAACCATATTGATTTGAGTTTTAATTAACTATAATATTGATTTTGATGAGTTATTGCTCTTCATTTGAATTGAATCATGCAAATATTGATAGATCCTTGATCATAGAGAATTGGGAGGAGATCATAGAGTTGCATAAAAGATTAATGGCCACACTATTTTGTAGTGAAAATGATCGTTAATTTGGGGATGGTTTCTTGACAATAATCTTTCTATTATATATTTTTTTAAGTATAAATGTTACCGATCCATCAGTATATATAGATAAATTTTCTTTTTAGATTTCAAATATAAATACAATTTTTTTTTAACTCAACTAGAGTTCTGCACAATATTTAATATCATAAATAAATTTATAATATATATTAATATCTTAATAGAATCCTTATTACAAATTTAATAAATATGATACATTAACTAAACATAAAAAAATAATATTAATTACAATAAAAAAATAAATCTTAAAATTTTTACAAAAGCTACCTCCCTCTTTTTTTTTTTTTTGATAACCCGGGGTGTTCGGGTCAGCTTGCGCATACCACGACTATTTCCCGGGTCTACTGAACATCCTGCAAGTCAAATAAACAGGTAAAGCGCCACAGAAATAACAGATATACACAAAAAAAAAAAAAAAACAAAAATAGAACTCAGGACAAGACAAACCTCACCCTCAACCACTGACCTTTACCCTCGAGTGGAGGTACCTCCCTCTTAACAAAGGTTAATATCAATGCATTTTATCTGCCACTACTAATATTATGTTTTAAGTATAATGTCAGAGCATCTTATCTGCCAGTACAGTACCATGTTTCTGTCGATGCTTATCCTGTCTGCTACTCAATAATTATAGGAATGGCACGTCATCCTTCGTGTTCATGCATCTCTTCTACTTTTTTTTTTTTTTTTTACATTATGAAATAAGTTTATGAATTTAAACATCAAACACAAATTATTTCACAAACATGTTTCGCATTCTTACATAGTATGCAGACATCATATCATTATTTTCAGGATAACGACTTATCCTGAAAATATTTGTCAAATTTAAAATGGAGAAAAAAAGCTAAGTAAAAAAATAAACTAATTAGCATTGCTTTAAACTAAATAGGTTAGAATTAATTTTTACATGACTTAATTGACTAAACATCTTTATAACTATTAGGGAGGTGGTTGGAAAATCAAGCAATGCTTTTTCAATTTTAAAAAATATTTTTAACCTAAAAACACCTAAGAAAAGGGTCTTAGAGCCTCAATGAACCAATTTCTAAATCCAAAACATCACTAAATTGGTAAAAATAAATGCAAAATTGAGTCGAAATAATTTTTTTTCTTTTATACTGATTTACTTTTTCCAATAAGATAAGGGATAAAAAAAACCTTATTGGAACTCCTCTAATAAATAAGTATCCATTGACACCAAAAATGATTTTCTTTATCACTGTAACATGGCCAACTATGATTCTCTCTGGGCTCCCTTATTTTTCAATTATTCTCTTTCTTTTTTTTTTAACTCAATGATTGAAATATAAACAAAATAAAATTTTAGAACAAAATATAAAAACTTATAAAACATGAATTAAAAAATATAAAAAATTTTGAGGACAAAAAAAGTTATAATTGCGGCTTAGCCACTTCAAAAAAAAAAAGATGAGATTTTGTTTCAACATCAATTTTCATCATGAGATTTGTAATTATATTTAATCAAGAAAATTGAATTTCATTTTACCAAATCAAGCATCAATTTAATATGACAATCTTTGCTTAAAATTACTAGAAACTATTATGAAGTTAACAAAAATAAATTATCAAGTTTAATTCTAAATAAATTAAATATAAAAAGATAATATTAAAAAAAATTAAGTAACCAAGAAAACAAGAAGACAAAAGAAAAAAAACGAGTGAATCCAAAGTGCATTCCATCAGATGCTGTAGTAAAAAAGTCATGTCTTTTGAAAATCTTTTTAGTGTTTCTTTAAATATTGATGTTTACCATTTATTATAAAAACCATGCATGTGGTTTGAACTGCAAGTTAAAAGGGCAAAAAGCTAAAACAAATACTAATTTAAAACACAAATCACTATAAATCCATGAATGCAATAAACTAACATATATACAAGATAAGCATCAACAAAAAGAAAATACTATCCTAAACCTTTTTTTTTAAAAAAAAAAAGCTTTTGGTTTCTTGACATTTGTTTAGCCGGAAGACAACCTTTTGGTTAAGGTTTCATTAATCTATTCATTCTAACCGCATGTGATATGCAATTGTCCAAATAAATCTCTAGAACATGTTCTTCCTTTTTATCAAGTAATTATAACTAAAACACTATAAAAAGTTCCATTAAGTAGCATAAAACTTTTCTAAAACGAGTCCTTGATTCATGAGGGTGCAGTGCTATGGACGAATCCTTGATTAAACACTACAAACTTTCGATGTATAAGAACTTAATCCTTGATTTTTAATTTAATTTTGATTCCTCGAGTATTTTACTGGAATTTCACTGTTATACCAAGGTATCAATCAATTTATTGAATTTGGTTGAATTTAACGTATGCGTAAAGTCGTAAAAACATGACAATGAATGTCCAAATAAACTCCCAAAACACATGATCAAGTGAAAGGAAAAGAAAAACTAAGAATTGATATGATAACTAAAATCACAAAAAATAGACAAGTGGGAGGTGATCATAGAGTTGCATAAAAGATTGATGGCCACACTATTTTGTAGTGGGTTGAGGAAAGTCGTGATCATTAATTTGGGGGAATATGGTTTCTTGACATTAATCTTTCTTGCTAATAATATATGTGAGGTATAAATATAGACTAAATAGCAGCTTGAGTTCTTTTACTTTTTCTTTAATTCTCTTTTCATTTCATATTTATTTTAACAGAGATCAAGTGCTCCGAAGTATCTTATAACACAAGTGTCTATATTTTTGACTTTATGTGCTGTCAAACTTGAAAATTGAACGGAAACCTAGATGGGAACTGCTGCTCTTCATCCTGCATGACACTATTTGTCATAATTTATGTTTGGTTATTATTTAAATTATTATTTTTTCTTGAAAAAAGAAGCTATAATAACAAGAAGATCGGTAATGTGGCCAAAGCTGGCTGAAGAAAATTCCAGGTACATACAGAAACATCAGGGTGAAATTTTAGATAAATTTAAAGCATAATTATACCCCGTTCTATCCAAGATTAGAGAGACAACGTACATTTAAGATTAAATTAAATGATTATTGAATGGGTTTGCATAAAAATTAAATCAAGGGATATAATTAGATTTTTAATAGGCCAATTTGATTTAATCATGAGCCAAATTAAAGTTTAATTATATTTAAGAGTTAATTTGGGTCAAATTAAAGGATTTAATTAAGTGTGAGAACTTAATTATACTTTAAATGGGTCAAATTAATTTTATTAGGGATTGGTGAGAAATTAAGTTTGAGAGCCCAATTTGAGCTTAATTACTAAGATTAAAATTATAGATAACTAAACTTAATTTTTACAAAGTCAATTGTTTCAAATCAGGTTTAGAATCACAAGAAAATCAAAATTTTATGGTTAAGGGGTTAAATTGAAGAAATTTGCAGCCAAAGACCTTTCAAAAAGATGTTGAACTCTAGGGACTCAATTGACTGAAATCAAGGGTGAAATTAAAGAGAATTGAAAGTTTAATGGTTAATTGAGGGTCAATTTGCATAAATCCAAGACCAAGGATCATAATAAAAAAGATATTGAAATTTTGCATTGATGTTGAAGTTTGACAAGAGCAAAATTGCATAAAATCAGAAGTTTGAGACCAATTAGAGATACAATTGAAAACAATTATAAACTGGAGGACTAAATTAAACTTTAGCCAAATCCCTAAATTAAAACCCTAAAGCCAAAATGACATCATTTTGATACATAAAAAAAATCAAACAATATGTCGTCTGGTTACTGTTCATCATCTTTGTTTTTTACCCAAAAAAGCTGCTCGGGTGGGTACTTTTTAGGACAATTTAATGCTTTCTTCTCCCCACTAAATCAAGCAAACCATACACCCATATGATGACCTGATATTGTACTACACCAAAAAATAGGTCTTGCTGGCCAACTGCCCTTACATCCATCGTAGCGCCACCCTAAAGTGGCCAACTCAGACAACCTTTAGTTGCCAACCTTTTCAGGTCATGATAACAACTTTGAACTAACAATTGAGATCCTTCCGGTTCGAATCAATGACCAAGATTGGTTTCTAAAAGAGACAAAGTGCCCCTCTTCCACTCCTTATAAATAGGGATGGATTTCAGGCATTGAGCATCAAGAAATTGAAAGCCAAAGTTTGAAAAAAAAATTAGTTTCTCCTATGGTCACTGTTTTTCTCTCTCTCCACTAGTTTTCTGCTCCTTTTTCTGCCACAACTTAGCCACCGTTGATGTCATCGACCATACACCAGACTCCTTAACATCACCAGGAACGCCACCAACACCTTTTCTCCTCTGGCTAGGCAAGCCTCCCTCTTTTTTTCTTTTTGAAAACCCCACATATCCATTTACATGTAGAATTCTATATGCAAATGGCAAAAATGTAAATAACAAGAGGTGGGCTGGACTCGTTTCGGCCCAGCCTGGATGGATGAAAAAGAGAAAAAAAGTTTGTTGGGTCGTCAGTCGGCCTAACCTGACCTGACCGGTTTCGGCCTAGATGATTGGGCCAAGTCCAGCTCACTTAATAAATAAATAATATAATAATATAAAAAAATCAAAATTTTCAAAAAGTATTTTAAAAACATACGTGGGTCCCCCGCATGTTTTTTCAATAATTTTGCATAATATCGGGTTGTAGACTTACACTATAAGATACAGATCCGGTATTAAAAATACACGGTTTTCTCTGAAATAATTTTTTTAAAAAAATTCAAAAAAATTAAATGAATTTCTTCTTTCCAAAAAACAAAACAAAATGTTTTAGTCTTTGTGCATATGACTAAATCCTAAAGGTTTTTCATGCATATTTTTTAAAGAAGATATAAAATCATTTTTATCATATTTTAAAAAAATGCATGAAAAACCTTTAGGATTTAGTCATATGCACAAAGACTAAATACAAAATGGATATCGTAATTAGTTTATGATTATCTGTTAGATTTGACCAAAATATCAAAAATCTTTCAACAATTATTTTGTTTAATTAATTTTTGGAGTGTTAAGATTTATTTTTAAACTTTAATATTTAGGGGTATAAAATTACGTTGTAAAATATACCTTTAATTATTAAAAATACAAAGTGCAAAATAAATGTGATGCTAGAATTTAAAATGGTTAGGATTTCATCCAAGAAGAAAGAGATTGTCTCACGAATGGAGATCTGCCTTAAACTTTAGGAAAAGACCAATGTATAGAAACACGACCTAGAAAAATAATCAAGTAACAATGCAGTTTACCTTAGGTTTGGTGCACTAGGGGTGATGCATCTTCTCCTTACACAACTAGTCTCTTACCTAAACTCTCGCATACCATAGGTGGCGACTCCTGAACTCACAATCATAATTTTATTAGTATACCCAAACCCCTTTTTTAACATACTCTTAGGAGGCAGATCTGCAGTTCGATGTCGTGCATGTCATGACACTGTTCACGGTGTTTATTATATACAGGTATATCGATGGAATGTATCTGTTGATATATTCCAGAGACCATGAGAATTGTTCACTTCTCAATGCGGTGATAATTAATGATCTTTTGACTGTTCATTTTTTTTTCCAAACAGAATCACTGACATAATGAAAAGCTGTTAGTAATATTTGGAGGGACTTTTTGAAAATTTTCGTGCAAGTTGAAAATTCTCACTTGACTTTAGAGACAGAATCATCAATAAAAATATGAAAAATATTAGTATTTAATTATCCATCGGTAATCTCGTCGATAAAAACCAAAATAAAAAACTTGAATTATGACAGATTGGGGCTTCATCTTCTTCTCTCACACACCCGTTTCTCTTTCTTTCTCTTCTCTATCCTTCTTACCAGAGATTAAGCATTTTCTTCTCATCTTAAGATATGTTGTCTTTCTTTATTTTTTTTGGGTTTATTAATAATGTATTTTTTTTTGTTTTTAATTAAGAGCCGACGCAGAATTTTTCATTTTTTTTATGTTTATTTTTGTTTTTTTGTCATTATTTTTGTTCAATTTTGTGTTGTTAATAATTGAATGGAAACCTAGATGGAGAGGAGACAATGAGCATAATAAAAGAGTCGAGGGAACTCAGATTAAATAAAGATTAAGGACTACTCATTTTCTATATATTGACTAAAGTTTGGGAGAGTGTTTGACTAATTAATTTGCCTAAAAGAAAAGCAAAGAATAATAGAAGTGCCTAGGCACCAACAGGAAAAAGAAGAAAAATAAAAGAAACGGATAAGAGAGAGAGAGAGAGAGAGTAGCGGCAAGATAAGAATGAAGGAGATGTTTTTGGATCCACATCCATTATTTGCTTTGGATAATCGTTCCGATACGAGAAAAAAAAAGAGTAGCGGTAACATCCATTACGTATATGCAAGTGGCTCAAACAAAGCGGTGGTAGTGATTAAGTGATAAAAATTTAAAATTAAAAAGTTTTTTATATATAATTTTATATTTAAATTCTGTAGTTATTTATACGATAGTCACTGAATATTTATATAATCATTAACTTTAAAATTTATAAAATTAATCAAGATACATATAAACTACCTTCTTTAAAATTTATAGAATTAATCAAAATACATATAAACTACCTTCGTAAACTTACAAAAAAAAAAAAAAAGTGGCTGTCAAACAAAATAAAAGAAAGGGCCACATTATTATTATTATTATTATTATTTGATGAAGCATACATGGATTCATTGAAGCATACATCGCCAGATCAGGAGAACCCAAAGTGATCACGACAAAGAAAGGCGAGGCCAACAGCCAGGACAAGAGACATCAGCAGCTAGCCAGCCTGCTCCCATCACTGCCCTAGTATTTTCAGCACTCATAAGGATGAACTTGAAGAGCTAACTTTCTTGAAATTAACTAAGAAAGGTTGCAGTGCATCACTGAGAGACAGAGTCCTAACTCCATTATCATGAATATAAATGCCTACGTCTCTACATAAGGCTCCGCAATCGCAAACTGTAGGACAGAAAACTAGCTTGTAATCATCACCTGCCTTCTCAATCTTGAACCAGTTGGTTATTGTTTCAATGCCAGGATTCCCTTCAACCCCACCAGTTGTCACGAACCATTGTATTTCCGAGTTGACAGACTTCTGAATCTTCCACACTGTTGATTGAACACAGATTGATGAAGCAGAAAACTTGATGTTCAGATCAGTCGAGACACGGATGACTCCTTTCTTGGGATTCACAGGAGTGAACGTAAGTGGAAGACCCTTTGATATCTCAAGAGGGTCTTGGACAACGTCAAGCGGGCAGGTTTCGTCTCTTGTGCTGGCCATTGTAAGCCCACCTCCTCTTCCACGGAATACTGGCAAGATGTAATATTCAGTGCCTGCTCTAAGTTTCTCGCCATCAGTGTCAAGCACTGCCTCGGTCGCATCTAAATCACCTGCTATTGTTGGTCTTGTTGAGGCTAAGGCAAAGACAAGGAAGGAGGACAGCACTAACAATGTAGACCTCATTGTTATTTCTATTGATGAGATTTTCTTGTTCTTCAATTTGATGCAAAAACTGAATGGAGAGAAGCTTGGATTTATGGAGCTGGAATTGGAATGCTCAACAATAAAGAATGACTTTCCTCAATATTTTTTTCTTCTTCTTTTTAATTTTAAAACCATTATTTGCTTGCTGTGTTCATGGGGAATGACTTTTCAAGTATAATGTCAGAGCATCTTATCTGCTACTACTAGTAAATTACTATTTCTTGGTTGATGCTTATCTTGTCTGCTACTTATTAATTACAGGAAGTGCGCATCATGCTTCGTGTTTATCAGCCTCTTGTAATTTTTGTATTAAAGTATTTAAAAAGTGTTTTGGCATCTAGCTTTATTTAATTAATTTGAGGACCACGTGGTATCAAGATTTGGGTGCCATGTTGCTATATATCATGCATGTAGTTTGGCAATACTAGCGCGGTGCCGACAATCAGGCGGAACTAATTTTTTTTTATATAAAAAATAATATTTAGATATCAAAATAAGTTAAAAAATAACATAAAAAAACTATACAAGATAAATATATATTAATTAGGATAAACTAACCTGAAATATCTCAATAAACTTTTAGTCTAGATTATATAATTAGAATAATCTTATAAAAAAATATAGAGAATTATAAAGTTTTTTTATAAAAAAAATATGTAATTTTTTAAACTTGTGACTCGAGTTATTAGATCGAAAGCATCCAAACTAGAAAAACTATAAAATTCAACTTTTAATAAATTAAATATTAAAAGATAAAATTAAAAAAATATTAATCATACAAAACAATTTAAAAAAATAATAATTCAAATAATAAGAATTAAAATCACTATTATTACTATATAATTCTACCACCACCACCACTATTTTAAAGTGTGATCGGCTGTGTGTGGAACATTATGAGAATTTTGTTAAGGATTTGACTTTAGAATGATCTTTGTTTTTGGAAGGGAAATCATGCAAAAATGTAAGAGTTAGTGTAGCAGGAGAAAGCTATGGCGGTACGATGTGTTTTTTATATATATATTTTTAATGTTTATTACATTTTCTGCAATCCCACATTGATCAGGTATAGTTACTTACCTGGATTTGTGGCCAAATTCTTTTTAAGAGTAAACAAATAATGCCAAGAAAATATAATTTGAGATCCGAGTTATTGGTTGATTTGTTAATATAAATAAAATAATTTATAAAAAATAATTATATCATGATAAAAAAAATCACTTTATTCTCAATAGCTAGTTCAAAAGTTTTATGGTTTTGAGACAATTTCATCATTGTATTATTACAATAAAATGTGTTCGGGGTCATGATAAACAGTAATTTTCCTAAAAGAATTAGTGTTTTTTTTTTTTAATTAATCATAGCTCGTCAAGTTGTTTTGAGGGCATTTTGCTCCAATGTGATTTGATGAGCTAGCTCGTGTATAATAGAAATAAAAAATCTCTAAAAGATTGGATGGAGTGTGTTGCTTATGCGGTCCAGCACTATTGATAAGGCTGTGTGCTCCACAACCCTTTCTTGATTTCGAGTGAACATGCATAGGGCCCAGGACAGGTTGGATAAAAAGGAAGAGATTTGTAATGGATGCATACAAAGCTTCAAGAGAATTAATGAAGAACAACCGAGAAAATGATGGCCAGGGAGACACATGGTCCTGTGAATTATTGAAATAGATACTTCTTATGAATTCTGAGGTGCTTAGGACAGTGAAAAAGACTATTTTTTAAAGTATTTTTTATTTATAAATACATTAAATTTCATTTTTAACATAGCACGTGAAAATTATTCAAAAAGATTACAATCAATGCTTGTTTGGATAGAGGAGATGGAAGAAAATGAAAATCTGCACGTCAGGGATGGGAACTTCTGCTGACAAAGCGATGACCCAGATTTGACTATATGGCTCGGCATTTGGATTAACTTATCAGACCATCATGTGCTTCTCTGCTGTCTTCTCACATGCAAAAGCATGCAGTCAAGTTCAATTTCTAATGTTTCTCTGTAAAAAGAGAAGATTGGGCTTTCAAAAAGCTGACACCATATTTCTTATTGGCTGAGAACTTGAAAATGCAATGCTTAGGGTCAGAACTGGGAAAATGGGGGTACAATCCTGCAACAGGATGAAATCGAAAAAATAATTAAAAAAAAAAGTAATTAAAAGAATGAGTCGGTTGGAGAAAAAAACTCCCTGTTTTTTAAACCAAATGATGACGTTTCTCCTTAAGAAAAATTAAAAAAAAAAAAAATACCGAAACGCTGTCTCTTAGTGATAGATTACAATCTTTCAAAGTTCAGTTCAAGAAGGCTTTAAAAACAACTTCGTGAATGAATGTTCAAAACATTTGTGAGAGCTAAAAAATAGGTACAGGGGACCCTTTTTATCTGGTTGTATGGTCCTGCTAGGCTGCTCTAATTGCCTGAGTTCTTGGTTGTCGGCTTGGTTTTGTTCTTTCAGTGGTCTGAGGTTCTCTGTATGATACTTGTCTCTTTGCAAGGACTCATGGCTTTGCTCTGTGATGCTTCAATAAAGCCATGGCTTATCAAAATAATAACGTGGCCCTTGTTGAATTTTGTTAATGAGAACTGACATATTGAAACAATCTTAGACTTGGGTTACCAGGAAGGTCCATTATCCTCGGTTTCCCCTCTGATAGAGACAGCTCAAGAATCAGAACAACAGCATCAATGCCAAGGTCCTAGCCACTTTCTTTTTCCTCTTAAAAATGTCGGACCAGGGGCACTTACAGGGCCAATCGATTCAAACCCACAAGAGGGAAAGAGGTCCATAACATCTACTGCGTATACACCTTGCAATTGGAAGCTTCTCTCTGTTATTTTTTTCCTTCATTTTTTTCATGGTTTAGTAATGAAAGAAATGACTTCAGATTTCAACAAGTAAAAGGGAAGAAAAACCTAGTCTTAGTAATTCTTTTTAGAAAAAGAAAATGAGAAAACTAAAAACTTCTACTTGATTGGCTATAAACTATAATTTGATACATAAAAGCATGCTTGTGTCTAGTGTTTATTTGTTTTTGTGGTTGCACTGCCGTGAAATCTCGGTTACTTGTTGAAAAACATTAAAATAATGCTTTTCATTCATTATAAAACATCAAAATAATATTTTATACTAGGAAATACATGTTCTGCACAACCCTGTTTCCAAACGGAACTTAAAAAGCCAGGCTTTTCCTTCCAGGCCTCAATTAGCACACTTGTCTAATCTAAAAGATAAACTTCTTTTCTATCTACTTACGTATGTGTCCATCTTACAAAATGTCCTCTTAATTTAAGAGGCAGAATTCGCCAAAGAAATAGCTTTGTGTAGATTCTTGAAAGCTTTTTCGTAACGCAAGAATCCCATGAACCAGAACTCAAAATTGTCTTGCGTGACTATTTCTATGTACTTCTGTTGCGGCTTGTCCATGTTCTCACTCCTGTTGGCTCTTTCAATCTTCCTCACTGGTATCACCACCTGCTCATATGCATCAAAATATTGGTCAAAATTTTCAACTGTACATACCAGGTCAATTGTTTGATTATGAATTGAAGGTTCAAAAAATTGAAGTCAAAATCAACAAATTTTACATTATTTTAGATATTGTAGTTTCTTCTATAGTTTAAGATGCGTAAATGTCTAACCTACCATTTGATGTCCCTTCCTTTCTCATTTCAATTATTCCATAATTTTGTTTAGCCGAGATGTGACTATTATTTTGGGTAACAGGTGATTGAACAAAGGATTTTGTCACGTTCAAATTAACAAGATGATGATCTTCTTCTTCTTTTTTTAAGAACAGAAATTAAAGATGATCTTTAAATCATGGTCCTGTCAGAGATAAAGGGGTTTTTTTTAAAAAAAAGCGAAAAAAATCTTAAAACTCCTGTTTGCGTGCATGATCTGATCAAGAACCCAATTATTGACTCACCTTGTAGGGTTTTCTGACAAATTGTCCATTAGGAGAAGGGAAGGTAATTGATCTCTCACTGCAGAAGGCAACCTTTTCAGTGGAGATAAAAAGAAGCCCTGCAAGAGGACCAGCTGTGGTTGATAAATAGCACTGTGATGCCTTTAATAGCTCTTCTCCTTCTCTGACACCAAAAACCTGCTTGAAAATATTCTCCCTCCCTCCTTCTTGAATTATCTTTGCCCCCAGTCTCAGCTTGCCTTTCACTGTTTCAGAGAAGGTAGCCCCCAATTTCACTGCAAATTACATTATCTCACATAATTAAAAAAAAAAGGTGCATAAATGATTTTACTTCATATTTTCTTCGGAGTCATAGTAAGACTGTTACCGTGGTCGTGAATCCTGTAAGCAAAAGTACTGCTTTTCCTTCCTAGTTTTTTTGTTTTTCCTGGCTGTGAATCCCATTTATTACCTGCAGTACTTGATGAAAAAGCTATCAGCATCAATATATGCTAGGCACACATAATTAGAGGCAGAGGAAGACATGGTCACTGTGACTTACTACTAGTTTTGGAGGAGCTTGGAGAACCCTGAGAGGAATATGGACTTTGCAGCAAGCTGACAGGCTCAGATAAAGAAGATGTTCTTTCTGGGGTTGTCTCAAAAGTTTTAATGATCATCAATGGACTTCCATTGAACTTGTCTGCAAACTGACCCTTCATGCTCATAGTTTTTGTCTAACACGCACAGAGAGTAGTCCTCAAAGGAAAACCTGATGGCTTAGCCTATAAACTTTGCCTGATGAACAGATAACAAGGAGGCGTATATTGCTATTTAAATCATATAATATTCTCTATATTATTTTTCCACAAGAGAAACAGATATGAGAGTGAAATTTCAAACATTCTTCGTTGTCATGTGTGAAGAATTGAATGGAAGGGAAGACTACTAGAAGAAAATGATGTTGCGATTTCCAGGCAATTTCCTTGGCTAAGAATGTGAGAATATATATATATATATATATATATATATATATATATATATATATATATATATATATATATATATATATATATATTTCTTTTTTCCTTACAAGCGGTAAGGAATTTCAAGTCAATAAAGGTGGCCAAATCGAATACTTGCAAGGTTGATATAAAATAATCTGATTTTTTAAATAATGAAATTAAGAATTTATGGTGTTGGAGTAGTTGAGATGGGAAATTTTTATTTATTTAAAGAGCATGACAAAGGAATTTAAGGACATGATCAAAGGTCTTCAATAGTAGGATCATATCAAACAAAGGATCAGTCAACCAACAAGCGTATTCATGGCAACAATGAAGCAAGCGAAGGCCGAAAGGCAGCACAAATCTGAGGCTGAAGCCAGAAGCCGAATAGGATGGATTCTGAGGATGGCACCGTCACCAGCAACCCCTGAGCAGCAGGCGGAGGATGTGGAGGGGAGGTATTCTAACTACTAGTCGGTCAGTCCGGCAAGCCGACCCCAAGTCATAGACAGCACAAATAGGCGGCTCTGAAGCCTCAGGTCTTTGACCTTGGAATTTTATGTTACACATAATCTTGACAAGTATAAACTCATTTCATATAATCAGCTTTTTTATTTTTTTATTTTGTCCTAGACAGGAGATTCCAGCATTTCAGAAAAAAAAAAAAAAAGAGTTGTGAATAGAGCAGTATTTTCAAAGAATATCAACTCTACATATATACTTTAATAAAATAAATAAAAAGACTATATTTAAATAGCTAAAATAATTAATTAGAATAAATAACTGAATGGTATTGAATTTCATAATAATAAGGCAAAAGGAATTTATTAAAAGCAGAACCATCGATGCATTATTGTTGAATTTGAAATTAAAAACAATTAATTTAATGATGCTTATGTGTGAAAACATTCTATCTTTAATTTATAACATGGGGAAATGACCTCTGATTCCACTTCAAAGTTATATATATTCTATCTTTAATTTATAACAAAGGGCCCATAAAGAAGCATAAGCCCACAAAATCTGTAACTAAGCCCATTGCAAAGGAGACTGGTTTGAAAAATTCAAAAAGTCACAGTCAAGCAAATCAACAGTTCCTAGCTTCCTTTCTTTTTATGAGCTTGATCTGGCCCAGTTATATGGGCTAGTATGGTCACTTTCCTAGACCAATGACCAAACTTGCCATAGCGGCAGGCATGCCTGCCTGAATTATTAACGCATGTTTACAATAGTGACGGAGTAATTAAAATTGCAAGCGGGGGAAGAAGGACGACTGAGCTGCTACTGAAGGCGAAGTTGAGGGCGTTCTGAAGGAATGCAAAAGTTTTCTCTTCTGTTTTTGCTCTTCAGGTTTTCCTTTGTGTCTTCGTCCCTCTATTTTTGTTTTTGCTGTGATTTCTTCTTGGAAAGGTGTGATATTGGAGTATTTATGATGAGAAAACAGAACCACTTGATAATGTAAGTAAGATGATATTTGATTACTGGTTCATGACTAAAATGACCAAAAAAAAAAACAGACGAAAATAATGAGATAAAAAAGCATGTTATCTTTACATATTTTATTTTGAAAGTGAAAAAATTAACTATAAAAATGATTTAAAAACATATTTAATGTTATGTCTTTTTTCTTTATCTCTACAATAAAAACACGTTTCTATCTAATTGAATGCACATAGAATTGAAACATTTTGGTCCTGTTCAAATGACCTACAAGGATGGAAAACAAAATACAATGTTTAATGACTTTTTCCTACTTGGAAAGTTCAACACGCTTTTTCTTGGAATTTTTCTACAATTTTATAGGCTGCTATGCCCTGTTGTAAGCTCTATTAATGATCGACAACATATTGTCAACCAATCTTTCCCTTTGAAAATGACAAAGAATCCTTTATCTTGCAATATTTAGTGTTTACAACAGTGTCACGTATGAACTTCAGTGCCTTCACCTCTGTGTAGTTTGGGACTGCGTATATGCAGAAGTGGGCAAGCGTAGGAAAGGGTTTCAGATATGTAGTTCAATTGTGAGAATTAATGAAGGTGATTAGCAGCTCTACTTCCACTCTCTGATCGAAGATGCTATTGGGTATTTTGACGCTTTTTTGCTGTAAATATAGCAGCATTGTTTCGATGAAAGCAAAAAAAATCAAGGAAAAACTGTCATTTTCAAAGGAAATGCCGTGCCAAATTGCCAACAGAGCTTTCCCTTTTCCAGTCTAAAACCAGCAGTTGTTCATACTTGGAAAAACACACGCATGATTTCAAGTTTCTCTTTCCCTGTTTTCCAGTAGGAATTAAACATGCTTTTTTTTCTTTTTTTTTGGGTACTCCATTTAAATTTCTAAAGTATTCCTAATCGAGGGCGAAACTATGAATCCTGGTTAAAGAGGATAAAAATAAAAACATTATTTAACTCGCCATCGATCATCAACTCATTCCTACCAGATGTAAATTTCTAAAGGAGCAAAAGAAGGAGCCTCGTCTCTTATGAGATTCCAACAAGATCAATCATATATGTTAGCAAATGAATCTAAACCCAAAAGATATAGCTTTCTTGAAACACAGTTTCTTCAAGAAAGTATCTCATAGTAAAACATAAGACGGTAGTACAGCATGCCTGCTTACTATTTTCTTCTGGTAAACACACGATGCAAGCTTTGGCAAAAGCCATGATCGATTATCCCTGTAAAATTATTCTTAATTTCTGCTATCCCCTTTCAATCTTCCATAGAGAAGGGAAAAGGGCTCGAAATCCCTTAATAATAGCTCATTTTTTACATTTTTGTAATCATACATTGAAAGAGAACTTTCTCTTTATTTGCTCTAAACTATACAAGCTAGTGCATAAAAAGTGGACTACACACAGTCAGAGCATAAGAATTTTGTCTAACAACCGAGCCTTTTCTTTTGGCCTCAGCTCAATCAGCACAATACCTGTCTAATTTCGAGATCAGCTTCGTTCTGCTTGGCAACTTTGCCATAGAATTGCTTCCTCTAAGTTCTGACGAGCTTTGTCGTAACGCAAAAAGTCCATAAACAGGAATTCAGAACTATCTTCTATGATTATGGTCATTTTCTTCTTTTGTGACTCGTTCAGGTCGACCCCTCTAATGTTCCTTATTGGTATCTCAATCTGCTCATGTGTATCCAATTTCAACGAGTCAGGCCTCTTTTGTGTACAAGAACAACAACGCAAATTAATACAATTCAATTAAGAGAAACACGAGGAATCCCTTTATTTTCTTTATGCGTTGTTGTCAAGATTGTAGCCAGTACTTTGAGTAATTATGATCCTGCAGAAATCATTTTATTTTTTTATAAAAAAAGGAAGAAATTGAAGAGTGATCACAAACCCTGTTTATCCTCCAATATTTTAGTGTGTTAATTAATTCTTTTTAAAACCACAGCTTAGAGTTAATTCACGTAATTGAGACAAGGAAAATATAATAAAGAGGAGGATTTTATTCACCTTTCGATCTGTTTCTTCGAGCAGCTCATCTGGAGATTTGAAGGTAACTGATCTCTGACTGCAGAATGCAACCTTTTCAGTGGAAATAAAGAGAAGTCCGGCAACAGGACCAGCTTCAGTTGATAAACAGCAATGCGATGCCTTTAATAGCCTTTCCCCTTCTCTGACCTCAAATTTCTGCTTGAAAATATTCTTCTTCCCACCTTCTTTAATTTTCTTTGCCTCAAATTTTATCGAGTCTGAGAGACCAACCGACCTCACTGCAATCAACATATGATGAATCATTTTTTTCTCTGAAGAAGAAGCTCATGATCATTGATTTATTCACTCAAAATGAAAGAAAAGAGGAGAAAAGAGTGCGGCTTATGATAATTAGAAGGAACGATTGTTAATTACCACGGTCACGAATTATATTTGCAAAGGTCCTGCTTCCCCCAGCTGTATCCACTTCATCACCTGCACCAGCGCGTCAAGGAATTAAAGCTGTCAACATAGAACTAATTTAGACTTAGAAATACTAATTTATGATCTGTGAAGAAGTTGGAGAAGAACCATGATGATCAGTGGAAGAGGGTGTTGCTGAGGGCTCAAAACATGGACGTGAAATGAACTTGGAAAGATGCATTTTGTCAAGCAGCACAAAACATTTAAGTGCTCAGATCAGAAGAAGCTGAGAGGTTCTGGATAAACTTTTACTTTTCTTTGGTCTTAATGCAAGAAAGTGCTCAGATCAGAAGAAGCTGAGAAGTTTTGGCTAAACTTTTACTTTTCTTCGGTCTTGATGCAAGAGGGCGAGGTTAATGATTTTCTTCCAGCAGTCCCACCTTTGTATATAATGATTTTCTTCCAGCTGTCCACCTTTGTATATAATGATTAATTAATTTCCAAGTAGTTTCATTGCTTGTTCAATGAGTCACGATTTCACACACAAACTTTGAAAAATTCAAAGATAATTATTACACTGTTTCTGGTCGAACTGTACTAATAAAGAAGCATTTAGTTTTCTTTAAGTTTTATACTTGGATTTACTTCTTGATCCATCAAAAATTTGAAGAACATAATATAGGAGTCCTTGAGATGGAGGAAATTGTCTATATAACAAATTATAGAATATATATATATAATGTGACCATATTTAGGTCTTGTTCAATTGAAAGCAAATGCAAAATAAAAAATATATTTTTCTTAATTTTTTTGAGAGAATGGAAATCAATAATATACAGTGTTATATAATTACTAAATGCCTTATTTGCTAACTAGTTTAGATAATTAATAATCGATTTGTGAATATTGACCTTTTCTTGAGTTGTGACCGGTGCAAATTAGGGTTCATGTACATCTGTTGAGAAATCTTCAAGACTCCGATTAATAATTAAATAAAATGATGTTTGAACGTGTAATTACGGACCTTACAGTTATATTTTAAAATGTTTTTAGCTCGAAAATGTATCAAAATAATATTTTTTTAAAATAATTTTTTGTATCAGTACATTAAAATGATTTAAAAATATTAAAAAATATTAATTTAAAACTAAAAAAAATAAAATAAATTTAATTTTTTCAAAACCACTTTAAAAATAAAAAAAATATTAATATTTTTTTGAAAAATATTAAAAAATATTAAGGCTAGCTCAGGCTTGTACAAGGCAACTAATGCATTGAAGATTTTAAGGTACGTAGTTACTAGGAAGAAGCTTTCAACCAATGCTCGTACAGGATAAATATGATACCTCTTCAAGAAATTAGTGAAGAGGTGTTTAAGTTGAAAGTCTAAATTTGAAAGGGATCCAAATATCTTTATTATCAAAGAGAAATATGAAGAATTACCGAAGTATTTAATTAGATCTTCAAACTAAAATGTTATTATACAAGTTTCCTAGACAAACCATCTAGGCGGTGGCCCAGTGATAAGAACTTGGGATCAAAAGATTTGCTTTCTCTGTGGTCTCAGGTTCGAGCCTTGTGGTTGCTCATATGATGGCCACTGGAGACTTACATGGTCGTTAACTTCAGGGCTCGTGGGACTAGTCGAGGTACGCGCAAGCTGGTCCGGACACCCATGTTAAACTAAAAAAAAAAAAGTTTCCCTGACTTATTAATTAGAACTTTTTTTAACTAAATATTTCTATCCATATCCGTTAAATGGTTTTAATCACAACCAAGATTCAAAGATACTGTATCTCACCTGCAATATTAATTCAGAAGAATATATATATATTCTAAATTGTTTTCCTCTATTGCTAAATTGCTTTTCGTACCTAGTAATTTAATGTCTTGAAGTAAGAGATTTCTAGTAAAGAGAAATGGCAGAAAGGAATCATGTCACCAACCCAACCTAATTCTATATTGTTTTGAAATGTAATTATAATTAATTTTTAAAGTATTTTTTATTTAAAAATATATTTTTTAATTTTTAAAAATTATTTTTGATATCAACACATTAAAATAATTTAAAAACAATAAAAAATATTAATTTAAAATAAAAAATTTAAAACTTTTCAAAAACAATTTTAAAACGTAAAAATAAATAGTGTCTAAGAGTTTGGTAAGAAATATGCACATTAAAAAACTATACAATTGTTTTATTTAATATACATTTTTTTCATAAGTATCTTTATAAAAATCATAAATATTTATATAAAATATTTGTCTTAAGAAAACTTGGATGAACAAAATTTCTTCTTCCTAGATTTAAGGTATGTCAAGGTCAAGAAACTAGAGTTTATTTTTTAAAAGTGGGTCAACACCGGGTCGATAATGATAAAAATAAGTTTCAAGTTGTTTTCGGGTTAAAATGGTTATTTTTTATTAAAATCAAGTCTACTAGGTTGATACTGGTCAAAAAATATTTTGGTGTTTGAAACTTATTTTTCGGTAATCAAAATTAATTTTTAATGATTCAAATAAATTTTTCTAATATTAATTTGAGTTTTTACTTTTAATAGTATGTGTATATAATAAAATAAAAAATAATAATACATAAGTTTTTTTCAACGGAGCAAATGAAAAATTTTCTTCATGATAGCTCGCGTCACCTGTTGTGTCTTCTGTGCACTCGCTATAAAAGTCATTGCAAACTTAGGAAAAAAAAAAAAAACAAAGAAGGGAGGAGAGAATAAACAAAACAATTGTTAAGAGCAAAATTCAGAGCCTCTCTCTCTCTCCGATCACAGCTGTCATTTTATCTCTCTTCACATCTTCCAACTCTGGGCACCTCACATCGCAGGACCACCACAAAAACACTTGACCCGATCAAGTTTCTTTGGTGTACAAGACCAACAACGCAAATTAATACGAAGAAGCCAATCAACAGAAACATGAGGAATCCCATGCAGTTCCTCTTATTTTCTTTATCCGGATTCCTGTCAAGGCTGCAGAAAATGCTTTTAGTAATTATGATCCTGTAGAAATCAAGTATTTTCTTTCAAAAAAAAGGGGAAGAAATTGAACAGCGATCACAAATTCTGTATGCTATCCTCCAATATTTTAGTGTGCAAGTGAATAATTAATGATAAAGAGGAAATATTTATTCACCTTTTTATCTGTTTCGCTGGGCAGCCCATCAAGAAAACTTGAGGTGATTGATCTCTGACTGCAGAATGCAACCCTTTCAGTGGAAATAAAGAGAAGTCCGGCAACAGGACCAGCTTCAGTTGATATGATTGATCGTATATTTCTTGGAAGAACAAGCTTATGATCATTGATTTATTTATTCATAATAAATGAAAAGAAATTATAATAATTAAAAGGAAGGATTGTTAATTAGTACGGTTGTTCTGCAGTGATGTTTTCTCTTTTATAAAATTTAATTTAAAATTTTATAAATATTTAATAGCTAAAAAATAAAATTTAAGATCACTAATAAAAAAACAAATGGGTCAACAAAATATACTAGAGATTTGTTTTTTACACATTTAGTATCATTAGAAAAATCTGAATAAGATGATTCTAACTATACATTGAAAAACTGCTAAACGAGGTCGTAATTAACTCTAAATTAATCTCGAACAAAACCCCTAATAAATTATGACTATGTTTGGTGGTCTCTTAAAATGTAGTTATAATCATCTTGTCAAGATTTTTCTAATGATATTGAATGTGTCGAAAATAAAGTTTCAATGATTAGTTATTGGATCTTTTAAAAAAATTAAATTGATTTCTATAGTAGTTAATTAATTTGATTGAGGAGTTAACAGAGTGACACAAACAAATTTTTTTTCTTACAATTTAAGTCAACACTTTAAAGGTTAAAAGGAATCAAGTCATAGTTTTAAAACTTAATTTTGAATCTACATGTAATAAAACTTAGATTACAAATTAAGAAGGTTAATCTCGACATAATTTATTTTTTTGAAAATAATAATCAAAATATCATTTTGCAACATATTTTTGATAAAAAAAAAAACATAAAAAAATCAACAGATTCATATATGTGTTTTGATTGGACCATGTTAGGTCAATCAGGTCATTGGGGCAATCCATATATATATAAATTAGTTCAAGCCTCAGGTTAACTGGCTGATCTTGTCTAGGTTTTAAAATAATAATCCAGATATCACCAAAGTATCCAATGATGTACAATTAGATATCCAATCTAAAAATTTATTGTACATGTAGCCTGACTTATTAATTAAACTTTTTTTAAAAAAACTAAATCTTTCTATCCATATCCGTTAAATGGTTTTAATCACAACGAAAATTCATTGATACTTTATCTCACGTGCAATATTAATATTAATGCATATGATATATTGCTCCTTTTTTTTCTAGGTTCCAGTACCATTTCAGCCCTTTTTTTTGTGCTATTTCTTAGTTTTTGTGCAATTTTTTCAGATTAACATAGATATTCAAGTAATTTGTGTATTTTTTGACTAATTTTACAAATCCTGAAATTAGTTTTTGTGTATATTTTAATATAAAAGAATATAAAAGGAATTATTTTATTTTTAATATATATTACTGTCAAACTTAAATATTTTTAAAAATAATTGAAAATTAATTTTTTTACTTCAGTTTATATTAAATGTTGAAATTAATAATATTATAATAATCATAGTTATAAAAACCGGATTGGCCTAGTGAGTTGATTCGGAGCTTGGATCGGTCTGATTTAAAAAAAAATAGAGAAATAGTTGACCTGATCTAACCCATTCAAAAACCTGAGTCGACTTATGACCCGGTTGACATGAGATAAAACACGAGTTAAAAACTCATTGATATTTATTTTAAACTTATTTTTATCAAAACAAGGTTGCTTTCACTTTTTTTTTTAAAAAAAAATCAGGTTGATCCTTTTGATCTATGACTCAAGTTTTATTCTGGATCGATTTCTGAGTTAGATTTTAAAATTATAATAATAATTATTTTTATTTTTACATTGAGTCAGGTCAATCTAGTTTGATTTTTTTAACCCATGACATAAACCTAGTTGGATTTTAAAATTATAATAATAATAATTAATTTTATCATTTCATTGAACGAGACAGTACCTCAAACTACACTTTTAAATTCCAATAATCATCTTCTCCTTTCATTATTAAAAGTTTAATTATTTTTTTATGAGAACCCATATTTGGTTAAAAGTTTAATAAGACCATAGCCCCTCGTACGGTTGGCTAAATTCTTTCTAAATTAGTAGTCTCTGTTCATGAGACTGATTTAGTTCGATCTTTTAAATAGACAGCACTTGCTCGTGCAGCTAACTAACTTGATACTTTTAAATTAATAGTCTTTGCTCTAACTTAATTCTTTTAAATCAATAGCCCCCCCACTTGTATAGTCGGCTTAACACTTTTTTAATAGTCTTCATTCATGCAGCTGCTTAATTCATTTAAATTAATAGCCGACTAGCTTAATTAATTTTTTTTGATTATATATAATATGTTTTTTTTTCAAGATTCATTTCTCAAAGAAATAATTATTGAAATGACATTATTAAATTAAAAAAAAAAGGTGTTATGCGTCAGCACCCATCTAATACTGACGTTAAAAGTATCCATTGATGTACACAACATATTTGTGTGAGTCATTATCTTTTTATTTTATGATAGTCTTATAATTAAATAGTTATTAGTTTGAATTTTATAATTTTTATTTTAATTAATAAAATTAAGTACAAGAAAGTATGTATTTATGCAAGTTTTAACTTTAAAGGACTTTAAATTTAAAGTATATTAAAGAATAATATAAATTATATATTCGAGTTTTACCTAAGAGTTTAAGTTTTTAAGTTAAGATAAACTTTTAAAATATATTAAAGAATATTATAAATTAAAAATATAATAGCTTTAAAGGTGTAAACAATGGAGGCGTCCATCTCTTCGAGCCCACCTGTGTCAATTTCTTTTTCTTTTTTATAAGATTTTTATCTTCCAATGCTCATTTGCCTGATTTTTTTTAATACAAAAATCAATTAATAAGGAAATGGAGTTTTCGATAGATGGAAAAATTCAAACTTTTTTTTTTATAAGATATAGAGATTGTCTCTATTCCACTACAGTTTTAAGGATGTAACTTTAAGGCTTAACATCAATACTCAAAAAATGGTGATGCTGACGAAAACAATTCAAGAAAGATCTTGAACAAATAATTTCCCATAAAAATCCTTCTGCATGGATATCCCCTAAGACATTTCAGCTTTTAACGTCAAGAGCTATTCAAAACAATATCGAAGGGCTTTGTGAATCGTCACCTTTAAAAAAACTTGAGCTATGAGCCTTTTCTCTTGGCCTCATAGCTCAATCAGCACAATCCTTGTCTAATTTGGAGATCAGCTTCGTTTTGCTTTGCAGACTTTGTCATTAAGAAGTTGAGAATTATATGTTTTGTATTATATATTCAGAAGAGTAATATATACAAGAGTATGTGCTACTACAGATCTGCTATTCAAGGAAAGTAGATCATACAATAAAAGCTGATTACATTTATATCCTATAATCTCGTTCAATCAATCAGAGAGATTTGTTTTCCTTCTTCATTCACTGTCTTGTAACAGATTTCCTTTCCTTTAACAGTCATTGCCACGGATTAATGCTGCCTCTAAGTTCTGACGAGCTTTGTCGTAACGCAAAAAGTCCATAAACAGGAATGCAGAACTATCTTCTGTGATTATGATCACTTTCTTCTGTTGTGACTCGTTCAGGTCGAACCCTCTAATGTTCCTTATTGGTATCTCAATCTGCTCATGTGTATCCAATTTCAACGAGGCAAGCCTCTTTTGTGTACAAGAACAACAACGCAAATTAATACAATTCAATTAACAGAAACACGAGGAATCCCCTTATTTTCTTTATGCCTTGTTGTCAAGATTGGAGACAGTACTTTGAGTAATTATGATCCTGTAGAAATCATCTTATTTTTTTATAAAAAAAAATGAAGAAATTGAAGAGTGATCACAAACCCTGTTTATCCTCCAATATTTTAGTGTGTAAGTGATTTAATTAATTCTTTTCAAAACCGCAGCTTATTGAGACAAGGAAAATATAATAATTAAAGAGGACGTATTTATTCACCTTTCGATCTGTTTCTTCGAACAGCCCATCTGGAGAATTGAAGGTAACTGATTTCTGACTGCAGAATGCAACCTTTTCAGTGGAAATAAAGAGAAGTCCGGCAACAGGACCAGCTTCAGTTGATAAACAGCAATGCGATGCCTTTAATAGCCTTTCCCCGTCTCTGACCTCAAATTTCTGCTTGAAAATATTCTTCTTCCCACCTTCTTTAATTTTCTTTGCCTCAAATTTTATTGAGTCTGAGAGACCAACCGACCTCACTGCAATCAACATACGATCAATCATATTTTTCTCTGAAGAAGAAGCTCATGATCATTGATTTATTCACTCATAATGAAAGAAAAGAGGAGAAAAGAGTGCGGCTTATGATAATTAGAAGGAACGATTGTTAATTACCACGGTCACGAATTATATTTGCAAGGGTCCTGCTTCCCCCAGCTGTATCCACTTCATCACCTGCACCAGCACGTCAATGAATTAAAGCTGTCAACATAGAACTAATTTAGACTTAGAAATACTAATTTATGATCTGCGAAGAAGTTGGAGAAGAACCATGATGATCAGTGGAAGAGGGTGTTCCTGAGGACTCAAAACATGGACGTGAAATGAACTTGGAAAAAATCATTTTGTCAAGCATCACAAAACAGTTGTATCCACTTCCTTAAGTGCTCAAATCAGAAGAAGCTGAGAGGTTCTGGCTAAACTTTTACTTTTCTTTAGTCTTGATGAAAGAGGGCGAGGTTAATGGTTTTCATTTGCTTCCAGCAGTCCACCTTTGTATATAATGACTAAGCAGTTTCATTGCTTGTTCAATGAGTCACGATTTCACACACAAACTTTGAAAAATTCAAAGATAATTATTGCACTGTTTCTGGTCGAACAGTACTAATAAAGAAGCATTTAGCTTTCTTTAATTTTTGTACTTAGATTTACTTCTTGATCCATCAAAAATTTGAAGAACATAATATAGGAGTCCTTGAGATGGAGGAATATATATATATATATATATATAGTGACCATATTTAGGTCTTGTTCAATTGAAAGCAAATGCAAAATAAAAAATATTTTATTTTTGATCTGCGAAGAAGTTGGAGAAGAACCATGATGATCAGTGGAAGAGGGTGTTGCTGAGGGCTCAAAACATGGACGTGAAATGAACTTGGAAAGACGCATTTTGTCAAGCAGCACAAAACATTTAAGTGCTCAGATCAGAAGAAGCTGAGAGGTTCTGTCTAAACTTGTACTTTTCTTCTGTCTTGATGCAAGAAAGTGCTCAGATCAGAAGGAGCTGAGAGGTTCTGGCTAAACTTTTACTTTTCTTCGGTCTTTATGCAAGAGGGCGAGGTTAATGATTTTCTTCGCAGTCCACCTTTGTATATAATGATTAATTAATTTCCAAGCAGTTTCTTTGTAAAGGTGTTAGGCACCCACCTAGTACCCACATGAAACGTGTTTCTCCTACTCCAAGTCCTGCCTCCAACATCACTCCTGAATTCCAATAATCATCATTTTTTTTTATTTTATTAAAAGTTTAATTTTCTTTACGAGAACCCATATTTGGTTTCCTTTTCCTTTTTCTTTCTATCCCTCTTGTCTCAGCTTTCTTCTTTTCTTTCCTTTTATTACTTGATCTTATTTCTTTTGTTTTAATATCAACAAACAAGGACATTGCCAATGTTATTTTTGTCTAATGATCATTTTGTTCCCAATTTTTTTTTTGCCATTGTTTGGTTTATATGGGTCGAAATTCTTTCTGAGCCATTTTTATTTTCTTGTTTGTTGGAAATGGAATGATGCCTAGTTATGTCTTTATTGGTCAATATTTGATGTTAATAATCCCAAAGGATCTAGTTGAAAACCAAAAGTTGAAGGTAGAGGGAGTTATTTTTTCAATCGCAGATGAAATGATCGATTGTCTAAGTGCTTTGAAAAATTCCAAAGAGTTGAAAAAAAGTTGCAACACTTTTCCACTGATAATTATAAACAGAATTGTCAACGGACTAATCCCATTTAAAGGTTCTAGATAATTGAAAAAAAAATTAAAGAAATTACCACTGACAATATCTGAATCATAGTTAAGTTAATTCTGTCGGTAATATAAATTTAATTACGAATAAAATTACTAATTATTTATTCTATTGATGATTTGCCATAATTATATTTGGAATTACTGATGAAATGATACAGGTAAATTTTTTTGTTTAATGTGTTTTTTTGTTTATAAATCTATCAGTGATTATATTACTGATAGAGAATGACAGGCATAATATAAATCACCGACGATAAGTTTTTCAACAATCATTTACCGTTAGTAATTTCATTGGCAAATTATTTTTCTACAGAATTAATGTTTAAATACCGAGGTAATAATATGTCAGTATTGTGCAATATTCGAGTTGTGTTCTCTCTCTATTCTCAAGTGGATTACTTAACACATTGCTGTTCATGTAAACTTCTCACATCACTGCCATTGATGATTAAACAAGTTTCTTGATTTAAAACATTTCATCTTTTGCAATTGAAAACAACAATAATATTCCAAAGCATAGTATGTGCATAACTTCTCCTTATCATATACTCATATGTGAATACTTGTTATACCGAAGTTATTTATTGATTTTATGCATGCTTTTTGTAATTAAAACAAAATGCTATTGCAGGAAAGAAAGTGAGGATAAGGAAAATATGGTTGAGTAAAGATAAGAGGAGGTCATGATTGAGTAAATGAGACGATACATCTCTTCATCGTTTGTTTATTTGGAATATTGTTGTATGCACCGATCAATTTTATATATTCTCTTTCTCTTGTTGATGGTAATAATATGAAAAAGTTTAAAAACTAATAATTTTTTTTTGTTCAATTTAATTTTGTGATTTTTAATAATTTAAGGTTATAAATTGATTAATTTAGCTTAATAAGATGTTTAATAGGAAAATTTATAACCTTAAATTATTATAAAAGAACAGATGAAACATTAAAAAAAAAAAAGGAGGCAGCCCCATTTTTTAAGAAATTTGATTTTTTTAGGAGAAAGGTATTCATTATTATTTTATTATTTTTTTACGTGAAAAACAGACCCTATATATAGAGATACAGAGAAAGCATGAAAACATACAACAAAAACAAAGGGCAATATACATAGAATCACAGCCAGATTGATCATGACTTTCAAAGCAGATAAGATGGTCTTTTTCATGCTCTTCTTTGTGATTATGGTGAGCACTGTGGAAATTTGCAGTGCAAGGCATGTTCTTGCAACAAATACTGGTGATATTACCTCAGGTCATCGATTCGCTTTTAGAAGGCTCATCGTCCCTGTTTGCTGTAGATACAATCCTGATTGCTGCCAAGCCAGCACGAAAACCACTACTCGTCCATGAGCACGCAAGCAGTTTGCTAGTTGCACTTATGGTGTCAAAATAAATGCTACCACATAAGAGAGGTTCATATAAACTGCTCTTGTTACAAGAGATCTCGCATGGTTTTTACCTTCCTCTTAATTGAATAAATAATTATAATGATAATCAAACTCCCTTCTTGCTGATCATATTTAACTAAATATCTCAACCCTTTTGTTCTGCTTTTATATTGACAGAAAGTAAGCGTCTGTGTGTGAGAGAGAGAGAGATTCTTTCCATTTCGAGATTTTCCAGCCATAGATATGTTGTTGCTTGGACTATGGCTCAAATCGTATTTTTCAGATCTAAACATGGGTTTTGGTGACTGAAAGGCTGGAATTCCTGGTGTCTCACCGTTAAATTCTGTATTCAGTTCACTCAGATTCATGGACCTACTACTTTTTCTACAAAATTCTCAAGTCTTTTCGAGGTTACTTGGAAAAATATATGATTCCACTTTGATGATTTCCTCTGTTTCAACGTTAATATTTGTAAAAATTCGTCTTCATCGATTACTCATCTAACTTCTGATTAAGAATCTCGAGATAGAATGAACAGGGTAATCGAAATTAATTTCAATTACTTGTCGTATGCCATCTCCACGCTGAAATACAACATACATTTTTTAACATATTGCCACAAAGTTTCATCTGTTGAAATGTAATGTAATTGTGTAAAACATGAACCAAGCAAAGCTGTACTGACTCTGCATTAAAGAATAGAACCGAGAGGCCCAAGACGGCCAATAAGTTGCACCACCTCGATCAAATCTCGGCTGCGTTTCAGAGGGTTGTAAAATCTAGAGTTTTCTAGCCCTTCTATCTATCAGCATTTATGCAGATCCCAGCATATTTTTGGTTGAAACCTTTCTGCTACATCTCTGATCATTCTTCCACTCCGAAACTAGAACGAAGCTGGGAAAGGCAACGGTTCTATCCCTTGAGGAAACAAAATGGTCATGTTTAAATACAATTACAGTTATTAGAGGACAATCAAATTCCTCAGATATCAGTGATTCTTCATAATTGTAGGTAGCTATTTGTTTCTGTATCTGTAATTGTCCAGATACTATGTTGTATCTTCGGTCTATAAATGAATATTTTCCCACAACATATTTGTGTGAGGCATTTCCTTTTTATTTTACGATAGCTTTTATAACCAAATAGTCATGAGTTCGGATCTCATAATTTTCATTCTAATTAATAAAATTATCAATGCAATCAATCACCTAACAGTGGATCATAAACCTAGAATTCAAATCAACAATAAAAGAAAAAATAATGTGACGTTGCCTGGCAGTGCATAACCAACGGTGCCTTTTATACCAACAGAGCTAGTCTGATCCAAAGATAATTGATGGGAAGCTTCTGGACTGAACATTGCTTCACCAACAAGAGCAGTCATATCACTATCCAGAAAAACATTGCTTGGCTTCAGATCACCGTGAACAACAGGCATTTGGCAACCATGGTGCAAATAGTCAAGCGCAGATGCCACATCAATTGAAATGCTTAACCTCTGAATAAGGTTCAAGTTTCTTGCCTCATGTGCCTCCTCTGGTATACGAACTGGATGCTACCACTCTTCTAGACTCCCATTGACCATAAACTCATAAACAAGAGACTTAAAATCATTACCTTGAAAATCAACACCATCGCGTGCGCTTAAAACTCTGACAAGATTTCGGTGCCTGATGTTTATCAAGGCTGCACATTCTCTCATAAAGCTCTTGGAAGCTCCTTTAGACAGCAAGTTGAATACTTTCACTGCAACAATTGCTCCATCTGATGCAATAACTCCTTTGTACACAGATCCAAAACTACCGGCACCAATTAAATTGGATGAGGAGAATCTGACAGTTGCTTGGAAGAGTTCTTTATATGTTACTCGCCGAAATGAGAACTCCCTTGAAGATTCAGAAGAAGGCTTATTTTTTGTTATTTTGAAGCAACAGAAAAGCAGACAGGCAATCATAAAAAAATCCTAGAAAACCACAAGGAATTGCAATTATCAGCATCTGCTCGGTAGAAGATGTTTGCCTTATTGAATTGTTGGGAATGCATCTTGACAAATTCAACTGAGATATTCCTCCACAAAGCTTACTGTTTCCCAAAACTGAGACTGCACTTGCATTTCCGAAAACTCCTTGCGCAGGCATCTCACCTTGAATGTCATTAAATGAGAGATCCAAATATCGCAACAACCTGAAGCCTGCCAAAAACTTTGGAATTTGGCCAGTCAAGTTGCTGTGGGAAGATTAAGATATTGAAGTGCTCTCAGAAACCTCAATAACTCAGGTATAGAGCCTTGGAAGTAGCTCCCCTCCAAATGCAAATTTTCCAACATAAGCAGCTTCTAAGACTTCCAGGAATTTCACCTGATAACCTGTTATATGAAAAATCTAGATATCCTAGGTTCACCAACTCATTTTTGGACTCGGGAAGGTTTTTTTAAAATGTCGATCATGATCAGAAATTGTTACAAAAAAGGTGCGAGGCACACGCGGGTCATCCTTTTAAGTTCGCTCACGTCTAGCCCCTTCTTCTTTTATGTTTAGTTTTAATTTTCTTTTAAATTATTAAAATAATATTTTAAAAAATGATTCAATTATTCCATAGTTTCTAAATAAGATTAAAGATTATTTTAGTAATATTTGAGTAATTCCAATTCAATTAATTCATGTTAAATTTTTATTAAATTTCATCATTCAGTATACTGAATTATAAATTGAATTTTTCATTTTTATAAATTTTCATTTTTTATTATATAAAAATATAATTCAACCATGTAAGAATCATAACTTAAATAATGTGTTTAACAAGTTAACTATGATGAATTTACCTTTTTTTCTTTTATTCTTTTTAATCTACTTGGTCAACAAAATTTGCCAAGAAAACTTCTACACAAATTAATTTAAAACCCAAGCTAATTAAATAGTTAGGTTAGAATTTAAGTTTAAACTGTTATAATTTAATAACAATGTCAAAATATACCGGTATAAATATTATTTGTTTTTACATTACACCCTATTGCGAAAGCATCCTATAGCAAAGGCACGAGCAATAAACTAATTTTAGACCTAAGCCTAAATAAAATAAATGGTAACCATTGCCACAGCCTCCATTACTGAAAACTGCAGCAACCTAGGAAAGATTTGCAACCGGTGATCCTATCAATCAAAACCGCTTATTAAAAAACCTCATACAAAGTCTTAAAAATTCAGCAATATTCTACAGACAAGGACTGAGACCACGTGTATGGTGCCGAGGATAAATCATCAAAAGTTCACTTCTGACATTTAATTTGTTACTACAACAGAACACTATGGGATATGAAGACATTAATTGCCATACATCTTACTAGTGCCTGAAAATTAACAAGCTCCATGTAGAAGTTTCTCTACACTGTCTACCTTTCTGTAGTTAGGCAGGGCAGACACTCCGTTTTCTTTTTGTAGATAAGCAATTTTAACTCTTCAATCATAATGCTTGTTATCTTCAAAATATTAAGATCAATCACACCTTAAAGACAAAATGCGAAATTCTACTACACTGAATGAGGTGGTTGTTTTAGCCTGCCAAAAGACTTCCTAGCTTAATCCGCTCAACATCAAAGAGTGAATTAGGTGGTTTTGCAGCTTTGTCACAGCCTCGTCTCAAGATCAGGGAACAATTCATCTTCTGTCTCTATAACCTGCCAAGTATTGGATACACACATTAATATGGATTGCAGCAAATTCTATAGCTTTAATTCAAACTGCTCAAAACCAATCAATTAAGCTCAACAACATCAGAAAAAGGGTAGTACGGAGACCCCAAAACTTTATGCCAGTACGTAATTAACTTTAACAGAAGCCTATAGGCACTGAGAAACCAAGTCAGGCAACAGTTGGAACAAAGAATTCAAAAGCATAACAGAAAAATTCCCAGCCTCACCTATAAAACCTAAAACTAGAAAGTCAAAAGCTAGAAAACTCTGAAGTCATGATCATCATGAACAGATTCTTTCACATCCATCATTTTAGCCAAGGCTTGAGGAAAACAGAATCCACAAAACCAACACTAACAATAACAATAAATTAAACAATATTAACCATCTAGTAGGTGGCCCAGTGGTAAGAGCTTGGGACCAGGGGTTTGCTCCCCCTGTGGTCTCAGGTTCGAGCCCTGTAATTGCTACTATGATGGTCACTGGAGTCTTACATGGTTGTTAACTTCAGGGCCAGTCGGATTAATCGAGGTGTGCACAAGCTGACCCGGACACCCACGTTAATAAAAAAAAAATTAACAATATTACAGATAGTATTGGAAATGCAGGAGCTTAAGATACTAAAAGATTTCCATTGACTCTGCATGGAGGTTAGAGGAAGACCCACTAAATCAGAACCCTTGCATATGATTCTTTGGTAATCAGCCATTATATTTGGTAACCCTTTGAGGGGACTTTCAGCATCCATTTAGGACTCCAAAAACTACACCCTAGCATACGATTCTTCTTCGCCCTCCAATCCAAGGTCTTCACAAAAACCAATGGAAAAAATTGGAGCTTGCCTTCTGCTAGGTCATAGAATATCATGCAGATTCAAGTATTTTGGATCTATCCTAATCCTTCTTTCACTTACTTTATGTTTCCAATGACCCTTTTACATCCATTGATTTCTCAATGAACATGACTCATTATCTTTGTTAAAACTAGGAGTCCTAAAGTAGATTTTGGTTCAATCTCGTTCATGGAGTCTAACTTTATTCCTAAAATAAGCTAATCTATCCAATAATTCTAATCACTCTTTCATGTTGAACTAAACCAACCAACCAGCCAAAATTCTTGAAAAATGAATAGAAAATAAAGAAAAGAGAAATAATTCCACAAGACAACAAAAACTAAGTAATGTCAAAATCAGAACCCTTGCCACACAGATTTGATCAACCATTAAATTTGGTAATGGTAAAACCCACTTGCAACGCTTTGGGAAACTCATGGCATTCATTTGCAGCTCTCTAAACTAAAATACAACCTGAGAACTGTTTTTAATACTTCAATACCCCCAAGTAAATGTCTGTGCTTTAATAGTTAAACAAGTAGAAACTAGCCAGGCCCCAAACCAGTTCAGAGCATATAGTTGATATTAATTGAAGTAGATTTATACCACAGTATCTATCCTAATAATTCTTCTCTAGAAAATTCTATTATATGTTTCCAAAACCTTCCACATCTAGTGGGTAAGACCCTAAAATTGATTTGGTTCTTTATGCTTGTTTCATGGGGCCACCCTTTATCCCTAAAAACAAATCAAAACATCACTGATAATTCTATTGCCACTAAAAAACCCTAAATTTTGATTACTTCAAACAAATCTCAAAACCTCACTAAATTATATTCCTAGACAAACCCTAATCATGCCTCTAACAGCTTGTCCTCCATCAATCTCTGAATAATTCTTAACAAAAAAATCAAATCAAAATTACCTCATTTACAGTAACGATCAGCTTTCTTCTTAACCCGATCATCAAGAGCATCTTCAACAGATTTCAAATCCTTCTTCTCGCTATACCCAAACTTCTTCGTCTCCACAGGAAATAATTCCTCGTACTTCATTTTCTTCGCCGCGTCAATCGTATAAATTATCTCACCAGCATCAGATTCCAAATTCTCCGCCACCGGTGCGGCGTCCTCCACCGTGTCAACCACCGGCTTCTTCTTCTTCTTCCTTTTCTTTTCGATTCCTTTGCTTAGCGTTGCTAAGCTTCCTCCTTTGAAGGTGAGTCTCCCTCCTGTCACTCTCTCGTATGGATCCGACATCGTTTTCGCTCTCGCTCTATCGTTTCTGTTTCGCGAAGGGACTAGAAGAGCAGAGACAGTTTTATTTTATTTTTTATTATCTTGAGGAACCCTAATTTACTTTTTCGCCCCTACTATATGTGATGTTTTGGCGAAACGACATCGTTTTACCTGTTCTACAATTATAATTATAATTATAATTACACTATAAACTAAAAAAGAAAACAACAGAATTTCACTGTTTTTTTTTTTTTTTAACTGTGGGATGTGAGAGAGTTGCATTGTGGACTGTGTTATTATTTTTTATTGTTTTTAAATATTCTGTTTTAAAAAATTATCTTTCCATGCTATGTTTATACAATTATAAGGCTCTTAGTTATTTTCTGGTCGCCTGTTATATCTTATTGTTTATGCAACTGAATGTCCCATATTAAATTACTTTGATGCTTGGTTTTATAAAATAATATTTAATTTTTTAAATTAAAAAATTGAAACAAAAAAGATTATATTTGGAACAAAAATAAAGAGGCAACCCTTTCTCTTTTTTTTTTTTAACTCTTTTTACTCTTAAAGAGGCATAAAAAAGTTCACTTCAGTACCTAATTTTTTTTGTCTTTTAGGTTTGGTCCCATTTTTTTTAAGGATTTCACATTTTTATCCCTCATTTTCATTAATTTTACATTTAGTTCTTGAAGTCACGGGAATATATAGGAGAAAAAAGTGGTTGATCGGTCACATTCTAACTAATATATAAAAAGACCACATTCTAGCTAATAAAAAGACATATCTTGGTATCATTGATTTTTTTCTTGAAAAGAGGGTTTTATTGAAGTGTTTTTAAGCTTTTATATCATCAAAAAAAAAAATAGAGTGGGTTAAGAAATTTTTTTTTTGTTTAATTTTGTGTTTTTTAACAATTTTTTCTTAAGGTGTTTGAGGTTATAAATTGGTTTATTTAGTTTAATAGGGTGTTTATTACGTGCTTTTATATTAAAATAGGTGCAAAATAATTTTTTAGATCCTAAAACTCTAGCCTGATTTTATGGGCACCTCTCTCGTTGTCGGGTCAGATTATATGTTATATAAAATTACAAATGATGTTTTCGTTTATTTTATTGTTATTTTTTTTAATAAAGAATTATTTACCCTTAAACATAAAAATTAGAGGGCTAGTCATGCAAGGTGCTTGGAACTCCCTTGATTGCTCGACTTTTAAAACATGTTTTTTAATTAGGTAAGGTGCTTGGAACTCCTTTGTATCAATTTGAACAAGAATTTAGTGATTTTGAGTAAAAATTAATCAAAATTAAATTAAGGTTCTTGAGATGAAATTAGGGGAGAAGTGAATTTCTTAGAATTTAGGTTTATACGATCTTTGTAGGTTGTTGTGAGAGTGAAATCATGTTAAATAACAAAGAAATTTGGATGGATAGTGAAGCCTAAAAGCCGGTGATTTAGAGACAAAAAAGGAGGTTTGATGTATTTGTGTTATTCTTGTAAATTGTATTAAAATTGTGATGACTAAACACATGGATTATAGTTTTGATGTGTTTGTGTTATTCTTGTAAATTGTATTAAAATTGTGATGACTAAACACATGGATTATAGTTTTGATGAATAGTTCTATTTTTATATGATAAATATGAATTTTAATGTTTTAGGAATTTAATGCCTTTGAGAAATTGATGAACTTAAAATGAGTTTTAATTGTGTTTATGCTTGTAGTTGTATTTGTGATTGAAGTAAGATGGAATTAAATTCATGCTTATTTAGATGTAACTAAAACGATATAAAAAGAGAAATGAATTTATAAATTTTAGATAAATAACTGAGTGAAATTATAATAAATACTAGGATGAATGAATAGTGTTTTTTTGGATATAATAATAATTGATTGAAAGGTTGTCATTTTAAAGGATATTTTTAGAGGAGTTCAACGTGTTAGAGGAGCAGGACATAACGAGACTGTAGGTAGGCACTTTGTATCTTTCTTTAAATTTTCCGTCACTTTGTGAAATTCTTATGATGAATATATAAGTTGTTAGAATTATGGAATATTGGATTTTTGATTTCTGGATTGGAATGCCGGATTGATTGGCAACTAAGATAGCTTAGCTAGAGAAATGAGTATTCATTATGGAATATCAGATTTTTGGCTTTGAAATGAAAATGTTGAATTGATTAGCAATTAATATGGGTTAGCTAGAGAAATAAGTATTCATTATAGAATACTGGATCTTTAGCTTCCAAATGAGAATATCAGATTGATTGGTAATCAAGTAGGGTTGTAAGAAAAAAAAGGTATTCTTAATGAATACTAGATTATAAGTATTTGATTATGCATGTTAGATTAATTATAAATTAAGATGAGTATGTTGAAATAAGGAGTACTAAAAAGAGAATATTAAATTGTTGGCTTGATATGGAAATACTGAAATGAGTTAATTATTTCTCTTATATATTAAATGAAATATTAACTTGTGATTTAATAAACGACATTGATTTAATAACTAGTAGATGCTAATTTTGTTTAGACTTGGGGAAAGTGGACTAGAAGGCTGTGTATTTAAAATTTGGGATGTAATTATAGACATCTTCATTTTGTGATGTAATTAAGATGTAATTGGATTAGTTTATCAATTAACCATCACTAGTTTTGTAATAGCTATTTTGTTTATGATACTTGAAACTTGTAAAACTAAAGCCTTAATTGAACATCATGCATGTCGTTGTATTTTTAGTAAAAAAACCATAAAAGTAACTTGGCTCGTATGTATAATTGAATGTTAGTTCATTATCATCATAATGCAAAATTAATAAATGGCATAAATATTTTAAATTGATGAAAATAAATTATGGATGGATGAATATGATTATATAACATCCAAGATAATTGGAATAGAAGTGTAGTCATGAGTTGGTGTAATTTATAAATAAAAAATGTGTTTGATTATGATGTGAATTGATGTTAATACTTGAGATTTTTAAAATATAAAAGCAACTCGACTGAAATTTTAGTAAAAATGATATTAATTAGATTGTAATACTCATAGATAGAAATGGAATAAAACATAAGTGTAAGATTATGGTATATTCGATCAACCGATTGAATTTTCAAATAAACTGGTTAACCATCTTGTCGGCTAAGAAAAAAATTACACTGATTTCTGATTTAACATAAAGGAATTTTCTACCCAAATGTTAGGGATGTTATAATTAGGCTTGATTATTGTTTTTTATGAAATTATCTCAATTTTATGTATTAAGTCGTGGGTTAACATAGGTAGCCTTCAATCAATTTTTATTTTTAATTTATCTACTTTCATTGTTTATTTTTTTATCATATTATTAAATTAATTAAGTTTATTGGATCCAACCAATTTAATTACTTGATTATCAATTATTTTTTTTTTTAAAAAACAATACTATCACTAGAGTTTTTTTTTTTTTTTTTTTTACATTAGAAAAAACTTGGTCCAGTGGTGTAATGCAGTCCACCAATTTAGTAAAAAACTAATTTGATAGGTAATATCTTCATTAATGAATATATTGTCTTTTGATCTGAATTTGTTTGCTTTATAACATCAGTGGTGTATGGTAGTAGTTTGCTACTGAATCCTTCAACTTCTGAATTGTTTAGTAAAAGTTGAAAATATTAGTGATGATCAAAGCATTAAATAAGTGCATGGTAATTAAGAGACATGCCAAGATTATTACAATTGAATTAGCTTATATTCAGTATAATTTTGACAAAATGATTTAAAATATTTTTAACTTTAACTCAGAACAAAAGTCATAAATATATTTTATTAAAAAGAATTATTTTTACATAATTTGAGTCAAAATTCTTATTTAATAAAAAATAAAAAATATATATCTTACAATTATGCTACACTCCTTGAAAACTTTTTTTATTAAAAAAAAAGTTGCTTTGAATATTCTTACCAAAAAATGTTTTGTTTAAAAAGGAAAATTAATTAGAGAAGCTGAAGGATGACAAATTAAAACAATTTATTTATAATTGACAAGGCCTTCCTCCACCTCCTATGACTTCTCATTATCCAAATCGCTGCTCCTGCTTACATAACATTTGCAGAAAACGACATAAAATATCAAGCTGAGAACACTTAACAAGGCTAGAAGCCAGTAGTATTTGTCTAGACGGGCTTCTCTCATGTCATCAGAGAACCAGCTCTTGCCCCCTGTTGAAGATGTAAAATATTCAACGAGCGAGATCAATAGGGCACTCAAGAAGCTTCCCACTCCAAATACACTGGTATACAGTGCAATTCCCATTGTTCTCATTCTGACAGGAACTTCACTGTAGAAAAACTCTTGCATCCCTACAACAGTGAAGATATCCGAAATGCCTAGCAGGATGTACTGAGGTAGCAACCAAAATATGCTTAATGGAACTTCGGTTTCCATTTTCTGATCAACAACTTCCATCTTTTGTCCGATTTCGAGTCTCTTTGTTTCGACAAGAGCAGCTATGGCCATTGCTATGATAGATAGGACCATCCCGATTCCCATTCTTTCAGTCACACTGATACCTTTTTCGTCACGGGTAATCAGTCGTGCAAGTGGGATCAGCAATGCATCATAAAATGGCATCAGGAGGATTATAGAAACTGTAATAGAACTTTGTAGAGTAGCTGGTGGGATCTTGAAGCTGCCGCCTACATTTCTCTTCATTGCCATTCCTTGTTTGGTAAAGAATGTGGCAGGCAGTTGAAAGATGACCGCGAACATTAGGAGCATCGACCATATCGGCAAAAGCCTTAATACTACTTTTCCATTTTCTACCAGGTAGTTAATATCGCCGCCAGGCTTCTCCATCAATGCCTTGGCATTGCCTGAATTCTGACAAAGAGGTTTTTCTTGAAGCCTATAAACAAGTAAAAAGAGTATCATTATTATAAGATATTTTAAAGCAAGGCTGGGTTGATTGACGATAAGAAAACATACTCCAGCTCAGCAACGTCTGGCTTGTTGCTTGACAAGGTGATTCTGCTATTCATTAATTTCGACACAGCTTCCTTAATGGCTCGAACTATGTCCAGTGAAGACCTTTCAGAGATAGTGTCATCCTGTTTATAAGTATAAATTCTGCTACCACACCAAAATAGTAAAATCGATGCTGTCATTGCGATTGTGGGAATGGCAAATCCGAGTGCCCAGCCAAATGTGTCTTGGATATAGGACATGACTGTGACACCTGCGAGGCTGCCACCGCAAACCCCAAAATACCACCATTGGAAGAACAAACTCTTTTTATTTGATTTCTGCTCATCTTTTGTGCACGGTAGCTCATCATTGTTCGGAATTTGATCTGCTCCAAAGGCTTGTAAAGACGGGTTATATCCACCTTGTCCTAGAGAAATCAAACAGAGTGACCAAAACAGGTATGAAGAGCTTATATTGTTGGTGGGATGCCTTGCCCAAGCCAATGCTGTTGATGTCAAAGCCACAAGTCCCTTAAAAGAAGAAATTAAGAAGGTTAACAAAAACATATTTACCATGAAAAATCATAAACCAAAAACTGTATAAGATTCTACAGTTACAGAGGCAAATTTGTTCAAATTAATCAAGTTCTTGCTTACAAGCACATCAAATGGTGGCATTAATTTTACAAATAAGTACACAATCAAGAATTTATGACATAATCACCAAACGTTTTCCATAGCTGTCAGCTTAATGGTAAATTTGCAGAATTTCAAGAGCAGAAATGAATGGAAAAAAAAAAAAAACAGAAAGTACTAACCACAACATATAGAAAGGAAGAGGTAAGAATGGTGGAATACCGATCCCAAGAATCAGCAAGGGATGCTACTAGAAGTGGTAACATGGATGTGAACCCACACCAATTATTTACTGTCTTGGCTGCAGCAGAGTTGCTCATCATAACAACATCTGTAAGATAAGTTACCAAATTTGATGCCACCCCTTTGAATGCAAACCTCTCCATACCAGCTATCACTATCAAAGTGGAAAAACCATGATAAATTTAAATCAATTAACATGCTTTCTAGCAGATTCTTCAAGTTTAAGCAAAATACTTATCAGCTATTCATCTGGGAAAATCCTAATTAAGAAGATATTCTATAAGAGAAAAATACTCTACCTATGAGGAGAAAACATGACCTGTTCAGTCCTTTAGGCTTCTGCCCATTGGCCATTATGAGAATGATAGATATGATGAAACTGTACGATCGGTAGGATTAATACGATCATGCAAATTGATTATAAATGAGATAATGGAATCCTATTAGGATTCTATCAATCCCTCTAAGATTCCATAAAGACTTTGATCCTTTAAAAAGAATAGGAATGAATCAAGGACAACAGCATTGCATGACCCTCCACTAAACAAAATAGATTCTTTCAGGTGCAGAGAACCAAAACTATTTACAAAAATTCTGAGGCTCTTAGTACACCATGACATCATTGGAAACCTTTTTCCAACGAAAAATAAAATCAGGCGGGCTTTGTTTTGTGACACGAAAAACACTAAAGGCTAAAGCAACTCCGAGAGTTCCTGTTCTCATAATGTAATCACTTCCAACAAGCAAAGGTTGAAATCCACTTTCAGTTCGTGAATGCTGACATAGAGGCATTACCAATGTCTGGAAAATGTTGACGTGCATTGATAATGGATGTCTGTTGTTTCGAGATGTATACTCCAATGGTGCCACGTACGCAACACGTGGCAGTTTCGACACTCGGTGCTCGGTGCTTGCCACGTAATGTTTCCATTGAATATTTTCTTATTTTTAATTTCAGATTTTGACAGTGGATAATAATTGGTGTTGGTGCGTAGAAAATTGTATTGGGGAACAAGGACATATTGTGGAGCTCCTAGACTCAACAGGACCTGCCACTTCCTATAGAATAAAAAAGCTAACCTTAACAGGACAGAACAAAACATGATAGGAAAGAAAAAAACAGTCGTTGAGGAGATGCTGTGCGGGAAGTGGATTCCTCCCATAATGAAGTCCCCAATACCTGATCTGGACGTGTGCAAAGAGAATTGGGTTGTTGTTTTCAAGGATTATTTTTCTATGATAACTTGTTGAGAAGATGCTTTTGTATTCTTACTCCAATCTATCAGACTTGTTGCCTTATTTTTAGTTCCTTTATTGTATTTGATTTTACTTCATTTGCTGGTTTTCACTAGATGGCCAACATGATAAGGAATTCTCGGTCTTCCATAAGAAAAAGAAAAGAAAAGAAAAGAAACCAAGAGATGTAAGGTTGTAGGCCACAACAAAAACCAATGTGATCACTTGGGAAAGGTTGAAGATTATAAATTTGAAAGACCCCACATTGCTTTATGATCGTAGGATGTCCCTTCGTGTCTTCCAATCATAATTTGAGTGTATAATGATTAATGCTTTACATGTATGAATCTTACCAAGCATGATCTCTTCTAGGGTGATGATTTCCAGTATCTCTCGATGTTACTGATGCCAAGATGCTATCCAAAGGGACCAAAATCCTTGTGCTTCTGGCACATCACACCAGTACCAGTGAAGAAATTATCTGGAGAGCACAACACGCTAGCTAGTGCATGGCTTTTTACTGGTTTTCCAAGAAAGCATGCGTGTAGTAGCAGCTGTTTGCATGGACTGGCGGATGACTAATGTTATAGATGGCTTTTTTTTTTTCCTTCCTTTTCTTTTAAATGCTACACAAGCAAACCAGTAAAGAAAGAGTTGAAGAGTATAGATATATTATAGCTTATAAACGAGACCAAAATATGCTCTCCCAAAGCTCTTTCTTGCACAAGTAATCAAACAATGTTAATTAATTGCGATTTCACTGCAAGTTGCCCCCGTGGATCCCAACACTGTTATCCATGCCTCTCTTTTTCTGTTTTTTTCATTGCAATATTTAATTGCTAAAGATCATCCTTGCAATTATTTAATTGCTGTCGGTGGCTATACAATTTCTTATCATCAAACACCATTTAAAAAACCAAAGAAGTTTGATACTGCAGGTAGCTTTTTTTTTCATGTTCATGAATTGTCTCTTTTCAATAAAGTTGGTATTGGAGATATGATTTGTCTTCAGGGTTTTATTTTTTATAATGATTGCAGGCCTTCATGTGGATATTATTATTATTTTACCTAAAGGTAAAACTCATTAGTGTACTGGGCAAATTGCCCATGATAAATGACTATTTTACTCTTCAAAAATCAAAGGATTGAACACACTTAGGGTTATAATAATATTTTTATAATTTATTTTATAATATAATTACTCCCATGTCCTTGAAAAATAAAAACATAGCTTATAAATGAGAGGGTTTTGTGATTTTTATATTTTTTGTATAATTTATTTATCAAATAGCTTTTGATAAAAATAATGAATTTTTACTTTATTTGTCTGCTTATTCAATTTTAATTTTAATTTTTTTTTTATTAAGTTCCTAATTATTATTTTTATTAATTTTTATAGCAGATTTGATCCTTATTATTTTAATCATTATTTGTTTCTTTTTAATTTTTTGATGGTTAAAAATTTTATTCAAGATTTTTATGTTCATCTCAATCTCATAAACAAAGTTATAAATTAAATTGATTTAATGTTTTTTTATTTCATTGATATTAAACTATTTAACCTTGATTTTTTTTTTCTGAGTTATCTTAAATATACGAAGTTAATCAAGATTCACTTTTAAATATTATTTTATATTAAAAAAAAAATTAATCCATCCGCTGTCTAGCACGGCAACAAATTAAACTCTAGTAGACTCTACTTTTGTGAGTTATAGCCCTTGCCCGCCGTCTTATCATGTTCCTCCAGCTATCGGAAAGGCCTTGTGCCACTAAAACAAAACCACACGGCTTGTTTTTTATCTTTTGCCATTTCAGAATCTATCTTGCCCAGATATTTGATAGAGATGGAATTTTTTTCTCTTGTGAAAAGAAATTAATCCATGAACTTAATTTCTTAAGATTCGGTCCGGTCCAAACAGTGGTTTAAAAAAAACCGGATTTCTTGGCTTCATGCCAACTTCTTTGCTAAATCCAGTGACGATGACTATCCAATTTTTTTTTATATCTGAAGTGAAGAATGTTGATGAAGTTGATGTATGAGTATCAACATATGTTGTATCTTGGATCCCGGCAATGGTATTGCTCATCTACTTCTTTTTTTCTCTTCCTTTTATAATTAATTTTACTTTAACCCTACCTTTTATTTTTATTTTTTTCAAGTTGTACATATGTTGTGTTCCATCCCTTTTATTGAGAGTTTCTTCTCTCTCTCTTTTTTTTTCCATTCTTTTTAGTGGGGTTTGTTGCAGCTTTTGGCACTCACTAAATAGAGATAGGTGTTACGTTGTTGCATGCAGGACTATTTTTTTCTTAAAAAAAACTCTATGCAAAACTTGGGATTTAAAAAAATTTAGAGAATTTGATCATTGAATCGACCGGGTTTAATAACCTCAGCTAATTTAATAATACTTAAAAAAGGTAATGACAACAAATAAACTGAATTAATAAAAAATTGACATCCAGAATATAAAAAAAGATGACAATAGAAAAAGACATGATTCAACTCGGGTCAACCCATTAAATTTGTAACTCGGGACATGAGATCAGGATAACCTCAAAGAAAAAAACAAAAAAAAAACAACAAAGGTTAATTCTTAACCAACCAAATGTTGGAAAACAAAATTTTAAAAAATACACTAAAAAAATAGAAGTCAACTAAACCTAACCTTCTAAACTTGTGACCCCGGTTATGAGGCCAATACCACATTATAGAAGGCAAACTTGAAAAAATCATGAAGCAAAATCCTCAATAAACTAAATGTTAATGGATGAAACAAAAAAAATTAATTAAAAACCACGATCAAATGAATGAGGGCTAAATGTTTTTGTTACATTTTTTCAAAACTCGTTGATTTTATTTGCTAAATCTTTATAAAAAAAACTATAATTTTGACATTCTTGCAGAATAAAAAAATCAGTCGATCTGAATAATTTTAGTCAACTTACTCGACCTGTGACCTAGGAGTTACTTGGGTCAACCCCTGTGCCGAGTCTAAAAACCATGATCAAAAGAATAAGGACCCAATTTCTTCGTTAAATTCTTTTTAATTTTTTAAAACCCATTGAGTTTGTTTTTGTAAATTTTTGACCAAAATAATGTCATTTTACATATTTGTAAAATAAAAAAATTAGTTGCCCGGGTAACCCTGTCCAACCCACCACGCCTATGATCCAGGACTTGCCTAGGGTTGACCTTTGGACCGGGTTTAAAAACCATAATTAAAAAAAATGAGGATGCAACTTCTTTGTAATTTTTTTTAAAACCCATTGAATATTTTTTAGGCCAAGTTAATCCGGGTAACCTTGACCAACCCACTCGATTTGTGATCCAGAACTTGCCGTAGGTTGGGTTTAAAAACTAGTATTGAAAAAATAAGGATCAAATTTGGCATTAAAATCAAATAAAATTAAACAATGAGGGATGAATCTGAAAAAAAAATTCAATTAAGAAAATAAATGAAATTATAATGAAAAGAATGAGGACAAATTAAAAAAAACAAAAATCAGGTATAAAATTAAAAATAAAATCAATTAGAAGAAGGGTGAAAAGCAAGATAAATATCAATTAAAATAAAGAGGAGCAAATCTAACATAGAAATAAAATAAAATAAAATACAAAAGGAAGAAATAAAAAAAATTAAAAAAAGAATTTAAAGCAAATATAGAACAATAAAAATTATAAGAACCACAATTGAAATAATAAAAAAAGTTAGGATATTTTTGAACTTTGGGTGAGTGGAGGAGAGAGAAAAGAGAGTGGAGAAGAAGAAATATAGCCACCGTCTAATGGCGACCCTTACGACAACATGCGTCAGTCAGGACGAAGCGCCGCCCCGCAACGCTTATCTTGAAACAACGGTTAGGTATTTTTGGACACCAAAGGAGGTGTCACATGCTGCCTAAATGGTGTGGACAATCTCAACACGCTGACGCGTCTTTATCACGTGCCAATAACTTTTTAATTTTTTTTAGTTTTTTTATAAATATCAAAATACCCCTGACTCCACATGAAATTTACAAAACAATTGGAGTTCAAAAAACACTGATACCCCTAGAGACAAAAGCATGTGTTTTAAAATCCAAGGTTATTTTGGTAATTTTACTATGCTCAATAATAGGAAAAACCAAAAAAACCCTTCTCCCAAAGCAAAAGATATTCAGACTCCTCACCAATTCTAGAATACCAATTATATCCAATGTAAAAATCCAAAAATACCCGTAATGTGTCTTTCTCTTCCAAGGACAAGTTAGTAAATATATTGGACGAATTCACAGTAAAATGTGGGAGAAGCTACAGTAAAATATGGAGTTATTTTAGTATTTTGTTAATCGGAAAGAGTGTGAGAATGATAGTGGAAGACCTGGAGTTCAACACCGTAATGGTGTATTATTGTGATAGGAATATCAGCCTTTCCAAATCTTGGAGATCCTCAAGTTTAGCATCTCTATCAAATATTTTGAGGCTTCCTAGATCCTGTATTTTCACTCATTTGCCATACTGATCATCTTAATGTCCTGCTTGCTTTGTTCAGCCACTTTGCAACCAATGACTTGCTCTTACATTTGAATTCATAATTTTTTCAACAACGAATTCTATCACCTCATGCATACATCATATATACATGGGCTAGAGATGTACAATTAATGATATATGCTGAATTTGAATACCAGCTGCTTGAGTTTATTTTGAAGCTATTTGCCGAATTAGCTATTACAAACTTGCTCGTGGTGCTAGTGTGGACACATATGGCAGCAGCTAGCCACGTCCAATATATAGCTGCATGGCGAAGGTCAAAATGACAGCAAATTAGGTGACCTAAATGCAGAAAATGGTGGTAAGAAGTGGCTGCCTGCCATTATTGACTGGATTAATAGGGAGGTTTGCTCTTCCATTTCAGCTATAAATAGAGGGGGTTATGAGAGCCGATAGACACCAAAGAATAGAGTAAGAGTGCTGTGATTGTGAGAGGAGTTTGAGTTGAATAGAGAGGTTTTTCTCCTCCTCATTACAATGCGTATTTTCACTTTTGGTTAATTAAAAACAACAATTTCATTGATGTCGACAAATCGCTGAACCATGTTAGATCTTTAGTGTTGTGTTGTGTCTGGAAAACAATGAAAGATCCTAACATGTAATGGTTTTAAATTTAAGGATGTTTGATTTTTTATGGTGATGAAAGGATAACTAATCCCAACAAATATAATATCAATTGTACTCAGAGACCTCCAGATCTTACAATACATAGAATTAGCAGCATATCATGTACGTATTTTGACAATAAAAGTACTAGTTTTTCTTATCCATCATCTCATATTGTCTTCTTTAACACAAATTTAACAATAAATTTTCTGTTTTTTTAGAAGTTAATTTATGACACTATATATATATATATATATATATATATATATATATATATATATATATATATATATATGTTACTTGCAACTCTTAGTTTGGATTAACACATTAATTAGATCATGCTAATTAATATAAGAATTTTCCTTTTTGAACCTTTCAAACTCAAATGTGTTTTGTTCAATTTGTAAGGAAGCCATTCTTTTGACAATAATATTGAGTTCCATGATCAAGCTTTTGATCTATTTGTAGTCCCGATCAAATCTTCCATAGCATATTTGAAAATCCTCATATTTTAATAAAATTTCATGCTTAAAATTATTTTGAGGTTCATGAATTAAATTTCAAATGATTGAAAAAATAAAAGAAATTCAATACAAAATTAAATAGGAGGCCAATCTTTTTAATTTATAATTTTAAAGATTAAAGATTTAATATTAAAATTATCTTTTCTAAAATACCCATATATCTAACTTTTTTATAGACCTTTGAAAAAATAAAATGAATATAATAAAAATAATATAGATAATAAATTAAATTAAATTAAATTTTATTCTTTAATTTTTAATTATATAAATTAAATTTATTTATCAATTTAATTCATTTGCCAAAAATTTTTTTTCTAAACAACGTATCATGTAAATAGCTCATTTGTGTTTTAATTGCATCAAAAAAGCTCTCCATTTCTTGTTTCGTTCTATTTGTAGAAAATGCATTTTTTAAAAAAAAAAAGAGGAAAGAGTTGCCCAGAAATGCATAATAGAACAAATAGACAGAAGAACAAATATGCTCCCCAACTAGTAATCATTTATCAATTAAGTCCGCAAACAAAATACTTTTTTCCATTCAGTCCCATATTTGTCCCCAAAATTTAGTTTGAGGATGAGTGATTGGGTAACTACTACTAATTAGATACAAACTCAATTGAAAAATGTTTTTTATTAGGGATTGAACTCGGTCAGAAGAAATAGTTTGGGGTTATACAAAACAAATGTTAGCATGAATTTTTTTTGTTGTCAAAACTGAGCAAAGATAATGGGAAATTGGAACATAGCCGAAGCTAGATTGCCCACGCCTGTACCCCAGTAATATATGATGGAAACACAATGATCTTCGAGTTCTCTGGGTTTTGCTTATGCTTGCTGGGGCTGTGCTTCACTCATCATCCGAGGGATCAGCCTCGTCGTCCGAGGGATCAGCCGCTTCATCCGAGGGATCAGCAGCATCATTAGGCTTTATGTCTTCTTCACTCACCTTGTCAAATTCATAGTAATCGGAGATGAAAGCTGGAAAGATGAAATTGGCTATCCCATACGCTAGCAGAAGCACAGCACTGTGATACGTAGAAGATAATTAACAGGAGTGAGGGTACCATATAAATATACACTTAATTTCTTGAATCAATCTTGCAATGTGTGCGCATATATAACTAACCCTGTTTGTAGGAGAACTGATACATCGCGAGGTCTAGGTTCAGAAGCGACTCCAAGAATGAGGGATTCAGCAACGGCCCTTGTTCTTGCTGTCATTTTTTGGTCATGCTTAGCAATTCTAGCAGGCTCTTTGCTAGAAGACCAAAGTAGTCTCTGTGCCTTCCATTGAGGTTTCTGTACGGGGCTTGAAAGTAAGGGAAGGAGTGGTGAAGAGTGAAATGGAATGCTGCAGTTCATGGTGATAAATTCGGTATCCAAATTTGTGCAGGAGAATGCTCTTCGCCTCAGTGTCTGAGCAACCTTATCTCGAGAGAAAAAATTCGGTCCCTGGTCTCGTGTCCATTTGTCATGGTTCTAAATTTTGTAAGGAAATCTTATCTCGTGTACATTAGTCGTGGTCCTAAATTTTCTATGCAATCTCTCTATGCAATATATATATATATATATATATATATATATATATATATATATATATATATATATATATATGTTGCGGTCATTCTAATAATAATTAATGAAATTTGCAAAAATATATTATCCCAACAGCCACGTCATTGATGTTGGTAAATTTATCACTACATCCCAATCCACGTGTTATGAATAAGTGTATCCATAACCCATTTTAATTTTTTAATTTTTTTAAATAAAAAATGGTATAATAATCCTTACAAATTCCAATTTCCAGGTGCGAAAAGCATTCTTGCCTTTTTTTATGCTCCTCTCATTTGATTTTTTCACAGGCAATTTTAAATTCAAGGAAGCAAACAACAAAAGAAAAAGAGCCGTTGAAAGCAAGAGAGAAGTGGCAGCAGTAGCAGCAGGCAACTTTGTCTGGTTTGTTTTCCGTCTTTAATTCTTTTTTTTTTAGATTGGATTTTTTTAGAGATTAATGAATGCATGTAATAATCAATATGTGGAAAGATATTAATTCATTAGAGCATGGATTAGTGGGTCTGCTTTGTTTTTAGACATAAAGATCTAAAAATGGTAAATTTCCTCGACAAGTATAGCTGGTATGGCCTGGATTGTGGTGGTTGCTTGCTTACTTCATCTTTATTGGTTTTTATATCTCACTGCTATATTTGGTGGACACCCTTTTGTTTCTTTTTCACTTTTAGACAGATATTTTTGGGGACTCTTTTAGTCAAATTTGGTATCAAGCCTTCAATTCTCAGATACTCTCTCTGGTTTTTTTTTTTTACTTCTTTCTTGGTGGGTTTTCTTTAAATTTGCTCATTGGCTTTGTTTTGATTGAATTGGGTTTCAAAACCTTTTTTTTCTGGTGAGTTTTAATCTTCTTTACTGTCTTTTCAATTCCTTCTGTTATTCAAAGGTTTCTTTGTTCTTCTAGGTGGTTTTGATGTTCATGTTCTTTTCTTGTTTTGTGTAAGATGATCATATGTAATTTTTGTTTTAAGACAAGAAAAATGAGGTTTGGTAGTTAATAGAATGATTGAGTTGTTTGTGAGGTCTTTTGGTCTCATAATTAATTTTTAATTTGTTTGGATTGGAGCTCAATAAAAATTTATTGTTTGAGGTAGATTGAAATGAATGGAGTTGGACAATATAAACGGTATATCTTATGTTGTTGGTTTTAAGACAAGAAAAATTAGGTTTGGTAGTTAACAGAATGATTGTCTTGTTTGTGAGGTTTTTTTATCTCATAATTAATTTTCAATATGTTTGGATTGGAACTCAATAAACACATACAAGTTCTTTTTTTTTTTCCCGGATTCACTTGTATTTTCGTTTATGGAGCTAGATTGAAACAAATGGAGTTGGACGATATAAATGGTGTATCTTATGTTGATTTAGTCACAAGGGGCTCTTTCTTTTGTTATCAATGCGAAGAAATCGTTGTATGGGCACAGTTTTAAATGGTTTTGGATAAGCTTAATGTTGTGTTTGATCATTAATATTGTCGTATTTCTGTTGTTTCTAAGAATTGACTGCTTTCTAGTGCAATGAGTTATTTGGTTGCTGTTTCTGTGGAGAAATTTTCTTATGTTGGTGTTTGCAATTGATTAACTTGATATGTAAACAATATCTTGTTTATTGTCATGAACATACTATTTGTTTTATACAACCAAATTGGCTCGTTCTGTCCCTACTTGTCGTATATCATTGAATCGTTTCTTATCTTTTTGTTTGTCATATGTAATTGATTAACTTCTTAATTTTAGGTTTTGCAGTGATGATTTTTTGGCATGTTTGGTAGGTGAACTTTTACCCTTGGATATTTGTTGGCAAGTTACAATCATTAGATTCTGCTCCTAGTTAATGCATTCTTGGATATCGTGCAATCTTCTAGTTGATGCATTCTCAAAGCATGGTTGAGAGTTAGTAAATCTGAATTGAGTTACATAATTAATAAGGAACCTTTGAGGGGATTTCAATCAGGATAATGCTGCATGGTTCCTTTTTTTGCATGGTTCTGAGTTAGAAAATGCTGCAAGGTCTCTCATGTAGACTTTTAAGTAATAATTTGACCCGTGTGCCTTTTCTGTTGTTGAAACTGTATTGAGATACTTATTTCATTCTTATTGAGGAATTGATCCCTCTTTTATTCTATAACTTGGACAGGCACATCAAAAGATTCTGAGCTTCAAAGAACCCACAGTAGCAATCAGAGGTTTCAGTCAAGGAGAGGTTTACTCATCGAGGCCATTTACAGAAGAAAATAATCAGAACTACTTCCCCCAGGACATGTATTTTCATCTCACCATTTGCTTTTAACATATGCTTCTTCGTCTTAGAACTTTAATAAATTTTTTATGTCTTTCTTTTTATGCATGGCTACTTTCAGATCTGTAAAGTGTCTTCTGTTGATTGGAGGAACACTCATCAAAGGTAATGGTTTTGGTTGTTACATGCATGTTGCTTGTCTGACAATTGCATGGTAAAACTGATTAACTACTATATTCGAATTTTTTTGATTTGTTTATGACAGCTCATTTGCTACTCACTTCTGGTTTTTCTTCTTTGTACCTCACAATATACCACTGATGGCTTTTTTACAACTCATTATTTGGACATTGTGGTTAGAGTTTATGATGCTTGCTGTTTTGATACATCAATTGAGTTATACTGTTGCTTTTATTTGTTCAAGAGATGCTTTCTGCCAGTATGGTGCCATATAATTTGTTCCTAGAGCCAATAACTTTCCCTATGCCTATTGCTCATTTTAGATTTCTGATAACTCAGGTAAAACAAAGAGACAAAAAAGAGTCTTGCGGACAAGTGGTGCCAACATCCTTTCCATCAAGAGGGCAATAGGTTCTTCAAGTCTGCGAGTAGCTTAAAGGTAGACATACCTCAATTCTGACTCCTTAGCCTAGATTTCGAGTTAGATTCCTAGGATATATAAATAATAACTAGAAAATTTGTTGCCAGTTCTGACAATTCTTTTTTCCCTTAAATGGTTAATTTACATTAATCATGGAAGGTTTGTCGGATCAAATTGTTCATTTTTCTTTGATTGCTTGTATCACTTGGGTCTTGGGTTTTCTATCTTGTTCTAATTTGGCATAGGCTTCTAGTGCAGTTATAATTTGACTCTGGTTTATGTCTATTTATTTACTGTAGGTGCAATCTTGACATTGCTTACGCTCAAATCAGATGAATAGTGGAGGATTGTTGCACTGCTAGTGAGACATTTTGATCAACACAATTGGTTTGGATCTGTAATTCAGGTGAATATGGATGGTTTGCAACTGGTTTCGATGCCACCTAGAAATGCATTCAGGGCCGATCAACCAAAGGCAAGGAGAGGGCTTCAACCTGATCCACCTTATTCCATTAAGTCCTGCACCAGAAATTTTCTTGAAACTGGTGCATGGCATCAGTCTCAAAATAAGGTTCCCAATAAAGAGACAAGATCAAATGTATTCCCTGACTATCCTTCATGCCAGAGTTCTGTCACTTGCCCTGATTTCTATGTTTCGACCCCAAAAGAATGTAATGCTGTTAGTTCACTTGAAGCTAATAGTTCTAATGTAGACAAGTCTGCAAATAAAAAATCTCGACAAAAAAGCAGGAGGGGAAAACTGAACAAGAGAGTTTCAAGTGATACTGGATCAGCTGAACCAGAAGTTTTGTCCGAGTATGCTCATGAAAGTTCAACTTCTGAAGCCTGTAGTTATGATCATGGAGATGGACTAATATATTCTGCAACTTCACCAGAAGTTTCATTGCCAGATGGTAGCAGTAACCAGGTTGTCTTTGAAGGTGACATTAGATTCAGCAATTCTGAAGCACAGGTGATATGCACATCCAACATTGGTGAAGTGGTTGCTGTGGAAACTTTTGAAGCACTGGACGTTTCATTGGCAGATGGTAGCTGTAACCAGATTGATTTTGAAGGAGATCCTAGATTTAGCAATTCTGAAACATCTACGATCTGCTCATCCAACATTGATGAAGTTGCTACAGTGGAAGGCATTATACCTTGTATAGCTCATAATTTTCCTGGGGAGTGTCAAATGATTAATTCTGAAATCATTAAACAGACAAAAGGAAAGGGCTCCAGTCAGATCAGCTGTTGTGATGATAAGCAATCCAAAGACTTCTCATATGCACCTGATTCCTCCCTAGTGTTGGACTATGTATCTATTGGTTCAAACAGTGATGATGACCCTAATGATAGTTATCGTTCAAAACCATTTCATGAAGCTAGCAGCAGAGGTAGCATCTTAGAAGCTCCAGGTTGCAATTCCAGAAAGGGGTCTTTATCTTATAAAAATTCATTTAATGGTGTTGTAGATACCTATCACCACACTGAGGGCTCAAAGCATGGCAGTCAGAATTTTAGCAGCAGTGACGCTCAATTACTTATATCAAGCAAGAAAGGCAAACAAATAAAAGCATTATCCAGGAGTGCTGGTGCTCACAAATATGGAGGTTTTGGAAATTTGCATGTCCGGCCAGGGAAGGAAGTCAACCATTCTGTCTGGAAAAAGGTTCAGAGGAATGGTGTGGATACTGAAACTAAGATATCTCCTTTATGCTTCCAGTCAGACATGAGTTTGAAAGAAACTCCTTCACTTAAAAGGAACTGTATTGTTGCTGAGGTAAATACAGTATCAAGAACTGAGAATAAAAAACTGCTGAAAGACAAGGTTTCTAAGAAGTTGAAAAGAAAAAATAGTCTAGGTTCCAAATTAGATTACAGCTGTCATGGTAGGGGCCACAGTTCCAACAAGGCCAGCTTTAATACTCGTGCAAAGACTGGCATGCAACAGGATGAAACATTTGGTCTCACAGCTCAAGTGGATGATCAAAAAGGAGGGAAATCTGTTTCAAGAACTCATTCTATGAATACTTGTTTGATGGTTGGGTTCCAGCCCAGCAGAGTTGAATGCGCGAATTCAGAATCAGTTAACAGCTTGCAAGTTTTCCCAGATGCATTACAGCCACTTCAAAGTACTTATAATGCTGTTTCCAGCCCAAGACACCACCATTCAGAAAATCAAGGTAACTCACCAGCAAAGCTGAGCAATTTGTTGGACCAAAATGCGCCCAAGGTGCCACCTCCAGTTTACCTTCCTCATCTTTTTTTTAATAAAGGTCTCCAAATGGAAAAAGAAATTACACTTGCTGAGCACTGTAAGCAAAACCATAGTTCTGGGTCAGTTATGCAGAAATGGATACCCATTGGGGTAAGAGATTCTGAATTGGCCACCTCTGCTAGATTTGGTAATTCATTACCAGATCCTTCTGATAGACCAGCTCGTGAAGATTTCACTTTGAGAAATGTTCAAGAAAACGCCAGTTTTGATTCTCAAGACCTAGTTTCTTCATCATTGTTGGGCACATGCCAAGGTTCTGGAAATGCAAGTTGTTCTCCCAAGGAAGATGACCACAGTCAAAAGTTGAATAATTGTACTGGTTGGATGTTTGAGCTCAACAAGAAGCATGTTGAAGCTGACAGTTCAACTAGTGAATACTCTGATCAACAATTTTCAGCTTTTGAAGATAAATCAATAAAGATAATACAAGCAGTGAAGGATGCATGCAGGGTACAGATGGAATGTGAAGCTATTCAGATGTCCACTGGCAGTCCAGTTGCAGAGTTTGAAAGATTTCTTCATTTTTCTTCTCCAGTTATTAACCAACTGCCAGGTTTATCATGCTGCCAAACTTGTCTGTGTGACCGGCTTGTTGGCACGCGACTATGCAGACATGAGATACCATATACCCCATTGGGATGCCTCTGGAAGTGGTATGAAGAGCATGGGAATTATGGTTTAGAAGTAAGGGCAGAAGATTTTGAGAATTCTAAGAGCTCGGGTTTGGATTGTGTTTCGTTTCGTGGCTATTTTGTTCCCTTTTTATCAGCAATTCAACTATTCAAAAACCATACAAGCCAACCCATAAACAAGGCTCCTGATCATGGGATTTTTGGTACACATGAGGCTAGTGAATCATCAGAGGATTCTAAAGTTGGTCGCCTTCCAATATTTTCTGTACTGATTCCTAAGCCTCGTACCACAGCTGCAGCTCAATCAGTTGATGTTGCATGTTCTGATGATGCAGAGCTACTCTTTGAATACTTTGAACCAGAACAACCTCAGCAAAGACAACCATTATATGAGAAGTAAGGGCTTCTTTTACCTCCCATTGGAAGTTGTATTAAATGTATAAAAACCTCATTGCTGATTCTACTAATTACAGGATACAAGAGCTTGTTAGAGGTAACGCATCTTCACGTTGCAAAATGTATGGGGACCCCACTAATTTGGCCTCTCTGAATCTACATGACTTGCACCCCAGATCCTGGTTGGTTGAAAAAACTAGCTTGAATGTCTTTCAGAGCACTAATTAGGATTGAAGCTTCTTATATAACTGAATCATGCCAAGAGAAATCTGATAGACTCGTTATGGGATCTGTTTTCAGGTATTCAGTGGCATGGTATCCTATCTATAGGATACCAGATGGCAACTTTCGAACTGCATTTTTGACTTACCATTCACTTGGCCACTTGGTTCATAGAAGTGCCAAATTTGATTCCCCGAGTAAAAATGAATGCGTAGTTTCTCCAGTTGTGGGCCTTCAGAGTTATAATGCTCAGGTAGTTATAAATACTATTCTTGTACAGACTTCATTGCATTATAGTGATAGTGTTATAATGCAAGTAAATTTCAGTGAATTGATTGCGGAAGTGTGTATGTTGAGATGTTTGGCAGTCTCTAGTCTATTTCTCCACATGCAACTTCCTAGTCCACCAATGTTAAAATGACTAATTTATCAACTTTAAATTTAATTAATATTTTATACCTAGACAAGCTTGTTATTTATTGAGTTGGAGCCCTATTTGTTCTCTGAGTAAACTTTCGGATGTTATGCTTGTTATGTTGTCTACCTAAATATGATAAACCTTAAAGAATTTGTTCTTTAATTATGATTGATGTTTCACTGACGTAGAAGCAACTCACTGACTGATGAGGGTCTTGGTTCATTTATAATGGCTGCTGATGAGATGGAATCTCCTTGCATGTTCATTCTTCTTATTTATGTTCAGTCCTCTCATTTATGATGGTCAAGTGATAGGCTTCTTAGACATTACTATGTTTGATGTCTCTCTATGTGGAAAATGTATGTAAAATTTCTTACCTTTCCAACTAAAGATCTATATGGTGCTGTCTATATTTATCTAACTATTATCTGATTTTGAATAACCATTTTATAGGCAACAAAATATCAGAAAGAGTTGAATATTTTGCACTTTGAAAATGCCCTTGTGTTGTTTTTGATTCATTAAAACTACTTAGTATCGATTGCAATAATCTTAAATAATGGAAAAGCTATTTGAAACTGCCATTTAACTTTGCTTTTCAATTTTGAGTCGTGGCTGTTCTTGTACTCATATTCCATTTGTACCCTTGTACCGTGTTACATGACCAGGGTGAATGCTGGTTCCAGCCGCGGCACAGTGTAAACCAGACAACAGGAACTCAAAGCTTAGACCCTTCTGTGATCATGAAGGAGCGGCTGAGAACACTTGCAGAGACGGCATCTCTTATGGCCAGAGCTGTAGTAAACAAGGGAAATCAGACATCCGTAAACAGACATCCTGATTATGAGTTCTTTCTTTCTAGGCGAGGCTATTCACTTCTATAGCTAGTCACTCATATTTGCCAATGATATTGGCTGTCAGATAAGAACTATTTCATCTAGGGAGATAAAGTAGCTGATCTAGTTCCATCCATGTAGCATATGAGATAAAGCTGCTGATCTAGTTCCATCCGTTTAGCATAAGCCTCTTGGCATGAACCTCAGCTTCGTTTTAGGAAATGATGTAGCGCTGAGTACTGATCTAGTTATTTGTTAAACTGCTGTAAGTATTCATTTCAGTTTTAGTTAAAAGTTCTTGAATGTTTTGTGCCTGCCCAGTGTGAATGGACTCGCATCCCAGTCCTGGATGGATTTATAACATTAGCAGATCCTTTTGAGAATATCAATGTAAACGTCAGGACTCTTTTTCAGAAAGCAATCACTGATTTATGATCAAGACAGGTTGTGGTCTTACTAATTTAAAACTATCATTCATTCCTAAATTTTTTCCAAGATAGAAAATGAAAAAACATTAAAAAGGCAACACATAAATCTAAGTTTGTGGTTATCGGAAGGGTTTGGGGGAAGGATAAAAGTGCAGAGGTCTGGAAAACTACACTGCCACTTGAAACAGGGACAACTTCACCCTTAACCAGGATGCTTCACTAGCCCTCGAGAGGAGATTTTATTTCTTGAATTTCTTAGATACTCAGCAGACAACAACAAGGAAACATCAACATATTGCATGCTGAGGGAGAGCCAATGGCTTTTATCAAGACATAACATAAATTTATACATTAACACAACGCTTATTACTGGGTTGGTTCAAATGCTGCAGCAGGTCGTGTAGCTACGAGTTTCTCTCCTCCTGCAGTACACAATTTAACAGTGATGAATCCCATGTAATATATCTAATGACTGAGCCTCAACTCTGATTGGAACTTTGATTAATAAGACTTGACTTCATGGAATTTTTTCCCCAGCTAAAAAGATATTACTCATAGATAAATAAGATTAACAGATGTTCTTGCCATGTCATACGAATTACCAAATGATAAAACCCATAACATCACTTCTCAGTGCAAGAGGGGAAATCAATCTCAAGTTGAAATCTGATCATCATAGCAAATAAATTTAATTTTTATGACTCAATTATTGGAGTGATGTTTAGGGCTTTTTTTACCTAAAGATAGTTGATTTTTTTGGCTTGGTTGATTCGAATATGATAATAATTGATGTTTATATCATGTTTAGGCTATTAACAATTTTTTTTTTAAAAAAAAAAACAAAAACCGGAGGAGAGATGGTAAAAACATTGCTCCCACGGATGAGAACAATATTTTTACTATCTTGTCCTTTAAAAAAATTTATAGCCTAATGATTGAGTGTAAAATTAATTTTTTTTTTAATTTTAGCCTTCATTTCTTTATTAGATTTTATCCTTGTTTTTTTTTATTATTGTTTTTTCCTCTTTGCAAAATCTTTTAGACTGAATTTTTTTTTATTAATTTTATTCTTTAACATTTAATTGGTTTCAATTTTAGCTTCTTGGTTAAATTCACATCTAAGATTATATGGGTTGCAAGTTTTGAAAATCAACCCAGTTTTAAGAGGTTCTCCTAAAATTATTTTGTTTTTAATATCATTTTTTAAATTAATATTTTTTCAATTTTATCTTTCAATATTTATTTATTTGGAGATTGGACCCCTTATTTTTCCTGATTTCTATGTCCTTTGTTTTATCATTTATTTATTTTTTAAACTGGGTTATCTAAGGTCTTTTATTTGTTGTTTGAGTATTTTTATTTGTTGTTCTTTGTTAAATTATTTTTAAAAATAAAATTTATTCTTGAATTAAATAGAATTGATTTATTGAATATAGGTGGATGCTCACTTTCATTTGTTTTGTTCGGTTTTCTATTCCGGAGTGTTGCTTTAAAGGCCTATACGACTTCTTTTGATGTCATCGTGTAGTCTTTTTTAATGGGGTTTGAAACTTCTCAACAAACTCTTTTGGTGGTGGACGATGTCCATAGTGGAGTGATGGTGAGTGTTCAACAATATTTTCTTTCTTCTCCTTCTAGGTACGTATGATATCGTTGGCTCATATGTTTTAGTTAATTGTTGACAAATTAATGTTTTTTATTTACGGTATGTCTTCTATCATTGCCTTTATAAATTATTAAATAATCATCAATAAATTCATCAGTGACTTAAAATAATGATAAATTATCGACGGACTCACCAATGGATATATTGGTTAGATAATTATAAAGAGTTTGGCAAGAAATGCATGAAATTAGAACTGATCAACAGAGTGACTGATGGATTAACATTTGTTGCTGAAATTTATACTCACCGATGGAATCATCAATATACTATAAAATAGTTAGAGAATTATAAAGAGTTTGGAAAGAATTCATGAAATTGGATTGACTGATAAAAATACTAATGGATGAAAATTCAATGGTGAATTTGGGATTTATCAAGAAATTTTAGAAATTCTTAAAACAACATATGGATTTAAAAATTTTTGGCAGTGAACTAGTCAGTGGTGTGTTGACATTATAAATGACTGACGGACTCACCAATAGAAAATTATATTGGTGAATTTAATGCAAAATATATTGGGGTAATCCTTAATTTTTCTCCCATTTCCCTAAAATACCCAATTTCCCTCCCTTTCTCTTCTCTCTCTCTTTCTGTCTTTAACTAGTGGTAGGCATTCTCTTTCTAGAATCAGTGGCGGCGTCCCCCGCCCCCCCCCTTCCTAAGGTTTGATCTTGATCGTTTGATGTTTTTTTCCCTATATATATTGTTTTTTTTTTAATGTTTGTTATGAGTTACAATGCATGCTTTGTGATTTGGGAGGGATGGAAGCTTGTTTATTTTGGGCTGGCCATGGGGAAGCATCGGGGAAAAATGAAAAATTTATTTAAATTTATAATATTATACGGTTATTAAAATTATAGGTATGGGTAAATTTTGTTTAGAAAGGAATTTTAATTTGTATACGCGATGTGATTTACATATTGTATATGGGTGTTTGAAAGAAATAGGTGAATGTGATTTTATGTGAGTTAGTGATATGAATGCTTATGGATTAAGAAGGAAAACTTAGAAATTGTTTATAATTGTATGTGAAAATGTTAAATGAGATTGTGTATGGTGTTTTATTATTGGGAAGAAATATGCTAGAATGGGTTGAGGAAGTTATGGAAAATTATAAATGTTATTTCAAATTCGTTGAATGATTACTTGTAACTTTTGAGAAATTTTAGAAATAGATTTAAATGTTTAGTTGATTAAGATAAATATTGATACTTATGCTCATGGTTATGCTTGCAGGTGGTGCTTCTGGAAAATCATTTGGTTCTTTGAATGTGGTTTTTTGCATTTTAAAATATATAAGAGGTCCTGCCAAAATCTTGTTGAAAGTATATAGATGCACTAAAACAAAAACCCATAAAACCATAGATTGAGAATTTAATTTAATATGCTTAATTATTTACTTATATTGTATAGATGCCGAGAAAAAGTTTAAGATCAAAATGAAGCGTTTTTCTTCTTCAAGTAGTATTATTCTTGAGCATGCGGTGCATTTAAATGATGATCATAAATACACACCTGATGCACATGTTAGTGATACAAGATCATTGATTATGAGTTGTAGATCTAGCATCTCATCTGCTAGATATCCTTATTCTGGTAAGCTAATAGCAGAATAGAAGCTGAATTTAAGCATGTGAAAAATTAGTTTCTCAAAGATAAAATTAAATTAATGATTAAAATTTTATATAGTTTAGAGTTAATTAATTGATTTTCAAGTTCACAAAGATGGAAGCTAAACGAACAATAACGTCAGCGATAAAAATGTTGATGTAAGTGTCTTTCTTTCAATGAAGAAAGCTTAGAGATCAACCAAAATGGATGACTGTGGTTGAGGCTTGGTGGGAAGATTTAAGGTTAGTATATATAATCAATACTTTTAATTAATATACATGTTTTTTTTTAATTTTAAATTAATTATTTTATTCAAATGACTAAAAGAAAATTTTTTGATGGGATGCTGCAAACTTTGGGGTTTCCAAGTGAGTTTGGAAAAATCATAGCGCAACTATTTCTTTTATAAAATTTTAATCTTTTTTATCGTTATATTTTTTTTAGTTTAACAAACTTTTGAACCAAGTTGCACAATTTCTGATACGACACACGCTTATGCTAATAAAAGAGCCGAGTTAGATGACTTTGAGGTGTGGAAGTATTTTAGACCTCCCTACATAGCTTAGAGTAATTGGGAGAAATATCTAAAGTTCTTGATTTCAAAGGATTTTAGGAGGCGATCATGGAGTGAATCCTTGGCAAAAATAATGAGACTCACGGTTCCATTAGTAAACATATTGGCGAGTCACTTCCTTTTATTAACCATGCAAAACGCCTAGTAAGAGCCTTTTTTATTTTTAAGTATTTTTCTTAAAATGTTAGTGATATTTATGACATTGTTTAACTAATGACTTATTTTGTAGGCTACACAACTTGGGCGCAAGCCAATTCCAATGGAGTTATATATGAAAACACATATATGGAGAGAGGATAAACAGAATAAGGATGCAATAGTTCGTGGATAACCAAGCTAAAGTGTTTATTGTAAGTAAAATTCAAGACCTTTTGTATACTTTTGCACTAATGTTTTTTTTGTCAACATTTTTGACTTTTTTTTATAGGAACAATATAACATTGGCATGCGTGCCAAACCAAAGTTGTGGTTGGAGGCTAGAGCAACTAATAGACTCAATAGAAATAAAATTTATGGTATCTCTATGTCTACAACTCGATATATAAAGCCGGGTTGTAGTTTCTCAACTATAAACACCCTATAATTTAGCCCGAGGTAGCCATCACTAGTTGTTCAGGAGTCGCTTGAAGAACATGTTGTTGTCGCAATGATTGATGTAAGGGCCAAAATAGAGGTAAAGTATGAAGAACAAAGTAGAAAGCAATGAGAAGAGAAGATGACATACTTGTCTGGTCATTATCCTTCCTTTTAAGGACCTCCCCGAGATTTTCCTCCCTCTCCACCCCCACCTCCACCTGCAACTGCAACTTCTTTTTAATGTATATAAACATTTGTAATTGATTTTTATAGCTAAATTAATAATATAAAAAGTGTTCAATTTAAATTAGTTGTGTTAATGTCAAATTGTTTGATCCAAAAAAGCATGTATTTTTTTTATAAAAAAATACTAAAATAATTATGGAATCACTGACTAACATAAAACTTTTGTCGATGATTTCATTGATACAACAAGCCCATTTTCCTCTAAGAGTTATATAAAGTTGTGAACCATTTTGATATAGTCTGATGGATTCATTGACAGTACATGTCTGTCGGTGATTTGATTGGTCAATCCATTAATAATATATGATATATTACCGACGATCAGTTCATCGGTGCTTCATCAGGTAATATTTACCAACAAATAGGCTGATCGAAAAATGGTCGATGCCTATTTATATCCATAACATGAATATTATATCGCTTTATCCATTATCATTGAAGTCATCGACTGAATTACTGAAGGATTTTAAATCCTTGATGAGATAATCGCTGACGACACTTTTCCATAGATAAATTCATCGGTGATTTATATACCGACCAAAATACAACTTTTACACCAGTGAAATATTTGAAGATCATCCACAGCACGTCGACCATCATGTAACAACTTTCAACCCTAATATGATGCAAATATAAATTATTAATCCATAAATAAAATGCAACGATTTTGTTAAAGCCTGTAAAAAGTAACAAATACTTATAACATTTTGAATCCAACGTGCATGTGGCTCATTCTCCATCTCCTCGCATGGAGGAACTTGCACTGAGTTTGGTGTAATGATTTTATACTCAGGAGCCAACCCATGTATTCCTCCTAAGAAATTACAAGACGCATTTCTCTAAAAATAAAATCTCTTCATGCATCCCATATCGATATATACTAGAGATGGTAGATTATCCAATTACAATCAGCGTACTTACCCAAACGACTAATAGAATGCAACAGATCGCTCGTATCTATGTCAGATGGGATGTATTGCTTAGAGCCAAATTGTTGCATTACACGGTTCGGAAAATACATCTCAACAAGCTCAAAAAATAAGAGGGGACAACTGATGTCCATATTCAATTTGAATATAACAAGAGCAGCTTTCATATCATATTCTGAATAAGGATTCTACATAACCTATTGAAACATCAACAATGCAATTATTTCCATCATTTACCAACATATACCTATGTAGTTATTTCTCATCATTTACCAACAACATAAAATTTTTATATCAATAATACAATTATTTCTCATCATTTACCAACATCAACCTATGCAATAATTTCTTAACATTTATCAATGTAAAAAAATTAAATATCAACGCAAATAACAATATTAATGGCCCCGTTTGTTTGCTGGAAAGTAGTTTCCTTTCGAAAAGTAAATTCCAGGAAAGTGAATTATTTTCTGATGTTTGGTAGTGTAATGAAAAATAAGTTGGAAAATATTTTTTAATGTTTGGTTATGTCATGGAAAATGAGCTGGAAAATAACTTATTAATGTTTTTTTTTTCAAGTTTGTTAAAATAATAAGGAACAAATCTTACAAATTAAAAGGTTGAATGAGAATGAAATTGAAAAAAAATTTAATTTCATAAATTATCTCAAATAAAATAAATAATAATCAAAATAATAGAGATCAAATCTAAAAAATAAAAAAATTAAAAGATGAAGAAATTAAAATAATAATAATTAACATTTCATAAATTATTTCAAATAAAATAAGTAACAATTAAAAAATAAGGACCAAATTTGATAAATAAAAAATTTCAATTAAAAAATGATAAGGGAAAAGCAAAATAAAAATAAGGACCAAAGTTAATATAAAAATTAAATTCTAAGGGATGAAATTGAAAAACAAATATTCAAAATAAAATGTATATAGCAATCAAAAGTTTGAGGACTAAATTTGATATAATCAGCAAATAATATGATATTTTTAATTTTTCATAGCTTCCGGAAAGTGTTTTCCGCCAAAAATAAAAGGAAAACACTTTCCTGAAAACCAAGCTAAATTTTTCTTTAACCGGAAAGTGTTTTTCGTTGACCCGGAAAGTGTTTTCCGTTGACCAACTTTTCTAATGGCAAACAAACGCAGGAAAGTTTGAAAAGTGGTTTCTCGAAAACCACTTTCCGGGAAACAAACGCACCCTTAGTAATACTATTATTCATATCAGGGACAATAACTCCACCATAATGACACAACATAAACAAGTTTGAAGATATATTTTTTTTTTAAAAAAAATACTCATTTCACCAAAAATAAGTTATCTCACAATTCAATGCAAACCCTAATTGCTATTACTTTGGCCATAATAATAGCAATAAAAAATAATTAATTGCATCAATTAAAAAGTAAATGATCTTAATTGAACAAAATCTTCAATTACGATAATTTTTACAAAAGTTCAAAGCAAACTCTAGACGCTATGATTTCAATCATAACCTTATTAATAACATCAATCGATTAAAAGCCTATCTTATAACATCAATTACAACAAAATTTATATCAATTCAAACAATATAATTAAATATGACAAGTAACTCAATAATCAATTTAATTAAACCCTAATTGCTCTAATCCAAACACACAATTGCAATATTCATAACCTAAAATTATCTAATTATCAAGCACAACACAAATACCTAATTAAATCAAAACATAAAATTTATCAATTCAATAATAAAACCCATCAAACTAAGAGACAATATAAATGTTTTACCTTGATTTTTTTATGTCTAATTGGTTGTTTCACCGGTTGTGGCGGCGGGGAGGCTGTCATTGAAAGCTTGGGCAAACAGTTTGCAAGAAAAAAAAATAGTAGAAAGACTCGTGGAAATAAGAGGAAGATGTTTCTAGTGTTTTGGTGGAGAATTAAACAATGTTTTGAGTGATTGGAGGTTGGTTTTTATGGGGGTTATTCGGTTCTTCTTTGCAGGAGTGGCGACCATAGATCAAAAAAAAGAGAAATTATATATACATTGTAATCGCAATTTAGAATTGTGATTTTATTATATAACCACTATTCTAAATTGTGGTTGTTAAAGAATTATTATTTATAATCACATTAATTAAGCCGTGATTCAAAGTCATTATTTTTATTTAAATTATTATTTTGAATAGCTGTTATTTAACAACAATGATACAAAACAACATTGAATTTGAAACTATATTATTTACTCGAAAGTTTTCAAAATTGTATCGTTTTCAAAAAAATTGAATTACTTGCCCGTTGCATATTTTCCCTGATGGAGAGGCCAGTTGGAGACATTATTATGTCTGCCAACGTTTTCTTTCCTTTCCTGCTTTAATCATTATGTTTGCCAATGTTTATTTGTTTTCTTTCTTCTCTTTTTTGCTTTCATTAATTATTATGTCTGCCAATGTTTTCTTATCTTTTCTTTCCTCTTCTTTTCTTATCTTATCATTTTTGCTTTCTTTCTGTACTGTTAAAATGGCTTCGTCTACAAATATCTGATGGAAAGTTAAGGCCCTACGAATAGGGTCCTTCAATATTCCAAGTTGATTAGATGGTCCTCCAAATGTTTTTCCTTACAAGGACAACTTTTTTCTTCCACTGTGGAAAGTAAAGCCTCTGAGTTAAGCATTTCTCTGTCATTGTGGAAAGCTAAGCCCCATACATGACAATATTTTCCTCGCTATATTCTTCTTTAATTTGATTTTTTCTTACAGCTATAAGTTTTGGTATAGACGAGATGATGAATGCCCGCGCCTTGCGGTGAGTTTATAAAATAAATATATTTAATAGTATTATAATTATAAATTAATGCTAAATAACTAATAAAAACTAAATGTATAATAAAGCCAATATTTCATGACGGAAAAAAAGTTATATTGGTGATAAAAAATTTAGAGATTGAACAAAATGATTTGTAGCAATCCATAATGTTTTGTGAGGAAAGACACAGTGCTTTCGCCACATGATTTAGCTTTTCTGCTAATAAAAAACAAAAAAAATTACAAAGCTAAATTCTCTACCAACTTAATATTAAAAAAAAACCAACAAAGATAATTTTGGAAGGAAAAAAACCCATGAGGAAAAATGTTGAAGCAATTGACAATGTTTTGTGAGAAAAACTACAATGTTTTGTCCAATAAAATCGACAAAGACAATTTTAGAAAAAATAATAAAAAAAACCATTTAGAGAAATACTGTAACAATTCACAGTGTTTTGTGAGAAAAACTACAACGCTTTCCCCATATGATTTAACTTTATTGTAATTATAATTCTTAACCAACTCAATATTAAAAAAAAAATCGACAAAAATAATTTTGGAGAAGATTATAAAAAAATCATATGGGAAAACACTGCAATAATTCAGTGTTTTAAAGAAAAAAAATTACAAAGCTAAATTCTCAATAAGCTCAATATTAAAAAAAATAAAATCGACAGAGACAATTTAAAAAAAACACGAAAAAAGGGAAAAAAAAAAAACAATGTTGGAAACACTATAGCAATTCATAGTGTTTTGTGATGAAAGTTACAGTGCTTCTCCATATGATTTAGTCTTATTTGTAATGACTTGTAATTGTAATTATCAACCAGCTCAATATTAAAAAAAAAATTGACAAAGATAATTTTAAAAAAATCATAAGAAAAAAAAACCAAGTTGAGAGACACTCTAGCAATCAACAGTGTTTTGTGAGGAAAACTACAATGCTTTCCCCACATGATTAAACTCTATTACAAAGTTAAATTCTAACCAACTCAATATTAAAAAAAATAAAAATCGACAAAGATAATTTTTAAAAAAAATATTACAAAAACAAAACACAAAAGAAATTGGAAAAAAAATCATGTGGGAAAAAACACTATGGCAATTCACATTAATTTGCAAGGAAAGTTACAATATTTTTCTCACATATTGTAACTGTAATTTTTAACCAGCTCAATATTAAAAAAATAAAATAAAAAAAGATAATTTCAGAGGAATTAATCATCAAAAAACAAAAACAAAAAAAACCATGCGGAGAAACTCTATAGCAATCAACAATGTTTTAAAGAAAAAAATTACAAAATTAAATTCTCAATCAACTCAATATTAAAAAAAAATCAACAAATATAATTTTGAAAAATAAAATAGAAAAACCATGTGGAAAAACACAGTAGCAATCCACAGTATTTTAAAGGAAAAAAATTACAAAGCGAAATTTTTAACCAGTTCAATATTAAAAAAGTAAAATCAACAAAGATAATTTTAGAAAAAAAATAAACGAAAAAAGAGGGAAAGTTGGAAAAAAAAAACTTGAAACAAAAATATGAAAAAAAAACAAAAAAGTAATAATAATAAAAAGGAATGCAACGTGGATCTCATTGACCTCACCTCGAGAATACCTATTAAGAGTGAGAAAAGCCCCAAAGAATCAATAACGTTTGAAGATGCCCACATGATGAAGTCTATAGTATTGAGGGTGGATGAACAGTGAATTCTTCGCATCTTTTAACTTATTATTTAATATAGATGTAGTAGGGTGTTTTTCATTTAAAAAAGGAAAGTAATATGGACGTCATATTTTCTGAAAAGAGTGTATAATAGTCCATCTTTTTCTTATTTTTTTTTTCATGTTTGAAAAAAAATAATTTCTTATAACCCTGTACTCTGCTTGTGTTTGAAATATAAAATTTAATTTTGATTTTTACACTTTATTCATTAAAGTAAATAAAGTGGCCTTTGCACCAGAATCGTGATATGCTTCAAACCATATATTGATTCCAATATAACCAAGAATATCTTTTTTTTTTTTTTTATCAGAGGTTAAATCCATTATCAAAAAAAGAATTAAGTAAAAAAATTAGGATACATTTTGGGAAGACAAAACCTTATTATTTCATAAAAATTCTTGTACAATTAAGAATCGATTTTTCATTATGTACATGCCAGAAATTTTAATTAAAACTTGTTTTTTAAATCATTATATGTTTTAATTTAAAAACAATGTATCTGATATAAGAAAAATATTTTTATCAAAACAATAAAAAAAAAAAAACAGGAATAAGGAATATTACACCTTTTAGTCTTTATTCAAAAAACATGTTACTGATAAAAAAAAAAATATTTTGTTAAAAAATACATGAATAAGAAAAAAGGAATTTTGGATAAAAAAGTACACTTTTTTAAAGAAATTAAATCATTCTTTTTTTATAAATATTTATTTTAATTAGATTAATATTCCAAAAACGCATGTTCAAGTATACCTATCGTGAATCTTTTTCCAAGTCAAGGTCAACCGACTAATTAATTATACGAAAAAGGAGTTATAAATTAAATAATAACAAATTAGTCATATGTCCCATTAATAGTTTCTTTGTATGAAATTTCTTCGTGTCCGGTAAGTGTCACTTTTTTCACAACAATATATTAAATTTAGTGGATAAACAAGCAAACCTAGTTTTAGGGTTTTTTTATTTTATTTTTTTAAAGCTAGGTGCGCATGCTCGTTTCTTTAGTTAGACATGCCTAATGTTTTTTACTATTCAATTATTTTATGAATACTTATATATAATTTTAATATGTAGATTTTTTAAAAAAAAACTTTGCTCATGAATATTCATAAGAATAAAATATTTATTATTATTATGGCTAATTTTTTATATGATTTTATTAAATTAATTATTTTTTTTATTTGTAGACAACTATTTAAAAAGTTTTGAGTCATATTTCTTAATTAAAACTTGCTTTTTAAATCATGATATGTTTTAATTTAAAAACAATGTTTCTGATATAAGAAAAATATTTTTTTTTATCAAAACAATTAAAAAAAATACATGAATAAGGAAAGGACGTTTTGATTAAAGACACACCTTTTAGTTTTTATTCAAAAAACATGTTACTAATAATAAAAAAAGATGTTTTGTTAAAAAATACATGAATAAGAAAAATTGAATTTTGGCTAAAAAAGTACTTTTTTTTCAGAAGTTAAATCATTCTTTATATATATATATCAAATAAAAAAATAAAATTTTAAAAATATCTTGCGATATTGCATGATTACAATAACTAGTATGATGCTATATATATAAAAGTAATGATTTAAACTCAGAAAAACAACAACTCATGGTTTGAAAAATAAATAAATAAATAAATAAATAAAAATAAAAATAAAATAAATTATGGTCTAAGATAGTAAATCGGTCGAGACAACATGTTGATATTGCCTCAATCTCTAGATGAATTATTATTATTATTATTATTATGGAATGGCATCGTATGAGGATCTATGGTTAAATTTACTTCGTTCATCAAATTATCTTTTTATATAGACTAATAAAACAAATATGAGGAGTGATTCTTCTTGGTTACCTCCTTTTATAGGTGTACTTAAGTGGAATGTTGATGTGTCTTCAAATGATCATGAAGAGACGTTTCTTTGTATTTTTTCTTTTTTATATGTAATATGGACGTCTTATCAATTCATAAAGTTATGTTTTTGAATATTGATTACTGCTATGTTTTTACAAATTAATGGGTTGTAGAGTCAAATTCTTACAATGTCATTACTTGAATTAAAGAAAATATATAACGTTACGCGGCCTCGACACTTGCAAAGTGAATTCAATTATATTTTCAATACATGTAATTAATAGGCACTTTTTTTTTTGTAAACATGATCATAAAGAGAATAATTATATTGCGAATCATTTGCCCAAACAAAATGGTTGTTTGTTTATAGTTCATCAAATTATAAGTTTAGTTTTTTTAGTAATAATTTAAACTATTAGGTTAAATTGATTTTTTCATAGGGTATCAGAGTTTTGATTGTCAAACGGTTACGAGTTCAAATCTCACCATCTCTATTTATTTGATAAAATTAAGTACAAGATAGTATTAGCCTATATAAATTTTAAATTTAAAGGGTTTTCACTTGAGATGATATATTGGTTCATTAACATCTTCTGAGTATTGTTTATTTTTTTTTTGTTACTCTTCTCTTCTTTCTTTTCTGTTAAGATATTTTTAAAGAATAAAACAATTGATTAATAAATCTCTTGTATTTATATATATAAAAAATATATTATAACATCCAACCATCATCTATGACAGACCAATTGTTGTCATCACACCACAATGACAACTACATCACCACCGATACAATCAAAAACCATGATCGTAAATAAATAAATAATAAAAAAAAAAACCATGATCGTGTACCTAGGTTCGTGGTCTAGATTCAAACCTTTGTGTGCATGCCTATCACCCTCGCGGTGCCTTACCTGCCTACTGAGCTTGTAGAGTATTCAGTGAATCCGAGGATTAGTCATGGTGCGTGTAAGTTGACCCGAACACTCCGGGTTGATCGCAAAAAAAAAATAAAAAACCATGATCGCAACATTATATCGTGCCTCGTTACCATGTTTATATATATATATAGACCCGAACCTCCTCCTCCATTATCGTTGTAACACCAGCCAGCTAATCCTCTCCATCTTTATAACTACCGCCCTGCATGCATCTTGTAACTAGCTAACTCTCCATACATAACAAAACATTTTATTCCCTAAAATTCCCAGTTTCTTTTCGTGTCATAAATGGGGTCTCAAAGAAATAATCAATACTTGACAATGATACTCTTTGTTACCATTTTTTTCCTATCCTGTTCCCAGCGAATATTGGCAGCGAGGCTATTAATAGGGAGAGATCAGAGGGGCCACGTAGTTTCCTGTTCTGTATGCACATATGAGTGTGCTGAATGCCATGGCAACGGTCCTCCTATGATATGACGCGGGAGGAGTGGGGTGTTTTGAGCTGTAGCTAAATTATGGATGAATAATCCAGGGTTGGTTTTCCTTATACTTGCCAGCAAGTACCTTGGAATGCACAGCTGCCCTTAGTGTGTCACTTTTTTTTTTCTTTTTTCTCTTTTATCCATGGTTTGGGGCGTGATAATTATTTCTGTATAGTTTGCTCGTAGTGGTTACTTGTTTTGACCATGTTCTTGTTTTGGTGGTCTATTCTCTCCCTTAAAAACGCTCCCTTTCTCTTTAAAATCTTGAAATCTAAATTCGAGTTTTAGTGCTGTTTTAATTCCATTCAAAATACCAAATGGGAAGGTGATGAGAGAAGAAAAACGAAAAAGGAAAGATGAAAAGATAAAGGAAGAGAGGTAATCATGATCCTGAAACCAACGCCCATGTATGAATAAAGAGTAGCTAGCAAGACCGCAGAAGGAAAGGAAATTGCAAAACCCATGAATAGTGTGCACCTGCAAGCAATCGTTCCAGACAGCAGCCAGATAGAAAATGTCAATTTTCAGCTTAATCAAGCATACAGCTCGATCCCTCATTAGTTGGCATGAATTTAATATTAGCAATATATATAAGGCTTCCCTTTTGACCCCATGAATACGCTGTTGAAGATATATGATGCTTTCATAGCCATGTTTTTTTTTTTTTTTAATAATCTTCATGCAGGTAACCAAATTGACAAGTTCAGCCTTTTCTTTAGGTTTCTTGTTTCTAATTGATCGTTTGGGCTTTGTAGCTATGTATTGTGGAATAGTGGAGAAGAAGAAGATGTGCTGGCTTTTGCAATTTTTTCACACAGCCAGAGGAATCTTACTGGATGACTTTTTCTCAATTTGATAGTTTAGTATTATTTGAATTATTTATTCTATATAGGATATGTTTCCTTACAAGTATTAAACCTCTCTAAGCTGATAGTGAAACCAGTGGTGATTTTTAATCTATATCCACAACTAGAAAATCCACTAATATAAATGGAAATATCAGTGAATTTTTTCTGTCAATATTTTTCGGTGATATTTACCGATCAAATTTTTTTCATCGCTAACTGCGTCGGTAAATATTAATGGAAATATATCATCATTATATTCTAAGAGAATCCCAGTCGAAATAGAAGAAATTAAAAAAAAACCAAAGAGTATAATGACATATATATATAAGTTTTTACAGACGTCGACACCGACAAAATTATAGTTAGATTCAAGCAATCAAGCCGTACAATGACATGTCACTTACACCAACATGATTGCCGATAGTTTGACAAAAAAAATAATTTCATCGGTAATATTTAATATATGATTTGGCAATCGACTCTCCTCTCCCCCTCCTCTATTTCTCTTTCTTTCTTAAAAAGTATGTGTAACAAAACAAACAGCCTCAACGTGTCACTTATACCGACAAGATTGCAGACGGATTGACAAACGAAATAATTTCATCGGTAATATTTAATATATGATCTAGCGATCGACCCTCCTCTCCCCCTCCTTTATTTCTCTTTCTTTCTTAAAAAACATGTGCAACAAAACAAACAGCCTCTCATCTCAACACAACTTATCATTTCACAACCTTTTCAGTCACAATGATACTTTGTTTAAAAGCATCCATGTTTTCTAATTGAAATTTTATTGTGGATTTTTTATTTTAAGTAAGCAAATCTTTTCTTTTAAAAAAATAGTTGAATACATTTTTAAAATGTTAGGAAACAAACAATTGATACATATGAAAACAATATAAAAAGACAGCAAATACAAAAAAAAAAAACCAAAATTATGTAAATAATGGTTACCCAACAAAAACTTTAATTCAAAATACAAGTAGTTTAATTAATTAAGAGATTTATGATTCCTTAAATAAATTTCAAAACTGACCTAGATACACTAGTAACCCTAAAAATAAAGTAAATAATAAAAATTTTAAATAAACTCGAAAATTTTAAATACAAGTAGTTTAAATGAATTATATTTTTGTTGTTGTGGATAAGTTCTTAAAGAAGATCCATTTCATAGCATGTTTTAAGACAATAAATGCTCTTAAATAGCCTACCTCTACTTTAACGAGATGGTTTGTTTACATGACATCCTTAAGTCCATCACTTCATATATAGATTTAAAGTTTATATGTAACTTCTAGAAGAGTTTGTAGGGTATTATAGGAACTCAATTGAACTTTAGTAGTGCATATCATCCTCGGATAAATGGAAAGATAAAGATAGTTAACCGAAGGCTTGGCAACTTGATGTGAAGTTTAATGGGATACAAGATAAAATAATAGGATCTAGCTTGGATAGAAATAGATTTTGCTTTTAATATATCTAAAAAATGGACTATCCAACTGAGTCTATTCAAGATTGATATGGATAGAATCCTTTTGAAGTCCTAGAGTTGATGCATGTTCCTCGTATCAAATAATTGAGTATCCAAGTTGATGGTATGATAGATTACTTGCATGGTATTTATGAGCCGGTCAATAAGACAGTCAATGATAGCAATGCCAAGTATAAGGTCCCGACTAATACTCATCATAGAAGAGTGGTGTTTGAGGTTGTTGATATAGTTTGGACGATGCTTATTCATGACAGGTTTCCAATGAGGGAGTACAACAAGATAAAGGAAAGAAAAATAAATTCTTAAAAGGTATTGCAAAAGATAAATGACAATGCTTACAAACTTCACCTTCCTATTCATTTGAAGACTTCTAATGTCTTTGATGTCCAACTATTAATACCTTATCAAGAGAAAAAAATAGAACTTGAGATGAGTTCTTTTTAATCATGGGAAAATGATGCATTTGAGCTTGTGAAAACTAAAGGTTATACCAGATTAACACCTTAAAATTGCAATAACATGAAATTTAATATTGGATCGGGCTCATATTTTTTTTCAAGTTATTCTATAAATAATTTTAGTATGAAAAGTTATTTTATCAATCTATTGGATCTTTTAAAATTAGGACTTGAGCCTGAATGCTACCATTGGGTCAAAAAAATTTTATTTTTTCTATGTTTTTTTGGTTTTATTGTTTTATTTGAATTTTTTAGTTTCATTTATACTTTTAAATTTTTAGTAGGATTTCCCGACACACAGTTTTCTGGTAATGATGATCAGCTTGGTGATACTAATAAAGAAGACAATCCACCTCTAAATGCACGCGCCTATGTACCCATAGATCATAGTGGGTGCGGTTTTGGTACCCCTCACGTTTGACCTAGTCAAATGATGAATACGTGGAGGTTTTCACCTTTTTTTTTTATCCATGGTTTTAGTCTTTGCGGATTGCTAATTATATCTGTGTCTTTTGCTGGTTTTGGTTACTTCCTTTGACCATGTTCTTGTTTTATCGTCGAATATTTCATACCTTAATTGAATTAAATAGTTAAATTTGCTGTGGATGCCTCACTTGCAACCCATTTAAGCTTCACTTTTGTTGAATCTTTCATACCTTTCCAATCATTTTTCTTTATCGAATTTTTGCCGCATTGTTATGCATATAAATGAGTCTCATGTCTCTAACAACTTATTACCGTATTAATTTTAAGAATTGATTTTAAATTTTATTCAAAAAAATTAATTCTTATGATAAGTAATCTATTTTTAATCTCTTTATATTATTTTATATTTTTATAATTGTAAGTGTTCGATAATTTCCTTTCGAATTTCCTTAATTTGAGTTGAAATTCGAAATAATGTGGAAATGTATAATTGAACCTTATCGTAGTCTATACGGCTACTTGATGAATCCATGGATGATCCAAAATGCCTTTTGAATTCTGGATGCATCTAGTGCCATGCTTCGTGTCTCATATAGGCTGTTTCACGTTTTATATATATACACACACACACACACACACACACACACACACACACACACACACACACACACACACCCCCTCCTTCATTATCGTTCACACGAGCTGCCTCGAACCTCTCCATCTTCACTACCACCCTTGTGTCTTCCTAACTAGCTAGCTCCATACACATACCTAAACATTTTGTTTCTTAAAAGTCCCAGCTTTTTTTTCGTGTCATAAATGGATTCTAAAAGAAAATATAATCAATACTTGACAATAATACTCTTTGTTACCATTATTTTTGTATCATGTTCCAACCCAATAATGGCAGCGAGTCCATTAGGGAGTGATGATCATCAGCTTGGAGATAATCCAGACCAATATATGCCCCGTAATCCCAGCAAGGTCGAGCATTATAATCCATGCCGATATGTGACCGGAAGTCTTAGTAGATGCAGAGTTGGTGGACCTCCAGTTTGACGTAGTAAAATGATGAATGAATAATCCAGGGAGGTTTTCTCTTAAACTTACCAAAAACTAGCCTGCAAGGCATGTCAACCCCTAAAGTTTCACTTTTTTTACCCATGGTTTTAGCCTTCTTTAGCCTTCGAGGAATGCTAATTATTTCTGTGTCTTTTGCTGGTTTGAGTGTTACTCGTTAATTTTGATCATATGCTCTTGTTTTAGTGGTGTAATATATATATATATATATATATATATATATATATATATATATATATATATAACTTGAAAATTACAATACACACTACTTAAGACTAATACATGTCCAAATAGAAATTTACTCAAACAGCTCTGCAAAATCAATCATTACTGTTTCATGTCCAAAACGCTGAAAGCACCATCACTTCATTAGGCAAAATAAATCTTAGATAGTCTCTTTATTTATTTTTTTGTAGCAGATAAATTTTTTTTCCCTATATTTGTTCTTTTTTTCTTCTTTTTGTGTCTTGTTCCTATATTTTGATTTAGCTATTAATTTAATAGCCTTTTTAATATACTCTCAATAATTATCAAAAAAAAAAAAAAAAACCCTCTCGTAATAAATTACGGCATTATGGATTCAGCCAAAGCCAATAACTCAGTTTGCTAAAGATGTAGTATAAATAATAATGAATTTATTAGATGATGTTCATCAAAATACACTACTTCAGCAAATTATTTTATATATGATACATCAAATTGAGCAACAGGATGCCTCTAGAATTGTTTCTTGCCGACTTACATGTATCCTACTATATTTATTTATTTATTTGTCTGTGGCAAAACCAAAGATTGGGTCAGTTAACAAGGGCGGAGCCAAGACATTAATTAGGTTTAGCAGGGCCAAATTAGAAACAAAAATTTAAAGGGAGCAGAAGTTAAAATTTACTGATTTCAGAGCTAAAATTTTTAATTATTCAAGGGGGAGCGGGGAAAAAATAATATTTGCAACGGCCAGGTCTCTTGTCAGCCACCCCCTACATTTTTTTTTTTTTGTTGGATTTGAGGAAACCTCATTATCTAAAAAGCGTACTTTGTGGGTATAAATGAGCAAGTAAAACTACAGTTGTTCCAAGTTCTTACAAGAGGTGCACGCTCTGACTCGAACTCGAAACCTGTTGTACAGATCTCAAACCCTTTACCATCATGCTACGTCCCTTGAGGACATCCCTTACATTCGCACCCGGCAGTTAAGCTAATTGAGAGAAATAGGGTTTGTATATAAATAAATTTAATGTATCCATGGTAATTGGTTACATACTAAAATATTTACATAATTGGTTACATACTAAAATAGGGTTTATCAGTATATTTTCAAAAAATTTCTTGTAAAGATACGGAAAGCCAAGGCTCTTACTTGAGTTCCCCTCTTCGGCCATCCGCTTCTTCCTTCAAATTCCCCGGTCTGAGAACAAGCCCTTCTGGCAAAGATTGGGCAAGGCAATGAAAGCTGTCAAGCTAACAAGCGAGTTAATAGATAAACTAATGAAAGAAAAGAATTGAAAAGACAGAAAGGAAAGAGTTTCTTGAAGCCCTCCTACCTTCCTCTGTGATATAGGGCTTACATCTCTGGGAAGACAGATCATATGAGGCCTTACCTCCGCTCCAGAATCATTTTTTAACTTCAGCTTTAGAGCCAGTTTGTTTTGCAAATATCCTCACCACTTATTCCTCTCCTTCTTCCCTGAATACACAGTCTATCCTGTTTGTATTAATTACTAAGCCCAAAATCCATTGTAGTGGTAAATACGTGCGTTTAGAACAAAGGTCATTAAGGTTTATCAGCTTGGCCCAAAAATAAAGAATGATGCTCTCGTATAATCCTTCCATGTTTTCTTTTATGACCTGAAATTTGGATTCAGACCCTTCCCCTGTATTTTAGATAAATCTCGGACAGACGTATTATCAACTCAATGCACTACTAATTGAAATGGAACTCGTGAGCTCAGCCGATGATGGGCTACAAAGGGAGGGAATGGAAGGGGATTCTTTTCCTAATGTTGAACCCTGAAGGTAGGGCTTAAACCATATATATATCCATGCAAGTTCTTATCACATCCTCCAATTGCACTTGTGCCACCTCTGCGGTTTATCCATGCTATATTTTCCAAATTTAGCTATCCAGGGGATAAAAAAAACTTTTAGTTCTTAAATATAGGTTATCTCTAAGTCAAGATTTTATCAAACTTAATTTTCAGTTTTTTAGGTTGTTATTTATTTCATTGAGGATTGTCATAATCAAAAAATTCACATCATAAAGTTTGAAAAGAGAGTTTTTAGAATAACCCATGCAAAATTATGGCGTGTAATGATTAACAAAACACTTATAAATATATGATTAAAGCAAAACACAAACCGCATCTATGGTATAAAAACAAACGAAGCCTAAACACTCCTTAGGAAAGCTGGCAGCTATGGTGTATATCTTCTCCAGTCCCAACCGCATCTCCACATGATATGGTAACTAATAGTTGACAAGAAAATATGTATGTATGGATATTGATTTTTGGGTCAAACTAACAGAAGCACGTTTACATATGCTAACGTTCATTTGGCGTTTGATCTTGTTCGTAGACTTTGAATACGAGAAGAGAGGATTTCAAGGGAATTATGAGCTTTCCATTCTGGAGAGCTCACGGACTTGTATGTAGTGTTCCTCTTGAATGTTCTCGAGTCTTGACAACTATATTGGGTTGCTAGCATTTTCATGTTAGCCACACTACATTGTTTTGTTTACTGGTATACTCTTCCAAACTGACAATAGCAGCTGAAAATTTATCCCAAGCAAAGAGATTCCGCTGATTCCTGCAGCAATATGTGCAACAGAGGATAATTTTTACCAGTTGGTGATCCTTTAAGAATTGGGATTTGAGGCTACTAACCATTTCCTGCTGTGATTTTGATGATTGTACCGCATCCCCAGTTTCTACCTGGATTGAGCATTTAGCAAGCCTGAAGCTTTCCAACGGTGAAATTGCACCACCTATTTACAATTACATGTAATTTGACTGCAGCAAGATAATTAGGCCAAACTCATTAAATTAGTTATTGGGAGTGTGTGTTTGGCATTACGATGAAGATGTATATTTTTTTAAAAAATTAAAAATAAATTAAAATTATTTTTTTAAAATTTCTTTTATTTTTAAGATAAACACATTAAAATCATTAGAAAACACTAAAACAATATTAATTTGATAATTTTTCAAGCCAAATACATCAAAACACACGCTGTACATAACAGGCGCTTAAGTGAAGAAGTGATTGTATTTGTGTACTCACTGAATATTGATTGAGATTATCATGTATCAGGAGCAGTGAAAATACATGAAGTGCATGCAAAATGTTGACAAACTCCTGCTTAAACAACTCGTTTCCCCTTACTAATTGCAGCGGCTCCATTAGTAGTTCTGTGGAATCTGAAAACAAGCTTTTTCCTCGACAAGAATAAATATCAAACCCAAGCACATGCATTCTTGCGAAGCATATATCAAATCCTAACTGTTGATGAGATGCTAGATCTGAAGAACACCAGTACATATTGCTGGATGCCAGCATGTGTGGCTTCAATTCAAGCACATTTATTGACCTATGTAAGCATGTTTTTCAATACAAGGGGAACGAGTTTCGCATCATTGCCATGAGCACTATCATGGCTAAACCAGTGTAAGTGCAAGTCTCTCCCCTTCAATTATCTGTGAAAGAAAATTGATAAATTATAGTAGAAAACAATGAAAAAAAAATTAAGTATCTGAGACTTTACCTAGCATAAATTTGGTAGCAGAAGGGAAGATTACAGAAAAACAAGAGTTCATGAACGGTAAATACATATTGGTCACAAAATAAACTCTACATGAATCGACATGCAGCGAGATGCAGAGCTAATAGCATATGCTGTTGGGAAATGATTCACAGATGGAAGAAATAACAGGAATAGCAACCTAGAGTGTTCAACAATGACCACCCACCACAGCACTTGAATTGTTTGAATACATCCCCAGCTCAACACCCAAGCAAACATAGAAAAATATCAGAAGCAGAAGCAAAAAATTAGAGCAGTGAAAGCAAGCACGGCCAGTATGGACTCTGCACAGAACTGATTCTGAATTGACTTGGTTTTACAGATATTTGCAAAGAGGTCTTGGGTGTGATTTTGGAGGATCATATATGAACAAGGAAGAAGAAATCAACAAATACAACCGCAATCTGTTCAAAATCGACATGACTTTAACCTGTAACATTTCCACACTCACTTTTGATATTACGATTAAAGTTTAAAGGAAATTGTAATTTTCCATTTTCACATTGTTTGATTCATCTGTTCCACTATCTTCTTCAAACTTGACAAGGAAAAAACCTACAAGCATATTTCCAAGGATTGACTACCAAGCATGTATAAGCAAATGAACATTTTCTTTTTCTTCTCCAGAATGACTATAGAGAAAAAGGCTATTGGCTCCACAAAATGGCAGGTGACTGTTCACAGTATTGGAAGAGTCGAACTTGATATGTAAACTTCATAACCTTAGTCTAGGAAGCAGTTCAGCTTACTTCACAGCTTCTATTCAAGTTGATCAGATCTTGGATTTATGACCCTAAGAATGCATCAACCTTGCTATTTGTTCTCCTTGACAAAAACTTCATGCAAATGGGTGGTTTTACACCTGCTAGAGCAAGTATTGAACTAGGCAAAGTCCATATCCCATCCCCACAAATCAAACCAGAAGCCACTGCTGGCCCAAAAGCATCTGCCTTCACCTTGTCAATCTTTTCCCAAATAAATAGAATCAAGCTTCCCACACACATGTCGATGGCAAAGTATGAGCCAATATAGAAAGGTATAGCCATTGCCATTGGATTGGGAATGAACCTAGCCCATTTCTTACCCAATGCATCCTTGATCAAATTTATCAGAATAGCTGCACCAAAGAATCCATAACAAAGATAGAGGCAATTCTTTGGTAGAGCCGAGAAGCCTTCTACCCCCAATATAGCCATGTTTCGATACACAGTAGCATAAGGAGCAGGGTATTGACTTCCAGTAGTCCCAAGATCCTTGAAGGCCTTGAAAAAGAGCCAAAAGACGCTAGGGGAAATTATGCAACCCATTGCAGTGCCAATCAGTTGGCTCACAAACATAGACCGTGGTGAGGACAAGGTTAGATAACCAGTCTTGAAATCTTGAGAGAGGTCAGAAGCCGTGGAGACTATATTCATCATGACTCCACAGGCAGCTAGACCTGCAAGAACTCCACCATGTGAGGCACCAGCCCATGCCCCAATTACAAAAATAGCAAGCTTCCCATAGGTTGATGCAAGGGACCAATCAGTGAGGCCACATCCATAAGCATTACAAAATGCCAAGGTTGGGGCAAAGATGTAGATGACCAGTATGTAATACCATTTGAGTTCATGAAAAATATGTGGAAGTGTGGCAGTAGAGATGGCAGCAATCGCGACATAGCCTGCAATAGAAAACCATGTTGGGATTTGATCTTTCAGAAAGAGTCGGGTTCGCTGTTGCTCATCATAGGAGATCTTGGAGCTCTCGGGAGAGGAACGGTCAGCAATAGGGAGATTACTGGTTGCATTTCTCACTCGAAGTTGAAAAAACAAGGCAGCAAGCGTTCGGCTTAGCACCTTGAAGAAGTTGTACAGACCATCACCCAAGATCAAGGCAATGGCAATAAATACCTGGTCCATCACATAAAGTGTTGGTATGTACAAAGCCTTCAAGAAGTATGTTAAAACATGGCACTCTTGTCATCTTAACCTTATTAGACACTTACCTTGTAACCTTGGAGGCCATGCAGGCTGGATGCTTCGAGGTTTCCTGGATACCAGTCACCCTTTTTTGTATCTATCAGAGGCCACATGAGACCCCACGAAAGAATTCCTCCAAGCAATACTGATACGTTTATGATGTATGGGCAAATCATTCCAACTCCAACATATGTTGCTGAGAAATCAAAGAAGAATCTGTACATATAGCAAGAACAATATTATTAAAAGAAACCACAACTAATTTGAAACAAAGTGACCTAATAAATGTATCTACATTCAAAAAGACATGAAATTTTTTGAAAATAATGCATTTACTGGTTTTCATATGCTTTAAGCCCAAGTATGGGAAAGCTAGCAAATCCACAACCATCTCCTGCAGTATAGAACCATTGAAAGACACCCCACAAGAAGCTGAATGAGAAGAACTTGCCCAAGACCTTCACTTGTTTCCTGCAATGGTAGAAAAATAAAGTTGGATACTTTCACATGCCGGATGATCATTTAACTTAAGTGCATTAGGTCTGACAATGCCTTACTTTGCTAGCTTGGCTCCTGCAGGAGTGTGAAAGCTGTTGATGAGATGGGCAGTCGCAGTGCCACTTGGATATGTCAATTTGAAGTCAACAATCATGACCTGGAAGCGACCAAGGTAGCAATGAATATTATTTTTTGGCAAAATTAATAAATTCAACAAAACATAAAATGCAGAGGAAAGTTTTCAATTTCCTATAATCATATGACAAAGTTGAATGGTAATATAAGTTGGAAAGTGTACCTTCCGGAGAGGCACCACTGAAAAGAGTCCAAGAAAGCTGACAACAAACAGAAAGCCAATCATCCAAGAAAGGGATGGATTTTTAAAGGCATCAGTATGTTCTGTTGATTGTTTGGCCACAGCTTCACTCATTCCAAACAGGTAGCTCCCAAAGCCTCCTATTATAAGGAAACAGAATACAAATTATTGAATGAAAACCATTACTTGTATGAAATTCAACAAGCTTAAAATCGTCATAAGCGTAATCACAAATTACTTTTTCATTACAAAAGTTTCAGGTTCAAAACAAGTTTGGAACGCACGCAGTCATGCTTATATTGATTATTAAGATAACAAATTAGAAATAACAGCGTATTCATCTCCACATAAAGTTGATGATTCTCAGTCAATGAACAAGCTCAATAGAGTAAAATCTACACTAAAGGTTTAATTAATAAAGCTCAAGCTCACTACTAGCATTCTAGAAAGAGATCAATTATTCACATTTTCTTTCTTTTTATTACTAACGGTTACAACTTTGAACTTTGTAAGTCATCCAAATCCGGCTCATATATATTGAATTGCAAACCAAATATCTTCTCTGGTGAGACTGTGGACCCCCCCCCCCCCCCCCCCCCCCCCCCCCCCCCCCCCCACACATTATCACACTCCACGAAAAAGGGAAAAAATCTGGTAAAGAAAATTATTAGAGAAGACTTTAATCAAACTTTTTAAAGAAAGTAGATTTGTTCATGTCTCTCAGCTAAAACATCTCTTAAAATTTAGTTTTTAGGTTGGGGGAAAATCTCTTTAAATTAATGAAAGAAAAAAAAATCACTAAAACATCTCATGAAATCTTAATTTTGATGTGTCTCTCAGCTAGTTTAGGCAGTAAAATATTATTAGGTTCACGGATCATCTAAATCTAATCGTTTCTGAGAGAAAAGGGCTGCCTTATCATGTAATCTAGCAACTAGAAAAAAGATATCTTGACATTGTATTAGAGTAACTAATCACTTGATCAAAGAAGCCTAGATATCTCATCAACCCAAAATGGAAAATCTTGAATTAAAAATACTTAACAGGTGCAGAAAGTATACCACTAAAGGCAATGCCAGAGGAGGCAACCACACAAGTCTGGATAACAGTGTTCTCTTGCCTGGTAAAGGGTTGCTTCAAAAGGCCAGACCTTTCAACAAACTTTGTCCAGGTCTTGATGAAAAAGAACCCCAAAAGACCAGCAGAGACATTGAGGGAAGGTATGATACCAGTTGTAAGATTGAGCTTCATAACTATGAAGCTGAACAAAATACTCAACACAAAGCTGACCACAAAGGCCCTCAATGTCAGCTGATTCCTCCATGAAGGCACTTCTTGATTCTCAAATACCCTTTCCACTGACAACCCATTTTCTTCCTCTTTCTTGTCCTCCTTTTTGCGATCATCATCTCTTCCATTGTGATCCATTTTCTTTTCTTGAAAAAAAAATGATACTTTGTTTTAGTGAATCTTTACGAAGGCTGGATAGATGGGACTGTGCTAAGTAAGTCAAGGTGGTTGAAATTATTGCTCAACACACCAAGGACGTTAATGAAGAGATATATAGACACGTTAGGAAGTGTGCAAGCAACTGGGGATGATGACAGTGATCCAAAAAAGACAACTCGTTTGACTCATGTTGTCACCTTCACTTCACTTATGGGTAAGAGGTGTTTTTGACCGTTAGGTATTGATTTGTTAGGTGTTTTTGAAAAAAATTGATTTTTTTAAAAAATTAATATATTTTTAATATTTTTAAATTATTTTAATATGATATTCTCAAAAATAATTTTTTTAAAAAAAATTATATATATTATTGTCATACTTTTCTAAATAAAAAATATTTTGAAAAGCAACCACAATCCAAACACGCACTAATGCTTTTTAAATTTAACTTTTGTTTTTAATTCTTTAAAAAATCTATATATTTATATCTTATTCGTGATATTTATAAATTTATCTAAGTTTTTATTAGCTATACAAAATTTTCTTCAAAGTAAATATTAAAGTAGAATTATGAGAGTTGTTAAGCTTAATTTGAACAAGTAGTCCATCGATTTTAAACTATGATTTTGATTGAATTTTAAATTAAATGTGAAAACTGATTTAATTAGAAATTATTTAGAAACGTGGTGTAAATTGTGTTCCTTTAAATTTTGAAATTTTTTTTGTTTAAAATTTTTTATGTTTTAAATTTTTTTTGATATGATGATATCAAAAATAATTTAAAAAAAATAAAAAAAATATTATTTTAATATATTTTTAAATAAAAAACAATTTAAATCACAATCGCTATAACAATCTTAAACATACCTTATAATTTAAAAATCATGTAAATAATCCTACAACTTGGTAGTCAGCTATCAAAACTTGATATTCTTTCAAAACAATATTAGTTTAACTTTAAAAAAATTAACCTACTCAGTTCATAATTCAGACATGTACAATTCATAACCTGAACTCTTACCGTCCATAATTTAGAACTTGAATCGCCGACCAAGTTTGTTTGGTATTGTGGTAGCTGTTATGGTTGTGATTTGAAAAAAATTATTTTATAAAAAGTACTTTTAATTGAAGTTGGTTTAGAAAAATATATGTATGGTTAAAACTGTGGTTGAAATTGAGATTGAACAAAAAGTAGTTTAATGTGTTTGGTTAAAAGAATGCTTTTCAAATTGAGGTTATAAAATAATTAAAAAATATATATAAAAATATTGATGATTTTTAATTTAAATATTGTAAATTTAACTACTACTATTACATCATGAAATAAATAATACTTTATATAAAATATTTTTTATTGTTCCATTAAACTATCTACAATTCAATTACGTACAAAATTCATCCGACAAGAACTACAGTTTCCATGATTTTTTGAACGTGCAATAAAATTAAGTAAAATATTATCAGGAATAAAATTGAGATTATAGTACGAGTAAATTTAATTCACCTTAAACTAGTTTTTTTTAGGTTATAAAATAATTAAAATATATATATAAAAAAAATATTGATGGTTTTTAATTTAAATATTGTAGATTTAACTACTACTATTACATCATGAAATAAATAATACTTTATATAAAATATTTTTTATTATTCTATTAAACTATCTATAATTCCATTACGTACAAAATTTATCCGATAAGAACTACAGTTTCCATGATTTTTTTAGCGTGCAATAAATTAGATAAAATATTATCAAGAATAAAATTGAGATTACAGTACGAGTAAATTTAATTCACCCTAAACTAGTAAATTTTTTGAACGTGAACAGTGCGAGTGAAATCAATTCACTGCACTAGTTTTTTGAGAGAGAAAAAACTGTTCACGTGAACAGTGCGAGTGAATTAAAATTCACTGCACTGGTTTTTCAAAAGAAAAAAAAATTTATTTACATGAACAGTGCGAGTAGATTAAAATTCACTAGCACTGTTCACTTTAATAAACAATGCGACAATGGAGCATAGCTCTATTGTTCAGTGAAAATTGTGTTTCTACAAAACCTGCAACACAGTCATATTTCTTGTGGGTCCTACCAACATAAATTTATGTTTTTTTTTAACTAAACAGTAATATATATGATTGCGGGTTAACCTCACCCTTAGCTACACTATCAAACTGCGTGACTTTGCTGGATATGAGGCCAGCTATCTCTGTAACCATGAAGTCAACTTGCAAGTGTTGTTTCCATTGGTAACACAATATTCCATGTATGTTCACGCTTGCTTTGCTTTGTTTTTGTTCTTGTAATTAAATAAATAAAGGTTTCAAAAAGAATATTATTTTAGATTTTTAGGTTTTTGGAATCATGCCATTTAGCATCTTAGATTTTCTATTTCAATGATATAAGGGAGGGTCAAGAGTATAATAATAGTTGTTTTTTAAATTGATTTTTGTTTGTAAATACATTAAAAAAATATTTTTTATTTTAAAAAAATTATTTTACATCAGTATATTAAAACAATATAAAAATATAAAAAAAATTAACAAAAAAAAATTAACATTTTCATAAAACGTCATTTAGAATGAAATTCCAAACCCCGCCTAAAAGTACATTTATAATGTTATTCAATGATCTCATCTTATGTCTTGTGATTTTAGCTCTGATGATAATTAATAGATGATAAAGTTTTTTCATTGATTTTTTGAATTTAAAACCTCATTTTATAGACGTTGTTGTGACGTACCATTGATGTGGGAAAAAAAAAAAGATGAGAATTAAAAATAAGTGTTAACCGCTTGAACTTGTCAACTTCAATTATCCTATAATCTCCATTAATAAATCTCCTATAATGACTGCGAGATTCCCGGATGTTCTGATTCAGACCTTCCGAAATCCATGGGTCAAATGGTCTCTTTGTCAAGGTGAAACAATACAAAACCATGATTTCCAAGTTTTTATTTCTTTAAAAAATTGTCGAGCAATAAAATATGACCATTAATCTCCCTAATATACATATAAACCACCCAATGGTTGGATTGATAATAATAAAAAAAATGGTCCTTCCTTTATGATTATTAGAATTCATATTTTTTATTTTTTATAACTGAATAATTCACACCTTAAATCAAGTTTTTTTAAAAAAATGATAACTTTTATAGTTTTGATGAAGAAAATAAACTTAAAGATAAAAGCTAAATCTAACGCAATACTAGAAAATTGACAAACATTAATGGAAATACTAAAGTAATATTTATCATTGATAAATTACAATAACATTTATTGACATACTATTTTATTGCTATGTCCCTTGGTATATACTGATTAAAATGTTCAGCCAGTAAATATAAAGGGAATTACAATTAGAAATGATGGGATGAGAAAAAATAAGAAAAAAAAATGATGTGTCATTATTACTGATGATATTACCGACATAATGAACCCATCTTTACTATCCGTCAGTAGTTTTTAAGTTATAACCTGGCAAAAAATAGCAACAACCCACCCTTTTACTTTATCACAAATCAAGCTCTTGTTATCACAAATTCGACCACCCTAACACTCTGTGTATCAAAATCCCTATTATATATCAAATTGTTTTAAGATTCTTCATATCAAGTAAGCAAAACTATCCATTTTTTTTTTGTTGTAAATCATTTTTATAATGTTAATTTTTTTGGCATTTTGATGTAGTATATGCAATTTGTTTGTGTGTTTACTTGTTTTATAGATTTTTCCATAAAAAATTATTGTATAAATGTATTATTTGTACATGTTAGAGTTTGTATAAGATTTTAAAAAATTATATTTGTTTGTAATTTGATGAAATTGAATTCAATTTTATGATTTAGATATTTTTTAATAAAATAAATAATAACTTATTTAATAGATATGTTTCATATTTTATCAATTTTATTGTCAAGTTGAGAATTTCAGTAAATGTGTACAAATTTAAATTCTTGTATAAAACTAATAATGATTTAAGAGTACTATTAAAATAGATTGAATAAATTTAAGTTAAACCAATGATAGCTAATTAGTTGAGTGCCGATAATTTCTTTAGTTCACATAATTAATTCATATATGTTGTCATCAATATTCTACATAGGTTTCATATAAGTAATGGATTATCGTTCTTAGATGAATCGAGTTTCACCTGAATGATTGTGTGTGATAAATTACTGTAATGGGATTGAGAGTTTTGTTAATTACACAACATCGAATCCAAAAAATATTAGTGGATGCTGTATTAGATGTCCATGCAAGATGTGTAAAATTAAAAAAAGTTTATATATCTATATGTTGTTATGATGCATCTTTTACAAAAACATGAAAAAATACTTGTGTTGATTTGCACATAGAGAACCATATGCTATTTACGAGACCATGTTAAAAAGAATGATTGAGTCAACTTTTAATTCTAGCAACATATATGAAGTTGTAGATGATAATAGTAATTCTTATAAGAATATGGTTATGGATGCAATTGGAATGAACTAGGATGATTCAAGTGAATGTTCAATCGTAGATGAATAACCAAATATAAATGCGAACATGTTTTTATATATATATATATATATATATATATATATATCTTTTGAGAGATTTTGACGAACTATTATGGATGGGTTCATAAATCATAATAAATTATCGGTTGTTACAAAAGTGTTTACCATCAAGTTAAATCATGAGTTGAGCAATGTCAGTTATAACATAATCATCGAATGAGTAAGAAACATTTTACCTTAAGGGAATAGGCTGGATGAGAACTTTTATATTGCTAAATTCATGATGAAACCTCTTGGTCTAGAATACCAAAAAAATTAATATGTGTCCAAACTTCTACATGTTATACTACATTGAAAATACAGATTTAATTGAGCGCACAATAGGCATATTCTATATAAACCTAGAACTGGCATGGGAAGGACTTTTGTTGCATACTTCTCGATCACTCTTACACTTCAAAGATTATTCATGTCTCCACAAACTATTGAGCACATAATGTGATGGAGTCAAGGTGTACTCGTTCGGTTGTGAAATTTAAAAGCATTTTAATAGAGTGCATCTTTAATTTTCAATGGAATCATGAAACATATATCTTGGATTATATACAGAAAGATTTAATCCATTTAAGTTATTTGCTGTACCATATTTTTATTGGCTAGTGATACTCACGACAACTTATCATAGAAAGAATATAAATGACTTAAAAAAAAAAAAGAGAAGAAGAATATAAATGACTTCTTTGTTGGTAGAATAGAAATGGATGTTACACCTCCAATACTGTTGGGTAAAGAATTATATGACATAATCTTGCATTACGAGGGCACTATCTCACTTTATACTAGTATATTTTATTTTTATAGATTATAATCTCAATTAAAAATAAATAGAATAGAATAGAATAATAGAATACCTTAAAATTCTTTCACCAAAGTTGAAGTGATGATAATGATGATGGCATTAACAACTTCTTCATTAAAACATCATAGAATTAAATTTGTAATTGCAACTCTATTTTACAAAGTCTAGCATTTTTCACATCTATAAAAATTGTCCCAATGTGTAGTCCAATAACACTATATATATATATATATATATATATATATATATATATATATATATATATATATATATATATATATATATATATATATGAAACAATAAACGTTCGTCAAGATTATTTAATAATATAATATTACTGTATTCATGCTATTAAAAATCTTAATCTCTACAAATAATTTCAAAGTACTCTTATTTAGATAAAATACTTCTTGGCAACACTGGCAGCACAACTAACAATGAAAATAAAAGTTTTATGGTCATTGGCCTGCTCAAGATTGCAAGAACTGAAGCATAGATTGCTGCTTTTTGTGGGGTCTTGTTGCATATCTGATTTTCTTTATTTACCATGCCTTCGCTGCCATCTTGTTAAAAGACCGAGCTTGGTAATGTGTTACATAATGATTTTTAAAAAATATTTTCTTTTAATATATTAAAATATTTTTTATTTTTAAAATTAACATATTAAAACAATTAAAAAGTTAGATAAAATTAGACTAAATTCCTCATTGTTGTATTATCTCGTAAATGTACATTGAATATTATTTATTCATTGAATTGTTAAATTCACCTTCTTATTATTTATTTTTTTCAGATTTATAGCTCTGATAACAATTATTTTTATTGGAATTTCAGAATTTATTTTTAATTGTATTTTAATATATTTTTTATTATCTCTACTTGATCCTCTATATTTACTTAAATTGTGTTAATGATTATTTAAAAAAAAAATTATATTATAAAATTAATTATGATATCAGAAATTACGTGGAATTCTGGTTTGTTTAAAAGGTAAAAGTTTGTATGCTTGGTTGAGTTTACACATGCAAGGAAATCTGGAGGATTGGATCCAGATTGGGCGATGACAAAATATGAGTGCAATCATATTTATTTGTGGGTCATGGATTGGATCGAGGGATTGGGTGTGACAAAATATGTGTGCAATCATGTGTGTGTATTTAATTATTTATTTGTATTCTTTCTAAATCAATCATGCTATTGTCAAAAGTTTTACAGATCATATATGATGATTTCGGCATGATCAAAATGCATGCATTGACTATTTTCATAGGAAAACTTTGGAATACATGCAATTTTCAATTGCGTAGATACGGGAAGGAAAGCATAATAATGCTATACATGGAATAAATATTTGAAGTGCCTGCCTCTAGTATGTTTTTTTTTTTTAATTAATTTGGGTGTTCGGGTTAGTTTGCGCGTAGCTCGATTAATTTCACGAGTCCTGAAATTAACGATTATATAAATTTCTAGTGATTTTAAGATTTATAAAACTCGAATCAGTGACTTATAAAAAATATTTCTAGAAAAAAATACTTTCAAATTCCAAATTGTATATATATGGCCTATAAATTTAGGACAAGTCATGCTTGTGTAAGCTTGCTTCATTTTATATATATATATATATATATATATATATATATATATATATATATATATATATATCGTTTTGGTTCTCATAAATAAGGAAGAGCCAAGCAAGGCCAAAAGATAATCTTAGCTATTTTCCAAAGACGGAAGAGCCACATCCATCACTTTGAACAAATTAAAACAAAGGATTGTGGGAGGAGCAATTTCTTAAACCCGAATTAAAAGGAGTGTGTGGTCTCCAAGGAGTTAAATCTTGTTTATTAATTTGGTTAGCATATCACATGATGCAGGGATTTATTATTATTATTATTATTATTATCTTAATTATTACATCTAATCTCATTTCTCATTAATAAAAAATGATAAGAAAAATTTCATATAAATTTAAAAATAATTTATTTTTTTAATTCCCTTTTTTTGCATAGAAAATGTAAATTTTGAATTAGAAAATACTATTTAAATTAAAAATAAATTTGAATAGAAAAAGTAAGGAATTTGGATCCCAATTCGAAAATTCTATTTAATATAAAAATAAATGAAATGAAATGAAATGAATGGTGTATTTGAGATTGTGGTATTGGTTAAAGTTTAAAAGTACTTTTCACTATTAAAAAATTTATTTTTCTTTCAAAATATTACAATTTCAATCAAGGTGAAATAAAAAAGAAATTTAAAATTTATAAAAGGAATCAAGATGAAATTCATAGAACAAAAACATATTACGAGGACTGAATCAAATATTTCAAAAAATAAGAGGACAACGTAATTTTTTTATTGGATAATGTGTTCTTTGAGGTTAAAAAAAAGAAAAGAAAGAAAAAAAAAGTAGTCAAAGTCAAACTATCATACGTACAACTACACAAGCCACTTAATCCATATAGGGACGTCGTTGGCTTTCAAATGTCACTGTAATTACAGATTTTTCATCTCCTAACACTGACACACATGTCACTTGAAGTGTACAGAGCGGTTTTAAACGCTGGTGTGTGCACCGTATAAACTAATAAATATTCTTTGAAAAACATAAATTATTATTTTTAAAATTTGAAATTGCCCATGTTTTGACTCTATAATTACAAAAATACTACAATGGAAAAACAAATAAGCCCTTAGATCCAAGCTTAAAAATTTCTTATTGATTATAAGGGTAACCAATTAAATTCAATGTGCTTTTTTTTTAATATAAAGTTGCCCTTGTATTACCTAGAATTACAAAACAAAACCATGTTGAAAAGTCGAATAAGCATTTAAATCTAAGTTTAAAAATTTCTGATTTAAAAAGTAATCAAGAAAATTAATTGTGTATTTTTAAATAAAAAGATGAATTCGTCCGTCCATCAAAGGTAGATTTATTTTGATTTTAAGGGTAGTTTAGCCATTACATACACGGTGCAATTAAAAAGTAAAAAGACTTATTTGACCTCAATTAATATGACAATGACTAAATGGTCCTTCTACAATTACAATATTGTCCCAAAAGCTAAGCAAACAAGTTTTTTAAGAAAGAGTAAAATAATCATTACTCTATTCTGTTGAGTTTAGGTGCACAGTGAACTGCACACTATTCTGCCGTATCTCTGCTGGCGATGCCTTCTGTAGATGCTATTATGTTGTTGCAAATACAGCTGTTATCGTGGGTTCAATTCTTTAAAGCTGTTGTGTTTCTGGTTAATGTTGATATAGTTTAATTTGCACCAGTATGCACTATCCTGGATTTTACTCAATCTGGTCAGGTTCTGAAGAGTTGCTATATTTGGTGTCAGGTTTGCTCATTTTGCTATGATACTAGATGGTCCAGTCTGCCTGTCTGGAACGGCTATGTTGTTATCAGTCTCAGAATAAAACCATAGCTGTAGTTATCTAACAGGGAAAATAAGTAGAAAAAAAAATGACGATAAAAGCTTCAGCGATGAACCCTATAGCAATCTCCGTAGCTGAACAAATAAGTTGAAGTGATTGCTTGTACAAGCGTTGTCTTATTTTTCTCTAGGTTTGTCCTATGAAAATGAGAAGAAGTTAAAAAAATAGACAAATATCGCCGTCTTCTTAACTGCATCTAAGCCCCAGGAGCATAGACCAGAGGAGGTCAACATCATAAATTAATAGGTTGTCATTTGGATCATACGTTCGGCCCCATGCAAATATATTCATAGTTTATCATAGAATCCTAATTAATTTTCACCTTGCTGTGATTATTACTTGTTTAACTTATCTTCCAATCTCGTAATTTAAAAGGCAAGATCCTGCGTTGTTCGTGTAGTGGAAAACAAAAGGCATAGTCATAGTGATAAGAAAAATGGATCAAAATGGAAGGGAAGAGAAAGTAGAGAATGGTTTAGATATGGAAATAGCAGATGATGATAACAAGAAATACAAGAAACTAGAAGGAGAGGAAGAAGGAGAGGAATCGGTGGAGAGGATATTTGCAAAACAAGAAGTGCCATCATGGAGAAATCAGCTGACAAGGAGGGCCTTTGGGGTGAGCTTTATACTGAGCGTATTGTTCAGCTTTATAGTGATGAAGCTGAACCTCACAGCAGGAATTATTCCTTCCCTTAATGTCTCTGCTGGCCTCTTGGGGTTTTTCTTTGTGAAGACATGGACAAGGTTCCTGGAAAATTGTGGCCTCTTGAAGCAACCATTTACCAGACAAGAGAACACTGTCATCCAGACATGTGTTGTGGCCTCCTCTGGCATCGCCTTCAGCGGTAACAATTTTGATGTTACTATGATGTACTAACTTTGATTTGTATGCTTTTATCTTTCATGTTAGAGCCTGATCATTCTATTCTTTAATATACAAATAGGAGGATTTGGAAGTTACCTGTTCGGAATGAGTGGACGCATTGCCCAGGAATCAGCTGATCAACCTAGCGCGAAAGATATCAAAGATCCAGCTTTGGGATGGATTATTGGTTTTCTCTTTGTTGTTAGTTTTCTCGGTCTCTTCTCGGTGGTGCCTTTACGGAAGGTACTAACGCAACGAAGACTTATCTTTCTTGATCTGTAATATGAATATTGCACAAATGTTTGAAACAAATTGTTGGTTTGTCTTTCCATTCTTGATCTGCAAATCTCGTAACCCAATTGGTTTCAGATAATGGTCATAGACTTCAAATTAACATATCCGAGTGGAACTGCGACTGCTCATCTTATCAATAGCTTCCACACCCCTGAAGGAGCCAAGCTAGCTAAGTAAGAGCACTGAGTACTGAGCTTGTATTGCTTGGTTTTTGTGAAGATGAAATGAAAATTAGGACATTTTATCATCTTGATTTTGTCTGTTCTATACTTTCGTAGGAAACAAGTAAGAGCTCTCGGAAAGTTCTTCTCCTTCAGCTTTTTATGGGGTTTCTTCCAGTGGTTTTTCAAGGCTGAAGACAACTGTGGATTTGCCAACTTCCCTACATTTGGACTCAAAGCATATGACAACATGTCAGTACATTTCTTGATTTCTTTTCTTATTCTTCGTTTTGAATTAAGAAACATGTACTGGTCATGAAAAAGTTGTCTTCATTACCAAGGTACGTTGTGCTTCCATATACTTTCTTGAATGCTTTGGCTAATTCATTGTCATGGTCTTCTCTACAGGTTTTTCTTCGATTTCTCAGCAACATATGTCGGAGTAGGAATGATTTGTCCATACATTATTAATGCATCTGTCTTGCTTGGAGGAATTCTTTCATGGGGTCTAATGTGGCCTCTGATAGAAACTAGAAAGAATGATTGGTATTCTGCAGAACTTAGCCCGAAAAGTTTACATGGTCTTCAAGGTTACAAGGTATGCACATTTCTGATATGCTTCTTGCTTCTTGAAAGCTTTCACCCTTCATGAAAATTACCGTAAGGCTTAAATTCTGATTTCAGGTATTTATATCCATTGCCATGATCCTGGGGGATGGTCTGTACAACTTCTGCAAGGTACTAAGCCGAACCCTCATTGGCTTATATATTCAACTCCAAGGCAAAGACCCCAAAATGGCTCTTCCAGTTGATGGCAGTCCTCCTCCCAAGACCTTGACGGTCTCCTACGATGACCAACGTCGCACCCAACTATTTCTAAAAGATCAAATTCCGACATGGTTTGCTGTTGCAGGTTACGTTGTTATTGCTGCCGTCTCTACAGCTACTCTTCCACACATCTTTCCCCAACTGAAGTGGTACTACATATTGGTCATCTATGCTTGTGCACCAACTTTAGCATTCTGTAATGCTTACGGATGTGGATTAACGGATTGGTCCCTCGCATCCACATATGGAAAACTAGCCATTTTCACAATTGGGGCATGGGCTGGAGCAGCACATGGTGGAGTTTTAGCAGGATTAGCAGCATGTGGAGTCATGATGAACATTGTCTCAACAGCCTCAGACCTGATGCAAGATTTCAAGACAGGCTATCTAACCCTGGCTTCACCTAAATCCATGTTTGTCAGTCAAGTCATCGGCACAGCAATGGGTTGTGTAATCTCTCCATGCGTCTTTTGGCTCTTCTACAAGGCTTTTGATGACCTCGGCCTTCCTGGCAGTCAATATCCCGCTCCCTATGCTGTTGTGTACCGTAACATGGCTATATTGGGGGTAGAGGGTTTCTCAAGTCTACCAAAGAATTGCCTTAAGCTTTGTTACATCTTCTTCTGTGGAGCTATTCTCATCAACATATTCAAGGATGTAATGGAGAGGAAATGCAAGAAATTTGCAAAGTTCATTCCACTTCCAATGGCAATGGCGATACCGTTCTATATCGGGCCATATTTTGCCATTGATATGTGTGTTGGAAGCTTGATTTTGTACGTTTGGGGAAGGATAAACAAGGCCAAGGCAGATGCTTTTGCACCAGCTGTAGCTTCTGGTTTAATTTGTGGGGATGGAATATGGACTTTGCCGAGCTCAATACTTGCTCTTGCAGGGGTTAAAGCACCAATTTGTATGAGGTTCTTCTCTAGGGCAACCAGCACCAGGATTGATAACTTCTTAGTATCCTAGTCATAAGAGCCTCATACATGGACATGCTTGTTGGTGCATCAATGGACATTTAAATATCCTTCCACAGTATTTTATTCCTGCTTTCCCTCTTCCTCCCCTGTGTTGTAAAATACTTGAGTGATCTGTAAATTAACATTTTCCACCTTATCAGTAACACCTCTGTTCAATATATATGTATCCATATCCTTAATTCTCAATCCCCAACATGGCTGCCTAAATCGCACTAAAACGAGGAAGAAAAAAATTCATTCATTACAGCAAGGCAGCAACAATGTTGAGTAGATTTGTGGAGTTTATTGAGGTTTCTTAATAAAATCTGTAAAAGGACATTGACGAGGAAGAGGCAATATCAGCAGTTGTCTCAAGAGCCAACTAGCAATAGTGAGTTAGTGACTAACGATAGAACACAACATATTTAACTCAACCGAACCCCAATCACAGGGTCCTTACCCTCATTGCAAATGACTATAGTATAATTAAGGAAATTGGCAAATCAACAAATGAGAAGTCCCTGGCTTTTGAATCGTACAACAAAGAAAACCCCATTCATGAAATTTGTTCCTGAATTTGACTCATCGTATGGGCTGAGCAAAGCTGCATACTGACTGATTCTTCTTCTAATATTGATTTGAACCTTATGTTTGCCAGTTCCAAAGCCATTATCAGAAATGGATGAATAAATTTGCATCTGGAACAGAACGAAGAAATACTATCCAGACATATTGCATCATGCCTTCCCTACAGACGAGAATTTTGGATGTTCAAATGCCTATATGCAAGTTCAAGGTTTCCTTTGGTATTTCCATCCACTCAAGTTGAGTTACAATCTCAGGCTTCCCAATCTTCATCACTTCCTTCAGTACCCTGAGAAAATGTATAGTACAACGAACTTAGGAAAACCAACCCTATAAATGCCAACATATACGAGAATGCCCACTCACCAACAAGTGTCAAGGGATAATATTGACAATTTTGCTTCAATTAACAAGATTGCAGTAATTGAAACATCAAATTTCTGCACATTTTCATGTCACATAAATTTGAACTCTGAAGTTTGCGAAACAATGTAAAAGTACATGAACTTGATGGGATGTCACCTGTGATGAGCTTGAGAATTCTTCAATGTCATCATCTTCAACCTGCATGGTTTTTGTAATCTTTAGTCAACACATCAATATACAAAGAAAAGGAAAACATTGATCCTCAAACAGGATCCATGAACAGTGAGCTTTCTAAATGAAGGCATTTACTTCTAGAGCATTAGCCAACAGGTTGAGGTGTGCCAAAATTGAGAAGAAAAAAGTGAAGAAAAAGGAAAACGATCGCACAGTGAAGTCCCAAAACAATTCCATGTAAGTAATGATAAAGACTCATTCCATTGTGAAAAAAAATAAAACATGGATGCCAATTTCAAAAAAACAAAAACAAAACAAAGAAAGAAATTGATACTCTAGCACTTTTAGGACTGAGACTTCCTTTCAGCACATGGATACATGCCTACTGGCTATTTGTCAAATTAAGAGAGGCATTTCCGAGAGTTGAGGAATCTAATCATAAGGTTTTCATCCTTGAATGAATAGGAAAAAAAAAAATAGAAACATGCTCTTGTTTTCTTCTACACAAATCGAGGAAATCATTTTTAAATATAAAACAATTCATACCTCATTCACTTTCTTCTTTGCCTTGGATCCCGTCCCTATGATAACATCAGAATCAATGGTTAGATAAATTTGCTGAAGCTGCCTAATTATTTAGGAATATCAACCTAGGCTAAGCATACTAAGGTTTAGAATGAAGAATCACCAAGACGTCAACATGGGTAAAATATTTTAAATTGAGTAACCTACATTATAGGCACAGGACATTTGTGCATGCATGCACATGTCTGCATGAGAAAACTCATTGGTTTCTTTAAAAAAAAACATAATGCTGAAAAACTCACAGGGCTAAAAATGTGTCTTTCCCAAGTATTATGAACGGTAACATCTTTAGATGCACTGATCTACGCACCATACAAAATGGACTAGGAAACTTCAAAAAATAACACAGTAAATCCTTTTTGAAATATGTTTTTTAAAACAAAAATCCTCATCAAGACAACACCTGTAATTGTAAAATTGTTAAACAATCAGAGCAAGAGAGTAACCAGCTTTTTTCCCTTCAGTCACTGTTCCTCTTTTCCTAGGTGCTTCAACCTGCAACACGAAATGCATACATTGCACAAGTTGAGTCCGAATTGCTCCATGACAAGCAGTTGTAACTATGTAAGGAAAAGAAGATCCAAAACTGAAATTGGAGAAGAGAGTGAAGAAGATCAGAATTCAAAGCTAGCTCTCACCAGATCGATCTTCCTTTTCAAATCAGTTTTCTGCAACTTCTGATCAGAAACTGTGGAATACAAAAAGTACATATCTTCTGAATCTTCAACTTTCAATATTGCATACTAAGAAAAGAAAACAGGAAAGGTAGAAACCTTTTGATGATGAGGATTTCCTTGAATTTCTCGGTGTCTCCTGGTCATGGAAGGAATAATTCTTGTTAAAATTTTTTAACAGACTTAGTTTTATTCAAATTCATCCTAGTAATAAGATATTGTTAGCAGTGACGAAAATAGTGGGGAAAGTGGACATGAATGAGAAAATTTTGATATGAAATAAGGATACAATTGGATAAGGCTGGATGGAGGGTTTAGCAGTCATGACTCCCTCTGAACTATTAGTCCCCTTATATTATGCTAACGATTGCTAGTAATAGATAAACACGAAGCTTAAATTCAAACAAGAAATCTTACACACAGATTTGCATGTATGCATAGTACCATGCATAAATAGCATACATGTGCTAAATGTATGCTCTACCCATAAGAAGGCACACCCAGAAATGATAAAACTACTGCTGTTGCTTTATATAGACCTTATTGAAAAGGGACAAGTTTACCTAGATAAGTGCATTCATACAACTCTAAACTCTAGCATGTCGCACCTATATGATTCTATTCAGTGACTGCAGCAAAATACTACAGATTATAGCCTCTCAACAAGTTCTGACTAGACAGCATATTTAGCTATTAGCCTCAAAGTTGTCCAACCTAACCTTTTCCACCACTTTCTTCTTTTCCTGCACTTTCTTGAACAACGTGGATATGGTTGACTGAACAAGTGAACCATGACTATTATTCAAGTTTTCCTTAGGTATCGTCACTGAAGCAGCAGACTCAGAAAGCTTTTTAGATTTGGTTATAGATGCTTGAATTTTCTCAGAAAGATGATTCCCTTCTCTAGAACTTTCACTTTCAATGTCAAGAATTATACCAGAGGACATGTTAGTTTTCACCTGGGAAATGGAAGACAGATCAGGGAATCAAATGATCAGTAAGGAATGCTTCACTAAGTAAATGAAAGACCAATAAAAAAAATATTTCCTATGGCAGCAGCGGAAGCAAAGAAATTAGACAAAAATGTAAAACTGAAAGCTTGCAATAGCAGAAGCATATGGAATGCCATGCTGACTGATCAAATTACATGAAAATATGATAGTATCAACCTTATGATTTCTTAATAAAATATCAAGCATTCAGCTTACTTTCTTTTCCTCCTCCTCCTCCTCCACCCCCAAGGCATCAGGACTTCTTTCAGCAGAATCATCTCCCGAGGAAACTTCAGTAAACCTGATTCAGCAATAGGCTGAAGATGAATTACACTACCATATTCCTAAAATGAAAGGTTAACTGGAGATTTACTAAAATAGAAACTTGAACAGCAGATAACTAAGAAATGGCAAACAAATGTGTCACAGAAACTGCACCAATTTATCATTAGGGAAAATTGATATTGCTACTTAGGACAATCAGTGACCGTTGCTATACCGAACTCTGCAAGATGATTTTTATTTTATTTTTCCCTTCTAGAGAGGTATTCAAGATTAGCCTTTGTTTAACAAGATCACAAAAAGGAAAATGAAATGGTAACCATCAATAAGAATCCAGACAATTGCTTCATTAGAGAAACAGCAAGCGTACTCAATAATACAAACTCAGTATTTAGAACAATGAGAAAATCCAGCAACTACCATCATCTTTACACAATCTAAGCAGTGTATGTAAGTATGTATTAAGCAAAAGCAAAGCCATTACTTGAATTTTTTCCCAGAAGTTCTTGCAGATTGCCGAATTGGTGTAGTTTCATTCAAATCTTTAAAATCATTGTTATCATCTGATAAATCATCATCAAGCTCAGTTTCAGGAGACTCTTCTTTTACATATTTGGTTCCACCACTCTTTTGAAGTACTTGCTTATTGACAGATCCTGCTCCTGCCCCACCTTTAAAATCACATTCAACACCTTTTCCCTGAAACCAACAATCAAATAAGAAAAAATAGATTACCAAGTATATCTTCCATAACCCTTTCTTTCAAAAATTTAACAAGAAAGAAAAAAAGGACAGACATAAATAAAAAGAAACAACCTCAAACAGTTCGTTGGGAAAATCAAGTTTCAATTCTTCCGGGTTCTCTTCTTTCTTTCCAATCCACCATGCCTCAGAAAATATAATCTAGGCTCATCACCAAATGGACAAATTACTTATCACACTTACAAGACATTGAGTAAAGTTTGCAAACAAACAACAGGTTAGCTAAGTTAAAAGAAGACAGAAAGAAACATACCATGTGATCAAAATAATCCTCACACATAACATTCTTTCCACTCCTAGAGAATTGCAATGTCAAATATCTATTCTTTGGATGCAAAATTGTCCCAAACAGCTTCATCTGTCCCTGCAAAACAAAAACACAAACAATATGTTATTCATTCACAAACCCCATTCCACCACCAACAAAAACCAAAATCACAATGACCCACAAATGGAAGCACAAAAACAAACAAAACCCAGAAGTGTTTTTAAGAACCTGAGGAAAATCGAGGTAAAGAACAGGGTTTTTAGAGGACAAGTCTTTGAGCTCGCCAATCTTGCCACCTCCATTAATAGGAGCAAGAAGACCAGGAAATGAAAACAAAAACCTGTTCTTTCTTTGAGATTTCCTAATAATATCTTTACCATGGTGTTTTGCAACAGTTTTTGATGGGTTCAATGAATATGGAGCCTTGACTTCTGCGTCTGATACTATGTTGTTGGTTATGGCAAGTTTTTTCAATCTTTTTCTCTCTAACACATCCGGGTTTTCTCTGTTAGAATTGCTGGCTTCTGTCTTCTTGGATTTCACCATTTTTTTCCCTTCTCTTTGACGATGAAGATCTCTGGGTTTCTCACAAAAGGGTTTCTTTTTCTTGCATTTGGGAGGCGGGAAGCTGAGAATTTTGCCTCCCTTTTCGGCTGCCAGCTGCTGGAGATTGAGGGCTTTTGCTGGTGGCTTTTGTTCTGGGCTAAGGTAGGATTTGAACATTGAAGTCTGGCTTCAAATTGGCCCAAAGCTCGAGAAAACAATGGGATTGGCTCATGAGTCGTGAATAAATATTTTGGTTTTATTAAAAAAAAAAAAAAATTTCAACTGATTGGATGAATTTTATAATATATTTTTTAATCAGGTTCTCATACATTGTTAACACAAATTTTTTCGAAAACTCAAAATATAGAAGATATTAAAACGTGTATAGATAGATATAAAATAAATTTATATTTATAATAGTTTTGGAATGAATTTTTATATTTTTTAAAATAAAAAAAGTACAAAAAAAACATGCTTTCTCTACCTCAATTATTTTTATTTATTTTATCACTCATACCGTAACTACAAACTATGTAAGAGATGGTTAGATGATTTTAAAATTTAAGGATTTATATTTATGAGGTTTAGCAAAAACTTTTTCTCATCGCCATTGAATTGAAAATCTATTTTTTGGATATGAAGCTATATATAGAAATGGTTTAGAGTTGAACTAGTTCTTCTATTGTCTATTTAATGCATATATTTTTTAATCAAATTGGTTTTTAGTGACATGTAATTGCCGATTTGGCATGAAAACAAATAAGAGAAAATTTGGTAAAAAACCATGTATGCTGAAATGAATTTTTATAAAATAAACTAGTGATTTCGGTCGAGCTATTTCATTAATATTTCACACGCCTATAAATACAGGTTATAAATTTCATTCTTTCAAATTAATTTTTTTATTATTATATAATAAAAAATATTAAAAAATTAATTTATTATCAATTCAATTTTAAAAAATAAAATTTAATAAAAATCCCACATTAAATAATGAAATTACCAAAAAAAATAAAAAATTAAGGCTTAGTATAATTTTTTAGGCTTGAAAAATTCTTATTTAACTCTTTAATTAATATTTAGTTAATCAGCTAAACTTGCACCTCAAGTTATGAATTTTATCAAGTTGAATTAATTTTTTTATTACTATATAATAAAAACTATGAAAATTAATTTACCATCAACCATATACTAATTAAAGAATAAAATTTCATAAAAACCATAAATTAAATAATAAAATTAAAAAAAATATCTAAAAAAATAAGAGAAAGAGAGGCACTAAGACAAATAAAAAAAGAACTTAGCTGGGTTGAGCCGGCCCAGACCTGACCCATGTATTTCATCCCTTTTGTTCTTAAAAAAAAGAAAAAAAAGCTACAACATGAAACTTATATTTAAATGATTAAAAAAATATATTAATTTTATCAAACTTTTTAGGAAAAAAATAATTTATGACGCCTCAAACTCAAAGTCTTAAACCCGGACCTCACATTATTTTTGTGAGTTTGCTGAGCTACGACATAAAACTATTGTAACCAAAGAATTTAAAAACTATATCAAGATGTTTCACTAAGTGAAACTTATTCCATTCGGTTTAGCTATTTTAATAATTAGAGGAATATTTAACCATAGACATGCAATGTGAAATATTGTTCTTCGGGTAAGCAAATGTCCCAAAAACTAAGTACGTAGAAGCTCAATAGAGGCTTTAGCTCATTTATTAATTAATACGCCGAGTTTAGATATGAAAAAGGAAATTGAAGGCAAGTCAGGTCCAAATTAACCTAGTATATCAAAAACATTTTTTTTTTTTTAATGTAAGGCTTTAGAATCCATCCTTATTCTAATCCGTAAACCTAGTATTTCACTTGTGAGAGTGTAAGATTTCAAGCTTTAAAGAAAAAGAAAGGCTTGATAGAAACATATAACCTAATATTGTCCCGAGGTAAATTATTACAATGCAAACTTTGTCGTCCACCTCTGTAATGCTCATCTTATTCTGTCTCTGAAGAAGGGAGGGAGAGCGATAGAGGAGGCGGCGCAGTTTTATACCCACCACCACCTAGAGGCCATTTAATATATTGTTATAAATAAATTTAAGGAATGTAGTTCTCAACTGGTTAGATATTGAATTTATTTATTAAAAATTATCAGTTTAAATATTACAAACTTCATGTTACCAGAAATTTATATAATTATTAATTTTATAATCTTAAAAAATTAATTAAGATACGAATCGGATACTAACGAATTTAAAAAATAAATTTGGTAGAGATAGCTCTTACTCACTAACCAGCCATTGTATAATGAATTTTTATTCAAAATGATGGCCAGCAAACAGGAATGCAATGTCTTGCCAACCCCAACCGGCCCGATTCAGCGCAAAAGCTTTCAGTATGTTCCTCAACAAACAGCCCAAAATGGAGGAAGCCCACCATGCCAGTGCAGGAGATCATGAATCGAAGCGATCTGTTCCATGGAAGAAAACGTTTAGATACTATAACTGAGTTGGCTATTATTAATGCACTGGCTTTAAACCTTTAACTCATTGATCATGCCACCAAACATATGATGTGGTTGAATAAAAGTGACTTTAATTTGAGATGTTTTCAGAGATTCATAATTTCTTTGTTGCCCAATCCTCCTCATAACCTCGCCATTAGATGATTCCTCTGCATCCATTTCCCTGCAATGGTGTGGAAAAACAGTGCGGTTTCATTTGGCTATGCACGCAGTTTCCACCGCGTAGCCAAATGGGCTCTAGGAAGAATTCTACTATACCATAACTGATATTTTTGTTTTATTCATGGAGCAATGTTGCTATGCAAAACAACACAATAACAAGTGACAATTACATGTAAAATAAGAAAATCGAAGTACCAACAGCATCGTAGATGACCAACATGACAGAGTCCTAAACTAGACCAAGTAAATTTCATGCTTAGTTCCATGACTCAACAAGCTTGGACAGTGCCACATGAGAAGAACCACCTTCAATCATTGCAGCCTTGGCTGCATTTTTCATAGCAAGTGCTCTCTCCCTAATCAATATACCTTCAACAGACACCATCAATCCTCTAAGATTCTTCTCCACCTCATCAGCACTTACAAATCCATCTTCAGACTCGTTCATTGGCAAAGCAAGCTTCATTTCCTCCACTAACACTGCCCTATTCAGCCTTTGCTCTGCATACAATGGCCAAGCCACCAATGGCACACCAGTACAAACTGCTTCAAGTGTAGAATTCCACCCGCAGTGACTCACAAATCCACCTACTGAACTGTGGTTCAAGATTTCCACTTGTGGAGCCCATAATTTCACCACTAGTCCCCTCTCTTTATTACGTTCCAGGAAGCAAAGAATCCAAATCAGGTTCTCCATTTACTTTGATGGATACACTTAGATTATGAGAAGGTGGATCCCGAACCACCCACAAAAATCTTTGGCCACTTTTTCCCAAACCAATAGCTATTTCCCTCAGCTGCTCCTTGCAGAAGAGCCCCGAACTACCAAAACAAAGATACACACAATTTGGCTTTGTTAGGAGTCAAGCCAAGTTAAACACTCAGGCACATCATCATCAGGACTAGTCATGCTGCTACCACCTCTTTTATCATCAGCTACAATCAATGGACCTTGCAATAAATCGGTGGCGGGGGTTATGGGGCACACAGAGCCCATCTGATATTGCCCTTACAACTTTGGATTCGAGGATTTCAAATGTGTTGATCATAATCCCAGCTGCTTGAGGGACTTGAGTGGCAAAATCAAGGAAGTGTTGATAGGCCTTATTGTCCCGCTCAAGAAAAGGCTATGGCATGTCAGTAGCAAGAACCGGTAACAAGCCAGGAACATTAAGAAAGTGCTTTTTCATATCTTTGAAACTTTTGGTGGTGTTTTGGTGAAGGGTAGGGAGGTGAAGATATAAAGCAAGAAAGCAAGCACCAGAAGTGATAAAAAAGTAACTAGGGATGTGAAGTTCATTGGCCACAGAAAGACCAGAAGTGCAGAAGAAGTCCATAATAAGACCATGAATTTTACACGTTTTGGATATCTTGATGAGTTCTTCATGAACACGAGGTTTGCTGAAGTGAAGGACCTCCAAAGTGAGTACTTCAAGGTGGGTTGCAGCTGTGGAAGCTGGGGTAACAATGGGGAGATGATGGAATTTGATGGAGGGAACACTGGCAGAAACAAAGTTTTGTAAGGTAAGGCAAGCATTTATTATTTATTTATTAGAAAATATACCAATAATTTACTTGGTGATAATATTAGATCAATCAAGGAAGCACAAGTAACACGATAATGGCAAATAATAATAATAATAGATTACAATGGTTGAAATAGGGTGGAACATAAAAATCTAATGTCTTGAAGAGAAAGCTTTATTACAATTTACTTATTTAAAAAATTTACAATATCTTAAATAAATTTAAAAACCAATTTAAACAAATTAGAAAATCCAATAAATTATACAAAAAAATAAAAATTATAAATAAACTAAAAATAAATAAATTTATCAATTTCGTCAATACTTGATTTTCTAAACTAAATAGAAAAAAAATAAAATTATAAAAGAAACAAATTATCCTAAATAAAATAAAATAATAATTATTATTATTATCAAAAAAGGTTTTTTAATAATAGTAATAATATGTAACAAAGAAACGTGCAAGCATAACAGTGTCGAACTCCATGCCATAAATGTTCAATGATGTGAGCTGTGTATGATTCTGTATCTTGACAGAAATTATATAAGAAGTTTGATTTTTTAACAATTATCGTAGCAAACTTACTAAGGAATTATTTTTTTTAATTAAATATAAGAAATTATATAAATTAAAAATAAAATAAAATTGAAAATCAGCAAGTTAAAATATACAAATATAAACATACAAGTGAACAAAAAGAACAAACTCTTTTGAATAAGCGAATACAACCAAAGAAAAAAAACAGAACAAAGGGATCAAACTTCCTTGAATAAGAAGAATATGCAGCCTAAACAAAAATAATAAGTTAGTAGGCTAAACAAAACCAGCAATCAGGCAACATTTTCATATAATTTGTTGTTGTCCTCAGATTTTAGTAAATATACATATCTCTTCCTAATATTTTTTTTTTCTTTGATGAAAAAGAGAAGTTAAAAGTAAAGTATTCTTTAAAAAAAAAAATAGAAAGAAAAATTGACACAAACTATGGAAAAAAAAACATAAATGTCAATTGAGCTAAATGCTATGCTATGCTGGCTGCTCAACTAATTAAGTTGCTCCATTTGTCATGTCTCTTACCAATAATTCTTATATTAGACACCTTTTTTACAATAAATAAGAGATTTTATCAGTAAAGAAAATTTATTATATGATTTGTCATGTAAGAATGTTTTTCTTACCATTGTTAGAAAGGTTCTCAGAATATTTCCATATATATATATATATTGAAATCGATACATGAAAGACGTCACACACCTTAAATTTCTATTGGGCTGGATCGTTTTTAATAATATATAAACAATGATTAAACATTATTTTATAAATTATGCACATAACGACGATACATCGACCCAATTCATTTGTCTTTCCATGACGCAACAAGTTCAGACAAAGCCACCCGAGAAGAACCACCCTCGTTCAATGCAGCCTTTGCTGCAATATTCATGGCTATGGTTCGCTCCCTAATCAACTTACCTTCCTCCGACTCCATCAACCCTAGAACTCGCTCCTCCACCTCGGCCGAACTCACAAATCCGTTGTCAGATTCATTCATCGGCAATGCAAGTTTCATTTCCTCCACCAACAAGATCCTATTGACCCTCTGCTCTGCGTATAGTGGCCAAGCCACCAATGGCACACCTGCGCAAACTGCTTCCAGCACCGAGTTCCATCCACAATGACTTACGAACCCGCCTACCGATGGATGGTTCAGCACTGCTACTTGCGGAGCCCACGACTTCAGCACGAGTCCCCTATCCTTGGTTCGATCCAAGAAACCTTCAGGGAGCAATGAGTCCAAATCAATGTTTGGATGTGGCGATAGTGCCACGCTTTTTTTATCGGAAGGTGGATTCCGAACCACCCACAAGAACCTGTGGCCACTTCTCTCCAACCCGAAAGCTATTTCTCTTAACTGTTCCCTGGAGAACAGCCCCAAACTACCAAAACATAGAAAAACAACACTTCCAACTGGTTGCGAGTCCAGCCATGTTAGACACTCCAGCGTAGTACCATTGCGAGTGCCTGCATCATCTTTAGGACCTTCAGTGGCTATCAATGGTCCGATACAGTAAATTGGCGGTGTGCGGTTATTGGGTACACATAATCCCTCTGATAATGTTTTCACAGCTCTGGCTTCAAGTGACTCAAAAGTGTTTACAAAAATACCTGCCGATTCGGGAAAGCTGCTTGAGGAATCTAAAAAGTTCTCATAGGACTTATCGTCGCGATTAAGTACCGGTATTGGCATGTCAGACGATGGAATTGGTGGAACACCGGGAATATGGAGAAGGGACTTTAGATCTTTAAGACTTTTTGTGGTGGTGTTATGAATGGTTGGGAAATAAAGGAAACCAGCGAGAACACCAGCACCAGAAGTGAAGAAGTGGTAGCCAGGGATATTGAGTTCCTTGGCAACAGAGAGAGCAGCACAGCAAAAGAAGTCCACGACAAGTCCATGAATGGTGTTGTTTTTGGAAATGGACAGTAGTTCTTCACGAACGTGTGGATTGCTGAGGCGAAGGACCTCAAAAGTGAGTTCTTCATGATGAGTGGTTTTTGTAGAAGGGAGGGTTACAGTAGGAAGATGGTGGAATTTGATCGAGGGAATGGTGGCAGCAACGTTGGCAATGTAAGGGGCAGTGGAGCCAGAATCATAGGGCACAGAAGTGATGAGTATGTGAATAGAAAGGGAAGGTTTTTGGGTCAATAAGAGTTTCCCTAGCTCCACCATAGATATCAAATGGCCAATAGGTGGTGATGGGTACAGAACTATGGCCTCCTCCATGGCTGCTAGTACCCTTTCCTATACCTCTGTGTGTACTTGGAGTGACAGAAAGAGAGAGAGCAAGCAATCTGTGTGGAGCAGTTTCAAAAAGAAAGGAATATGGTCACAAACTGCATCTGAGCATGAAATAGGGTCAGATGACCCTATTTATCGTTCTCAAAGTCGGTCAAGAGTAGATCACTTACTCTGCCAGAACAATAAAATCGTAGCAACCTACCAGTCAAACGTAAAATTCTTATAGCAGGACAAAATCCAGGACAGTGAAAATAATAATTTAAGCAAAATATTGTAGTCAGTACTGACGTCAGAATCCGTTGAGACTTCTAGACTTTTAAGCAAAATATTGTAGTCAGTCAAACGTAAAATTCTTTTAGACTTTTAGTAGCCAAGATACATCTTCTAAATTTTCAAGGCAAAAGAAGACAATTGCATTTATCTTTCCTTGACACGTAGCTACCACTTCATAGGTGGTCTGCGTTACGCGCGGACTACCGCTTCATAAGTGTTCTCAGAGAAGGAAAAATCGAGACCGACTCTTTAATTTAATTGGATTTAATAAGTTAGAATAATTTTGATAATATAAAAAAAAATATAATGATAATAAATAAATTGATAAAAAAAATAACCAAAAAAGATAAAGAAAACCGATTCGAGACCATCCATGTGGTGATGGGGTACAGAACCACTGCCTCCTCCATTGCTCTCCCTCTTGAGAGATACAACAAAAACAAGCACTATATAAGTAGAGGATGGAGTGTGGGAGAGAATTAAGCAGGCTACAAAGTTCTGTAAGGTAAGGCAACAGCTTTTATTATTTATTTATTTTTAAAGAAATATACCAATAATTTACTTGATGACAATAGCAAATAATAATAATAATAATAGATTACAATGGTTGAAATAGGGTAGAACATAAGAATCTTAGGTCATGAAAGTGGAAACTTTATTACAACTTACTTTTTTAAAAAATTTACAATATTTTAAATAAATTTAAAAACCAACTTAAACAAACTAAAAAATTCAAAAAAATAAAATTAAATAAACTAAGAAAAATAAAATTATCAATTTTGTCAATACTTGATTTTCTAAACTAAATAAACGAAACAAATTCTAAAAAAAAACAAAATATCCTAAATTAAGTAATAATAATAATTAAAAAACTTTTTTCTTATAATCCTTCAATATGACTAGGCTTTGTACAAAAATCAAGCCTTCCTCTCTTTCTCATCTCAACTGTCCAGCCATTGATGTGCTCGGTAAGAAAGAGACGAGCAAGAAAAGCATTGTCGTCCTCTGCATGCCATAAATGTTTAAGAGAATTTATGAAAATGTGTTAGTGATTATTTTTTAAAATATTTTTTATTTAAAAATATATTAAAATAATTTTTATTTATTTTTAACGTGATAATATAATATTTTTAATCGTAAAATAGAGAAACAATTTCGTCGGTGATAGTGACATATGCAGTAAATATTTTTCAACTCTCTGAAATATACTGACGAATTTAGTCTATCGGTAACTCCGTTTGTGATAATAAAAAAATATTTTTAAAAAAAATAAAATTGTAAAAATAAACTTGAATAATATAAAATCTAAATATTCATTATAATTTTATATGTTCAAATAAAATTAAACTAGAACAATTAATGACGGCATTGGAGGAGGAGGAGGAGGAGGAGGCTGGTCGTTCCAGGGACCAAACGACCAAAAAGAGGAGGAAATATAATTTTACAAAATCTAAAACAAACCACAACAAGTACAAAATTATAAATCCATACTACAAGTTTGTTTGAGAAAAAACAATAAACTAAGTAAACACGCAAATAAAATATATATACTAAAAAAACATTCAATAATAAAATTGTGTTACAATTAAAAAAGATAGATTTACTTACTTAAAATGAAAAATCCATAATAAATCAGAACACGAATGTTGTTATTAGAAAAGTTAAAGAAGGATGAGTTGTGTTGAGATAAGGGAAGAGGGGCTGGTTGTTTGCAGTGGGGGGGGTTTGTTCAGATGCAGTGGGGAAGAAGAAGGAGAAATAGAGGAGGGGAGGGTCGATGAACAAGTAATATATTAAATATTACTGATGGAATTACCGAAGGAATAATTCCATCTGTAACTCCATCAGCAATTCTGTCGGTGTTGTAGACATGTCATTGTACAGACATCCCGGTTTGAATCCCGCTGTAATTCCATCGAAAAAATTGTCCACAAAAACTTACACGTCATCGCACTGTTTGGTTTTTTAAAATTCTTTATATTTCATCTATAATTCCCTCGGTATATACTGATAGAATGTTTCTTTCGGTATATACTGACGATGTTAGCGATGGAAAAAAAAACCCGTCGATAATTTCATTTGTATTCATTGAATTTCTGGTAGTGTGAGAATTTATTGTGTTTGACTATTGTGGTTCTTTACAAGTCTTTTTAAGCGGAACAAAGTTTTTGGTATAATTTCTATATAGAGAAAATTCTGTCCAAATTTGTTAAAATTGAAAAATTTCTTACTTTATAAAGTCATTAACTAAATCAAATGTTAGATTAACAAACTAAATAATAAATCTTAGAAGAACTATATGTTTTTGTTAGATTTAGATACAAGGAAATTTATTGCTAGAATTTAAATGGAATGAATAAAATGACTATTAGAATTTAATTGATGTCGCTCTTCAGATCAAGTAATCTCTGTGGAGCAGTTTAAAAAAAGAAAGGAATAAGGTCACAAACAACATATAAGGACGTGTTTGGGATTGTAGTAGCGGTGGCGGTTCAAAGTACTTTTCGAGTAGAAATGCATCAAAATAAATTTTTTTTATTTTTTAAAAATTATTTTTGACATTAACACATCAAAACGATCTGAAAATATATAAAAAAGTTTTTTAAGCAAAAATAAATTCAAAATTTGAGGAAACACCACATTTCCAAACACACCCACATCATAGCATGAAATAGGGCCATATATACATGTTGTTCCACTAAAGTTTTCAATGATTTGTTTATATACCTACTACATAATCGTTCTCAAAGTGGCCAGATACATGTTGTTCCCCTAAAGTTTTCAATGATTTGTTTATATACCTACTACATAATCGTTCTCAAAGTCTTTTATCTTGGTTTCTCGTACTCCGCCACAACAATAAAATCGTAGCAATCTACCATTCAAACCTTAAATTCTTAAAGCTGGACAAAAATCAGGACAAGTGAATATAATAATGTAAGCAAAATATAGTACTCAGCACTGACATCAGAATCCATGTCTGTTCGGCGCCATGCAAGATACGTCTTCTAAATTTTCATGGCAATGGAAGCCAATTGCATTTATCTTTCCCTGACATGTAGCTACCATGACCATCAGACGAGAAGGGCAGGACCACGAAATTTCAGACTTCAGTCTCATCCTGAAAACCAACTTTTGTTTCTATTATTAGCAATACTTCTTTTTTTGTTTTGTTATTTTTAGTGAAAAAGTCCAAGATTTCGATATCATTTGTTTGCCTTTTTTTGGAAAGTGATTGCTGTAGAAAATGAATTTTTAAAAAGTTAATTAATTTTTTATGTTTAATAATATCATGAAAAATAAATTAGAAAATATTTTTTATTATTTGGCTATGCCTTGTAAAATTATTTGAAAAATAACTTATTAATAATTTTAATTTTTTTAAAAGTTTATTAAGAATAAAGATCAAATCTGATAGATGAAAAGGTTGAAGGATGATGAAATTAAATAAAAAAACCTCAATTTCATAAATTATTTTAAATAAAATAAATAACAATAAAAAAATAAAGATTAAATTTGATAGATAAAAAAGTTAAAAGATGATAAAATTAAAAAAAAATCAATTTCATAAAATATTTCAAATAAAATAAATATCAATATATAACAAGAATAAGGATCAAATCTGATAAATAAAAATATTTCAATTAAAAAAGAATAAGAGAAAAACAAATAACAATTAAAAGAATGAGGACCAAAGTTGATATAAAAAAATCAAATTTTAAGGGATGAAATTAAAATAAAAAAATAAAAAATAATTCAAAACAAATTATATAGCAATCAAAAAATTAAGGATCAAATTTGATATAGTTAACAGATAATAAAATATTTTTTTAATTTTTCACAACTTCTAAAAAGTGTATTTCACCTGAAATAAATGAAAAACATTTATTGTAAACTAAACCAAATATTTCTTTGATTCAAAAATATTTTCTATTAATCAACTTTTAGGTAAACAAACATAAAAATATTTAGAAAATAATTTTCAAAAAATCATTTTCTGAAACAAACAAATCATCAATTCTCACATTTATATCAAGAACACCCCTGCTACCCCAAGGTTTTAAAAAATGATTTTGATACAAAAATCAATTCCTTAATCATGAAAAAAACAACATTCTAACTGTATGCCTAAGTTCATCAATTAAAAGGAAAGTAGGCAGTGCTGACTTTTTTCAAAACTATATCTCTAGTTGTATTTGGGTCTTGGAATACACTGTAATATTGTAACCGACACTTATTTTTTTTTTTCTTATAAATTAAGAATGATCTATAATTAAGCACTTGTTATAATCATTAATTAAGAACATGGCTTAATAGAAAAAATGCAAATAGTTTGTAAAGTCAAGAAACTTACAAACAAAACAAAAGACTATTCGCTGCTTGTTCTTCTCTCGATGAACATGTAATAAAAAACATGAAAAATAAAACTGAATAAAAGCTATAGCAAGGTTACTAGATCAATATCTCTAAAAACTCCTTGTTTGGCCAGACTATTCGCTACTTGTTCTTCTCTCAATGAACATGTTGAAAATCCACAATAGGTAGTCTATAATTGCATGTATTGAAAACAACATTGAACATACCTTGCAAGAGCCAAGGTCCTATATCATTATTTTCTTTTATCTAAGAGATAACATTATAAGAATCTAACTTCACAATTCATTGATGATGAGAAAAAAAATTGCATTAATCAATACTCAAAACCAATATTTATTTTGTAATATCCATGTTATGGACCATCAGATTCAAACCCAAGTCTATCTCAAACTCAAGAATCCAACCTAACCTATATATGTAAAGTGAATTGTTTTCTAGAGAATTGAATTTTTTTTTCTACGGTAGGGTTTGAAACATTTTAGAAGATTTTTTTGGTCATGAGCGATGTTCACGGTAAAGTAATGATGTGTCTCTAGAGATCTTCCTTTTCTTCTCTTTACATGTATGGTATCTTCGATTTTTTCTTATTTTTTTAAAAACATTATCATTGCTTGAGCATCTCCTTTTAAGATTAAAAAAATAAATCAATTCACAGCATAATTTGGATCATTGATCTAGTTGTTATTATTTATCGAGCTATTGTATATTTAAAATAGTTGGCAGATAATTAAAAACAAAACATACGAGATATTGAATTGGATTAACTTGCAGGTCATTGGTAAATTTAAATCTATTATTTTTGTCAAATTAATATTATTTTAATTTTCTTATTTAAAATTTTCTGTGTTAGAATCAACTAGATCTGAATTAAATTTTTTTATCAACTATATCACATATCAAGTGTATTCGTGGTCACTTAAACTTGATTAAGTCAATGTTAAAACCCATTTAATTTCAAATCCAATTTAAGTTAGGTTTTGAATCATAAATTTCTTGGGTCAATTTGTCAAGTTAAACAAAATTCAACAATCATGCATGTATTTAAATAAATTAAGGTTTTTTTTTCTAATAAATATATTTTTGACAAGTTTGTGTGTTTGTGCGTGTGTGTATGATAAAAAAAAAAAACCTAAGTCGGGAGGTGTTTTTACTATTGAATAAGCATTATGCACTCTCTCATATATCACAGGGGATTGGAATGGTTATTTTTTTAAGTTTTAATTTGATCATTGAATGTTTTTTTATTGTTTGTATAATTGAACCCTTTTTACCTCAAATTAGTTGAAAAGTTCATTTATTCCCCTAATTTATTGCAATTTATAGATCGGTTTTTTTAGTTATTAAAAATTTAATTTTAATACTAAATTTTTATTTTTTATTTTTCAGTTATTATTTTATAAGAGAAAAGAATAAGATTTATTAAATTCTGGTGTAGAGAAAAAAATCATTATCAATAATGGTTTTAACCATAAAAATAATGTGTGTGTATAACTGAGCGTGTTAAACATATTATTCATACAAATAGTGCTACGTATACTAATTATAAAAAAATTTTACTTTTTTACAACTAATCCTCATTATCTAAGATTCAAATCCCGAGTACAATAAACAAAACAAATTTACTTTCCAACTATGTCCAGTTTTGGAAACCAACAAATCCAGCCAAAATTAATTCAAAAACCATGCATTTAAATAAATTAAACTTTTCTTGCAATAATAAATATATTCTCTAACAAGCTTTTATCTAATGAAAATAAGTTTTTTCCCCTCTCAATCAATTGATTGTGTTAAACATATTGTTCATGCCGAAACCATTACACTAATACAAAAATAGTTTTTAACATCTAAGATTCAAATCCTAACTAAAACATATAAAACAAATTTACGTACCAAAGAAGTCAAGTTCTTCAAAATTGATTAGAGAAAATGGAAAAAAAAAATAAAATTGTTCGGGATCATGATTGAGTTTGCCAAAGACAAAGTATTTTAGTAGATAGATGGATTAAAAACTTCATATATGACTATATTATTAAAAAAAATTCAAATCAAATCCACCTCTAGTAACTATGAATTTATTATCAAACATCACTGATACATCTCCAAAGGTTACAATACATATATATAACAATAAGATTACATAATAATTATAATCCACCCATTGGGAATAATAATCTTATGCAGCCGCTGCTGCTGCAATTTTTTCCTTGTTTTATTTACCAAGTAAATATGACCCAGTAACAAACTAAACACTTACAGTAAACACAGGCCATCAGACTTAACTCACATTTCCTGCTTAGTTCCATGACTCAACAAGCTTGGACAGTGCCACTTGAGAAGAGCCACCTTCAATCATTGCAGCCTTGGCTGCATTTTTCATAGCAATCGCTCTCTCCCTAATCAATTTACCTTCATCAGACTCCATCAATCCTCTAAGATTCTTCTCCACCTCATCAGCACTTACAAATCCATCTTCAGACTCGTTCATTGACAAAGCAAGCTTCATTTCCTCCACTAGCACTGCCCTATTCAGCGTTTGCTCTGCATACAATGGCCAAGCCACCAATGGCACACCAGCACACAGTGCTTCAAGTGTAGAATTCCACCCGCAGTGAGTCACAAATCCACCTACTGAACTGTGGTTCAAGATTTCCACTTGTGGAGCCCATAATTTCACCACTAGTCCCCTCTCTTTAGTTCGTTCCAAGAATCCATCAGGAAGCAAAGAATCCAAATCAGGGTATCCATTTGCTTTGATGGATACACTTAGATTATGAGAAGGTGGATCCCGAACCACCCACAAGAACCTTTGACCACTTTTTTCCAACCCAATAGCTATCTCCCTTAACTGCTCCTTGGTGAATAGCCCTAAGCTACCAAAACAAAGAAACACAACGCTTTGGTTTGGTTGGGAATCAAGCCAAGTAATACACTTATGTGCATCTTCAGGACTGGTCTTGCTGCTACCACCTCTTTTATCATCAGCTAAAATCAAGGGACCTATGCAATAAATCGGTGGCGTGGGGTTATCAGGCACACAGAGCCCATCTGATATTGCCCTTACAACTTTGGACTCGAGGAATTCAAATGTGTTGATCATAATCCCAGCTGCTTGAGGGACTTGAGTGGCAAAATCAAGGAAGTATTGATAGGCCTTATTGTCCCGCTCAAGAAAAGGCTTTGGCATGTCAGTAGCAAGAACTGGTAACAAGCCAGGAACATTAAGAAAGTGCTCTTTCATATCTTTGAAATTTTTGGTGGTGTTTTGGTGAAGGGTAGGGAGGTGAAGATATAAAGCAAGAAAGCAAGCACCTGAAGTGATAAAAAAGTAACTAGGGATGTGAAGTTCATTGGCCACAGAAAGACCAGAAGTGCAAAAGAAGTCCATAATAAGACCATGAATTTTACACGTTTTGGATATGTTGATGAGTTCTTCATGAACATGAGGTTTGCTGAAGTGAAGGACCTCCAATATGAGTACTTCAAGGTGGGTTGCAGCTGTGGAAGCTGGGGTAACAATGGGGAGATGATGGAATTTGATGGAGGGAACACTGGCAGAAACAGTGGAAATATATTTATCGGTTCTTCCTGCAATATAGGGTGCTGCAGCAATGAGAATGTGAATGGAAAGGGCAGGTCTATGAGTGAGCAATAGTTTGCCTAGCTCCACCATAGACACCAAGTGGCCAACATGTGGTGATGGGTACAGAACTACTGCCTCCTTCATTGCTCTCCCTCTTGAGAGATAGAACAACAACAAGCACTATATATACAAGTAGAGGATGGGGTGTGGGAGAGAATTAAGCAGGCTACAAAGTTTTGTAAAGTAAGGCAAGAGCGTTTATTATTTATTAAAAGATGTGCCAATAATTTACTTGGATAACACAAGTAACACGAAAATAGCAAATAAAAATGTAGCTTAGCCGGTAAGTTAGCCAGTACGGTTTTAGGTTTTTTTATTAAAATTTTTTTATTAATTTGATTCCAAACCTCTTATATAATTATTAACTTAAAAATTTATAAAATTAATCAACAATATATGTATATATTAACTCGAACATCCATTTTAATAATAATAGTAATAGTAGTAATAATAGTTAAATTTAAGATGAAACATAAAAATCTTAGATGATGAAGAGAAAACTTTATTATAATTTATCTATTTAAAAAATTTACAATATTTTAAATAAATTTAAAAACTAACTTAAAAAAATTAAAAATTAAAAAAATAAATAAATTAAGAAAATAAAATTATCAATTTTGTCAATCCTTAATTTTCTAAATTAAATAGAAAAATATATATATCAATGAAACAAATTATCCTAAATTAAGTAAAAAATAATAATAATTAAAAAAACTTTTTTTCTTAAAATCCTCGAATATCACTAGGCTTTGTAAGCCTTCCTCTCTTTCTCATCTCAACTGTTCGGCCATTGATGTGCTAGGTAAGAAAGAGACAAGCAAGCAAAGCAGTGTCGAACTCTCCATGCCATAAATGTTCAATGATGAAAGCCTTTGCTAAAAAAAGAAGTTAAGAGTAAAGTATTCTTGAGAAAAAAAATAGAAAGAAAAATTGACATAGAAACTATGGGCTAGATCATGATACATGAATTACGTCACACACCTTAAATCTATTGGCCTGGATCGGTTTTAATAATATATAAACAACGATTAAAAATTATTTTATAAATTATACACATAATAATGATATATAATTAAATTATGTTCTTAGAGCAGTTAATTTTAAAACCTTAATATTCACACTTATTTCAAAAAGTATTTATCTATATATAATATCTTGTATGTATTTTGATATTTTTCATTTTTATTAAAGTCAGTTGTGAGAGAAAAAATAATAAACTTTATTTATATAATTTCTAGATGTTCACTATTATATTCAAATGTTGGAATAAAAACCCAATATAATTCAATGATGTGAATCTCTAAAAGGGGAGAAAATTAAGTCTTAAATGAATTTATAATTTTATAAAAAGAATACATAAAAATCTATATATTTATGAAAATAATTAAACAAGTTAAAAAAACAAATCCAGTCATGTATCTCTATTTTGCTGCAAATTAAGAAGGTATTTGGCATGTACATCCAACAATTCTAATCAATTTAACAAATTGATATAGAATGTATTTAATAGTGTGTCTGCGGATTTTTTTAAAAATATTTTTTTATTTGAAAATACATTAAAATAATATTTTTTAATTTTTTAAAAATCATTTTAACCTTAACACATCAAAATAATATGAAAAAATAAAAAAAATATTAATTTAAAACAAAAAAAATTATTTTTTCAAAAAAACTTTTAAAACCCAACACTTTGTTTCTTTCTATTTCTTTATGTCTCTTCCCAGGAAACCGTGGGGGAGAAAGCGATTTATATACAAGGACCAAAGTAAACATAAGTCAATTATAGGGGACTAAATTTGAAACAGATGCCCCAAATGAAACGAAAATACCATTCGCCGTACATGGATTGAATTTCTTTCGAAGTGTTCTAATTGATTGAATTTGTATCCTGGTGCTGACTTTTGTCAACGCAGTTTTCAATGATTTGTCTATATACCAACTACATAATCGTTCTCAAACTCTTTCATCTTCCTTTCTCCTCCTCTGCCAGCACAATAAAATCGTAGCTGTGGTTGTTTTATAAATAATATTTTGTACTGAAATATATGTTAATGATATTTTTTTATTTTTTAAAAATTATTTTTAATATTAATATATCAAGACGATATAAAATATACAATAAATATTAAATTTTAATAAAAAAAATTTTAAATTTTTTAAAAATATAATTTTTCCCGCATTTCCAAACGTATTATTAGAGCAGGACAGAATCAAAGACAGTGAAAATAATAATTTAAGCAAAATATAGTAGGACGTCAGAATCCATGTGTTTTAGTACGCAAGATCCATCTTCTAAATTTTCAAGGCAAACGAAGACAATTACGTTTATCTTTCCTTGACACGTAGCTACCACTTCACAGGTGGTATGCAATATCCCGCGGACTACCAACCACTTCGTAAGTATTCTCGGAGAAGAAAAAAATCGAGACCGAGTCATTAATTTAATTGGATTTAATAAGTTACTATCATTTTAATAATACAAATAAAAAATACAATGATGATGAATAAATTAATAAAAAAAGATAAAGAAAACCGATTCGAGCCCATCGATGTGGTGATGGGGTACGGAACCACTGCCTCCTCCATTGCTCTCCCTCTTGAGAGATACAACAAAATAAAAAATTATTCTAAATTAAGTAATAACAATAATAATAATTAAAAACTTTTTTTCTTATAATCCTCCAATATCACTAGGCTTTGTACAAAAATCAAGCCTTCCTCTAAGCAATGTGGAACTCTCCATGCCAGGAATTTTCAATGATGAAGAGAATGTCTGAAAGTGATATTACTTGTTTTTTAAAATATTTTTTCTTATAAATATATTAAAATAAAATTATTTATTTTTTAAAAATTATTTTTGATATAGTACATCAAAATGATCTACAAACATAAAAAAAATTAATTCTAAAAAAGTAAAAATAATGTTTTTAAAATACAAAAACAAACAAAATTAAAAACCTATATATAATTCCATAGATATTGTATCTTGACAAAATTATTGGCAATCTTACAAAGTAATTATTTTCATATGATTTGTTGTTGTCGGATTTTAGAAAGGATACATATCTCTTCCTATATTTGTTTTTTACTAAGGTATAAGTAAAGTATTCTTAAAAAAAATAAGAAAGAAGAATGGACACAGAAAAAAAAACATAAATATCAATAATTGAGCTAAATGATATGCTGGCTGCTCAGCTAAGTTACGCCACTTGCCATGTTTCTTGCCAATAATTCTTATATTAGAGACTCCTTTTACAATAAATAAGAGATTTTTTGAAATCTGAGACAACCAGTAAAGTAAATTTATTATATAATTTGTCATGTAATTTTGAATTTTTTTTTTACCATTATGAGAAAGGTTCTCATAATATTTCCATATATTTATTGAAATTGATATATGAATCACGTCACACACCTTAAATTTATTGGGTTGGATCGTTTTTAATAATATATAAACAATGATTAAAAATTATTTTATAAAATATGCATATAATAATGATATATAATTAAATTATGTTCTTAGAGCGGTTAATTTTAAAACCTTAATATTCACACTTATTTCAAAAAGTATTTATCAAAATATATAATATCTTGTATGTATTTTGAAATTAATTTTTTTGTTTTTATTAAACTCAGTTGAGATATAAATAAATAATAAACTCTATTTATGTACTTTCTAGATCCTAGTTTTTTAATGTCCACTATTATATTCAAATGTTGGAATAAAAACCCAATATAATTCAATGATGCGAATCTCGGGTAAAAATTAAGTCTTAAATGAATTTATAATTTTATATAAAAAAAAATACATAAAAAATTGATATATTTATAAAAATAATTAAAAAAGTAAAAAAAAAAAAAACCAGGCTAGCATTCAAATGACGCATGGCTGGGCTTGGCAAGCCTATGCCATTGCGCACCCCCGGGTCTTTAAAAACTAACATTTGAGGAGAAAATCGAAGTTAATTCCAAGCAAAAAATTTATAGTAAATCACCTTAAGATCTTTAAAAATCAAATCCAAGTTTCTAATTTGTTTTTTAAATCCAGTCATGTATCTCCATTTTGCAGCAAATTAAGAAGTTATTTGGCATGGCCATCCAACAATTCTAATCAACAAATTGATATATGAGGTATATGAGAGTATGGTAGCGGTTGTTTTTCAAAGTGTTTTTTATTTTTAAAAAATTATTTTTAACCTCGGCACATCAAAATTATATGAAAACATAAAAAATATTAATTTAAAGTAAAGAAAAAAATAAAAAATAAAATTAATTTTTCAAAAACGCTTTTAAAATGCAAAAATAAATAGATATATAGTTACTTTCTTTCTTTTGATTTCTTCATGTCTCTTCCCAAGAAACTGTAGGGGAGTACGCGATTTATATACAAGGACCAAAGTAAACATAAGTCATTTATAGGGACTAAATTTGAAACAGATGCCCTAAATAATACGAAAATACCATTCCCTGTACATGGATTGAATTTTTGTCAAAGTGTTTTGATTGATTGAATTTGTATCAATAACACGCAGTTTGCCACGATGAACAAAGTCACGGACAAAGTGAAGATCAATAGTGATATGTTTCATCTTGGAATGCATAACAGGATTGAGACTAAGTTGAGTGGCACCAACGTTATCACAAAGTAGGAGCTGTGGTTCACGTAACGTGAGACCAAGTACATCAAGAAGAGACTTTATTCACACAATATCTGAAATAGCTGTAGCTAGTGCCCTATACTCGGCGTTCGTAGAGGAATGAGCCACAACATTTTGCTTTCTAGTATGCCAACTGATAGGGTTATTACCAATAAAAATTATAAAAGCCATGGTGGACTTGTGATCATAAAGATCACCACCCCAGTCAGCATCTGAGAACTCCCGAAGCACTGGGTTTGATTTGCGAGAGGCAGCAAGAAATCAAAATGAATTGTTTGTTTGATATAGCGTAAGAGCCATTTAACATGTTGCCAATGCGTTACCATTGGTTTTTGCATGAACTGAGCAAGACAATTGACTACAAAACCCAGGTGTGGACGAGTGAGCGAGAGGTATTGGAGAGATCCAATGATGTGTCTGTATTTAGTGGCATCACAACTAGCTGAATCATCATCAAGCATAAGCTATAAACCCCCGTAAATAATAATAATAATAATATAAAAAAAAAACAAAACAAAAAAAACACATAGGATCGAAGTAATTAAGGAGGTCTCGATGAGTAATGGAGATTCGGTATGAAAGAAATGAATAAATAGTAGAAATGATAATAAATGTGTCATGTAAGAGAGAGAATGATATCCATAAACAAATTTAAAGGTATTTTTGAAGTAAAAAATAAGTCATGATTTTTAGTTTAAAACTTGTAACGTTGGCGAAACCAATGACGAGTTTCAATGGATAAAAGAATAAGAAAAAAGAGAAGATATGTAAACCCCAGTAAAAAAACTTATTTTGACAAATTAGTGATAAATACAATAATATTGAATTTATTGAGTATAAATTAAGGGAAAATGTCATGAGAATCTAAGTAAATAAAGTAATACATGAAATTCATATTTTAGCGTAAAAGACATTAATTGTATAGTTTTATAGTATCAATGATATATCTCAATTCGATCAGTGGATTTGGCTGAAATTTTATAAGAAATCTCCAAATTTAGTTTTTTTTATCTTAGGTTAAAATTTTATATCAATCGGAGTTTGGAAAGACTTTACGAGAGTACTGAAAATCAGGTAAATTGAAGAAGATGACACAAGAGCATTAATAAAGGTATTTTGGTAAATTTATGGGATGCACAAGAAAACAAATACACCGAAAATAATTTCACTAAGCATTGTATTTCAAATAGTTCTCCATCCTATAAAAACATTAACTTCCTTCCATTCACATGTAATTCAAACTATGGTTGTAGCATTCATACTCAACTATGTCAACTCGTTATGTTCTTCATGTATTTCTAGAAACCTTCTTTATCTCGTTCATCAATCATTCTTGTTTTGACACATATCTAATACTAGATAATATTTTAACTTTCATCATTTCTCATATCATAGTCAACTGAATCTTATCAAGTAGCTCTGATACCAATTGTATCACCTCATAACTTAATACATTCGTAAAAAAACTTTGAGCCTTAACTTTAAAAAATGGGTATTATTTTTTTGCTTCCGCCTAACTTATCAGAGACTTGCCGAAATTTCTGCTGCAATTTCAACAGAGTTTCCCTTATACCTGAAGATCTCAAGTTATCGATTATCATCATGTACACTTATACTCATTTCTCAATCATATCATAATCATATAGAACCTCAACAGCATAACATTTTGCATATTCATTTCTTTCCCATTAACACACATAATTCATAATAATTGGAAGTAAATAAACATTAAGATTACAAATACAAAATAATATATTCTTATGTCCCGACATTTAATGTAAAAGGAGTACTATTACATATTAAGTCATTTAGTTTCTTAAAGACAAAATACATTAATGTTCATTTTCTTATTTAATCATACAAAAGGAGACTATAGGACCTAAAACACTACTCCTGACATGAATCTGAATGGCCTGCAATTTTATAATGTATAGAATAAATATAGTAAAAATCAAATGTAGCATAAAAGAAAAATCAAATAATACATGCACAGGTAATTAAACATATATTCAATCATATGCAATCATAGTTCCTTGAAATTCTCATTTAATCTTCCGTTATTACGTCTCTATTCATTATTTCTGGACTCATTCAACATTTTCATTTTGTGTCTTGTTTCACCTCACGAGCGCATTTAATTCGTTATAGTATCTACCATGTGATTTCTCTCTCTCTTACTCTCTATCTCTTTATATCAATTTCAATCCCAATATCTATTATACCCATTATGGCTTTTCCATATAAATCATCAAACTCGCCATGTTTTCGGTCCAATTTTGGTTATTGGATCATAACTAGAGCTGTAGAACTTGGATTTAGGTATGGTTTATATGTATGGAAAGCTAAGACATGAGCCTAAAACTTTCATGAAGAGTTCAAGATTTAATAGTGTCATTTTCGAGTTCAAATGGTAGCAACAACGGAGAAGTTGGAATCTGTATCCTGCAGCCCAGACATTGTTCAGTGTTCAACCCATATCTCGAGTTTTGGAAGTCCAAATGCACCGATTCTTATTTTGTTGGAAAGTTAAGACATTTGCCCAAAACTTTCATGAGATTATCTATTCAAATTCTAATGTTAACAATGATGTTTTGTTTAGACAAGAAGATAACGATTGTCACCAAGTCAAGATATGGTTACCCATTCAACAATTAGTCATCAAATCAATAGTTCTGAATTTTGGCCTATAAAAGAAGGCATTTGCCATGTATTTAGACATCTTGGTTTTCAGATCAAGATCATGTTCTTGCTCTCTTTCTTTATATTTTTGTAATGTTAAGTTTTGCTTTCATTAATGTCTTGTTTATATCTTTTATTTCCTTTGCTATATTTATATAATCATGTTCTCCTCTTATTTATTTATGTTCCTCTTCTTCATTATGTTTAGCTAAGTTTATCATGTCAAGGTGAAACGGGTACACTAATGGTGTAAGAATAAGTGTAATATAAACTCAACATGGACTTTAATGTTTGATACTAACATGTTTTGTATTTGTTATTTTATTCACTCTTAATACTTTGCTTGTTAAATGGTAAATCTAGATTTATGTTGTATAACCCTTGGTATAACAAATACTTGGCATTTTCATAGCCCAACTGTATGGTATAACCGACACCTGTGCTATGAGAGAAACTTGATTTGTTGTTAACATAAATTAACATCATGAATACCTGACAACATTTAGAAGTATTAATATTATTCGAATAAGATAACTAATGTAATCATGTTAACAATTTATAATCCGATTGGAACCTTCTTTGTATATGATTTCCGGTTGAGTAATAAAAAGAGTTTATACTATACTTATTTGAAATACCATTAATAGATTCTCTAACCTTGACAATTGTTTTATCCTTGTTTAATTCTTACATCAATATCCAATAAAATTCTCATAAACTCTTTGTTTTATTAAATATATATATATATATATATATATATATATATATATATATATATATATATTATTTGTAATTTATATAGTTCATCTTCCTGTGATTCGACTTCGGTCTTGCCGAGTTATTTATTACTTCGACACTCTTACACTTGGGATAAGATATCAATCTTTTGATCGTTTCATGGTATAATGGTAAAATATCTAATACCATGAGCAACAATAGGTTTAAGTTTGATAAATTTACCATTTTTATCGGAATTAAATATTTTTAATTTTTCTAAAAAATTAATTTTTAGTCGTAAAGTGAACAAGAATAAAACACACATCCAACTTATTATGCATAAGAAAAATCAGCAGTACTCGATGAAATGATAAATAAAAAGTACATAATAATGATAGCCATTAATAAAAAGAACCGCGAGGATTGTCCCCCAACACCAGGATACAAATATCCAAGAGGAGCATGACTCATAAGGGAAGTGATATTAAAAGACAATTTATGCGACTTATTACATCCACATGAAACGCATGACAATAAAGACTGCACTGACACGAAACGCAGCAAAATAAAAAACGAAGGACATAGTTTCACAGAATAAACACCATCTTCACACCTACCGCGCATGAGCGGGAGTTGTGGTTATTTCCTTATATGGTGCATCGTAATTCTTTGTGGATTCCAGCCTCTAAACATGTGGAATAATAAAATCATTTGTCTTTCCATGACTCAACAAGTTTAGACAAAGCCACCCGAGAAGAACCACCCTCATTCAATGCGGCCTGTGCTGCAATTTTCATGGCTATGGCTCGCTCCCTAATCAACTTACCTTCCTCCGACTCCATCAACCCTAGAACTCGCTCCTCCACCTCGGCCGAACTCACAAATCCGTTGTCAGATTCATTCATCGGCAATGCAAGTTTCATTTCCTCCACCAACAAGATCCCAGTGACCCTCTGCTCTGCGTATAGTGGCCAAGCCACCAATGGCACACCTGCGCAAACTGCTTCCAGCACCGAGTTCCATCCACAATGACTTACGAACCCGCCTACCGATGGATGGTTCAGCACTGCTACTTGTGGGGCCCACGACTTCAGCACGAGTCCCCTCTCCTTGGTTCGATCCAAGAAACCTTCAGGGAGCAATGCGTCTAAATCAATGTTTGGACGTGCCGAGAGTGCCACGCTTTTCTTATCAGATGGCGGATTCCGAACCACCCACAAGAACCTGTGACCACTTCTCTCCAACCCGAAAGCTATTTCTCTTAACTGTTCCTTGGAGAACAGCCCCAAACTACCAAAACATAGAAAAACAACACTTCCAACTGGTTGCGAGTCCAGCCATGTTAGACACTCCAGCGTAGTACCATTGCGAGTGCCTGCATCATCTTTAGGACCTTCAGTGGCTATCAATGGTCCGATACAGTAAATTGGCGGTGTGCGGTTGTTGGGTACACATAATCCCTCTGATAATGTTTTCACAGCTCTGGCTTCAAGTGAGGCAAAAGTGTTTACGACAATACCTGCTGATTCGGGAAAGCTTCTTGAGGAATCTAAAAAGTTCTCATAGGACTTATCGTCGCGATCAAGTACCGGTATTGGCATGTCAGACGATGGAATTGGTGGAATACCGGGAATATGAAGAAGGGACTTGAGATCTTTCAGACTTTTTGTGGTGGTGTTATGAATGGTTGGGAAATAAAGGAAAAGAGCTAGAACACCAGCACCAGAAGAGGAGAAGTGGTAGCCAGGGATATTGAGTTCCTTGGAAACAGAGAGAGCAGCACAGCAAAAGACGTCCACAACAAGTCCATGAATGGTGTAGTTTTTGGAAATGGACAATAGTTGTTCACGAACGTGAGGATTGCTGAGGCGAAGGACCTCAAAAGTGAGTTCTTCATGATGGGTGGTTTTTGTAGAAGGAAGGGTTACAGTAGGAAGATGGTGGAATTTGATCGAGGGAATGGTGGCAGCAACGTTGGCAATGTAAGGGGCAGTGGAGCCAGAATCATAGGGCACAGAAGTGATGAGTATGTGAATAGAAAGGGAAGGTTTTTGGGTCAATAAGAGTTTCCCTAGCTCCACCATAGATATCAAATGGCCAATAGGTGGTGATGGGTACAGAACTATGGCCTCCTCCATGGCTGCTAGTACCCTTTCCTATACCTCTGTGTGTACTTGGAGTGACAGAAAGAGAGAGAGCAAGCAATCTGTGTGGAGCAGTTTCAAAAAGAAAGGAATGATGTCACAAACAGCATCTGAGCATGAAATAGGGTCAGAAACAAGATGTTGCACCAAAGTTTTCAATGATTTGTCTATATACCTACTACGTAATCGTTCTCAAAGTCTTTCATCTTGGTTTCTTGTACTCTACCAGAACAGTAAAATCATAGCAACCTACCAGTTAATCCTAAATTTCTTAGAACACTAAAATCGTAGCAACCTAGCTACCAGTTAAACCTAAATATATAGTAGGACGTCAGAATCCATGTGTTTTAGTACGCAAGATCCATCTTCTAAATTTTGAAGGCACACGAAGACAATTGCGTTTATCTTTCCTTGACACGTAGCTACCACTTCACAGGTGGTATGCAATATCCCGCGGACTACCACTTCGTAAGTATTCTCAGAGAAGAAAAAAATCGAGACCGAGTCATTAATTTAATTGGATTTAATAAGTTAGTATAATTTTAATAATACAAATAAAAAATACAATGATAATGAATAAATTAATAAAAAATTATCAAAAAAAATAAAGAAAACCGATTCGAGCCCATCCATGTGGTGATGGGTACAGAACTACTGTCTCCTCCATTGCTCTCCCTCTTGAGAGATACAACAAAAACAAGCACTGTATAAGTAGAGGATGGAGTGTGGGAGAGAATTAAGCAGGCTACAAAGATTTGTAAGGTAAGGCAAGCGTTTATTATTTATTTTTTCTTTTAAAGAAATGTACCAATAATTTACTTGCTGAGAACGTACACAAGTAACACGACAATAGCAAATAATAATAATAATAATAGATTACAATGGTTGAAATAGGGTAGAACATAAGAATCTGAGGTCATGAAGTGAAAACTTTATTACAATTTACTTTTTTAAAAAAATTTACAATATCTTAAATAAATTTAAAAACCAACTTAAACAAACTTTAAACAAACTAGAAAATCCAAAAAAATAATAAAATAATAAAATTTATAAATACACTAAGAAAAATAAAATTATTAATTTCATCAACACTTGATTTTCTAAACTAAATAAAAGAAAAAATCATAAAAGAAACAAATTATCCTAAATTAAGTAAAAATAATAATAATTATTAAAAAACTTTTTTCTTATAATCCTCCAATATCACCAGGCTTTGTACAAAAATGTACAAAGCAAGCCTTCTTCACTAGGCTTTGTACAAAAATGTACAAAGCAAGCCTTCTTCACTAGGCTTTGTACAAAAATCAAGCCTTCCTCTCTTTCTCATCTCAACTGTTCGACCATTGATGTGGTAGGTAAGAACGAGACGAGCAAGCCAAGCAGTGTGGAACTCTCCATGCCATGAATGTTCAATGATGAAGAGGATTTTTCTGAAAGTGATAGCAATTATTTTTTAAAGTATTTTTTTTTAAAATATATTAAAATAAAATTTTTTATTTTTTAAAAGTTATTTTTAATATAGTACATCAAAATGATCTAAAAACATAAAAAAATTAATTCTAAACGAATAAATATAATTTTTTTAAAAATATTTTTAAAACAAAAAACAAGGATTGAAAACCTATATATGATTTCATAGATATTGTATCTTGATAAAATTATCGATGATCGGGGCAATCTTACAAAGTAATCATTTTCATATGATTTGTTGTTGTCGGATTTTAGAAAGGATAATATCTCTTCCTATATTACTAAGGTATAAGTAAAGTATTCTTAAAAAAAAATAAGAAAAAGAATGGACACAGAAAAAAAAACATAAATATCAATTGAGCTAAATAATTCTTATTGGGTTGCTCATAAATATCAAACAAAAATAAGTAAAGTATGCTGGCTGCTCAACTAAGTTACGCCACTTGCCATGTTTCTTGCCAATAATTCTTATATTAGAGACTCTTTTTACAATAAATAAGAGATTTTTTGAAATCTGAGACAACCAGTAAAGTAAATTTATTATATGATTTGTCATGTAATTTTGATTATTTTTTTTACCATTATGAGAAAGGTTCTCATAATATTTCCATATATTTATTGAAATTGATATATGAATCACGTCACACACCTTAAATTTATTGGGTTGGATCGTTTTAAATAATATATAAACAATGATTAAAAATTATTTTATAAATTATGCATATAATAATGATATATAATTAAATTATGTTCTTAGAGCGGTTAATTTTAAAACCTTAATATTCACACTTATTTCAAAAAGTATTTATCAAAATATATAAATATCTTGTATGTATTTTGAAATTAATTTTTTATTTTTATTAAACCCAGTTGAGATATAAATAAATAATAAACTCTATTTATATACTTTCTAGATCCTAGTTTTTTAATGTCCACTATTATATTCAAATTTGGAATAAAAACCCAATATAATTCAATGATGCGAATCTCGGGGGAGAAAACTAAGTCTTAAATGAATTTTTAATTTTATAAAAAGAATACATAAAAAATTGATATATTTATAAAAATAATTAAAAAAAAAAAGCCAGGCTAGCATTCAAATGACGCATGGTTGGGCTTGGCAAGCCTATGCCATTGCGCACCCCCGGGTCTTTAAAAACTAACATTCGAGGAGAAAAACGAAGTTAATTCCAAGCAAAAAATTTATAGTAAATCACCTTAAGATCTTTAAAAATCAAATCCAAGTTTCTAATTTGTTTTTTAAATCCAGTCATGTATCTCCATTTTGCATCAAATTAAGAAGGTATTTGGCATGGCCATCCAACAATTCTAATCAACAAATTGATATAAGAGGTATATGAGAATATAGTAGTGGTTGTTTTTTAAAGTGTTTTTTATTTTTTAAAAATTATTTTTAACCTCGGCACATCAAAATTATATGAAAACATAAAAAAAATTAATTTAAAGTAAAGAAAAAAAATAAAAATAAAATTAATTTTTCAAAAATGCTTTTAAAATACAAAAACAAATAGATATATAGTTACTTTCTTTCTTTTGATTTCTTCATGTCTCTTCCCAAGAAACTGTGTACGCGATTTATATACAAGGACCAAAGTAAACATAAGTCTATAGGGACTAAATTTGAAACAGATGCCCCAAATAATACGAAAATACCATTCCCTGTACATGGATTGAATTTCTTTCAAAGTGTTTGAAACAGATGCCCCAAATAATACGAAAATACCATTCCCTGTACATGGATTGAATTTCTTTCAAAGTGTTTTGATTGATTGAATTTGTATCAATAACACGCAGTTTGCCATGATGAACAAAGTCACGGACAAAGTGAAGATCAATAGCGATATGTTTCATCTTGAAATGCATAACAGGATTGAGACTAAGTTGAGTGGCACCAACGTTATCACAAAGTAGGAGCGGTGGTTCACGTAAACATAAGTCTATAAGGACTAAATTTGAAACAGATGCCCCAAATAATACGAAAATACCATTCCCTGTACATGGATTGAATTTCTTTCAAAGTGTTTTGATTGATTGAATTTGTATCAATAACACGCAGTTTGCCACGATGAACAAAGTCACGGACAAAGTGAAGATCAATAGCGATATGTTTCATCTTGAAATGCATTACAGGATTGAGACTAAGTTGAGTGGCACCAACGTTATCACAAAGTAGGAGCGGTGGTTCACGTAACGTGAGACCAAGTACATCAAGAATAGACTTTATTCACACAATATCTGAAGTAGTTGTAGCCAGTGCCCTATACTCGACATTCGTAGAGGAACGAGCCACAACATTTTGCTTTCTTGTACACTAGCTGATAGGGTTATTACCAATAAAAATTATATAAGCCATGGTGGACCTGTGATCATAAAGATCACCACCCCAATCAGCATCTGAGAACTCCCGAAGCACTGGGTTTGATTTGAGAGAGGCAGCAAGAAATTGAAATGAATGGTTTGTTTGACATAGCGCAAGAGCCATTTAACATGTTGCTAGTGTGTTACCGTTGGTTTGTGCATGAACTGAGCAAGACAATTGACTACAAAACCTAGGTCTGGATGAGTGAGTGAGAGGTATTGGAGAGATCCAATGATGTGTCTGTATTTAGTGGCATCACAACTAGCCGAATCATCATCAAGCATAAGCTGTAAACCCCCGTAAATAATAATAATAAAAAAAAACAAAAAAAACACATAGGATCGAAGTAATTAAGGAGGTCTCGATGAGTAATGGAGATTCGGTATGAAAGAAATGAATAAATAGTAGAAATGATAATAAATGTGTCATGTGAGAGAGAGAATGATCTCCATAAACAAATTTAAAGGTATTTTTGAAGTAAAAAATGAGTCATGATTTTTAGTTTAAAACTTGTAACGTTGGCGAAACCAATGACGAGTTTCAATGGATAAAAGAATAAGAAAAAAGAGAAGATATGTAAACCCCAGTAAAAAAACTTATTTTGATAAATTAGTGATAGATACGGTAATATTGAATTTATTGAGTATAAATTAAGGGGAAATGTCATGAGAATCTAAGTAAATAAATTAATACATGAAATTCATATTTTAGTGTAAAAGACACTGATTGTCTAGTTTTACAGTATCAATGATATATCTCAATCCGATCGGTGGATTGGGTTGAAATTTTATAAGGAATCTCCAAACTTAGTATTTTTTATCTTAGGTTAAAATTTTACATAAATAGAAGTTTGGAAAGACTTTACGAGAGTACTGAAAATCGGTTAAATTGAAGAAGATGACACAAAGAGCATTAATAAAGGCATTTTGGTAATTTTATGGGATGCACAAGAAAACAAATACACCGAAAATAATTTCACTAAGCATTGTATTTCAAATAGTTCTCCTTCCTATAGAAACATTAACTTCCTTCCATTCACATGTAATATTCAAACTATGGTTGTAGCATTCATACTCAACTATGTCAACTCGTTATGTTCTTCATGTATTTCCAGACACCTTCTTTATCTCGTTCATCAATCATTCTTGTTTTGACACATATCTAATACTAGATAATATTTTAACTTTCATCATTTCTCATATCATAGTCAACTGAATCTTATCAAGTAGCTATGATACCAATTGTATCACCTCGTAATTTAATACATTCGTAAAAGAACTTTGAGCCTTCACTTAAAAAAAATGGGTATTGTTTTTTTTTCCGCCTAACTTATCAGAGACTTTCTGAAATTTCTGCCGCAATTTCAGCAGAGTTTCCCTTATACCTGGAGGTCCCAAGTTATCGATTACCATCCTGTACACTTATACTTATTTCTCAATCATATCATAATCTTTTAAAACCTCAACAGCATAACATTTTGCATGTTCATTTCTTTCCCATTAACACACATAATTCATAATAATTGGAAGTAAACAAACAGATTACAAATACAAAATAATATATTTTTATGTCCGGACACTTAATGTAAAAGGAGTACTATTACATATTAAGTCATTTAGTTCTTTAAAGACAAAATACATTAATGTTCATTTTCTTATGTAATCATAAAAAAAGAGACTAGAGGACCTAAAACACTACTCCTGGCATGAATCTGAACGACCAGCAATTTTATAATGTATAGAATAAATATAGTAAAAATCAAATATAGCACAAAAGAAAAATCAAATAATACATGCACAGGTAATTAAACATATATTCAATGATATGCAATCATAGTTCCTTGAAATTCTCATTTAACCTTCCATTATTACGTCTCTATTCATCATTCCTGGAATCATTCAGCATTTTCATTTTGTGTCTTGTTTCACCTCACGAGCGCATTTAATTCGTTATAGTATCTACCATGTGATTTCTCTCTCTCTCTCTTACTCTCTATCTCTTTATATCAATTTCAATCCCAATATCTATTATACCCATTATGGCTTTTCCATATAAATCATCAAACTCGTCATGTTTTTGGTCCAATTTTGGTTTATAAATATATTCAACTTAATTGTCATGTAATCTTAATGTTTGTTTACTTCCAATTATTATGAATAATGTGGGTTAATGGGAAAGCAATGAACATGCAAAATGTTATGCATGTACCATGAATGATGTGTTGTTGAGGTTCTACATGATTATGATATGATTGAGAAATGAGTATAACTGTATAGGATGATTGTCGATAACTTGGGACCTCAAGGTATAAGGGAAACTCTACTGAAACTTCGACGGAAATTTCGGCAAGTCACCAATAAGTTAAGCGGAAGAAAAAGAAATACCCATTTTTTTTCAAGTTAAGGCTTAAAGTTCTTTTACAAATGTATTAAATTATGGGGTGTTACATTAGCAGAATCAGACATAGGTGTTTGAACTGCCTTAGCACCAGCCATGTTCAACCTGTTAAGGAGATCATGAATATATAAGTTTTGAGAAAGAAACAAACCTTGCTGAACTGGATTAACCTCTACCCTAAGAAAATAATGCAGATCACTAAGTTCTTTCAGAGAAAAGATTCACCTAAAGATGTGACAACATGCTGCAAAAATGTACTATTATTGCTTGAGAGAATTAAATCATTAATGTACACCAACACATAAAGTAGAATGCCATCTCGATCGAAAATAAATAAGGAGCGGTCAGACTTCGTATTAATGAAACCCAATGTAAAAAGGCCTGAGCATAATGCATTATACCAAGCTCTAGGCGCCTGATTGAGACCATAAATAGACTTCTGAAGAGAACAAACTTGATGAGGATGGGACTGATCAATAAAGTCGGCATGTTGATGCATAAACACTTGCTTAGCTAACTGGCTATGAAGAAATACATTATTAACATCGAGTTGCTTAAGAGCCCAGTTATTTGACAAAGCTAGTGAGAAGATGAGACAAATGGTGGTTGGTTTGATGACTGGACTGAAGGTCTCAGTATAATCGACACCTGGGCACTGATTTAACCCTTTAGCTACAAGACATGCCTTAAATCGATCTATTGTACTGTCTGGATGATGTTTAATCCGAAACACCCATTTACAGCCAATTAAATTGGAAGCAGAGGGTCGAGGGACTAGATTCCAAGTGCCATGTGAGACTACAACAATCAATTCATCTACCATGACCTTACGCCACTTAGGGTCCTTGAGAGCCTGAGAGACACAGGTTGGTTCCAATGGTGGGGCAATAGGGTGTTTGGTGGTAAGCGAGAGCTGTTTAGGATAAAAAATATTATTTTAAGCCCAAATGACCATAGGATGAATGCGGGTAGGCAGTGCGAGTACTAAAGGTAAAGGAGACGCATAGTAGGATGAATTATTAGTAAGAGAAGAGGAAGCCATACCTGGTGTAGGGGACAGAGTCACGGTTGTCGTGGCATTAGGCACTGAAGATGTGATGGTAAGATTATCCATTGGAACCATGCAGACTGGAGGAACAAGAGAATGAGAGGAAGGAGCAGGACACGATGTAGCAGTAGACTGAGGAGCAGAAGGCATTGCCTTTGTGAAGGGAAAAATATTTTCATCAAAAGTGACATGATGAGAGAGATAAATCTTACCTGTGTGAAGGTTCAAACATTGAAAGCATGTTAAGTTAGGGAGTTCCCTAGAAAGACATAAGGTTGGGATTTAGATTGAAATTTATTTGCACGATACGGAACAAGCCAAGGGTAACATTGACAACTAAATATGTGCAACGTATGATGATAGTCAGGAACTCGTCCAAATAATACTTTAAAGGGACTTTGATGTGAGTGTAAGACAATGGGGAGATGATTGATAAGTTATCATGGCCAAGACATATGACCAATAAATGGAAGGAGCTTAAACATGATGTAAAAGGGTCATAACTGTTTTGACAATATATCAATTGCGACGTTCAACGAAGGCATTTTGCTGGGTAGTATGCGGTGTGATTAGTACTTAAAAGTTTATTTTTATCAAGGTTTTATATCATCATTTTGCACTTGAAGTATCAATAACTTCTTAACTAAAGCATGCTTTATAATAACATGTCTAATAATATAAGATACCTTTAATTTATGGTAAATATTTATCTTAAATACAGGCCTATCACATAAATCAAATGATTAATTGATGAGTTTAACTACTGAAATTAAGAAGACAAAGAAAGGACTAAGCTTATAAAAGAGATGCTGATTCAGTCCAAACCGGAACATCATTCGGATATTGGATCATAACTAGAGCTGTAGAACTTGGATTTAGGTCCGGTTTATATGTATGGAAAGCTAAGACATGGGCCTAAAACTTTCATGAAGAGTCCAAGATTTAAAAGTGTCATTTTCAAGTTCAAATGGTAGCAACAACAGAGAAGTTGGAATCTATCCTGCAGCCCAGACACTGTTCAGTGTTCAGCCCATATCTCGAGTTCTAGAAGTCCAAATGCACCGATTCTTATTTTGTTGGAAAATTAAGACATTTGCCCACAACTTTCATGAAGACTACCATTCAAATTCTAATGTTAACAATGATGTTTTGTTCAGACAAGAAGATAACGATTGTCACCAAGTCAAGATGTGGCCACCCACTCAACAATTAGTCATCAAATCAATAGTTTTGAATTTTGGCCTATAAAAGGAGGCATTTGCCATGCATTTAGGCATCTTGGTTTTCAAATCAAGATCATGTTGTTGCTCTCTTTCTTTATATTTTTGTAATGCTTAAGTTTTGCTTTCATTAATCTCTTGTTTATGCCTTTCATTTCCTTTGCTATACTTATACAATCATGTTCTCCTCTTGTTTATTTATGTTCCTTTTCTTCATTATGTTTAGCTAAGTTTATCATGTCAAGGTGAAAAAGAGAATAAGTATAATATAAACTCAACATGAACTTTAATGTTTGATACTGACATGTTTTGTATTTGTTATTTTATTCACTCTTAATACTTTGCTTATTAAATGGTTAATCTAGATTTATGTTGTATAACCCTTGGTACAACAAATACTTGGCACTTTCATAGCCCAACTGTATGGTAGGGGTGAGCAAAAAAATCGAGAAATCGAGTAAACCGAGAAAAAAACAACCGAAAAAACCGAACAAAAAAAAACCAATTATTTTTTTTGTTAAAATTTTCGGTTCGGTTCGGTTTCCGTTTACGAAACCGGAAACCGGCAAAACCCCAACCGAACCGAACCAGTTCGGTTTAAGGGGTACTATAAATACAAAAAAAAAAACACTTTCTAATTTCTAAAACCTAATTAACCCTAGATTCTCTCCTCTACAGCGACTCCTTGCAGCCGCTCCCTCAATCCTCACAGCCGCACCTCACAATCCACACTCTCATTCACTTTGTAACAAAATCAAGTTAATCTATCTTTGATTCTTCATCCATATCCCTCTCTGGCTCTCCCATACCATCTTCATGTTCAAAACAAACAACCTAGCCAGTCAGCCACATCTCTCTCCCACACGGCCATGAGTCGCACGACACACACCACACCGGCACACCGAATCTCCAGAGTCCAAATCTAGCAAACCAGTCCCTCCCTATTTCACACCCAAACTTGAATCGCGTCCCAACTCACACCAGGTATGATTTTTTTTTTCTGTCAATCTCTGTTTTTATTTTTTTTAACATATGCTTTGTGATTCTGTGTATTTTTTAGTATATCCTTACAAAAAAATCAATGTTTGAGCATTCTGTGTATTTTTTGTTGATTTTTATAACTATGCCATTTTCCTTTTATTTTTTCAAATTGTGCTACCTTGTCATTTTTTCTTGTTGTGTGACGAAAAAAAACAAACTCTGTGTTTGAAGGGAAAACATGATCAACCTACGGGCTGGTTTGAGACCATAAAGTATGTTATATTGCTGCCTCAAGTTACCTTTCACACCCAAAATTGAATCGTGTCCTAACTCGCACATGTATGATTTCTTTTTTCTGTCAATCTTTGTTTTTATTTTTTCCTTTTTATTTAGTTTCTTGGTTCTTTTAGTTTGTTTTTGTATTTTGTTTCCCTGTTCTTTGTCAATCATTTTGGGTTTGTTGCTGCAGTGTGTTACTCTGTTTTATGTGTATTTAAAATTTTTTTCCTTCAAAATTAGGGTGTATTAGTATCTGGGAGTTGCATAATGTTTTTCTTTTGTTGTTGTTTCCTGATTGTTTGTTGATTTCTCATCATATGTCTCTTCACAACATTGAAATTGCCATTGGATTTTTCTGGTTGCCATCTTTGTTATTTTTTAAGGTAGATGTTGTTTTCTTCATGCTGTTGTTTACAGTTCAAGTTCTGGAAAAGCATTGTGTGATTTCCTCTTTCGTTTTGATGTTGGTTGGAAGGAAAAGATATAGATGTTGTGAAATTGGTTATGTTTGGCAGCATGTTTCATTTTGCACAGACATTGTTAGGATTGTCTTCAAAACTGGTTTCTATGACTAAGAATATGTTGCTTTTATAATATAGGATGTAAATTTGTTCTTATTGCATCTCGAAATAGACTGTTAATCAGAATTTCAAGGACAATTTAATGGTTGGTAGATGGCAGTGAACTTAGGCACTGAAGTAGTGAACTTAGGATTGACAGATGTTCTGGCTGATATTACTTTCCATTTTTTTTCTTGACATTTAAGTTTCTATTAGTTTGATAATTTCTTTGAATTTTAGTACATTTAAGTCTATTATAAATTATGGGTTTTTAACATGTTTTCATTATGTAATAACAGATGGAAACTACTCAAATTCAAAATGCTTCATCCACGGGCACTACACCAACATCAACCACTTCTCCAACTTCAAAAACTAACGCAGAATCAACCAATGCAGCTTGCACCACAGATACAAAAGGTAAACAACCTCAAGTCCTTACATCTAGGAAAAGAAATGTTGAGGATAGAAAAAAGTCACAAATTTAGGATCACTTTACAAAACTTGATGTTGATCCTAAAGCCTCTAGAGCTGAATGTAATTATTGTGGAAAACATTATGCATGTCACACTATTGTTAATGACACAAGTAATATGTGGAGTCATTTAAAAGTGTGCAAAAAGTTTCCTTTTGTGGTTGATAAGAAACAAAAGGTTTTGGTGTTAGAACCTAAGATAGAAAAGGGTGAATTGGGAGAACAGAATGTGGGAAGTCTTAAGGCAATAGGTTATAATTATGATGAATGTAGACAAACACTAGCAAAGATGGTGTTAACTGATGAGTTGCCTTTTAATTTTGTGGAGGGTCGGGGATTTAAATTGTTTACTAGGACTATGCAACCTAGATTTGACATTCCTTCTCGTTTTACAATTATGAGAGATTGTTTGAAACTTTATGTTGAAGAGAAGGATAGATTGAGGACAGCTCTTAGGGATCAACGATTGTGTTTAACAACAGATACATGGACATCAATCTAGAATATTAACTATATGTGTTTAACAGCTCATTGGATTGATAATGACTGGAATTTGCATAAAAGAATTCTTAATTTTTGTCAAGTTTCCAATCATATGGGTGAGACAATTGGCCAAGTTATTGAAAATTGTTTGTTGGAGTGGGGAATTGATAAACTGTTGACTATTACATTAGACAATGCAAGCTCTAATAATGTGACCATTTCATATTTAAAGAATGTGATGAAAGATTGGCCAACTAATATATTGTCAAATGAGCACTTGCATGTTAGATGTTGTGCACACATTGTAAACCTCATTGTGTGTGATGGCTTGAAAGAGATTAATGTTTCAGTTGTTAAGATTCGAAATGCAATTAGGTTTATGAGATCTTCACCATCGAGGCATCTTGCATTTAAGAAGTGTGCTGAAAAGTTGCATATAGAGTGTAAGAAATCATTGTGTTTAGATGTTGCAACTCGATGGAATTCAACATATCTTATGCTAGAAGCTGCTGAAAAGTTTAAAAAGGTGTTTGTGAGGTTAGGTGAAAAAGAACCTAGGTATATGAGTTACTTTTTGGAGGTTGATTCAAAGGGGAATAAAAAAAACATAGGGCCACCTGGTTTGGAGGATTGGGAAAATGCAAGAACTTTGGTTAAGTTCTTAAAGATCTTTTATATGGTTACATTGAGATTTTCTGGCTCATTGCATGTCACATCAAATTCTTTCTTCAATGAATTGATTTACATGCATAAAAACTTGTTGCAATTGTGTAAAAATAAAGATAGTATTTTAAGTGGAATGGCGATGAATATGATGTCAAAATTTGAGAAGTATTGGGGTTGTGAAGTAAATCAGAATTTTTTGTTATATGTGGCTAATGTCTTAGATCCACGTTTGAAGTTGAAATAAGTGAAATTTTGTTTTGGTTATTTGTATGATCATGACAAAGCACAATTGCTAACAAATAAGGTGAAAGATACTTTGGTCAGCTTGTATGAGTTTTATTTGAAAATTGATGAAGTAGTGGATAATAATAGGCATAAACAGGATAGTGCTATTGATGATGTGGAGGTAGATGTTAACACTTTGGCTCGATTCAAAAGACATTTGCAGGAGGAGGATAGTATGGAAAATAAAAATGAGGTTGAAAGGTATTTGATTGACGGTTGTGAGGATCCTAATGATGATAAGTTATATATTTTGGGTTGGTGGAAAAGTAATGCTTTGAAATATAAGACACTTTCAAAGGTTGCCCAACATGTTCTGGCTATTCCTATATCCACAATGGCTTCTGCATCAGCATCTAGCACAGGTGGTCGTGTACTTGATCAATTTCGAAGTTCTCTATCTCCAGGAACTGTTCAAGCACTCATTTGTTGTCAAAATTGGTTGCATCATGGATCAATTTCAACTGATATTAGAAGCTTGATAAATGATCTTGAAACCTACGAAAACCTTGAGTCAGGTAATTTTTTTTAATAAACTTCCACCTTTTATTTTGTAATTTATTAATTAAATTGTTTGCAATCATCTAACATGTCTAATTTTTTATTTTGTAGAATTTGGTGGAAAGTTACATTTAGTAACGGATGATAATTAGTTCAAAAGTTACTTTGATGGTAAAAAACTACTTTTTATTTTTACATATTCTAATTTATTTTATAATGTTTAATTTTTTATCTTGATTTTCAGGTTTTGATGTCAATGGTATTACGGAATCAAAGTGCAATGTTTTTTTCATTTTGATGTGTCTTTTGATTGGGATGATGTGCAAAATGAAGATTTATATTTTTTGAATGAAGTATTTTATTTTTTATGGCAATGTTATTTGTTGTTTTTTTTAAGCCCTTTTGAAAGCAATGCTTTGTAATTCACTATCAAAAAATCGGATAACACCAACGGAATTACCGACGGAAACTTTCCGTCGGTAATTTTTACCTACGAAAATAATTCCGTCTCAAAATCTGTCGGAATTAGCCGACGGAAAAACTCCGTTGGCGATGCCGCCGGTGTATAGCGACGGAATTATTTCGTCGGTATATACCGGTGGCGAGAAATTTTTTTTGAAAATTGCAACGGCGGGATGACGTGAATTTTATTCAGACGAATTTACCGATGGAAATACCGAGGGATTCAAACCCGGACAGCCAAGCAGGGACGTGTCGCTAACACCGGTGAAATCACCGACGGTGTTACCGACGGAATATTTCCGTCGGTGATTCCGTCGGTAAACGCCACTATATACTGCCTCTACCGACACTCTCTCTTCCTCTGTTTCTCCTTCCCCTTCCCCTTCTTCTTCCATATCCCACCTCTCCCCTCCCAAACTGCAGCCAACCACCCATCTCAACTCTCCCCTCTTCTCAACACAAGCTAGCACTCAAGTTTCTTATACTTTTGTACGTGGTCACAACATCCGTTAATTCTTGTGGATTTTATCATTTTTTGTAAGTAAATCTATCATTTTTAGTTTCAACTTTTAAATGTGAATTTTATTGTTTTTTTAGTGTATGTATTTTGTTAAAGAAACTTGTTGTATGAATGTATAATTTTGTAGTTATTACAGTTTGTTCTAGATTTTATCAAATTATATTTGTTTGTAAATTGTTGAAATTTTGTTTGAATTACACCGAATTATATTATAGCTTGTTTAACGGGTATGTTTTAATTGTTATCAATTCTACTGCGAAGTTGTGATTTCTGTAAATTTATATATGTATAAATTTGTATGTATGAACGTTGATAGTTGATAATTGATAATGAATATTTAACATAAGTGTTTTTTTAGTTTGTTGGATAATTGATAGTGAATATTTAACATAAGAAACCAATATTTTTTTTTAATGTTTTATAGAGATTCAACAGAAGTCATGGATGATCATTCATGGATGATCATTCATGGATGTATCAGGACTCACCCCAATGATTGCGGAGGATGGATTATTGTAACGGTGTTCAGGGTTTTATTAATTTCGCAACATCTATCCCGAGGAATTTTACTGATAGCGGTATTAGGTGTCCATGCAGGAAGTGTAAAAATTTAAAGTTTCTCCATCAAGATGTTGTAACGATGCATCTTCTAACCAAAGGGTTCATGCAGGACTACCTGTGTTGGTGCACACGGAGAACTATTTATTTTTAATGAGAGCATGGTTGAAAGGGTGGTCAGGTCAACTTCTAGTGCTAGCAACATGCATGAAGTTGGAAATGAGAACAATAATCGTTACAGGAATATGGTTATGGATGCAATGAGAATGAGTGAAGGTAATGCCAGTGAATTTCCAAACATAGAAAAAGAACCTAATGCAGATGCAGTAAGGTTTTTTGATCTGTTGAAAGATTCTGACATGCCATTATGGGATGGCTGCACGAACCACAATAAATTATCGGTCGTAGCACAGGTGTTCACCATCAAGTCAGATCACGGGTTGAGTGAGGCCGGTTACGACAAGATTATCGAATGGGCGAGAAGCATTTTACCTAAGGGGAACAAGCTGAAAGAGAACTTCTATACTGCCAAGTCCATGATGAAACCCCTCAGTTTAGGATACCAGAAAATTGACATGTGCCCTAACTTCTGCATGTTATACTACCTTGAAAATGCTGAGCTGACCGAGTGCATGACATGTGGGCATTCCCGTTACAAACCCAGAACTGGAAGAGTAAAGACTCTCGTGGCATATAAAAAACTTAGATACTTTCCAATCACACCTAGACTGCAGAGGTTATTCATGTCACCAAGGATTGTTGAGCACATGACATGGCATCAATCACATCATGCGGTTGATGGAGTGATGGTGCATCCTTCTGACGGTGAAGCCTGGAAACACTTTAACAGTGTGCATCCTCACTTTTTAGCTGAATCAAGGAACGTGCGTCTTGGGTTGTGTACAGACGGATTCAACCCATTCGGGTCATTTGCTGCTTCTTATTCTTGTTGGCCGGTCATACTGACGGTTTATAACTTGCCACCGGGGATGTGTATGAGGCCGGAGTTCATGTTTCTATCTATGGTCATACCAGGTCCGAGCAGTCCGGGTGGAATATAGATGTTTGTCTTCGTCCGTTGATTTATGAGTTGACCCAATTATGGTCCTCTGGAGCTTTGACTTATGACATCTTGAGGAAACATAATTTTGTTATGAGAGCAGCTTTGATGTGGACTATCAATGATTTCCTAGCTTATGGAATGGTTTCTGGTTGGAGCATGCATGGAAAGCTAGCATGTCCATATTGTATGGAGAACAACAAGACATTCACGCTAACAAACAAGGGTAAAGCTTCTTTTTTTTTACTGTCACCGTTGCTTCTTGCCGCCGAATCACAGGTACAGAAAGAGAAAGGATTTCTTTGTTGGCAGAGTTGAAAAGGATGTTGCACCCCCGCGTCTTTCCGGTGAAGAATTGCTTGATGTTGTTTCAGAGTATGGTGACATTGTGTTTGGTCTCCAATCAGGGAAGCAGAAGTTTCCTGGTTTTGGTTTGACCCATAACTGGGTGAAGTGAAGTATATTTTGGGAGCTTCCTTATTGGAAGACCAATCTTCTCCGTCATAACCTTGACGTCATGCACATTGAAAAGAACGTGTTTGAGAACATTTTCAACACCGTCATGGATGTGAAGGGGAAGACCAAGGACAACATCAAGGCTAGATTGGATGTAGCGGTGTTCTGTAACCGTAAAAATATGAAGTTGGTTTATGATGGGTCACGGGTCGCAAAACCAAGAGCAAGCTTCGTGTTAGAGAAAAACACACAACTACTAGTCTACAAATGGCTTAAGAGTCTGCGTTTTCCCGATGAACATGCCTCGAACATATCAAGGCTGGTTAATACCGAGGAATGCAGATTATATAGAATGAAGATTCATGACTGCCATGTGTTTATGCAAACACTCATCCCATTAGCTTTTCGTGATTTGTTGCCAAAGGGGATATGGGATGCACTAACGGAGATCAGTCATTTCTTCAGAGATATATGCTCCAGCAAGTTGAATGTTGATCACATTGAGAGGCTTGAAACGAATATCGTGGAGACAATATGCAAACTTGAGATGATATTCCCTCCATCATTTTTTGACTCAATGGAGCATCTACCCGTACATTTACCGTTTGAGGTAAAAGTTGGAGGATCGGTCCAGTACAAATGGATGTATCCATTCGAGAGGTTAGATATTACAGTTGCTATGTAATTCATAATTAAATGTTTTTTTTTATTTTTTTTATTTATAATTTTTTATTAATTCTATATATGCAGGTACTTGTTCAATCTTAAAAAAAAGGTTAAGAACAAGGCGCATGTTGAGGCGTCAATATGTGAGGCCTATATTGTTGAGGAGATCTCAACATTTGTCTCATACTATTTCGAACTTCATTTGAGAACGAGGATCAACCGTGTTCCACGGCATGATGATGGTGGTGAAGTGCCTTCAAGTGAGAACTTGTCAATATTCTTTAATCCTAGACGACCCACACCTAAAAATGCTGTGAGGGGAAGATATTTGTCTGAAATAGAGTTCAGACAAACACACAATTATATCCTATTTAACTGTGATGAGCTGAGACCTTTTATTAAGTAAGTAGATGTTCGACATAAACTTTGTCAAGAGTGTATTATTTGTGTTTTGTGATACCATAAACTCATATAATTTGAAACAACCTTGCAGGCAACATCGATGATAATTACTGTCCAATAATTCACAGCTGACCGAATCCCAGATCTTTCAATTACAAGATGAACAATTTGCCACATGGTTTAGAACACATGTAAGTCCTATCACAAACTCATAATCTCTTACAATGTAATTCACTGTACGTAAATATATATTACATAATATATGGTTATTGATTATTGTTGTATTTATTATACAAGGTTTATCAAATGGGAGTTAGTGCTACTATTTCACTGTCTTTACTAAGCCTAGGCCCTGAAAGAAAAGTCAAGTGCTATAACGGGTATTTTGTCAATGGATATATCTTTCATACTGAAGAATATGGGCATGGAAGAAAGACATACAACAACGGTGTTTGTATTAAGGGATCGACTTCTAGTGAGTTTGAAGTTGACTACTACGGTAGATTGGAAGATGTCATGGAACTACAATATCATAGCGAGCAGAATAGAGTGTTTTTATTCAAATGCTATTGGTATGACACAACTGACAGAGGAATCAGAGTAGATCCTCACTATGGTCTCGTTGAAATCAACTCAAAAGCTGGACACCGCAACGTAAACGACATCTTTGTTTTCGCAAAGCAATGCCAACAAGTTTATTACACATACACCCCTTCCTTTAGAAGGGACCGATCAAGAGTTGATTGGTTATCCGTTTTAAAAACAAAACCCAGGGGTCGTGTCGAGGTTGTTCAGGATGAGAACGAAGACACAAGTGTGATAGATGAAGTCTTTCAAGCTAGTGAGTTGGTTGAACCATACCGAGTTGCTCCTTCAATTGACTTAGAAGAAAATTTGAATTTTCGTGTTTTCGATGATAGTCTTGTTGATGTTGACGCAGAGGAGATGAATGCCGTTTTGAGCTCTACTAGTGCAGTACATAGTGTTGATGAAGAAGATGATAACCACATTGAAGAGCGCGATGAAGCGGATGATAACAATTCAATTGAGGACGAAGATGAAAATTCTGACTAAACATGTTGTAAAACCTTATTTTTATAACGTAATAATTTGAAACATGAAATATTTATTCCTTTTTAATTGTTAGCTCCTGTTATTGTGTTGTGTGTGATCTAAGTGTGCAGGAGGATAGAAGAAAATTCATGTTAATATTGATTGTTTTACCAACGGCTATTCCGTAGGTATTTCACAGAGAGTTGGAAAAAAATTACGGGCTTGTGCCACAATTGCCGATGCAATCACCGACGGAAATCACCGACGGAATGGTGACAGAAATCACACGTCCCAAAGCGCACACCTGTCAGAGGCGCTATTACCGATGGAATTGTAGGCCGTCGGTAATTCCCGACGGATAAAAACAAAAGGCGGCAGTTTTGAAAATTTTGGTGTGCATTTCAATTTATTTCCCGTCAGAATTACCGACAGAAATAAATGCCACCGACAACAATTAATGTTCCGTCGGTAACTCCGACGGAAATATTGGCATATAAAAACCCCCCTCCCCCCTATTTGGTTCATTTTTTCTCTTGGCTCTCATCTCTATTTCTTCTCCTCTCGGTTTTTAGTTTAAGTTTTGGAAGAGATTTGATTTTGTTGGTGGTAGTTTTCAACATATTAAAAGGTATGTAATGGTTTTTCTTTATCTTTGTATTTTTTTTATTTTAATTATCATTATTTTTTTGGTGTTCTTCGTTTTGTGTATTTTTATAGATAAAATCTAAAAATCAACACTATTAAGGTAAGCATTTTTTATTCCAAAATTTACTTTGAATTAATGTATTTTTTTTTTAGTTTTGTGTTGTTTTGTATTTAGGATTTTTGTTTAGTGTTATTGAAATATAGAATTAAATTTAATTAGTTTATATTAATTTTAGGATATTATTGTTTTTATTGGAATAATTGTTATTGTTGAATTGATGTTATAAATGTGAATTGAAATATAGAATTAAATTTAATTAGTTTATATTAATTTTAGGATATGATTGTTTTTATTGGAATAATTGTTATTGTTGAATTTATGTTATAAATGTGAATTGAAATATAGAATTAAATTTAATTAGTTTATATTAATTTTAGGATATTATTGTTTGTATTGGAATAATTGTTATTGTTGAATTTATGTTATAAATGTGAATTGAAATATAGAATTAAATTTAATTAGTTTATATTAATTTTAGGATATGATTGTTTGTATTGGAATAATTGTTATTTTTGAATTTATGTTATAAATGTGAATTGAAATATAGAATTAAATTTAATTAGTTTATATTAATTTTAGGATATTATTGTTTGTATTGGAATAATTGTTATTGTTGAATTGGTATAGATATTAGGTTGTATATATGATGTTGATGGAGATTATATGGATTGTGGTTATTGTAAAGATTGCAGGTTTGAAAACTGTGGGTAGTCTCCAATATAGGGGAGGTGCTGCTGAATTTTTATTAATGATTGAATTCCTAATGATATTAGGTTGTATATATGATGTTGATGGAGATTATATGGATTGTGGTTATTGTAAATATTGCAGGTTTGAAAACTGTGGGTAGTCTCTAGTATAAAGGAGGTGCTGCTGAATTTTTTTTTAAAATAATTAAAGTTAATTTATGTAATAATTCATATACATTTGTGTAGATGCGTCGAATGAAATCTACAGCACGTCGTCAACAGACGGTTGCACATAGTTCTTCTAGCAGCGAGGAGGACATCTCTTTAGGTGCTGATCACGGCGATGCATCTGCGCCACCGTGTGATGCTTCCTCTTCTGCTGCAGTTTCACAGCGCAGAAGCGGCGTGCCTTCACAGCGGGGTCTATTCACCCGCACGTACCAGGCACAATGGAAGGATGACCTCTCAATGTAAGTTTGTTTAGGTTTTAGTTTTTTTTTTAATACTTATAACATAATTTATGAACAAATAATTAATTTTTTATTATTTAATTTCAGGTTCACAAACATTGAGGCTGCCAGGACAATTACATTGGTGATGAAATCGTCGATGGAGATTCCATTATTTCAGTGGAGTCAGGTCTCCAAACATCCTGAGTGGAGACCTAATATCGATGCCTGGTTTCGGCGATTTTAGGTAGGTGTTAATTTTTAATTTTCAGTTTATTTTTAATAAATAATTTTTGTAATTTTATATCTTGTACTCTTTTTATTTTCAACGAATTATTTATATATACAGAATAAATTTGAGTGGGATAGCGCGGACAACAATGTTGTCAGGAGAGTATGGGAGAATCACGCGACAACTAGGTAATATCAAAAATAATATTTATTTTTGATTTATAATTTTATGTTCTAAGTTCTAATTAGTTACTATGGATGTAGGTTGCGTGATTTTTGGTATTACACTAAAAAAAAGGCGAAAAGATATGCGAGGGACAACGGTCTTGAAGGCTGGAATGAGGTGGCAGTTTGGCGGGAATTTAAACCGCCATTCATCTCGGGAGATATATGGGCGGCATATATTGAGCACGTGACATCTGAGCGGTTCTCACGGCGCTCACAATCCGAAGCCGTCAACCGGAATAGGGAAATTCATGGTTCGGTGACCACGCACACCGGAGGCTCCGTCCGGTTCAGCGCACATGCGAAGCGGATGGTAAGATTATTTTAAATGAAATATATCGTTAATTAATTTGTTGTTGCTTATAAATATATTTCACTTGCAATCTTTTTTTTCTTTACAGGCTACGTCTCTTGGACGTGAGCCGAGTCCAATGGAGCTATTTGTAGAGACGCACGTGCGGAGTCAAGATTGCCAAAAGAGAGTGCAGCAGTACGTGGACAACCGTGCTCAGCATTTTATGGTATGTTCGATCAATCAAATTATTTTGTAAGTTATTATTTTCTTGAATTGAATATGATGATTTTTTTTTTAAAAAAATTATGAGACCTATAATAGCCGGTTGAGAGAGAGATATGGGGACGATCCTTTGACCCAACCAGATTTCGTTCCAGATTTGTGGATGGAGGTCGGATCGTCTGGTGGACCCGATAAAAATCGAATCTACGGGCTCTCCAACACGACGGCCGATAAATTACAGTCGGCCCGTAGTGTCTCAACCGTTGGGAGCTCTCCATCAGTATCAAGTACCCAGTCAGAGGAGTTTTTAGCCTTGAAACAACAATATGAACGCCTCTCGACGGATTATGCTCAGCTCCATCAAATGGTCATGGAGATTAGATCAAAAATGGGTGATGATCCATGTGCTGCTTCTTTTTGGCCATACGGTCCCAGCAACAACCAGTCTCCTCCTCCTCCTCCTCCTCCTCCTCTTCCTCCTCCTCCTCCTCCAGCTCTGCCGCTATTTTAATTAGTTTAATTTTGTTTTTTTTAAACATTTAATTTGTAATGAATATTTCGATGGATATTATTTAACATTATTTTTACATTTTTAATGTCTAATGAAAATTTATTTGGTTATAAGTTTTTTAACGGTTAATAAATAATTTTTTTTTAAATATTTTAAATTTATACCGACGGATTTACAGAGAGAATATGTCCGTCGGTATTGTAGTATCATTTACAATATTTACGGTCGTGCCACAATTGCCGACGGAATTACCGACGGAATAGTGCCTTCGATATTTCACAGAGAGTTGGAAAAAAATTACGAGCCTGTGCCACAATTACCGATGGAATCACCGATGAAATTACCGTTGAATTTTACAGACCAAATATTCCGTCGATAACTTGGTGGCGGGAATTTATTTTTTTGGCGCGCTTATCCGTCTGTATGTTCGTCGGACTTTCCGTCGGTATTTTTTTTCATTACCGACAGAAATGGCGACGGAATTAGAATTACCGACGCTCATGACTCTGACGGATTTGTTTCATCGGAGATACCGTCGGTAATATTTTTACCGACGGTTTGTGTTCCTTATACCGACGGAAGTAATCTGTCGGTAAAACTGTAAAATGGCGTAGTGATTTTAATTTTAATTTGGTATGTGTTATTTAAACTTTGATGCATGACGAGTCCAAACTTCAAAACACAAATATTAGAAAGAATTGCAACATATTAAACACAATATTAGCACTAATAATTTAATATAAATAAATATTTAGTGACAAAAAATATTAAATATATTATAGAATTTTTTAACAAAATTAGATAATATTTACATTAATTACAAGCCTATTAGAAAGCCCATATGAAAACCCATTAGAAAGCCCAAAAAAGCCCAAAAAGCCCAAAAAAATTCATAATACAGGTTTTCCGGTTTTTCTGTTAAAAAAACTGAACTGAACCGAATCGAAACCAGTTGATTTGAACCGGTTTCGGTTTGAATTTTTAAGTTCTCAAAAATTTGATTTTGGTTAGTTTTTTAGTTAAAAACCGGACCAAACCGGTTTTGCTCACCCCTACTGTATGGTATAACCGACACCTGTGCTATGAAAGGAACTTGATTTGTTGTTAACATAAATTAACATCATGAATACCTGACAACATTTACAAGTATTAACATTATTCGAATAAGATAATTAATATAATCATGTTAACAATTTATAATCCGATTGGAACCTTCTTTGTATGCGGTTTCCGGTTGAGTAATAAAAAGAGTTTATACTATACTTATTTAAAATACTATTAATGGATCCTCTAACCTTAACAATTGTTTTATCCTTGTTTAATTCTTACTAAATATCCCATAAACTTCTCATAAACTCTTTGTTTTATTAAATATATATATTATTTGTAATTTATATAGTTCACCTCTCTGTGATTCGACCCTGGTCTTGCCGGGTTATTTATTACTTCGACACTCCTGCATTTAGTATAAGACATCAATTTTTTAATCTTGTCATGGTGTAATGGTAAAATGGCCACTACAACGAGCAGCAACAATAGATCTAACTTTGATAAATTCACCACCATTATCAAAATATTTTTTTTTTAATTTTTCTAGAAAATTGATTTTCAATCATAGTGGTAAAGTGAGCAAATATAAAAGACACATCCAATTTATTATGGTTAAAAAAAAAAAACCAGTAGTACTTGATGAAATGATAAATAAAAAGTACATAATAATGGTAACCATCAATAAAAACACCAGGATACAAATATTCAAGAGGAGTATGACTCACAAGGAAATTGATATTAAAAGACAATTGATGCGACTTATTACATCCACATGAAACGCATGACAATAAAGACTGCACTGACACGAAACGCAGGAAAATAAAAAATAAGAGGACGACACAGGTAAGTTATAACTATGAAAAAAAGAAGACAAGAGTTTGGAACTGGGTTGACCCAGCCTATGACACCAACGATCAAAGGAGGCATGAGTGCCAGCTAAGGTAATGGCATGAGCTTGAGATGAGGAAGGGCATAGTTTCACACAATAAACACCATCTTCACACCTACCGCGCATGAGCGGGAGTTGCGGTTATTTCCTTATATGGTGCATCGTCTTTCTTAGTGGATTCCAGCCTCTAAACATGTGGAATAATAAATTCATTTGTCTTTCCATGACTCAACAAGTTGAGACAAAGCCACCCGAGAAGAACCACCCTCATTCAATGCGGCCTGTGCTGCAATTTTCATGGCTATGGCTCTCTCCCTAATCAACTTACCTTCCTCCGACTCCATCAACCCTAGAACTCGCTTCTCCACCTCGGCCGAACTCACAAATCCGTTGTCAGATTCATTCATCGGCAATGCAAGTTTCATTTCCTCCACCAAGAAGATCCTATTGAGCCTCTGCTCTGCGTATAGTGGCCAAGCCACCAATGGCACACCTGCGCAAACTGCTTCCAGCACCGAGTTCCATCCACAATGACTTACGAACCCGCCTACCGATGGATGGTTCAGCACTGCTACTTGCGGAGCCCACGACTTCAGCACGAGTCCCCTCTCCTTGGTTCGATCCAAGAAACCTTCAGGGAGCAATGAGTCTAAATCAATGTTTGGACGTGCCGAGAGTGCCACGCTTTTCTTATCAGAAGGTGGATTCCGAACCACCCACAAGAACCTGTGACCACTTCTCTCCAACCCGAAAGCTATTTCTCTTAACTGTTCCTTGGAGAACAGCCCCAAACTACCAAAACATAGAAAAACAACACTTCCAACTGGTTGCGAGTCCAGCCATGTTAGACACTCCAGCGTAGTACCATTGCGAGTGCCTGCATCATCTGGAGGACCTTCAGTGGCTATCAATGGTCCGATACAGTAAATTGGTGGTGCGCGGTTGTTGGGTACACATAATCCCTCTGATAATGTTTTCACAGCTCTGGCTTCAAGTGATGCAAAAGTGTTTACGACAATACCTGCAGATTCGGGAAAGCTTCTTGAGGAATCTAAAAAGTTCTCATAGGACTTATCGTCGCGATCAAGTAACGGTATTGGCATGTCAGACGATGGAATTGGTGGAACACCGGGAATATGGAGAAGGGACTTTAGATCTTTAAGACTTTTTGTGGTGGTGTTATGAATGGTTGGGAAATAAAGGAAAACAACGAGAAAACCAGCACCAGAAGAGCAGAAGTGGTAGCCAGGGATATTGAGTTCCTTGGCAACATTGAGAGCAGCCCAGCAAAAGAAGTCCACAACAAGTCCATGAATGGTGTAGTTTTTTGAAGTGGACAATAGTTCTTCACGAACATGAGGATTGCTGAGGCGAAGGACCTCAAAAGTGAGTTCTTCATGATGGGTGGTTTTTGTAGAAGGGAGGGTTACAGTAGGAAGATGGTGGAATTTGATCGAGGGAATGGTGGCAGCAACGTTTGCAATGTAAGGGGCAGTAGAGCCAGAATCATAGGGCACAGAAGTGATGAGTATGTGAATAGAAAGGGAAGGTTTTTGGGTCAATAAGAGTTTCCCTAGCTCCACCATAGATATCAAATGGCCAATAGGTGGTGATGGGTACAGAACTATGGCCTCCTCCATGGCTGCTCGTACGTACCCTTTCCTGCTATACCTTTGTGTGTACTTGGAGAGACAGAAAGAGAGAGAGAGCAAGCAATCTGTGTGGAGCAGTTTCAAAAAGAAGGAATGATGTCACAAACAGCATCTGAGCATGAAATAGGGTCAGAAACAAGATGTTGCACCAAAGTTTTCAATGATTTGTCTATATACCTACTACATAATCGTTCTCAAAGTCTTTCATCTTCGTTTGTTGTCCTCTGCCAGAACAGTAAAATCGTAGCAACCTACCAGTTAATCCTAAATTTCTTAGAACAATAAAATCGTAGCAACCTAGCTACCCGTTAAACCTAAATATATAGTAGGACGTCAGAATCCATGCGTTTTAGTACGCAAGATACATCTTCTAAATTTTCAAGGCAAAAGAAGACAATTGCGTTTATCTTTCCTTGACACATAGCTACCACTTCACAGGTGGCATGCAAAATGCCGCGGACTACCACTTCGTAAGTATTCTCGGAGAAGAAAACAATCGAGACCGAGTCATTAATTTAATTGGATATATTTAATAAGTTAGTATAATTATAATAATACAAATAAAAAATACAATAATAATGAATAAATTAATTAAAAAATTAAAGAAAACCGATTCGAGCCCATCCATGTCGTGATGGGTACAGAACTACTGCCTCCTCCATTGCTCTCCCTCTTGAGAGATACAACAAAAACAAGCACTGTATAAGTAGAGGATGGAGTGTGGGAGAGAATTAAGCAGGCTACAAAGATTTGTAAGGTAAGGCAAGCGTTTATTATTTATTTTTTCTTTTAAAGAAATGTACCAATAATTTACTTGCTGAGAACGTACACAAGTAACACGACAATAGCAAATAATAATAATAATAATAGATTACAATGGTTGAAATAGGGTAGAACATAAGAATCTGAGGTCATGAAGTGAAAACTTTATTACAATTTACTTTTTTAAAAAAATTTACAATATCTTAAATAAATTTAAAAACCAACTCAAACAAACTTTAAACAAACTAGAAAATCCAAAAAAAATAATAAAATAATAAAATTTATAAATACACTAAGAAAAATAAAATTATTAATTTCATCAATACTTGATTTTCTAAACTAAATAAAAGAAAAAATCATAAAAGAAACAAATTATCCTAAATTAAGTAAAAATAATAATAATGATTAAAAAACTTTTTCTTATAATCCTCCAATATCACCAGGCTTTGTACAAAAATCAAGCCTTCCTCACTAGGCTATGTACAAAAATGTACAAAGCAAGCCTTCTTCACTAGGCTTTGTACAAAAATCAAGCCTTCCTCTCTTTCTCATCTCAACTGTTCGACCATTGATGTGGTAGGTAAGAAAGAGACGAGCAAGCCAAGCAGTGTGGAACTCTCCATGCCATGCCATGCCATGAATGTTCAATGATGAAGAGGATGTGAAAGTGGTAGTATATTGTTTTTTAAAATATTTTTTATTTGAAAATGTATTAAAATTATTTTTTTATTTTTTAAAATTTATTTTTTGATATAATACATTTTTTATATCAAAACACCAAAAAAATATTAATTTTTAAAAAATAAAAATAAAAAAATTTAATTTTTTTAAAACGCAAAAACAAACAAAATTAAAAAAACATGTATGATTCTATATATTGTATAATTCTATATATATTGTATCTTGACAGAAATTATCATGATCGTGGCAATCTTACAAAGTAATCATTTTCATATGATTTGTTTTGTTGTTGTCGGATTTTAGCAAGGATACATATCTTTTCCTAATTTTTGTATTTTTTTCTTCTAATGGAAAAGTAAAGTATTCTTAAAAAAAAAAAAAGAGAAGAGAAGAATTGACACAGAAAAAATAAATAAATATCAATTGAGCTAAATGGTATACTGGTTGCTCAGTCAAGTTACGCCACTTGTCATGTCTCTTGCCAATAATTCTTATATTAGAGACCTTTTTTACAATAAATAAGAAATTTTTTTTAAAATCCAAGACAATGTGAGGGAATCCACATACCGACATTGTTGTTACTTATTTTTGGACCCCACGTATTGGAGACGGTGTATACCTCTTTTGAACTTAGTGTAGGAGTTTAACTCATGTTTGCTGAAGGTTGACAAAAGCAGATGAAAGAAATATATTTTTTTTTCTTTTGAAACCCTTTTTGAGCTGTTTTCTGCTCTCTTTATCCTTTCCCTTTGCTGCCAAAATCATCAGGTTTTCTTAGACTGACTAGGGGTCTTCATAATGCTAAATTCGATCCTTTGTTATCTTGTTTTTTAAGGTTGGATAGATCTCTTAAATTTTACACTAAAAAAAAACTGATTCTGCTGCCATCGCAATTTTTTTTGTTCCAAATTAGGCTTTGATTCTGACTTGGTTTCGTACGATATCTGACCATCCTAGCTGTATTCTGTCACTCATGACATGTTAAAAAATTGACCTACACCTTTATTAGGTCCTAGGGATCATTGTTCTTAGGGCAGATTCTCAGTCAGATTTGGATGCTTAGCACTGTCAGATCAAGAACCTTTTTGACCAACTAGATCACTGCCAGATTCTGTTCTCTAAAACAATTTTATCTCACTTCGACTCCTTCATCAAAGTTGTAGTCCTAGACGCGTAGATGATTTTGGGCTTTTGAATCGCTTGATTTCGATATTAGAAGCTCAAGATATTCCTATTTGAATATCTAACATAAAGGCAGAGAATTCTGCCGCGAGAAGGATATTGACCCGAGTCTGCACTAAAAAAAACTCTATTTTTGGCCCAGTTTTTTGTGATTTTTGTTCTTAGTTCATACTCTCAGTCATATCAGGATTCTCGGCATTCGTCAGTTTTTGAGTTAGACCCGGAGATCCCTTTTGACCAACTAGATTACTGCCAGTTTCTGTTCTGTAAAAAGATTTTATCTCACTTTGACTCCTTCATCAAAGTTGTAGCCCTAGACGCGTAGATGAATTTGGGCTTTTGAATCACTTGATTTAGATATCATAAGCTCAAGATATTCCCATTTGAATATCTAACGTGAAGGCAGAAAATTTTGCCGTGGGAAGGATATAGCCCATGTTCGCGGGACTGATTCGAAGGATTTTTTTGGACCAAGGACTGAATCGAAAAGTGTTAAAATGAGGGATTGAATTGAAGAAGGATATTGAAAGCTGGAGAGGGGGGCTGGATCATCATAAATGACAGGATTTTTACCACATCGAATAAGAAAAATGAGACTTTGCAGCTGCACCCTCCATCTGATTTCTTTCCTTTTTTCACTGCAAATTCTTGTTGTTTTTCCTTTATCATCATGCCTGATTTTTGGAGTTGCAACCGCGTTTTTTCTTGCCTCATTTCAAAGGGAGCAGCTGACCCTATGGAAGGAAAGAAAAGAGCCACACCCTCCTCTAAAACTGGAAAGAAATCAGACGTAAAGCACCAACACAAAATCAGAATATTGCAGTTTCCTTTTTGCGTTTTTTTTTACTGCAAATCAGTAGGAATTTGCCTCCTAGGATTAATGCATTGAATCCTTCCTAAATAGAGACATACTTAGACTATATATAAGCCCTTCTAATGACCTAACGGAGGGAGGAAAAAGAGAGGAGAAAAATAAGAAAAGAGAGGAGAGAATAGAGAACGGGAGAGAGACAGCAAAAGAAAAACCAGAAAGATGCCTTTGCTCCATTTGTTTTTCTGCAAATAAAAACTGCAGAAACGGGAAAAGAAAGTTAGGAATCAGTAGAGAAAGTGACGGAGGCGCAGAGTAAAGAAGGAGGCAATAAGCAGACCCAAACACAAAACAGAAGAAGGACACAGACCGAGCAACCATCACTCTTTCAACGCCACTGCAGTTCTTCGTCTCCAGGTTTGTTTTCTATTCACCTGTTGCATGTTTTCTTTTGCTTAGTATGTGCACTGTTAGCTGGGTCTTTTTTCAGTTGTAATATATGTGTCTGTACTGTTCGAGTGAATTAATTCACTTGAACAGTAGCTCTCCATTCACAAAAGAGGGTTGCACCCTTTTCGTGTCCAACCAGGTCACTTGCTTGGGCAAGTGACCCGGCCAGACCTTCCCGTTTTTTTTTTCTTAAAAAAAAAGAAAGAGAAAGTGATTTATGATTTTTTTGGCATATTTATTTTAAGGTCTGAATTTTTTTGTTGTATAAAAATAGTTTTTTTGACGCAATTTGACAAATATACATATATATCAAAAATTGTTTTCTTGTGTGTTGCCTACGGCCAATACCCTAACATGTTTTGAATACTTTTTTTTATATACAAAAAATATTGGAAGTTTTGAAAATGTGTTTTCGCATGGATTTCTTAAACACAAACAAATTTGTTTTCTTGCATTTCTAGATTTTACAACATGTTTGTAAAGCTCCAAAGGGTATTAGCCAATATTCCAAAAAATATAAAAATCTTATTTTTTGGGGAATTCATCTATTATTCACCGCTAATGTTTGGATAAAGAAATCCCAAAGGGATGAATATCCAAAATATTATTGGGAATAATTAACTTGTTATTATTCACTGTTAATATTTGGATAAAGAAACCCTTAGTGGTAAATATCCAAAATAATTTTCTAGGAATAATATGTCATCACATAGCCTTAAAAGAAGCCTTGATTATAATCAAGGACATTTCAATTTTTGACTCCATGGTTTACGAGCCGTGAAAGTATGAAATACTAAGGCAAAAAGAGGCTTTTAAAGCGCTCTGAATTTCCCTAGATTTCTAAATATTTATCCCTCCTCCTTGCGATTTACGAGTCGCGAACACTTGAAATACCAAGGGAAAATTGTGCTTTTAAAGCATATTGAATCTCCTTGGATTTCTATCTGAATAAATTTAGTCTGAATCAAACACAGATTTCAAGAATCTGTATTGGTTCCCCTTTGAAACTTTGTAGACATATCTAAAGGTATGATTTATATTGGCTAAGGATTATTGCTCTTAGACTTTGAAACCAAATCATTCATCATAACAAACCTATCCTAGGAAAACTAATTAAGAGAACACCAAAACCATAGCAATTATAAGGCAAACCAAATACCAAGCAGCTTACCTTAGGTAGGGCGTACTAGGGGTGCTAATACCTTCCCTTTATGCAACCAGTCCCTTGCCTTGAAATCTCTGAAAGACCAGTTAGGTTTTCTAGTGACCATAATACTAGGTAGCGACTCCCTTTATTCACAAACTAAACAAAAAACCCCGAAATCAATCAAGGGTCGTCGCGACGCCGCGCTCCGCCGTGAGGGTGCGACAGACATTAAATAACAATTGAGGTTCTTATATTATTCCTTTTGTTCAACTCAATGTTTATTGAGCCTTTTTATTAAATTAAAAAAAAAGGGAAGAAAAATACTAAGCATCTCAATACTTAAAAGTAATTTTTCTTACATAAAATGTGTGTCCACGGTTTCGAAAGGATTCCCAAATCTTAAAATTGCAGGAATAAGCGTACGGAGGAACTGCGGCCAGACTTTTGAATATTGAGGGAAAAAATGCCATGAAGAACCCAGAGCAGCTACATAAAGTATCCCCATTTGATTAGTCCAATGATTTAAGATTAATATCCAAGTCATTAAGATATAATAGATAGGTACAACGTATATAATACAAGCGATTCTTTCGTCATCTGGGTCGTCACTGCCAGATATTTTTGAGGGCCAACGAGGGTTAAGATCAGGGAACCTAATTTTTTATGATTAAGCTTAATATTTTATGCTTAGGATACACGTCTACCATCTTGTTACCAAGCGTTTATCGCTTATTTTATTTCTCAAAACGTACATTCATGAGCTGAACAAGCAAGTCAAAATCCTTCTTTTTGACAAAACATACGACTCCTTGTGTCTAAAGCATATGCTGGCTTTATCCGTCGTCGAATTAATTAGTACATGCTTTATTACAATTCCTGTACATTGTGGAGCCAATACATGAGAGCTTGGAACAGCTTCTTTCATGTCCATTTTGTTCTATTTTTCCCGTCAGTTTTCATGTGATGACTTGTGCGTGCTGCCATCTAAAAATGGCCATGAAAGCAAAGAATAATAGGGCTTTAGCACTCTCCTTTTGACCACTATAATGATAGGCCTGTGTAGCGACCTGCCTAACCCAAGTTTTTTTCTAATGGAAAAGTAAAGTAAATTTATTATATGATTTGTCATGTAATTTTGATTATTTTTTTACCATTATGAGAAAGGTTCTCATAATATTTCCATATATTTATTGAAATTGATATATGAATCACGTCACACACCTTAAATTTATTGGGTTGGATCGTTTTTAATAATATATAAACAATGATTAAAAATTATTTTATAAATTATGCATATAATAATGATATATAATTAAATTATGTTCTTAGAGCGATTAATTTTAAAACCTTAATATTCACACTTATTTTAAAAAGTATTTATCAAAATATATAATATCTTGTATGTATTTTGAAATTAATTTTTTATTTTTATTAAACTCAGTTGAGATATAAATAAATAATAAACTATTTATATACTTTCTAGATCCTAGTTTTTTAATGTCCACTATTATATTCAAATGTTGTAATAAAAACCCAATATAATTCAATGATGCGAATCTCTAAAAGGGGAGAAAATTAAGTCTTAAATGAATTTATAATTTTATAAAAAGAATACATAAAAAATCGAGATATTTATGAAAATAATTAAAAAGGTAAAAAAAACAAAATAATAATAAAAAAAAAAAAACAAGGCTAGCATTCAAATGACGCATGGCTGGCCATGGCAAGCCTACCATTGCGCACCCCGGGTCTTTAAAAACTAACATTTGAGGAGAAAAACGAAGTTAATTCCAAGCAAAAAATTTATAGTATATCACCTTAAGATCTTTAAAAATCAAATCCAAGTTTCTAATTTGTTTTTTAAATCCAATCATGTATCTCCATTTTGCAGCAAATTAAGAAGGTATTTGGCATGGCCATCCAATAATTCTAATCAACAAGTTGATATAAGAGGTATATAAGAGTGTGGCAGCGGTTGCTTTTCAAAGTGTTTTTTACTCGAAAATTGATATAGGATTATTCATTCGGCCTTGAAGAGGCGGATATTGATTGGAAATTATGGAATAAGATGGGCGGAGGAACTAGTTACCTGGTAATGGGTTAGTGGCATCATTTTTGTTTTCTAATGACCGGAATATGCAACTTGAGTTAAACTTACTTGTGTGGTGTTAATATTATCGGGATGACTGACTTGTCAGATTATAAATGGAATGTTGGATGATACCTTACTGTTAAACAAAAATGGTAAATTGTGTTCTTGTTATGGATTATTGAAGAAATAAATAATAAATAAATAAATTGATGAAGATCTAATCCTTCTGAAGGATGAAGGCAAATATCAAATCGCTTGGGACGTGAAAATAGAAGTTTATTAAACATGGTAGGTGTTATACACTTGAGAAATGCAATGATACAATTCATCAATTAATTCAATATATATATATATATATATATATATATATATATATATATTGAATTAATTGATGAATTTTAATTGATACGTACAATTTGAGAATCGTGTACTATGCACATGGAGGATGTCAAAGAAATTATGACTAATAATGTAAATATGTTGTATTGAGGTTTTGTGTTGTTGCTGGCATGATAAGAATTTGGTGGTAATTATAACAGTGTAATGAAATGCCAATAATAGTGATAGATAATGACATTTGGCCTTAATTATGGTGGCCAAATGAGATTAGGTTGATGAATTAAATAGATTGATGTATGTATGGTATTCATATTATTTGAAGATGGATCGGATATGAATATTCTGAAAATGATGGTAGGTTTCATGATAAGGGCAGATTTTACTCAAAATCTAAAGAAACATTGGAACATACCGAAATGAGCACAAGAAATATGTAAGTTGAATATATTTATAAACCAAAGTTGGACCGAAAACATGACGAGTTTGATGATTTATATGGAAAAGCCATAATGGGTATAATAGATGTTGGGATTGAAATTGATATAAAGAGATAGAGAGTAAGAGAGAGAGAAATCATATGGTAGATATTATAACGAATTAAATGCGCTCTTGAGGTGAAACAAGACACAAAATAAAAATGTTGAATGATTCCAGGAATGATGAAGAGGAAATATTGGTCGTGTTGTTTTTGTTGTAGCCTGTGATATATGTGGTACAAAGGCATGCTCTTCAAGTTTTTTCCTTCAAGGGTGCTGTTATAAGATTTTGAGTATAAGTTGATGGATCGAATTTTATTTGAGAAGAGTTGGCTTCTAGGGGCCATCTTTGATTTTTTTTTTTAACTGTTCAGTTTTCTTGTAAATTTTGAGAATATATGCGCATGGTTTGTTGTTTTTAATTGCGATTAACTGTGATGCTTGTGTTTTGACCAAAAAAAATGTTTTTTTCTATGCTTCATACGGCCAATACTCTAAAAATATTTTGAACATTCTTTTTTTTTTCTGAAAAAATAAATATTCAAGATTTCAAAAATATGTTTTAGCATGTATTTCTTAAACACACAAATTATTTTCTTGCATTTTGGATTTTACAACATGTTTGTAAATTCCAAAAGGTGGTGGCCAATATTCCAAAAATATAAATATTTTATTTTTTAGGGAAATTCATCTTTATTTACTATTAATATTTGGAACAAGAAATCCCAAAATGGGTTAATATCCAAAATATTATTGGGAGTAATTTATTATTATTCACTGATAATATTTAGATAAAGAAACCCCAAGTGGTTAATATCCAAAATATTTTTCTAGGAATAATAAGTCATTATCTCTTAATAATATAAGGGCAAAGACAACTATGAAAGGTAAATGTCAGAAATACTGTTAAGAGTAATCCAACTTGTTCATTTTTAACATAGTGGTAGGTTTATACCCAAAATGTTATTTAGAACAATTTAATTACTCATCCTTGAAAGAAGCCTCAATTATAATTGGGGATATTTCAAATTTTAATTCCACAGTTTATGAGTCGTGAAAGTGTGAAATACTAAGGCAAAAATGGGCTTTTAAAGCACCTTGAATTTCCTTAGATTTCTAACTTAGTTTTTTGTTTCTCTTCCTTGTGATTTACGAGTTGCATACACTTGAAATAGTAAGGGAAAAATAAACTTTTAAGCACATTGAATCTCCTTAGATTTCTATCTTAGCCGTCTCTTAATTCATAAGTTGTAAATTTAGTTCAAATCAAACACAGATTTCAAGATATTCGCATCAGTTCTCCTTGGCACTCTATAGACATATCTAAAGGTATGATCCATATTGGCCAAGGGTTTTTTTTTAGACTTTGAACCCAAGTTCATTCATCGTAGCAAACTCGTCCTAGGATAACTGATTTACGAGTCGCGAACACTTGAAATACTAAGGAAAAAATAAACTTTTATGCATATTGAACTTCCTTAGATTTCTATCTTAGATGTCTCTTAATTCACAGGTTGTAAATTTGGTTTAAATCAAACATAAATTTCAAGAGATTTGCATCGGTTCTCCTTAGCACTCTATAAACATATCCAAAGGTATGATCCATATTGGCTTAGGGTTATTTCTTTTAGACTTTGAAACAAAATCCATTCATCATAGCAAACTCGTCCCAGGAAAACTGATTAAAGAACACCAACACCATAGCAATTATAAGGCAAACTAAACACCAAGCAGCTTACTTTAAGTAAGGCGTACTAGGGGTGTTAAAACCGTCCATTTATGTAACCAGTCTCTTACCTTAGAATCTCTAAGGATCAGTTAGGGTTCCTAGTGTCATAACCCAATTTTTGACCTTTTTATTTTAATTATTTTTGCTTACTAAAAAAAAATGATGAAAAAAACAAGTAAAAAAAAAAATGAAGAATGAATTAAAATTTGGGTTAAGGGCAACATGATTGGAAGTTTAAAGATTTAATTAAAGTTTTGACTAGTTTAATTAATCAAGTCAAGGGTTTAATTGGAGAATTGATAAGTTTTGAGACTTAATTAAGCTTGAAATTAATTTAATTAATTCAATCAAGGGTTTAATCGGAGAATTGATAAGTTTTGAGACTTAATTGAACTTGGAATTAATTTATTCAGGGACTTAATTGAAACAACAATCAAAGTATAAGGCTGATTCTGGTCAAATTTGCAAGAAATTAAAACCCAAGGACTGGACTGCAAAAATTCAAAATGTCAAGGATCAAAACGCAAATGGCTATTAACATTAACACTGTTCATCTTCTTGACCCGAAAAAAGAAGAAAACAGATGCCTTTATTGCATTAAAATCCATGCGGCTGCATGGCATTCTCTAGTTATAAAAACCAGAGAAGGAGAACCGGCAGAGGAGTAGAAGAAAGGGCAGAACCAAGAGATAAATAAAGAAGCCACGAACGGCAGAAAGGGGGGAGGAGGAAGGAAACCAAAGAAAAAGGAGATTACAGAGAAAGAAAGGCAGAGGGGGGGAGGAAAAAACATATCACAAAAACAAAGGGGGCGGCGAACCCTATACAAGCCGCCGCCCCCTTCAGTTTTTTTTTTTGCTATTCTTCTCCGGCCTCGGTCTCTTTCCCCATCAGACACTTTTCACTCCTCAATCTCAACCCCTAGGAGCTGCAACACAAGGGGAAGGAGCTGCAACACAAGGGGAAACTGGAAAAACAGAGTAGAAAAACACAAACACAGGGACGACGAACAAAGAAGAAACCGAGGCAAGGAGGAAGAAAAAAGAACAAACACACAGACGAAGAAGGAAATAATCGAAAAGCAGAAATAGAGAAGAGATAACACTGGCCAGTCATCAACTTCGCCTCCGGCAGCACCTGAACCAGACTAGCACCGCGAGCTTCATTAGACTTCACCAAGCGTCTCTCTCACAGCTCATCAGCAAGGCCAACAGTTGTTGATTCCATCGAGAGTAGCGACAACAGTTCTTCCATAGTTGCGCAATTTCACATTAGCAGCAATGATTTCTGCACCGTGAGCAGCAATGGAAGATCTTTATCCCCTGCAGCTTCCTCCATTTCAAGCAGCTCCAACCGTGCACTCATCAGCACCACCGTGGACCTCTCCATCTGAACCGTGACTTCCTTTTCTCCATTGAACCACCTTGAGCCTCCAGCAGAAACCTTAGCCTCAACTGATTGTCCAAGGTTCTTCTCAATCCAGCAACAGTGATTGTCCTCCACAGATCAGCACAACCCTTGTAAGAAACTATTCTCCTTATAATTCTAGCACTGACTCTCTACAAGCAGTCCAGCAATGACTCTTCAGCAGTAGCACCGTCAGCCTTTATCTCATCTTCAACCGTCCCAACAGCGGTGTAGGATTTTCCAATAGCAGCAGAGATTGTTTTTATCAGCCACACCATTTGTCAATTTTCATTCACCAGCAGCTCCTCGCCACGGTTAGTCTCCACCCCAACACCAGATACTCCAAGATCAGCCACCGTGGGTAGTGTTGCCACCAGTCACCTCACACAGCATCGTGAACTCCAACAGCAAGGCAACTATCAGCAACCTTGCAACAACCAGCATCTCCCCTCTGCACCGTGAGCTTCCATCACTCCACCAGCATCACTAGTTCCATCGTGACTAGCATCACCAGCAGCTTATCTCAGCAAATCAGTAGCTCATCACGGTGGTGACTGATTTTTAAAGAGAGGCTGAAGCCTTCCTCAGCAGCTCAACCTCAGCCACCTCTGTCCACCGCCAGCAGTGTTTGTCCTCTCAACCAGTAGCAACATCTCCTTCCAGCAGTGCCTCTCAGCTTCTCTTGACAGCAGCAGTGGAAGCTCATCTTCTTTCCACCGTGAGCAAGCAACGATAAGAGCTTTGTAACAACAGCATTGTGAACAGCAACATAAGATTTAACAAAAAAACAACAGAGGCTTTTCTTCTCAATCTCGGCAGCAGAAGTTAAGGAAATGCAGGAGAAATAGCATGAGAAGAAAAGGAAAAAGAGACTGGGTCAGTGTTCGTTCAAGACGGGACACACCATGCTACCCCGATCGACTGATATAGGTATAACTTTTATGCTCTTTAAAAACTCTAAATGTGCTGTGATTTGTTTGCTACGTGTTCATGGTTTATTTTATTTTATTGGTTTATTTATTGACGATAGAGTCAAGAATAAAAATAGTGATTTAATTGTTTTTTTTTCGTAGCTATGAATTTTTACCAACGCCAGAGTTGGAATTATTCGAGCTTGAATATTCACTGGCGTCAGAGTCAGGAATATTATAAACAAATCATTATAGCATAAACTAATAAATATTTAGCAATTTAAGACAAAACCAGCAATGCAACCTGCCTCAGGCAAGACGTTTAGGGGTGATAGTATCTTTCCTTTTGCGTAACCAGTCCCGTACCATAGAATCTCTGTTGACCAGTTAGGGTTCCTAGTGACCATAATACTAGGTGGCGACTCCTTAAACAAGACATTTTTCCTTAAAAGAACCAGATGCCAGAAATATGTTCTTTTTCCATAATTCAAGAGAATTATTTGTGGGCCGCCGCGATGTCGGGTGCGACACCTAGTGACCATAATACTAGGAGGCAACTCCATTTTTCACAAAACAAAGACCCCGACACATTTCCTTGCTCCGAAAAGGGTCTTCGCAATGCCGCGCTCTCGTAAGGGTGCGACAAATTCATCTGTCATGGCCTTACCCCACCTAGGGTCCTTGAAAGCCTGAGACACAGGTTGGTTCCAATAGTGGGGCAAGAGGGTGCTTGGTGGTAATTGAGAGTTGTTTAGGACAGAAAATATTATTTTGGGCCCGGGTGACCATGGTGTTGTTACCCATTTTTGGGTCCTCGCACAAAAAAGGAGAAAATATAAAAAAAATTCAAAAAATTACATTTGGAAAAAATAAAAAAATAATAGTAGTGAAAAAAAGATGTTAGAGCGCCTAGAAAATGGTTAAAAATTGGTTGAGGAAGTTCAAAACTATAAAGATTAGAATTTGATAGTATATCGTTGATTGAAAAGAGCCCTATTGACCAAGAAAATTCAATTTTGAGGAAGAAAAGTTCAAAATCAGATGTTTATGGACTCAATTAAATTTTATTGAAGATTTAATTGAATTTGTAGAGGGTTTGAAATTTGGCAGTATATCGTTGATTGATGAGAGCCATATTGACCAACATTCAATTTTGAGGAAAAAAAGCCCAAAATCAGATGTTTATGCATTTAATTAAATTTTATTGAAGATTTAATTGAATTTATGGAGGGTTTGATTGCAAGAAAAATTGATTTTTAAGTCAATTTAGGCTTTAATAGGAAGAAATTAAAGTTCTGGAGTCAAATTATATTTTTTAAGAGTTGATTGGATCAAATCAAGGGCGTAATTGTATAAATATTGAAGTTTGATGGCCAATGAGAGACTTGATTGAAGAAATCCAAAACCAATGACCAAAATGAAAAGGGCACGCAAATTGAAGGACTGATTCGAAATTGACACATTTTAGCGCCATTTCCTTTTAAAGGAAACGACATGTTTGGGCAAAACAATGTTGTTTCATGTACTGTTTATAAAAAAAAAAAAAAAGAGAGAGAGAAAAGCTAAAACGGTGCCATTTTGAACGGCACCAGGGATCTTCTTCTTCCCCTAGACATGCAGAGGCAGGGGAAGAAGAAGTTTCTCTCCCCTGCAACACTGCTCCCTCTCTCCCTACCCCAGTTGCACAGGAAACCCAGCACGACCCATACCCACACATACCCTGCCACTATGATGAAAAACCAAGAGAGCCATGCTCAGCCCCCCTACTCTACGCCAAGACAGTGGCAGGGTAGCCACCTTACCTTACTCCATGACAAGGGTAAAGTGCCCCTCTCCCCTGCCTCTTATAAAAACAGGGGAGTAACCATATAGAAGGGGATTTTTGTTAGAGAAGAGAGAAATCGAAACAGAGGGGAATGGGAGAAAGAAGAGGAAGATTTGTTTGAGAGACAGAGGAGAGAAAGCGAAAACAGACGTGGGGGAGAGAAGAACAGAGACTGGGGGTCTCTGCACAGAGAAGAAGAAGAACCGTTCCTCACCCCCTGGGCACCATCGTTGTTTTTTCCTCTCCACCGCCACTAGCAGCACCGTGAGCAACTGCCAGTGGAACTAGGGAAAGAGAGTGGAAGATTAGAGCCGATGAGAGAACAAAGGGAAAGAATAAAAAAAAAAAACCAGATAATAGAGGAGAAGAGAAGAATAGTAACCTCTCTCTCCGTCCTGTCTCTCTTCGTCGTTGGAAGCAGCCACCACAGAAATAGAAGAAGAATCAGAGAAGAAGAGGGAAAGAAAAAAAGAGAATAAAACAAAGAAGCAAAGAAGAAGAAGAAGAAAAGTCGGTCGGCCGCTCTTAACTCCTCAGTTCGCAACTACAACGCCACCACCACCAGCAGGCACTATCATAAGCCTCCACAGTAGCCACCGCAGGTCAGTTCCCCCACCCCTCTCTTCCTCCTTCTACTTCGCCACCTCTCGTCTCCACTGTTCGTCTGATGAACGATTCAAAAAAAAAAAAAACATTTCGGAAAATTTATGATTTTCTCGCGTATTTTTCAACTAAATTTTACTTAATATTGGTTTGTATTTTATACTATAAAGATACATATCCGGTATTAAAGCACCCAGTTTAGCCGAAACATTGCAAAAATTACAAAAAAAACAAAAAATATCTTGCTTTTATGCATACGGCCAGGTATCTAAAAAATTCATATTTTTATTCAACAAAATTCAAAAAATATGTGTTAGCATGCATTTTGTCTTTAATAACCAATTTATTAAAGTCACGAGAACTAGGTCAATATTTCAAAAATACCCAAAAAATATTTTGTTTTCTTTTAGGTCTGAGATTATGAATATATACGTAAAGTGTATTCCTGATATTAAAAAAATATATAGTTTTTTACTGACGTAGAACGGTTAGGTTTTATCCGATAAGATAAGGATCTCCTTACTGAGGATGACTTTTCTTAAATCATAGACAGACCAACAAGTAGAAAGACAATGAAGCGTTAGCATATATCAGACAATAAAACAATACAGCTTACCTTAGGTAGGGCATATTTGGGTGCTAATACCTTTCCTTTACGCAACCAGTCCCCGTGCTCAATCTCTGAGACCGGTTAGGGTTCCTAGTACCCAAAATACTAGATGGTGACTCTCATTCTCATTTTCTACAGATAAAAAACAAGAATCCGTTGTCTCCCTATATTTTCCAAGTAAATAGAGATGCGTAAACATGAGGAAGGACGATCGCCGCGACGCCACACATGTGTAACATATGGGATGAGTGCGGGTAGGCCGTGCGAGTGCTACAGGCAGATGAGACGCAGAGCATGATGAATTATTAGTAGGAGAAGAGGAAGCCATACCAGGTGTAGGGGACAGAGTCACGGTTGTTGTAGCATCAGGCACTGAAGATGTGATGGTAAGATTATCCAATGTAACCATCATAATGGAGCAACAAGAAAAAGAGGGGAAGGAGCAAGACACGATGTAATAGTAGACTAAGGAGCAGAAGGCGTTGCTTTTATGAAGGGAAAAATATTTTAATCAAAGTGACATAATGAGAGAGATAAATCTTACATGTGTGAAGGTTCAAATATTGAAAAGCATGTTGAGTTAGGGAGTACCCCAGAAAGACACAAGGTTGGGATTTAGATTGAAATTTATCTGCATGATACGGAACAAGCCAAGGGTAGCATTGACAACCAAATGTGCACAACGTATGATAGTCAGGAACTCGTCCAAATAATACTTTAAAGGGACTTTGACGTGAGTGTAAGATAGTGGGGAGACGATTAATAAGATAAACTATCGTGGCCAAGACATATGACCAATAATTGGAAGGAGCTGAGGCATAATGTAAAAGGGTCATACCTGTTTTGACAATATATCGATGGCGACGTTCAACGGTGGCATTTTGATGGGTAGTATGCGGTGCAGTGGTAAAATGGCTAATACCACTAGCATCAAGAATAGGTCTAAGTTAACCATCTAGGTGGTAGCCCAGTGGTAAGAGCTTGGGACCAAGAGGTTTGCTCCCTCTGTGGTCTCAGGTTCGAGCCCTGTGGTTGCTCATATGATGGCCACTAGAGGCTTACATGGTCGTTAACTTCAGGGCCCGTGGGATTAGTTGAGGTGCGCGCAAGCTGGCCTGAATACCCACGTTAAACTAAAAAAAAAAAGAATAGGTCTAAGTTTGATAAATTCACCATTGTTGTCGGAATAAAAAATTTTAATTTTCCTAGAATATTGATTTTCAACTAAAGTGGTAAAGGGAAGAAAAATAAAAGACACATCCAACTTGTTATGCATAAAAAAGAACTAGCAGTACTTGGTGAAATGATCAATAAAAAATATATAATAGCGGCAGCCATCAATAGAGGGAGCTGAGAATCGTCCCCATGTACAAATATTCAAGAGAAGCCATGACTCGTAAGGAAAGTGACACTAAAAAACAATTTATGCGATTTATTGCACGCAGGACAATAAAGACTTAAAGGGGGACACAAGTAAGTCATAACTATGAAAAAAAGAAAAAAGTTTGGAACTTGGTGACCCAGCCTATGGCGCCAACTTCACACCTACCGCGCATTAGCGGGAGTTGTGGTTATTTCCTTATATGGTGCATCGTGTTTCTTAGTGGATTCCAGCCTCTAAACATGTGGAATAATAAAATCATTTGTCTTTCCATGACTCAACAAGTTGAGACAAAGCCACCCGAGAAGAACCACCCTCATTCAATGCGGCCTGTGCTGCAATTTTCATGGCTATGGCTCTCTCCCTAATCAACTTACCTTCCTCCGACTCCATCAACCCTAGAACTCGCTCCTCCACCTCGGCCGAACTCACAAATCCGTTGTCAGATTCATTCATCGGCAATGCAAGTTTCATTTCCTCCACCAAGAAGATCCTATTGAGCCTCTGCTCTGCGTATAGTGGCCAAGCCACCAATGGCACACCTGCGCAAACTGCTTCCAGCACCGAGTTCCATCCACAATGACTTACGAACCCGCCTACCGATGGATGGTTCAGCACTGCTACTTGCGGAGCCCACGACTTCAGCACGAGTCCCCTCTCCTTGGTTCGATCCAAGAAACCTTCAGGGAGCAATGAGTCTAAATCAATGTTTGGACGTGCCGAGAGTGCCACGCTTTTCTTATCAGAAGGTGGATTCCGAACCACCCACAAGAACCTGTGACCACTTCTCTCCAACCCGAAAGCTATTTCTCTTAACTGTTCCTTGGAGAACAGCCCCAAACTACCAAAACATAGAAAAACAACACTTCCAACTGGTTGCGAGTCCAGCCATGTTAGACACTCCAGCGTAGTACCATTGCGAGTGCCTGCATCATCTTTAGGACCTTCAGTGGCTATCAATGGTCCAATACAGTAAATTGGCGGTGTGCGGTTGTTGGGTACACATAATCCCTCTGATAATGTTTTCACAGCTCTGGCTTCAAGTGAGGCAAAAGTGTTTACGACAATACCTGCTGATTCGGGAAAGCTTCTTGAGGAATCTAAAAAGTTCTCATAGGACTTATCGTCGCGATCAAGTACCGGTATTGGCATGTCAGACGATGGAATTGGTGGAACACCGGGAATATGAAGAAGGGACTTTAGATCTTTCAGACTTTTTGTGGTGGTGTTATGAATGGTTGGGAAATAATGGAAAACAACGAGAACACCAGCACCAGAAGAGGAGAAGTGGTAGCCAGGGATATTGAGTTCCTTGGCAACATTGAGAGCAGCGCAGCAAAAGAAGTCCACAACAAGTCCATGAATGGTGTAGTTTTTTGAAATGGACAATAGTTGTTCACGAACGTGAGGATTGCTGAGGCGAAGGACCTCAAAAGTGAGTTCTTCATAATGGGTGGTTTTTGTAGGAGGGAGGGTTACAGTAGGAAGATGGTGGAATTTGATCGAGGGAATGGTGGCAGCAACGTTGGCAATGTAAGGGGCAGTGGATCCAGAATCATAGGGCACAGAAGTGATGAGTATGTGAATAGAAAGGGAAGGTTTTTGGGTCAATAAGAGTTTCCCTAGCTCCACCATAGATATCAAATGGCCAATAGGTGGTGATGGGTACAGAACTATGGCCTCCTCCATGGCTGCTCGTACCCTTTCCTATACCTTTGTGTGTACTTGGAGAGACAGAAAGAGAGAGAGCAAGCAATCTGTGCGGAGCAGTTTGCAAAAAGAAAGGAATAAGGTCACAAACAGCATCTGAGCATGAAATAGGGTCAGATACATGTTGTTCCACCAAAGTTTTCAATGATTTGTTCATATACCTACTAGATAATCGTTCTCAAAGTCTTTCATCTTGGTGAACACGTGCTCTGCCAGAACAATAAAATCGTAGCAACCTACCAGTCAAACCTAAAATTCTTATAGCAGGTGAAAATCCAGGATACTGAAAATAATAATTTAAGGAAAATATAGTAGGACGTCAGAATCCATGTGTTTTAGTACGCAAGATGCATCTTCTATTTTTCAAGGCAAAAGAAGACAATTGCTCTCCCTTTGAGAGATAGAACAAAAACAAGCACTATATAAGTAGAGGATGGAGTGCTACAAAGTTTTGTAAGGTAAGGCAAGCGTTTATTATTTATTTATTTATTTATTTTTAAAGAAATGTACCAATAATTTACTTGCTGAGAACACAACTAACACGACAATAGCAAATAATAATAATAATAATAATAATAATAATAGATTACAATGGTTGAAATAGGGTACAACATAAGAATATGAGGTCATGAAGTGAAAACTTTATTACAATTTACTTTTTAAAAAAATTTACAATATCTTAAATAGATTTAAAAACCAACTTAAACAAACTAGAAAATCCAAAAAAATAATAAAATATAAAATTTATAATTAAACTAAGAAAAATAAAATTAACAATTTCATCAATACTTGATTTCTAAACTAAATAAAAAAATCATAAAAGAAACAAATTATCATAAATTAAGTAAAAATAATAATAATTATTAAAAAACTTTTTTTTTCTTATAATCCTCCAATATCACTAGGCTTTGTACAAAAATCAAGCCTTTCTGATCTCTTAATTTCTCATCTCAACTGTTCGGCCAATATTGTTTTGAGTGCATATGTCTCCTTCACTTTCAACCCAGAACTCACCAACAAGACACCAAACATCTTGGTGTCTTGTTGGTGAGTTTTGGGTTGAAAGTGAAGGAGACATGCACTTGCAAAAACACTCTCATATTTATTTTCTCATTTTCATTGAATTAATTAGAGATGAGAGAAGAAATATAAATAATCTTTAACCCCATGAATTAAAATAACCCCGATAATTAAATGTACATAAAATTGCCTTCAAGTCAAGCATTGCATTAATCATCTATAATGCACTTTGCTTGAGTTTTTAGTAACAGTTTTTTTTTTAATTTGTATTGTTATTATTCATTTTATGATATGATCCTGCATGTGATGTAGATTTTGATGGTTGGGCTGGCTTTGTTTTCTCTTGTATCAAATCTTGCAATAATGGGTCTTGTGATGCACACGATTGTCTTCTTCATGGCACCACAGGATGGTGCCCGTTTACTCCAAATTAACCCACCAGAACAGCCCATGTATTACTTACATCGGGTTTGCTATTTCTATTATTGTGTGTTTAACATTATTTTTAGCGTTATTTATTGCAAAATTTGACTAGCTCACATTAGACGTTGGATCTTTTAGAAAGCAAGTAGGTAAACAACCTTGTGCGGGGGACTTGACTCCCCAATCAAGTGCCTCTACTGAAGAGAAAACGCATGTACCTATACCCCAGAATGTGTCTAATCAGAGTACCACCTTCAAATCCAAGAGAGACACATTTGTGCTTGAAAGACCAAACCAAGAGAGACGCAGTTGATCTTGGAAACTCAAGACAAGAGAGACACTCAATCTTGAAGAATATTCAAAGTCTTTATTTCAATAATAATAATAATATGTCTAGGAGATTGTTTAAATGCAACACGCCAAACAAAATTGGAAGCTAAAATCCTAATTTAACTTTAACTAATAAATAATAAATACTAATATTCCATGTAATAAAAAATAAAATAATGACACAATTATAAAATTCCGCAATAAATAAATATTAATTCCCATCGTTGTCCTTCATCCCCCATCAAACACCTCGTGCAATCTGTTTTCGCATTGGACCCAGCATTTAGCTATGGACAAAATAAAACTTGCTCAGCAAAGGCCTTTTGGTTTTCAAAGTTCTTTTTGGCCAGACTCTGATTTGAGTGATAATAATCTATAGGAATTTGTTAATGAATAATTATAAAATAAAATAGTTTGAACAATAAAGTCACTGCCCTGGGAATAGTGGCAGTAGCATTTATAACTTCCATTAATGAAACATTGCCATTTTTTTCTCTTGCCTCAGCTCGCAGTTCTTTTCCATGTTCAGTGATAGCACTGTGTACATAAATTGCTAGATACATTGTAAGTGTAGCTTGCATGCTCTTCTGTAATTGAACTTGTATACATCTTTTGAAAGTTTATAATCCAGTTCCACACATAGTGCTCCCTTTTCTTTTCTTTTCTTTTCAACCTTGAAGCAAGTTCTACCAGCTGCTATTCAATATAATCAGGTCTCAGATATATCCAAGTCGCATTAACTATTTTGTGGAATTTCCTACTCTCAAGACTATACCAAAACATTGCATTGTCTGTTCTATTCAGATGCATGGATGCATATAAACACGTTACTTCTACTGAAATACAAATATCAGAAATTAATGTTGTTTTCTTTTTCTTTTTTTGGAATTCATTGCTTCAGGATGAAGATGTCTATACATTTTTTGAGCCAGAGCTTCCTTGTGAATCACTAGCCTTAGCACGAACCAGGACACTAGATCCTGCGAGGACATCTATTTCAATGATTCCAGACAGTACAAACCAAGCCAAGGCTCATCAGTACAACGCTCATTGTCAACTTTGGAAAGGAGCAATTATCGAAGTGCTGCTTGGCGGCCTATAGTTCATGATAGAATGTCTTTGCCAGAGGGCTCATCTGTACTTGATCTCAAGGCTGAGAATTTCTTCTCTTGTACTGTTTCCCGGAAGCAATCGGATGCCCGATATCTCCTTCAGTCATCAGATGATGTTGTCACACTCTTAAAAGAGCTGGCAGAGTCTAAATCACCAAATTGATTCAATTTTACTGGTTTTCTTGGGCCTGTAATTCAGAGGCTTGAGAAACTAGAGAGGATCTTGGCGATTATTGGTACTGGAGCTAGCAGAGGTTCCATGATCAAGTTGATTCAAGCTATCTTTTTTCCTTAGTTGGTTCAGTTGGGAAATTTGAGAACCTGACAGAGGATCTAGAGATCAAGGAATGATGATTTTTGGCAGCTGCAAGATATGCTTTTATCTGCACGTATTAGTCTCTCCCATGTCCCAACTACCTTCTTGTAGGCACTCCCTTACCCTACAATTGCTGCCTGAGTAGTCCCTGGACAGTTTATAACAATGTCGTGAATTTCATTTTAGTTGGTGTTTTGTTTTTTTAATTGAAATGAAATATTTTAGTTTTAAAATATTTTGACATGTTGTTTTGGGATTGTACTATTCATATATATATATATATATATTCAACAAACATAATTCAAATTCAAGATAAATTAATTATAAATTATGCAATACAAACACAATGCCAACTAAATATAATTTTAAAATTTAAAATATTTCTAAATAGTCAAGATTAAATAGATTTTTAACTTAAAGTAATTCAACCTAAACAAAATATCAAAATATTATGAAAGTAAAATGTTTTAACACAAATATTTTAAATATAAAGTTAAGTCAATGTTATCAAGGCTAATGAAATCTAAAGCATCCCTTGTTTTGCTCAAATTTCTACAAAGTATAAACATGAAAAAAACAACATGAATATAAACCATATATATTAGTGATAAATCTAATTTTAAAAAATTAATATCATTATTAATGAAAATAGTAATAATAATTTTCAATATTATTATTAATATCATTGTTATTGAAAATAGTAATAAAAAAGAGCTTTTTATACTTGGATAGTTTAATTAATTAAATTGAACAATGTTCAATTTGATGGCTTTTCAAGAGCGGAACGGAATATATGGAATAGAACCGGAACGTTCCGGCCGAAATTTAGCCGAAAACTCCGGAACGGACCGAGATTTAAAATGAGATGAAAATTGTTCGTTTTGTTCCGTTTTTTGAATCGGTATAGAATGTTCCGACCATTCCAGACGAAACGAAACGGAATTGACAACCTTGGCTTAGAGTAAAAAGCGGTACGAAGAAAAGGCAAGACATTCATTTTTGTTAGGTTTATTTATTTATTAATGTTTTTAAACAAATTTAAAAATTTTTAATTTTTTTATTTTAAATTAATATATTTTGGTGTTTTTAAATCATTTTAATGCGTTGATATAAATATTAATTTTAAAAAATAAAAATATTATTTTAATATATTTATAAATAAAAAATATTTTAAACAACAATCATAATCACACTCATTAGTATTAGTTGAGTGACAACAAATATAGCAACTAGAACTTACATGATGAGAAGAAATTTGGGGTTGTTTTTCCTTTCTAATACATTTGGAAAAACATTTAAACAAAATATTTAAACATTTTACATATCATTCACAAGGAAAATACCGTAGACGAATTAGAAGTATTGCATCTTATATTTGTATTTATAGCCATACTTACCAAAAATAATAATTTAAGCAAAATATTGTAGTCAGTACTGACGTCAGAATCCATGTCGTCTTTTAGTAGCCAGGATACATATTCTAAATTTTGAATGCAAAAGAAGACAATTGCATTTATCTTTCCTTGACACGTAGCTATCACTTCATAGGTGGTCTGCAGTATGCGGCGGCGGACTAGCTTAATTTTTTCCACCATAAAAAAGATATTAAAATAAATGTTCTCAAAGAAGGAAAAAAAATAGAGATGAAAAAAAATTGTGAGTTTAATAAGTTTATATAATTTTAATAATATAAATAAAAATACAACAATAAATAAACTAATAAAAAAAACAAATTCAAGCTCATCCAGGTTAGCATGTCAAATCTATGTCATGATCATGATACCAAGGTAATCCTATTGAAAACAAATTGAATAAAACAATAAATATCAATTATTTAACAATCTAATATCAAAGAGCATAACTGAAAAAAATAATTAAAAAAAAATAAAAAAAAATTTTGAATCAATCATGATTAACTTGTTAACCCCGTAATCATGGGTATAGGATTAGGATAACCTATGACAGGAAGCGAAGAAAAAAAAAACTAATTCCTAATAAATAAAACATTTGATGGATTAAATTGAAAAAAATCAAATTTAAAAAGAAACTAAAAATAGATTGAAATCAACCCGTATTAATATCTGAAACTCATGACCCTTGTCGTGAGTCTAGAACTAACTTCATAAAAGACAAACCTTAATAAATAACAAGATAAAATTCTCAACCATAAAATGTTAAGGGATAAAATTGTAAATAAATATCAATAAAAAGAATAAGAACTAAATTTAATTTAAAAATAAATCAAAATCAAATGTTTATGGATGAAATTGAAAAGAAAATTCAATTAAAAAAATTAAAAAAAAAATCGAACGTTACTCACCAAACATGACACTTATACAGGCATACTATAAGAAGAATGACAGTTAAACAGGCCCTCTATAAGAAGAACAAGTCAATGCAAGTTCGATCTGAAAGGTTAATCTAAAACATTTAAGCACATCAAATTTCCTTTTAAGTATTTTAACCACCTTGTACCTGATTTATGGGCAGGTTCTCTGATCTCTCAGACAATATTATGCTATTCTAGAGATCGATGTACAAACTAAACGGAGCTTTCCCACTACACCATCCGCCATACTGGAAACCAAATCATTTTACTTGGGAAACATTGCAATATTTAAGGGATATATTACACATCAGGTATTCATTCAAACTGAAAGAAGAGATTGAGCTTTCAATAAAATCAAGAATAATTTAAATTTCAGTGGTGTCATCAGTGACATATGATCTTTTCAAAAATAATTAATTTCTAATTGTTCCATGATCCACTCATAGGTTTTCTTTAAGGGTGTTTGAAAATGTTGTTGTGGTTGTCTTTTTAAATGTTTTTCACTCGGAAATACATCAAATAATTTTTATTTTTAAAGAATTATTTTTGACATCAGCGAATCAAAATGATCTGAAAGCATAAAAAAATATTAATTTGAAACAAATAAAAAAATATTTAATTTTAAAAAAAAAAACACTTTTATCAGCATGGCACAACCAAAAATGAACTTTCTTTAACAAAAAAAAAATCAGAATAATCTCAAATTCCACAAGTAATTTCCCCGTGATACCACTCATAACCATCAATAAGAAAAGCAATGGTGGATCAAGTAAAATTCTGCCAACTACAGAGATCAGCGAAACTAGAATTAATTTGGGATTCTAAGAGCAGTTTAGTCTTTTACAATCTGAACTCGACTGACTGTATAATATGAGGAATCACCTCAGAGAATGAGAGTTGAGAGCTGGCTGCTGTGAAAATTATGGCATTAATTTCTCTCTTTCCAATCAAAGTAAACAACACCGCATTCCACAATCATTCACTAAATTCATACCCAATAAGTCAATGACAATTGCATGTCTCTAAAAAAACGAATCTTTACACAAATCACAGAAACCTAGTATCAAAAAGAGCATCCCAAATATTATATGTCCTAACGAGCAACAACTCCACTTTTACAACATCACCACACAATGTTTCTTAAAATTAGAGATACCTAAGTAGCTCAACTGGTCAGTTTTTAGGTTTGTTCCATAAAAATCACCAGTTTGAGTCCCACAAATCTCAAGGTCATTGGAGGCTTATATGGTCATTAACTTCAGGACCCGTAGGATTAGTCGAGGTGTATGCAAACTAGTCCAGACACGCATATTAATCTAAAAAAAAAATTAGAGTTACCCAAGTAACAAAAAGAGCTTGCAAATGTCACATATCCTAGTGATCAACAAGCACCGAAATCACAATCAATCACCAGACATGAGCTTACGATCTTGCAGAGGATTAAGAGTGTGAAGAGGACGGTTCCATTCTCTATAAAGCAAACAAACTCCATTCCTATTAAAGACATACATCATGTGTGCATTGTTCCCTGAGTTAGTTGGTGGTGGTGGTGATGAACTTATGTCTGACCCTCCAGAAAAATGCATCTTTTTGAGTTTTAAGATTGAATGTCACTGACCCTCATTCAAAAAATGCGAGGGAGACACTATAAGAGATGAGATAATAATCATCAAAGAGGGAGAGGGAAATGGGAGAGGGAGGTCGTTTTTGGGCATTGCGCTTTGTAAACGACGTGTCATGGACTGTTTTTTATTATTTATTTATTTATTTTTACTGCATGTTCAATATACACCTCTTCACCACACCCCAATCAACTACTATTATATTTATTATATTAATAATAAATTTAAAAAAACAAAAACAATATATATTATTTTAACATATTTCTATATCAAACAATATTTTAAAAATCAACCCTTGGCTGACTTTTTTTAAATCAAGGCTACAAAAATAAAAATAAAGAGATGTTGACACTACATGGATTTGAGCATTGAAAAATCAATGAAGGGGCAAAAAGACCAGTACAAGTAGACTAAACAATATGAAAACTGGATGACAAGGGAGACATTTTACAACCGAAACAGTTTGTTTTCTGGAGTGCTAAACAGCAGCGGTGAAGAAAGAAAGGAACACAAGCTGTCAACCTATTCTATTTTGCACAAAGTTTTTCTTTAAAACAAATAACACCGACTAACAAAATAGAGCACTGTTTTGGTTACAATACATTTCCATTTACCGGAACCAGCATGCGGCTCGGCTCAGTACTCCCATTTCCTCATCTCCATGCCATCAGGAGGGCTTCCCTCCACCGTCTTAGTACCCACTTCTTTCCAGTTTGTCGACAGCACCGTCCCGTTGGACTCCACCTGTTGTTATGAAAACAGCAGAAAGCACAAACAAACATCAGGAAGCAGTTCCTTCACCCCATAAACATATGTATAACATAATTAATTCTAAGGCCTTACAAAAGACTTTTGCATGGCTCTTCTTGTGTCTTCATCAGCATCTTGGTAAATTTCTCGGAAAAATTTGTTCAAAGCAGCATCCCCATCTAGCTTCTCCTCTTTCTCCTGAAATCGATAAATGATATCTCATGCTTCGGTTATGAAATGAGCACAAAACATGAGCGCAGAATCAACAAATATTACCTCCTTCTTCACTTCAGCTTCAATCTTGTCCCAATCAACTCTTTTTGGTTTTGATGAGGGATAGGTAGGCCTATGAGCAATCTCTGCAAACATTCATCATGAAAAGCAAGCAATTTAGCAAGGTCATGCAGCATGCACAAGTTCAAGCTACCACTTAGAGGCTTAAAGCATCCCTGATCCTACCGACCCAATTCTAACATAACATTTCCCAAAACAAGCCCTGACCCTTGGGAAATGCATCTCAGCATCACACAGGCATCATTCCCATAATAAGTCATCAGTTCTTTTGGATGTTAGTTACACAAATGAACTGCAATATTAGTTGCGAGAATTTCACCTATCCTGGGTATAAAAAATTTTACTACACTAAATAAAGCACCAAGTTAGCTGAGAAAATGTACTAAATTAAATATTATAATTCATGACAATTAAAGCTTGATGATGCAAGATGTAACATGTATAATATATCACTTGAAAACAACAATGGGCAAGAGGAAGGGGGTTAAAGAAAATGTTTCAGAAGCATGGATTTCACAATCAGTTCAGCCTCCAGTTAATATTGATAAACAGTTGTCTTTTACTCTTGTTTAACATATCAGATGATACAGATATGTATTGCTAGCCTCTTATTTAACATATGAGATGATACACATATGTATTACTAGCAATTTGACATACCAGAGGAAACAGTAATCCTTTTTACCACCGCTGTCTCCTTCTTGTATTCAAGAGATGCCCAGTGCAGACCTGGTTCAGCTTTTGTGAGACGGATTTCAACTTTGGTGGACAAGACGTTAAATTGCACTTGTCAAGTATAATCTGTTGGCACAAAATTTGCATCCAGAATAAGTAGCAAGAAAAAGCTTCCCCTACAGTATTACACAAAAGTAGAAGAGGAAAGGACTCAAAGAATAGCAGTAGTAGAAGATGCTGATTATTTTATGATAACCCTTCATTCCTCTCATTTCAAACAAGTAAATGCTATAGAATCAAACAATTATAGCCTGCTCAAAAGAGAAGTAGATTCCAGAACGTTAATCTCAATCAATACCTTCCCAAATAAGCGAGTTTGAAAATAGTACGCATCTTCACCGGGAACATTAATGCGAACACTTAACTGCAAAGCAATCATCGCACATTAGAATCTAGAAGTTCAACCCCTTGTATCCAGAAAAATATACAGAGAAAGACTTCTAATTGACATGCGTACAATCTGTTCACCAAAATCAACAGTAACACTGTCGGCTGGTATGCCCTTTGCAAATATAGTCACAACCACCTCTTCTGGCTTTTGGTAGAATTCATGCCTGTACAGTTCAGTAGACCCATTACATATTCGCATGAGAATAAAAATACTAGTATTCAGTCAGAATCGGAAACAATACTAGAGAGTTTCAGGATAAAAGCAATCCTTCACCAGCATTGCCTTTGAAAATCAAAACCATGAGATAGGAGGTGTCCACAAGGATACACAAGCGCAAATTTGCACTAACCTGTACTTTGACTTGGAAGGTGTTACCATTGGAGCCTGACAAGAAATGTCTTCTGGCTCTTCTTTTAGGGAAAGAGTGTTTACTGGGGCCTCCACTGCTTGCTTTTTCGTCTCACCAGTTTCCTCTGAAAGGACATGAAAAGTTTGTTCACAAGATCATGATAAAGCAACAATGTTCCTAAAAACACTAATACCATCCTCAACAATTTTGTTTAGATTAATAAAATATGAACAATTGGACCAAGTATTCAAATTGATAATGATAAAAGAGAACTACATACCTGCAATGCGCTCATCACATTCTTTGATCAAGTTAGCGAATCTAGACTCTTCTGTTGCCAAAGACGCTCCTGCTTCCAACGCTGCCTTAGCTGTCTGATACTCCTCAAGTTTCATGCATGCAATACTGCAACAGAGATCGTGGCAAGGGAAAATCAATCAGAAAATCCAGTGAACAGAATCAGATCATTCATGAGAAGAAAGGTGTACAAAATGCATGAGGTACAACCAAGGGCACTACTTATAAGACACAGAATCCTTGCACCATGAAATAATGAATAACCAAAATAGAATTCAAGACAGAGTCATCACTTCTCGCTTGTGATCTCGATTTTACTACCACAAGAAACCCAATTTTTCTTCAGAATTATCATAAACTCACATTTCAATTCAATCACACACATACAAAAGCACCACCAATTATACACCAAAACACAAAGAAACCACAAACTCCACGCTCATAACTCCACTAAACCCCAAGCACAAATTCATTAACTCAAAAACCGAAAATCAAATCCAACAATAAACAAACGAATTCGCAAACTAACCCTTTCCGCAAGTAAGCTTTAGTCATGGAAGGATCCAACTCAATTGCTTTGCTTGCATCCGCAACAGCCTCTACAAAAACATACCAAAATACAAACAAACTTTCAGTCTCATTATTATTTTATTTTATTTTTGATAAATAGTCTCTCATTATTAAAATCAATAAATTAATCAAACCTTCATTAATTCACAATTACATATTAAAAAAATTCACAATTCTGTTACGATTTATTAATAACTAATTAACACAGAATATGAACAAGAAATCGTAAAACTAGGATTAAAAAAACAGAGAGCAAGCGAGAGAAAGTGAAGCGATATAAAGGAGAGAGAGGGGTTGATGTTGTGGTGGTGGTGGAGCGAGGGTTAGTTAAGCATACCGGTGAGACTGTTGAGTTTGATATTGGCCTGAGCACGGTCAGCGAGGAGGTCAGGATTGGTAGGGTTGAGAGCGATGGCTTGGGTGTAGAGATCGACGGCTAACTCGAAGTGATCGTCGATGAATGCTTCTTTGGCTTTCTTCTCCAGATCCGCCATCGATTGAATTCAACAAAAATCGATTCAGAGAGACGGAGACGGAGACGCAGAGTCTAGAATGGAGAGAGAGGAAGAGAATTTGATTGACTTGGGAGTTGAGTTGCTAATACGAGTCTATTCTCTACTAGTCACTCTTATGTTTTATATAGGATTGGAAAAAAAAATAAAAGAAGCAAAATTACTAAAAAGTTATTTTCATGAATAATATTGAGTAATTTTCTACTCGGCTTTAAATATTATGAATATAAAATATATTTTAAAAATTATTAAAACACAATAATTTATCATACAACAAGTGCAAATTAATTATAAAATATATGTAAGATGAAGTACTAAATGATTTTAACATTCAAATGAAGTTTAATACATATAATATTGAGATAAAAGAATTATTTTTTTAATAATAATCGTTGTAAAATGTTTGTATTGTTTTTGTTTCCAAGCAAACTCGAGCTTGATTGAAAAACAACAAACATGGCTTGAATATTATTTTGGAGCTTGTTATAATCTTAGAGCTCAATTGGAAAATAATTTAATATTTATAAATTAATTTATAATATTTAAATTGATTTAAAGTCTATTTAAAAATTTAGTTATGGTTATTTTTAAAAAAAATTTCATTCGAAAATGTATTAAAATGATAATTTTTTATTTAAAAATTATTTTTGATATCAACGTATTAAAATTATCTGAAAATATTAAAAAATTATTAATTTAAAGTGAATAAATAAAAATATATATTTTTTTTAAAAAAGACTTTTTAAATATAAAAAAGTAAATAGTTTACTGCCCTACTTTCACATGGGGGTTTGTATTTAATAACATGGGAGATGTGTAACTATTATTAGGGGATTTTTTTTTTGGTAAAGATAATAATATAAAATGTGAAAGTTATTACTGATTATTAATAAATTTAATTTTCTTGGCTTATTGGGTGAGTTTATGGGGTTTTTTTTTCTTGTTTCCAGGCAAATAAGTGCCAAGTTGAAGTCCTAAATTAAATTTTAAAAAAAATCTATAAAGGAATTAGAAACAAAAAAAAAAAAAAAATCAAATCGGCGAGCAGACACGCTTTCTCCTTGTTTTGGCTCCTTCAAGGAACGCGTGAGGAAAAACAATGCACAGATGCTCAAGAAGAGAGAGAGAGAGTGACGATTGCTTGAGCAGTATTACAATAGAAAGGAATCTCTTTTCCATTAAATTTCCTGAAGCCTGATACACCAAGAAAAGGATCTCCTCTATGACCACTGCGCTAGGGGAAATTTCCATGAAAATTAAAACCACTAACCAGGAAAGTTCCTACCAAAACCATGGGGTCAACAGCTAACCATCCAATTCATCTGTCTTCCTACCAATTTCCAGTGTCATTTACAGCCTGAAAGAGAAATTATCCTGTCATGTCCAAGTAAGTCGCACGTTTAAGCAGAAAGAGAACTCATCATTCATGCTCACTGGGTGCCCCTGAATCTCACTCATCAATGGAGGTCCAATTAGCTATTACTGTAGCATGTAGTTTTTACTACACTCATTTGCCATAGGATCGTTTCCCTAGTAATCTGAGCATGAACAAGAGAATCACGTAATGTTCAAAAACCATCCAGAACTTTAAATTAACAAGAATTTCATATTGTAACTTAACTCAAGAATTTCATATTGTAACTTATCAGCAAATATTCTATCCATCAAGAATGTGCTAATCTAGCAGTAGTAATCTTAACTCAAGATCAAATGAAAATTTGTTGCTGACCTAAAATGGTGTCATGTGAATTTGTTATTAACATGTAAAATCAGGGCTTTGGAAGTACTGCTTTTACAAAATAAACAAAGCAGTCATTCCAGCTACTATATTGTCAATCTTAAGCCTCTGAGTAGTGGCTTGACAGCTTTGCAGTGCACGAGTCTGCATAACAGCATCATCTTTTTCTAATGTAGAAAGCTCTAGTTCTTTTTGTGTTCTCTGTTCATGTATGGCCTTCAGTTGCTCTTCCAGTTGGGCAGCTTGATCTTTCAGTGAGGTAATTTCCGCTTCTAAGTCAGAGCGTAATATAGCAGATTGGGAGATTTCTCAGTCCAAATTCTCGTGTCCTTGCAGGGGCACTGTTTCTGGTCGTGAACTAAAAGGGCAACTTGCAATTGCCTCCTTGAGCCTATGTACTTCAGCCAAGAGCTCTCTCATGGGATGCTTCTCCCATTCGTAACTGGCGGCCTTGATTTCAGCATTTAAAAGGGAGCAGAACCTATCATTTTCAGTAGGAGAAAGCAACACTCGGGGTGACTGAGACAAAAAGCTCTGAAGTTCAGATGCAGCAGAAATAACTGCAAAATCAGAAGTGGTTGCGCTAGAAGAAGTTGTGCTTGAATCCAGATTACCATCTGGAACATGGAAAGCAGAAGAAACTTTAACAAAGTGCTAGTTTGAAAGAAGAGTTGTACAAGGCTTGTGCTGGATGGAGTTGCCTTCTGCAGTAAGCTCCATCTGAGTGCATTGAACTTGAGGAACACCTCCAGTACCATCAATGGCCATATTATTGGCTTGATGGCCAGAACTCTGAGTTTCAGTTGGTAGCGGCTACAGAAAGATTGCTTCAACAACCAATATCGCAAGAAAAAAAAACATAAACAAAGTTGAAAGAGAAAGATGATATCAACAATACCTCAATAATACAGCCAGATACGAGATGATGCTCCTGATCCTTGAGACCTCTTCCAGGTGTTTCTTTTGCAGTATAATAATCTTGTACTGTTAATTCTTGTACTTGGTCATGAGCGAGACCAGAAACTGCTGCTTGACCGATGCCTGAAACAATAGGATATTGCTCCTCAGCCATAAAAATAGCATTTGTAGCTTCATCAACACGAAGATACAGAACATATAGTAAATTCATAAAGGGCATAGTAAGACTAATAAAGACAAGATAAAGAATAATGACGAATTACAGATAACGTAACATACAAGCACTAGAAGTTTCTTCTTCCTCTTTTTCCTCTCCTACATTTGCTACTAGCTTTCTCCTCTTTGCTTGTGGAGGAGCACCAGCTCCAATCTTTGGTGAAGCCTTGTTTTTGGGTTTGATTTAGCACTAGACTCGACATTAGAAACTGACTGTTGTTTTTCATCTTTCTTCCAATCTTTAAAACAACCGTGTCTGTACGCTTGTAGTTCCATTCCTGCTTTTAGCACAGAGCTCTTTCTTGCAAACTGGGCATTTGGCATGTACCTCACCATTTTCTTGAACCTCACTAGAAAACTTCCAAACTACAGATGTAGTTTTTCTTGGTTTAGGAGTATACTGAAATATTTCAACCTAAAAACTTAAGTGATTAGGTAAGGTCTCAAGATATGATTTATAATATTCTCTAACATACCCCTGTGAAAGCCTTTTGAGCTTAGAACTTGCACAAGTTCACATTGTCTTGTGCTTAATTTTTATCAAATAAATGAGGATGATGAGATTCGAACTCGTGACCGTTTAGTCATCAAAACTCTGATACCATGTCAAAGAATCATCTCAACCGGAAAGTTTAAACTATTAGGTAAGGTTCTAAGATATGATTTATATTATTCTCTAACGTATACTTAGTCGGTTGAGTATCATTCTTTTTTCGTTTATTAATCCTCTTGCTCTGCTGCGTATCGTGCGTTTCTCCCACCTGCTTGTTGCCATCAACATCAAGTTCAACTGTAGCATTTTGTTCCCTGACTTCCCATCAAGAAATAATCAAGTGATAGTTCATGCAAGCTTCGTGGAATGTATACACCATCACAAAACAGGCAGTAGAGATGTAGATAAGGCAGAGGACATCTTCCCATGTTAAAGCAAAACATGCCGTAATTGGTAGAATTATGACCGAGAACAAATGTGTTAGAAGCCATGTTAACTTCTCTGCACATTTTCCCAACAGCAATCAAGAGTCAATTGAGTTTAGTTATTAGCTAGAGCCAGAGATCCGCACATATGTCACAATTTTGCACAAACTGATTTCTAAAGTGTTCATTAGGCTCATTTGTTGTCATTCTATTTGAATATGGTGAGGGGCTCTCAAAAACAGCCAAAGGTGAGATGTTTGGCAACTCTGCTTCATGAGACCCAACAGAGGACAGGGTCTCAGGTTCAAATAATAAACATTCCGTCACTGTTGCCTAACGAACCAGAAACGAAATGATGGAGAGCTGACAAATTACAAACTGATTTCTGAAAGAACGAGAATTATTTTAGCACCAAAACAACAAAGATGCAGTGACGAAGCATACCTGTTCATGAGGCTCATCTGTTTCTACCCTGTTATTTTGGATCTTTTCTTTTAAATTTAAACCAACATTTGTAAAGGCTGAAAAGGAGCTCTTAGAAAAAGCCACTGATGGAATTTGTGATGCTTCAACTTCCTCAGACAGGTTGAGCTTTGGATCCGCCTGAATTACAGCACAGTAATCACACCAATATAAGATTTTAGAATGAAGATGAATTCACCCGCAGATTGAACCTGGACCAAATGCTAAAGCACAGGCAGCATACAAACACAAATGTCACTGAAGTTCTTCTAGCAGGCTAAATTTTAGTACAAGAGTGCTTTCATAAGAAAGAGCAGGACACAAATAAAGAGGCACACCTGTATCTGCAACTCCACGGTCCCAGAATTCTCGCACTTCGTACGCAAACTCGATAGGATGTCATTGATCAAATTATTCTGTTCCACAGTATCTTTCAAGTTTTGAAAAAGTCTTAAAGAAGTAAATTCATTAATAATTTATCTCTTTTCCCAGGACTTCAGGGCCTTAATAATTCTTTAATAAGTAAATTCATAATTGACAATCGGATGGAAAGGTCTTAAAAGAAAGTCTTCATAGAAACTGGCTGAAAGAAAAAATAACTAACCATTATATATAGATTATTTAGATATAAGTGTTAGCATCTTTCAAATTATCCGGAAAAAGATTTAATTTTAGTTGACTTGTAATAAGTTAATCCAAAACTATTCTTCTTATAAGGAAAAAAAAAAAAAGAGTTCGTTGGCTTAGTCTGATGATTCCAATACGGTCTTATATAAAATACCTACATGATTCCCAGTCCCCCGTTCCGTCCCGTCCCGTCCCGTCCCGTCCCCGGTCCCGTCTCGTCCCGTCCCGTCCCGTCCCCGGCCCCGTCTCGTCTCGTCTCGTCCCGTCCCGTTCCGTCCCGTCCCGTCCCGTCCCGACCCACTACAACCCGCGTTTCCAAGCCCCCGCCCCCCTTCCAAGTCCAAACAGTACACATCTCTATAAATTAACACCTACATGATTCTGCCAAACATATTTTCTAGTACACAGTCATGGGCACAGCACAAAGTACCTATGCTTCAGCAGCAACATATCTGTCCGACTCCCAGCTGGTACGTGGTAGAGATGCACCGCCATTTTCTTCTTCGGTGGTTACTGTGAATTCGCAGCTAGCAGAAATACAACTCTCTGTTACCGTCAACCAAGAAACCTCACAACCATCAAATTTACAGCCTTCTTCTCCGGCTACGGATCCGGAGTCGCAGTTACCAGAAACACCACCACAAGTACTCTCTCCTGCTGTCAACCAAGAAGGTACACAGCAACCGCAAGAGCAAGAGCTTTCCATTGCAATCAACGAGAAACCAACCAATACAGAGAGTGCTGTTAATAAGAGGGTGCCATGGGAAAAGATACTCCTGGCTTTCTGTTTGGCTGCAGCTCTGGAAATTGATCTTGCATATGAAAAAAATAATCAACATTCAAAACCCAATCTTAAGTTCTGCTTGCGCCTTGTCAGTTTCACACTTACCTTTGTTTCTCTCATTGTTTCGCAGCTTATGCGAAAAAAGTTCCCTGTTGCATCCAGAATGTTAGGGAAAGTTGCCATCGGCCTTGGTGTCACTGCGTTCTTCATCATCATCGCATCTCCATTGATGACCATGAGCCAGCTCAACGATGCTACCTAGCAAGGATACGTACCTACTCCAGATCCCTACTCCCTACAGTGATTAGTATTGCTTCCAATATGTCGTCTTATACATGCAAAAGAAAGAGGGATGATGATGGTGTTTTAGGCAATGCCCAATGGGGATATAACGTACAATTTATATTTTATTAATTTTATTGTTGTAATTTCTGATAAATATATATAAATTTGTATTTATTTAGATAATTAATAATAAATTATTAAAATTATTAAAATAGATTAAATATATTTAAGCTAAATCAATATTTTTATAAATTTATTTAATCACCATAATTAATTAATACATGTTATCATCATTATTTGTATAAATTTGCATTATATAGGTTGGATAGAAATGAGGGATGATCATTCATGGATGCATCGAGAATCACCCCAAAAATTACAAGGGATGAATTATTATAATGGGGTTCAGGGTTTTATAAATCACGCAATATATAATCCCAGAAATATTAGTGGAGGTAATATTAGATTTTCATGCAAGAGGTGTAAAAATAAAAAGTTTCTCGATCCAGATGTTGTAACAATATATTTTCTACAAAAAGATTCATGGAGTAATACATGTGTACGCACATGGAAAATCATATGTTCCTCATTAAACCATGATAGAGAGGATGATTGTGTCAACTTCTAGTACTAGCAAAGTACATGGAGTTGTACATGACAATAGTAATCCTTATAGTAATACGGTTATGGATGCGATGAGAATGAATCAGGGTAATGCAAGTCAATGCTCAATCATAGATAAAGAGCTTAATGTAGACGCAACCAGGTTTATTGATCTTTTAAAAGATTTTGACTAACCATTATGGGATGGTTGCACAAATCATAATAAATTATCGGTCGTTGCACGTGATCACCATTAAGTCAGGACATGCATTGAGTGAGCCTGATTACGACAGAAGCATTTTACTTGATTAAAATGAAAAATTAAGTTGATACACCCAAATTAAAAATATTTCCTAACTTTATTTGTTGTTTAATGGTTTGAACCATAGTTTTGAAACCTGGTCCGGCCCAGCGGGTCTACCCGGGGTTGAAACCGGGCCAGGTTGAAGAAAAAATAGAGGAAGAAAAAACCCAATGTGACTCGGCTAACTTGGCGGGTTGACCCGGCGACCTGGTTGACCCGGCAAGACCCGGTCAAAAACTCGGTTGCAACTTATTGACTTTTTTTTTTTACTAAAACGACGTCGTTTTGATTAAAAAAAATTAACCTATACAACCTGGTCAAAATCTAAAACCCGAATCTTAAACTGGATCAGGTCTACAAACTATGATTTGAACCTGTCAATTAAGGCATCACGTACATGTAAATGCATTGTTCTTAACATTGGTAAATATTTATGCATTCACAGGTAGCTTTATCGAACCCCACTCTTTGTTAACTTCAAACAAAAGTACGAATGGAATAGTCTAGTATTTGAAGTTGATTAAGGAAATACTCAAAGTCTAGCAATCATTTGGAAGCCCCACTCCCAGCTATTAAAATTAATGCACATGAGTAATTCCTATTTACTAGGCTACAATTCTTTAGCGTGTGCAATAGTTGGATATGGCACAGTTCAAACCTCTTTCATTTTAGTTTATGTACTGTATGTTCTCGCAACAGAAAAAATATTAAATTTTTTATTCTATTGACTTGGTATTGTTTTTTAACCCTATGTTTTCTTTTCTTTTCTGTTTTTTCTTTTAAAGCAAGGTAGAAAGCAACACCAAACGGCCTTCAAAACAAGATTAGTCATTACGCTTGTGCGTTGCTGCGGGCTTATAGTATATTTGTGTGTTGTCATAAATTTATAGAAAAAATCATTAAAAAAATTAAAATATTATATGGAGAAACACTATTGCAATCCATAATGTTTTTTTAAAAAATTAAACTATAAAGCTAAATTTTTAACCAGCTTAATATTAAAAAAATAAAATAGACAAAGATAATTTTGAAAAAAATCATAAAAAAACAAAAGGAAAAAAAATCATGTAGGAAACACTACAGCAATCTATAGTGTTTTGTGAGGAAATATACAATTTTAATTCTCAACTAAATCAATATTAAAAAAATAAAATCAATAAAGATAATTTTGAAAAAAATCATAAAAAAAACAAAAGGAAAAAAAACTATATAGGAAAACACTATAGCAATCGAGTGTTTCATGAGAAAATCTACAGTTGTAATTGTCAACCAGCTCAATATTAAAATAATAAAATCGATAAAGATAATTTTAAAAAAATAATAACAAAAAAAATAATGTGGGGAAACACTTTAGCAATCAACAGTGTTTTAAAGAAAAAAAACTACAAAACTAAATTTTCAACCAACTCAGTATGGAAAAAAAAAATTGACAAAGATAATTTTGGAAAGAAATCAATAAAAAAACATGTGTGGAAATATTGTAGTAAGAAAAAAATCATGTAGGGAAATACTGTAGCAATCCACAATGTTTTTTTTCAAGAAAAAAACTACAAAACTAAATTATCAACCAACTCAATATGCACGTCACGATCATAAGATCACTGCTAGTTCTTCTAGCAGCGATAATGATAACCACAAGTCATTAGGTACCGATCAAGAAGAGACACATGCATTGACTCATGATGTTGCCTTATCGAGTGTGATGCCGTAATGTAAAGGAGGGACCCTTCACAACGGGATCCATTCATCCACAAATATAAGACACATTGGAAGGATGACCTTTCAATGTAAATTTGTTTTGTTTTGAGTTGGTTTATGTTTAATAATATATGAACAAAAAATATTTCATTAAATTTATCAAATTTCAAGTTCACAAACATTGAGACTGCCCGAATAATAATATCAACATCGTTGATGGAAATTCCATTGTTTTAATGGAGCTAGGTTTCCAAACATCCGGAATAAAAACCGCAAGTCGATACATTATTTTCAAGGTTGAAGTTTAGTATTAACTTAAAAAAATTATGTTAATTTGTTTACTTTATTCATATTACTGAAATTCTCCTTTTTATAATTTTTTACTACAAGACAAAATTTGAGTGAGATAAAACAAATGATAATGTTGCGAGGAGGGTTTGGGAAAATCACGTTGCAATTAGGTAACATCGAAATCATAATAATTTTTTTATTCCAAATATTAAAAATTTATTTATCATTTACTTATAGATAATTCATTTGTACCATATAAGTTGTATGCTTTTTTGTATGAGACACAAAAAATATCTAAAAAATACGTGAAAGAAAGCATTCTACTTGGCTGAAATACCATGACAATTTGAAAGGATTTTAGGTTGCTATATATCCCAGAGACTATATGGGTGGAATACATTCAACATGTGACATTGCATTTCACGCAACGATCACAGTTTGTTGCGGGGAATTGTAGCCAACAAATTCATGGTTTTGTTACAACGTACACTAACAGCTTTGTTCGTTTTGCATGTGAAGCGGATAGTAGGTTTTTTTAATTGCATCCATTTTTTTAATTTGTTGTTTTTTATAAATATATTAGTTACAACATTTTTATCTTGTATGCTACGGTTTTTGGATGTGAGCTAAGCCCAACGAAGCTTTTTTGTGAAAACGCACGTGTGGAGTAATGGCCATCAAAAAGGGATGCAACAGTTCGTTGATAGCGGAGATAAACACTTTGTGGTATATTGATTTTCAACAATGTTTTTATTAAGTTATTATTTACTTGAATTTGATGATTTTATCGTTTTATTTTCAAGAGACATATAACATTTGGTTGAATGAGAGATACAAGGACGATCCTTCGACCCACCTGGATTTCAATCCGAATTTGTGGTTAAAGGCAGGATCATCTGATGGACCTAATAGAATTCAGGTATATGGACTTTCTAACACTATAACCAAAAACTTGTGGATGACTCATATTGTTTAAATCATTGGGTGCTCATAATCAGTCTCAAGCACTCAGTCTCCAGAGTTCACGGCCTTGTTAGATCAAGAAGTACAAGAACATACAACTCATCCAAAAGAAAAATATGAACAACTTTATGTGGGTTATAAAGAACTCCACCGAATGATCATAGATATGAGATCACAGATGGATGATACATATGCATCCTTTTATTGGCCCCACGATCCCAAGGACGACCAGCCCCCTCCTCCAGCGCCGCCTCTATTCTAGTTTCATTGTATTTGAATATATAAATTTTTAATAAATATTTGATTTTTATATTAAGATAATTTATTTTTAATAAATTTTTGAATTTTATATCAATGTAATTTTTTAAATTATTTTATATTTTTGTTTAATAGATTTTTTTAAAAAAATATATCTTTAAATTATTACTGACGGGGTTACCGACGGACTTATTCCATTAATATATTCTAGAGAAATAGAAAAGAATTATGACAAATATCAATGCAACTATTAACTACCTAACAGAATAAGTATAGCGGTATATTTCAAAGAGTTTAAGAAGAATTAATACAAAAGCTACTGCAACTCACTAATGAAATTACATATGGTTATTATGTTGGTGATATGTTATATATACTGAAGGAATTAGCGATGGAATTATTTATTTTATGATATTACTTATTAAATAAATTATTTTATCATGTCTTTTTGCATTACAATATCATATTTATAAGACAAGACTTGTGATTATTTATTTTATAAGCTGAAAAGTCATATAAAATTTTTCAAATAAAGAATCATGTCTTTTTGCATTACAATTAGTCTTGTCTCAGTATTTCTTTTATTTCTCAGTAACGGGAAATTGATGGTGTCATCGGTGGTTCCCTTGTTGACTAGGATCATTTTACTTTGACTAAAATATTATAATTTAAAATAGCTAAAGCCTGTTATTAACCACAAAAACCTCTTTGTTATCAATTCGATCAGTTAGGTACTATTTTCCAAAATTAAAAATGTATTCAATCAATTGATTTGATAACAAATAAACTCTTTAATTTATTCAATCAAATAAAAAATAATTTAAAAAATATTTTTAAAAGTAAATTCTATTATCACAATCTTAATATTTTTTTTAATGTCTCCGATTGATAATTCGTTTAAAGCTATTTTTCTGGTTATTAAGATCTTGTTAAACTTTATAAAATAAAATAAAAAACAAAAACTACAATGATACTCAGAAGGAAATAATTATTAAACTTTTTTTTTCATGTGCATCCTAAATTTGATTTTTCATGACACCATTGATGGGACATGCACAAAATCACAAAATTAAAAATGAAAAAATAATCTCTCATCATGTTCATAATTGTTGTACTTAGTGATACGCTGGATAGTGTTTTTTTAAAATATTTTTTAATTAAAAATATATTAAAATATTTTTTATTTTAAAAAAGCCTTTCTTGGTTAAATGCAGAATTGCAGCCGATCACACGAGGCATTAGATTATTTATGTCAACAAAATCAGGCTGTTGTTCTGTATGCTGCCTATCTCTGAAACAATTTCTCATATGTTTGTGAAGATTTGAAGTCCCCGTTCTTACATCCTCCAGGATACTTCATTTTGCAAACTTTACACAGGCCAAGCGGCATCTATCCATCTTCTCGAGCTTTATTGAAGGCTTTCTAGACTTCAGCAGATCTCCTCCTTCGTTTACTATTTCCATCGGTTAGTCGTGAACCATTCACCATTGCCAACTGAATGTCAGCATCTTGAGCAACTTCGATTGCATCATTTTGTTTTCCAAATTCCTGTAAAGAAATATCCAGGCAACAGTACATATTAGAGGCTAATCAACTTCATTAGTAGAATATGGAACTTGCATGGCGGATTTTTTAAATATAGGCTCCGTCTAACTTTGGAGGCTTGAGCAGTACTCCTTGGAGACAGGTAGCGATTTGTATTGTGATAGTTGTTGTTTTTAAAACAAAATTATATTTGATTGCCGTCTCATAAACACTTAGAAAGGTAAGGTAGGATAAGAGAGGCATCCATCCATGTTAAAATGAAACATGCCATATGTTTTCTAGCATGCTGTATATCTCTTATTTCAGAGCTGCCTCATCCATTCTAATGATCAAACCCTTAACCAGCAGCAATAATGGAGGAGCTAAAGCCAATAAAGGAATTCTTACGAGAAACTTTGAAAAACTGTAAGAGAAATTCACTACCTGCGATAGTAGGAGATCGAGCCAGAAGGAAGTTTTCTTGCTGGGTGAAAGAAGCCAACCAGCAAGTCAGTAGCTTTGTAATGCGTTGATCTCTCCCTACATTTTTAATTTCAATTTTCTTTTGTGCATTTCTTACAACATTTCTTGTCTTTGATTCCGAGCCAAATATGCAAAATCATTACTAATTTTCCTGAAAGACGTGTGTCATCTCATAATTTAAGAAATTATTTCTGAGAAATTCTATAGGTAAAAGCAGCATTGTTTTTATTTTGTTTAATATGTCTCACTGATCCAATTTTTCCAAAAAACTCTCACTTCTAAGTTGTCCCACTCTACTTTTAAAAAACTGAAGTTTAGGTCGTCACTTTTGCTGGTAATTATTCGTTATTTGACTTTTAACGAATCTTGGTTGTCTTTAGCTGCCTACTACATCACTGCTAGCTCTCCAGTTAACATGCTATCAGTAGATCACCAGTCAGCTTAGCATCTCACAGGAGTCGACTTAACAACATAATAGCAGAACATTTACTACTTATCAATAAATATTCCATCGATCAAGAATGTGTTCATCTAGCAGTCGATCATATCTTGGTAAACTCAACTTAAGATCAAATGAAGATTTGCTTACAAATGGTCTCAAGTGAATTTGTTATTAACATAAAGTCGTGGAGTGCAAATGTAAAATCAGGGCTTTGGAAGTACTGATTTTACAAAATAAACAAAGCAGTCATTCCAGCTACTATATTGTCAATCTTAAGCCTCTGAGTAGTGGCTTGACAGCTTTGCAGTGCACGAGTCTGCATAACAGCATCATCTTTTTCTAATGTAGAAAGCTCTAGTTCTTTTTGTGTTCTCTGTTCATGTATGGCCTTCAGTTGCTCTTCCAGTTGGGCAGCTTGATCTTTCAGTGAGGTAATTTCCGCTTCTAAGTCAGAGCGTAATATAGCAGATTGGGAGATTTCTCAGTCCAAATTCTCGTGTCCTTGCAGGGGCACTGTTTCTGGTCGTGAACTAAAAGGGCAACTTGCAATTGCCTCCTTGAGCCTATGTACTTCAGCCAAGAGCTCTCTCATGGGATGCTTCTCCCATTCGTAACTGGCGGCCTTGATTTCAGCATTTAAAAGGGAGCAGAACCTATCATTTTCAGTAGGAGAAAGCAACACTCGGGGTGACTGAGACAAAAAGCTCTGAAGTTCAGATGCAGCAGAAATAACTGCAAAATCAGAAGTGGTTGCGCTAGAAGAAGTTGTGCTTGAATCCAGATTACCATCTGGAACATGGAAAGCAGAAGAAACTTTAACAAAGTGCTAGTTTGAAAGAAGAGTTGTACAAGGCTTGTGCTGGATGGAGTTGCCTTCTGCAGTAAGCTCCATCTGAGTGCATTGAACTTGAGGAACACCTCCAGTACCATCAATGGCCATATTATTGGCTTGTTGGCCAGAACTTTGAGTTTCAGTTGGTAGCGGCTACAGAAAGATTGCTTCAACAACCAATATCGCTAGGGAAAAAAAAAACATAAACAAAGTTGAAAGAGAAGGATGATACCAACAATACCTCAATATTACTGCTAGATACGAGATGATGCTCCTGATCATTGAGACCTCTTCCAGGTGTTTCTTTTGCAGTATAATCTTCTTGTTCTTGGTCATGAGCGAGACCAGAAACTGCTGCTTGACCGATGCCTGAAACAATAGGATATTGCTTCTCAGCCATAACAATAGCATTTGTAGCTTCATCAACAAGAAGATACAGAACATAAAGTAATTCATAAAGGGCATAGTAAGACTAAGAAAGACAAGATAAAGACTATTGACAATTTACAGATAACGTAACATACAAGCACTAGAAGTTTCTTCTTCCTCTTTCCTCTCCTACTTTTGCAACCAGCTTTCTCCTCTTTGCTTGTGGAGGAGCACCAGCTCCAATCTTTTGTGAAGCCTTGTTTTTTGGGTTTACTTTAGCACTAGACTTGACATTAGAAACTGACTGTTTTTTTTCATTTTTCTTCCATTCTTTAAAACAACCGTGTATGAGTAGGGTTGTAGTTCCATTCCTTACTTTAGCACCGAGCTTTATGTTGCAAACTGGGCATATGGCATATGATGTCTTACCATTTTCTGAAACCTTAATGTCAAACTCCCAAGCTGAAGATTCATTTTTTCTTGTTTTATTAATCCTCTTGCTCTGCTGCGTATCGTGCGTTTCTCCCACCTGCTTGTTGCCATCAACATCAAGTTCTACTGTAGCATATTTTTCCCTGACTTCCTATCAAGAAACAATCAAGTGATAGTTCATGCAAGCTTCGTGGAATGTATACACCATTGCGGAACAGGCAGTAGACATGTAGATAAGGCAGAGGACATCTTCCCATGTTAAAGCAAAACATGCCGTAATTGGTAGAATTATGACCGAGAACAAATGTGTTGGAAGCCATGTTAACTTCTCTGCACATTTTCCCAGCAGCAATCAAGAGTCAATTGAGTATAGTTATTAGCTAGAGCCAGAGATCCGCACATATGTCACAATTTTTCACAAACTGATTTCTAAAGTGTTCATTAGGCTCATTTGTTATCATTCTGTTTGAATATGGTGAAGGGCTCTCAAAAACAGCCAAAGGTGAGATGTTTGGCAACTCTGCTTCATGAGACCCAACAGAGGACAGGGTCTCAGGTTCAAATAATTAACATTCCGTCACTGTTGCCTAACGAACCAGAAACGAAATGATGGAGAGCTGACAAATTACAAACTGATTTCTGAAAGAACGAGAATTATTTTAGCACCAAAACAACAAAGATGCAGTGACGAAGCATACCTGTTCATGAGGCTCATCTGTTTCTACCCTGTTATTTTGGATCTTTTCTATTAAATTTAAACCAACATTTGTAAAGGCTGAAAAGGAGCTCTTAGAAAAAGCCACTGATGGAATTTGTGAAGCTTCAACTTCCTCAGACAGGTTGAGCTTTGGATCCGCCTGAATTACAACAAAGTAATCACACCAATATAAGAATTTAGAAATGAAGATGAATCCACCTGCAGATTGAACCTGGACCAAATGCTAAAGCACAGGCAGCGTACAAAACACAAAGGTCACTGAAGTTCTTCTAGCAGGCCAAATTTTAGTACAGGAGTGCTTTCATAAGAAAGAGCACGACACAAATAAAGAGGCACACCTGTATCTGCAACTCCACGGTCCCTGAATTCTCGCACTTCGAATGCAAACTCGATATGATGTCATTGATCAAATTATTCTGTTCCACACTATCTTTCAAGTTTTGAAAAACTTCTGCCACATACTCAATTTCACCAACAGACTTACACTTTAGCCTGACTGCCATAGCAGCTCGAAGCCCAAGTTATGAAACTCACACACAGAATTCAATATGTTTTGCCAGCAACATTTTGTCCTTTCTTGAGAGGATTTCTTATGCATGCTATGACATAATCTTGCATCGACGAATCATTCGTATACCAAGCAGATTCCCTAATGTTTAAATCATTAAAATCGGATTGAGGTTTTTCAAGGCTCAGTCGCTGGCCTTGATTTTCTTACACTGTCAATGAGCTCCATGCTACAAACTTTTTTTTTTTTCATGATCGATGGAATTTAAACATCATCGAGTTATAATTTTTTTTTTCGTACGGTTTCGATCGTTCAACCTTATAGTTTATAGGTTTACATTATTTGTTTACAAAAAAAACTCACAAATCTGTTCATAACACCTTAAATTCATACCATTACCGGAATGCAGACAACTTATTGTAATGAGTTCAAGGTGAGAGGTATTTTGCACGCATAAAAACTTAACTTTATAAATAGTTGCAAGTCGAATATTATAGTTTATTAGTTTGGATGAAGGTATAGATTGAAAATATATAAAAGATAAATGGATGCAATTAAATATTTAAAGATAGATTGAATATAATTTACCTCTTTTTCCCGGGACTTCAGGGCCTTAATAATTCTTTAATAAGTTAATTCGTAATTGACAATCGGATGGAAAAGTCTTAAAAGAAAGTCTTCATAGAAACTGGCTGAAAGAAAAAATAATTAACTAACCATTATATATAGATTATTTAGATATAAGTGTTGGCATCTTTCAAATTATCCGGAAAAAGATTTAATTTTAGTTGACTTATAATAAGTTAATCCAAAACTATTCTTCTTATAAGGAAAAAAAAAAAAAGAGTTCGTTGGCTTAGTCTGATGAATCCAATACCGTCTTATATAAATACCTACATTCTAGCACAAAAGTTTAAACTACAATGAGAATTCTAGCACAAAAGGTTAAACTATTCTTGTTATAAGGATAAAAAAAAAAGGGGTTAAATTACTATGAGCATTCTAGCACAAAAGTAGTAGAAGTAGCAAAAGAGAATCATCCTAGCGGGCACAAAAGTAAGTGGGAGTAGAAATCCTAGCTAGCAAGTGGTTACGTAGAAGAGGGAGCAGACGGGGGAGCAGACAAATTATTAGTCCAGGGCCTCCAGGCAAAAAAAAAGGCAGTAAAAGGAGGCAAAACAAAAGGCAGTAAAAGGAGGCAAAACAAAAGGGCAGTCCAGGACAAAAAAAAAAAGAAAGAAGAGTGTAACGCCAAACCACGGATCCCTATAACATATGCATTGGCTTGCTCCGATCCTATTTGAAACATATTCTAGGACACAGTCATGGGCATAGCACAAAGTATCTATGTTTCAGCAGCAACATACCTGTCCCAGCTGGTATGTGGTAGAGATGCTCCACTAACTTCTTCTTCGGTGGTTACTTTGAATTCGCAGCTAGCAGAATACAACCGCCAATACTCTCTCTTACCGTCAACCAAGAAACATCACAAACATCAAATTTACAGCCTTCTTCTCCGGCTACGGGTCCGGAGTCGCAGTTACCAGAAAGTACACAACCACAAGTACTCTCTCCTGCCGTCAACCAAGAGGGTACACAGCAACAGCAACCGCAAGAGCAAGAGCTTTCCATTACAATCAACGAGCAACCAACCAATACAGAGAGTGGTGTTAATAAGAGGGTGCCATGGGAAAAGATACTCGTGGCTTTCTGTTTCGCTTCAGCTCTGGAAATTGATCTTGCATATGAAAAAAATAATCAACATTCAAAACCCAATCTTAAGTTCTGCTTGCGCTTTGTCTGTATCACACTTACCTTTGTTTCTCTCATTGTTTCACAGCTTATTAGCAAAAAGTTCCCTGTTGCATCCAGAATGTTAGGGAAAGTTGCCGTCGGCCTTGGTGTCACTTCGTTTTTCATCATCATCGCATCTCCATTGATGACCATGAGCCAGCTCAACTATGCTACCTAGCAAGGATACGTACCTATTCCAGATCCCTACTAGCTCCCTTTAGTGATCTGTATGTTAGTATTGCTTCCAATGTCGTCTTATATATGCAAAAGAAAGAGTGATGATGATGGTGTTTTAGGCAATGGCCATTGGGGATATATATATATATATAATGGTGTACCTTGTTATGTACGTCACGTGATGAACTTGGTCATGAATAAGAATTTGTAGGATGATATTGTTAAACATTCGTAGTGATTTTATCCTTCATTAAACTTCCTTTTTTTGTTGGTCAAATCCCTTCAACTAGTGCTTAACTTAGTTATGGCATACGCATGGGAGGAATTAATACATCTGAATTTGTACTTCTTTCTCTCAAATAAAAAGTAAGATTTATGAATAATTTCCATGATATATACAAGATCCCATGTTCATGTAAAAGAAAGAGTAAAAATTCGAATATATCTACTATTTTTTTTTTCAATTAATGGTGCTAGGTATTTGAGTGAATTAACGAGGGGTATAAAGTGCACATAATCTAATCCTCTCATTTGCATATTTCCTTGGAACTAATTGGGGTGATGTAATGAAGAGATCAAAGAATCATATATGCCCATTTCCGTAGTACCCTTAAGCAAGTAAAAAATGCCATTGTGGACATGAAATTTGTTAATGGAGGTAAAGGATAAGGATATTTTCCACTTGAACTACGAGTTTAATTTTGTATAGTGCAAAAAATTCATTCCATGCTGGGTCTCTCCATCTGATTTAATCCCACAAGCGGGCCACAAAGCTCTACTAAAGGTATCCGTCTACCTTTTGTTTTGCTTTCAATATCCCTCTATGCGTTCAAAACAAGAGGCAGTCGGATACCTTTTGTTTTGCTTTCATCCCTCTATGCGTTGCTAGGCAGTGTAAGCAGTGTCCATGTATATACAATTGCTTTTGAACTCCTAGATAAGGCTTATGTTGTTGATAAAATTGTAGGTTGATAAGGTTATCGTAGAGAGTTGAACTCCAATTGACGTAATTAATTATCCTTTCTAGGAGTCTTTGTGTGGTTGCTACAGGGTTTTTGTAGCACATATAATGCTCCTAGTTCAGTGAAGAGAAACTACAAATGCGCGTTAATAAATCACTAAAAAAATCATTAATAATACCTAAAAAAAAGATTGATATCAATCCGGGTTAATGTTTTATACTCGTGACCTGGATCATGAGACTAACATCACCGCATTAAAAAGATTATGAAGAGTAATTTCTAACTAATCAAATGTTAAAAGATGAAAAAAAATTTAATTTAATTTTAAAAAAAATCTAAAGCAAAAAAATATCGATTAAAAAGAATAAGGATCAAATTTAACATAAAAATAAAATGAAACAAAATGTTGGGGGATGAAATTGAAAAATAAATTCATTTAATAAAATGATAGAAAAATAAATATCAATCAAAAAATAAAAATCAAATATAATATAAAAATTAAATGAAATCAAATATTACTTGAAAAATTAAAAAAAAATAATTAAATTTAATATAATAAACAAATAAAAAAATTTAGGCAAAGCGATTTTCGTGGAAATGAGAGAGAAACGAGAAAGGAGAAGAAAATTTTTGCCAGGGCACTATTGCTGCATAACTTTCGGGCATTTGTGAGTCCTGTTGTACACACATCTTGTCATTCGAATTTCAGCATTTAGAATCCACATGGGACCACAAATGCCGAAACCTGACAGGCAAACTCAAAAAGCGGTTGTTGTGGAAGTTGTCTTTTGGCAATCAAATCATGCGCAGCTTAAAGAACCATGAGATCCTCCCCACTTGCTGAAGTATCTGTTATTAAAGCATGCCAGCATGGCAGCAAAAGTTATCGTGACATGGCTAAAGTACCGAGGCATTGCTGATATCTTAATTAATCCATTTCGGGCCTCGATAGAAAAATATTATTTTTGTCAAAAGAGTAATAATTAATTTCCTCTCATTAAAAATTAAAAAGCTATCACGTTAAGATTATGGCTCCACCATGCACATATTTATCTTTTGTAGAAAACTAGTGTTTTACCCGCGCTAGATGGTTCTTTTTATTTAATTTTTTTGTAATTAAAATAGATATCTATATAAAATGTTACAATTTAAAATACTTTATTAGTAGCATGTTTCTTGAATAAATAATAAAAGACATTAAAATATTTTTTTGTAAAATTTAAAATAAGTAGAAAAAAGATGTATCTCTTCAATCTAAATTATATTTCTTTATTAATGTATTTCCTTTTCTTTTCACAAAGACATTTATTTCGTTAGAAGAATTTAAAAAAAAAACATATATCAAATTGATTTTTTAATATATTGATGTTAAAAATTAAAAATCTCTTATTGAGTACTTGATTTGTGTGCGCCAATGAAATCCTAGTAGTTGTTGATCATCACAATCTCTTATTGGTGCTTGATTTGTGGGCGACAATGAGTCATATCTTTTCACTCAATGGACCATGAAATCCTAACAAATTTCTAACCATACCCTTAAAATTAAAATCTTTTTCTGTAGAGATATGTATTTCGCACCCTCAAGATTTTTTAATTATGTATCCACTCTTTCAATTGTTGTTTTATTTTCAACTTCACCCCAATTGTTTTTCATATCCATACCCACACTGTTTAAAGTCATGAATTCAACTCAAAAAGAACTTTTTCTGATTCCCCGCATGCAGGCAGAACAAATTGATTCCCCATAAAGGATTTTCAAAATCTGGAAATTGGAATTTTGTTCACTCAAGTCAATTACAGATTTCCGCCAGATAGAAATTCTGATAGAGAAACACAATTTATTATTTGTTCTTATTAAATATTAATCCATGACTAGCTTGATTGAAACAACTTGCTCCATTTCACCCCCACTCCCTCAGCCTTCTATCACACAAGTAGGAACTGTTAAATTAATTGAGATCAAATAGAGAAAAGAGGCTAGAATTCTGAATAATCTGTATATTGTGAATGCTTAGTCTTAACCTAAATACAAATAAAATATATATAGATCAAACTAAAAATATTATTCTACCCTTAATAAATAAGACTACATAAATATTATTTAACAGGAACAATGGCAAAAAGGCCCTGCGTTAGTACCTTAGTTATAATACAGCTTCCTGCATCTCTCTCCACAGAACAAGTGGAAGGATCATCCATCAACAGAGAATCCTATATGTTATACAAGGCTCTTAAGAATCTAACATGGCTGGGTGGCACAGGTAGTCTCCCACGATATATGTCAAGAAAGACTCGAAGCCGAAAGTGAGGCATGTCTTGTTGTGTAAAAGGGAAGTGATCGCAATGTGCAAGACAATCAGCATACTTCATCACAAATATGCCACAATCTATTCGACTGTTTGTGCAACAAAAAGTTCCGCTATTTAGAGTCTGTATCATTTTGAAGCATGTTCATATCAATATCGTTAGCTACTTACTTTGTTTGGTATGGAATATCCTTGAGTTGCAGAAATTTCCATTGCTGTGAATTACGATAACCCAACACTGGTAGTAGGTGCTTTACAAGCCACTCTGAAATTGTAGCCTTTTCCGTATGATGAGCATCAGGAGGAGAATTTAATGAATCTAACCACAGCAATCCCCGTTTCTCCATGTCAACACAAATGAGGATCCAATGATTTTCCAAGCACAACGGTATGAACAACTAAATATGAAGGCGAGTTAGAGAAAGAGTTAAACAAGTTGCAAGCAGCCATTGAAATAACTGGGAGAGCTAAAACATTCAGGGATACCTTTGATGTGCCTGCTATCTCTTCAATGTTTATGCAAGATAGTAGTTTTGTCATGGTCCATTTTCCAGAAAGCAAGAAGGTCTTGTAAATTTGGCCATGACATTGAACACAGGTTAACGACAATGAATAAAGAGAAGCAAAAGACGGCCAAGTTTTAATCTTCCTTACCATTGTCCAAGTTGGCAATGAGGAGTTCCTCTTGTACCAGTCTGGAAACTTCTCCTGTCTCTTCTTCAGCAAGTCGAAAAATGCATTTATAACCTTGTTATAAAAACACGTATATAAACAATAGTTTATGCATTTTTAATTGCTACACCGAAGTTGAAAATAAGGGGGGAAGGAGAAACAGAACTATACATACCGAATCATCAACATAATATTGTTTCTCCTCGTGTATTGGGGTGCTTGATGGAGGAATCCTAAGCAGACTTGCTAGTGATGTATCGGGAACATTCAATTGCTTATCCCGTCCAGCAACATTCCTATAAGCTTTCAAGTCAATTTTCATAATTGACCTACTTGATGGGCCATATAATTGTTAAGATCAAGCATGATTTTTGTGCAGATACCTGGTAAGTTGACGAGACTTCCACCTGCTGAGTCTTTTTGATTCCTTCTCTGTAAAAGGAGAAACCAAATATTCTCGTACGTCCTAGAAATATTATCACATTGTAAGCTACATTATAGTTTGTCATCAGTAAGGCGATAAAACGAGGATAAATATTTAGGAAATTGAGGGTTTGGGCGTTCATCTTTAGACTAACCATAAGGAATGAATCAACAAGTTGACCAAAATCTAACAAATATAGAACGTTACCTCTATAGACCATATCTTTCCGTGCGTCAATCCCCTTATTCTATTATAAACATACTCATTGTCGTCATCAGACTCTGAAGAGCTTACTACCTCTGGCTCAGCGAACTCTGAAGAGCTTACTGCCTCTGGCTCAACTACTGGAGATGTACTTTCTTCTTGTATTGTGATAGGATGATTAAGGTCAGTCCCTCTCATTGTGTCATCTGTATTGCCAATATTTTCTGTGCTCATTGTGACCCATGTGATTGAGAGTTCAGAAAACAAGAAAACACAAATGAACATATGCTTGGTGATTGAATATATAGCAAAAGAAGAGGGAGTGAAATGAGATCATTCACCACCACTGAAATGAGCTGCATTAGCAGGTTTCCAAACTGACGCGAAGATTAGTGGGTGACCTGCTGCCAACAGCACAGGAAATCCGCTATTTTCTTCTATTTTATAAGCTGGAAAATCATATAAAAAATCAGCAAACTGGTCGGAACATAAGGAAACTGAACAGAACCTAGCACCATACAGTCGTTGTTGCCAGCGAGCCAATGTCTCATGCCGTTCAATCCGTTCAATGCCTTCACTTGCAACCACATTGCATATCTGCCACCTCAAATGTCTTTCCCAAATCAGGGAACTTAAGTTGGTTGCATAGAGCTCTAGAGATTCAAAAAGGTTGAGGTAGTATTTGAATGATGAGGCAAAGCGGTAAAAGAAATCGTCAGTGTTATTGTCAGCTTCCTGTTCAACAATTACCATGATATCTGGCTTTAGGACTTTCAGTTTTGATAACACTTTATCAACTGCTCCTTCAAGTGCAAGCAACTTGTGCAGTTGAAACACCCATCTCACAATTATTATTTCATCCTCGCTTGTTCTTTCAAGTCTCAACACAGACTCTACTATATCAGGTACACTATCAGCAAACAATGCTCTATACTTGAAATCAACCGGAAACCTCTGGGCTACTTCAGTGATCATCCGTCGGTTTTCTTGAAGATAATCATCATTTTTTGACAGTTTTGGTCTAATACTGGTGTACTGGAATGACAAGGGCATGCCATGGTGCCCGTGTAAGAGGAATTCCTCCAAACTACGCCGCTGCCAGAAGTCTACCAAGCTGGAAATCTCAATAAGGTGGAACTTATTTTTTTTAACATTTAAGACATCACGAATGGCATAGTCGGTGGACATACAAGCAAACCATTCAAGAGGAGAAGGTTCATAGCTGATCTTCTTTAAATTTGAGGAAGGAAGTAATGGGACAGGATTTCGAGGATGCACTCCATGGACTCTCCGGGCTAGAGCTTCAGCAAAATACTCGACGACTTTTTTCGTCACTCGGTTGGTTTCCGCAGCTGACAGGGCTTCCATATCGCTAAAAAGCTGATCTGCAAATTTCAGGTCACCATCTGCAATTGCCTTAGCACAATCCATCAATTTTATGACAAGAGGGTCCATTCCTGGAATTAGCTGGCAAATGAAGATCTGTGATCTTATATACAAACCCTTTCTTTAGCACCAATTATTAGGATCTATCTCACATGCACTCTCATGTTTTCTACCTCTTTCCTTGTTTCTTCCTTTACATTTTTGACATTTTCTTTCAACAAAGTCAATGACTAAGTAGGTCCTATCCTATTTCCCTGTCATCCTAATTTGTTTGAAAAGTTTTCTTTTCACTCCTTCAACAAACTTCTACCCTTAAAACCTCAACAACTGAACCATTCAAAGCAAGAAAAATCTAAGTTGCAGCATACCAACATGACAAGTTGATTAATTAAAGAGCTGAGATTTTCCAGCAACAGGTGCCTGGCTCTTTATTCCTCAAGATCCAGGCAGCCCCACATGCCATGCCGATGCATAAAGTGTTGTGTTCGTTCAGCTTGTTTGAATTCGAATAAAGATCATGTGAGGAATCCATGTTAAGCTAGTTGCAACTCATGAAAGATGTGACGCCATTAAGAAATCTGTCATCAGGGCATTAAAAAATTGTCACTAGCTCTAACCTGGATTTCTTATCGAAGCTTCAGATTTTCTTGAGATAATTTACAGCACTGGCTTCACCTGTTTCAAATCAAGAATAAACAGAAAGACAGAAAGATGGAGGAAGCTATTATCTCTAAATTTATATATCAAGATTCAAGAAATTGGAATATGATCTGATATGAACAAGAGAGAGGGCGGTGACTTTTGAAAAAGACGAAACAAAATTAATTAGAAAAAGGATATAGTTTATTAGGAGTTTGGACAAGATAAGTACTTCAATCAGTGTTCTGTTCATCACTACACGTGCGTAGTTTTCGTTGAATTTTCTTTTAGTCAATTTCAACCCCATCCCTATATTTTTACAGAACAAATAATTAATCCCTTTATTTCCAAGTATTTCATATTTTATTCTTATAATTTCAAATTCGTTAACAACTTGGTCTTTTTTCCATGGAATGTCTAGTATGTATGTTTATAAAAAGAAGAAGTTGAGACGCATCAATTGATTTTTTTAATGAAAAACTTTATATTTTTTTTATTGTTAGATTAAACTAAAATTTTATTAAAATGTTGTATGTGTCATGTTTTCTATTAGAGTCAACTATATGATTGACTTATATTATATTGCAAATGGAATCAAATATTTTTTTAACTTAAAATAAGAAAGTTCAAACATTTTTAACGTTTTTTCTACCAGAAAAAATAAAACCACATAGAGGTTAATCTGATTTCACCAGATAAACTCGGCGGGTATGAAGACAACCCAAAAAACTAGTAAGAACATAGTTTTATTAAATAAAAATTTAAGAGGATATTTTTTAAAAATATATTTATTGAAATGACAACATATTAGATCGATTGAAACAACCCATGTTAACTTATCAAATTTACAACCATAGTCATAACACCATGATAACTTCATAAAAAAAAATTAAATAAATTATAAAGTATAATTCTCAATTAACATAATATTGAAAAATGAAAATGAAAAAAAAATAGAAAATATTTAAGAAAATTTCCTAATTAACCTTAGTTAATCTGTCAAACCAGTGACTCGGGTCATGAAATCAGGATACCCTAGAGAAAAAAATAAAAAAATAAAAAATTATGAAACTCAATTCATAATCAACCAAATATTAAATGATGAAATTTTTTTAAAATAAAATAAAGACATAAAAAACAACATGATTCAACTAGAGTTAACATGTCAAATTCGTGACCTTGATCATGAGACTGAAATAATCTCATAGAAAGCAAACCAAAAAATAACCCGAGTTAACTTGTCAAATTTGTGATCCAGGTCATGAAGTTGAGATAACCCAATGAAAAACAAATCAAAATAAATTATGAAACATAATTTTTAATCAATCTTATGTTAAAGGATGAAATTAAAAAAAATTAGTTAAAAAAGACAACTTGAGTTAATCTGGGTTAACCTACAAAATTTGTGACTCGGGTCATGAGATTGAGATAACCTCATAGAAAGCAAATAAAAAATAAATTATAAAGCTCAATTCTCAATCAACTCAATATTGAAGGATAAAATTTAAAAAGAAATTAAATTAAAAAATAACATAAAAAAATGATCACGTCAACATGGGTTAACACGTCAAATTCGTAACCTGGATTATGAAACTAGTATGACCTCATACAAAATAACCCGAGACAACTCAGGTTAACCTGCCGAACCCGCGATCTAGGTCATAAAACTGGAATAACCTAATAGGAAGCAAACCGAAACAAATTATAAAGCACAATTCTCAATCAATCTAATATTGAAGGGTGACATAAAATAATAATTATGAAGCACAAATCTCAATTAACCTAATATTGAAGGATGAAATTGAAAAATAAATTAAAAAAAAACCAAAAAACCCGCCCCCGCTAAACTTGTAACTCGGGTCATGAGACATGAATAACCTCATAAAAAATAAATCAAAATAAATTGTGAAATCTAATTCGTGATCAATAAAACATCGAATGATGAAATTGCAAAAAACAAATCAATAAAAAAAAAAGAAAAAAAACGAGTCAACCATGTTAACTCAACATATCTACGATTTAATTCATGAGACTAGGATGACCTCAATAAAAAAAAATTGAAATAAATTATGGTGCTCAATCCACAATAAACCAAATATTATAGAATTAAATTGGAAAAAAAACAAAAAAAATTATTAAAATAAATAGTACTTTGAGAGGTGGTTTACAATAAAAGTATCATCTCTTTTATTGTTTTGTTACTTTATCATAACCAATTACAGTCATTTTCATGTTCAAATTCAAATTAGAAGATGCCATTTTTAATTTTTCTTTATTTGTTTAGTTATTTTTTTTTTTATTTTCTTCTTTATTTTCCCTAGCAAGTTTCGGTTTATTTCTTCCTATGGATTAAGACAATTTAACTATTATAAAAACAATTAGTGTGTTATTTTTCAAGTTAGTTTTGTAAATTATTGACATATATATATATATATATATATATATATATATATATATATATATATATATATAGTTTAGATTGTAACTTCAGGTTTTGAAAAATCTTAGTTGTATCTTTTCATTGGAGGTTGCGATGTCACCTTCATTAAATTTTTTATTTTTTTTTTGTTATTGAGGTACTGTGATGTGGAGGTAGGTCTAGGAACTAGTAGATGCTTATATTACAAGTGCAGGTTGTGACATCGATTAGAACTCCCGCGGCAAAAAGGTGTATATGTTGAGGAAAATTAATAATCTTCATCTAGTAATTATAAAAAATTAAAAATTTTAAAAATTAATGTTGGTTTAAAGATTTAGATAAGGGATTAGTTATATTTAAAAGAAAAACGATATCATTCTTATTGTATCTTTTTTTATGAAAGGTTGTATTTACTATATGTTTTTCTTCTAATTTTTTATATCACCTTCAATTATCCTGATTATCTTTAATTTATAGTTAATTTATATTTTGATTTAATTTTTAATTTTTTTATGGGAAATTTGATGATTTGTTTATTCATAAAAATTAATTATTAACATCGATCTTTTTTATACAAAACCTTTTCTGTCGTAAGATTTTAACATTAATCCTTGTAAAAAGAAAACTTGTCGCTCTTGAAAAGTTTGATATCGATTCCAAATAAAGAAACTTATAAAAAGAAAAGCTAAATTAAAATTTTAATTTTTAATTTCTAAGTTAACACCTAGAATTCTTGAATTTTGTTCCATTTGCTTCAAATTTTAAAAGTAAATAACAAAATATTTTTTTTAAAACCAAGTTTGTATTTTTGAGTTTAATAAGTGCTTGATGAACCTTTTAGTTATAGTTAAATCTTAATGGACTTAATAAACTTATTAAATCCAAACATGTATGCAACAAATATTTGTTTTTTAAAAAAAAAACATTACATAAGAACATTTTATTCAAATGTCAACACAAAATAGAAACTTATTTATTTTATCTTGGGTTTTTATGCTAAGACAATATAAAACTATTTTTGGTTTTCTTTTCTTTTATATATATATATATATATATATATATATATATATATATATATATATGCGCGCGCGCGCAAAAATGATTTTTTTTAGAAAGACCTGCTCCCAATGCGCACAAATATATATTCACATAAATTTGATGTTATTTCTAATTTTTTTTATTTTTTTTATTTCTGGGCATGGATATACTTAACCCAAATCCATCAAACCCAATAAATACAACCCAAAAATTTAACCCATATTAACAAAGTCATAGCACAAAACCCATTAATTTTTATCAAGGAAAGTCTAAGACCAGCACAATGTATATTGAAGCCCACAAATACTACCCCATACAAACACAACCCAACTACCAAGAACACAGCCCATGTGACAGCAGCCTATCATGGATGGTCCAAGGCAAAGTAAGCCCATACACACGTAAACCCAAATCCACTTAATATTAAATATACACACTTAGACTTTGTTGGAAAATATTTTTTTAAATACTTTCTTCCTGAAAAGTGAATTATTTTTTATGTTTAATAGTATTATGAAAAATAAGTTGAAAAATATTTTTCAATGTTTGACTATATCATGGAAAATGAGTTGAAAAATAAATTGTTAATATTTTTTTTAAGTTTATTAAAATAATAAGAAACAAATCTTATAAATTAAAAATTTAAATGAGAATAAAATTAAAAAAAAATCGAATTTCATAAATTATCTAAAAAAAATAAATAACAATCAAAATAATAGAGATCAAATCTAACAGATAAAAAAGTTGAAAGATGATGAAATTAAAAAAAAATATAATTTTATAAATTATTTCAAATAAAATAATAGAGATCAAATCTAACGATAAAAAAGTTGAAAGATGATGAAATTAAAAAAATATATAATTTTAATAAAAAAAATGAGGAACAAATCCGATAAATAAAAAATTTCAATGAAGAAAATGATAAGATAAAAGCAAATAATAATCATAAAAATAAGAATTAAAGTTGATATAAAATTAAATTAAATTAAATTCTAAGGGATGAAAATAAAAAATAAAATATTCAAAATAAAATATATAGCAATCATAAGTTTGAGGACCAAATTTGATATAATCAGCAAATAACATGACATTTCTAAATTTTTCATAATTTCTGGAAAGTATTTTCCGTCCAAAATAATAAAAAAATTTAGAAACCATGTCAAATTTTATTTTGATTAAAAAATATTTTTTATTGGCCAACTTTTTTAATAATAAATATATATATATATAAAAATTTAAAAATTGATTTTCAGACAAACATGAACTTGGGAATACATAGAGACGAGAAGGAAAAATTGTCTTCAAAAGACAGTTCCTAAGCCTGCGAAGGGATTTTTTTTTTTAAAAAAAAAAACTTATGCCCATGCTCTCTGGCCCCATAGCTTCAAATACAATGTTTATACCCATGTTCTTGTGGTAGCTAAACAGTTAAACTGCAATAATCACCAGGTGATTAAGGAAAATAAGGCGACATTCATACCTGTAAAGATAAAGAGACTTTGGCTTGACTTTTTTTCCTTCTCATAATGGTCATTAATATCCCACGATATTAGCCTTTTAAATAATGTATCAATCTGGGCTGAAAAAATGGGTTAAACACCGACTGCTAAAATCTTTTTGCTTGATTTGTGGGGGAGAGAATCATGGGTTGAAGGTTGGATCTTAAGCAAACATGGAAAGTCTAAGTTTATGGTCTTGAAGAGAGGCCGGGTATGTTTGGCTTGAAATTTGGAGTGCTTTCAAGGAATTAAAGCTTGATTACAAATTGGGGTGAAATATTAGTAGAAAATCAGATTCTCTGTATATGTTTTCAAGCCCAGAATTCCTGGAAAAGACACAAGTAATGAGTAGGTATGGCTAATCGAGATATTTTGGGCTCCTCTTACTTTCCAAGCGCAGATAACAACTAAACCTGACGAAACATATAAAGTCTTTGAGTTATTGGATCAAAACAACAATATCTCCTTTTAGTTTCACCATAAATCAAAAGGACACAAATAGCAGATCGTGAGGATAACTTACTTCGTTCTATACGAGGACGAAGAACAAAACAAGTACAACCAAAAACTCTAATGAGGAATAATCAAGGATATATTCATATAACTTTTCAAAGGGAGATAGACCCGAACTATAAGAAGATGAAATTGTATTAATCAAACTTACAGTAATAAGGACAGCTTTTTTCTCAAAACTCACTAGGAACATGAAGCAGGCAACAAGAGAGAACGAGCAATTTCGACAATGTGCCTATGTTTTCTTTCAGCAACATCATTTTGCTCAAGAATATCTGTACATAAAGTTTGATAGATGGTTTCATCTAAACCAAGCAATTGATAAAATTTATTAGAGATGCAGTCCCCATCCAAATCACACCTAAAGCATTTGATCACAGCAGAATGTTGAGTTTTGACAAGAGCTCGAAAGGCTGCATATATCTCAAAGAATTCAGAATGATGTTTCATTAAATAAACCCAACAATAACGAATATAATCATCAATAAAAGAGATATAATATCGAGACCTTATTTTGTGGCAACAAGAGAAGGTCCTTATACATTAGAATGAATCAAGTCAAATGGTGAAGAAGAAACAAAAATACTTCGATTAATAGGTAAAACAGAAAATTTTGTCAGTTTACATCCACTACAATCAGAAATGTCACAAGTTTTCAAATTTTCTAAAGCTCTTGTGGATGCCAAAAATCTTAAATGAGAAGACAAAATATGTCCTAGACGAGAATGCCATAAATAAAAACTAGAAGATGAAAGACTCAAACGAAAAGAAGACAAGTCAACAGTAGTAGTAGTAGCAGCGCGTTGCCCCCTGCAAACCCCCAGCCAACTCATCGCGGAGTTGGATCCGCAAAATTGTGTTTGAGATTAAGTCTCATTCCATAAAACCAGCTTTGATACTATATTAAAATAATTAAGATCAAATACAAAAGAAGGTTAAAATTCTCAATAATCTGTTTATTATAAGTGTTTAGAGTTAATTTAAATACAAAAAAATTATATATAGGTTAAACTGAAAATATTATTCTACCCTTAATAAATAAGATTAAATAAATATTATTTAACACTTGTGTCAGCCATCAAGGATTCTTCTTCTATTTCAGGTAGAGAGACAACCTCCATTAGTGTAGCAGATATCAAGCACCAATTGCATGCTATGCTTAATCTTCTGAAGTAGCCAATATAAATATATTGGACTGCAAATTGTGTTGCAGATTGGTTAGCAAAGGCTGTTAGGAATAGCAATATCTGTAATCCTTCAATATTCCTACAAAACAATATGCTACTTCTGAACAATATATTATGTAACCTAAATAGATACCCAGAGCTTCCCACTAGATCTGTCGGATAAATTCAATTACTTAATAAATATGGCTTTGATACACGATACATCTCTCTCCCATGAAGTGAAAAGAAATCCTAAATTTTCTTGGCATTCGACAACTACCCTTGAACTTACTTGAAAGTGAGACTTTCCTGTCTTTTCTGTAAAACCCACGACATTAATAAAGCCTTTTTCGGATAAATTCAATTACTTAACACCTTTTTTCCTAATCACCAACCAGGAATTAAATCAGAGTTGACCTAATAAGATGATGTCAGGATCCGATTCATATTATGAAGCAGGTCCTACTTTCCTGACTTCTTTCTCCACCTTCTATATTGTTAACGGGGCATCTAACTAGCAATCCAAGATGACCGGGTTCATCTTCGGTTCCGTAACTCTAAGATAAGGGAGACCAAAGAAATTGTTGAGAAGGTGCGGTCTATACCCACTACCTACACGTACAATCCTTTTCCAACCAATCTTCCTCTTTATTTATTTCTTTCTTGACTTTTCTCCATTTGCCACAATAAATTATTGATTCCATACAGCTTCTTCAGCCCTCAGACAAGTCGACTTAAATTGTCGTGGCGCAAATTTTGCAATCATGTGGTTCTTGCAATAAGATCCGAGGATCATCACTTCATATAACAATTTGCTTTTCTAGGCACGACAAGAAACACGGTTACAAAAGAAACTAAAGCAATTATCTACTTTGGAAAAGATATGATTTACAAATATCCGATTATTTAGACAAAAGTTATGCGTTAGAAATATCGATTGTAGCATGAATCTTTTGTCCTATCCATATGTCCAAGCCATTGCCTCCACTTCTATATATATTCAGCTACTGGATGCATCTGCTTCCAAGCTAACCTCGCATTCATCAAATACCGTTCTTCTTCTCCTGTTCTCAACCTCGAATCGTAAACACGGGAAACACAGCTATAACCAAAAGCCCCTCTTACCATTAACCAAGCATCTCAAAACCCAGAAAACCAATCTCTGAATCTTTATACCATAGCCCCAGAAATGCTGCAGCCACCTCTTCAACTATTAGGTCCATCACAGACACTGCCTTCCTCTCCTTTCATCGACCTTGAATCCCAATTACCAGAGACACAGGCACAAACCTCTCTTACCCTTAACCACGAAATATCTCAAATCCCAGAAACGCAACCATTACATTTCACAGCCATCAATTCAGAAATACTGTTGCAATTAGCACAAATACAGGCGCCTCAGCCTCATTCTGCAATGGAAACAGAGCTGCTACATTTACAACCTCCAACACAACAGACACCTTCCCTTGACATCAGTACACAACAAATCAATATGGTCATTGTTAAGCAGATCAGTCTAGAATGGCCTAACATAATCATGGCATTCTGTTTTGACGCAGCAATTCAGATAGCTCTCCAGTACGAAAAAACCCAGCAGTCCAAGCTCTCTATTTCCTTCTACTTGCGTTCTCTTTCCGTACTACTCACTTTTGCTTCCCTTTTTGCTTCACAGTTAATTAGCAAAAAGTTTCCAGACATATCCAAAGCATTGGAGAAAGTTGCAATACTACTTGCTACCTTAGCATTTTTCACCGCTATTGCAACTCCATTAGCCCTGACCATCAACTGAAATGCAAGTACAATGTTGTCTTGTATTCACAAAATCTGCTTTGGATTAGAAGGTTGCCCCTTGTGACTGTTGCTTAATAGGAGAAATGTAAAATAAAAGAGATAATAGGTTGCGTGTTTTTTTTTTTTTTCGCCCCAGGTTCTACTATAACAGTGAAGTGAAGTGATGTGTTAGTTTTTATTTCTTAAAGTGTGTTTTTTAGATTTTTTTTAATAATTTTGATGTATTAATATCAAAATTAAAAAAAAATTGTTTGATGATTAAATTTCTTGATTAGTCTTAATCATTGTCCATTGATTAATTCTTTACAAGGAATAGAGTTGATTAATTGAATTGTGAGACCATATATACATGCACTCTCCGGTTCAAGAAAAATAAATTCAATTTAATTCCATTAACTCTGCCTGCCTTGTACAATATTAACCGTTCTTGAAAATCAATGCCTAGCATTTTTCTATTTCACTTATGTTTCTATTTCAAAACATTGAATTGATGAATATGTGGATTTTACCATCCTGCTAAAAAAATTAAGTGTTTTCAAAGGAGAAACTAAATGTTTTTAGATGAGATATGTGAGGCATATATGTATAATTTGAGTGCTTTAATTAGTATAATTGAGAAAAATCAATTGGGTCCATTAAAGTATTCAAATATTTTCAATTATATTCCTATGTTTAAAGTCATTAATGAATTTCATCTAATGGGCACATATATTTATACCACTGAAAATTCATCAAGCAAGCTCAATAATTGCATGTGACAGAACAAATCATTTTGGGTTTTCCTCATTTTATTAGCAGTTATCCCATTGAAAAACAATGAAATTTAGAATATCAATGACAAAATGTGCTAAGCTACACAAACTTATTGGCAATCAAATTAGTTGTATGTTACCAAACCAAACCAAAGCATATATATATATAATTTCTATTCCCGTAAGTATAAATTGTTGGTGATATATCCCAAACTATTATCAATAAACACTTCATAATTATAAGTATAAATTTAGTACTTGTTAGTCAAATGTGAATAAATAGTGATGGATGAGATAAGATTTAGTTGAAACTAGATTATTTATTCATGCTATAATATGGGTTAGGTTAAAAAAATTTAGAATGTAAAAAAAATATTCAGATGTTGCTAATGTTTTTTTCTAGTGAAAAATTTTTTCAAATCATGTGGGGGTTGACTTTGTGAGTCTAAAACCAACCTATACAACCCGTAAAAAAATAATTTGACAAAAAATAATTTCAAGATGATAACCTTTTTGTAATATTATTAAGATAACAACATATTAAACTAGTTTGAGTCAACCCGGGTTAACATGTCAAATATGTGACTCGAGTTATGAAATTATGATAACCTTGTAAAAAACAAATCAAAATAAATTATAAAGTCTAATTCTCAATCAACCCAATGTTAAAGGATAAAATTGAAAAAGAAATTATTAAAAAAATGACATAGAAAAACAACCCTAGTTAACTTGTCAAACTTTCGACCCGGGTTGTAAGACCGAGATAACTCTATGGAAAACAAATCAAATAAATAACAAGTTTCAATCCCCAATCAGTTTAATGTTGAAAGATAAAATTAAAAAAATATATAAAAATAGCATGAGTCAATCCGTCAAATTCATGACTCCGGTTATCAGATCGAGATAACTTTATAGAAAAAAATAAAAAAATAATCTGATTTAACCCAGATTAACCTATTAAATTCTTGACTTTGGTTATAAGACTGAGATAACCATATAGAGAACAAATCAAAACAAATTATGAAATTTATTTTTTAATCGTCCATATCAGATCCAATATTGAAAGATGAAATTTGTATGAATTCTAATTAAAAAAATAACACAAAAAATTAGTCAAGTCAACCTGTTAAGCACTATTCATAAGTCATAAGACTGGGATAACCTAACAAAAAAAATCGGAACAAATCATGAAACCTAATTCCTAATCAAACACAATATTAAATGATGAAATTAAAAAGAAAAAAAATTGAGTTCATTGGGTTAACTTGCGACCCAGGTAATGAGACAGGAACAACCTAATAAAAAGCAAATTTAATGTTGATGGATCCATGACTTGAGTCATGAGACCAAAATAACTTCATAAAAAAACAAGAAATTAACTCAATTTAATCGAGGTTAAAATGCCAAAACTCGCGACTTTGATCATGAGACCAAGATATTATCATATAAAGCAAATTAAAATAGATTATAAAGTTTAATTCTCAACCAACTCAGTGTTGAACGATAAAATTAAAAAGAAAAATTCAATTAATAAAATGATATAAAAAATCACTCGAGTCAACTCGGGTTAACCCACTAAGCACTATTCTCGAGTCATGAGACCGAAATAACATAATAGAAAGTAAACAAAATAAATCATGAAGTTTAACTCCCAATCAATATAATATTAAAAGATGAAATTGGAAAAGAAAAGGTTAATTAACGGAAAAAATAAGTTAATTGGGTTAATCTGTCAAACCCGCAATTTGTGTGATGAGAGTATGATAACTTAATAAATAATAAATCCAAAATTAAATAAAAAAATTAATTGAAAAAAAATTAAAGAAAAAAAAGACATTATTCAAATGAATAGTAATTTGTTAGAAAAGGTATAATAAAACCCCCTTCTCCTAGTCTATAGTTAATAGAGTTTTTTCTTTTTAATTAAATTGAAAGATTAACATTAAAACCCTCAATCAATCAAAAAGAAGAAGAAATTAATACTATCAAAACCATTAAATTAATTTATTTAAAAATTTAGTATAATAATAGATAACAACAACTATTAGTGGGTGTGAGATTATAAAAGTTTTTCGTTTTATTTGAAAAGATATTTAATTAATTTTTAAAAAATATATTTTGATAATATTAATATGTTGATATTAAAAATTTTAAAAATAATTTGAAAGAAAATATAGTTTTACTTTAGGCACTTTTCAAAAAGTGCATGGCAGCGCATAAAAATACTGACAAAAAAGACTAAAAAGTGATCTATTAAAAAATGAGAGGAAAACCTGAATATTTTTTTTGAGATTACTTATATCTTCAAAAGTTTAAATGAAAGAGAAGAATTCTTATTATTAATTTTTAAATGTTTTTTAATAAAAAATATTTTTCCATTTTTAATGCTTTATATCTATATTTTCATTTAAATTATACATTTTCATGTGTATATATATAAAAAAACAAAACGTTGTCATTTTACATAGAACTTAATTTTTTTTAGTATTGTAATGTAAATTTGTAATGATACCGAGTAAAGAATGAATCAAATAGTTCGTGTTCAGTTTGTGTTATATATATATATATATATATATATGAAGGGTCTGTTTTCCCTTCAAGAAAGTATGAAACAAAAATTGAAATTGTGTTTAATAAAATAAATAGATTAACATATCTAATGTGGAAATGTTTAATTTTTCTTATTTAATGGAATGTCATAAAAATTTAACCATCAGAGTGATTTATACTCTACTTAAACAAAATTTATTTTAAAAAATAACCCGAATTTATTCATGACAAATTGTATGCCAGGTTTTCAGAATTGACGTGTCATTATCACATAGGCGCACCCATCAGATGAGCACCGAAGAACCAAAGGAGGCAAGAATCTGGCCGACAAAAGAGAGGGAATGGCAATCTCTGTAATCTTTCAATATTCCTACAAAACGATATGCTACTTCTGAACAATATGTTGGGTAACCTAAGTGGATACCCACAACTTCCCATAGATCTGTCGGATAAATTCAATTACTTAATAGATATGGCTTCGATACATATGATACATCTCTCTCCCATGAAGTGAAAAGAAACCCTAAATTTTCTTGGCATTCAACAACTACCCTTGAACTTGCTTGAAAGTGAGCCTTTCCTGTCTTTTCTGTACAACCCACAACTTCAATAAAGCCTTTTTCGGATAAATTCAATTACTTCATACCTTTTTTCCTCAGAATCCGATTCATATTATGAAGCAGGTCCCACTCTCCTGACTTCTTCCTCCACCTTTTACATTGTTAACAAGGCATCTAACTAGCAATCCAAGGTGATCCGGTTGATCTTCGGTTCCATAACTCTAAGATTGATAAGAGAGGCCGAAGAAATTGTTGAGAAGTTGCGGCCTATACCCCTCTGCTTACACGAACAATCCTCTTCCCGCCCAATCTTCCTCTTTATTTATTTCTTTCTTGACTTTTCTACATTTGCCGTGGCACAAATTTTCAAGTAAGTAAATTATTGACTCCATACAGCTTCTTCAGCTCTTTAGACAAGTCGTCTTAAATTGTCGCGGCACAAATTTTGCATTCATGTGGTTCTTCCAATAAGAGCCGAGGATCATGAAACAAGCATTTTCATATGACAATTTGCTTTTATAGGGGAAAAAATAATATTCCGATGTTACTACTATTTTGTTTACAATAAAAAAATAAATAAATTATACGAGGGTTAATCCAATATAACTCAGTTAATTTTATGAGTTTAAAACCAACCCACACAACCCATTAAAGCATAGTTTGACAAAAAATAATTTTCAGATGACAACTTTTTTTATTTAATTAAGATAACAGTATATTAGATTGATTTTGGTCAACTCGGGTTAGCATGTCAAATATGTGACCCGAGTTATGAGATTATAATAACTATATAGAAAGCAAATCAAAATAAATTATGAAGTTTAATTCCTAATCAACTCAATATTAAATAATGAAATTAAAACAAAAATTAATTAAAAAAGGACCTAAAAAAGTGACCGGAGTTAACCTGTCAAACTTTCGACCCAAGTCATAAGAACGAGATAACCTCATGGAAAGCAAATCATAAATTTTAATTCTCAATCAACCCAATGTTGAAGGTTGAGATTAAAAAAAATTAAAAAATATAAAACAACTTGAGTCAATCCACCAAACTCATGACCCGGGTCATCAGATCGAGATAACTTCAAAAAAAAAATTAAACAAATAACCTAAATTAACCTGGGTTAACCTATCAAATTCTTGACTTTGGTCATGAAACCGAGATAACCACATAGAGAGCAAATCAAAATAAATTATGAAGCTTAATTGTCAATCGCTCCTATCGAATCCAATATAGAACGATGAAATTTGTAAGAATTTTCATTAAAAAATGACACAAAAAATGAGTCAAGTCAACTTGGTTAACTCGTTAAGCGCTATTCCAGGGTCATGAGGCCAAAATAACCTAATAAAAAACAAATCGGAACAAATCATTAAACCTAATTTTCAATCAAACACAATATTAAATGATGTAATTGGAAAAAAAAAGTCAATTAAAAAAATGAGTCAATTAGGTTAACCTGCTAAACTTGCGACCTAGGTCATGAAATGAGGACAACCCAATAAAAAACAAATTCAATGTTGAAGGACTTGTGATCCAAGTTACAAGACCAAGATAACCTCGTAGAGAGAGAAAAAAAACAACCTGATTTAACCGTGGTTAAAATGCCAAAATCCACGACTTAGATCGTGAGACCAAGATATCGCCATGAAAACAAATCAAAACATGTTATGAAATTTAATTCCTAACCGACCTAGTGTTGAATGATGAAATTAAAAAAAATCAATTAATAAAATTACATAAAAAATGTCTCAAAATCCTGAAATATTTTTGAATTATAAAACTGAAATAACATAATAGAAAATTAACAAAATAAACCATAATTACTAAATTCTTGACTTTGGTCATGAAATTGAGATAACCACATAGAGAGCAAATTAAAACAAATTATGAAGTTTAATTTTCAATCGCTCCTATCGAACCCAGTATTGAATGATGAAATTTGTAAGAATTTTCATTAAAACAAATGACACAAAAAATAATTTTAAATACAAACTTGATATGATAATAATGATGAAATACTGATAATAATATATTTAAAATTTTCTCTTATTCTAATAACAATATATTTAAAATACTAATAATGATGAAATACATTACTCATCCTTGTCCGACAACATTGGGTCTTCACAAAAGAAAATTCATGGAAGCCCCCACTAATTCTTTTTATAAAACTTTATGTCATATTCCCAACCAAGTGGATATTCAATTTTAATGGATATTAATTAAAATAAATAAAAATTTTCATGTTATTTAACCAAATATTAAATTAGAAAGCTGAGAAGTCTTTTTTTCTCTTTAATTTTTATTCAATTACTTTTTACTTTTCACTTGTGTGCTTGTTTTTATTATTATTTAATTAAATAAAAATTAATTTTAAAAAATAAAATTATTAAACATAACTAACTTTATAGGCTGTATTATGAGATCAAATATTTCGATTTATATCTATTTTGTAATTTTTCAATTCAGTTTTTAGTTATCGTAATTTTTTTTTTGTGTTTATATAAGAAAATTATTCTTGATTTATTTAAGTAAATACATATATCAATTTTTTGATTCATGATTACAATTTTTTTTTTTAAAAAGCACATTAAAAACAATTACACATTTCTATTTTTACATTTAAAAAAATTTGATTAGACGGAAGAGTATAGCTAGTATAAACTAATTGTTACACACTTATTACTTAACGTGGCTTGTTGCCTGGATCATGTAGGATTCCAATATGTCCTCACCAATTCTTCTTTCACATCGGTTATGCATCTGCAGTGCATTTTATAAACTAATAGCTATACAATGTTTGCTTGACATGGCTTGTCATACGGATCTTGTAGGATCCGATATACCTACATTATTCAAGCTTTTCTACGTGACACGTTTTCATATTGCATATGAAAATCAACCACATGACTTTGAAGGATCCATTTACATTGGCCACAAGTTTTCCTCGTGAGCAAGGCTATGGGGTCCCATATAGTTTTTCTTTTGGGCTTTTCAAGCGGTTCCATGGACAAAATAACCACAGCAACACGAATATTGGAACATAATTGTTCCATAATATATAGAAAACAATATGTCAACAAGTCGTCTTAATATAATCGCCGTGGATAGTGTCTCGGATACCAAGATAATAGCATGAGTCTTTTGTCCTATCCATATGTCCAAGCCATTGCCCCACTTCTTCAATGTGTGTGTGTGTGTGTGTGTGTGTGTGTATGCAGCCACTAGTGTAATCTGCTTCCAAGGTAACCTCGCATTCATCAAATACCCTTCTTCTTCTTCTCCTGTTCTCCACCTTGAATCGCAAACACAGCTATAACCACAACCCCCTCTTACCATTAACCAAGCATCCCAAAACCCAGAAAACCAATCTCTGAATCTTTATACCATAGCCCCAGAAATGCTGCAGCCACCTCTTCAACTATTAGGTCCATCACAGACACCGCCTTCTTCTCCTTTCATCGACCTTGAATCCCAATTACCAGAGACACAGGCACAAACCTCTCTTACCCTTAACCAGGAAATATCTCAAATCCCAGAAACGCAACCATTACATTTCACAGACATCAATTCAGAAATACTGTTGCAATTAGCACAAATACAGGCGCCTCAGCCTCATTCTGCAATGGAAACAGAGCTGCTACATTTATAACCTCCAACACAACAGACACCTTCCCTTGACATCAGTACACAACAAATCAATATGGTCATTGTTAAGCAGATCAGTCTAGAATGGCCTAACATAATCATGGCATTCTGTTTTGACGCAGCAATTCAGATAGCTCTCCAGTACGAAAAAACCCAGCAGTCCAAGTTCCCTGTTTCCTTCTACTTGCGTTCTCTTTCCGTACTACTCACTTTTGCTTCCCTTTTTGCTTCACAGTTGATTAGCAAAAAGTTTCCAGACATATCCAAAGCATTGGAGAAAGTTGCAATATTCCTTGCTGCCTTTGCATTTTTCACCACCAATGCAACTCCATTAGCCCTGACCCTCAACTGAAATGCAAGTACAATGTTGTCTTGTATTCACAAAATCTGCTTTGGAGGAGAAGGTTGTCCCTTGTGACTGTTGCTTAATAGGAGAAATGTAAGATAAAGTAATAAGTCTCCTAGTTATTCTATTAAGAGTTTGTGTTGTTGTAGCTTGGAGAGTTCGGTGATTAAATTCCTTTATTAATCATTGTACATTGATTAATTCTCTACAAGGAATACAGTTGATTGATTTACAACATGGGATCATATGTGCATAGTGTGCTAGGTGTTTGAGTGAATTGTGAGACCATATACTTGCACTCTCCTGTCCAAGAAAAATAAATCCAATTTAATTCCAGTAACTCTGCCTGCCTTGTACAATATTAACCATCTTGAATATCATTTTTTCCTCTCATTTTTCTATTTCACTTAATGTTGTACTTTTCTAGTCGATGATCAACAAATGATTTCTTTCGACAACACTTAACCAAGCTTTCTTGATCGTAGTTTGGGGCAGAGTAGGATACCACCTACTGCCCTCACAGTCATCAAAGACCCCACCTTCTTCTCTTTCCATCGACCTTGAGACCCAATTACCAGAAACACAGGCACAACCCTCTCTTATCCTTAACCATGAAATATCTCAAAACCCAGAAACACAAGCATTACATTACACATCCATCAATTTAGAAATACTGTTGCAAATAGCACAAACCCAAGCGCATCAACAGCCTCATTCTGCTATGGAAACAGAGCTACTGTATTTACCATCAATACACAAAAAATCAATACGGTCATTCTTAAGCAAACCATTCTAGAATGGCCTGTCCAATGCACATGATGATCATGGCATTCTGTTTCGAGGCAGCAATTCAGATAGCTCTCCAATATGAAAAAAAAAAAAAAAAAAAACTCAACAGCCCAAGCTCCCTATTTCCTTCTACTGCGTTATGTTTCCATTCTACTTATCTTTACTTGCCTTTTTGTTTCACAGTTAATGAGCCAAAAGTTTCAAAAACACACACACACACACACACACATATGAATGAAAGTTAAAAAAATTATAAACATAATAAAATCATGTCCAAAATCAATTTATAAATTTTAATCGAGTTTTTATGAATAATTTGTTATTAGTATTATTATTTTCAAATCAAATACATAACAATTGAAATTTTTTTTATTAAATTTTAAATAAATATTTATAATAATATTTAAGAATTATGTTAAAAGAAAAAGATTAAATCAATCTGATAAAAATTATTTAGAATATATAAAAAAAAAAAAACAGAAACAGAAACACTAATACCATCAAAACCTTTATACCAACTTATAAAGGCCCATTGATATTTGAAATGAGGATCTGTATGAACCATTCGCTCCAAGGCATAGCATCCTCAAATCCATTAATTAGTGATCTTTTAACAGTGAGAGCATAAATCTTGATTCATTTTTGGAGATTCCTTCTCTTCAAAAGTTTAAACCAAAGAGAACCATTCTAGTAAGTGTACAAATTCAGAAGTAGTTTGTTTTTACGGTTGAAATCAAGTTTTTAAATTGAAATTATTTTTTATATTTTTTAATTATTTTGATGTGTTGATATTAAAAATAATTTTTAAAAAATAAAATAAAAAATATTATTTTTATATATTTTTAAGGTAAAAACACTTTAAAAACAATCACCATCACATTAACAAACACTACTATAATTAGTATAATTGGGTATTGTTGCCTTTCCTTCATTCATTTAAACTTTTCTTTCAATTGTCCTTTTCTACCACTCCCACTTGATGCATCCTCAAATTCATTAGCGATGCATCCTAGATTTTATTCTAAAATTCTTCCTCTAAGAGGACCGACAAAAGAGACTTGAAAAGATGATTTATTAAGCAATGAGAGCAGAAATCTTGATTCATCAATGGAGATTCCTTCTCTTGAAAAGTTTGAAAATAAAATTGATACTATAAATATTTTTAAATACAAACTTATACTATAATTATAATAATAATAATAATAATAATAATAATATACAAACTTCTACATGATGATGCACATCTTGTCCGACGACATCGGGCCTCACATGAGAAAATTCAAGGAAGCCCCACCAGTTCTTTTTCTATATCAATCAATTGCAACACATCGAACATTCCTTGCTATAAACCAATTGTTATGCACTTTTACTTGGATATGACTTCTTACACGGATCATGTAGGATCCGATAGCTTATCTTATTCCCTGTTCTATATAAACTAATTGTTATCCATCAAGAAATTCGGTGTGGCTTGTTACACGGATCATGTAGTCGGATCCGGTATGCCTATCTTATTCAAGCTTTTCTACATGACACGTTTTCATGCTGCATGTGAAAATTGACTAGACGACTTTGCAGGATCCATCACGCACATAGCTCAAAAGTTTTCCTAGTAAGCAAGGCTATGGGGTGGGGTCCCATATAATTTTTCTTCCGGGCTTTTCAAGCGGTTCCAAAGACAAAATGATCACAACTACATGAACATTGCAAGAAAATTGTTTCATAAAATATATAAAAAATCAAGGTCTCAATTTCCATTGGAAACTCTTCATTAAATTTTAGACTGAGGGTTCAGCAGATATGACATCAAAAGAGCTGATAACTTCAAATCTTTCATAGTACTTAATTATCTTGTAAGGTTGAGTTAGTAACAGTAAGGTAGTTTTTGGTATTGTGTTCCGGTTGTATTTAAAAAAAAATTGATTGTTTTTTTATTTTGAAATTTTATTTTGTGTTTTTTATTGTTTTGATATGCTAGTGTTAAATTTTTTTAAAAAAATAATAAATTTAAATTTAACATGTTCCAAACAATTTAGAAAGCAATTGGTTTACAGACACACGCTACGCTGTGGATTGAATAAAAAAAATTGAATGTAACAAAATAATATTTTAGCCATTGAGAATTATTTAATATTGTTATTAAATGCAGCCTAATGGGTCAATTTTGAAATTTTCCTTGACTTCTTGTCTAACTCAAGTTTAAAATTAAATTATGTAAGAGTTGGTCCGATATGGTTTAGTCAACTTGGTTACTTCAAAGACAACCTGATCAACTGATAAAAAAGGTTTGAGGATGAAATTGACAGAAAAAAACCTTTCCAACCCAATTTCTTACCTAACCCTATTTTAAAATTAAATCATGTAGGAGTTGTCCTGACATGACCTAGTTGACTTAAACAGTCCAAAGACAACCTGGATGATTATTAAAAAACATTTGATGATAAAATTGACCAAAAAAACCTTATTAATTCGTCTACTTACTTAACTTGAGTTTAAAATATAATTTTATAAGAGTTATTCAAATATGATCCAGTTGACTTGATTAGTTCAAAAGCAACTCAATGGGCTGGTAAAAAAGTCTAAAGACAAAATTGAGAAGAAAAAAATAAAATTAGTAGTAAAAATATCTCAACCTGATATCTTGCCTAACCTGGTTTATAATTAAACTGTGTAAGAATTGCTCTGACATGATTTAGTCTTTTTGACTGATTCAAAGATAACCTGAATTATTGTTAAAAAAAAATTATGATGATGATATTGAAAAAAAAAGATGAAATTGAATGGGGAAAAAATTCAATATATGAACAGTACATTAAGTTTCCAAATTTTCTAGTATAGTAGGATGTTTAAAAATTAACGCAATTAAGAGTATGGCCAAAGTTGCAAGGACCATGCTTCTGTTGCTGAGGGCTTGAACCAGCACCTGGAAGTCCGAAATATTGGGTATTTTTTTAATTATTATGAGTAAGATTTATTTTTATTTATTACTTATATCATTATTTTATAAAATAATTATATCCAAAAAATAGAAATAATTCTACATCATACAATAATAACAAAATTTTATCATCTGTGTCATATTTGGCATAAACAGTAATATTTAATATAAACATGATTTTATTTATAATGCCATGTAAACATGATTTTTTTATAAAAAAAAAATTAATCCAATATAACCCAACATTGGAGTTAAACTTATGGATGAACTCAAATCAATTTAAAATACAAAGTCTTGATTTATTTTTTTAAAATTAAATAAAGTTTTATTCTGATTTTAATCAATTCATAAATTAACCTGCTGAATTGATTAATTTTTTTTATTAAATTAATTTTCATCCAGTTAGATATAGAAATCAGGTCGGCTAGGTTTATCACAGCTTATCGTGGAGCATGCAGCTGGGCTTTGGTTTTATCAAAGTTGAATGAGCCTGGCCTGAGGTCCCAAGAACATTCCTAAGAAATTAATCTCAAAATCCAACACATGAACTACGTCCAACTTGTTTAATGTTTCAAGAATTTGGAGATTTTAGTAGTCTTCTTTATGCAAGATGATAAGTAAAACAGCAACAAAGATCTTAAGCAGAACAGAACTCCCCTGTTTGCAAGAAACATGTTCTCATCTTATTTCCTTCTGCAACTCCAAATCTTTAAGGCAAGGTGTTTGCATTCACAGTCCAATAATCAAACTGGGTTTGCAAGACCACTTGTATCTAAACAACAATCTGCTGTCTCTCTATTCAAAGTGCTTTACTTTGGACTATGCACGCCAGTTCTTCGATGAAATGCCATCTAGAGATGTTGTGTCTTGGACTGGGATTCTTTCTGCTTATGTTAAGCATGAAAAACATGAAGAAGCGCTTGGAATGTTTCAGGAAATGATGGGTTCTGGTCCTTGTCCGAATGAATTCACTTTTTCAAGTGTTTTACGGGCTTGTTATGCTTTAGGAGAATTCAGTGATGGAAAGTGTATTCATGGATGTGTCATAAAACATGGGTTTGAGTCAAACCAGATTTTGGGGTCCGTTTTGATTGATTTGTATTCCAAGTACGGTTCTATTGAGGAGGCATGTAGGCTATTTAATTGTGTGGATAATGGTGATGTTGTTTCGTGGACAACGATGATTTCTTCTCTTGTTCAAGCAGGGAAATGGAGTCAGGCATTGAGGATTTATATTGATATGATTAAGGCTGGTGTTTATCCAAATGAATTCACTTTTGTTAAGGTTTTAGCTGCAGCGGGGTTTCTTGGTTTGAAACATGGAAAAGTGGTTCATGCCCATTTGATAGTTTTCGGGGTTGAGTTGAATTTGGTAGTGAAGACTGCCCTTGTCCATATGTATTCCAAGTGCCAGAGGATGGACGATGCTGTAAGGATTTCAAAGCTGACACCAGAGTCTGATAGGTTTTTGTGGACTGCTATTCTCTCTGGGTTGGCTCAAAACTTGAAGTTAAGGGAAGCTGTAGTTGCATTTCAGGAGATGGAGGCCTCTGGAATTTTATCGAACAATTTTACATACCTGAGTATTTTGAATGCTTGCTCGTTAATTCTGTCTCTTGATTTAGGGAGACAGATCCATGCAAGGGTGATCATGGCTGGTTTGGAGGATGATGTCCCTGTTGGCAATGCACTTGTTGACATGTACATGAAATGCTCTCATGAGGTAAAAGATGGCTTGAGAGTGTTCAAAGGCATAGAGTCGCCTGATGTAATCTCTTGGACATCTTTGATTGCTGGCCTTTCTGAACATGGTTTCCATCAAGATTCTTTTGACTCGTATATGGAGATGACAGCTTATGGGCTGCAACCAAATTCTGTTACGCTATCAATCATCCTCAGATCCTGTAGGGCAGCAAATCTGCAAGTCAATTATTGAAGCTGCATGGACATGTAATCAAGACAAATGCTGATCATGATATTGTTGTCAGTAATGCTCTTGTAGATGCTTATGCTGGAAATGAAAGGGTAGATGATGCATGGCATTTGATTAGAAATATGAGCCAAAGAGATGCCCTCACATACACAGGTTTGGCCACAAGGCTCAATCAGATGGGCCATCATGAAATGGCATTACATATAATCAATCACATGTTCAACGATGACATTAAGATGGATGGATATAGCATGGCCGGCTTCTTATCCGCATCAGCTGGCTTGAATAGCGTGGAAACTGGAATGCAACTTCATAGTTATTCTGTGAAATCTGGTTTAGGCAGCTTCATTTCAGTCTCCAATGGCCTAGTTAGCTTTTATGGGAAATGTGGACTTACACATGATGCAGAGCGAGCATTTGCAGAAATAAGTGAGCCAGACATCGTGTCATGGAATGGATTGATATCCGTGTTGGCATCGTATGGGCATATCTCTTCTGCTCTCTCTACTTTTGATGATATGAGGTTGACCGGAGTCAAGCCTGATTCAGTTACCTTCTTGTTAGTGCTTTTCACTTGCACTCATGGTGGTTTGGTTGACATGGGTCTCGAGTATTTTAATTCAATGAAAGAAATGCATGGCATAGAGCCTCAGTTGGATCACTATGTTTGCTTATTTGATCTCCTTGGCCGAGCCGGCCGGCTAGAGGAGGCAATGGAAATACTAGAAACCATGCCTATTAGGCCAAATGCATCAATCTACAAGACTCTGCTGGCAGCGTGCAAAGTTCATAGGATTGTGCCTCTTGGGGAAGATATAGCCAGCCGAGGTCTCAAGCTTGATCCATCAGATCCTGCATTTAGTCTGATGCTTGCAAACTTGTATGATAGTTCTGGACGGCCTGATTTAGCTGCAACGATTCGCAGGTCAGTGAGGGATAAAGGTTCATCTCTTCCACAAAGGAGTTGTAGTTCACAACCTGAGCTAGTGTGATGTGAAATCTTGGATCACTAACTACATAGTATAGAGATCAAGGATATCAATCTGACAATAATGAAGATCAGTTTTACCAGGATGAGAATATTGATTACTGGACTCAGTCTCCTAAATATGCCATTAAAAGCTTCTCTTTGTACAACTTGAACTTGTAGAGACCATGGTGTTTTCTACTTGTGATTGCACACATGGCCTGCTGCAATTAAGAAGAGCACACAGTATTGCACTGATCCTTGTGAATTTTCTGGACTTGTCCAAAGTGGTAATCCTAAACCTTATTCTTTATTTAATAGCAAATCAATTTTCTTCGTTAATGGGACAGAACATTCTTAGAATTTCCATTTTACAGCGACTTTTGCAACTAATAATTATTGCAGTATTGGCAGTATGACACATTCGCATATTTATTATTTCCCCTTATTTACGCATTAAAGAAATCACCATGCCATCGGTGATCATAAAATAGATAGCAGGTGAATAACATACTGCTCTATCATCAGCTCTGAAATTGCTTTGCCATCCAGACATGCGCTAGTTATAGCTTATATTACAAGTGCTAACGAGATCACCATCACCAATATTCTGATCAGTCAAATAATAGATGTGTTATTTTTCACAGGAAGCAAATGTGACTTGTAAAAAACATCAAATTTCTTGTAACACCCATTCGGATTATTGCCGGAATGGCTCAAGCCAGAGTCTCATAAATTGAATCCCATTTGAATCTGGAAAATAGGGATTACAAGATAACAAACACAAACATGACTAACAACAACGAACAGATTCAACACTAATGCTCAGTGTTTTCTGAAATAACTGTCAGCAGCATTTTACTCCTTTGACTGCGACTCACCAGATGTGACAGCAGGTGCATCCTTTGGTTCCACACGCTTTGTCTGCACAGCCTCGAGTGTCTGGTAAAACTCTGCAGGGAGAGGACCGGGTATATGCCTTGGGACATGCTTAGGAATGGGAGCATCATTCTCTATAATTTCGCATTCATAGTCATCAGGAACGCCCCAAGGATCCCACTCTGTGTTCAACAGAACAAAATTTTCTTAGTAGTTGAAGTGATATAAAATACATAATAATGCTCTAGCATGCAGTGCAGGCTTCACGGAAATTATTAACCAGACATGATTGATGATCTCACATGTAGCTGCTTGGCAGTTTCTTCCCAAAATAAAAATGCTAGCTAACAAACCTTGAAAGCTGAAATTCATGTTTCAGATACAGCATGTTCCCCAACAAGATGCACATAAGAAAAAATAATGATGATTCTAATGCAAATGGAAAATCAATATGCATAGTCTCTCTCTCTCTCTCTCTCTCTCTCTCTCTCTCTCTCTCTCTCTCTCTCTCTCTTCTTTTGAGAAGATATACACAATGAAAATCTTCAAAGCATCAAATTTGTAAACTTAGCAGGCTGAGAATGAAATATCAAGTGGTAAAAATAATGACCAACATTTAAGCTCACAAAAACGAGCGCCTCAAATCAGAACAAAATGGAGGAACTAAATGTAACCGACTTGAGTAAAGTCTTCATTAATAACATACAACACTCATCTCTAAATCTATCATTATTGACAATGTACCTATAGAATCAAACTTCAATTCACATTAGACCTAATTTAACACTGCAGTTAGGAAGGTGGAAAATGTAAAGGATCAAACCAATCTTCGTATATTTCAGACACAGTATTTGGCCAACAAGCATCAAACAAACCAGGTAGTAGCGAATGGCCACTGCAAATGAAATTTCAAGCTTGCCTTAACAAACTCCATGAGTCTCTTTGTTTCACTTTTCTATTATATATTTACTTCATTTTATTTCATTGTTTGTTTGTTTGAAGGACATAGCCAATTGCAATGCTCAAACCATACATACAAAGTATGCTTAAATTAGTTGTAAAACACGATTTAGGATCATAAAAGCTCCCTGATCTCATAATATCCTCCATTAGCCGCATCCGCCACACCAAAAACTAGTTTGGAGCTATAATTAGTTGAATTGAGCACAAATTACCAAACTTGATAACAAATGTACTACCAAAACTCATCTCTTAATACATCATTGACAAAACCCCACTCGAATCGACTGAAATTTCATCTCTCGTAATACATACATTGGAAAAACACAATTTAATGATAATTAACCAAAATCAACAACCACTATTGTACAAGATAATTTTCTAGATTAAAATACTTTTGAGCTCATTTATTAGCAAAAATCAAATTAAATATAAACCTAAATTATCTTCCGCCACAAGCATTGACTTATAGCACAAATAAATCTTAATAAACCATAAACTAAGCGAAATAAATCAGGAAAAAAAATAAAATCTAAGAAATGCACTGACCGATCATTTTTTCGATGAGCTTGAGCTCATCTTGAGCTTCTTCAATAAGCTCTTCGACCTGACCACATCCAATCCGTTCCTCAATTTTCTCCCAGTCTACTTCTTCTTCACAAACTTTAAGTCTATGTGTTGTAAAGCTCTCCACTGCTTTACGGTATCCTTCATCTTCCGGAACTGCTTTGATCTCTTTTAGGGTTTTGTTGTATAGATTGATCAACACTTCTCTCGCATTCGGGGCCACATCCAATCCAACGATCCCTGTGGTTTGCTTCACCTTCGCCAGTAATGGCCCTCCGATTGCCCGCAGGAACATCGCCGATTGTCACACTGGATCACGACTGCTTTTCTTCTCTCTCTCAGTGTTGTGTTCTCTTTCGGGTTTTGGAGAGAAATGAGGAACTGTTTTGAGTTGTCATCGAGTACGGTTGGATAGAAGAAGTGAGTGAGAGAGAGTAGATCTTGACCGTCAATTTGAGAGTAAATCTGTGGGTCCTGGTCGCTTAAGAGCAAATAGTGTGGGCCATCTATTAAGATTAGCCCACAGTGGTTAATGTAAGATTTTGGCCCAATCAAACTAGTTTCCATCTTTTATCATTAATATATATATATATATATATATATATATATATATATATATATATATATATAACAGCATCAATTTCATTAAAAAAACATTAATGTATTATATAATACACAGTTCTTAAACTTGGCTACTACAATGGGTTAATCTAGTTTCCTATTGATCGAGAGCTAAATTTGGGATAAGTTTAAAATTATTTTAAATATTAATTTCATAAATGGATGGTCAGAAAATAATTTGTTTTATGATAATTATCTTTTTTTTTAAATTAAGGAATAATTATCATTACTAAATCTATGGTAATTATAATTATTAATAAACAAAAAGCAAGAGATAACAAAGCTATCTTTGTGAATTTTCTTTTTTATGTTCTCACCATTCATCATGACTTCTTCTTCTTCTTCTTTCTTGATAATTAAGAAAGATGAGTTTAGATTGGGCTATGGAGTCTATGGGCTGAGAAAGTGAGGCCCATGCATCATTCTATTTATAGTAAATAAAAGATAGTTGGTATGCAAGAACATAATTTTAAAAAGAAGACCTAGTGTATTTTATAGACCAGAAGGGTAAATCATGGATAACTTTTTTTAAAAAAATTAAAATATCAAAATAGCATCGTTTTAAACAAAAACAAAAATAAAAATCAAAGAGTTTTACTTAGATTACAAGTCAAACTAGATTTTTCACTATATCAGGTTAAGTCAATTATTTCCTTAAATTTTTTCAATTAAAATTGACTTGGATCGCAGATCAGCCAACTCCCAAATTGACATGTCTGTCAATCTAGTCTAGATTTTATAATTAGGTATGATAACAAATGAATAATTATGGTAAATAGTGATAAATGTTTTGAAAAAATTGTACTATTATTTAAATTATTAAAAAATATATATAAATTATATCTTAGAGTATTACCTAACAACTTAAACATTGAGATTAAAATATTTCTTGGACATGAATATCTTACCAAAATTACTTTTTCAAAAAATCCAACTTTTTTTCTTTTAAATGAGTGGATCCCATCATTGGATATCACAAATAATAAGGGTGAACTTTTTCTCTCAATAAAATTGCCATTATTCACAAAATATAAACACACCCAAGTTCTTTCTACCTTGCTCTATGTTAACACCCTCGTTTTCAATGAATGTTTCACCATGCGTCTGTAGATTTATATATAGAGTCAAGACAAATATATTGTTTTTTTTATTAGCTTTATACTCTATATTTTGTATATTTTATGCAAGACATTTTTTCTACCTTGCTCTATGTTAACAGGCAATTTTTTTTCTCTCTAATTCTTGATTTAATTTTTAGATAGAAGATTTCAGAGGTTATGTTTTTTTATGAAGTTAAAATTTCATAGTTATCTTAAATTGGGAAGGTCTCTAAATGTGCTCCAAAAGTTACTAGAATTTATCATATTTCTCCTAGTTAATTTTATTTTTTTTATTTAGTTTAGAATTTTATTTATTATATTTTTACTTCATTTAGTTGTTTTTTATATATATATATATATAAGCAGCCTAAAAAACTGTAATATTTAGTTTTAATTAGAAAAAATATTGAGAAAATAAGAATACAAATTAAACTTTTTGTATTATGATGCTTTTGAGCAAAATTTTATCATTTTGTGTTCAGTGTTTTTTTTCCCTCATAAATGTTATTATAAAAAAATAAATACAAAATGACATATTCAATCCAGCCAGAGTCACATTTTGTGTGATAAAATATCACACTTAGTATAGGAAGAACAACTTGCATAATTATTTAAAATCATGAGAATCTTGAACTGCCTCACTGATGATGTTACGGGTTGACCATTTAAGAATCATATATATATATATATATATATATATATATATATAGCAAAGTCAGATTCTTAGATTTATTTCTCCTTCATTGAAAAAAATATATTTTGCAAAATAAAAGTAGAAATTAAACAAATGAGGAAGAAGATATGTTTGACCTATTCTTCATGTCCAAGAATATAAAAGATTTGACCTTGAACCTCGTCATCGACAGGCATGAAAAGGGATCCTGTGTCTGTCTCGTGATAAAGGGTGCTCAAAGACTGAGTCTTTGTCACGGTTTGTGTAATCTTCCACACTTTTGAGCCAGCAACTTCATGCACCCACTTGACTCTCTTCAAATTTGCTTTATTATATTTTCTTGGTTAGAATTTATGAATCTCATGCTGGAAAACTTTTTATTTATTTATTTATTTATTCAAAGAATGAGGTATTTTTTACTATGATTTTATACTAAAGTTTCAAATGCCATATTTACTTTGAGAATAATAATATAAAAAAAACCAAAATAAAGGGTGGTTTTCAAGAATTTTCAGAATTTGGAACCTATCAAAAAGCAATAAAGCATAGATGTGTGGGTACATGAGAAACTCCAATACCTGAAAACTTGATATCTCTCTCAATCGATTGATGTCTTCATCAATCAATTTTCAAATAAGTTAACCCTGTGGATATAAAATTAAATCGGCATATGTCCGGCTCAAGTCTCATGATTATAAGTTTATTGGTTGACTTAAATCAATTATAAAATTATATCATTTTAAAAAGAAAAAAAATCAACTTGAAACTTACTTAAGTTTTAATCAAGTTGATCAAATTATTATTCGAGTTTGATTATATTAACTTCCAGAGCCAATTTGAGCTAAGGATCATTTGGATAATAACCGAAGGCCCTATTTAACAAAAGATCTAAAAAATAAGTAAGATATATTTATCAATTATGCTTTATGAAATAAAAATTGCATCTACTTAATAAAAGACTCCAAATACGAAATAAAAATTATTCAAGACCTTATATACATAAAAAAAAAGATATTTCTTAAATATTTTTAAAAATTATATTTATAGATTTGTCCAAAATCCTTATTCACCTTGAGCAGACTCTACTAACTTCTAACCTAGTTAAACATAACTTCAGCGGTGTCAAGTTGGGTTTTATAACAATAATTATTATATTGATTTTATTCTTATAATTTTTCATTAAATTTGAACTAAGAACAATAACAACAAAAAAAACATTAACTTGAGTCAATAACTTGGATAACTTATCAAATGCATGATTTCAAGAGTTCATCAAACATTAATAGGTCTTCTCTAAAAAAACAAGATGAATTATAGTCAAATCAAGATAGTATAACATGGTATGATCAATCTCAAACCATAAAATATTTGTTGATGCCGGCTAAAAAAAAGCAACCTATACCCTACAGTTGTAAATACCGGGAAAAAAAAACCTCCTAGAGCCAATAAATACCTTAAGAATTAGAGCAATAATTAATAAACTATGTTGTGGGAAATATTTATTGAATCTTTTTGCACATAGGATACTTGTTTATTGCTGTTGATTTGAACAGTAGATTCCACTAATTGCATGATCACAAAAGCAGAATTGCCCTAAATTTAGAGTGGATGTAAGGGAGCTTCATGTGCGCAATCACCATCTTTTCAATGGATGAGCAGTTCTTTCTCAATTAAAAGGGATGGTCACAAAATAATTACTTGTATGATAATTATTATTATTTTGGTGCAGCATAATTATCATTACTAGCTCGATTGTAATAATTATTATCATTAATCAAACAGTAAGAAGTAACATTAAGGCTATCTTTTTTGTTAGGGTTAATCATCATTTGCTAGGGTATCACCATCCATCCAACACGACTTATCTAGATTTTTTCCCTTCAATTTTTATCTAAACGATGGAGAAAAATTGGGCTAGAATTCAAATGTAGAGGCGCTCCTTCCCATCTATTCACCTTTTATTAAATTAATTTTATTTTTGATAAAAATAAATGATTTAAATTCTACTAATTGTTGGTGAGAAGACAGTCTTGTTCGAGTTTTTTTTTTATGGGTTTAATTTAGGGTTAGATTATGTTATTTTTATACTTTGCTTTCTTTTTTTTAAGACAAGATTTGATTGAAATAGTTTAGTTCGGTTCGATTTAATTGATTTTAATTTTTAAAATTAAAATTAAATCGACCAATAGGGGGGGGTTTAGGGTTAAAAATAAAAATAGAATGGAAAGTTATAAATCCTGAAGCTCTACAATCTCCCAATTAAGATTAATTCTAAATCACTATAATAAGTCTATGATTCCTTGATTATCCACATTTTTCCTATGATCATTCCTATTAAGAATATTTAAAATAGAAAGTATTAAAATAACTTCAAAGAAAATGAGATGAAAAATTTGGTCCTCTATAAATGGTTTAAAAATTGGTCATTCTGACAATTTAAAACATTTACAGCTCAATTTCACACAACTATATCACGGTTATATATATATATATATTAAAAATAAAAATCGAATGGAAGCCCAAATTTAATAAACATCATGCCATGCTTAAATTCATTTTGTTAAATCCTAAAGCTCTACAATCTCCCAAAAAATAGATATAAAAACAATTAATTTATTATAGTGATAAAAACAAAATAAAAATAAATTTGAGTGATTTTTTAATAAAAAAATAGAAAAAATAAAGATATGTTTTATCTTTTCTAACTGTATTTTATTTTATTTATTCTGAAACATCAATTAAGTGATGTAAATAAAAACAAAACAAGGAAAAAGACAAAAAAAAGAAAAGAAAAAAGACATTGTGGAGAGGGAAAAGATTCTTTCTATCTTCTACATCAATCTTGGTGGGGGAGAAAAAGTTTCCATCAAATCCAATTTTTCTTTAATAATATTAAAAGAGAAAACTTCTAGCAACTTATATAATTAGCAGCCACCACCACCAGTTGCTCCGGCTGCTGTGCTGGCTGAGCCACCAACAACAGAAGAGGAAAATTCGTCTCCAAAAGCAGGACTATTGCTTAAACCACCACCTTCATTACCACTAACAAGCTCCTGAAACCCTTTAATAAGATCTTCATTTAAGGCCATATTTGGAATCAAAAGATCATCATCATAATCGTCATTAATGTCATTAACACATTCATCGACATCATCTTCATGATCATCGCTTCCCATCAATCCATGCCCGCCTTCCAAATTATGTGTTTTGATGCTTTCTTGCTCGTTTCCTACCGCCTCAATATTGTAAATGGGAGCTGAAAGTGTGGTTCTTGGAGACAAACTAGCGGCTGAAAGTGGAGAAGAAGACGAGCCCCTATCAGCTGAAATGGGATGCTCGGATTCTTTGTTTTCCGGCTTTTGAGCTGGTTGTTGGACCTTGTTTCTTGTACTACCGGCAAGTGAGTTCCTGTGAGTCGGACGTGGGTGTGTGTGATCACCTGTGTAGCAGACAATAAACATATTTGGATCTGTATTGCTCCTCTCCACTTGCTTTCTTGCTGGACACCCTTTTGAGCTGCTGCATCTGTAGTAGTTCCTGTAAAAGAAAAGTAACCCAATTTTTAGGCCATATTTAGTGACAAGAATCAAAATCTTCTTAAAGAAAGGAAGGCAAAAATGAGAATGGAATAAAGGGCTAACCTTGGATAGGGAGAGCCTTTGATGGGTTTTTGACCATATTTTCTCCAAGCCCACACATCATTAGAGAGATTCTCTGCAGTTACATGCGATATCAGCCTCTTCTGGTTACTTTTTCTGTCAAAAAGGAAAAAAGTTGGAAAATTTAAGCGTGAGCATTTTGTAAAGTTTTCTCATTTATGAGTACTAATTATCTTACAAGAAATGAAGAATATAATTAACCTACTTACTTTTTTCTTGGGGTCTGAGATTGTGTGGTTCTTAAAGGAAAGAGAGAAGAAGTGCTAGTCCCTTGCTGGTGCAATTGTCTCCTTTGATTTTGTTGTTGCTGTACATGCTGTGGCTGCTTTTGGCTATTGTTGAACCAGGGACTGATGGCAACACTAGTGGATGGTGTGGTTAGTGGTTGTTGTTGTTGTTGTTGTTGTGCAAGTTGTGGTTGATTTTGGCCACTAAAAATGACCCCAAAATCAGAAATGGAGAAGCTAGGAATATTGTTGTTGCTGTTCTTACCTTGAAGGCCAGTACTGGTGGTGAAGCTAGGCAAAAAGGGCTTGTAAGAATCTTGCAATTCTTGCAAACAGTTGTTGTTTCTAGGCTGGGAAGCAAGATTTGGAAAAGAAAATGGGTTGGATTCTCCATCATCATCATCATCATCATCAAAAGTTAAAGAATCCAGGCACTCAAAATTCTCACTGATGTTGCTGCTGCTGCTGTTTCTGTTCGTAGCAGCAGCAGCAGAGGTGCAACTCCTTACTACTGCATACAAATCCCAGTCCTGATCCTCCGCCATTGAAGACTCGATCTACCTAGAAATCCTAACCCACCTCTGTGCCTTTGTATTAATTATAATGGCAAGAAAAGAGTGAATGCAAGGCAGAAAGGACTGCGCTGACTTTTAAGATTGGAGAGATAGAGAGAGAGAGAGAGAGAGAAGAGAGATGATGGTGGAGCACTTGACCTGGTAGATGTTAATTATTATTTATACAAAGAGAGGTGGGTGTTTTATTTTTTGCTTTTCCTTTGACTTTGTGAAAATGTCAAAAGGGAAAGGAGACAGAACAAAGCAATATGGCAATGCGAGGAAGAGGAGGTGAGTTGCCTGAAACTATTTTGTTTAGTACTTGAAATTTGATTGGAAGTTAGGAAAGGTATTGGGCTTGCAATGCCATGTCTTGTCTTTCCCTCGAGAGTGTGCCAAAAGACCTTGAATGAAAGTGGGGCTATATTGTTAGATATGCCCCAGGAAACCTTGAATGAAAGTGGGGCTATATCGCTAGATATGCCCCTAGAACCCTATTAGATTTTAGGACGATGTGTATGCACCCAACTCCATTACTAGGACGGTGATAGCTAGAACAAAAAAAAAGTTTTACAAGTAATTTAGATTTATAAAAAGTTTATTTACCATATTTTCCATTCGAATCTAAATTTAAAATGATAATTTTAAAATAGAGATTCATGTGATATGCTACTTTATCAAAATAGAGATTGAGGCTTTATTTACTTAATAATGGTTTGATTACTATTTCAAGATAGAAAAGACGTAAATAATAAAGATATATCTATTTGTATATTTTATTTTATTTTTTTAAAAAAATTCATTTTAAAATTATCACAAGAACATTTACTTTATATTTTATCTTTGTTTTTTCAATTAAATAAATTTTTATTATTTTTATCTTGAAACACTACCTATATATAACCATACAAGTTTGTATTGCTACACCCTCAACTCATAAAAATAAAAAATAAATAAAAAATAAAAGAAGAAGCATAGTAGCGTATTGATAACTCCTCTCTAAGAACTCCATGTATAGCAATTTTTATAAGGTTAATAGGAAGATTTGTAGATACTAATAGAGTTTTTTTTCTCCCTTCTCAAACTAGCACATATGGGGGGAAACCCTTATAGTTATTTTTTTCTTTTGAATTAGACACATGAGTTACATGCACCTAACATAAAAAAAAATATATAAATTAACATGCTGGAACGTGTCTTATATACACCATTAAATAAGTATTTTTTTTATATTTAGATAACGTGTACGACTTCCTTAAAGCTCTAGAGGTGATTTTTCTTTATATCTATAAATTTATTTTGTTGATATCTTTTCAATAACCCTAGGTGTGTTTTCATTGAGTTGTGATGTCTTCCTAACATCTAATTTTTTCCTTCTTTCCTTCTTTCCTTTTCTTTTTTATTTTCTTTGGTTATTGTGTCAGCCTATTCTTTTACTTTCTCCTCTCGTTTAGTCCCTTTATTTTTAGCTCATCTTAATTCTATTATTATGATTATTTCATCAATTAAATTTATTTTTATTTAAATCGGGCAAAACAATTATTTTTTTAGCATTCTCATTCGAAGAAAATAGTAACTTTAGCTAGTTTTTTTTCCGGCAAAACAACAAATGAAATGATCATAATAATTAAACTAAAATTAATTAAATACAAAAATTAAGAGACTAAATAAATAAACAAGTTAGCAAAAAAGAAAGGAAAACTTTTGAGCCCATGTGAGTTGTTCAAATGAGACCTGTGTATCTCAAATTGCACAAATCTCGTTTACGCAACAAGTTCAACTATGTTAATTTTAAAATTATTTTTTAAATTGTGTTAGTTCAGGAAAAAATAACTTAGTAATAATTACTACTTAAAAGAATATTTTTAGGCAAGTCTTGCATATAGGTTGGCCCTTTGCTTCCCTTAATAAATAGCCTTTTATTAGAGGTGAGTGAAAAAACCAATTAAATTGAGAAAACTAAAAAAAATAACTGAAAAAATTGAACTGTAAAAAAAAAGATTAAACCGATTAGAATTTTAAAAAAATCAACCGGTTCGGTTTTACAAGTCTGAAACCAAAAAAACCGAACCGAACCTAAACAAAAAAAAACAGAGCCAAACCGGGAAAACCAAGCCAAATCGGAAAAAAAACAAAGCCAAACCGGAAAAACTGAGCCAAACCGATTTGAACCGGTTTTTGTTCTAAAAAACCGAATCAAAACCTGTCGGTTTGAACCGGTTTCAGTTTTTTTTTTTAAAAAAATTCGGTTTAATTATTTTTTTAAAAAAAAAACCTAACCGAACCGAACCGAAAATGATCACTCCTATCTTTTCTTTTTAAAATTTTATTTGAAATGGTTTAAAGTAATTCTATTCTACAAATCAAATTATAAAAATACGATTCAACAAAACTTCAAATTAAACAATTAGAGATGGATGAGCTATGTGCCAAGCATATCCTATGTGATATGTGGTGAGTATAATAGGCAATTAGGAAGTTATATCAAGCTACACTTTAGTTTATAAAGAATAAATCATCACAATGTTACCCTTATAGCTTCTCAATTGTAGCAATTTTATCCTAGTATCAAATTTAACAGTCAAATAAACAGAAATTACCGTAGTGGCACGTGGAATATATCTTGAATCCCATGGCCATCCCTATTTTTACAAGCAGTTAAATCCAATTGTAATATCTGAAATATATTTTTTAATTATTATATAGCCAATTTTAAATTACTACATACTTTTTGTGTAACAAGATTAAATACCATCTATATATAAAAATCGTGAGAATGGTCAAAATTTTACTCACTATCCGGTTTGAGATATTTAGTGCATATTACAAGTATGCATTTTCCAGGGACTAGATTCGAAAGATGAAGTAAATAAAAGGAGTAAAATGTAACATCACCAAGTTGAGTTGGGCCCACAGGTCCCATTAATGATTAAACAAGCCTCGTCTCTCTCTATCTCTGAAAGACTGCACCTCACGACCGTACCGCGTGGTGATGAAACGATACTGACCGTACGATCAAATGGAAAGTTGGAAAAGGAAATGTTCTCATGTGAGTTGGCTTATTACCTGTCTTTTTGGTGAAGAATCTTGAGCCGTTAAAAATGGATGACTAGGTTCGATGTTATATTTATTGATTGATGCCTTTTCTTATGTGGGGGGGAATCTTGGCATTTTTAACGGTAGGTGGCTTTGAAAGTGAGGTGGAGGTTAAATTGCTGGGCATTTATGTGTGTTTGTATATGATATAAGGCACAATTGTTTTTTTTTTTTAATAAGAATAAGTGCTTCCTTGTTGACGCGGCCAACCACGTTTTAAAATTGCAGTGGTCACATAAAAAGCATTAAAATAATGTAAAATTGAGAAAAAAATGATTAAAAAAAGAGAAAAAAATTATTTAGTAAAATTAATTTGTGGACATATGTGTGATTAATGGAGTTGATAGCATTTAGTTAATATCGGAAAAGAAAAGACAGACTACTGGGATAGTAACCATTTTATCATGTTCATGAAGGGTAAGATAGTTTTTATTTAGAAAATTAATATGGGGATATGTACGTAATTAATGGAGTTATTTATCTAATTAGGTAGCGGCTCTATAAGGCTATAAATTGAATCAATAACTATATATTTCTTGTAATTCTCTATTTTGAAAGGTTATGAATCTATTCTAAAATTATTTCAGATACAGATTTAATTTTTATCTTCATTCATGTTTTTCTGACAAAGTATTTTTTATTATATATCGTAGTATACTAATCAAACTCAACTTTATGAAATGGCACAATAAAATAACTTATTTGTATTTTTACCTTTAAAAAATTAACCGATAAACATATATGTTAATTATGTTATCCGATTGTATATTAAGGTGACTAATTAGGTTATTTTTTGTATATTAAGAGAAGATAATTACCCTTTCAAGATTTCACATTAATAATATATTATGGTCACAAAAGATAAACAAGGGAAGGAGTGAGACCATTTTTTGACATTGTGATTCAATTGTATTTTAAAATTTTTTTAATGTTTTTTAAAAAGTTTTAAATTAATAGTTTTTTAGTGTTTTTTAATCATTTTAATGTTTTAATATCAAAAATAAAAAAAAAAGTCATTTTGATACATTTTTAAAGAAAAAAATACTTTGAAAAACAATAACTAAATACTCTCAAACAGATTTTGAGTCCTAAAATTTGTTTATCGTTTTAGCCTTTAGGGCTGCCTTCTCTTTTTAGACTAAAACTTATTTGAAATTGTGATAGATGTTGTTTTTTAAAGTATTTTTTAATTGCAAATTCATCAAAATAATATTTTTAAATCCAAACAGTCTATTTAATAAAATTTTAAAAAATACACGGTCCAACTATCTAAAATTAAAAAGATTTCAAACGAATTGAGTATGATTTTAACTATAGCCCTAGCCTCAAGATGATAACTATAAATAATATGAATAAAACGAATTGAGTATGATTTTAAAACCCAATATTGCTCTTAAAAAGAAAAAGAAAAGGAGGCAAAATCAAGAGAATATCACTAGAAGGAAAAAAGGGAAAGAAGAATATATGTTTCTAGGAACAAGGGAGATACATGTACGTAAATATACTCTCTCCTTCTTTACGAGGGGAGAGGGAAAAAGAAAGGGAAATCCAAGCAGAAAATCGTGTCTACCAAAATGTGAACACTTCAAACACAAAAAACCCTTTATTTGGTTTAAATGACTGGAATATATATTGTAATTGAGAAGTTGATGATTGTACTGAGAAAGGAAGTAGACTGTTTGATAGAATATACTTAGCATAGAATTATTTTATTTTGTTGATGATCCCACAAACATTAAAGGGGTTGGAAAAGTTTGGTACGTTTGATGGAGGCTAAGTTTCCAAAATATATATATATATATATATATATATATATATATATATATATATATATATATATATATATTGGACCACCACTACCTCCTTCAATGCAAACAATTCATGTTCTTTTGCTTTGGATGTGTGAGGTCCAAAATTCTTACTTAAAGGGAATGAGGATCTTTGATTGCTATTTTCTTTTGAATTGTGTTGGATTACGTGTTTGAATGAAAAGAAAGAGATAGGTTTAAAATAAATTTAGGATAATTTTTAGATGAATTTTTATATTTTTTAAAATAAAAAATATAGAAAGATATATCTTTTATGTCTCCACTATCTTCGTTTTATTATTTATCTCGAGAAAATAATCAAACACTATCTTATATATTTTCTCTTGCTTGAAGCTTGCTCTTATAAAAAAAATAATCTCCCTCTTGATAAATACATATATGTGTATCGATGTGTTGGAATTTGTTTTAATCAAACATGAATAATAGGCATATTTGATCAAATTCAAAGTGGATATAATCATTTTTAGGGTTAAAACTTTGTTGAGAATTGTTCTGCAACAAAAGTTCATTAACATAAAACATTAACATAATTAAAACAAAGTATAGATAAATAAGAAATTGATCTAAAAAAATTATTGATCGTCATGTTTTTATTATGAAACTCAAAACCCTCTATCCAAACATAGAAAAGAAATGACTTTATTTAGTAATGTATATAAATAATGACTTGTTAGGATTCTTTGACTCTTATTGTATATTTATCATGTTTGCACAAAGTAAAGAGCAATAAAACTTTAAAGAAAAGTGATTAATCCTCGAAAAAGCTACTGTCAATCTACTTTCAATTATTTTTTTGGCTTTGTGTGTGTTAATACATGCTTAAACCCTAATTATATATATTTTCTCATGCTTAGATAGGTCTATTTACTAGTTCAATTCGATCACATGAAATTGCATGCTTTACAACCTAAAATAGTGTAATATATCCAAGTCTTATCTATAGCATAGAAACAACTCGATGTGCCATCCCATGACTCCCTTTACGTGCACTCATCAAACATTACATCTTCACAGTGTCTTGTCCCATCTCAGTTCGATGCTCCCTAATTATCATATAGCGTTTTAAAAGAAGATTTTTATGACTCCAACATTTTGGATGGTCAATTTCCATCAACTTGGATTGAGGGTGCCCTTATCAAACCTTATCAGACAATCCAATTGACTTGGAGAGTTGCTGTATCTTAGCTTACTTGCCGACATTATGTCAGTTTTAGACAAGAACATGGTCCTCCGGCCAATAATAAATACCCTTCTTGAATTCTTCAGTTGAGATGAGATTCAGACATAACTTCATGGAGCCTGAAGGATAGGTAGGGTTTAATGACATGATGATTACTGTCATTTTGGTATCATGCAGGAGAAAAGGGTTAGAATTTTTTTTTTTAAAAAAAATTTCTGAAGCTTTGAAGGTGGGTTTGGCAACTTATGAAAGCAATGTTCATGGGGCTGGCTGTTTTGATGGCGATACATGTTGAGATAGCATTGTTCTTCAAAAGCAAAGATATCAACCCACCTACAGCTTCATCCCCCACCACCACTTTTCTTGCCAGTTCTGTTCAATCAAATCCAATAATTCTCCTCACTTCCCACTCCACATCTCGTATGTGAGACAAGAGGGAAGGGGGGACACCACCCACTACTTTGCAGTGTGGGAAGAGCAAGTGCTGCGCCCCAATTGCACCAAGAAACTAACACGTTTTATTGAAATAACCCTTATTTTTCAAATTCAAAGTAATTTTTTATTTAAAAATATATTAAAATAATAATTTTTTATTTTTTAAAATTTATTTTTAATATCAGTATATCAAAACAATTTTAAAACATCAAAAAATTAATTTAAAATAAAAATTAAATTTTATTTTTTTATAAAAATATTTTTCAACTGTAAAAACAAGTTCATAATATATCTGTCTTTAATAACGTGAAAAATACGTTTAAACTGATAAGATGTCGGATGATTTTGACATCTTCATTTCATTACCATTAAAAAATTGTATGTAAAAACTATTAAAAAGCACAAAAATGTATTAATTTGAAGCCTTTTCAGCTAAAATGTGAAAGGATCGGTGAACAATATGACACTCTTAGGCTTAGACACTGTTTGCTCATTATTTTTTGTCATTATGAATCTGGTTACCATAAATGGAACAGAACCATTTTGGTGGTCGTGAATCACATATGAAGAACAAGTAAAAGATCTTCACTATATTGCTTTGTTCAAGTTCATTTGATCAACTAGTGTTTAATCTCAAGTTGATACATGGGCGGGACTAAGCGCAGGGCTTTACATGTCCAGGTTTCTGCTCCATTTCTCCCCATGAGATAACCTCGTCCAATCCCATATGCTCAATGCAAGGTTCATATGGATCATTCTTGCACAAACCTTTCTCAGAAATCCTGTTCTCTCAACTCATGGCATCACATCAAGTTTCAGGGTTCATATTCTAACACAACTTGCACAAACTTGGAGCCAGACGAAACTCTTGGCTGCAGCTGACAGTCACTTCATTGTCCTCCATTGCTAAAGCTGATGAACACTAGATTACATGAGAGAACAAGTGACACTCAACAGGCCACCGAGGACAGAAGTAATTGAAAAAAGAAATCTAAGTTTTAGAAGAATTACTGTCTCAAAATTTCAAGCCACAAGACAAAACCAGCTCACCTGACAGATGGTCTGCATCAAATTACACAAGTTAACTTTTGACAACATTAGGACTGCATAATGCACACTGATGCATCAGTAATAACAGACTCTGTAAGGAGCTGGCCGACATATGACTTGTTAAACAATGCACTATCAATTTTACAATTTACATCCTTCTTTCACTCTGGTTAAAAGAAATTATGCAATTCACGCCAAAGAAGCCTTTTTTTTTTGTGGTGGCTCTTCAGTTATTTTCTCCACGGACTCATCGAGGGGAACCTGTCTTTGCCATGCCTGAATAGTAATCACCCACATTTGCAACAAATAGTGGATCCCTATCTTCGACTTTGTACTCACCACTACAGTTGCTAATACCACTGTCATTTGCCTGATCTGTGTGCTCCAGCTCTTTGGTCAAATCCTCCATGGTCTTCTTCACACTAGCTTTGCTCAATTGTCCTGCATCTCCAGTTGAGACACCAACCATTGTAACCTTTGGAAGAAAAGGATTAGACTCTAAATTCTGTTCTAAAAAGTCCCTTGATGGGGCTTCCTTTCTGCAAAATAGGAAAATGTGACAAGTGTGAGAGAACATAAGGAATGCATATGTTAGTGTCACATGGTTCAGCGTATGTGGCACCTTGTGTCTGGTTCCCTTTCAGATTTGCCCAGTGTTTTCGACCATGGATGACTAAACCAATCTCCAAATGGCAACCGCAGATCTTTTCTCTGTACATGATCGGTTACCTTGTCTTTTAATTTATGTTCTGAAGTGGTATCATCTGTTTTACAGTTGGCAAGGCAGCTAGTTGACTCTGATGCTCTTTGTAAAGAAGATGCACTCCTGCAACAAAATAAACATATTGTTGCAAAGCATATATTACAATTCAATAATGGGATTTCTACAGAAAAGCAAATCAAGAAAAGAACCCACATTTCAGTTTCAGAGAATAAAAGAGAACAGATAAAAAAGGTAATTGTCAATTGCCAAATTTTGTATCACATAAATCTACAGCCTGTCTGGTCACCTTACACCTTCCTTTGGAACTCACAAAAAACAAATACTAGTTTATCTCATTTCATAAAGGCAGCGTAATATCAATGTTTTATTTCTTTCTTTGTGTAAGTTGTTTTACTTTGAGAATTGCATCAGTCATCCTTTCAGACTCTTCAATGTTCAGAGAGATGTAAAAGTTCAATTCACTCAATAGCAATGTAATCTGAACACAGGAAAGAAAGTCAGGTCAAGAGATTTGCTGGCTACTATTTGTGACTGCATTTTTACAATCAATAGTACTCTCCCCACTCTATAAATACGTTTAATCCACTACATGTCGAGTGGAATCCTTTCAACTAATATTTCATCTTCAGTATACAGGAAACCATGCCCGTCAAAAGACGGTAAAATTTTAGAAATCCCAGTTCACACACTCAAAAGCCATTATTTGTTTCTCTATGATATTTGATCTGGAATGTACACCTGTCAGAAAGCAGGAGTGATGGAAATCTGAAAGAATCCACATACGCACACAAATGAACAAAACAGAAGAAACACCAAGTTTTTTACATAATCACCTTCATGCACAGGCATTGCAAATTTACAACTAGGTTGATTTATTTTTTTTGCCGTCAAATTCATTTGTCATGAAAATCTTGTGGGTTTCAAGGAGTTGGCAATGAATACATCATACACTGTAAGCAAAACACAAATGAGTTGAAAAAAGCATGGGAATACCTTCTCTCAAATGAATCAACCAAGTATGGAAATTTCGGTTGAATGCCAGTGGCTTTTCTCAACCACCTATTACCAAGAAGTACTTTGTCAACAGCATAAAGAAGCTGAATTTCTGCAGCCTTTGAAATTACACTTAGAGGTATTGCAGGATGCCCCATCTCATCCAGCACTTCCTGAACCTATTAAATTAAAACAACTGTTAAAAAAACCACCATAACTTATGCACACATATCGAATCCCAAAAGCACCGCACCCACATTGCCCACATGAATCTGTTGTTTCACAGGCATTATGACTAGACAGAGCATCATAAATTTTAGACTAACAAGGTTAGCACCTCTGGTGGCTCCAATAGGCTGTCTCCCATTTCTTCAATCACTTCTGCAGAAACATTATCATCAATCACATCACGTCGGCGTTGCGTGTGCCGGGTTTGAATTAAAGCATGGAAATGCTGATCAACAGACTCCTCAAGAATGTTATCCAGCATGTTTTTATCGAAGAAGTATGGAGTATACCTGATTAGCAGATTAAACACAGAAAAGTGAAAACTTGAATATTCCTGCAGATGTAAGAAAAATAAACAGCGAGTTTACACAAATGGGAATGAAATGAGGAGACCAGTCATTTGTGAGATACTAGGATAAGCATCCTTAGATTATGATTCTCATATTTTTATATTGAAAGGCAAACGAGAGTTGCATAAAGAAGCAGAGAAGGCAACTACTAAAGGCTGACAAGGTCGACATCCCAAACTAAAAGGTGATAAAGATTAATCTAACTACAAAATTCACATCTATGCAAGACCCATCTGGAGAGAAGATCGAGATCGAGATCGAGAAATTTAAGATAAAAGATGAATTCAATCCATGAACCAGACTTCTTTTTTTTTTTTCATTCAAGAGAATCAATACACACCACTTAATCCCGTCTTTGGTAGCTATTGCAATATCTAAATTTTGTGCGCTGAAAACAGGAACTCCATCAACCCTCCTGCTCCCATCGCTATGTGGAATAGTCTTGAGAAGTTGGTGTGCTGCCTTGACCTGTGAGAGCAGAAATCAGATAAAAAAAGAATTATGAATATATCACAACAAATACAAATTTGTGAATACCATGTGGTCTGACCATATGGTACCTGCTTCTCATTTGGAACAAACTGAAATAGTTGAGGTTTCTCCTGCATAACACACAAAGCAAAATAAAAGGTGGATTATTCTAGAAAATGAGATGATATTAGAAATATGAATAGGATGGCAAAATTTGAATTTTGTCAAGGAAAATAAGTGCGTATAAGTTTTGCAACTAAAACACTAATAATTGCATATTTTGAAAAAATAACTACATGAATCAGCAACCACCACATCCTAGTAATTTGGATTGGCTGTGAATAAAGGCAGCACTAAAACTCTGCAAGCATGCTCAATCAAATCACAGCAAGAAAAAAAGAAACACTTGGACTGCTATAGAAGTAGAGCATCACAGGTTAACCAGTTGCTAGACTCTCTAGATTTGAACAGCATCCATACGCTGCTGTAACACTTAAAATTTATAGAAGTAGAGCATCACAAGTTAATAAGTTTGAAGCAAAAGGATAGCAAGTTATAACATCATGAAACACCTCAGTGAAAGTGAAGAAATTGAACTGAGTTAAACTTCATATGAGACATGCATGAATCTAAAGAGTGAATTACTGAATGCATGTTTTGAGAATAAGAAAGAAAGGAAAGAAACAAACTGTCAAAATAGGTTCCAATGTGATATCACAACTTGGCTGCATACCTAATAAAAGATAAAGACTATCCATCTAACTAAGTGAGTAGCATAAATCTTACTAAGTGAGTAGCATACCTTGAAGTGTTCATATGCTAAGTCAAGACGACAAGCACCCACCACACCACTTGGAATATTCAGCCTTTTAACATAAGCAACTTGAAGCACAAACCAATTCAGAATGCAAGTTACTTATAGCTAGCAAAATAAATCAGCATACTGAATAACAGTACTCACAAAGACTGTAAAACAAAAGGAAGGACAATAGCATGCATAAATGTATCTTGAATCACAATGCAAGAAGTTATTTTATTGTAAATTAAATTCAACAAGCCCTTTCTATTGCATGCAACTTATGCTCATGTAAGCACTAATGGGTCTAACCATAATTAACATCCATAGTAATAGATATGTGAATTTTGGGGTATTCATTTCTACTAAGGTCCACATAAGAGAAGAAAAAAAGAGTGGTTTCCAAAAATCAGGAATAATATTCGAGTCTTTTCCTACCCAGGAAAAGATATATAAGGTTATAAAGCAATTTTCAATCACACCTGCATCACCTAAATCCATGAAGAAAACGAAACACAGGACCATTCCTCTCACTCTTGGCAACCATTGCAAATATCTTCTTAAGCCACTCGGGTGTCCTGGCCAGTAAAGAATACCAATCAAATATAGGATAGCAGCACAAGCCAAATCTTACGAAACTGACTGAATTTCAAAAAAGAAAGTATGACCCATGTATCAAGCTAACATCAAACACAAGTATCAGCTTATCAACAACAAACCATTCTACAATTTACCAACTAAACAAAACTGACAAACCAAGCCAAAATTAACTAATAAATGTCAAGGTTTTATGCTGGCTGTCATCCTACAACAACCCTCCTCCTATATCCAGGCTTGGGGCTGGCTATTCTAACCTGAGCTAGCATAGGCAGAGTTCCACTAGACCAATTAACAATAAAAGACGTCCTTACTTACACCAGCCAGTTCCAATTCTACCTAATATTAATACATAAATCATTCTCTCTCAGCTTAGCAAGTTACTATAACAACTCAAGCTTGAAACTTTTGACGGCCCATGTTCAAATTCCTAAAATCCAAGACAAAATTATAAGCCAAGTTAACACATTGAATCAGCTAAGCTAAAAAGGAAATAGCAGTCCAAACCAATGTGAAGTAAGGCAAAAGGAAAGACCTTTTGGAAATGAAGGGAACATCAAAATGAGTAGAAACGGCCATGAGACCAGTCCCTGAAAGGTCACACATGCTAAAAACCTGTCCTACAAAAGCAGGCCCACCACCTTTTCCATTAGAATTTACCCTTCCAATCCTGACTGCTGATGGAAACCCGGGATTTGACTCGGCAGAAGATAACCCTTTTACTGTGGCTGATGATGATTTTGAAGGGGAGACTGAGTCAGGCTGAGTTGACTCGAAGAGAGAGGGAGTGGATTGAGTGAGTGGAAGAGGGGAGGTGGGAAGTTGGAAAGGGATGCAAATTTTGGATTGTGGTGGTGGTGGTAAAGGTGGGGTTTTGTGAGGAGAGAGAAAGGAGACTAGGGATTTGGTTGTGGAGTTGAGGAAGGTGGATAGCTGGTGGTGGTGGTTCTGGTGTTGCGATGGTGGTTCTGGTGGTAAAGGCATGGTGGCGGGGTGGGTCAGGGCCTTAGGAGGAAGGGGAGGGAGTGGTGGTTTTGTCGGATGGCTCAGGATTTTATATTTTGAGAGATTTTCCTTCTTCCTCTGGAAAATATTTACTTTGATAAAAAATTAAAGACAAATTGTTTTCCAAAGAAAAAATAAATTAAAACTTTATAAAATTTTACTAAATTATACTTTAGTCCCTTACTTTTTATTTTTTAAATTATTTGTAAAATTAGACTCTAGTTTCTATCAGCTAGCATAGAAAATGTTTTATTTTTATAGAACCTCTAGAGACGTATTATTTTTGTGATCTTTCAAATGAGTCTGATAAAAATATATATATTTTTTAAATTAGCAGCTGATTTTATTTTAGAAAAATGAAAAATCAGTCAATAATATAATTAAAGCATTAATTTCATTACCAAAAATAATAATTAGTAGTGTAGAAAATTACACATAGTAAGTTACACCATCACCCATGCAAAGTTTTAAAATATTTATTTTGACTCTTATAATTTAAACTTTTCCTATACTAATCTAATTTAATATTTCTAAAAAAATTAATTCAGCTCTTTTCTCATTAAATAGATGATAAAAACTAGTATTATGGAGTCGGAATCTATTTAGATTTTTTTTTTCTGAGTATCTCCATAAATATAAAAATCGGAAGGAAAAATTAAAAATAAGTAAAAAAAACATAAAAATAAAAGAAAGATATTTTTAAAATTGACACTTCTTTTTTTTTGTTTTCTTTTTAAATAAAACTTTCTAAATACTATCTCTAAGTTGGATATTTCATTGAATTTGATTACTTATCAAACAATCAAGGGCTATATTAAAACTTCTTGCAAATATTAAGATCAATAGCAAGAAATTTCAAACTATAAGAGCCTAAATAAAATACTTTATCCAAAATCAAAAACATATATATCTAGTGACAAATCTAACCCCACAAATATAACTTCTCCAAAGGGTAACACGGTAAAGCCACCCACCCGTTAGCTAACGTTACTCTCTGCTGCCTTCTCTGGATCTCACAGAAATAATAAAACCCCCAAAACAAAATAAAAATATCTCTCTCTCTCTCTCAATTTCACGGTATATATATAAAATATTTAATTTTTCAATTTCTGAGCTTCGAATTTGATTAATTTGTTGTTACTGATGGGTGATTTTTGTGGTGTGTTGTTTTCAGGGTTTATAGAGGAGGTGGATTAGTTAAAATAATTAATTAATTATGGCGGCATCGGAGGAAAACAGTGCATTGTTTCCGATATTTATCATAACAATAATGGCGATACCTTTGGTGCCATACACAGTGATGAAACTATGCCGTGCCGCGTCGAAAAAGAGTAAGATTATTCATTGTAATTGCTCTGAGTGTTTGCGGTCTGGCAAGTATCGGAAATCTATTTTCAAAAGGGTGAGTCACTCAGTGAATTAGCAAATTTGTGTTTTTTTTTAGGGTTATTGGGCTGTAATTGATGATTGTTGTTTTGGCAGATTTCGAAGTTTTCGACTTGTAGTAACTTGACGTTGATATTGCTTTGGGTTGTGATGATATTTTTGGTGTCTTACATTAAGAATATGAGCCGTGAGGTGATTGTTTGGAAATGACAAGTTGTTGCTGTTTGGTTTTTGTTTTAGGTTTTAGGGAGTTGGGGTTTCGTATGTGGGATTTGATAAGTTGTTTTTTGTTGTTGTTGTTTTGATTAGATTCAAGTTTTCGACCCGTTTGTTATTCTGGGACTGGAGCCTGGTGCTTCGGATTCGGAAATAAAGAAGAACTATAGGAGACTTTCTATTCAGTACCATCCTGATAAAAATCCAGATCCAGGTTGATGATTGTGTTTTAGTCTTTTTGGTTATATTCATTTTATGTTTATTTTGGCATGAAAGACCGAGGTTTGTGAGGAGCAGCATGTGCTTACTAGCTGTTTTCTTTACATTTTACTTTTTCAGAGGCCAACAAATATTTTGTGGAGTTCATAACAAAAGCTTATCAAGCTCTGACTGATCCAATATCCCGTGAGAATTATGAGAAATATGGTCATCCCGATGGTAGACAGGTGATGTTCTGCTGCTTCTAGAAGAAAGAACACGGATTTGCCTTCAAATGTATTTCTTGAAATAATTCACTATATATTCTTTTTTTTTGAAATTAATGTTCATAGAGTTTCTTTCAGGGATTCAAAATGGGCATAGCTCTTCCTCAATTTTTACTTGATATTGATGGGGCATCCGGTGGAATACTTCTACTTTGGATTGTTGGTGTTTGTATACTCTTGCCATTGGTCATAGCTGTAATATATCTTTCAAGGTCGGCCAAATATACTGGAAATTATGTCATGCACCAGACTCTGTCTGCGTACTATTACTTCATGAAGCCGTCTTTGGCCTCAAGGTAATTCAGACTATTTGGTAATTATTTTAATGAAGTAAACATCACATTGAATATTTAAGTAATTAATAGAAATTGTATAAGCAACTTTTCATCTGTAAGCAAGAGCACATGTACCTTTTTTTTATCCCTGACTCTTTCTTGCTAGAAGAGCATTGCAATCTGTGGCCTTATTTATGTAAAATGGACAGATTCCTACCTACATTGTGCCAATTTTGGTGGTTCAATTCCATTTCACCAGCAGTTCTCTGTAATCACAGTTGATATCACAAAGTTTCCCAGCTCCTCAATTTAAATGCCTTCTCTAAAGTTGAAACCCTAGCTACTATATATTAGTTGTAGCTTTTAAAATTATTCTATCAACAAATAAGAGAATAATCATAATCTCTGTTTGATTATGATTGTCCAAGTGAATTTTACGAAATTTCATCTTAACCATGCCAAGACACATTGATCATTGCATTTTTTTCCTGTTGTTTCCTTCATTTTGGAGTATCCAGTTCCAATGTCCTTGTCTTCGTAAGGGTTCAGACATGCATCTTTGTCCTTCCTAATATGATGTCTTGCACTCAACATCTTTGAGTATATTGGTTGCTTATTATGCTTATTCTATGTCTTGATCATACAGTAAAGTAATGGAAGTCTTCATTAAGGCTGCTGAGTATATGGAATCTCCAATTCGTAGGACTGACAATGAACCACTTCAGAAGCTGTTTATATCCGTCAGGAGTGAATTGAATCTGGACCTCAAGAACATTAAGCAAGAGCAGGCTAAGTTTTGGAAGCAGCATCCTGCGTTAGTTAAGGTAGCCTGTTTTCCTGATTGTGATATAAGGAGCAATCTGAGCATTGAATTCAATGAAGTTCATCAACTTACTAGTCTTCATTTCTGTTCAGACAGAGTTGTTAATCCAGGCTCAGTTAACTCGTGAATCAGCAGACTTGCCACCAGCTTTGTTAGGAGATTTCAGACGTACTAGAACTTGCACCTCGCCTTCTTGAAGAATTGATGAAGGTAACTTTACATTCAGTGTTTCATCCTTGAAGTTGATTTTGGGAACTGGAAAAATTGAAGTTGATTTTGGGAACTGGAAAAATGAAGGAATTATTCTGTTGGGTCATTGATAAATGTGACCCTTTGCATATTTTATATAGCCCACAACCTTGTCTTTGCATGAGGCAAGAGGTGGTATCAAGTGCAGACTGCAGAGTGTTTCCACATGGATGCAGAATAAAACTTTCATTGTAATTTGGAAACTATTTAAAACCACATTTTGGCATGTTTGTGAAGTTGTCAATAGAAAGTTATTTTTAGTAGAACTTGGATGGGTGTGCCTTTCTTTGAGACTTATTTTTTACTTAGGCAATGAATGTATCCCAGTAAGATATTAGTTTTCCATTCTTCATGGTTGAAGACTAGAAGTACTCTTGTTAATGTTGTATAGAGTAATAGATTGACAGTGGAGTGTCTGTGTGTGTTTGAGGGATCACCTTTTACTTGAATTAATTAGTTACCGATGCATAAGAGATGCACTTGAAAAGTTGATAGTATAAGAAACAGTTTCAGTGATTAAATCCAAGGGTGCTGGCCTGGTGTCCATGAAGGAGGACTTTACTAATCTCACTTTTATTACTTGGTAATGTTTATGCGGCTCCTATTGAGATGGTAAATAGCCTAAGAAAGGTGCTATTACCTTATAAAGTTATATTGGCCAAAGTAGAAGAGATGAAGTGGAGCCAGTTGGCTCTTTCAATGTTTGTTACTTTTTCAAATACAGTAGCTTCTTATGTGTAATTCTGCAGATATTTTCCATTGACAAGTCTTTCCTTTACGCTGTTAGCCATTTGCTAAGTATTTTACAGAATACTAATTATTTACTCTTTATCCAGATGGCTGTTATACCACGAACTTCTCAGGGACATGGATGGCTGAGACCTGCAACTGGGGTTGTTGAACTCTCTCAATGTATTATTCAGGTGTTGATTTCACTCTATTTACTGGTTATGGATAGTTGGAGCCTAGAAAAACCTCTTACAAATATCAGAGATAAAGAAGTCCATAATCTTCACATCATTTAGTTATTAGACTTTCATGGTTTCCCCTATATTGATTTTAGTTCTTATATGTCTAGAATTCATGGAAACCAAAACATGTTTGTGCCCCTCTTTTCTCATCATGCACTGTCGCTTTCCTCAAATACTCATCTTCATTTGACATAAACTTTTTGCCATCTCTTTCGAGAATATTTTAACATACATGCTTGCATAGCTACTTTCTCAGTTTCCAGTCGTATGTCAATCTTGGTAGTTGTATTGTCAGTGCACTAGTCTCAACTAGACTTCAATTTGACCGTCTCTATTGTGTTTCATCTGTTTTATGCTCATTTCAGCTTTTAAGTAGTTGGATTTTGGAATCTAGTCACACATGACTTGAGAAACCTGTTATCATGCTTCTTTTCACATGTCTCTTCGAAAACCTGATTGCTCTTTTGTTCTGCTGTTAATACATAATTGCAAAGAATCGTGAATATTCTGTATTCTTCTTTTGTTCTCATCTTTGCTAACCACTGCCATATGATGCTAACAAGTGTTGGATGGTTTGACATGTTTTCTTCTATTCTACCAATAACTGATGATTGACATGATTCATTGGTTAACTATGTGATACAGGCTGTTCCTCTCAGTGCAAGGAAGGCAACAGGTGGGTCCACAGAAGGGATTGCACCCTTTTTGCAGCTGCCACATTTTACTGAGAGTGTAGTCAAGAAGATAGCACGCAAGGTAGCTGGACAAGATTATTTGTCGTAATTAGACTACAATGATTTAATGAACCTTTTGCTAGCTGTGAATGTGGACTATGTTTTCTCCTTATACTTTTCTTGCTGCCCGCCCTTGAGTCCTTTAGACAGTAAAGAAATATTCAGCCTCTGAAGCATCATATATGAAGCATTAGTCCTTCATTTATTGTGATTATATACTCATCAAGTTCTGTCTGCATGTGGTCAGCATAATTGACTTTAATAACGGAAATATGCTGATACACTGGAATACCTTATTTCTCTCTGGTCCAGATGATGAATTATCTCTTTAAATTGAAAATAATCTTCAATTGTCTTTAGTTCTTGGTGTCCTTTTTTCTGATCTTTGTCTCATGAGCTTTGCCTTCTGATTTCAGAAAGTGAGAACATTTGAGGATTTTCATGACATGACTCTGCTGCAAGAGCGCGCAGAGGTGCTTCAGCAAGTAGCTGGATTTTCCTCAGCTGAAGTACAAGATGTTGAAATGGTATTGGAAATGATGCCTTCTGTAACAGTCGAGGTTAGATGTGAGACTGAAGGTGAAGAGGGCATACAAGAGGGTGACATTGTTACTGTACATGCTTGGATAACACTCAAACGTGCTAATGGCCTAGTCGGGGCACTTCCCCATGCACCCAGCTTCCCATTTCACAAGGAAGAAAATTTCTGGTTTCTGCTTGCAGATGCGGCCTCAAATGATGTTTGGTTTTCCCAAAAGGTAAATTTTATGGATGAAGCTGCAGCTATAACTGGTGCTTCCAAGACAATTGAGGATACAATGGAGGGTTCAGGAGCTAGTGTTAAAGAGACTAGTGCAGCGGTTAGAGAAGCAGTAGAGAAGGTGCGGGGTGGCTCTAGGTTAGTGATGGGCAAGCTCCCTGCCCCAGCAGAGGGCAATTACAATTTGACCTGTTACTGCTTGTGTGACTCCTGGATCGGTTGTGACAAGAAGACGAGCTTGAAGGTTAAAGTTCTGAAACGAACACGGGCTGGCACTCGGGGTGGTTTGGTTTCTGAAGAAGGACCCATTGCAGAGGATGGAATTGAGGAGGAAGAGGAGAATGAAGAAGAAGAGTATGACGATGATTATGAGAGTGAGTATAGCGAAGACGAGGAAGATGAAAAGGATACAAAAAGAAGGGCCCCGCTGCCAATGGCAAAGTGCAGAAAAAAGGCTCAAGCTCAGAGAGTTCAGGTTCAGACGAGGAATGAGATACATTATTTTGATTGTCAATGAATAAAACATAAGTTTTTTTTTTAAAAAAATTATATCGTGGAAGAACTTAACAGCTGCTGTAGTGATACTATCCGTCTCCCTTCTAACTCGGCGACAGGATTTTTCCATATATTCTATACTACATTGGTATATCGACTAGTCACCCCATCTTGTTTTGTAGCAATGACTTGAATAGTCGTAGCATATATCACTGAACCAAATCTGTCTTTTTTTTTATAGCTTTGGGGTCTAATTTCTATATATATATATATATATATATAGAAGATTGTTTGATTTAGGATATGGATTTATTATTTTTTCTATATCTTTCACGCATCATATATAAGATCCACTAAAATGTGATGGTATGTTTTGGGCTATTCAATTCATTACTAGGATAGGACCATGCAAGGAACGTTCTACTGGGCCCTAGCAAGGATAACTATTAAAAAAACATTGAAAGAGAAGTAGAGGTAATTTACTATTTAAATTAATAGTAAAATGATGATATTGTATTGGATTGGAGGCAGTATTATCTTTTCATTGTAATATAATTGTTTATATATATATATATAAATTATAAAAGGTTAAATTTATTGTTTTACTAGTTTAACACTTAAAAAATAATATAATGTTTATTATTCAGGGGTATTTTAGTCTTTTTAATTTTTCTACATAGTATAATTATTTTATATTTTTAAAGATAAAATTAACATAATTTTATCACAAGGGCTTTTTTTATCATTTTATATTGGTTTTTTTATAGATTTGAAGATTCCTTAAAGATATTATTGTAATTTATCCATATTAAATATTATTTTAAAAAACCTTGCTGGCACTTACATGGATAACATGTAAGGGGTTATCTGGCCATCAAATACCACATTCCATGACAATATTTGAAAGATCCTGATATCCTAGATGCTATGGGGCAGCGCTGAACACACCTCAAGTTTGGTGCCAACAATTTTTTCTCGTTCTTCTTTCTCTTATTGAATTTAGTATCAACCTCTTTACAATTTTAGACTAGCCACTTCAATTTATTTTTTTGTCTTATTTGTTTCTTTTTTTAATTACTTTTTTTTTAATTTTGAATAATTCATGAAATTACAATATTTTTTAGTTTCACCTCTTTTTATTTTTTAATCTTTCAGATTTGATCCTTATTTTTTATTACTATTTTTATTTTTATTTTTAATAGGCTATAAAATTACAATTTTTTTTTCAATTTCACCACCTTTTATTTTTTATCTTTCAGATTTAATTCTCATTCTTTTTATTGCTACTATTTTGTTTAGGGTCATTTTTTAGGTTGTTTTTTTTTACAATTTTATCCTTCATATGTTTTTTTCTCATTCTTTTTATTGTTATTTTTTTCTTTCAACAAGTTTTTTAAATTGATATTTTTTTTCCACGATTTCATCTTTCAAAATTAAACTAGTTGGGAATTAAGTTTCTTGATTGAACACGATTTAATGATTTCACGGGTTGTGAGTTTTAGAAATTAAACCCAAGTTTAGGTTTGCATGAGTTGACTTTTTTTCTTCCTTTTTTGAAGCTAATGTTTTTTTAACCTTTTTTTTAGAGTTTTGATTTATTACTTTTTATGGTTTGCCTTTTTTGAGATTAGTCTCAAGTTCATGACCAAAGTTACAGATTTCAAATGTTAACATGAGTTAACTTTTGTTTTTTTTTTTTTTGTCCTTTTTTAAATTAATTTCTCTCAATTTCATCTTTAAACATTTAATTTATTTGAAATTGTTCTTAGTACCTTTTTTTCCCCTTCCTTTCTATTAGGCTATCTCAATCCCGTTTCCATGATCATGAAATTTGCGGATTAACTCAGGTTAATTCAGATTTTTTTGGTTGATATAAGGTTAGTTTGAATTCATGACCAGAGTCATTAGTTTCAAAGGTTGACATGGAATGATTTTTTTGGGATCATTTTTTAAAATTGATTTGTTTCAATTTCATCCTTCAACATTTGGATTTTATGACCAAAGTCACTGATTTCAAATATTAACATGGGTTGACTTTTGGTTTTTGGTTTTTTATTCTTTTTTAAATTGATTTCTCTCAATTTCATCTTTAAACATTTAATTTATTTGAAATTGTTCTTAGTACCTTTTTTTCCCCTTCCTTTCTATTAGGCTATCTCAATCCTGTTTCCATGATCATGAGATTTGCGGATTAACTCAGGTTGATTTAGATTTTTTTGGTTGCTATGATGTTAGTCTGAGTTCATGACCAGAGTCATTAGTTTCAAAAGTTGACGTGGAATAACTTTTTTTTGGATCATTTCAAATTAATTTGTTTCAATTTCATCTTTCAACATTTGATTTATTGGAAACTGGTCTTCATACTCTTTTTTTCCTTTCCTTTCTATTGGGTCATCACTATCCTCTGCTTATAGTCGCGGGATTTGCGAGTTAATCTAAGTTGACTCATATTTTTTCCATTGCTTTTTAAAATTAAATGTCTTTCTCTCTCTCTTTTTTTTTATTTTTCAACATTGAATTATTCGATAATTGAGTTTCATAATTTTATTTAATTTTCTTTCGAAGACGGTCACCCTGATATCATTACTGGATTATAAATTTTGCATCTTAAATCGAGTAGGTTTGGATCGAGTTTTTTGACTTTTTCTAAATTTTCATCATTCAACATTTTTTTTGCTAGATATTGAGCTTCACTTTTTTTTTTTAAGTTATCATGTTCTTATTTTATTTATTAGAAATTAGACTTCAAACTTTTTTCCTTGTGTTTTTTTTATAAGATTATCTCAATTTTATGACCATAGTCCAAAGTTTTTAAATTAATTCAATTTAACTAAGTTTTTTTTGTTGTTTTTTTAATGTTTTTTTTTTAATTTTTGCTCTTCAACATTGAGTTGTTTCATAATTCAAGTAAGTTAATACAAGTTTTTTTTTTTTCTTTTTTGTTGTTATATTTTTTTAATCATATTATTTAAATTTTCAATTCAATCAATGTCTCTATTCTTGGACTTCTTTTCCTTTGCAATTTACATGCTATAGAATGCAACTGGAACACACGTCACTGGAATCCATTATATTTTGAAGTTGCTTCTATATTTTGCTGTGTTTAAACAAACTACTTTCATCTTCTCCATCATGACCTCTGTTGTTCATGTTCCTGCAGAAACTTCGTAAATAAAAGTGGGTTTAATGGATGCCATTCTGATTGATCCCCTCAAGAAACACACATGCAATGGCATATGTCAGGCCCTCTGAGATGCAACCATCCAGGAATGGCTATTTTACGGGCATGAACATGTTTCTTGGGTTATGGCCCTAAAGTGCTCGAGGAACACTTCGATTGGTTTTTCAGAATCACAAATTTCAGATGTTCAAACGAATCTAACTGGAATTGCTTATATCCAAAGGCTGATTATGCTCCCACTGTAGTGAATCCTGATTTTGAGACTCACAGAGAAGATCCGTGCCTGCAAAAAGTTAGAGCCTACTACTTTCACATCCCAGGATGCCTCCTCATCCTCATTTGCAACATCTTTGACGGCATCGACTTCATCGTCACGGGAAGTCTCCTCCTCCCCGCTTGCAACACTGTTAACACCATCAAATTCATTGGCATTCGCTCGAATCCTAACACGCTTTCCCTCTGATGTATCGGTAAACCCATTTTGGTGGTTTTTTTTCCTTTAATTTTTCATTTTTGTCCGTCATGCCCAACCTCTGGAAGACACTTCCCGCCATGTTGACAATCGAAACACTAGGGCGGAGACCAAGCTCCTCCATATCAGCAAATATCTGCGAGAAAGAGAGATCACATTAACATAAACAGGTAGGCCAGACATCAAATATTATGAGCTACTATCTAGCTAGTGCCATACGACGTTAACGTTGGTTTCAAATGAAAAAGATACCGATCATCAGCGTCATATTTGAAGTCATTAAAAGATCATGCTGATTGAGATTTGTTATTGAATCAACAAGGGAAAGAAAACAAAAATGGAGGGATTAACTCAAATATTACTTTGAAGGATTACTGCTAATCAGGTGTCCCACAAGAAAGGATTGCTCGTCATTAGCATATATAGAATGTGGCATCGTATGGCTTACTCACACACCATTCCCTTATATTCACCAAAATCATTCAATTATCAAGTTGAAACCTATAGGATACAAGAATATATTCACAGACACCAGTAAGCTGCTAAATTCAATCACGAGAAGTCAATATGCTTGCATGGCAATCGTTCAGTTTATCTCCAAAACTGTGCGGCATCACCCTTGTAACATAACTGAAAGAGGTAGAGCGAGATGGGACAGGATTACAAGTCTTGTTCCTTGCCAATCCGTTTGGGCTATTTCTCAGTGAAAGTACACCACCGAATCTAAAACTGTCCTCCGTAACCGCGATTTGCTGTGGGTAGATAATTTTTTGAAAAATTTTTTTTTTTTACTATTGAAAATAAATAAATAAATAAATATAAAAAACCATTTATAACAAATATGTAAAAATATTATAGAGCTAGGCCAATACAGGACATCCCATCAAACTCGTAGTTTAAATTATGTGATTGAAATAATCCAATTAAAAAAATTAAAAGTATTTTTTAAAAAATATGTTAATTTTTTTAAACCCGTGATCCGAGTCATTAAACTTAAAGCGGATAATTTAAAAAAATCATAAAATTCAATTAACAAAAAAATATTAAAGGATAGAATTGAAGAAAAATAAATTATAATCATACAAAAAATTTTAAAAAATAAAAATTCAAAAAATAAAGATCAAGATAACTATAACTACTATTATTAATAAATAATATCATCACTATTCCTAATTATTTCTATCATTATTAAAATTGTTGTTGTTATTATTATTATTATTATTATTGCTAATATTATCATTATTAGTAATAAACATCATTTTTATTAATATTATTACTATTTTAACAACCAACACCACAATTATCATCACTATTATTATTGTTGTTATTATTATTTATTATTATCACTATCATTATAACAACTATTATTAATATTTTTTATTACTATCACTACTTTTCTTTATCTTCTTCTCTCCCATATTATTATTACTATTACTATTATTATTAGTAGTAGTAGTAGTAGGAGGAGGAGGAGGAAGAGGGGGAGGAGGCAATAATATCTTTACCACCACAACTACACCACAACACTATAACAACTAATATTATTATCATCATCATTATTTTTACTACTATTACTAAATATATTTATTATAAATATATAAATAATATATTTAAAATCCAAACAAAAAGAACTAATCTTAAAAATATTAATAATTTATATTTCATATAATTATATTTAAGAAAAGATGTAGATTTTACCACGAGTACCTTAATTTTTAAGTATGAATAACCTCTCCAAGTGCTTGTTTGATGGGGCTATATTTGTACTGGAATTTTATTGAATTTTAATTTAATTTTTTGTTTTAAATTATTTATTTTTATATTTTTAGATTATTTTAATATTTAATATAAAAAATAAATTTTAAATTATAATAAATTATTTTAATATATTTATAAATAATTTTTTTTTTAAAAAAAACATCATTCGTAGCACAATAAACACTGAGCAATTAACAAGGGTATTAATAATAAAAGTTGGCTCGATAATAATTTATAATAACAAAAAAGAGTAGAAGGAAGATTTTGTCTTTTAAAGCATATACAAGACAAAAGTAGTTAAATTATGTAACATGTGTCCAATAATAGGAAATGCAAGTGTGTGAGCATTTGCAGAGAATCCCAACCTAGATGCTCATCCTCAAAAGCTGCTACCTCTTCCTTGCACAGATATTTCCAAGCTAAGCTGGCTCCCTAACCTTGAAAGAAAAAACAGGGAGCAAACAGAAGAAATGATGATGGCCATGGCAATGATGATTGAAACCACCACTGCCGTCCGATTCCCCCCCTCTACCACTCCTGCTGCAAATTTCTGCTCCTCCTTGCCACGCAGCAGCTCTGCCATTTCTTGGTGACTTAAAAACAAAATTTAAGAGCTTTCTGCTTTTTAAGAGATTAAAATGTGAACATTCTAGCCACATGAATTGCATCTTTGCCTCTCTAGTTGTGTTATTATCATTGATATTTGACATGCTATCTCTAATAGCTTCATTTCTTAGTTTTGGTTCCATTTTGTACTGTAGAAGCAAGAGTTTTTGAAATGCAATCTCTGATTCGTGGTATGGCAGTTGGTTTAGATACCCTTTTGTTCTTTCTGTATTTTTAGAGCTTTTAATATGTTTGCTAAATAAATTATACTGCTCTCTGCCATCTGTGTGGAGTAGTATTTTTGTTCTCGATTCTATGCTTTGCTGCACTGGCTACTGTCAAGGTTAAAGTTTTTTCTGTTACATTTCAAGATAATGAAAGTGGGTTTTTAGGATTAGTGGAAATGCACCTGTTTTTTTCCTCAGCTCCTCTGGTTCTTAATCTGAAGTTAAATTGGGAGTTTTGGGGTGCAGAAGTAAGTAATGAACCTGGTTCTGGATTGGTTAAGCTTAGCTTATTCGTGGATCTGCGTAAAGAAAGGAAATCAAAGGTTAAACTTTTTTATGCTTAAGTTAGTATCTTTGGCAGGCTACAACGGGGAACTGGTATAAAGTGAAGGGACTGTGGGTGTGTTGATGGAGGTTATGTACGTATAAAATGGTGATAGAAGGTGAGAATTGTTGTCCTTTTGTGGAATTCAGGAGTGAATTATGGTCATGAATTGGTTGATTGATTGTTTATAGTGGTTAGAGGGGTTATGATCTTATGAGGTAGTCTTAATCAAGGCATGAACTCAAGGGTCTTCATATATTGTAGAGACCTCAGCTCCGAAAGTGAGTAGATTTTATTTGGGTCTAGTGTCACTCAAACCTGCACTCCAACTTGTGGAGCCTGTACTTTCAAGTGTTGATTAGAGCTGGCTTTGGGCATTCACATCATAAAACAATTTGCTCATTATTATGTTTTAGTTACATATCAGAAAATGTACTACAAAGAGGTGATTTCTCAAGTATTAGCATTTAAACTTGGAAGGTAAAGGATGTTAAAGGAACACAAGATTTTCGTTTTTAGAAATAATATATACCACAAACTTCCTTCCAGTTTATATGTGATCTCAAATTGTCATATTTTGGCAAAAGATTGGAACTCTTAAATCCTGCATTACCATTTTTTACCATAAAACCGAGGACTTTACATATGCTTCTCTGGAAATGGAAAATGTTTTAATTTTGTTTGCTAATGGTTCATTGTTTTGTTCTTCTTTCTTCAAATGCTTTGCAACATTGTATAAGTAGTTGCTGATATTAAGGACAAGTAGTTATCAATATTATTGCAGGAATAAATTTCAAGGATTAAATGGTGGTTCTTTCTTTAGAAGGAGCAGTCGTTTAAAGAGTAAGACTCAAGCGTCTGCAGAGAATTTAGATTCGAACTTGGAATCTTCAGAGCAGAATGGTAAACTGCGATACCATCCATTTGAGGATATTGCAGTGTCAGCATCAGAAACAAGCAGTGATGCTATGCTTACACCTCAAGAAACATCTAGGACTATCGTTGAGGTATCATATTACATTTTCTAGTCATCACTTCAACAAAGAATGACTTCTGCTGCTCCTAGCGCTTTTCTATAATACAAGCATAACACATGTCAGTAATATGCATTATAACAACATCACTCGAGTATATGACCTTTTCACCTATGCACAATATTCAAGCCATCAAGCTAGAGCTCTTTTTTTAACCTCTATAATCTATATAAATGATGGTTGCATATTGATTTCAAAATAGAAAATCTGCAAATTTTGTAGCCTCATATTTGATCTGAAGCAATGGTGATAACGCTGATAATTAGACCCTGCTGAAATGAACTTTTCAACATTGGCCATCAAAGAAGGTTTACTTTGACACTGGCATAATAATCGTAAAAGATTAACTAGGGCAAGTTATTACCTTGATTCCCTTCTGAATGTCTTTAATTGCATCTTACATCGAGCAATTATCCTTCATACAAAGCTACTTTCTAAGACAAGTACCACCTGCTTAAACAAACAACAGACTAGGAGATTGAGTTGGAAAGTAAGGAAAGAAAGATATCATGTATGGGTTTTTTTGCAAAGCACTATATATTTGTTATCAATCCAGAGTGGATGAAATGCATTGAGTCCTCATAAACTCAAGCCATTAGGACTTTCATTGTATGATAAATCTTCATGTAAATTATTATTTTATGCCAGTTTGCAGAGCTAATGTTGCCTGTAGGGTGTTATTTCAGGCGAAAAGCAAAGCAACACTAATGTTGACTGGTGTGATAAATGATGATTTTCATGAGAACATTATCTGGCCAGACTTGCCTTATGTGACTGACGAACATGGGAGTAAGTCAAGCCCTTGAAATTCATCATTGTCTTGCACACTAACTTTAATCTGGGTGCAGAAGTGTTGTTGCATATTGAAGTGTTAATTTTTTCTGATGCCTTGCAGATATATACTTTCAAGTGAAGAATGATGAGGACATTTTGCAAGCACTAACTACAGAAAATAATTTTGTGGTAAGGATTGTCTTTTCTGGTTGGATATCCTGTGAATTGCATCATATTGAGTTGATGCTAAGTTATGAACGAAACCTTTTTTTTGGACAAAATGTGGCGTATTATTTTTATTGCACGACCTTGTAGCTTTTCAAGAGACAAGGGGTGGCATATTAGCAATATTCTGTCTGTTTATTGCATTGACGTGCCAGGTTGGTGTTCAGATGTAGAAAACCTTCTCTTTTGGTTTTGGAAACAAAGTGGTATTTTCTTAAATTCTATTTGGCCTTGTAATTTTTCAAGAGACAACTCAAAGAAGAGAATAGATGCTATTACAGGGAAAAGAAAAGGGCAATTAATAAGCACTTAGCCAGATTTCTATGTTTAATAAAGTGGGGAACTCAAACGCCCCTTGAGTTGATGAGTTTTTATGCAAAATGCAGCAAGCCATTATAGGTTTTGATGCCATGGAGATGCTCAGTGAGATGGAGTCATTGGGTACATCTGAAATTGATTTTGGGGTTGATGAAATTGAAGATGAAGATAGTGATGTCGAAGATGGGGGCGATGAGGATGAGGATGAGGATGAGGATGATGATGACTATGATGAGGTTTGGTTTCTCTTTCTTTTCAGTCCATTCTTTCTGTTGGGTTTTAGCTTTAAAATGCAGAAGTATTTGAACAATTTTTTCCCGGGTGCATTTCTCTGTCTTGGCTGTAGGACTTGGTGGCTGTTCTTGATGATTCGGACGAGGAAGATGATTCTGACGAGGAACTTGGAGACTGGGCAAAATTAGAGACGATGCGTTCTTCTCATCCAATGTATTTTGCCAAAAAGCTGGCTCAGGTATTTGTCCATTGCATCTCTTTGACCTAATGCACTTTTAGGAAGAAGCAAATTCCATTTGTTTTGTGTCGGTGTAAAAATGCATCAACGGTTGCTTTCTACTTGCAAAGTGTATTTTTTAATTGTCATCACTATGAAATTGTGGAATGGCCATGGTTTGTAGTCTTAGCTGAGTTCTTGCATTTCTATGTTATTTCTTATTTGTTTTGCATAGGTTGCTTCAGATGATCCTATAGACTGGATGGAGCAGCCTCCTGCTGGTCTAGCTATCCAGGGCCTTATTAGACCTGCCTTCATGGAAGAACACTCTGACATCCAGAGGCATATGTCTGGCAAGCAGTCTTGTGATGCTGATATAAATAAGGTTGGGGAAAGTGTAGAAGGCAAACTAGAAGAATCTGGTGTGGTAAATGGTCATGAACACAAGTCAGGATCATCTGAAGATAGTTCAATGTGGGCGGAGGAATCGGAGAAGGATGAGGTCCCAAGAAGTGGAACTTCATTTTACAAGCTGGAGATGATTAAAATTCAGCTGATTTCAGCTCATGGACACCAAGTATATAAGCATATTTTCTTATCTTTATTTGAACATTCATTGGTTACATATAAATTTCTTTTTATAATGGAATATGCAATACTTTCCAGAGACTCTTGCACATTGGTTGTGATTCTGTCCTCATTCTTGTTGAAACAATGGAGTTGCTGTTGTGAGCTTTAGTAAAATAATTTTGTCAGGTTTTGTCACTCACTACACAAGATGTGTCCATGTATCCTGTTGCAATGAACATCACTTCTACAATCATATTTTGATAAAAGTTCCACCTGTATTCTGTTGTTGCTTTCAGTATTACCATTTACTGTTGTCAGTCAAACTTGGTTACGAACATTTTGATTACTGAATAAATTCATTGCTTACTTCAGAATAAAGTCCTAGAGAGCTTCCTTTTATTTCCTTTGCAACAAGTTGGATGTCCACATTTTGCAGCAATTAGTGCTGGATAATCAGAGTTGGTGAAATGACAATTTTTCTTAGTTATCATTTTTTATTTCTATTTTCGTACCCTATGAATGATCAAGTCATATGCTGTTGGAACTTGTACATGCACAAGAAACTAATTCTTCTCCTCTTGTTCTGTAAAGACTATGGTCGAAGTAGAAGACTTTATGAAAGCAAAACCTGATGCAATTGCACTTTCGGCAGCCAGAATCATATCTCTAATGAAAGCTGGTGGAGATAAGATTACACAGGCCCTTAAATCTCTGTGCTGGAGATGCAAGGGTATTCAAGTGGAGGTAACACACATAAATCTGCTTCATCAGTTAATAGTGAAAATTACACCGTGTAGGAAATCTTTTCATTTAACTTCAAGTTTATAATGTCATTTTGAACTAGTGCTTATCTCACTTCTATTTGCATGTTTTGCTAGGCAACCCATTGTTGAACATAACCATGCATGAAACACTACTCTAGTTTGCTGTGTTTCTTATTTGCAGTTCATAATAATTAGTTTTGTTTTATCATATTGTAGGAGGCGGCAATTATTGACGTAGATTCCCATGGATTTGATTTGAGAGTTTGTTCTGGAACACAAATCCAAACGCTGCGGTTTGCATTCAATTCACAGGTATGTGCTTCTGTAAGCAATTATCAGTACCTGTTGATCAGCTGCATTTACCAATTAGTTTGTTTTTTAGTGATGCAATTGTTTTTGGCTTACTTCAAATTGGCCTTCCCTTACTCATGACATACTTCTTTCTCTCCAACTCCATTGTTTTTGCAGGCAACTTCAGAATATAGTGCTGAAAGACAGTTGAATGACTTACTATTCCCAAGGATCCAAAGCAGGCTGCCGAAAAAGAAACCAACTCATCAGAACGATCACTAACATAATAACATTGTCAAATGCCAGAATCCAGTTTTTTCTGGATGGTTTGTTGTATCCTTAGGTGTTGAGAACCAAACGTGTCTGTCTATTTGTTAAAAACATTTCTGCAGTTCGTGTTCATAAGTATTTATTCAATTGTAGTAATGCCATATAAAAACAATGCTAGAATGATCATTGAGAAATCCAGTTTTCCAAGCTGCTTAAAAGAAAATTCTTGTAGTTTGTATCCTTGACCATTTTTTTCAAGCTAGTAATTATCATTGAGAGATCCATTTTTTCCGAGCTCCTTTTTGCAATGTTGATACTTGACTCCCCAGCTGTTTTGATAGAACTAGTCAGAAGCAGGCAACTTTTGTGAGGTGAATGCAAAGACAAGTTGGTGAAAGCATGTATTCAACTGTCCCTTTTTAAGACAGTGATCTAAATTGAGTCCTTGAGATCCATTACAAACAAAAAGTGAATAGCTTGTAGATTTCAAGCAACATTTCAAGAGCTTCCTAAAGACAAATTGAATTCAAGGAGGAAAAAGATCATTACAGAAAACATGTGTAGATGGCAAGCAGAAAGAAGATTTCGAGAGGGAATTCCTCATTGTATTAGCATACATAGCATCCATTACCATAGATTTTAAAGCAGTGACCATCGCTTTATTTCTACGAACAATTCATATACTCAATCTCATTACTTATCCTTGATGCAACTCTCATACACCAATTGTGCAGCAAGCAAATCCACAACTGCAGAACCAACAGACTTGAACACGGTGATCTCTTCAGAATTCTTTCTGCCAACTTGCTCCCCTTTGATCAACTCCACCAAAAATCCCACATCCTCTTTCTTAGTCACCCCCCTCTCAAAAGCACCTACAAGTTCCCCTGCCTCCACCAAAGCAGCCTCGTTATCAACAAACACTCTTCTCTCTCCTTATTGCCTCATCATCACATTCCCTCATTGTCTCCTTGAAAGAACCCACCATATCCAAATGGGCTCCTTGCTTCAGTTTCTCACCCTTGACCAAAGGTGCATCAGCATTTGTAGCACAACTCACAATATCACCCAAGCCAATAATTTCCTCCAAATTCCCATTACTTTCAAAACAAACCCCATCATTTCCAATGCATTCTTTCTTCAATTTCTCAGCCAAGTCTGAAGCTTTCTTTACTGTTCTATTCCAAATTATCACCTTTTGCAAACTGGGTCTTGCAGCAAGATGAGCCTTGATCAAATGGGGTGCCAAAGCACCAGCACCAACCATCACAAGAACTTTACTATCATTCCTAGCCAATATTTTTGATGCTAGCCCAGATACACAAGAAGTTCTATAAAGGGTCAAAACAGTGCCATCCATTGAAGCCAAAGTCTGGCCAGTTGTAGAGCTAAAAAGCACATAGCTTGCATGAATTCCAGGCAAGTTTAGTGCGGAGTTTTGAGGGAAGTAGGTGACAAGCTTGACACCTATATAAGGAAGGGAGGGAGTAGACGACCAAGAGGGCATCAAAAGGAGAGAGGATGATTGTGAAAGGTCATAGCTTTGACGGATTGGAGTGTGGAGTGTGGAAGAGGTAGTGGGGAGAGATGTATGGAAGTGTTGAATTAAGGAATTGTGTGCGAGGATTGAGTGTAGAGATTCATTGCTGAGGAATATAGGTGATGTTATAATGGCGGTGGCGGTAATGGCTGTGTTTGGTGTTGACGCCATGGAAATGCGAGCTGTGGAGGTTTGGTGAGGAAGAGAGGGAGAAGTTAGAAATTTGGGATATCAGAATTGAAAGGAAAAGGACCAGGACTTTCGTTAAGGAATATGCGCTTTGTTTTACCGTAGAAAACCGTGAATTTTTTATTTATTATAGAGTGAACTGTTAACTTAACCAGTGGTATTAAACCTTTCCGGGCTTAATGAATCGATCCAGGATCTCATTTGAAGTAAGGTTTCAAAAATATCGGATAAAAATTGACTTGGTGTCACCCATTTAATCAAGCAAATTAATATATTATTTTAATTAAATGAATTTAACTTGTAGCTCAGATAATGAATTAATTTTCATGATTGAGCCAAGTTTAATAGATCATGAATTTAACTGATTATGTTCTGGAATTTGTCAATGTAATTTGTCCATCTATGGGCTGTTTACAGAGAGGAATAAAAATTAAATACTGTGTTATGTATTTCAGTCCATAAAAATGAAAACCATGCAACATTACCCCTGAAAGCTTTTCAATCTCTCCTATCCATATGACAATTTCTAGAAATGTACGAGGATACAAGATGATAATAGTGGGTTGTTGGGCTTCAACATTATTTCTTGAAAAGAAAAGAGTGGCAAGTAGCCACTCACTCGTATGCTATTTCATTTTGTTTTGGAAAAAATAAAGAATTCCCATATATTGAAGGCAATGCCAAGATTCTTTCCCTTTCTGAAAGAAATTTCAAGACATTACAGAAACAGATGGCAGTGAGCATATCAGGGATTCTGCCAATAGCTGTGAATATTGACCGTGTGTGCATTACACTGGCAAATGACATAAAATACAACCAAACCCTGCTATGAGTGTAACAGTTGTTGGCAGACAATGTTTGGCCATTCATGCCCATGGGTGGCATTTCTCTAAGCCAAAATTACATCAACAAACAATTCCAAGAGAAGGCAGCAAAATGACCTATCCTAATGTTATGAGTCTACAATCCTATTGATGTTGTTTTAAGGCTGTTTTGACAGAGAGAATGTTTAGCTACTCATTCCAGTGGTAGCAGAACCATCCATCGCTGCATAGAAAGGAACAGGCAGCAAAATAAAGGTCTAGCAGGATTCAGCTGTTCTTTTATTCTTCATCAAAGTTAACTCAATCAGAAACCGTGAAAGATTTTTCCAAAACGTCATCAGCAGTAGGTTTCCGATCAGACATCATCCTCTCAAGAGTCTGATCTTATTGTACTTACAAAGAGCTTGCCACGATTTTGATGGGAGCTTGGATCCTATGACAATAATTAAACAAGTTAAGCAAACAGAACGAAATGATATTCAAGGTTGAGGAAAAAAGAGACATGATCTAACCACCAGACATGCTTGTCTGCAGAGAAGTTTGTCACAGCTAATTCGAGAGCATCCACTGACCAGCAAAAGAGTTCCCTGATTCAAAAGTGGAAATTGTCAGAAGACAAATGAACAAGCCTTCCAATTACTTGGTTATTTCCATCAACTAGAGCAGAATGTAAGGCCTCAAATTTTCTATTACTAACAATTAACGAAAAGAACAAACTCAGGAAGCACTATGAAGGGAAATTATCTGCTTAAAACCTGAAGGAAGCCAATGGACAGCATCTCCCTTCAATTGTGAAAAGCAGCACAATTTAGGCACCATGCAAAAGGTGATTTGGCATTAAATCAACAAAGAATTACCCATTTCTGCGTGCAGCAATCTACCCTTGAAACGAAAGAATCACAAAAGAAGAATAAAAAAATCCGAACATAAATTTAACTAGGTTATGGGCCAATCAACACAACAACGGTGAGTTTCAAGGTAAATTCATATGGCTTGTAAGTTGATGACACTCAGGTCACCAGGGATCCGCGAGAATGGATTCCTCGTCAAGTCAGTGTGGGGGGTTTTTTTCCTGGAAGTTGTGACCTTGTTGACTATGACAACAGTCGCGACTATAAACAGACTCGCGACTATGGCAGGGCGCTCTGCTGTCTCGCGACCCCTACTCTAATCAAAAGACTAGACGGCCCCTACTGAAGATTATGAAGGCGAGCACTGAAACACAAAAGACTTGTAGACTCGTGACGCTGAACAACACATTCGAAAACTAAAGCGCACACTAGAAAGTGCTTCGAAAGGGCAGGTCGACGCCCAGCACCTGCTGTTGACTCGGTTACAGAGCCATACTTCCCAAGTTCACCCATCTATCAATGTTTATGCATCAGCCAAAAGACAGACAATGCTGTTAAGTCATCAATACCACACTCACTTTAGGATATTGTATCTCAAAATGTCTTCAGCGAAGCATATTCTCCTTGTCTTTTTATCTTTTCATTTGCACATTAAATCAACATTGCATATGCTTTATTGAATCAAGGGCCATTCACATACAAGAACGAAAAGCCACAAACAAATATGGAGGACGTCCATTTTCAAGCACATTGAGCAGCTTCAAAACTCCTATAATAAGAACCATACTATCTAGTAGTTCTCCCCATGACCGTTGTTTTTAACTAGCTACAGTAACAATTCATCGCAAATCCCAATAACCGATACTATCACTTAAAATATAGAACAAAACCCCTCATATCTCAGATCTTTCTTTGCCCATGTAACTAAAAATAAGAAAATCCAAAATTTTTTAACTGGGTTTATCTTAAAAAGGAAAAAAACTCAATCTTGGTCATGGATTTCAATTTGTTTTTTTTACTTGGAGAGTACTAAGATCCCATAAAAGTAAATAATTCATCAACCATAACCTTAGTAAAACGCAAAACAAGCAATTTATTGTAGTCAAAGCATGTAGGTACGCCATTGATAATGCTGGCTGTAAAGCTAAAAATTGATGAAGAGAAACTAATAAATAATAAATAGATAGAAGAGAGAACTTCACTTGCAAGTTCTTGTTGGCTGCTTAAGTGGAAAAAATGCCTTAAAGATGGATTTTTATATATTGGGCATGTTTGTAATTTTTGTGAAAACTTGAAGGGAAAATAGTATTTTCAGAATTAACAGGCTGTTGTTTACTGATAATAAGGTGTTGTTGTTTACTGATAATAAGGTTTCACTTCGGTAAAAAAAAAAATTTTAAAAATCTAATTTTGCTTAGAGAGAGATAAAGAGATGAGAAAATTCTTACTTGAAGATGGAGAAGGTTCAAGCTATCCAAGGCCGAAAAGACAAAGACCCTCTTCTCCCTCCTCTCCTCCTCCTCCTGAATTTCCTATGGAAGAAATTGCTCGTGAGGAAGAAGATTCTGATGAAGAAGAAGAAGATGATGATGATGAAGATACAAGTGATGAAAGTGAAGAAGAAGATGAGGAGGAGGTGGAAGAAATAGTGAGACCACCACCACGACCACCACAACAACAAAATAATCAGATGGAAACTGTGGGACTACAACTACTACAACCCAGATTATATGAGAGTCCAATCTTTCTAGAACCTACCCTTGTGAGGCCCAGCAGAAATGGAGCTATTTTTGTAGCTTTATCAGACCCAGAAGTTCTTGATTGTCCCACCTGCTGTGAAACCTTGACCATTCCTGTTTTTCAGGTATTTGTTTCTTGTTTCTGTTTTTTTCCTCTTGCATGTCATGTCCTCGCTTATAATGATAGTTTATTTACGCGCGCGCATGTTGAATATGGTAAGGGATTGTTGGCTTATTAGGTTAAGATTTGATGTTTAGATTTGACTTTTTTAGTCAGATTATGGTTAGATACTTTGAGATTCTTGATTTTGTATCTGGGTTTTGATTATTTGTTCTTGGGATTATTTGGCGTGCGAGAAAGGATTTTGACCTCTTTTTTAGCTTGTTTTCTTGAAATTGAACTTTTCTATTCTGTTTATATAGTTGTTTTGTGTATATATCAGAGCTATGCTTTCATTAGTTTTGAAATAAGAGTCGAAGGCTGTTATCATTTGACATCTTGTGGTAGCTAAGAAGATAGACAATGGATGTTAATGAATAGGAAGTTGATATCTGGTCTTGTAAGAATTTCCAGTTTGTGTGGTGAAGTGGCTATGGAAGTTGGAATGTTTTTTCTTTTATGTGGTCTAGTTAATGTAATGGACTGAAGTTTCACTTGTTTGATTGGGATGAAGTTCATACTGCATTGCATGATTGAGGTTTAGGAGCTGGAAATTTAACAATTGAACCAGGTACTTCTTGGGAAATGGTGGTTGTGCTTCAAAGGCAACTTTCCAGATGTGGTGCGGAGAGAGATTTAAATTGATGGTTAGAGATCTATTGTCTTGATGTTCTCGTAGGATTATGAAGTTTGAAGTTGTGAGTAATATTGTCAAAGAGAAGTTGAAGTTTGAACTCTTAGGAATAAGACAATCATTCTTATCTGCCAAAAAAATTGCATTCAGGTTATGATTATATAGAAAGCTGTCAAAGATGTCATGGGGATTAGAGAGGTTTTCATCATACTTTAGAACATTTTTTATCCTCCAGTTATAAACAACATGTGTTTATTAAAATTTCATAATTTCTCTTAAAGCACTCTTTAAAAAAAAATGTGGATGCATGGATCTTTCAAGAAAATGAAACGTTGAAAAGTCGATCACTCAGAAATAACATTGATTTCCTCAATAGAGATCTGTATCAGTAGATGATAAAAATTAGTTCTATTTTTCTTGCATTGATTCAATGTTTTAGTTTCTATGTGAGCTATTATATGACATTTATGATATTCTGTCTCGTGAGAAGAATTTTTCTTGATTTATTTTCTGTGTTCTTGCTGGGAAATTTAGTGTGAGAATGGACATGTAGCTTGTTCTTCATGCAGCAAAAAACTCCAACATGAGTGTCCTTCTTGCGCTATGCCCATTGGTGATAACCGTTGTCGTGCCATTGAGAAGGTTCTTGAATCGCTGAAAGTACAATGCTCCAATTGGAGGTATGGATGCAGAGAAAACATTTGTTTCAGTAAGAAATACGAACATGACAAGTGTTGTAGCCATGCGCTGTGCACATGCCCCCTGTTGGGTTGCAACTTCCAGGGCTCATCTAAGCATTTGTACCTACACTGTAGACGTAAACATTTAGGCAAGTTGACAAGTTTCCAATTCAATACCAGCTTCCCTCTTTTCATTACTGTCAATGACAAATTCTGTATTCTTCAAGAAGATAAAGAAGGTGTTTTATTCATTCTGAATAATAGATCGGATACTCTTGGACATGTGATCACTGTTAGTTGTATGGGGCTTTCTTCATCAAAGCCAGGATACTTTTACGAACTTATGACAAGAGCAGAGGGAAGCAATATCAGATTCCAATCTTCCACAAGAAATGTCCAAAGCAGAGTTGATGACCCTCCATCGCTGGGGTGCCTTCTAGTACCAAATGATTTCCTTGGTACTTATGGGCAGATAACCTTGGACGTCTGCATCTGGCGTCTTGGCTCATATCCTGCCATTAGCTCTGTGTAAGTTATTAAAGAACTGAATTGCGGTTTGTGAGTGGTCTTTTTGACATTATAAAAGCAGATGTGGCTAGCCTGTTTCTTAGTTTCTATATCATCCTTTAATTTCTTTCCTTTCTCTCTCTGATTGAATCTATATTATGATGATATTACTACAACGATTTTCATTTTTCACCTCTTGATTCCAAGGCTCCTCTCAAGTCCCATGTTTTTATTCATGACTTTATCCACCAAATAAATAATACAGCTTGAACTGTATCAATCAGAAGTGTGTGTGTGTGTGTGTTTGTGTTGGGATATATGAGATTCAATGCTTTACAAAATCAAATAGATATTTTGTGAAGTGGTATGTTCTTTTCTGATCTCTAGTGGTTCCTCACTTTGATCAATCCATTTGATCCACAGAAGAGCATGACCTCGGATTAAAGATTGCAGCATCAACGTTTCCTGGTTAACCCAGATGCCCTCTCAGCAGTTCCTGTGATCGACTGGCTGCTGCACGCTAGGTGGGCTGCTGTTCTGACGTAGCATGGTCATATACATGAACAACAATTTGAGTTGGTGGCTCTCCTAGGTTCCTCAGTCAATTTGAGTTGGTGGTACATCAATACTCTTAGAGATCAAGTAAACTACCCTTGCTGGTTAAGGCTTGAAATAAGGGGTAGCTACAATTTCTCCAATCATAACGTATAAGTACAATACAAATAGTGTAATGTAAGCTAGTACAAAAACGACCTTATCATCACAGCATGATCAGGTGAAAGAAATTATGGCTGTCCTGTGATGTTGCTGCTGGAATGCATTTAATAAACTTGAAACAAGGGCCACTGAGATTCTTAGTCTTGAAGCAGATCAAACTAGGCCTTTGCCCCGCCATGATTTCCGTTATAGAATGAAAATTTTACAGCATGATGTGTTTGAAGTCCTAAATAATTTTGTTAAACTTAAGATCTGACCTCAAAACTCAGCTTGAACTTGAGATAGTTTCATCCTCTAAGAGTAGTAGTAGTTATCACACTTTAAAATAATCATCGTCGGTTAGCTATATGGGAGTAAATTCTTCAGAAAGGAACAAATTTGTCCATTTGTGCAGGATGGGACCTCAAGAATTTTACTCAAATATCATCACAAGATATATAAACAAAGAAATATCTATGGAAGTTGGAACCAAGGCACTTCCATCCATTTATTTTTGGATAAGATACATGGAACACATAGCATAAGGCTAGCATCATGAGAGAAGGTATAGCTTAATTGAGAAACCATGAATACTCTAGTTTGTTCACAAAAATCACCCCTATCTTGCAAATCTTCACCATGGAAGCCAATGGCTCCTTCTATCCTCCCAACAAGCATACAAAAAACCCTAAACAACCACCTGCAACATGGAAAGTGCAAGCAAGTGCTAAAGGCTTTGGTAGCGCCCCACCTTCCATACAAGAAAGTAGCATTAAGAAAACCTCCAAAAACACCAACAACAATGACGACGAAGAAATCCCAGAAGAGGTGCTTTATAGAATCATAAAGAGTCTTGGTATCCGTTGGGGCACCTATGGCACTTGCCTTTGCATCAATGAACGTGATAGGTTTGGTCATGGAGCAGCATATATGGAATGTGCCAAAATGGTTCATGTTTTTGA